>CM038115.1:2883367-4214616 GCA_001642375.2 Mentha longifolia | reverse complement strand
ACAAAAATTGATATTTTTTTAAGGAAAGCCAAAATGATAAAAAAAAAAACAGAAAATGTGGTATCAATAGCATGCATATAATTAAAATCACCACTTAAATGAAAAGGAACAACAGCTCCAATGATTTTGGACTGCTATATGTCTGTTTACAGGCAAGGGGAAAACTACCTCAGCACATATGAAACCTCTTTCAAAATCAGTATGAATTGCTCCTGCAGCTTGAGGAGCTTTAGTCTGACGACGAATTTGCCAGCACTTTACCTGCAAGATTAGACGCATTACCAAGATTTATTTCAAAAGCTCAGAACAGAATACACTACCTTTGAAAATTTTCATCTTACAGGGTAGATTTGGAAAAAGTAGGATACAGTTATAGGGTTGGAAAAAAAAGTTAAATTTGAACCCCAAAAAAATCATGAAGTACCTCATCTGGTCCTGCAGTGAAAAAGTATATAAGATTAATGGATGAGAATCCAGTCTTTATGATCTTTGGAAGAGCACTGTAACATAAGAAATTCATTTCAGTCACACAAAGCGTCACCAAGCAACCCAACTAAAGCACCAAAACTACAACCCAGAATCCAGTTTGGAAGTTGATTATGGATTATTCAAACCTAACCATCACTTCCTAAACATAAAATTTTTTAGTTACATTCTGACAGTTAAACGCTAAACTGTTCCTACTACCATGTTCGGCACCAGCAACTGTCAACACATCCCTTAACATGTGTGAATGGCCATAAATTCAATTAGTGTTATTTGCAATCAAAAGTATCATCCGGATAAGGAAGGGAATGTTAAATTGTGGAATACTTCTGATAACTAAGAAGGATACACTCCTTCATTTAAATTTTAAAGGAGTCTGTTATAAGAAGAAACCCTTTTATTGAACAAGAAATATAGTGGATTATGAGGGATATGAATATCAGTGGTGTTAGGTTTTCCAAGATATTTTCAGCACATATTTGAGATGAAAAATGAATCATGCACCTACCTTTGAACCTTGTTCTCCTCACAATATTTTGCAGCTTCATCTGCAGTCAAATCGGCAAGATACCTCTCGAGAGCACAGCTGAAAGGGATCATAATTTCTCCGCCATGCTCTTGCACCCTACATGATTTCAAAGAAACATATCAAAGGCCAGATGGGAAATGCACTATGGTACAAGAGCAAAGGTGGCAAAAAAACCTATGTATAAATATACATAGATGAGTTAATGCAGAGTTCCAAGGACAACAACCAATTAGATAATTGTTGATGGAAGAAACATACCAAGCATGGATCTTTGGAAGAAACTTGTTCTTTTTTCTTTGATAGTCTTTCTCACTCATGTTTACCTGTTGAAGTAACATTGCAAGCATGAAAAATGCAGGAAGTCACACATTAACTAAAAAAGGGACATCAAAGGCAGTCCACAGATTTCCTATTCCAGCTAATCTTACTTTTGTAATTCAGTCAGTTTTAAGGATTTATAACTTAAATAGCCTTTATTTCTCATGAAGACAAATCAAAAATAATCAAACCAAAGGAGATTTTCACTGAGAGGTAGGAGCTCAGCGACTAGTTAAGTGACCGATCTCAAACAGATAGAAGACTAACTAATATGGCACCCGAACAAATAACTGATATTAACTATGTATCTAAACAGAGCGACTATGAACAGAAAAACAAGCACATTCACATTCTTCCCCTTCTGCCATATATATTACAGTATATTCTCACCAAGTAAACAACAGGTTTTGCAGTGAGCAACTGAAAGGTATTCAGTATCTCAACATCAGCAGCTTTCCAATCCACCAGGCGGGTATCTTTTCCCTCTTCCAAACTTGCCTTGACCTGGTGAACCCATAAATTCAAGATTCAGTACTACACACCCTTCCAGGTGGTGATAATAATTATTGTATGGCTATTGCTGAGGTTTAGAACCATTCTTTCACTCATATGGATGAAGCATTTCTCATGATCCCAGATGAAGCAAATAAGATTTTTTTTTTTTTTTTTAAATTGTTTACATCAAGTTGATTACAAACAATTCTTCAAGCACAGTCAACCAAAACATTCAACTCAAGCAAATAAGATTTAAAAAAAAAAAAAAAATTGTTTACATCAAGTCAGTTACAAACAATTCTTCAAGCACAGTCAACCAAAACATTCAACTCGCTAACATTTTGCCAGTTAAATGATATTCTGAAATTAAGCAAAGTCAGAATTAATAACTTATTAACTCCAGAATATCTATAATATGAAACCGGTAACTCTAATAAAAAATGAGCCAAATGATATCCTGGCCTCAACTAACAATTTAAATCAGAAAGGGCCAGAACACACATGATAGATACTCAGAAAATAGCCCGATCTTCATTTATAGGTTGTCTGCAATACATATCTTGTTTCTATATTTTAAGTTACATTTTGTGTTCATTACAAAAATCCTGATGTAATCTTAAGAAAGTCTACGCTCTACATTCGTCATTTAATCATCATGCTAAACCAAGTACTCATTAAATGAGGATAGTGCGGGAGCAATTTGATTTTTCAATATTATTTCTTAATCCAGACAAAAAACTAAAGCAGATTATATATTTGAGATGGAGGCAGTGCAACTAAGAAAGCCTAATACTCCCTCCGTTATTTTCGACTTGGCTCATTGTTTTTGGGCACACGAATTAAGAAATATAATAAAAAATTTAATATGTAGTGATGAATTAGAGATAAAGTTAATGTTAGGGATAAATGTGGTGTTTGTTAGGCTAAAAATGGAAATGAGACAAGTCAAAAAAAACAGAGGGAGTAGAATTTAATACATTTAATACAGCATGCAGTGACCTAATTGGAATAAATAATAGAGACTCTATGCAAAAAAAAAAATATATATATATATATATATATAGAAAGTCAGGCAATAAGAATCTTAAAAAGATGAAGTATACAAACCCGCAGGCACAACTCATGCTCAATTTTCAGTTGCTTGTCATTGCTCCTCTTCATGCTCTTCTCAAGATCATCAATTCTCCTTTCCATGAACTCGATATCCTAGCATCACAAAAATCTTTAATGTTCCGATCCAGTAAAATCCATTAAGCATTGAACTGACAACTTCTCACAAGATCTAAACAAGCTCAAACTTCAACATATTTCTCTAGAACCAAAATAAATAACTCTCAACAGTAGTAATGGAACCAAACTTACCTTCAGACGTAGTTCTGCAGATATTGTCTCTAGATCCCTTACAGGATCCACTAAGTCATCAACATGTATAATATCAGGGTCCTCAAATGCACCTATAAGTCAAAAATCCATTAAGACGGTGCATTCAAATAACACCAAATAAAAAGTTGTTGCAAGAATGAAAGAATGTCCATGACTACACCAATTTAGATCATAACTACTCAGACTTAATACTAACTAATTTGATGGAGAGCTCAACTTCACAAACTAGATCATAGTGATACAGAACAAGCTCCTCATAGCAAAAATAAAAAACTAAAAAACATTAAAGGATCTAGAATATTTAAAACACCCTTATGCGTGCAATTGCAAAGGGTAAACATAAAAGAAAAGAAGATATCATATGGGCTATAAAATAGACAATAGAAAAATTCCACATTTTTCTCGCACAAAGGAAAACTAATACTATCACTATCTAAAATCAATCTGCGTCAAATGTCAAAGGAAAGATCCATAATAAATCAGCTTACGTAATACATGAAAAATTCCGTCAACAGCACGGATATGAGATAAGAAATTGTTCCCAAGTCCTTGTCCTTCGTGAGCACCACGAACAAGTCCAGCAATATCATGAATTTCTAAAAAAGCTGATACCTGCATTACAGAGATCAGAGCGAACATTGATAACCTTTGAAGACACGTTGATACAGCAAAATAGATAAAGACCAAGAGAAAACCAAAATGCGTAAAGAACCTCGCTCTTCGGCTTGAAGAGTTGACAAAGCCAGTCAAATCTCTCATCAGGAATATTCACTCGAGCCTCATTGGGCTCAATGGTACAGAATGGAAAGTTTTCAGCCGGTATAGATAGCTTGGTCAGGGTATTGAATAGGGTCGATTTCCCTACATTTGGCAGACCAACCTGAAAACACATTTCAGTCATTAAATCACAAAAAGGGCAATCTCCATCTATTCATAATTTCATATAACTACATAAGTGAATAAACCAACTCCTTGCAGACTACAAAATGTTGTTACATTATAGGAGTATATTATTAAACTAAACAATTTTAACTCTCCTATCCCCATCATTATAAACTCTATCCGGATCTCTCAGCATAATATTTCCACATTCGAAACGCACCCAAGGTAAGATGTTCCAAAATTACTCGGCACCTCAATCCAATTTATACTTTTTTCCCAGTAACTCAAAACCCACCACAATGAACAACTCAGCACAGAATCCTTCCAAGAAATGTTGGCCTAAACAAATTCAAATTAGATTACTTTGCATGATGATTCCCAGCTTATGCATTTATCTCTCCCAATCTTAATTCATTAACAATTTCAATCTTCGAACAAAGAATCAACAGCTGAAACCAATCTACATAAAGGGAGAAAAGGCTTACAATTCCAATCTTGAGGTGGGAAGAAAAACGTCCAAGAATGGGCCTCTCAGCAGGGGCTTCCTTCGATTTAGCTGCTTTGGGAGGCATTTCCGACTCTACCTAAACCTTGATTCCTCTTTCAGCTGTGGATGGAGATTAAAAAGAGATGAATTACAGTGGAAATTCAGTAGAGATTTCAGTGTAGTAGAGAAGGGTTCTAGGGTTTTTCACGGCACTAATATAAATAAAAATAAAATTAGAATTTTCCAATACTTTCTTACGAACGAAACCCAAATCACTTGTTGCATCGGCCCATCTACAAAGCCCATTGATTTTGGGAATTCGAATAACTATTTTGGTCCAATTTAGAATTTCCTCCCTCCTAAAAAATTCGGATTATATTAAAAAAAAGTAGCCTATTTTGTTATTTTTAATCTTAGATTATGTTAAATAGAGGCCCACAATCTAATATAGATAAAAGAAAAAGCCTATAACTTTAGGGGCCATTTGGTTGGGGGTAATCAGGAAAGGGAAAGAGAATCAGAAGCTCTGATTCCCTTAGTGAGTGTTTGCTTAGTATTTTCAATCATTCTTCGTTACCTATTATGGGGTAATGGATTCCCCCCTTTCCTCCATTTTCATTCCCCTCTTTCAACTAGGGAATTCCATTCCCTTGCCCCTCTTTGTCTCTAATTAAAATAAATTATGTAATAATATTATATCATAATATTATATAATTATAACTAGATAAATATATATAATTTAATCACAATAAAAATATTATATTATAAAAAAAAATTAAATAATATTATATTATATTATTTAAATTGATTTTGATATTTAACCCTTTTATTTCATATTTTAAATAAGTTAATATTAATTAATTAAAAATATAGTATATTATTTAATTTGTGAAATAAATTTATTAAAAATAAAATAATAGTATATATAACAATTTTAATATATATTATTTAAAATCACAATTAGATTTTTTTCATTACATGAGATTTATAAAATAATATATTAAATCAATTATATTATATTATATTTAATATATTAAAATATAATATATATTTTTTTATTATTATATATATATATTAATATAGACTAATATTAAATACGTATATATTATATTTAATATATTTAAATAATATATATGTGTATGTATATATTTTATTTTGAAAAAGACGGTATATTTATTTCACAATCTTAATATTACAATATATATATATATATATATATATATATATATATATATATATAGAGAGAGAGAGAGAGAGAGAGAGAGAGAGAGAGAGGAAATGTATAGATTTGTCCTCTTAGTGATAAGAAAATATAATTTTGCCCAAAATATAAGCTTACACAAATTTTGTCCCTTTTTTATGTGGTAGGACTATTTTGCCCTTGTATGCTAATAGACAAAAATAATAGTTCTCCCTCTTTCTCTCACAATTCTTATGGGTCTCTCTCTCTATTTGAATCTCTCTTTCTCTCTCTCTCTCTAAAAGTTGCAGACTCCTCTCTCTCTACTCCATATTTTTTCTTCTTCAAACTAGAGAAGCTAGGGTTTCGGCCCCCCTTCTTCATGCTTGTGCCGGCATCAACACCATCGTCGCCCGCAGATCTTCGAGAGTTGAAGGTCTTCCCCGCCAGCTCTTCTCTATTCTCTCTTCTTTCTTTTTCTCTCTTCTCTCTGAGGGCTAGGGTTTGGAAGCATGGCTTTGTACGCCGACGAGGAAGAGGAGGGTGGCAGCCATAGCAAACTCGTGGAGGACAAAGGTAAGCTTCTATGGTATTTTACATAGATCTAGGGTTTTGTACACATATCTAGAGTTTTCTTCTTCTTCTTCTTCTTCTTCTTCTTCTTCTCTCTCTCTCTCTCTCTAGGTTTCAGATCTGGATTTTTTTCCAGATCTGAATTCAAACTTGTGGTGTAGGATGAAGGTAATGTGTTTGATGAAATTCTTGACTGAAATTGTAATTTTCTTATTCATTTTCAGTCAATTCCGTGGTAAGAAAATGCAAAATTATCGGTAAGAAAATTGTAATTTCATGGTAAGAATCTTACATTTTTCTTACTTTATTTTTGTCTGATTTTGTTGTAACAAATTTTCGGTAAGAAAATTATTTATTCTTACATTTCTCTTATTTGTTTTCGGTAAGAAAATTTGACACTTTCTTATTTTAAGGTTTACGAATTGACTGCTTTTTTTCGTAAGAATCGACCGAAGATTCTTACTATAATTTTAGTGAGGTGAACAGTGTGCTAAGATAATTTCTTACATTGTTTTTGGTAATTGATGATAAATGATAAGAATCTGTCATTTTTCTTACTTTGTTTATTTGATAAATTGGTAAGAATTTGACATTTTTCTTACGTTATTTTAGTAATAAAAAACTGAGTATTTAGGGCTTAAAATTGATGATTTTTTGCTGACATTTTTCTTACTTTATTTTGTCTGATTTTGCTGTAACAAATTTTCGGTAAGAAAAATATTTGTTCTTACATTTCTCTTCTTTGTTTTTCGTAAGAAAATTTGACACTTTCTTATTTTAGGGTTTACGAATTGATTGCTTTTTTTGTAAGAATCGACCGAAGATTCTTACTATAATTTTAGTGATGTGAACACTGTGCTAAGATAATTTCTTACATTATTTTTGGTAATTGATGATAAGTGGTAAAAATCTGTCATTTTTCTTACTTTGTTTTGTATGATAAATTGGTAAGAATTTGACATTTTTTCTATGTTATTTTGGTAAGAAAAGACTGAGTATTTAGGGTTTATAATTGATGATTTTTTGCTGTTCTTAACCTGTTTTGTTGCGGTAGTTGCAATTTCTTACTATTTTTCAAGTTATATAAGAATTGCATCATTTCTTATTGTAGGTTTTATATGGCTGACGACGGCTATGAGATGCGAAAGACGAGAATATATCAATTTCTTACTATATCTGTAGTTTTTTTGAAAATTTTTTGCCGTTTTGTTAATTTTCTTATCAACTCATGTAATTTTTTTTATTTTTGAAACTAATAATAATGCCTTAATAAATGATTAAGTGGTTAGAAATGTGATATAATTTCTTACCAATGTGTGTGATTTTCGTACCATCTTCTGTACAGTTAAATACTCCTTTTTCAAGAAATTGGAGAATTTGTCAAATTTGTTACTAAAATTATTCATAAGAAAAAAAATCCTAAAATATTATAAGAAATTATATTATTTCTTACTAAGTTGATTGGTAAAATGTAACGAAAGATAAAATTTCTTACAAAAACAAGTAGAAAAAGATAAGAAATTGATGATTTCTTACCATTTTATTTTGTAGAAAAAAATCAAAATATTCTGTGACTCCTTAGAGTAAAAAAAAAACTAAAATATGAGTGGAGGACGAAAATTGAATTTTTTTTTTTGCCTTGAGGGGCATTTTAGTCCCACCATATAAAAAAGAGACAAAATTTGTGTTTTGTTATATTTTGGTCAAAATTTACCTTTTTATCTTCAAAAGGGACTAAATAGTAGTTGCCTCATATATATATATATATATATATATATATAATATTCCATTTCAATTCCCTTTCTTGTTCTTAACCAAACGAATTGACAAATCAGTAATGATTCCCAATCATTTCCTTTCCCTTTCTTGATTCATTTCCCTTTCCATGTCCTAACCAAACGGCCCTTTAGATAAATTAAATTTTGTCCAACATATATAAGAAATCTCATAATTTAATATGAATATAATTTAGCTTTTGCTATCTATCTTTTTCTTTTTTTTCTTTTGATTTTTTTAAATTTTAAAAAAAATATACAATAAAAAAGTTTAAATTGAAAAAAAAAAATGAATGGGCCTCTTTTTTCTTCGTTTGTCTAGGGCCCGCCCGACCATTAAATTGTCAGGAACGGCCAATATATGTAAAATAAGTCGAGAATAAACTAATGTATTTTTCATTTGCTTTTTACTTATAACAATATAACATGGCGCGATAATACCTTTTTAAATTTTAAGAATCTTGCACAAAAAGAATAAAATCTAAGGAAATAAACCTTGTTTGAGTCCTAGTCGGAGAAGGAATTCCTTACACATGCACGGTTTGCACTTTGCACCGACGACCATTCTATAAAAACAAATGATGAGATGATCATGAACACGTTATAAGCTAACAAGATTTCTAAGATCACCGATCATGGCGTGCACGATTCTAAATATTGTTCCTGCTTTCGCCACTAACCATTTCTTCTTCGCACCACCATCGCCGGCAATAATAGTACCGAAGCCGCCGTCGCAATCGCCGGCGAACCAAGAAATATGCCCTCAAAGTCTGAGCGCCTTCAAGTTCATACTGGTCGGCCATCTGATTATCGACGCGCCGCTGGATATGATGGACCTCTGCGACGACCTGCAATCGTCTTGGAGCCCTGCTTCCACGTGGCGTCTCGTCTCTCTCGGCAACAACTACTTCTCCCTCCAGTTCTCCTGCATCAGAGATCACATGAGGATTTCGGCCATGGCTTCCACCTCTCTCATCAAGTGCGGAGGTACCATGAGAGTCATATCGCCGTGGGCCCCAGAGTTCGAGGCCTACAAGGATCGAACCACTGGCCCCTCGATCACATTGGTTCGTTGGGTTCCGCCTCTCCCGTTCTGGATCAAAGTCAACACCGATGGCTCTGCTCGCGGATGCCCCGGCCGGTCTTCATGCGGAGGGGTCTTTCGAGACTACAGAGGAGCGGTGGTGGGGTGTTTTTCTCAAAAGTTAGGGTTAGGGCTTGCTTTCGAGGCGGAGCTTAGCGCGTGTATTATGGCGTTGGACATCGCGCATGATCAAGGATGGAACAAGATTTGGCTGGAGTCGGATTCGACGGAAGTGGTGAAGCTGTTGGCTACTCAATCTACAACGTCGGTGCCGGAGAAATTAAAGGGGCCGTGGATGCGAGTGTTGGGGTTCTTGAAGCATATGGAGTTTAGGGTTTCTCATATCTATCGAGAAGGGAATCGGGTGGCGGATGCGCTGGCAAATGCGGATGCGGTGGAGAGCGGATGGTGACCTCACGCCATTCCGGCTATATCGGAGTTGGCGTACCAAGACGCGGTTGGGTGTTTTAATACTAGAGCACGTTCATAGTTTACTCTATGTTCGTACGTAGACAATCTTAACGTATGTTGTTAGTTGTTTCAATTACTCCTCGGATTCTTGGTGTATATTATGTTGTTTCAAAAATTTGAAAATTTGATGTATATATGTTGTTGATATGAGTTCTTTATTTGTTGCATTCTTGTTTTAGTTCAACAAATGTAAATTTGGTTTATAAGGTAATGTTATACATTCATGCTTGTTATATCAATTACATAGAGCATATAATATGTAAATTGTAATACTTTGATGAGTAACGTTTCGTTCCGATCGAGATTCGAGAGTAACAAGTTCAGTTTTTATTTTCCTGCATTTCTTTTTGTGTATATGTGTATAAATTTTTTCTTTTTTTTTTATCAGGCAAACACAACACACTCACACACGCATGCACTTGAAGTAACTCAAACCCTCCGACCTGTTGGTCAGAGGGGAAGTGTCTTACCAACTAAGCTGTGCTTCATTGTCAAATTTTTTTCCTTTTATTTTCCTCTTCTTCTTCTTTTTTTATTTTTTTTTATTTTTGTTTTTGCATGTACCCGTTGTTTTTGGTTTGCTGTCTTTCTAATTTTCAGATTTTCTTTTTATTTTTCATAATTTTAAACTTTGTTTTTTTTTTGCTTTCTATATTTCTATATAATTTTATTTAGGAAATAAAATAGAATTTCAAAAAAGAAAAGAAAAAAGAGATGGATGAATTTCTTCGTTCCAGATTTTCTAACAGAAAAAACAAAATAAGTTTTGTTAATCGTGGGGATTAAAAGACAAAGCCGAGAAGACGCAAAGCACCAGACTATCATCTTGCTATTGTCGTTGAAACTTGAAAGAGTAAATTTTGATAAACTAAACGAAAAGATTTTATATAGATATTAAATTTGGTTAATTCTATTACTCTCTATCCAGCCTAATAGTCGTATTTCATTAATTAAAAAAAATGGAGTCTGGTGCTTGCTTCGAAATTACCCTGCCATTCAATATGCTAAATTGTTTGACTTATTTAGTCAACAAGAGTTGGCTCTGCATATAAACTAATACAGATTTTTGGACTTAGATCACTTGCATGTTGCAATTGGGACTTGCACGTTTTATTATAATTTTTTTTTTCGTGGTTATGATATCGCAATATTTGAGCAAGTTTGATTGTATTGAGACGATCTCACAAATCGTGATCTCCTCCGTTTATATTTTCTTTAATTGAAATTTCATAGTATCCACATATTCATTCTTTATGTTGACTTCATAACACTCTCTTTCCAATCCACTATATTGCTCTTGCACAGCCATCAATTTCACCTGAATGGTCTGAAAATAATAAATTAGATTACCCGATTTGGTAAGGTAAACGCATGTTGTAACTGATTTGAATCGGCACCAGATTCTTCAAAAGGGAATGAATGAACATATAAGTGAGCCTGCTACAATAAATTAAACTGAAAGAACAAAAGATTTACATGGGGAGCTAAGCTGATGAGAAACGACGCTACGACTAGAGGCAAACCCAGAAATTTCTCTCCATTCTTGATGATCCTTGGTTGACCTTCTGCACCGCAAAAAAAAGGCTCTTGCCTTATCTATCTATGGTGGGGCGAACTTCTAGTTCGGCTACTCAGTTTCTATACAAGCTCGATTTTCCAGATGCACGTCTCCGCAGACATGATATGTCATGAAAGATCTGCATTACAACTGAAGAAAATAATCACTTGCTAAATCAGAATCCAACAACAAAAATCACAGGTCTTGTAAACTGCATCAGGCCTTTAGATTGAAAGTGGGACCAAAGAAACATAAGCATGTACACACGATTATGTACAATCCTTTTATGTTATCAACAGTTATATTATTTCATCCACTTGAATCACACTTGCTCGGTATTTGTACTGTTGTACATTGTGAAAATAGTGACTGGTGCAGAGCAGTGATTGATCAATGATTTCAGGCCAAAAAAGTCGTGTAATATTTGGTATGCAATAAAACACTGAATCAGAAATTAAGGAACTGCAAATCTGAGAAAATTGATTTCTTGATTTAACAGGCAGTTTTCTTATTGTTTATAAAACCACTAACGTTTAGATGCTGTCTGTGAACTTTCTCACCTTGCCATCCATGCAGTATATGTATATCACGACAGTGTAGTAGATTCTCCGGTTAATTCTCTTCTGACCAGCTCAAGGATCTCAACTATCTGCAATTAAAGCCGTATATAATTAAAATACTGTAGGCAGATTTCCAGAGCAATATCTCTTAACCTGTACATCTTAAGACAACTACTGATCAATTTTCCCAATGATCTATTAATTCGTGAAGTTATACAAGATGAATATAAACCAACAAGTAATGGTCATATGGCAAAAGAAAATCTTAATATCCCTGGCAATCTTATTTGACTTACCCCAGAATAATGCTTTAGAACTGGATAGTAATGATCAAGCGCAACATAGATTTTTTCCAGTAATCTCAACAAAGCATCAACCTCATCCCCCAAGAGATCAACCTGAAACACGGAGGTGCATAAAATCAGCAAATTAATCAACAAATGTTGCTGACATAGTAATAGGTCCACCAAACACACATAGTATTACACTATATTATAATGTGTAAGCAATATCTTAAAAATTTTATTGCTGCCACGCATTAAAAACAACCTTCCAGTATACTACCTCCGTCCACCAATTCATTGCCTAATTTCCATTTCGGTCCGTCCACCAATTCATTACCTATTCCATTTTTGGCACCACTCACAATACAATCAAACATCGTCTTAAAACCCGTACTCCCCTCTATAGGCAATGAATTGATGGACGGAGAGAGTATCACTTAATTTGAGCAACTCCCAACTCCCACAGCAAGGATCTCTCAGACTCAAAATGTCTGAAACAAGCATGTAGCTAAACAACATTGATTAATGGTACAGCAGATCAGCAGAATGCCAGACATCTTGGTATAAAGTAAATAAATAGCACAATCACAATTCGAGGTTTTGGCATGACAAGTAGAAGTAGAACTATCTCATATCATTACCTCAGACTCAGCCATTTGGAGATGAGTATTTTTCTGTTCCAGTTTCTGTTTGTAAATCAGCTCTGAACTTCTAAGTACATTAGCCATCCCAGTAGTAAGAGCTTTCAAGTCAGAACTGGTATTTTCCAACCTGGCATTTGCAGATTTGTCACCAGAAAAGAAAATCAACAATCAAGATTGCAATTCATTTTATCAACAATCAAGAAAACAGTGTAAATAGCGAGTTTGCTTTAATGGAGAATTAACCCCTACGCAAAATATGATTAATAAAATCAAAGAACTTATGATATGCCAAACAGCACAATTCAGGGATCCCCATGAAACTATCATTTTAAATAATATACAAGCATGAAGCCATCTCCCTGACTAAGATCTCAAGGATAAACATAACAAGAAAAAAATTAACAAAAATAAGACTCCATACGCACAAGTACCCCTGAAACTTATAGACAGCTCAAAAAGATCAGGCTGAAAGATACATGTTTTTCCAATTATACCACTCTAATTACAAACAACTACTAACATAAGGTTGTGAATGTACCTTGAGCTACTGCTTTTTATTGCCCCCAACACTCTCCATTCAAAATCAGTAGAGAGCTTGGAGAATCTGTTGGCAGCCATTTCCATTTCGTTTTTTATCGTCTGCTCTCTAGCTTCAGTTAATGATAACTTATCATGCATTTCTTGGACGAGTGAAAATGCTTTGCTTCTCTCTTTGTTGGCTTCAGTTAACATGGCTTCTGTTCGAGTAAGCTCTTGATTGAGCTTATACATTTCCATTTCATCTGCTTCAATCTGCTCTAGTGCTTCTAGATGATGAGACCTTAATGATTCCAAGTCTTTATTGCTCTCATTAACCAATGTCTGTAGCACACTTGCATGGTCTCTTGAAGAGATGAGCTCTTCAGAAGCTAACTCCTTCAGCTCCCTCTCCTTTAACAATAAAACTGACATATCCATTGCTGACTTCTCTTTATGTTCCATTTCTATCCTCAGCTCTAGTATCTCCTGCTTTAATTTCTCCTTCTCCTTGACCTCCTGCCTAATATCATTTTCTTTTTTTAGCCATTTTTCATCTAAACAAGTTTTAACTTCTTCGTCAATAAGAACTTTTTGGCGCAAGTTGTCCAGTTGTAGCCCTGCGTCCTTGATAATCTCTGTGAAGACCAATGCACTCAAACCTTGCATTATCAATGAGTCGATGTCTGAATCTTCAATCCCATATCTGCTCGCAGTTTCAGCCTGAATAGCAGCTTCCCTGAAAGCAATCTGCTCCCTCAGAGCAGATTTATATATCACTTCATTAAGTGAAGCTTCTATGCACGAATCTTTCGCAGCAGACTGGAGGCATTCCACAAGCTTTAATAGGTTTTGCTCAGTCAAAGAATGCTGCAGAATTTCTGAAGCAGCACCTGAAACCTGCTCTTTCAGACACTTCACCTCATTTTCCTTTTCATTCAGAGAGTCTCTCAAGCGATGATTTTCAGAGAGAAGATTCTCTACTCTATGCTTCATATTTTCCATACTTTCAAAATTGGCAGTTAATGCAGGAAATCTTTCATTTTCCGAGAGGAACTTCTCCAATTTTGAAACAACTTCAGAGAAATTTTTCCTTATGGCATCAAATTCTTCATCTTTCATGTGCGTAAAGATAGATCCCTTCAGTTTTAGGTAATCCCGTTTTAGCTGAAAATACTTGTCGGTCTTCCGGTGTTGATCTGACTCATGATCCCTCTTGATTTTAATAATAATATTGTTAAAATGACTTACTAATTCTTCCTTGTTCATGTGCTTCAGCTGGTGAAAATCATAGGTCTCAGCAACATGAACATTTGATCCATCCACAGTCCCATATTCTCCACAAAGTGAGTCAAAATCATGAGATCCATGAGAAACTAATTCTACATCGGGCATGGAGAGTGACTTCTGAATAGCATCCAACTTGGTGCGTAAAGAAGCTACATCATTGAACTTTTCGAGCCAATTCATTTTTTGTATTCCACAAAGTTGAAAATCTTGTTCCAGCAAGTTCTCTTCAAACTCCTCTCGAGGACTCCTAAATTTTGTTTGTGTGGCTACATTCTCAACTTTTGCTAACTTAGCATCCTGCTTACACTCACAAATTGAGCTATCAGAGGAAAGCAATATATCATCCACCTTTTTCCATACAGTATCTAACGTTGTATTTAGGCAGATCAGCATCTTATTGACATTAACCCCGTTTTCCGAATGCTTCTTCTGTAATATGCCACCCAATCCCACCAACTCAGAGCTGGAACCAATCTTCTTGAGCGAACTAGTTCCCATAACACACTCAATCTCCTTTTGAACCTTCTTGAACAGCTCCGTTGCCAAATTCTTTAAAGAGCTCAATTCTCCCCTCATCTTTTCATGTTTCTTGCTGAGACTCATTGAACAAGAAGACTGCAAATTCTCCTTCAAACTTGCCACTTCCAATTCCTTAGCTGCAATTTTTTCCGCACAATCTTGCTCCACAGCAGTCACCATGCCCTTGACAACAGAATCACTGACCATCCGCGAAATCACCAACGTATCATCAATATCTTCAAAATATTCCTCCATATTCTCCAACACCACATCTTCTAAATTCCCCTTCACATTATCCGAAGCACAGGTTCCCCCAAACCCATTTTCACTATGTACTTGCTCCAACCCATTTCCGTTACACACTTGTTCCAATCCATTTCGACATGAAACATTACTTCCATACCCATTTGAAGTCCCGCCACCATTCATCATCACCTCTCCACCCTCCATAGCACAAATAAGCAGCTAAACATTTACCCAACAAAAAAAATCAAATCAAAACATACTCAGCATTTCAACACAAATTAACCCACTAAAACTAAACTCCTCCGCAGTACGAATCAAACTAGTTCACAATAACAATAACCAGAACTGAAAAAAAATATTAAAAAGAGGAAAAGTATGCAGACTTACAAGTAAAAGGAGTGGATGAACACGTTTATCTCTCAACCCCCGAAGTAATCGAGGAAACTAGTACCAGCTTTTCGACTTCAAAGATACAAAAATTTTCATCTTCACCTCGAATTTCGGAAATCAGTTGCTAGGGTTTTGGTAAGTAGGGATGTGGGAGAAGGAGAGTTAAAATTTGGGGAAAAAATATGAGCACCAAAAGGTTGGAAAGAGCGGGAGGGAAATGCTGGTAATAAATGAGGCCTAATTAATACGTAATTTACGGAAGATGCCATCATTTATTTCGGTGAGTGGATTTTCCTCTCGGGGGTAAATTCGGTAGGTGAAAATAATATAATATTAGAATAAAACAGTGGCGTATATTAATTTTGTTGGTATTAGAAGTGTGACAGTTGACTACCTTGGTGAATGCCTTTTATTACTGTCGGGGGCTTCGTAATCGAACTATTTACAATGAAGGACATAAAGATAATTTTTTATAAATAATTTATTTTTATTTATGAGGTTATTTACATTTCCTGACATAAAGTTTGCAAATTACTAGTACCAAGTAAGTGTATAAATTTATATTTTAACTTCCGTAATTATTCTTTGTTATTATAGTCTTTTTGTTACCGTTGTATTTATAATTAAAGTATCCATGACATAATTAAGATTTATGTAATCTTATTTAGAAGATAATATAATGCGACGCTATTTAAATCTTATGGCGAAAATTTATTAGACCGTACCACTCTTAATTGCTACACTTAAGTAAAGTCGAAGCTATGCTGTAGTAAATTAATTTTGGCATAGCTAAGTTAGGATCTATGGCTAATTTACTCAACTTTGCTGTTTTCTTGTTTTTTCTATTTCTTTCTGGAGTTATTTTATATGAATATGATCACTAACTCCGTATGTAGGTATGAATATAATTAATTACTCGTATGGTCCACACATGCATTATTATGTCATGCACACATATATGGAAAGCCTGCTTAATCATGTCTAGGTTGTAAACTTAAATGCGTGGCATGCAAATTGGGTGATATTTGCCAGCATGCCTAAATTTCCATAAATTTGTACTTGTATTTTAAAAAAACAATAACAATATGGGGCGGTAATAAATAATCTATATATATATAAAGAGGGAATCTGGAGTGGCAATTTTGTAAATAATTTCAATTTGAAGGTTCAATAAATAACTAACTATGCCACTAAAATTAATTTATTTCGGCGGTTTTGTAAAAAAAACGTGGGACTATGCATCATCAACCTCTCTCTTCTTTACTCTCTCTTTCTTATATTTTTTTCCTTATTTTTCTTATTTTTCTTTTTTACAATTTTCTTGGATTTCTAATGTAAATAACATATATAAATCAAAGAATACAAGCAGATCTTAAAATTGACATATTATATATTTAAAATAATATATAAATGAATAAATTATAATCATTTTAAATTATTCCAACATTAAGAAACTTCTTTATAGAAACAAAATTATTTTTGTAAACAAAGAGTTTTCTATAAAATTATTTTGTTTTTTTGCTTTTAGATTTATGTAGAGTATTAAGCTTTTAATTTTCAAGTCAATAATCTTGATCTATAAGATTGTAGAGAAATGTTTCAATGCCTACCATGACATATTTAATGTGCCCACAGAGTGATGTGACATTGTTATAAATAAATAAACTAATATAAATATATACCATAAAAAATATATTCTACCAAAAAAAATTAAACCCTATTAAAAAAACTCAACATTTAATAGAAAAACTTATCCACGTGGCACTGCCACATCAACGGTGGACACATTTAAGTGTTTCTGTAAAATTGTAATGGCAATTCCTTTAGATAATTATTCTCCGCACATCGTGCGGGTGCAATTCTAGTGAACGTAAAAGGGAAATAATTAACGAGACCAAAGGTATAGGGTTAGTACTATGTGGCACGATCATTAAATTTCAATTGATTATATTAAAAAAATAAAAATAAATAACGAGACATCTAATTGTTTAGTCGGGGTGGACCGTGGAACATTAGGGATTAATATTGATAAATCACTTACACCGCTACGCGTCAACTTGATTTTGGTCAAAATGAACCATCTAAATTTAAATAAATAAAAATAAATAAATAAATATATAAATATATATATATATAGAGAGAGAGAGAGATGCGTTATGGTGAAAACTAATTATTACGTGAAAATTGCAACCCATCATAAAATGTTGCATTTTATGAACAAAAGTGTTGCACTTTTATGCATAAATGTTGTATTCTCATAATGATACATTATATGCATAAAAATAATATAAAATAATATATTTTATGCACAAAAATGCATCATTTTATGTATAAAATGCATAGGTTGCAGTTTTCACGTAATAATTAGTTTTCATATGATATGTTATATATATATATATATATAAGTGGGATACTGATACGAGTTGGGATAGGGGACTGCTTCGAGTGAGTCCGAACTCCAAAAAGAAGAAAGCAACAGAGAGAAGAACAAGAAGATAAAACTCAATTTTCATTCCTCCTCACGCAAAATGGGCACAAGCTTACATATTGTTTGAAACTTACAACTAAATTGGCTTCTAGACTCAAGCTCGTAGGAGTTGGGCTTACAACTTTAGACATAAAACAAACTATCACAATTAAAGGATATAACATAAAAAGCTGGTAAATAAACATAACTTTCTAAAGTACTTCATCTGTCTCAAAGATATTGAACATTTTCATTATTTTATACCTCACATATTAATAAGAAAGAACTCAATATCTCTGAGCCGGATGAAGTAATATTTTTTTCTCTCCGGGTCGTATCAGATACCAAATAAAAAATAAAAATAAAAATTATAAGAAATGACAAAGATCTGGATCGTTGATCAGTGTATGATCTACGTCCAAATTAACTGGTGCGTTATAATTATACTAAAAACAGATTAATTGTGATGATAGATACGTTATAATAATATTGATAATTGTGCATAAAATGTATCATTTTTTATGTTTTTTTTTTAAAAAATAAGATATCACCTTCTCTCTATATATAAACTTTTGGTGCTTTATTTTACTATCAACCGGACCTTTTTTTAAGATATCCATATATAAGAGATGGGAAATTTTAAACATAGCCCCTTTTTCTCTCCTTACAGCCCCAAATAAAAATAAAAATAATATTAATATTAGTTGTACAATTTTGCCCTTATATAGCCCCTACACTTACTTCTTAACAAAACATATTTAAGATTTTAGATCTGTAACTTCCTTTGTGCATAGACGTAAAATCAGACGAGTAAATATATACATATATTTATGTAAAGTAAGAACAGTAATGGGAAAAGATTAATCATATCATATGGAGTTTTTAGTGCTATGAAAAATATATGGCGGAGGGAGGAGAAGACGTTATGCCGAAGATCGTGAAGGAATTGTTGAAACCAATGGGCGTTGAAGCTATAGAGCTATGATTCAAATGCGTACCATAAACATGATGATAATATGATATGTGATTCAAATTGGTATACAATTAAGTAATGGTGTGATAAGAGCACAATGTAATGGATCTCTCTTCCTTTTTTTTTTTCCTGCAAACTCAGATATAAGTTGGGTACTCTACAGTTAATGTTTCCAATGATTTTTGTTTGCTTTGGCTCGGAATGAAGCACGTATTATGTGGTTGATCAAGTGTTCTATTTTGTTTTTGTATCATAAACTCATCGATCATATGATAATGATACAAATGAGTCCGTAGAATCTTAATTATGTTTTGTTCAGAATTTGATGTTAGGGGTGGGTGGGGGCTATGTGGGCAAAATTGTACATTTAATATTCATATTATTTTTATTTTTATTTTGGGGCTATATGGAGAGAAACGGGGGCTATGTTTAAAATCTCCATAAGAGATTAATTTATTCAAATTTTCATGCTGGTTGGACGTTAATTAGAGGGTTCATTAATTTAATTGAGTAGAATGATTTACCATAATTCCCAACTTTATTGGACTTCTGCTTTCCAGTCTGGATTCACAGTCTCTTAAACTAATTATTGAAAATCCCAAGTACCCTTCTTTAATTAATTGAGGCGGATCTAGTGATTCATGATCAATTAAAAAAAATTGCATTGTTTGGTAGTGTTTTGTGTAATCAATTAAAAAAAATTGCATTGTTTGGTAGTGATTAGTGTTTGGATGATTTATTTATTGAATCTGTTTAATATTTAATGTTTAAAAAATACAAGGAGTTTTATTCAAAGTGTTGAATACAGCCAGAGTTTGGTATAAAACGTAATTCAATTGATAACACATTCCCTTGTCAACTTGATAAATCAGGGGTTCAAGTCATCCTGTATATGTAAGCATGGTCCGGGTTTGGTTCGTCTCGTATGTGTGAACGTGTGAGTATGTGTATATATGTTGTACAAAAAAAAAAAAAAAAAAAAACTAGTACATGAAATTGCATATGAAACAATGAATTTTATTACCAAAAAAATGAATGATATTACATTGAAAGAAAGAAATAAAAAATGGATTTGGAATTTGAACATTCCAAAAGTTATTTTACAACAATTAACCCTTGTACAAGTACTCACGAACCGCCTTTTTCCCTTGCATGTCCCTTGTTAGCTCCCACTTGTGTTTGTGAGCAGATCACATATATTTATATGCATTGTTTTATTTTTATCTTTATTTCATTTTATTTTATCTTTTCCTATATGCCTCCTTTTTCAGACTTGACCAAAAAATATGGAGGAATTGCACATGAAAGAATGTTACTACATTTTGCTGGTCAAAATCTGATTATAAGAAGCAAGCTGTGCTTTGACTTGATCTCTCTTTAATTTCCCAGTTGTCGTTAACGGAAATTCGTTGTTCCAAAGAACGAATCTTCTTGGAATCTTAAACCTGCATGAATACAAAGAATATCGTACATAAGTATTTCGTCGCTGTCTAATTAGTATTTAGTCGTAATTTTTAAATAAAATACTATAAGTCAAATATGTAGTTATAAGGAAGGTGAGACGTACCCCGATAGATTCTTTCCTTTGCAAAACTGCCTGAGAGTCTCGCTGCACAACGACCCGTTTTCGCCGGCGGCGCCCCACCGCCACCCGTCTTCGACCCTAACGCACCCGATCACCATCTCCGACAGCCTTTTGTCGGGAACCCCGATGACGACGACGCCGGAGACTCCGGGATGTTGGAATAGGACGGACTCTACCTGCGACAAAGAATCAAGTTTTGCATGTTAGATATGTACTATATTATAAACAATAATGTACCTTTAACTGATTACGTACTATATATTCGATAACGGGAAATAATTCTATTAGTATATTGCAATATTCAACTATATCGCACGTTAGGTAGTATTGTTTAATAATGATGATTGTTTAATCAATTAATTAAATTTATAGTAAAATAGAGATTTCGGTCAATGTATTTGACCAACTTGGTTCGGACAATGTTGAATCCTATGATTATACTCGACCACACAAAATAACTCTAAGAAATTGTAGCACTAATCTAATTAAATCGACGATTAATGAAAAAGTGTAACCCAAGTAAAATAGACTCGATCCGTACCTCCTCGGGGTAAATATTTTCTCCTCCGCTCTTGATCTTGTCCTTGGCACGGCCGACGAGCCAGAGACTACCTTGGCCGTCGATGTGGCCGATGTCCCCCGTATCGATCCAGCCTCCGTTGGCGGCGCTAGAGCCCAACGACGGGCTCTGGCCCCAGTAACGGAGCATCGTGTGTGGGCCCCTCATCAATATTCTCCCGCCTCCGCAGCTTTCCTCTTCTTCAACAATTAGTTTTAGCTCCACGTGTGGGGCCGGTCTCCCGACGCAAACGCCTCCTTGGCTTCTCAACAATGTTTTCTCGGCTTCGCACGACGGCAGGCTCCGGCGGCGGCGGAGGCCCTCCTTCGTCGGATCACGAAGAGTCATGAATGTTAGAGAAGAGCACGCCTCGGTCATGCCTATAAAAAGTCAAAGCACCAAACGTTAAGTGATAGGGACGGAGCCAGAAATTTAAACGAAAAATATATATATATAGAATTTTTTTAATTAATTCATGCAAAACGCACCATAAGCGGACATGATGGTGGCTCTTGGAAAAACCTTGGCTGCATTTTCAAGATTTTCCGGTGATAAACCTCCGCCTCCATTCAAAATCTTCGACACAGACTCAATACCTTCTCTCCCGTTCTTCCTGCAAAATATTTCAACACATTCAATTAATTAATTAATCACCTTATATTTGATAACACAAAATCTGCTCGAATTTTTAATACATAACACAAAAAAAGAAAACGTACGAATGGAAAGAGATGAGATCGGCCATCATCGTTGGGACAGTGATCAAAGAGGTAACTTCATGCTCCCTTATGGCTTCAAACGCCAACTTAGCCTCGAATTTCGGGGTGATGACGTGGCAGCCGCCTGCCATGAGCATGGCCATCGCCGACGAGATCCCGCCTATGTGGCACAGCGGCGCGGTGTGAAGGTACACCTAATTTTATAAAAGCCGACATGTCAGACCTCATCGTCATCATCATCAACGGTAGACATAGTAATATATATAATATATTTTTCTTTCGGTATCGAGAAGAAAATACGTACATCTTCTTCATCGTAATGGACGAGAGCAATTTTGGCGAGGGATTGAACTACTAAAGCGGAATGGCTTATAGCGGCTCCTTTTGGCCTCCCAGTTGTGCCTGAGGTGAAGCATAGGATTGCAACGCTTTCGGGTGCCCAAAGATAGTCGAGCTCGAGAACAGGCTCCGCTAGCAACTCGTTGGCGAAAACTGCAAGTTTAATAAGAAAACAAGTCTTAATAATAATTTTTTAAAAAAAATTTAAAAAATACTATGATCATATGCTATAATTTCAATTTAAGTTTCGATCAACACAAAAGTTGTAACTCACTTTTGTTGTCGATAATCGGTAAGTCCATCTGTACATGCCACCGGAGCGACGGAACAGAGTCGATCTGGAACTTGGAATGCCAGTATCCAGAGCTCGAATCCGTCGCTAGCATTACCGGTTGCGCCACCTCCATGGCCGATTTCGCCTCCTCCATGCTCTATAGATTAATAGGTCAAAGTTAGCTCTAGAGCTATGCTTACAAATTCCAACGTTTATTTAGATTATGGACAAATAGTGAAAATAGACATAATCGGTGGAATACAAAAAATATTGAATAAATAAATTTTTTTTGGTGAAATTCATTTAAATAATTTACACGTCAAAATCCTACTGTGTAAATTTTAGGAGGTGCAACGAATTTGAGTTAAAAAAATATTGGACGGAGACGAATTTGTGTATAATATTCACCTAATCTATATCAACTACGCTAGCTAGTTTACCTCAAAAAAGAAAAAAGAAAAAAAGAAAAAAGAAAAAGGATAGCCTAAAGTGCATGTTGAATGTTAAAAACAGTACACCGCTGCCTAAATTTCCTAATCTTTAATGAATTTAAATTAATACTCATTTCATATAATTATGGAATAAAAACTATGAAAAAAATCAATGAATTGGATTGCGAAAAATTAAATAATTGGAAATATAAAATGATAAGACACTAACCCATCGATAGTTAAGCGGAGCAGCAATTCCTCCGACGTATGTAATAGCAAGCAGCCATTCCAAATACAAATCACTGCAAAAATGAATTAAATAATTCCTAAAATCAGACCAAATCATTCGCCTTAATTGAGATCATAATAAATAAATAAAAAACACAGATTAATTGAGATTTATATTTTATGCGATAAATATCCAAAGTGCATTGTAGAGAGATAGAGAGGAGAGAGAGAGACATACCTGTTGAGAGCAGAAATGGAGACGACGTCACCGGGCTTGATGCCGAGCTGAATGAGCCCGCGGGCCAGGCCCAAAACTCCTTGGACGAACTGCATTCCGGTTTTCCGGCGGGCTCCGTCAATAGTGACGGCGGAGTCGCGGCGGATGGTGGCGAGCCGGCTTAAGCATTGGCAGATGTGGGCATCGGAGTACGTAGCCATGAGAAGAATTAAGTCCCTCTTTTCTCTCTTTGTAAAAAAAAAATAAATAATAAAAGAATTAAGTGTAGAGAGAGAGAAGGGGGGGGGGGGGGGGAGAGAGAAAGAATGAATTGAAAGGAGATATGGAGGGAGAGGCAGAGAGCTGATGTGCTATTTATCCTTTTTATCCACTTGCCGTGGAGCGAAGGTTTTTTTATTTTAAGTACATATTGCGACGACAACTTTGATTTCTTCGATTTTTTAATTGTTGATAATTCATCTGATGAATATTGACGGAATGTGTAATTGTGTATAATTCATTAATTATTTGTTCACATTAATATTGAACTTTTAATTTTACTAGTATATATATAGGTCCGAAATGAATTAATAAATCAACGACTTCCAAATAATGTACATGAGATCATGTGTCTAAATAAATATATATAAAAATCGATTTTAATATATTATGGTTTAGACAATTTATATAGTTATTAAGTGGGGTAATTAATTAATTAATTAATTAATTAATTAATTAGAGTTTATAATCATATTTAGTGTTTAATTTAAATTATATTAGTTGTAAATATATTTAATTTTTTTTTTTGCTCAGGAAAAGAAATGCTTCATTCAAAACACAGAAAAGGCACAAGAAGTGCCGATACAAAAACAACACAACAACACGTTCTGCACCAGCGATTACATCAAATGATCCAACCCCAAGCTTCTTCCCAACAAAACAAAAAGGAACGCTCCACTATCAAAGGTCTGTACCTTGCCTAATTCCACAGAACTCCCACGCCTCTGTAGCTCCGGAGAAAACATTCAACCGTTCATCCAAAGCTCACATAAAGTTGTAAATATATTTAATTAAGGCTGACAAATCCAAAATTATGGCATAAATTTTTTATTTTATTTTAATTTTTATACATAAATATTAATGACGATTCACCATATTATAGTAATCTATTTTTATTATAGACATTATTAAAATAGTAAAATTAATTGCAGGATATGAAATGATATATTTTTGAGAAATAGGCTCTCATCCGCAATATTATTTAAAAGACGAGTTGAAAATAGTATAAAGCCTATGTATTGCCTGAATAAAATCAATGGGTCCCAAAATCGTGTCTCGATCTCTTGGGTCTCGCTACTAAATTCACTATCTTAAAAATGTACTACTCCGTATGTTGCAAGAATAAAAATATTATACCATAACACTAAAGTTTAAATTTAAATTTTAAAATAAATTTGTGCACTCATTTTGAATTTGTTAACCCTAACAATTATTTTTAAATTAATGAATTAGAAAACAATTGCTAACAAACAATTATAACCTTATTTAAATAATTAATGAGTCCTAATGAATAATAGTAAAACCAAACTAAATCATAATAGGGGCCGGCCAAACTAAAACCAAACGAATATCATTATTGATCATAATATATATATATATATATATATATATATATATATATATATATATAATTTGGTTCATATAAAAATAAGTTCTGGGCCTCTAGCATGAAAAATAAGAATAAATCTAGACCATTGATCTTCGCTAGAGGCTATAATTGATTTAAGCATGGTTATAAGATACAATAAGCATGATTATATTTAAGCATCAATTTGTACACTAAAAAGTAAAATCATGTAATAAGCATAATTCTATACATATTTAAGCATAATTTTGTATACCTTTAAGCATTGTTTTTATTTTCTTATGTTAGGATTTATATATATATATATATGCTTGTGGTGTATGTTGAATTGAAGAAAAAGGACCAAAAAGTTGAAAAAATAATGGACAGTATGCATATGGAGTGTGAAAAAAAAAATTGGGATAGGAATACAAGGTTGAATATAAAAATTCTACAAGTATTCAATTTTAGTGTTTATTGTACTAGCTATTCAAATTAATACAAACTGGAGTATTTCATATATATTCAACGGCATGCGCACATGCATTGAAAGTTGAAACTAAATGAAACATACGAATTGAATGCACAAAATTGATAGTTTTTTCTCGTGATCAATATCAGAAGTACCCTACGAGCTTCATCTCCAATTTGTATTTTTCGTTTTTTTATTTTTATTTTTTATTTTTTAAATGTCAAGCTCGCGCGTACTTTCTTTTGGAAAAGAATAAGATATCCCTTTTTTAAATATAAATTTCATATGTGTAAGTTGAAGAAATTATCATTCTTGTATGAGTTGGATGGCTTCAATATTATATTCAAGCGGACGTTTTCTTCAAGTACTATAAAATAAAAAGTATATATCGCATAAAAAGTGGAATTTATTCATTGAGGCACAAGGAATAATGACTATGAATTTATACGATATAGTATTACATATTTACATTACATAATATTGTAGAAAATTGAACATCATATGCCTTTGCAGTCTTTCGAGGATAGCCGGCCGATAATTGACTCGGTAATTCAGTCCTGTTGTTATGACTAAACCTCAAGTTTGAATCCTGTAAAAAAAATAGCACTAGTTTTTTAATTTAGATTATTATATATATAGAGAGAGAGAAGGAGGGAGAGGGAGAGGGAGAGGGAGAGGGAGAGAGAGAGAGTTTGATTCATATAAAAATAAATATGAATAAATCTAAACCTTTGATCTTAGTTAGATCTATGTCTGTTATTGATTTAAGCATAGTTACAAGGTAAAATAAACATGATTATATTTAAGTATCAATTTGTACATTAAAAGGTATAATTATATTATAACCATAATTATATGCATATTTAAGCATAACTTTGTATAGTTTTAAACATTGTTCTCATTTTCTCACGCCATAATTTATTTACACACGACGTATAGAGTTAGCGTAAAAAAAATGATGCATCATAATAAGAATGCACATGCAACAATGCATAGTTAATTACAATGTACTATCAATGCGATTACAGTGCATTTTCTATATAATAATTATATAATAATGCATCCGTTAATTTGAAATGTATATCATAAAGTAATTTATGATCCAAATTATTTTTTAATTTTTATAAAAAAATCATTTTTATTTGATATATATATGTAACTCAGTTTTTATAAGAACTAATTCTCCCTGAAGAACCATGAGCACAATTTCTTTATATACATATAGTGACAATATATATTAAGAGTAATGTTCCAATGCCCACCGTAGACAAATTTAATGTGCCCACGGATGACGTGACATTGTAATATATAAGGTAGTTAATAAAACTCTAGCAAAAATAATTAAACCCTACTATAAAAAACTAAACCCTAACATAAAAAACTAAACCTTAAAAAGAAAAATTGCAAACGTGTCACTGCCACATCACCGGTGGGCACGTTAAGTGTGTCCACCTTGGGTAGGGGAGCATTTCTATGCCCTATACTGGGAATAAGTCTTTCTACCCAAATTTTAAGTGGGTATATATAAAATACCCATTTTGAAAATGTATGTGTAGAAAATACCCATTTCAATATATTAATGTTATATTGTTGAAATCAATGCACATCGGCGGGTAGAGGTGCAGAGTTTTGGCCCCACTTTTTATATTTTTTATCTATTGTGATTTATTTATATTTTTACCAATTTCTGCCCCAAAATTTTTGTGGTGAAATTATATCACCGACATCAAGGGATTATTCAAAATTCACTCAAATTTAATATGATAGGTAAAACAGTTAAATTATTGAATGCATTCTCTGAAAATTCATTTTCACGGACTAAATAGTGAAAATAATAATTGTATTCGGACAAATTTGACTACTTTATCAAATTTATTTTTCACAGCAAATAATTCATAATTCATACCCGTTTTATCTTATAAAGTGGGTAGAGTGTAGAGCATTTCTTCGCTCACAACACCTTAAAAATTATTTTCGTCATTTCTTAAAAGCTTACAATTTGGAGTATTTTTTTTAGCGCTAGAAGGCAATCAAAGACAACTTACTGGTCGCAAACTGAGGAGGAAGAAAAAGCAATAGAAATTGAAAAAGCTCACGAAATTATAGCTTTTAAGGTACATTATCAAGTTAATTATTCTATTTTTTCAATTTTATTTTTGGGATTTACATGCTCAATGTTATATTGATTCTTAGGTGTAATGGTATGATTTTAGCCGTAAGATATTTAGATAAATATGAAAATTTACTGTTTAAATAAATTTATTAATATAGTTTAAAAAGATGTCTCACGGTTAGATTAGCATTTAAACCGTAAATTTCACAGTTTAAATGTTAGTCTAACCGTGTAACACCTTTCTAAATTAACAAATCATTTTATTTAAAAATAGTATTAATATAGGATTGGGGTTCAGAATCTGTATAAATCTGTGTAGAAATTGTTGTGCGAATATTAGAGTGTTTTCACGGTTAGAATTAAGTGAAACCGTGTGAGATCTCACGGTTACACTCAAGTCTAACTGTGAAAATCACTTTTCACGGTTAGATTTAAGTGTAACTGTGAGATCTCACGGTTTCACTTAATTCTAACCGTGAAAAGTGTTTTTCATACAATTTTTTAATAAAATAATTTGTTAATTCAGACAGGTGTTTCACGGTTAGATTAGAAGTTAAACTGTGAATTTCACGGTTTAAAGGCTAGTCTAACCGTGAGTCGTCTTAGTTTAATACTATTTTTTAATAAAATAATTTGTTAATTCAGAAAGTTGTTTCACGGTTAGATTTCACAGTCATATAGGTGTCACTTGTGGATAGAATGAATGAATTATTGTAATTTCTCGGATTAATATGTTTACAAATAATTAATTAAGATTAGCCTATTTAATAATAATAATAATAATAATAATAATAATTTAACGGTTGGAATAGCATTTAAACCGTGAAATTCACGGTTGAAATGGTAGTCTAAACGTGAAATTCCTTTTCAAATTAACAAATAGTTTTATTAAAAAATAGTATTTCTCACGGTTAGACTAGCATTTAAACCGTGAAACTCACGGTTTAAATGCTAATCTAACCGTGAAAGACATTTTAGAATTAAAAAATAGTTTTATTAAAAAATAGTATTTCTCACGGTTAGACTAGCATTTAAACCGTGAAACTCACGGTTTAAATGCTAGTCTAACCGTGAAAGACATTTTCGAATTAAAAAATAATTTTATTAAAAAATAGTATTAATATAGTTTAAATAGATGTCTCAAGGTTAGACTAGCATTTAGACCGTGAAATTCACGGTTTAAATGATAATCTAACCGTGAATATGTAGTCCTTTTATTATTTATAAATTTTGGCATATATAAAAAATTCACGGTTTTTTAATAAATAAACCGTGAAATTATATTCAAACCGTTAACCCTAACCGTGAACCCTAACCGTTAATTGTCTAATTTGGCCAAAATTAAGCCCCTAAATTTGATTTTCATTTGAATTTTAATTCATATAAACATATTATCTAAATTAATCACTAATTTATAAATTATGATTAATGATAAACGTATATTGTTCGACAAGTTAGTGATGTATTGTGTTCACTTATACACTAATACATATGCTAGTAATGTTCATTTATACATATGGCTACTAATGTTCACTTATATATAAATCGAATATTTAAATATTCTAACATATGGTAGTAATAATCTAATCTAAATCGAATGACTTATACCAAAAAATATATAAATTTGCATAAATTAAAAATTAAAAAATATATAAATTTGCATAAATTAAAAATTTAAAAATATATAAATTTGCATAAATTAAAAATACTGTACAAGTCAAAGATAATGTTCACAGCTCGGCTCTACGTCGTGAAAGTGAAAATATCTGTTTCGCCACCTCTAAGCGAAACCCGGAGAGGTACCTCACGCTAATCCTCTGAATGCGCGGCTTCTTCAGGGCGAAGATACGATCGATGTACATACAAGCGAACGGTCCGCATGAATACTCGTCCTTTTGTATGTATTGCTGCTCTAGGGGGATCCAAACAACCTTAAGAAAATCAGTTTGCTTCTGCATCTGTGGATGTTGTTCCCAATACCCAACTTTTTGCAACACTCTGGGCCACAGTTTCTGGATCGGGTAGAGCTGGATCTTCCGCTACATTCTTTCATCAGCATTGGCGAACTGATGTAGAAGTGAGTCGTATACCTCCATTGTCCACTCGCCAGTCAGTACTCGGCAAATAACCCAGTGATCGGAGGATACGTGACAAATAAACACAAACTGCATACGAGGATCAACGGCTGTACTTATTATAAAGCACTAATAATAATACGTAATAAAAACACAAAGTTTATACGAATAAACTTACAGAAGTTGCGTTCATCCAAACATCGTAAGAGCCCACGCCATGAAATCAATTCCCGAGATGATCTGACAGCTTGTAATCACGATACTTTAGATTTGACTTCGCCATTGCTGTTTGATCTCTCTCGTGAAAATTCATCAGGGCCGTCCTCAACTCGTACTATAAAAAAATATCTTAATTTCGAGATTACACACAAAAAAAAAAGAAAAAAGAAAATCATTTAATATGTGTATAAAAACTCACGTATACGCCCATTCCAAGCAGAACGGTGGATCTCTCATTTAGAGCCGGATCCAAAGAAAGTCCATGTTGGAATCGACTCCACCAATAAATGGTGTACAGATCCATGATCTAAAATCCACACACAGTATTAACACAACATAATAATCGACAGAGTATCATAAATAATAAAAATATAATATAAGGTCCGGTCTAACCTCAGCTGAGAACTGAATATCGTGGTGTTCGATCTCATCGAACAAGGACTGGTTCATCTGATGGGGCGGGTCCTGTAGATTCATGACGTAGGAATTCGGCCCGCTTCGTCTGAATTCTTGATACAACTACTTGATTGTCGGGCCGGAATACGGTGTCGTAATAGTCGGTACAAAGGGGCTCTGTAAAGCAGCCGATGGCCTCACAGTCCGTCCCCCAACACGAACGCGACGCACAGGCGTCTGTCCTTCAACATCAGAATCGGCATCACTGTACTCATCCCCTTGCAGCACCTGGGGATTGGGAATCACCGGCTGATGGGGAAGCACATGATGCAGTACGGGATGCACCCAATCGTCCAGGGGCATCCCCTCCAGCTCCCTAACATAAGACGAGTGCCCCGACTCCTCATCCTCGACCTCAGCCACTCGAACAGGAGGCGTCCTTGATCTCTCCCGTGCTACCGGCTCTGGAGAGGGCTCCCTAAACCCAAACACGTGCTCGAAACCCGGAGCGTCCTCGAGGGTAGGTGCCCTGTACTCAAGATGGGCACCGTAGTCATCCTCTCGAGCTGCAGAAGCTCTGTGGGGCCGGTCAATGGAATGTCTGGAGCCGGCATGTGAGGGTGCCCGATGATGCCTCGAGGGACTCCCCAACTTCCCGAAGATCCCCTTCAGGTGCTCTGCCATGAACTTAGCAATACGAGCCATCACTCCTGTCTCCGACGTATCATGGGCCATGCGTTCCAGCACCTTGTCGGCCCACGCATCGTTATCACATCCTCGAAAGCACGGATCCCCGTGTACGCAGCAGATGAGGCCCTGGGACCTGTCGGGGAGTGAACTATCGACCCTTGGCCTCTTCGACGTACTCGCACGAGCCCTGGGGTTTGGGAGAGGGCCTCGACCCTCAGAATTTTCCGTGGTGGCACGAGGCTGGCGACCACGGCGTTGGGCGGCATTCCCAACATCTCGACACCTTAATTTGTCGATCACTCTTGCCATAGATCTGGCTTCCTTCGACTGTCTCTGCGCTTCAGGCGGTTTCTTCCACGAATGACGCGTATTCTTGTTAAATCAAAGCGTCAAGGGGTCTCGCTCCTCGAGGAGGGTCAGATAATAATACGACTCCTTTTCTGCTTCATCAGGTTCGAGCGTGGGGATGACTTCGAGCTGCAAAAGACAGAGGCAAAACAATTCATTATTAAAAACCGTGATAAGGCACATAATTAACGAATATTAAAATTAAACCATTAAAATAACTAAAATATTAAAATTAATGAATATTAAAATTAACATAATTAAAATTAAAATAATTGATTGAGTAAAAAGAGAATAATGACATACCCTCGGATCGTTGAAAAAATAAACGAAATCTACATACGAGGCCCCCATTTCCCATCTCCTTAGTCGGGGTAACTCATGCACGTTCAGCCGTGTAGCACACATCAGTCCTAAACTTGGAATGGTCTCGAAGGCCCAGAGATACAACGCCCAGACGGGCCCGTACAGGTGATAGGTAGCACTATTCCATTTGCCTCCAATTTCTCTCGGGTCCTTATTTGCCACTCCAAGCTGGTGGCATAGTATCTGGTACGACCATGATCCCCAAGGAAACGTCGCCCATCTCTGTGGATCCTCTGCCAACGTCCATGCCCAATCATCAAAGGGTCTATCGTAGTCCCGACACAATAGCAAGTAGTAGTAGATGAGGAGGTTGGCGGCACTCAAGTATTGATCTTCCGTCCCTATAACTTGATCCTCATCATTGAAATCCGCAAACAACTCTTTCACTCGCACCTTACGCCCCTTGTAAAAAGTATGGAAGAGGCTCGTAGTTGGGATGACGTGGTTCTTGCCGTGAAGATTAAAGGTCGTAGAACCGAAGCATAATCCGGTGACGAAGCATAATTCTTGAGGCCCAAAACGAATATCCCGCCCACCGACGTGAAATAGTCTTTCAAATTCATGCTCCTCGCCCCTCCATAGCTTCCGGGATAACAGCTCGTGCAAGGCACGCTTCGCATTCCCTACCTTCTTCATCGTGCACACCCGTGCAAATGGAGATTCGTCAACAAATCGCTGCAACAATACATTCCCGCCAATACGCCTTAACTGATGTATGATTGACGGAATTGCTCGGTCTCGTTGATAAACATTTATTTCACCCGGGAATCCTTGCATACGAGGCATGTACCATTGATACCTAGGCTGCAAAAGAAAGAAAAGTGCGAATTAGTTAATTTATCAAATTTTCACAAATTATTTAATCTGCACAATTTAGTGCTTTTCACGGTTAGAGAGCTCACGGTTTGATCGACTTCAAACCGTGAAAAGCACTTCTCACGGTTCGAATTAATTGAAACCGTGAGAGCTCACGGTTTGATTTAATTCTAACCGTGAAAAGTGATTTTCACGGTTAGAGTTAAATCAAACCGTGAGCTCTCACGGTTTCAATTAATTCTAACTGTGAAAAACACTCTAATTTCTTCTACAAATTTAATATTCGCAACAATTTCTACAGATTTATACAAATTTCGAACCCAATTCAAGCACATATTTCTACATATTTAGCATACAAATCAAAGGATTAAAATATAGCATTATACACATTATAATTCTAATTCTATTCCATAACCATAAAACTCTAAAAATGCTTAAAATTCACTGTAAAATCAATGTAAAATCAATATAAACTGTAAATTCAATAATCTTTTTTTTTTAAAAAAAACTAACCGGCTGCGGCGGCTCGGGAAGGTTTTTCCGTTCTTCCCTCGTCGGAACTCGGCGACGTGGCGGCGAAGGAACTTCAACGCCTTCGGATTCATTACCCGAATTGTGGTCGGAATCGGCCATGGTTTCTCTTCTCTCCGGCGCCGGCAAATTACTATCTCACGGTTTCAAAAAATAATTTGGGGGCTAGGGTTCTTCACGGTTTCTTTCTTTTGAAATTGGGGGAAAATCGTGAGAGTGAGAGATAGTGAGAGAGCCGTGAGAGTAAGTGGGTAGGTTTTCCTTTTTTTTATTTAATAATAATAATAATAAAAACAAAAAAATAATAGTAATAAAAACAAAAAAATAACAAATAATAAATAAATAATAATAATAATAATACAAACCAAAAACAAAAATAACAATAATAACCATGAAAGAACGGCGAGCCTAAACCGTGAAAGAAATCAATTTTAATTCTGTTTCTGCTTAACCCTTCGGTCAATTGGTAAAATAAAAAACATAATAGGATAAAAAAAATTGGAATACCGATAAAGACTGAAGCTTTTGAAAGAAATGTGTACAAAAAAGCGGGGCCCATATCATTATTTAAATAAAATGAGTATTTTTTGAACATGCATTTTCAAATTGAGTATTTTGTTCACTTTCATGTTCAAATTGAGTATTTTCAATTTCTGCCCTTCTATATATATTAATATGTGTGTTGTTTGTTTCCTTAAGATAATGCTTTTATTTTGTACATATAGTTAGTTTTTAATTTCCATACTAGGATTGATATTTATAAGAACAAAACCAACAAACCATTACATATAATATGAAAATCAATATTGGTTTGTGAATTATGAGTCACAATCTAAATCGTTGATATTTTTTTGATCGATGGTCATAATAAACTGAATTATGATTGTAATATATAAAAATATATGACGTGCTTTTGTCATAAATGCTCCCGTACCCACCATGGACATACTTAATGTGCCAACGGTTGACACGTCACTGCCACGTCGATAATTTTTCTCTTTAAGGTTAAGTTATTTTTGTTAGGGTTTAATTATCTTTGGTATGATTTATATTTATAAACTATACTAATTAATTTATTCTTTAAATATAATGTTGTCACATCAGCCGTTAACATATTAAGCATGCCCATGATGGGTAGGAGAGCATTATTCTTGCTTTTGTATATATCATGTCTTTTTAATGTCATGTTTTTCATATACTACAATTTCATTTTATCTATTATAACCGTAAACAATGAGAAGATCAATACTTCATATAGATTTCTAGTTTTTACGTAGGGATAGGTTTCTATATAGACTAGCTAAAACAGTTTATACTGCGGATAGAATATATTATAAGTGCCTACCCCCGTCGTTATATAACTTAACATATAGTACATATAAAAACATTTGTTCAACAATTTGAATTCTTGACTTAGAAAATTGGCACCACATACACTATTCTATGTCGTGACACAGTCCATTTTGTCGTTCAATATTATTATTGTCGATCGTTTTATTTTCTTCTGACCTCCATAATAAATAGTAATGCATTTACGAAATATTGTTCCCGCCTATACTGACTATAAGCATGCAATTTGTTGGAAGAATTAATAAAAATAACTATAAATTCGATTATGAGTCAAGGCTGGTCAGTAATATTAAATAACTGAACATGCAAGTAAAGACTTATCCAATTAAATTATAGGAAATTAATAAAATCAATGACTTCCAAAGTCACGCTCCATACATTATAGGCTTCATTTGGAATTAATAAAAACCACGACTTCCAAAATCATGCTCCCACCTCTTCCAAAAAAGTAAATGAAAACATCATCCTCCCATATATAATACATAAACATAAAAATTTGGCATGGATCTTGGAACTTTTTAAAAAAAAAATTATTTTCATAACTATAATATCAATAAATTCTTGAAAAATTGCACTGCAGCTTCCCCGGCCTTATCACGGCTTCTCTCGACTATTCTTTTTTCTGATACTGCACCTGAATATATCATTCATTATATCTCATAGAAAAATATGAAATAAACATGGTATATACCACTGGACACAAAATCAACAATTCCAACTCGTCAAATTGTATTTTCATCAACAAAAATAAATCGTCAATTCCATTATGTGCACTAACTAACTAATTAAGTCATGCGCTAGGAAACTTCAACCTTAAAAAAAAGAAAAAGAAAAGATATGAAAAGAAAAAGTGTATTATAAAGATCAACTTTTTTACATAAGTTTGATTTGTCTTGACTAATAATCCTATTCAAGTCTATACAACTATTAAATAAATCAAGGGTTGGCTTTATTCTTCAATTTCAACAAAGATCAGATAATTTGAATAGTATTATATAATTGATTTTAAAATTAAAGGAGTGACGAGTTTCAAATTTAATTTTTTTTTAACAATGGTTGCCCTATCTGGGAATCTTCAAGTCTAATTAAGTTAATTTCAATTGTTTTAACCAAGGGAGACGGAATATTACATTCAACTATTCAAGGAGTATATAATGCAAAATTAGTGTTTTTTTACTTCTTTGGGCATATAATTTATAATAAAAGTCTTGAAAGTCAAATGATAAGTGGAGGTCAAGAAAATATGGCATTCGTAGACAAGCATGCACAGCGCAGTCCAACTTTTGACCATTGAATTCCCAACCAATCCATGCCTTCCTTTGCTAATGTAACGACGTTGCTTCGTAAAATTATTTATATAATAGTACATAAATTTGAACGCTTTGATTCGTACATATATTAAAATGTGAATTTATTTCATCTAAACTCATTAACTTCTTACAAATTCTCGTTAAATTATGAACTTTTATCTAAAACAAAAAAACTATCAAATTTTTCTTGAGTTTCTCCACGGATCGGATTATGGCCTAACCGTGGCACTGGAATTTAAGACATAACAAACTAATTAATAGACAAAACGGTATTGTTTTGATCACTGATTTTTTTTTTCAAAAAATAAACAAATCAAAAATAATTTTCACTGATCAATATAACATTTTTAAAATTATCTATTAGTCATGTTCCTAGATTATAGCGTTGCATCAGATTAAGTTTGGCCGAAATTTGGTCTTGGGATGGTTTTTTTTAATTGTATGATTAAAACAATGTTGTTTTGATTACTAAAATTCGCTTTGACATTATTTCGTGTCTGAGGAAATTAGGAAAAAAATTGATAAATTTATGGTTTCAAGCGAAAATTTCATAATTTATGAGAAACCCAAAATTTGTAGAACGTTTACAAATTTAGATGAAATTAACTTTACATTCAAAAGCTTTATGAATAATGCTTCTGTATACAAAAGTCAGAGTAGATGAAAGTTTCGACGTGAGTGGGTAAATTATATGGAAAAACAAATATCTGAAAGAAAGTGGAGGAAAACAATAACATTGGATATCTTCATCAAGAAGTATACCCTAATAACGATTATAGAAAATTTAAACGGAAGAATAAACAAAAGTAATAACAACGTGATCAACACACATATAATGGAATTTTCAAAATACAAGAGAGAGAGAGAGAAAGAGAGAGAAGTCTGTATCATTCTATCGCTATTAATACGAAAATTTTCAGAAAACAAAAAAGTAGTAATATTTTACAAAAAGATACGATAACACAACTGTAGATCATAAAACCTGTAGACTAAATATTCTTGGTTTTTAGTTACCAGTTAATATAATGATGGTTTTTAATTATTTGAATCATCCGCTGTATATATATTAATATACGGTTATTAAAAAAAATATTGGATTCCTTTTGCGTTCCTTTCTCTCCTTTTTTAGGGTTATAATTAAATTATAAAGGATAATTTAACCACTCTCTTTACAAGAAGACTAGGTAGGGTCATTTACGCGTATTCCCACAATTCTGCATCATTTATCAAATTGTAATGACATGAAAATTTCTGAATAATAGCTATTTTAAAAGTCATATTTGGAGATGCTAAATCAAAATTTAATCGTGTGAAGAAAATTATCGTCCTTTATCCACAACGCAAGTACCACGTGCATGCATAAAGTAAACAAATGACACTAATGACAATTTATGACAAATGGAGGTAGTAGACTTAGTAACACTAGTACTAGGCAAAAGTACAAAAGTCAAGTCATTAAGTTTAATCCTAAATTCCAACTCCCCGAACCAAAAGTAAAAGATGAGAAACAAAGTCGAAATATATTGGGCCTTTGGAAGATTGGGCTAATATATTTTTAGGCCCAATTTGCATTATAAAAAATATGGTCCAAAACATACGGGCCTTTGTAATGTTCAGCCTAATAGGGTTTTGTTTTGGGTAATTCTATACACAACCCCTATTTTACTCCTCACAACCACCTTTATTTTTATAATAATAAAATAATTATATATGTACCGATATGCCCTTACAGCCCCCCCAAATCTCTTCTGCTCTTCCTCAACAATATTGTTGGCGGCTCCAACTAAATTTATTTCTTTTCTACGGCGACCACAATTCCTCAAAATCGAACCCACCGTTTTGACGATTAACTCTTCCATCAATGATGCCACCTCCTTGCATCGTAATTCCATCGTTTTTGTAAAACACCAGCCACTTTCGTTTGCTTTTTTCCGACGACGAATTCAGCTCCTCCGCTGGCATCAAACTTCCTTCAATCTACACACACACAAACACAAAAACAATTTTCATTAGATGCTAAATAGTAGTATATAAGGTTTGCAGTTAATGAATTACCTAAAGTGAGGCTTTGCAAGACGCGTTCCAAGCCGATTTGAATGGCTCGGTGTCGCCAGCCGCGCCGTCTCCCACGGCTCCGTATGATAAGACGCTGAAAATCAAAGGTGGCGGCTAAGGTACTGATGCCGAGATTCGAGATAGGTTGCGATTATGCAACGGCGGCAATGAGCGGGAAGAGTAAATGAGGATAAAGTGGCTGCAAAAAGCAGGACAAGATGTGTATAAACAAGGGAAGCCATCGTTGTCGAACGAGGTGGGAGGAATTTAGAAGAGTTGATTTTCTTTATATTATGCAGATAGCCATTGATAGTAAGAGGCGACGATCAAGCTTTGTTTTTTTTTTCCCTCTCAATCTTCCACTGAAATAGACAATTTTAGATTCATTTTTCATTGCTATTCAGATGAGTATTTTCTGAGAAGACTTGCGATGAGCACATGCGTCGTTGGAGCTGTTGGTGTCACACTATTTAAAAAACAAAAAAGAGGGGCTGCACATGGATTGGGAGGCTATGAGGGTATAAGAGTACATTTACTAATAAATTAATTATTATAATAATTAAGGGGCTGTGAGGAGTAAAATGAGGGTTGTGTATATAATTACCTTTGTTTTGTTTTGTTTTGTTTGTTCTTTTTAACAGCCAGTCCATGGGCCATGGCTATCAATTTTTGTAATTTTGATGATAAAAGTAGTAATTTTTTTTGCAGCTAAAAATTAAATAATTGGTATTTGCGAGGGCATTTTCAGTGGGGGTTAATATCAACTTAACGCATAAATTATATTTTTTCCAAATATATCATAGTATCAATAATATTAATTAAATATATGAACCATTGATATTGTACTAAGTATTATAAATATATCATAACATCCAATTTCTAACAACATAAAAATGACGTGGATGGCCAGATGCCGCGACGTGTATTTCTTTTTTTTCTTTTTTTTTTCTTTTCAAAATACAATGTGGCCTTTGACTGCGCCATTTTTCGTTACTGAAAATTGCGTTATAGTTACATTGTGAATATTTTAAGCCTTTAATTCAAATTATTATAGTTCAAATTAAATTTAAAATGAAAAAAAACACACATAATTTAGGGTTTAAATTGATACTCCGTACTAACCTTTTTACTTTCATTGTCGTATCGAAACTGTTTACTTACTTCATCTTCAAGACTCAAACTAATTGATACTACGTTCGAAGTATGAGGAAAGGTACAGCTCACTAAATATTCAGTAATAAATGATAATTGTGCATTAATCATCTAAAAGACAATATCGGCGAATTATTTTAAAATAGCTATTGCTAAATATTTTATTATTATTATTTTTTAAATATAGTTAATTGAAATTTAAAAACAGCGCCACAAATGACTCAAACTCGAGACCTTTGGTCTCGAACAGTAACCCCCTACCCTACCGCTAGGCAAACACACACACACAGCTATTGCTAAACTTTGTTGCTCTCTCAGTCTCTGTGTCCCATTAATGATGTCTCATTTCAAGTATTTACATGAAAATAGAACGGAGGTAATACAATTTGTTCAGCATAATGTACAACTCCAATTAGCGTCTAGTTTTCCAATCATCCTATTCCTAACATTTTTTTCTCCGCGACAATAATTTATCAGGTCACGCATCGAACAGTTTCAGTTTGGCAATTATTTGTTTTTGATTAGAGCCACAATTAATTACTACCTCCATCCCATTACATTAGTCCTCTTTGCTTTTTGATTGTTCGGCACGCTTTTCCACCGAAACCTAGTACGAGTTTTAAAATATAATTTTAACGTATTCATTTTTTCACGGGGTACTATGAGTGTCATAGTACCCCGTGAAAAAATGAATACGTTAAAATTATATTTTAAAACTCGTACTAGGTTTCGGTGGAAAAGCGTGCCGAACAATCAAAAAGCAAAGAGGACTAATGTAATGGGATGGAGGTAGTACTTTACACTTGTCCAATGATAATGTTAATACGTTAGACAAATTTATGAAACTCTTCGTTTTAAAATTATACACTTTAGTTGGTTTGAAAAAGGTATATGAATATTTTTATTTTAAGGATAATTATTGGATTACGACAAATTATGAATAATAAAAAAGTGAACACAATCCCTCTGTCATGAAAGAAAAGAAAAAAAAAATACTCTTCACTTCTTCAGTACAAAAGAAGAGCATCCACCGAAAAAATCACTTCCACTAACCTGAAAAAGATGCGGCAGCACATTTTACTCCAATACGGCGTCGTCGCCTGCATTACTTTCGCCGTCGTCGTCAGCCACTCCGCCGGTCATGACCTCCGGCCGTCGGAGCACGGCCTAGCGAACCAGAGAGGCGCTTCATCGCCGGCATATCAGAACGGTGACCAGAAGCAAATGCTTTCGTTCTTCAGCTCTCCGACGACGCCGTCCACGCCGCTGCCTGAGGCGCAGGGCATCGGCGGCGACACGTGGCGGAGCGTTAGTAGCGGCGGCGGTGGATCGAGCGGCCTTCGTAGAGATCGCGTGAGGCTGGGGTTGCTGGCGGCGGCGGCGATCTGTGGCTTCGCCGGCGTCGTTTTGCTGGCTGTCTCCGGTGTCGTCTACCACCTCCGCCGCCGTAGGGAGAAGGCCGGAGCTGAGAGATTTGCTCAAGCTTAATCATGGCTAATTAATCTCAATTATTCCTCTTACTATTGTTTCAAAATAGCTGAATGGATAATATACGGTTTTACTTTTACTTTTAGAAAGATTTATCCAGTTAAAGATTGCATAAAACAAAATGGAAATTTCTTCCCTCGTAGATATTTCAATCAAATTTTATACTGCAATTATTATTATTATTATTATTATTATTATTATTATTATTATTATTATTATTATTATTATTATTATTATTATGTACTCTATGTTACATACTGCTTTGTTCGAAATTAAATACTCTATGTTACAATGGTTCTGTCCTTCATTATTTATTTTTAAGTAAAAGGAGTTAAATCATTATGCATATACTGAATATTGTTAACAAATAAATCACTTTATCATTATCTTATCGCAACTGAATTATTTAAACCGGAGAAGTGGACATGGAAGGACCACCGCAGGTCAACTCAATTCATTTTAATATATATATATATATATTTATTATTTTATTAGAGTTCTGAACATACATTACAATTAACTAAAGTGCATTTTCAGTTAGGCATTTATTGTGTAATTATCTTAATGTTACTACTATATATAATGCTAACATGTAGCGAGCGAGAGAGAGAGAGTGAAATGCTTGAAGTGTCTAAGAAAAAACAGGCCCACCATGGAACCATGTTGGGTAAGATAAGAAAGTGAGGAAATTAATCAATAAATTAAAGAAAATGACATTAATTAAATTAAAGAAAATGATATTAATTTACAACTGTGGTATTGAATTGAATAGATGAAAGCAAACTTAGTGGCCAAGTTAATGTTAAAATTCGGAGCTTTGGCGTGATTTCTTCATATTTTTGGATTCTGCATCCTTTCTTTCTCGAAGCAGAATATATAAGTTTCAATTTACCCCTCAAATACCCAAATTAAAAAATATAAAATATAAAAAATCCAAGATAACAAAGACGCACATGAATAATAATGCTACAATGCATGGTAGAAGCCAAAAGAAAAGTCAAATTTTTTTCATACATGATAAATTTTATTCACTCTCAATAATATCAGTGGGAAGGGGGGAAAATTGGATGTGTGTGTGTATATACAACTACATATGGTAAGGATATAAGATTAGACGGTTAAATATATTTAAAAAAAAAAAAAGAAGTAAAAAGAAGAAAAATAGCTAGATCAAAGAGGAACCCACTCAAGTTCAAGTTCAACTTCACCAGATTCAACATTCTGGAGCCTGAGCCAGAGGTCCTGCTTCACCTTTCCAGCAACAATATTGACCGGGCTATCTTCTATGAGGGCGTTGTCGTATGACTTTAGCCACTTCCCGATTTGCATGTCCGAGAATTTTTTAGGATCACCATAAGCCAAAGCCGAGGTGATCATGGGCTGAATGTCGATGTCCGCCTCTCCCATTATGTCGTCAGCTGAGAACGTGTCGTGATCATATACTTGCTGCATGCATATGTTTCAAACTCAAGATTTGTATCAAGTTAGATAGGGAAGAATAAAATCATGGTGTATGAGAGTAGAAAAAAAGATAAATGCCAAGCATTGTATCATCATGGGAGAAGAGATCATCTCTCTCTCTCTCTCTCTCTCTCCAACGAAGCATCAAATGAGGAAATCCAACTAGATAGTAAACATATTGTGTCATTGTGCATTAAGTAGGATATGGAAGAAATATTTATGGTGTGAGAGTAGAGAGAAGCACAATGCCTATGGTGATCATAACTTTGCTCTCTATCTCTCTCTCTCTCTCTCTCCCCAAAAGGTGTAAATCAAATATGGGCATAGGTACTGAACAACATAAGAGTGTTTATGAATTTTCAATGGAAAAAGGAGTACTCATAACAACGGAAGATAAGAAGATTACCAGTTTTATTTGGCTGTAATCGTTTGGAACAGAGAGCATAAGTTCCTCATTCCACACCGGATTCAAATTGCTATTCACCACGGTTGTTTGCACTTTCTAGGATCACACACAACCAAAATTAACCTCTATGAATCACAAAAAACACTACAAAACAGAAAAAAGAATTGGAAAAGAAATAATTAGCTACTGAAAGTCTGATTAAAAGAAATAGATACTGACCTGCTGCCCAAGAGTCAATACAATATAAGGATCACTTGATAGCATATCTCGAACAGCTAAATTCGAGCCTTTATGTACTGTAACCTTCAACATTCCGATACAATCCTGATCGCCTTTCTGTGACCATATTTGAAATTAGCTTTACGCATATAAGGGTTTTGGACTGGAAAAGGCACAGAAGTTCCAAGTTAACCTATTCATCTTGATGATTTTGTTAAATATTAGGTAATTATCTACTTCAACTAGATTAGTTTTCCATTGTAAAGCAGCACATCATGGTTAAAATTGTGGCAAGATCGAAAACTGAAACCAGGATATCAATGGCTAGAACTATAACATTGGATACTGGTTTAAGAAGTATAGAAACATACTGCTTCTGATGAATTCAAACTTCGTAGGCTATCCATAAGCTTCCGTGATAAACTTGCTTGTAAAGAATGCTTTGCACCGGATTGAATACGAAGGCTAGCCTTCAAAAATGCTTGTTGCTCATATTTAGACCTTCAACGATCAAGAAAAAGACTGGAAATCAGTAATTTTGCATGTGAAATTCTGAAAAATCGAACTACTCCTCTTCACTCCTCTCACGCACACTAAGAGAAATATGAAAATTAGCGAAGCGATCATACTTGATGAATTTCAAGCGGTCTTCGTGGCTAGCATCCGGTGCTGGCTTTGACACTCCTTCGGGAAGCTGAGCTTCGTAAATCAAATTTGCTGATGCATTTCCACCAACCTCGATCATTGCTTCAATATCTTCATCGTTCCAATCATCTAATGTCACAGACAAAACCTGTATAGGATTGAAGATCTCGTGGTCAAAATACAAAGAAATATAACAACTCTGAAAAGCAGAAACTGAGTCTTGTGAAGTAATCACCTTTGAAATATTCGCACCAAGGCTTCTGTGTACACCGCAGCATTTTAAGCAAAGAAATACTCCAATATTTGATGATCTGAGAAGTCAATGGAATAATTAATGCAAAAAAGGGATAGACCAATCTTTACAGTTTGATCCCTAAGCCTAAATTTACAATTGACATCATAGTATCATTCTAAAATTATATGTAGAAACACAATGTTTACGCGGGCTAACAAAGGGTGATTGACTAAACAACGAAAGAAAATGCTTGACTCGATCATCTTATTAGCTGAATTAGGACACTTATTTCTCTTATTGCAATATTCGTTCCCCAACATCTTAGACACGTTTTAGGGGTATCCACATTGTGGAGACCAAAAAATCTCGCTTTATTTACCTACATCTTTGACATCATTGCCTGAATTACTATGGTATGTGGTTTCAAATCTTGATATCTAAGGTCACTGCTCATGATCTTCTCCTTTCCCTTCCCCTCCATCTCCATTAGAGTCGAACTCCCACTAGAAAGAGAGGAAAAAACAAAAACATCCGTATTAAATGCACCAAAAACTCTTGGCTTGGTTTCCAAAAGCCCAAATATTGTCTCAAGAAGCAAAAACTCTAATTTGTGGGTGATCATGAAAGGATGAGATTTGATGACAGTGAGATCATAGTAACCTTGTAGCATATGCAATTACACAAAGAAAGAGAAAAACGGGTGGAAAAGAAAGGTGGAACTTACGCCCATTTTGGATCAGGGGCATTACAATCTGCACATACACGATTATCACTTTGACTCAAGAGATCTTTCAATCTTCTTTTGCCTGCATACATTTCAGGAAGCAGATAGTAATAAAGTGGGAAACCAATGACTTTGACAAGATATTCATGTACAGAAACGAGCACAACATAATCACACGACTAACAAAAGGGTAGAGCTTCGATGCCAGCAGTTCTTCATTAGCACAGTAACTTAAAAAAGTTATGTGCATATGGTCAGTTTCTACAACTTCCTATCATCATTGTACATCAAAACAATCAACTCAGTGAGGTAAAAATTAGAGAGGGAGCTCTTAACACAGTATTCCAATTGCATAACTGATGTTTTAATTCTATTCCAATTTATTTGCTAAAGCCTAAGTGAGTATTTATCAGCTTAAAAAATTCAAGAAAAATGAAAACGCACCTGAAGATGCTTTCCCCAGACTCATTGATCCGTTCACACAATGCTATCATCAAGCACACAGAATCTATATTCACAAAAATCAAAATGTAGAATTAATTCTTCTTCAATTAATCATACCAACATTACCAATGACTTAATCATATCCAAAAATAACCATGCAGAGATATATTCAGCATTAGGGAGTCCAAAAAAAATTGTACCTTTCTGTGAAAAAAATAATTTCTAGGTATGTAAATAGAACACACATACACACACACACTCAAACAAACGCACACATAAACACATGCGTGTGTAGAAATATTTTAGAAATAGATTGTTCTTGACATGAGAATTAGATGGCTGAAAATGCGAAATACATATATAATTTTGACATGAAAGTGTTGCAGCAACAGAAATTCGACCCATCAAAAGAAACCAGGAAATGGAAAAAATGGGGGGGAGGGGAGAAGAAGAAAATCTTCAAAATATTCATGGAGGTCGCCTGATCTTGTTCGAACTAAAGAAGAAAAGAAAAGAAATTTACCAACATAATTGCATGGAATTTCAGGAAATTGGACAGAATTTTACCTTTTTTCTGGAGAATTTCCGAAGCAGAACCAGGAATAGAGGAGAGAATCGGAGAACAAATAGGCCGTTATTATTTTTAATAATAACTGTTTTCATTCATGAGAGTGTTTCTTCTTCCCTCTAAAATTACTCCTCTTTTTTTTTTTTTTTTTTTTTTTTTTGTTAATTTATATGCATTGATGTATTCAATTTTTTGCTTATAAAATTTATATACATTTTTCCATACAAAATAAGGAAATTAATTCGCTCGACTTACAAGACTTGTATTATTTTCTTTTGTGATATTTCCTTCTTTTCCTAGTTGAATAACTCAACTATTCACGTTTCTTTGATGATTTTCTTTCGTTCTAAATCAGCAAGAAGTTAAAAGATAAAAAAATAATAAAGATAAAAGACCTGTCAAACTTCTTCTTCTTTTTTTTTTTTCTTTTTTTTTTGTGTGTATATTATGCTATCATGTCATGCTATACAAAATATAAATACATATATGTAAATATATAATAATTTTATCATCTTCACTTCTCAATCATTTCCTACTTGCTAATTCTCAGCTCTATTTATTCACCAAAATGAGGGGGAACGAAAAAAAAAAAAAAAAGGAAACACAGATTGGCAGCTCTTCAGAGAAATATCCAGTAACGCTTTTCTCCATCAACAAAATGGTACAGACAAATATCTTAAATCCAACATCTGTTTCAACATGAGGAATGCAACAACATTCCATAAATAGAAGGACAATAATCTAAATGAGGAATCTGTTTCAATAATGCTTAGTAGACTTCAACATGCCACTGTTTGTTCTTCTTGAGCTGTGACAGCTTCTCCTCCCAGCTCTCGCCTCTCAGCTCCGCCACCTTCTTCAACGTGTCCTGTATCCCGGGCATCATCCCTTTCAGCCCGCAGAAGTAAATGTGGGCCCCATTGTCCAACAGTTTGAAAATTTCATCGCTGTACTCCTCGATCTTGTCCTGCACGTACATCTTCCCCCCGCTTTTGTTCTTCTGTTCTCTGCTGAGGGCGCGGTCAAATCTGAAGTTATCGGGGTATTCCTGAAGATAATTGGAGAATTCATCATCGTATAGAAGACTGTCCTTGTTAGCAACTCCGAGGAAGAGCCAAGCTAGCCCTCCGAATTTGAAATTCGGGACATTCTCCATGAACATGCGTCGAAGGTAGCCTCTATAAGGGGCCACGCCCGTGCCAGTCGCGATCATGATGTGGGTGGCATTTGGGTCGTTTTCAGGGAGAAGCATTATCTTTCCGGAAGGACCTGACAGACCAACATACATGAGTTAGAAGAAGAGTCCTCGTTAGAACAATTGTATGAACTAAAAGAAGAAATTCGATCACACTGTAGCCAGTGGTGCTATCTGTACATGAGCCACAAATTGCAAATCAGTCGATCGTAGTATGAACTAAGATGCAGGTAATGTTGATTCAAATATATAGTTTAACTTGACTGATTGATGAAGCCAATCGACCAAAAACAAAGAATATTCAACTCAACAAACGTAAAGATGGGACAAAATTTCTAAGTGGCAAAAATATATCACTCACCAAGTGTTTCTTGAAAATGAAATAATAAAATAGCTCATAGATGAGATCAGATCTCGGAATAAATTTCATACTTAAGTTATTTCCATTTTCTGGGACTTCATGTCTTGTCTGAGCTAAGGTATATATGTTGCATGTAGGAGATGTCTTGTGTGTGTGTGTGTGTTATGTTACTGCTTGAAATTTGAACTCATAATTTAAGGAGTCATGCTACTACTCAAGCCTATTAAGATCTTACCTGCGATCTGAACCTTGTCCCCAGGCTTCGAATCACATAAAAAGTTACTGCACACTCCTTTCTTCGAAGGATCTTCCTTCCCAGTCTCGGGATCATAATAGACTGCACGTCGAACACAAAAACTCGCTGTCTTTCCATCGAAGAAGTCGCCATATCTGGTAGATGCTATTGAATACAATCGTACATTGTGTGGTTGACCAGGCTTTTTTGGATTCTCACCCTAAATGATAGGAGAAACAAGAATAATAAATAACAAACAAATGAAGAAGATGGAAGAAGATGCAAAAGATGAAGGGACCGGAAGAGTAAAGAAAAATCGACAGATAAAAACATACAGGAGGAATGATTCCATAACTCTGTCCTTCCCAGTATGGAACTTTGCCATCATGATCGATGACAATGTGACATGTTTCTCCAGGAGCATTCTCACCAACGATCCTTTCAACGGAGACGATGGTTCCAGTATAAGGTTCTTTGTTCTTGAACAAATGTAGAGGTGGGTCTTTTGCATCTTCTAAGCTCAAAGGTGAAACTGCCACCTTAGGTTTGCTAGCTTGTTGCACTGACATGCAAACTGTAGGCCGGCCCTTTGACTGAAAGCTCGAGATTCTGAAATCCATAGATAGACTAGAACTCCATGATTTTTCGTGAAATGACACATGGTTGCTCTGCAATAATACATCGAGATTCAATCAAAACGAAGAACTAGTAGATCTTGATTTGATAGCTATAAACATCTAACAGAATCAGTAGAATTCAAACATCAACAGTAAGACCATAAGATTATCCATCAAACTTGATGGTTAAACAATTTTGAACGAGAGGAAAATTTGCGACCTCAACTGTTAGATCTCGAGACTGTATAGGTTTAAGTAGAAAGAGTCATATTACAGCCTTCTAACATCCAGATCCATACCATCTTTAGGTAAAAGAACATCATTTTCGAGCTAAACACAAAGCTAACACATTATATGACACAACTCACACTCATACTTGCTACGTTTTCTTTTTTAAAAGAAGTTATGAAGTTTCCCCCTCGACCATACTAATGGGACAGCACCAGCTCAAGACACCGTTGATACGTACAATTGCAAATAAGAATTTTAAATAAGAAACACGAATTCTTGATTGATAGAAAAACATCATTAAATCATAACTAACTCAGAATTTAATCGAGGGATCTTAATCCATTCCACCTACGGGTAAGACGATGTCGTTTTAAAGCTAATCACAACGACACAAAGATAGCATACCGAATGGCACTCTTTGCACGATGGTTTTTTCAAGAACTCATAAGGTCCTCACCAGGTTAGGACACTGTTAATTTAAACTGTATCCGAACTTAAAAAATAAAAATAAATTTTAAGAAGAAACACAATCATGCACTCATCTCAAAATGATTGATCGGTATGAAACATCATTAAATCGTAAAAATTTATTCTCAAAAAAAAAATAAAAAAAAATAATTAAATCGTATAAAACTCAAAATTAACCTGAGGCAGAGACACAGAATTCTCAAATTATCAAAATACACATGATCAGAGACATAAACATTAGCAAATAACTCCAAATGCAGCATTGGACCAACAAAATTCCATAGTAAATAAGAATCTTAATCTAATTTTTAACTAGAAAATTAATGAAAGAACCTTAAAAACGGATTTGCGGAGAGAAACATCGTTATTAACGGAGACAGCAACCGGAACCTGCAAAAATCAACATTTTTTTCCCAGAACTCAAAACGAGTCAACATAAGAAAAGGACAAAAAAAGGAAAAATTCAAACAAATAAATCGAAACACACCTGAGAGAGAACATAATGAGCCATGATCAGATCAAACAAGAACTTCAACGTCAGAAAATAACGATGCTCGCAAATATATGTAGGAGAACAGCCCTATGAGTACAAAAGAGTACAAGAAAATTAATGGAAATGAAGGGGCGCAGAGTTGAATATAAAGATGTGTGTTTTTTGATTAGTGAATAATTAATTAATTAATCAATAAGGGCTGCTGACTGCTGAGGGTGGGCGTGAGAGCTTTTGGGCTGCGTTAAAGGACAAGATTCTTGGCTCTTCAGTTATGGAGTCTACTCTCTAATTTCTCTTCTCTCTCTCCCCTCTGTGACTGTCTTCAAATGTTTGGGAGGTACAGTACAATTTATTTATTTTTGGTTCAATTTAATTTAAATTGTATACGTGTTTTTGTTTTGTAATTGAGTAAAGATTTGCCACGTGTAAAGGTGTATACAGCATGGAATATTACTACAAATATTGCTTCTTAATTATTCGTGAGATTGTCTTATAAAGTTCGTCTTGAATTCAATTTAACCAACATTACTAAAATTCTTTCTTTTCTTTTCTTTTTTTTGCGGCTTGAGGAAGACAATATATCAAATCAACTTATGAATAATTAATTTGGAGAAGGGCATTAGATATGTGGTTTTTGAGCTTTAGAGAATGGCACTAGTACATATGCAAAAACTCGTTTTTATACAAATACTCTATTACTACCTCCATCCCATTACATTAGTCATCTTTGTTTTTTGATTGTTCGGCACGCTTTTCCACCGAAACCTAGTACGAGTTTTAAAATATAATTTTGACGTATTCATTTTTTCACGGGGTACTATGAGTGTCATAGTACCCCGTGAAAAAATGAATACGTCAAAATTATATTTTAAAACTCGTACTAGGTTTCGGTGGAAAAGCGTGCCGAACAATCAAAAAGCAAAGAGAACTAATGTAATGGGATGGAGGTAGTAGTATTTTGTTGTGGTTTAAATCTCCATAATTCCATAAAATGTGATCAGTTTGACTTTAAGCACAAACTATACAAATACTTTTGAGAATAGTGTTACGCTTGGTGTGATAAAACGCTTCTCCTCCGACTTTTTTTTTTTATCAAACTTCAAAATCGAATGTAAGTTTCTCCATTTGAATGGTACATCAACTCGAAGATCCCACACTCATTTCTTCACATATTTGTAGTTCCCGTCTCACTTCATTAGTTCATTATTACATACACTGCTAACCAATGGTTAGATCAATTCAATTCTGATACTTCTTCAACCTGTACATAAGAAAGGGTTTAAGATTTGATTTAACCAAGGAGAATTCCAAAGGATTCCAAAATTTTATTCGAATCTGATAATGCAAATGCCAGCTTAGCAATAAGACGCAGAGATGCACATACAAACTCAAGATTTGAGTATTTGCGAGAACTCATACCATATGCATTTCTATGAATCAAGATTTCCCCCCTCGAGTTCAGCAACAACATTCAGTGAAAACATCAGCAGAGAAATGGGATAGCACAAGTGTAGGATCATCATCTCTTACATCAAAACGAGGTTCAAACAAGGATTGCGAGGCCCTCTTTTTTGGGTGCTGCAGCTGCCTTGTTTCCTGGGAACGCGCTGCGTGAAATGTCAACTAGAGCTTTGAAGCTATATGGCTCGTGCATAGATATCTCGGCAAGAACTTTCCTGTTTAGCTGAATGTTTTCCTTCATTAATCCGTGCATGAAGTTTCCGTAGTTCACCTGTCATGAAATGGAAGCATATATAGTGTATGAACTCAAAAGCATCATTCTAACTTTCATTTAGAATGATTCAGATGAAAAACTCAACGTTTCAATGAATGCTTAATACAACTCAGTATTGTGATTGCAGGAGAAAAGCTAGTCGATACTCATGAAAAACAACAAAACAAAACCAAAATATATACTGAAGCCTTATCCGTTCCTTGCAGAAGGTAAGGTTGATGACCAAGAATGCAAAATTAAAGTGTATACTCACAATGCAACTCTCAATGGTCAAATAAAGATATACGAGGAAAAATCTCAAATGTACATGGAGCAAAGGGTATAAATATCCTAGCCTTTTTCTTAAACACTATAGGCCTTTTAGATTTCTTGAATCAATTTTCTACTCTAAATAAACCTACTTTCAAGTTTTCCGTTATGAATGCCACCCAAATGTGACGCTTCTCCAAAAGCATTATAAGTATTCACCTCCAAAAATTCAAAGAGGTTCGAATTATTTCAGCTCTCCATCTTCCGAATCACTTCTCTACACTCATAGTCATCCTGGTTTTTGAGTTGCTGTTTATGCTGATTCAAATACATGGCAATATCCACCTTCACTCAGTATTCTTACGAATCACAAAATTGATCCCATCACCGCCTCTTCCAGCACGAATCCAGTCAATACTTAAAACACTCATCTTCTAATCTATTCATTCATTCACACATTTTAATTAGTTTATAGTGTACACTTAATCATCTAAACCTAGTTTTCTTTACAATCTCACAACATGAATGAACAAGTAAACTATAAACACGTAATCATCTACACTTACTTCTCACCTAATGTATTCATTCCACACATTTTTAGTGTCTTGAAAATGCTCAAACCTTGTGTCAAAAAAAAAATAAATGTTCAAACCTATGTCTAAATCAATCCCAAATTGACAGCCCTGAGCAGCGAAACCTCGAAAAATCTAACCTTGATTGCAAAAAACTCACAAACAAATCCAATATTCACAACAGCGCCGCGAAATTCAAATCACTCGACAAGCCCACAAATTGTTCTAAAAAATTATTGGAAAATGGCAGCAGAACCACAAGAATAGTGAGAGAAAATAGAGAGAGAAACGGACCCCGTGCTGTCGGGTGCCGGCGTTGATTCGCTGGATCCATAGACCGCGCATATCACGCTTCTTGTTGCGGCGATCCCTGTAAGAGTACTGCAGCGCCTTCTCCACTCTCTCCCGCGCAATCCGTATGCAATTCTTCGCCCTTCCCCTAAATCCCTTAGCCAACTTGAAAACCTCCTTCTTGTTCATCTTGATAACTGATTTCCCCCCTCTCTCTCTCTTTCGAATTGCAGAATTGTTTTTGTTAGGGTTTTCTTTCGATCAGAAAGGGTTTTAGACAGCCTTTTGTTCGCTATTGCACATTGGCATCGGATGTTTTCGACTTTTACTTTTCGGCCCTTAATGTTTACTGCCCTTTTTTAATTTGAAAAAATAAAAATAAAAAATCTCCAACATTTTTGTTTCTTGATTCATCACTTTAGACGACTTTACTATGTTTGAACAGATTTCCTTAATATATTTGAATCTCCATCCCATAAATTATTATTACATCACGTATTACAAATTTAAAAATCGAATGTAGGGATTTATGGGGAAAATATAAAAAAAAATGACCATATACTCGTTTACTCTCTTGAGCATTTTCTTTGATCTACAAAATCTTCGATTTGCTCTATATATTCCACTGAATCAATCGCAAAAATTCTTCTCATCAATAAAACCAGCTAAGTGGCAATACAAAAACATTTGAAATGAAAAAGGAAATATAGATCCAATATCACACGATATTCTTCTCTGTACAGGAAAATCACACAGCAAGAACTAAAGATTCATACTGTTTGCAGAATTATACAATGTTTAATACCATGATCACGAGCTGTTTTTAACTGAAGAAGGACATGACAATCTTCTGTTGAAGGTTCCATCAACATAACTGAAGTCGCTGACCTCGCTGCTTGCATTGTCTCCTTCCTGTCGTCCCCTTTCAACAGCTAAATCATCAAAACTTGATTCGTTTTTCCATGGCGGAGGTGTTACACAGTCAGATTCTCCCATCACTCTCTGAGAAGAATGGCCAACTCTAAGAGTCTGAAGTTTGGCGAATGATTCTCTCATTGCAGTCATAGCTTCAAAGAACCGAGTGCAAGATGCTAGAGCAACAGGGATGGGACGGAGCATTTCCTAAGGGACAGATTACCACAACTCCAAGAACGTTAAATGTGGTTTTGTTTCAAGTGATGAAAGTGCTTGAAACTTCTTTCGATGAAGAACTATAGAAATAAATTCACTATTTAAAGCCACAAGAACATACTATACTGTAACTGCAAGTTGTACTGAATGAGAGATATCAGATTTTGCAATTTCATTATCTACCTGAGAACTATATTACGACACCAGCTACAACAAATTATTCCAGCATTAAGTGTGAGACAACTACCAAGAAAAGAAAAGCCATACAAAAATTTCTTCTAATTATCCAACTTGTTTTGATACTGTGAATTTTTTTGAGCTGCAGAATTAAGAGGTAACTAATACGTGCAAGGTCCCTCTAAAACTGAGGACTTTTACTGGAACGGTGGAACCAGAACATTATTCTTCTAGCAAATGTTGTCATGTTATTATTAGGAACCTTTTCACAAGCACTATTCCTGTTTTCAAAGTAAAAGGCTTTTATGGATGATTTTTTTCCCACTGTTTCATCACAAACCTGTATGAAGAAATTTATAGGAGTCGGCAAATACAGATATTTGCTTAAACAAGCAGAGACAGGCAAGAAAGTATATGCGGTTGGAGATATTTGCGAGTTTGAAACTTGATTAAGAATAGAGATGCATAGGTTTTTCAACTTACTCCCCATACTGTAGGCGGTTCTTTAAAATTTTGGCTCCACTGAAAATCAGCAACCGAAGATGTCAAGGATCCATAATCACTTGCTGCCTTCATTAGCAACTCTGAAAATTGTTTCTGTTTAAACCAGAAGGACCAAAACATGAATATCAGATATCTCCAGCACTCATCTTGGTGACCCTCAAGTGAAATTGTGTAGATGATATATACAAAACTTGCAGTGAAAATGGTCACATTAACTTCAGGGAAGATATTTCAGTAAACATCATATGAAATGGTAAATCAACAGCTTAAGTGTTAAAGACAAACACCTTGAAATATGTATTTCTCGAGAAAAACACTGTTGGAGTTTATTAAATTGTATCATGAAGTAAGTAAATTGGAGTAACATGAAGGCAATAGTAAGTGACTAAATTGGAGTTATCAAATTGGACAAATACCTGATATTCAGCTTCCACAGGTATGCAATCCAACGAGTAAGGTTGCTGAAGGCGAGCTATAATCCGATCCTAGCAAGAAAGCAGCAAGTTTAAGAGCTAGATAACTTATACGGAAGATTAATGAAACATATCGTGCATGTCAGAAGAAAGAAAAGGAGAAACAAATACAATTTTCATAAAAATTCTCAGAACATTATCAGCAAGTGCTATCCTTGAACTCCATTTCGAAGCATATGCAATGCAGACACGAATATTCGGCAGCAGCTCCTTCACAAATTACCTTGTTCTGAATAACATCCTTCAATATAGACGTGATTCGAGCTAAGGTCTCAATCTTCTTCTCCATTTCACTCACATGCGTCAGGTGTGCAACATTCTTGTCCTCCTAACAGTTCAACATAGAATTGTATGAGCTCCCAAAACAGAATTGTTCGGCACTAAACCCAAAGCTAAATAATAAAAATTACCAAATAATAGAAAATGATTCAGCAACAATTAAGAACCCAAAAAAATATATATGAACCCCCTCAAACTATTATCAGATTCAACCCTCGTAACACAGACTTCCAAAATGTTTCACCTTTCTGCCTTGAAGTTCAACTTGCAGATCCGCAATTTTTCTTTGTACAGCAGTCAATTCTCTCAATATCCTTATCAAATCATCCCCTTTCGCACCGGATAGATTCTGAATTTCCTCCTGATCGAACAACAAATCAAAGTCAAACTCAGCTCACAACCAACATTACCATAACGCGAGATCGAGTACATCCGCATATTTTGTTATTGCTAGGTCTAATGAACCACACACAATCGCAACAATTGTACTATCGGCTAACTAAACACAGAAAATCACACATATTGGAGCAATTCCAGAGGATATAAAACTTCAGAAGGTTCTCGTGGATTTTGGAAACCTGAGAAGGCGGCGGAGCGACGGTGAAACCGAGATCGGCGGCGATGGACAGGGCGTCAGACATTCCCCCCACTCTCCTCAGCGGCTTCTTCCCCACCCAAGTGGTGTCACCGCCCATCGACATCACACGTTTTTAGTACGTTGCTGTGAGTGAGAGCGGGGACATCGGCCGGCGAAATCGCCGGCAATTCAGACGGCGGAGGATGGGCGTGAGTTACAGGTCTCGAAATTTGAAAATTTTAATAAATTGGAAATTTGAAATATTAAAGTGGATAAAGAGGCTGTGATATGACCCGATCCTTCCTGCTAAATATTTTACTCTACTAAGGGCCCGTTTGGTATTCATATACGTATATGAGGTATGCGTATTAAAATGACTCATACTCATACCATGTGTTTGGTATATCAGTATATGAAAATTCAATTGATATCTTTGATATACACATTTCTCACTTTTAACATTTCTGGATATATTATTTTCACCACCGGTATCACTCTTTTTTTCACAGAAATTTTATTTTTCTTTTTTGCTTCTCCACCCCCAATTTCTTCGATATTGCTCCAATTTTTTCGAGAACTTCACGATTTGTTGCTCATCATACCAGGTAAAAAACAAAAAAACAAAACAAAACAAAAACAAAAAACAAAAACCTTTTTTTTTCAAAGTGGAAGTTTGATGTTTTTCTTCTTCCATTGTTTCAATTGTATTTCCCCTCAATTTGAAACTGTACATTCAAATTTGTGAATCAAATAGGTGCGAATCAAATTAGGCTGATAGTTGCGGATCAAATTTTACTCAATTTCTACTTATTCACATAATTGTATTTCAATTATAATTTGTTGTCTAGTTTTATTTTGAAATTCAATTAGTTTCGTTTTACAAATTGTTTAATGTAATGAGGCTGAATTTTATTTTCAAGCAAATAGGTGTTTTGAGATTTCTCGTTGGGATGGTGCTACATTAATTGGTTTTGTTTTTTTTTCTTTTTCTTTTTTTTTTCTTTTTCTTTCTCTTCTCCGTAATTACTATTGTTGTAAATGGGAAAGGGTAGCTAAAAGAAAAAAATTGATTTGACATATTTTTTTCGAATGTGATGAAAATAGCTTTTTTGCTTGTGATTGCAATTTATTTTAATGGTGTAAATAGCTTATTATTATTTTTATGGATTTGTTAATGTCTTAGATTGTTTTTAGTTAAGAATTGTAAGTTTTAAAGAAGAAGAAAACATGAAGAAAAAAGAAAGAAGAAATAAAATACAAAATTAACTTATAATAATAATAATAATAATAATAATAATAATAATTATTATTATTATTATTATTATAAAAATAAAAAAAACAGGATTTGATATCTCATATTGGAATCTATACCAAACGCAAATATTAGATATCAATCTCATACCCTTACCTGATATCTCATACCCATAGCCTTTCATATCCATATCTGATACCTGATATAGTAGTATATGGATACCAAACAAGCCCTAAGTAAACTTAAACATTATTTCCATTAATTAAGTAAACATTTACATAAGTGCCCCTTCAAATTTCAAACAACAACGTACATCATAAAAGTTGATCACGAAAAATCGTGAGGAGTTAATATAACAACTTGAAAGATGGAGGAATTAATATTATTATTGCATTCTAATATATCTTGCCAAGAATGAATTCTAGTTCTTATATTGCACTAATTTTTAATTAAATACTCTGTATAATAAAGATATACAATAGATTTTACAAACAAGGGTCTGTTTATGATAATAGTATATTATATATATAGAGAGATTATTGGCAAGAATTTCAGATCTCACCGGTCTTGGATTGGATGATCAACCCATTCCATCCATATAGCGTCTTGTAAAAACATGCAATAGAAGAAAGGTATAATGGATATTCGGGAACTCAAATGGCTAATATAATGGAGAGATCTTTGGTGCCACTGTGCCAAACCGTAATTACACTATTACCTGCTGCCTTATGTGGATTGATAGAAAAACTTAGTAATAAAGGTGCTAGAGTCAAAAAAAAATCTGAAAAAATATATTTCGTATTCTATTTTTTTATAAATAAAAAAATTGGTAGAGGGGTGTTAGTGCTTCTTCGGCACCTCCTCTCTCCGCCAAGTAGTTTTGAGATCAAGTTGGGTTGTGGGTGTAATTATTGAGAATTGTAAATTTATTTTAGCTTCTAACAATATTTTTAAGATACAACACGATGTGAGGTCAATTGATACCTCATCATATTACTAGATCATCTCATGTTTAGAACGAGCTTTGAAATATCGTGAAGAGGCTTTAAGCTATGAACAAATCATTTATGCTTCCATTTATTATCTTACATATGGTATTGTTTTACAATCATAAATCATCATTCATATAGAAATCGGTAGTCCCATCAATATGAGACTATCCATTCCTCTCTTCTCCTTGCATTAGCTATTCTGAATTATGATTGTTAGGAACAAATTTCATTTCACATTCTAAAGAAACTATCATACTTGTGATTTTGTTACGATTACGTATTAATCTTCGTCCATTCTAGATTGGAACAAGTCGGTTAGACCGATCCCGGCCCATTGTACCAAATGAAAAAAATATAACTTAAACAAGTAAATGTGGCAAAAGGTCAGGCCGGCATGGCGCAGACTTTTGAGAAAAGATCGCGTCGAGTTGGGTAAACTCTAAATTATTGAGTCTGAATCCAATTTTGATTTTTTTTTTTATCAGGCAACAACACAACACACTCACACACACACACATACACACGCATGCACTCGAGGTGACTCAAACCCCCTACCTCTTGGTTGGAGGGAAAACATCTTACCAACTGAGTTACGCTTCGTTATTGTAAAATGACAAGGTCGGGCAGGATCAGTTCCGAACGCACTGGACTGTGCATCATTTTAGGCAGGCCTGCCTAACCTTGCCCCAAATGCAGTTGAGCCTAACTTTAGGTTCTTAGATGCATTTTAAGTGTCGATCTCAAATTTGAATTAGTATTGTTTTGCCAATTATTCTCTGTGTTATTAATTGATATGGAGTCTCTTATTAATTATTTAATGGTTTTAATGGATTAATCAAGAAATTCGGAGAATTTTTTTCTCTTGCTCAAAGTGCCAGAGACGTATAAAGTGTTATTGCAGTCAGAGATCGATAGAGTAGCAGATGTAACTTGTAAGTGATTCTTTGCATAAGAAATGTTTTTTAAACGGGCTGTCTTTAACTGTCTTGTACTGTTGAATGTGTATTAGTTGAGTGTTATGCATTATCTTTAGATATGAATTACTAATGTTATGTTACTGAACAACAGGTAACGTGCATCATGTCAAACGAAGCAATGGGACGGAAGCAACGAAACGGAAAAAGGAGTCGGAATTATTTAAATGTATGTCAAACGAAGCAACAGGGCGGAAGCACGAAACATAAAAAGGAGTCGGAATTATTTAAATGTATGTCAAACAAAGCAACGAGACGGAAGCAACGGAACGGAAATAGGAGTCGGAATCATTTAAATGCATTATTGATTTCCTTAAAAAAAAAATAGTATTGATTAAAAATGTAATGTTATTGTAATTTTATTATTTGTTATTATACATGTTTTTTTTTTCCAATTTTTACTCTACATAAAAAAAATGATCACAAACAAAATGGTAGTAGTATAAATAGGAGTAAAACTAGTAAATTGCTTTCATTTTAGGGTTTTGAAAAAATGACGATTACCACAATTTTGAAGCTCCAAAAAAACACCACTCGAGGTAAATTGCTACTAAAAAATTGTAGATCTATATAATTGGGGTAATTGACTTTTGATGGCTTGATCATGCGTTCCTTTTTTATGTTTGGCGGTGTGTAATCGGTGGAATCTAATTTAAATATAGATTGCTTATCAATGTTAGATTATTGGGTTGATGGGTGAAGGTGTAATCATGATTAGATGGAAAATGATTAATGTAGATTATATGATCAAATATTAATTGGGTTGATGTGGGTGAAGGTGTAATCGATTAGATGGAATGTAATTAAGAGTCAAATGTTTAATGAATGTAATTAAGAGGTAAATGGGTGGGTGGAGTACAGATCATGCTATTGCTTTTTTTATTATTTCTTTTGGGTTTTTTTTTTAATATTATTTCTTATGGGTTGAGCGGCGATTTTGGTTGCATGCAGTGAGAAGTTATTGCAGCAAGATATGCGCCGAGCAAGAAATTGAGTCAAGTGTTAAGCGGGTGCTGCAGGGGGCGGCGACTTGGTTTACTGATAATATATTGGGTGGGGTGGGGAAAGGGGGTGGGATTTTAGGTGAAGTGACCTGGTTTACTGATAACATATTGGGTGAGATGGGGAAATCAGTAGTAGTCGAAAATAACTTGGGTCTGAAAGGAAAGGATGTGGTCTGGATAAGAGGGATGAAAGCTCTAGTTGATGGTATTAAACAACGAAGAATTGATCCGGAGAACGTGTGCTTCATGTTTTGTGGTGCCACGTGGCATCCAAAACAATCATCATACGGATTGAGTTGCAAATTCATGGAAGGAGGAGCTGAAGTTTATGCTCATGTTGTGGAGCAGAAGGGTGCGTTCGGGCTCACCCCCTTCTGGGAAAGACATATAGTTGACAGAGACTACCTATTCGAGCCTCATGCGATCTACGAGGCGGAGTCTAGAGCAGCTTTGACAGGGATAGAAACGTTCGTAAGAAAAATCCAGCACCATTCCAATCCCAAATCATTAATCATAATGATGGATAATGTCGGTGCCGTGGCTGACCTCAACAGGTGCTTACATGGTTGTGTTGGAGGGGATTTTTTCAGCAAACCCTCATGCAAACTTAGCCACCTACAAGCAAAATTTATTCGGGATTTTTTCGGATTGGAAATTGTGGCATTCTGGGGAGATAGTATAATTATAAAGCCTTCCAGATTACATAATGTTGCCTAATGACCCTAATCCAAACTTGGATAGATTTAGTGTGGTTGTTGCTTGTTACTACTGATCGGACTAGCCCTTATATCCACCTTTGATTTTAGATAAACTTTTATTAGCCATCTTATATAATGGTGCAAAAGCCACTTTTTTAATATGTTGCTAATTGAACAATTTAATAAATTAAAAAAACCAATGAAACTTTTTTTTTTATCAGGATTTTTTTTTTGTCGCGTCATGGATGACTCGAACCCAGAACCTTTGGTCCAAGGCCTTACCTAATAGAATAAGTTATCACTCAAACTAACAATCAAGTTATCTTCAATTATATATATAAAATTATATATTTATTTAATAGGTACCGGTTCGGTTAACCCCCGATTTTTAGGTATAGAAACCAAAACTGAACCGTTGGAGTTGGGTTTTGAAAATTTGAAATAAAAACAGAACCATACGGTTTGGTTACCCATATTTTTGAATCGAGTTCGGTCTGATTAGTTGGTCAGTTCAGTTTACCAGTTTCTTATGCTCAACCCTACTTTGTACTTCTCATTCATTTGGATCGGTTTGAGTTTCTTGTACTTTTATTTGCATCATAACAAAGTCCGGATCTTTGACATCAAAGTTATGTTGTGGCACTTTACTTTGCAGTAAGATTTGGACTTTGCCTGCCATGGACTTTATTTTACAAAAACGCTGCTTGGACCTAATTAGAAAGAAGACGTAAGTACATAGATCTAACCCCGCACTTCTATTAATAAATATGCAGATTTTTTCAAGTTTATTAACTCTAAAAAAGGAATCTTGAAGACTTCAGAAGCATTTTCTTTCTATTCCTTCAAGCCAGGTGATGCAGGGCAATAAACTACTCCGTAGTTTGTATAAAATGTGTTGAAGTTTTGGGACTGACCGGTTGCTGCAATAAATCTGGTTCGAATGGATGCTATTAAGGTGCTAATTAAACTAATGCCTTGCCCAGTTCCTAGTCCGATCGGTCCTATTCAGTTATTAAAATATTGAAACAAACACTATTAAAATAAGGAGAATGTCCATTTTTACGCTCTAGCCCATAACAATTTTTATAATTTTTATTTGATTTGATGTATTATTTTATTTTTATGAGAAAAATTAAAAATATCATTCTTAAAAATTTAAATTGGAATACACACCTATATATATTTTCTTAATCAAAATCTCAATTTCAAAATGAGTACAACTACTCGCAAAATATCCTTGACCCATTTATAATTACATCGAACAACAGACGACTAAACATTTAAATTGAATTAAGCTACTCGAGAAATGACATATTTTTCCGACCTATTTTTTTTGCTTATGTAAACTATGGGTAACTTCAGAAATATTATCTCTCTTGGCCTATTTTTGTATTTCGATAATCAACGGGCGGCATAACATTTTAATCGAGTACAACTTTGAAAAAATTTAGTTCTCTACTTCTTTGCAATTAAATTATTCTACTCGAGATATGACATATTTTTCTAACTTAATTTTTGTGTTAATGTAAATAACGAGTGATTTCATAAATATTATCTCTCTCGACCTATGTATTTATCAACGGGTGGCTTGGCATTTAAATCCATTAATTCTGCAGCTTTTCGATGCTCAAGATTCATGTGCATTATTTTAATCCGATTGTTAGGACTTAATTATAACTTTCCCAATTGATTTATAGGTATTTTATACTCCCTTCATCTCGTTGAATTCGTCTTGTTTTTTGAATATATGTGAGTATTAAAATAATAAAACAAGACGAATTGGATGAGACGGAGGGAGTACAAGCTAATCATATTGGTTTTTTTTAGAGAATCGGTAGGATAACCCATGTAAAAAGAGTTTAAAAATAACATTTAACTTGACATTCAAAATTAGCAGTTACATTTATCATGTTGAACAACGAGTTGATTGATATTTGAAATAAATATGAATATTCAATAAATGTTATGCCTCAATCACATCAAACAGAGCGGGCGGCTTAACATTTCCTGACCTAACTATTTTACCTCACATATACCTATTTTTTTCCAACATGATTTTAATCCTAACAATTATTGCAATGAATTGTTACATTATCATTTTAGATAAATAACTGTACTTTTGAAAAAATATTTTACTCAAAATTTAGGATATAAAATGACTTTTCCGTAGAATTTCGACGGGCACTGTACCGGTTAATATAGCATTAATATTATTTCAAATAATACATCTTGCGAAAGAAAAAGGAAAAGAAGCACAATATTACATCGAGATTACATTCAGCCCAGCCCATTCCAGTCTTGCTAGTGGATTTTGCAAATTAATTAAGTAGAGAGGACTGTTTCGCATAAATAAAGGTTTGGGCTATTTTGTACGGTACGTAGTTTCACAAACCCTAAAATAAAGCCTGCCGCCGCATTTTCTTATCTAAACCCTATAATTTCCTTTAAATCCCCTTGCAGAATGTCCCTGTTTCATAAATCTTCATCTCCTTCCTTTCGCCGCCGCGCCGTACCCAAATCATAACTTACAGTAGCTATCTCCAATAAAATCTTTTTTCGTTGTTTTTACTTCCGTAAATTTGCTAATCACCAATGATGAAGAAATCCCAAGAATAGGAAGTGCCGTATGACACTTTAAAACGCAGCTTTGGCGCCGATCCGTCTCTACCTCCAATCGCCGCCGATTTCTATGTCTTTGTGCCATAGATCGTCCGTCGATCGGTAGCGGCGCCGGCGCCGCTGTGTGGTTGATTTGAAACGGGACCCTGAGGTTTTGATATTTTTATTTTCTCATTATTTTGTTTTGAATTTCGTGAATTTATTCCTTCCCCGTACGGTTCGATGCCACGTCGCCGGTAGCAACGGCGATGACCGGCGATGTCATGATTGAACCAAAACCAAACTTCTTTCGCATCTTGATAGGAACCTGTGGATCGATCTTGTCCGTTCGTTCACGGAGCCGTTTTGTGTGATTACATTTATTTTATTTTGATTTTTTGTTTTATTTTGCGTGAATTGAAGCCTATGATGATGAAAACATATTTATATATCTGGAATTACCGTCTGAAATTCATTGATGTGTTAGATCGACTATCTGAGGCTTCTCCTTTTCAAATCAAAACAATAATTATTTATTTGGTTCTGCTATAATATATTTTGTTTTGAAATGTATTTTATTTTTGAAATTTATTAATGAACGCATGAGGAAAAATTATTTTAAAAACAGTAAATATGATCGAAACGATCGGTACAATGCCACGTCGCCGGTAGCGACGGCGATGACCTGCGATGTCATGATTGAACCAAAATCGATTTTTTTTGCATCTTGATAGGAATCCGCGGACTGATCTTTCCCCTTCGTCCTCGGAGCCGTTTTGTGCGATTACATTCTTTAATTTTTGTGTGTTGAATATTAGAAAAGTAATTTCTGTATGAGAAAAGGCTTGTGATGATTTAAACTTATTTATATATATGGAATTACCGTCTGAATTCCCTTGATGTGTATAAATATCTGAAGCTTCGAAAGTTTTCTAAGTAATTCTTAAACTGGAAATAGAGTTATTTTGATTTGATACTGGAATTTATCAAAAAAAAAATAATTGACATCTTTCTTTATTCATTCTGAAACATGGAAAGATTTGATGAAACATCGAAAGATTTTCTTAGATTTGATGAAACATCTTTCTGGAAATTTTGATTGTCTTAGATTTGATGAAACATCGAAAGATTTTCTATCTGTATAAAACTGGCCATTTATTTATGCAATTAATCCAATACGCATGGCTAAAGTTGGGATTTAGAAATAGAAAATAGCATTATTATATTTACTCTAGAATTTGCATAAAATGGGAATTGAGCTTGGAACATTTACATATAGTTTTACTTCAGGGACAAACATCTTCTTAAGTTCTTAGTCATTAATTATAGTGGAGATCTTTGGCAATATCAATCTAAGAAATAAAAGGAATAAAAGGAAAAAAGATGGATAACAAGGGTAAAATATTCTTATGGATAACAAGGGTAAAATTAGTGTAGGGTGGTAGAAATGTTACAAGGGGTAAAGTAATCTCGTGGTAGACTAGGCAGGAAATCAATTCTAATAAATTGAAGAGTGTTTGGTTAACCTGTATTATTTCCATGATAAATTTAAAATTATTACAGAAATTCCTTTTAACCAAACACAATGAGAAAACTTTCAGGTTCCTATTCAATTGGATGATTCAAACACAAGATAATGCAGCTGCAAATTACGCAGCACTTAGCCAAAACACCCCCTTAATCTAAAAAGAGATCTTTCTAACTTAATCTAAAAGAGCAATAATTAAATACGCCAAAGTTTTTAGTGCCCTTTTATATATGGACCATAAGAGCATGTCTAATGGAGGGGTTCTTGTCCATGTGGAAAGAACAAGAGTCGGCTTCTAAATTTAATCCACCATTGGGGAGCTCAAGTTTAAGAGCTCATGCTCCAATATAAGATCTCTGTTTCTTAATTATTTTTTTTGGAAGAACACGTGTATTACTACAGTTGCCCAACAATCAATAAAAGAGTAAGTGTTCTTCACGCTCCTTGATAAGCAGGTGAGCTGCATACTTTGACTTTTCAACCCAATTTTTTGTTTGTTTTCGTTTCTTTTCTCCTTAACTTTTTTTTCATTTTTGCATGTTCAAATTCATGCATCAAGAAAAATTCATGCATGAAGAAATAATTCAAAAAAATGGACCGTTTTATTCTTGTAATTGTGCCTCGAGTTTTTTTTTCATGCCTGAATTATTCAGTGACAGTTTATATTTATATTTTTTTATTTTTAAATTATTAATTTTGTCCTATAAATCAACCTATTAAATTTTTTTTACAAAGACATATATATGCAAATAAAACAAAAGTCATGGTGGGACCTATGAATAGTGTTAAGAACATCACTTTAAGAACCCCACCATTGTCAAATTTTTAAGAATTGAGCTATAGTGTAGGTGGCAATTTTAAGAACCTCATTTTAAGCTCTTCCATTGTACATGCCCTAAGCGGCCACACCCTTTGCTTAGGGCTAGAATCGGCCCTACTCTCTACTCAATTTCAAACACCAAATCAATTCATGAGATTTCTTCTATGAGTATTCACAAATCAAAAGTCTGTCCAAAAACAGATTTACATTAACGTAATTTATCTAAATGGTTACTCGATCTGTGGCGAATATGGGCATGGAGCAAATATGTGCCCGAGGGTGGTGGATCCTAACTCAAAGTTCAACGAGCAAGTCAATGCTCTTCAAGGGTTCCAACCGCAACCAAAGTTCGATCCCTACTCCAACACGTATAATTCAGGCTATCGGTATCATCCGAACTTATCTTGGAAGCAAAATCAACTGAGTCACTTTGAACAGCCCATTGTACTATCGGCGAACCCACCAGTCGAAGACACTTTGAACAGGTTCATCCAAGCAAGTCATAAACGGTTTGAGTCAGTTGAATCTTCAATCAAAAGAATCGAGACTCGAGTGGGGCAGATAGCGGGCACAGTTGGAGAATTGGTGCAGCATGTGCAAAAAGGAAAGTTACCTAGTCAACTGGAGCAAGTTCAAGCAATCACAGTTCTCACCAAGGACGAAGAGCGTGAAAGTAGAATTGCAGTGATTGACCTTGGGGATGAAGAGGAGCAAGATTCAATAAAAAAGGAAAAGGAGATGAAACGGAGGATGGCGATGCACAAGATTTTATCAACTCCTTTTCCCGCAAGAAGATGGCCAATAATGGAGCTCACAGTGTCGGAACTTATCGACTTGGTTGTCAAGGAGAATGAAGAGAAGGACAAGGGTGTAGGTCAAAAGAAGGATTTGAAGGTTGAAGCTATTGAAGAACAACCTCAGTTGCCACCCAAGAAGCAAGATCCAGGTTCTTTTAATGTTGACATTACTGTTAATAATCACGAGATTTCTTGCATGCTTGATTTGGGGGCGGGGGTTAATATGATGCCTTTTTCGATATATGAGCAGTTAGGAGTCGGGGAATTAAAACCCACTAAGATGTCTATTCAATTAGCCGATGGATCTATTAAGTATCCGAAATGAGTGCTTAAAGATTTATTAGTTAATATTAGTGGGTTGATAATTCCCGTAGATTTTATGGTCTTAAATGTTGATCCTTCTCATAAAAATCATGTTGAGCATAAAGTCTTGTTAGGGAGACCTTTTATGGTCACTGTTGATGCTCAAATTGATTTTAAAGAAGGGAATTGCAAAATATTTGCTTTGGGAAAAACTGTTTGCATGTCAATGCTTAAAGAAAAATTTAATTCTTGTTTTTCCTTAAATGCTATTGATCCCTTGGTCGAGAAGGATATTTTGCAGGATGTCACCTCTAGGATTCGGATTATCGAAAATCAATAATCGAATTTTATTTTGTGATTTTATACATGCCCGTTGATTAAATTGTGCTTGTTTTATTTGCATGTTTGATCACCGTTTGAATTTCTTAAATACTAGTTGAGATCGAGAGATGATTCTCAACTAGTATTGGATCGAGGTTTAATCAACATCGGTTTGGAATCGGAAACGTATGAATCGATTGCTTGTTTATTCGTCTTTGAATTCTTATTTGTGTAACTTGAATACGAGAATTATGGTTACTGCTTAATTATGAATACGAAAGTTATTAATTAGGCAACTCTTAAGAATTTTTGATGAATGAATAAGTGCATGTATTGATCGTGAAACTTAATTATTGACGGAAGATATTCTGAATCCTAGCCTTTAATTCTTGATTTTCCCTTAGTTTAGTTTCGTTGATTGATTATTTTTGTTGATCGGCATTACTTGCAAATTCCTTGAATATAATGTTTAGGATGTTTTAAATTCTTGTTTTGTGTTAGTACTTTTAATTGAAAAGTACTGCTAAGTTTTCCACGAGATTCGACTACAATTGCGAGAACCTAGAGTACACTTATAGGTTGAACACAACCCTTTACCCCGGAGGACCTCTACGATGACGAAAAAGGTTGCAAAGTCACCCCATTCAAATTCATCATGGATCTAGTTCAAATTCACCACTGTAGTGGAGCAGAAGGGTGAAAAGAATGTCACCCCGTTCTGGAAAAGGCAACAACTTGGCAGAGATTACCTGTTTGAGCCTCATGCTAGCTACGAGGCCGAGTCCAGAGCTGCATTGATCGGGTTTGAGAGCTTTGTACGCAAGATACACGACCCTTCCAGCCCCAAGTCGTTGATCGCATTGATGGATAACGTGGGGGTTGTTGCGGACCTCAACACCTGCTTGCATGAGTAGGTTGGAGGTGATTTCTTCAACAAGCCGTCGTGCAGGACTATGCCATTTTCTATGCTGCTTACTCCGAGAAATTGAAGCTTGGTTTCATCGAAGATGCTGAAAACAGGGGAGACTTGGCTCAGTTGTTGAGGTACCGTTCCACCATGGGGGTCGAGCATGGGCGACCGCCCAGGGCCCCAAAATTTTGGGGGCCCATAATTTTGATTTTACATATATAGTTATAACAGAGTATTAACTTAGATATGTTCTTTATTATGGTTTGATTGGCTAGACTCATTGATTGACGCAACATTTTTTGACAAGTGATCGAATCCCATAATAAGCTTATAATTGTTCTTTTTATTACCGGTTTTTTTTTCTACCGAACACTAATTGAGATTTTATGTATAGGCCCCAAATTTTTTCATTTTTCTATTTTCTTAAACTTATTTATTTAAATTATTAAAGGGTTCCATTTATTTATTCTTCTTAACTCTTGTTTTGTTCAAATATATCTATTTAAATTTTATTTTTGATTATCTACCGGTTTATTTTAACTCTTATTTTGGTCGAATATATCTATTTGAATTTTTTTTTTTCCTATAGTTTTTTTTACCTGACACTAATTCAGAGTTTATGTATGAGCCCCTATTTTTTTTTTTCATTTTTCTATTTATTTAATCTTATTTATGTAAATTCTTATAGTGTTCCATTTATTTATTCTTTTTAACTCTTATTTTGGTCTAATATATCTATTTGAATTTTTAGGCATGGACTCCCAATTCTTTTTATGCTTGACTCTCAATTTCTAGTTTGTTTTTTGGTCGGGCAAAAAGAAAAATTTATTAAGAGAAGCTTATAATTACTCTTTTTATTACGAGCCCCTATTTTTTTCATTTTTTGATTCTCTACCGGTTTTTTCTATCGGACACTAATTGAGATTTTATGTATAGGCAAAATTTTTCATTTTTCTGTTTTCGTTAACTTATTTATGTAAATTATTAAAGGGTTCCATTTATTTATTCTTTTTAACTCTTATTTTGTTTTAATATAGCTATTTGAATTTTTATTTTTGATTATCTACCGGTTTATTTTAACTTTTATTTTGGTCTAATATATTTATTTGAATTTTATTTTTTGATTTTCTACTGGTTTTTTTACCCAACACTAATTCAGATTTTATGTATGAGCCACTAATTTTTTCATTTTTCTATTTTTTTAATCTTATTTATGTAACTTCTTACAGTGTTCCATTTATTTATTCTTTTTAACTCTTATTTTGGTCTAATATATCTATTTGAATTTTAAGGCATGGACTCTCAATTATTTTTATGCTTAACTCTCAATTTCTAGTTTTTTTTTTTTTTTTTTTTTTTTTTTTGTAGGGGAAAAAGGAAAATTTATTAAGAGAATGCACAAGAATTGCCACACCAAAACAGAGGTTACAAGTTCAATAGCGGATATTTAGCCCACTCGATGTAATTCAAGTTCGACTCAACGTCTCCTTTCACCAAACACCAACTCTAGAATTTATATTTAATTTTCTCTTCTATTCTCTCGAAGTTCCAACTTCCTATGTTGAATATGACCGAATTCCTCCACTTCTAATTGACAATGTAGAATATGAATAAAATTTATTCAAAAATTTCTATAAAAAACTATGTATGTTTAAAAAAAATTTAGTCTCTATCTTTATATTTATATAATTTTTATATTCTTGATGTTATAAGTAAAAGAAAAGCTAGAAAAAAAATAATTTATATATAATATGTACATTTAAATGAATATTATATTAGTCCACTATGTAACAAGGATGAAGGAGGGAGAGAGCAACATATTCGAGGAGGCTGTGGAGAATTCCCCCAGCATTGGATGGCTGAAGAGCAATGGACATGAAGTCCTGTACCTGGAGGGCACAACTGACTGGTATGTTGCTAGTTTGTTGGTAGATGTATTCAAGGGTAAGGGCTCGTAAGAGCTATCGAGTAATTCTTGCCTTGTTTTGAACTCTTGATCCTTGATTTTGATATGCTGTTTTGTTTCTTGTATTTAGAGATCAATCTCTAATGGACAAGTTGCATTAGAATTGAGATCTGGGATATATTTTCTTTGTTTTAAAAGCACAGACTGTTTGTTGTCTTGAATGTGGTACTTATGCTTGACTAATTGCCTTAGCTTGGTGCTGTATTATTGATTTGACCAACATTACAACTGAATTTCTCTTTGACATTAGTGATGTGATTTTGTGGTTGCAAGTCTAATATCAGCTCTATGGTCAACTTGTCAACTAAGTTGAAGGAGAATCAAGAGAGGAAATAGGTTAGGATAGATCTTATTCCTGTCTTTGTTTCGCCTTGTCTTCCATTTATTATATTGTTTGGTGTTTTGCAATTGTTAATTTAGAGTTGATTAGTCCATAATTAGGATACCGTTTTCGATTACGTTTTATATTTAATTTAGTTAACAATTTATTACATAAAAATTGATTATATCACAGTAAGAGTTTGATTTTTATTTTTTTTTAATTTCACTTCATAGTTAACGATTGATTCATTTATAGGATTGAATTCATTATTATCAATCTTTTCTTCATAGTAGTAATTATAAAAATAGTACCCCTCGTCAAGTTTGTTTTCATTATTAAAATTTGAAGTGATTTCAGTATATGAATAATATTAGTACTCAGAATGCGTCCTTTATTGCATTCCATGATTTGACTTGCTTGAATCTGAAGATGCTAATTGCTAACGACGGTTTAATTATTTCTTTTCCCTTTTTTTGTTGGCTTATATAAATATGCTTAGTTCCAGAATCCTTGGTACAAATTTCATGTTTCCCTTTTCATTTACTTGTTTTTGATTGAAGTTCAATATATGTCCCATTTTTGTCTTTTCATCTAGTTTAAATCAGGATTATAAATTTTAGTTGAAAACATTTATGAGTAATATGACCCAAATTCAATGACGTACTCCATATGTCTCACTTAAATAGTCAACATTGCTTTTGGCATAGAGACCAATGCAAGTAGAGATAAGAAATTTTAAAATAGTATTAGTTGTGAGATAGACTTTTACCATTTTAAGAAAGTGGATTATTATATGGGACAAACCAATAAAAAAATATGGACTATTTAAATAGGACGGAGGGAGGATAACGTTTTTTTTTTTATTTTCTAAATTCGATTTCGTAAAATGTTTACAGTGCTCCACCCTTCAACACCTAACATTTCTCATTTTCCTTCACAAAATTCAATAATCGAGTTCAATTTTTGGACCTCTACTTCACGTTGTTAGTATTTGCACGAAATAAATTACGTTATTAATTTGCGGAAGGAAAACCTATAGAATTATTGTGTTTCATGAATAGGCGAAATACATACTCGCTCCGAAAATAGCTTTTAATATGATACAGAAATTGGTCTTGTTGCATTGATTGGTTCTTAATTTCATTAAGAGATTCGTCGAAAAGACACTACTTAAGATATCCATTTAAATATATAATTTCATAATATTGTGGATTATATGTTGGTTGGGAGACCAACATATAACGATCATTTTAATCATTTTGCATCGAGAATATACAGTTTACTAAAAAAAAAAAAAAAAACTTATTGGGAATAAAACTAGATTGATTGAACTACAATTCAGCTAGGATGTAAACAATACTTAAAAAATAAATAACTAGATTAGTTAGATCAACAAAGCAAAAACAAGAATTCAATCAGATTTAAGTGGTATTGTTGTGACTAATTTAAATGCCATATTGTCTCTTCGAAACCAATTTCTCTTCATCAATTTAAAGTTTTCCTCAGTTTATGAAAAATAAAAAGAGCCACGTAGAGGTGGTGAGAAAATGTAAAAAGACAATAATGGATATCTAACATCATATCAAAAGGGCATGCGAGAGATGCCATCAATATTGGGAGCAAAAGGAAATGTAAAGTACTATTTCTTTCTAAGCATATCTCAGTTGAGAAATGCACTCAATCGTGCCATTCTGGAAATTCATAACATGCAAAGGAGAAATGCACTCAAGAACTAGTGCACAACTCTTCCAGATTGAAGCCACACCTTACTTACAAAGTGTGTCTGGTCTTACAACTACGAAACAAATGGGACTTATGGCAGAAGCAGACCATCCGAAGGGAAAGGGCGAGCTTTGCCCTCGATTAAACTGCAGTTAGAATATTGTTATGCACAATCCACTTTACTCTTTAATACTATCAGAAGAATCCTGGAATTTCTCCAGGCATTGGCGCTAACTCGTTGTTACCGAACCTTTCCTCATCATAGAAAGCAGCTCGGACAACCCTTCCCCCAAAAAATTGACCATCCAGTTCTATGACTATGAGGGCTTTAATTTGTAGCTTGCTCTGATCTCTCGAACTGAATAAAGATTCTCACGGCTTCATCATGCGGGAAGTTTGGCTCTGTGATCTCGAATATTAAGACACGGGTCACTGTACCGAATTTAGAACATTCCTCTGCTACCTCACCTTCTAAATCATCATCAACCTCACCAGGACCAACCTTGCAAAGAAATGGAACAGATATTTTAAGAAAAGAATATGAATTGCATAACTTAAAAATATATATGGAGACCATGGACCCAGGTGAAGAATACGGATCAAAGATAAGTTCATGCACCGACAGATGCCTTTTCAAGTACACAAGTGATTCAAATCAAAGTTTCAACTTGTTTATGAAGGGGAAAAAGCAAAGACTGTGATATGGTAAATGCGTAGTGCTGCATATGACTCTCAGGAACAAGAAAATTGGAAAAGAAATGAGTTTAAAATACATAATAAATTACACTAGTCTTACAATCCCAACAACAAAGAAACAATGTGTGTGTGCGAGCTCCAAATCGATTTGCAAGAGAATACTATCAAAAAGATATTAATCCCCTCCTTCCAAATAAATCCAACCTAATATTTCAAATCCTTTCAAGCAAATGGTAACATATTGACCTCCATTTCCCAAAACTGAACTCCAAGCATAAGTCCATTGTCTATTTTTTAAAATTGCTATATTCCCTTATCTTTATGAAGGGTGAGATAGTCCATTCAACTAAGAACTATTTATCTATATTATCCACAAACAAATTCTACGAGAAATCAAGAAAAACTAAATCTCATCTCTCCTAAGCATCAGCCATAGCATCACGATCATCAAAGTCCCAGAAGAGCACAAATTCCAAGTTCTCAAAGCTCAAAGATCAAATACCACGAGTTCCCTGCTCCTGTTTTAATTCTAATTATGTAATTATTTTTTAGTTGAATGAAAGATAAATTGATTTTAATTAATTAAATTTTGAAAAAGGTAGGGGTTGAAGAATTTAAAATTTTTAGTGGATTTGGGCTTTCCATAGCCCAGCATAAAATAAAATAGTAGTCCAACTCACCATGAAACATAATATTGGGCCTTTGAGCTCCTTATAAAGAAAAAAAGGGATTATTGCGAGGGAGAAGTAATGATCGCCGTTCTGTCTGTGTAGAGATGCTGAACACCTCCTCCTTCCTCCGCCGTCGGATCCTAACGGCTGCAAATCGGATGATGAGCACCTACCGCGTCGGCTTCAGCTTCAGAAACCCTAGATCGCCGTGGTTGGTGGTAGAACCGAAGCTTTGTAAACAAACTAGTATCAAATTCTGGTGCAATGCAGAGCAGAAGGAATACAAATTTCACGATACCCGCGACGGCGGAGGGGATCTCGTCGCCCTGGACATGAAGTTGTTGGGATCGTCTCCGGGCTGGCTAGCTTTTCAGCGCCCTAACGGCACTACGTTTCTCTTAGATCCCGTCACTTTCGACGGCGTGCACCTTCCGCCATGGACGATCCACAAACGCCGCAGGAAAGTCGAAACCCTCGTCTTCTCCGACTGGGAAGGGAAGGCCTTTGTGATTTTCGGGTCGGGTCGCAGGCTCGCCTTCTGCTCCACGCACCGCCTCAGCGACGGGTGGACTCTATTCGGCGGCGCCCTGGACAAGTACGAGAGCATGGTGTATTCAACCGCGCACCGCCGCCTCTTCTGCATCACGTCTTCCTTGAAGCTGCAGGCGTGGGATGTGGGCCACGATACGCCGAGGCTCGATTGGGTGGCCCACTACGATAGCCCGTACGAGCTCATCCCGGGCTGGGTCGACGTTAAATATCTGGCGTGTGACGAGCAGAGCGGGCAGCTGTTTCTGGTGGTGCGCCACGTCAGAAAAGCCAAGGAGGCGGAATCCGATGAAGATTTGAGCGTCGATTTCAAGGTGTACAGGATTGATGAACGGCTGGATCTGATGAGGGATTGGTTGGAAGGGATGGCGTTTTTCGTGGGAAACCACAACCAAGCTATCGCGATTAGAGATGGGTTCGGAGTTGAACCGGATTCCGTCTACTTTACATACGACAAGCGTCTTAGATACAACAGTTTTGTGGGTAATTTTGATTACCGACGAAGATCCATCTCCCCTGTCTCCTGCCCAGTCGCTCATAATCCTTACCCACTCTGGTTCATGGCGCACCCCCGCCACATTATTGTGGGCTAATCATCTTATGCATGTGATTTGTTTAATTATTTATTTATTGATCTTGATTTTTATGTACAATCTCATCAAAAGTTGAGGCATTTTCATTATTTTCACCATCATAAGTTATTGGAGTTGTTCTGTTTTTGCTAATAATAATGTGATTTTATCAAATCTTCAATTCTATTAACAATTAACATCGCTGTTTTTATGAGGATAACATCAAATTTGTTGAAATCTAATCCAATCATATTAGTTAATTAAATATAGTGACGTTAGATTAGATAGGGGAGCAATAGGAGCATGATATAACGGGACAAATGATTGGGCCTTGGGCTGGGATTGGACCCGTTTAAGGAGACAGGGATTATATTGCTTAATTGCGAGAGAGAAGTAATAATCACGAAATAAGCCGCCGCAGAGATGCTGAGGAGCACCACGTCCCTCCTCCGCCGTCGGATCCTAGCGGCGGCAAATCGGATGATGAGCACCCACCGCGTCGCCTTCAGCTTCAATTCCCCTAGATCGCCGTGGCTGGTGTTAGAACCGAGGTGTGCTGAAACAGCGAATTTCAATTTCTGGTGCTGTGCAGAGAGGACAAAAGATAAAAAAAAAAAATCTTGCCTGCTAGGGGTACAATTTCATCACCTCCAAATTTTGATATTCTTCATCATTTAATTTCTACAGAGCATTAATTTCTGGCGCTAATTTTAAATAAAAATGTGGTTTTAACAATTAGGGATGTAGCTCAATTGATAGAGCATTTAACTCTGAGAATGATATAGAGTTCAAATCCCATCATCTCCATTTTTTTTAATAAAACTCCACATTATTTTCCACATCATTTTTTTTTTCTTGTTTTCTGAACCTCCTCATGATTTTAAACTCCACATTTTTTTTTGAAACCCCTCATGATTTTCTTTTAGATTAAATGCACACTACTTAATTTCTTTAAAAAAGTAAATATAAATGGACCATGATTTGTCAATCAGGGGAGAATTCAAAATTGAGAATGATATAAGGGTTCAACAAGATAAGCAAGATAAAGTCAGAGATTAAAATACAACGCACTGCTTTTCAATCATGCCATTCTGGAAATTCATTACACGCAAAGGAGAAATGCTCTCAAGAACGAGTTCATAACTCTTCCGGACTGAAGCAACGCCTTTCCTACAAAGTGAGTCTGATCTTACAACTACGAAACCAAATGGATTTATAGCAGCAGCAGACCATCCGAAGGGAAAGGCTTCGCATGGGCGAGCTTTGTTCTCGATTAAACTGGAGTTGGAATATTGTTGTGCACAATCCACTTTACTCTGTAGTATCATCAAAAGAATCCTGGAATTTCTCCAGGCATTGGAGCTAACTCATTGTTACCGAACCTTTCCTCATCATAGAAAGCAGCTCGGACAACCCTTCCCCCAAAAAATCGACCATCCAGTTCTATGAGGGCTTTTGTAGCTTGCTCTGATCTCTCGAACTGAATAAAGATTCTCACGGCTTCATCATGCGGGAAGTTTGGCTCTGTGATCTCGAATATTAAGACACGGGTCACTGTACCGAATTTAGAACATTCCTCTGCTACCTCACCTTCTAAATCATCATCAACCTCACCAGGACCAACCTTGCAAAGAAATGGAACAGATATTTTAAGCAAAGACTATGAATTGCATAACTTAAAAATATATATGGAGACCATGGACCCAGGTGAAGAATAAGGATCAAAGATAAGTTCATGCACCGACAGATGCCTTTTCAAGTACACAAGTGATTAAAATCGAAGTTTCAACTTGTTTATGAAGGGGAAAAAGCAAAGACTGTGATATGGTAAATGCGTAGTGCTGCATATGACTCTCAGGAACAAGAAAATTGGAAAAGAAATGAGTTTAAAATACATAATAAATTACACTAGTCTTACAATCCCAACAACAAAGAAACAATGTGTGTGTGAGCTCCAAATCAATTTGCAAGAGAAATACGATCAAAAAGATATTGAGCCCCTCCTTCCAAATACAATTCCAACCTAATATTTCAAATCCTTTCAAGCAAATGGCATAGTATTGACCTCCATTTCCTCAAAACTGAACTCCAAGCATAAGTCCATTGTCTATTTTTTAAAATTATATTCCCTTCTCTTTATGAAGGGTGAGAATGCCAGAGATAGTTCATTAAACTACTAATTTTCTATATTTCCACATACAAATTCTACGTGAAATCAAGGAAAACTAACTCTCGTCTCTCCTAAGCATCAGCCATAACATCATGATAATCAAAATCCCAGAAGACCACAAATTCCAAGTTCTCAAAGCTCAAAGATCAACACCACAAGTTAACCAAATGTTATGACCAATGCATATTAAATGAAACAATTACCATATTTCTGAGGAGCACAACTCTCGTTGGCGTTCCACTGAAACTAACACCCTTAACCTTCTTGCTCGACTCACTGGCATTTACGATCACGCCGCCTCTCTTATCTGTTTTCTTTGCCACCAATGGCGTCGTAATTCCCTGCTCCTGCTTCCCTAGACCCTGCCCCTCCTTCCACCCCATCTTAGCCATCATTCTCTGCGCTGCAGTCATCTTCCCTTCAGCTCCCAGCCCCAAACCCCCACTCTCTGACTTCCCAATCCGGAATCCTTCCTCTCCACCACTCACATTAGGCGGGGGAGAAGGCGATCTCGGCATTCCACCTCCACCGCCGTCACTCAAAGCTGCCCTCCTCCGCCACGCCTCCTCTCCGGATATGCTCAATTCCTTCTCCCGATCCCTTTCCCTCTCCCTCCGCTCTTTCTCTTCTCTCTCCCTCTCCCTCCTCTCTCTCTCCTCTAATTCTCGCCTCACCTCCACCTCCGCCTGCTTCCGCTTCCGCTCGCGACGGTACTCCTCGTAGTCGTTCGGCCGGGCGGGATCGTATTCTTCGAGGACGGAGCTAGTGACTCCTACTAGGGCAGGCTGGAAGGCCGCCGCACTTGGATTAGGGTTTCTGTTCTCGTCGGCAGCCAGCTGCGATACGGCGCCAGGCTTGTTTGCGGCGGCCGGCGGCGTGGGTTTTGGCTGAGGCGGTTTGGGGCGGAGGATCGTTTGGGGAAGGGCGAAGGGCTTGCGGAGCGTCGGCGGCGCCATCTTGGCGCTGCTAGACCACACATTTGTGGTAGACGTGGTGGTGGAATTCTCGTCAGCCGCGGACGACGGTGGCGGAAGGTCGCCGTACAACCCACCGAGCATTATGTACCACAATCCGAAGCGTCTTCAACTGCGATTGTTGAAAATCGAAATTTGGAATTGGGGCGGAAATTACATCAGCTGTTTTTATTTTAGGAGACTGGGAGAGAATTGAATTATTTAAATTGCGATACGACCCCTTTAGAATTGGGTTTTCCACTTTCTAGCCTCTAGGTTGTTTTTGCAGCATTCGAGTATTTTTCCACTTTCAAGCCGTTTAAGGGTGACTTTAAACATAGCCTCAATTTCTCACTACAGCCTCTCCCTTAAAATAATTAATACAGATAATAACAAATATACTATTATATCCTTATAATCTCAATATTAGCATTTTTAATAAGAAAAATTGTTTCTAAAGCCCGGGCCACCGTCGCCGCCGACCGGCAACAATGTATTGATACACAAAGCATTATAACCTCTTTCAGATAGAATCAGCGCTCCACTTTTCTATTAAATGTAACTTGGCTACCTCGGTTTGGGACGATATCAATTGCTGGTGTAGAGTCTCACCTGCCACTCATCACCGGTTGTGGGTTCAATTCATTCATACTCAAGGCACTCTTTTTACAGCTTTTTGGTACTAAGTTTGCGACTAACGTTTGGATTTGTGTCGTGTGGGTGCTTTGGAATTGGATAAACAAGGTGTTGATTGATCAAATCAACTGGAATAGGGGGAAATTCATGAGGAGATAAAAGGAAGGCTTTGGGGTTGGTGCATGCCGTCTAATGGTTCTATAATTAACAAGTCGTTTCGCGAGTGGATCATGGAGCTCATGCCTTGTTTTCATGGTACTTGATTCCTGTATTTTTTTTTTTGTTTGTTGTAGGTACTTTGCATACCCAACTTCCTCTCGTTTTTTTCAATAAATTTTTTCCTTTGTTCGACAAAAAAAAAAAATTATAACTTACTCCGCTGATCATGAAATTGGGAGTGAGTCGACATTTTTGTTGCAAATTATTGAAGTTTGTTATGAATATCTCCCAAAACTAATTTGTCTATTTTTTGGACTCGTCGAATTGAATTTGAGTTTTGATATGGAGATTTCATACATCCACTCGAAAATCATTTTTTCAATAAATTTTTTCCTTTGCCCGACCAAAAAAAAAAATATAACCTGCTCCACCGACCATGAAATTGGGAGTGAGTCGACATTTTTGTTGCAAATTATTGAAGTTTGTTATGAATATCTCCCAAAATTAATTTGTCTATTTTTTGGACTCGTCCAACTGAATTTGAGTTTTGATATGGAGATTTCATACATCTACTCGAAAATCGTATACGCTTCTCTTTTAATCATATATTCAGTTTCAATTCATCTTGAATCCTCATTTCGGTTTGATAGGCTCAACCCCATAGAAGCAAGTGAGATTCGAAAACATGACCATTTAGGCCATAGGCAAGCCCCTTTACCAGTGGGCTACCTCCTCAGGGGCTTATTATACTTCGTATTTATTATTAATATTATAAATAAGAGGCTAAAGTGAGAAAAATGAGGGCTAGGTTTAAAATCCCAAGAAATAAATTATGGAACACCACAAACACATCATTATTCTTCTACAAAAAATTACCCCAAAATTCAACTAGGTTTGGGCCCCAATGGGCACAATTTGCTGTGATACGGCCTAATTAGGAATCGAAAGCCTTTATTTAGGGTAATTCTATACATAGCCCTAGTATTTCTCCTCACAGCCCTAATTATTAAAAAAATTACAAAAATATTAATGAATGTACTATTTTAACCCTACAAGGCTATAACCCCTTATTTCTCCTCATAGCCCCCATGTGTGAAATCTGCAGATTCGCAAGAATTTCAAAACAAAAATAAAGTGTAGAATTTATTCGACTGTTACCTGAATTATATTAAAACAATTAAAATGAAGAAAAATAGAAAATGATCTCCATTGTTACACCATAATGTTTCAATTCACATACAATAGTGCGAAAACTTTTTGTGGTAAATTCCAAAAAAATGCTCCTCCCATAAAATCTGAACAATGTCGACCTCATTGTCAAGAAGCCATAGGGCAGATAACAACAATTAAGCGATTGTGCAAAGATTACCGTTCAATCGTAAATCTTTAAGGATTAATATTCCTCAAAATCGGAAAAATAAAAAAATAAAAAAAAATCAAGAGTCGAAAAACAAATTAAGAGATCCAAGCAAACAAAAAAATAAGACGATAATTTCAATAAGGAAATTCTAGGGACGGATCCTTTCATGAATCCAACCCGTAAATGCTGATATGGAGAAAATAAAGCGGTCATTGATGAAGCAAAAAAACATCTCCCTTTCATAGAAGATTTTTTTTCAGAAAATAGAAAATCAAAAGCAGTTATCAAATCACCTTTCAAAAAAAAAAAAAAAAAGCATTATCAAATCAGAGGATATAATCGGATCGAGAGTTTGAGGTAGAATAATCAATGGTCTAATCTCTCAAATTAAATTACTGTAATTATGTAGTGTTCGTAACATTTTAGTATTCTGACATTATCAAAGCAAAAACCAAAAAAAGAACATCTGGTATAAAATTTATAAAATAAAATCAATGGGTAAAATTGAGGGATGCAGCAATGGTTTGTCTGCGGATTTCCAATTGTATTTTTCATGAAGATTTCAATTTTCAGCCAAATCAATAAAATGGAAGAAGATTGGATGGAGATCGTCATTCTCTATTTATTTTTTTTTCTTTTCCTTTGTGTGGGGGTTGTAGCGTGTTTTTGCATATGAGATTTTTTGGGGGTTATTGATTAATTGGTATTGACCGAGGGGTTATTCAGAACCTATGAGGAAGAAATAAGGGGCTGTAGGGTTAAAATAGTACATTCATTAATATTTTTATTACTTTTTTAATAAGGGGGCTGTGAGGAGAAATACGGGCCTGTGTATAGAATTACCCCTTTATTTACTTTCTGCAATTTCACAACCCAAAAATAATATAATATAATTTTAATTGATTGGTAGTAATTTAATAATAATAAATATTATAAATAATAATAATAATAATAATAATAATAATAATAATAATAATAATAATAATTCAGATGGAACTTATTAAAAATTTATTGAGGTGAAAACCATGAAATTAACTGAAAAAGATACTCGATCTTTCTTCCATTTACTGACCCTATTTTTTCGGCACACGTTTCCACGCTTCTCGTTGATGAGTTTTAAAATGAAATTTTGAAGTATTCTTTATTTTACACAAATTTAAAACCATTAACGAGAAACGTGAAAATATGTGCTGAAACAAGAATGTGACTAAATGTAGGACGGAGAGTATAAATTAAATTAGGTGTATATGTACCTTTAGAAATATTAGGGTTTTGTTGTACGGTTGTACCCATGGGAAAGCGTACGTTAGGGGCTTATTTGACCCTTTTCCCCTTATCTATATCACGTTTATATGAATGCAAATCAATTACTAGTATATTTTGTCTCAATCTTTTGATAATACTAGAAAAGATAACCATGAGCATTGAGCAAAAGACGCGTTCGATTAAATCGTATAGTGTAGGTATTATGGATTTGAACAGAGGATCTTGAAGATGTTTGGATATTGTTTTCATTTTTTTTTAAAGGGAATATTGTTTTTATATCTTTACTTTCTGTTTCTCAGATTTTATGCTTATGGATTTCGGATGGTTTATTGTTACTATTATTTTTTTTTATTTTCTTAAATGTTGGTTTGTTTTCAGTTTGAATTTTTCAGTCGTTGGTTTTATATATGTAAATGTTTCTTCTTTTTTTTTTTTTGGAGACAGCGGTGTCAAGTCTGTGTATATTCCAATTAGCCGGTTTAGTATTGGGGCTATGAAGGTATTAATTATAGTAGTAAATTGATTAACTTGGGGACTATGTTTAGAGTTACACTTGTGGTGTACTCTCTTTTGAAGGAAAATGAAAACGAAGGAAAATGTGTTTACTATTTTTTCCATTTTTTCCTTGTTTACTATGATGGAAATTTTATTATACAACTTTTATTATAAGGAAAAAAATTTCTTCGACAACTCATTTCCCACCTTTTCATTCTAAACAACAGTATTTTCCCGCTCTTTTCCATCTCAGTAAATATATAGAATAAAAGAAAAATCAAAAAGAACAATCCCTTAAAAAAAAAACATATACTAATTAGTAATTAGCATTGGGCCAGCAGAGCAATTTAATTCTGAAACTTGTTCAACCTGTACATAAGAAAGGGTTTAAGATTTACGTTAACTAAGGAGAATTTAGAAGAATTCCAAAAAATTTATTCGAATCTGATAATGCAAATGCGAGCAGAGCAATATGACGCAGAGATGAAGATAAAATAAAATGCACATACAAACTCATACCATATGCATTTCTGCGAATCAAGATTTCCCCCCTCGAGTTCAGCAACAACATTCAGTGAAAAGATCAGCAGAGAAATGAGATAGCACAAGTGTAGGATCATCATCTCTTACATCAAAACAAGGTTCAAACAAGGATTGCAGCTGCCTTGTTTCCTGGGAAGGCGCTGCGTGAAATGTCAACTAGAGCTTTCAAGCTATATGGCTCTTGCATAGATATCCCGGACAATACTTTCCCGTTTAGCTGAATATTCTCCGTCATTAATCCGTGCATGAAGTTTTCCGTAGTTCACCTCTCGTGAAATGGAAGCATATATAGGGTATGAGCTCAAAAGCATCATTCTCACTTTCATTTAGAACAATTCAAATGACGCTTCAATGAACACTTAATACAACTCAGTATTGTCCAAAATATATAATGAAGCCTCACTCTTATCCATTCCTTGCAGAAGGTGAGGTTGATGACCAAGAACGCAAAATTAAAGTGTATACTCACAACACGGATGCAACTCTCAATGGTCAAATAAAGACACGAGGAACAATCTCAAATGTACATGGAGCAAAGGGTATAACTATCTTAGCCTTTTTCTTAAACACTATAGGCCTTTTCGATTTCTTGAATCAATTTTCTACTCTAGAAAAACCTATTTTCAAGTTTTCGTTTATGCATGCTACCCAAATGTATGGCAATATCCATTTTCTCCTAGTATTGTAAGTATCACTCCAAAACTTCAAAGTGGTTAGAATTATTTTAGCTTTTTTCTCAAATTATATAGGCCTTCTTCTCCATCTTCTGAATCACTTCTCTGCGCTCATAGTCATCCTGGTTTTTGAGTTGCTGTTTATGAGGCAATTCACTTGTAACAATCTAACTTAAATCAGTTTGTGCAACTGAAAAATATTCCCAAGCAAGAGCGAGAAACATGGATTACGACCAAAATTGAAGCGACAGAAATCAGATATTCTACTACAATTTAAATAAATACCCTAACCGCAACATACAACCCAACCACATCATACACGATGGAAATGGACATCAAATTTTCCGAATCAATATCGCATGAGTTAAGGAACTTAATAAACATTTAGAAGAAACTGCAATATAGTAGTATTTCTTAGAAAAATAGAGATGCCAAAATAATTTCAGTACTCTCAGCAGAAGCAGAAAAGAACACTCCAAGGTTGAAACTTTATTTATGTTTCATTGATGGAGAAAATAATAAAAATGTCTAATTTATGAGATCAATAATGAAAAAGTAAATTAGGGCAGAATAATGTGGCGGGGGTGCGGGGTGAACCAGACTGGGCAAGTACGGTAGCTATTAGCGACTGGGTAGGGGACAAGAGAGATAGAACATCGTCGGTAATCGAAATTACCGACAAAACTGTTGTATCCCAGACGCCTGTCGTATGTAAAGTAGACGGAATCGGGTTCAACTCCAACATCTCTGATCGCAATAGCTTGGTTGGTTCCCACGAAAAACGTAATTCCTTCCAACGAGTACCTCATCAGATCCAGCCCCCCTCGATCAATCCTGTACACCTCGAATCCAACGGTGAAATCTTCCTTTGAGTATTCATCGATGTTCCAGACTTTGCGCACCACCAGAAACAGCTGCCCGCTCTGCTCCTCACACGCCAGATGTTGCACGTCCAGCCAGTCCCAGTTGACCGGGTCCGGACAATCGAAGTGGGCCACCCAATCGAGCCTCGGCGAATGGTGACCCACATCCCAAGCCTCCAGCTTGAAGGCAGACGTGATGCAGAAGAGGCGGCGGTGTGCGGTTGAATACACCATACTCTCGTACTCGCCGTGGCGGCCGCCGAAATAAGTCCATTCGTCGCGGAGGTGGCGCGTGGAGGTGGAGCAGAAGGCAAGGCTGCGGCCCGGGCCGCAAATCACAAAGGCCTTTCTTTCCGAGTCGGAGAATACGACCATGTCGCAGTGATCCCATGGCGGAAGATGGTCTAGGGCGTCAGATACGGGATCTAATATAAATAAATCGCCGCTACTGCCGTAACAAGTTAGCCAGCCCGGAGATGATCCCAACATTCGCAACCCACTTGCTTCCTTGTAGTCCATGCCGCGGCGGCTATTCATCTTAGTATCGTGGATTAGGTATTTCCTATTCTGTGCACAGCACCAGAAATTGAAAATCGTTCCCTTACTTTCTTCACAAAGCTCCGGTGGTAACATTAACCACGGCGACCTAGGGGAATTGAAGCTGAAGGGGACGCTGTGGGAGTGGGTGCTCATCATCCGATTTGCCGCCGCTACGATCCGACGGCGGAGGAGGGACGTGGTGTTCAGCATCTGTAGCTGATAATGTTAGGGAAATTATAAACACAGCACAGCGCCACAGCCCCCTTTTACTTCCTACTATATAGCCAAAATAAAATAAATATAATAATGCATTTTGAAAGGAAATTGATATGTTAAGCAAGCGACTTTTTAATCGCTTTGGATCCTCTCTTCTCAATTTTTTTTTTATCACAATAACAGTGTCTCAAAATTTAATTTTTTATTATTTTCATGTATTTTCTTAATAAATTTATTTATAATAATTTAGTTTAATTTAATAATTATTTTCAAGGGATTTTATAATTATTCTTTTACCATTTTATTTCACTTTTAATGGTATATTAGAGTTGAAAAATTCAAAACTAAAATATACAACTTCAAAAAAATTCAATTTTTTTTTCTTATAAATGTCTATTACTATCATTTACAGTACTATATTGTAGTATTTTTATATTTATAAAAAATAATATAAAATTAGTAAAAATTGAATTATAGGACATTACTGGAACACCATTTTAAGGATAGAGGATATCATCCCATTTTTAAGTGTCTTTTTGTAAGCGATTGACATGTCAGGCCGTTCTCTAAGGGCATCTACAGCACTCCCGAAGGGGAGGGGCTCGCGTCTGCCTGCGAGCTCCTCCGCGCTGGCGAGCCCCTCTGCCGGCGAGGCGGGCTTTCTCTAGCGAGCCCGGCGCGAGCCCCTCTTCTTGTGTCATTGTTGACGTCAACACATATTTTTTGACTACAAAAATTTAAATAAATGCTCGATTTTAGTTGTTACCCCCCAACGGCTCACTTGCAAAATTTCCCCTATAAATTCTTATTCAATTTCCTCAAATTCACACAACATTCTACACTTCAAACACTCAATTCTACTTTTAAAAAAATATATGTCGAAATTTTTTTGAAGCTCAATTTTGCTAAAAAAAATAAGGTTCTTGCTATGAATAACGAGCAGTTCATCGCTTGGCCACCAAAAAAGTATCCCCTATAACAATCAAACACCGCCGCCGCCGTATTCGGACTTCGGTTTCGCTTCATATGCAAGTACTCTTCACGGAGTGATGAGCTATTCTTCTGCCGGTTATCAAGACCATTCTCCGCCCGTCTTCACTCAATTCCAAACTCCGCAGTCCAGGGGAAGCCTAGGTGCGACACAAGAACTCTAAGGGCTAAATCTGTCAAGCTCGTTCAAGTCAGTTTCGAACGTTTCTGCCCTGGCAAAAAAAAAAAGGGAAGGGCAAGCAGACGGATCTGAGGCGGCGCCGGAATTGACGGGAAAGACGAAGGCCGTGCACTACAGTGTGGAGGAATCGGCGCTTCTCGTGAAGGTTTGGTCCAACATTTCCGAGGACTCGGAATATTTTCCCTCTTGCCTCGGGAAAATTATCCATCATAGAGAATATGAAAAAAGAGGGTCTATGGTGTTTTTTTATTTATTTATTTATAAAAAACAACACACTCTAAAAGGTTTGCTCTAGTTAGTAAATTCATTCCACAACAACCTCCAAGCCTTGGCAATTGACAAAATTCTCCCAAATTAATAAAAATTATCTCCGAACAAACGGAGCTAGATGCCCCCGTTCCTGACAGACTTCATAATTTTGTAGGCCTGCTTTGTCTGGAAACACCCTTGTTTACTTCCGTTCCACCTCCACCCACCCGCCACTCCTACACTTAGCAAATCAGAAAAGCAATTAAAAGAGTCAATTTCTCGCCCGAAGAGCTCTCTTCTCCACTCCCACTGCACTTCCCTTGTTCATATTTTCTCACATCAACATTTGTTTACATATGAACTTACTGCGTACTACAGTACAATTTGATATTATCCATTTACTACTTACCACTTACCGGTAAACAGTACTAAAAGAATATAAAGGTACTACGTAATGTAGGTATTGATTGACATTATTCATTTACCACTTACTGGTAATCAGTACTAAACGAACATAAACGTACTGCGTAATTGCACATTTCGAGACCCAAAAAGATATATATATATATATATATATATATATATATATATATATATATATATATATATATATATCGGGCCGGGCCGGGCTGCTACTTAACCCTAGGAGTGGGCCTTAAGGGCATTTTCATCCAACTTTAATAAATTGGGTAAGTTTTGTATTTTTTATATTCCATACTTAATTTTGATTTTTTTATCTTAAAGTGGGTGTTTTATTTTTCGACTCTAAATAAAAATATGTCTTAGGTTTTTATTCTTAAAAAATTGAATGTGATTGAGTCTAACTTTTGGTAATTTAGCCATATACGATTCTAAATAGAAAACAACGGAAGTAAGAAAAACACGTCAAGTGTTACATTGAAATGTGTATAATAATTTATTATTGTTTTCTCAAATAAACATTGATAACACAAAGCAACCTAACAACCTAACATCCTTCTTCAAGAAATAAATGTGTGAGAACCATTTTGTCGATCTGTTGTGCTATGATTAGTTAAGTTGCATTCACGGCTATAGCTACCTGCTTTCGGATGTCTCGCGCTGCCATGCAGCTGTCATGGCCCACGTCGGGGTGAATTGTGGTGGCGACGGTGTGAAGAAGAAGGGATCGACGTCGGAGTCGATTTGGGAAAGAATGTTGATTGCGGCTTTGGTTTGAAGAATAATTATGTCTCGAATTGGGGAAGATGAGTCAACAAAGTCAAGGAAGGAAGGAGATGGGCTATATGAGGATTTGGGCTTTGAAGGAAGTGGGCCGATTGGAGTTGGATTGCTTTAATTAATTATGTTGGGTTTGTTGTTTGCAGAATTTGTTTAAGTCGTATATTTGTTATTAGTTTTATATTTCTTTTGCTTCAAGTAATGAGTCGTCGGTTGTTATTCAGTAAAACACAAGTAATGAAATACATCAATTTCTTATCTCTATTTTCTCGTGTCTCTCTCTCTATCATCTCCCTCTAATTCTCTCTCTCTCTCTCTCTCTGATTCTTTCTAAATCTCTGCTCTTCTTCTCTAAGGGCTTGTTTGGTGGGTTATATAAGACCTATATTGTATAATAATATGGGTTTTAACTATTGTTTGGTAGACAACATATTTTAAACATTAGGCCCGATTTTAACTAAAGGCTCTCTCTTAAAACACTCACTCCTATTCATTTCACCCTACACCTCATATAACTAATACGGATCTGTACAGTAAAATCATTTACACCTTTTAGCCCCAACAAAATTTATAGGAACCGATAAGCTTCAGCCCTCGAAATCCTGAAGAAGAATACGGCGATGAGGAAGCAGGTATAGATTTCTCCTTTTTCATTTTTCACCTTTCATTTTTGTGTTACGAATCTGATGCGGATTGGAGTTGAGAAGTGCAGTTCGGCAGACGGGGAAGCGGCGGAAATGGTGGTCGCAGGTAGAAAGGGAAAGGTTGACTTGGTTGAAGGCGGGTTTCTACAAAAGTGGCTAGGAGTGTTTAATTGTGTTTTGAGCTTTTGGAGTTTGGGCCTATATGTTTAGCCCATACTCAGTATTCAGTAGTTTCAGCTTTAAGCCTTTTAATTACTATGTTACTATGAACCACATATAAATAGTGTAGAGACCCTAAGGCCTAAGCTAATGGAATTATCTTTTCCCTACTCTTGCCTCTCTCTCCCTATCTCTCTATTCTCTCTCTTATTCTAACGGTATTCATAAAGGTTACATTTTTATCATATAAAACTATCCTTTATACTACTGTTTTGATAATACAGTTTACAAATAGTAGTAAAACATAACATTTTGTTGTGCACCTTGTCGAAGCAAATCGCACTCTTCTCCGAGCTATGTCTGTAACCTAAGATAGATCCCTAAACCTTGTTTGCGCTTTATCCTTGTTCATTCTGCAGTAAAAATAAAAACAAAAAGCTAGAGAATTGCAAAATCGGCGTCTATCCTCCTATTCACCTTTGTGTTGCAGATTTTAGAGAGTAAGTTGGATTATTGGAATTTTATAATTTCAATTTTACAAAATATTTTAGCTGAATACTTCTTGAATGGTGCATATGATAATTTCAGTCAATTTATCTGTGTTGTGGTTGTGATTGTGAAATTCGTAGGAAGAGTCGGCTCAAAATCAAAAGCTTGAACAAAAACTTGAATGGCCTCCCTTCCCTAAACCTAAATTTTATGGTGATTTGTTTATAATGTGGAATGCTACAAGTTCCATTTTATATTTCCGATGGGACATGTTACTACGCTCTTGATTTCTAGTTTAGTTGGATATTTTGTTGTATGATATATTTAGTTATATATTATGAACTGAATGGGCAACATCTATGAGGTATGAGGCAGTATGAATCATTGTTTATTCTATTTTCCATTGCTGCCCAGCTGAAGTGCAAAGGAAGATTGTATTGATCATTGCCAAGTTGATCATCTTCTTCCATTATCACCCTTCTTCCCTTCAACGACAAGCCCTTTCAAAGCGGCAATGAAAGTCTCCTCCTTCTTCAACCAAGAACGTCGCTTGTCTTTGCCATGGACAATGTTATTGCTGCCTGAGGCATTTCAAACTTGATAATTCAACAAAGGAATGCATATTCAATTATGAAAATGCCAAAATTTCGCTATAGCAATAACAATATTCATTCGAGCTATCCTATGAAATAGGATCTCATCATATTCAGGCTATTGTTTTTAGTCCATATAAAGGCCTGAGGTTACGAAGTGCAATTCTTGATATTATTTTGACAAATGGTAAAATGATCTATTGTTAGGAAAAAATTCATTTACAAGGTCTTAAAATGCTTCAGCAAAATATGATGTATTCGATAAATTCTCTATTATTGGAATGAAATGTGTCAACGAACGCAAAATATGACGAATTTGATCCTATGTACCAAAACAAGGTGGAATTTGATACAGAAATTCAGCACGCAGTTTAGAACCCAAACTACGAATAATACATTACACAGAATTGTCTATTTCAACCTATATAAAGAAGAAGCTTCTTCATTATGCCCAATATTGCCAAAATTAAAATTAACGTAGCAAGTACATACCTTCTTGGTTAGACACCATTTAAATTGCAAAAGATATTTGAGAGATAGGAAGAACTTCTAATCTTCTTTTTCCAAAAATCCTTCAGCGCAGTAATAGCTACAAAAGAATCTCCACTCTCTGATTGAGATTAGGTACAGTAATATGGAATTTCAGCATCAAGCTTGATACCCAGAAACATTGCGGAGAAGCGTTCTGTGAAATGGCGGTGGATTTGTATTTTTGGAGGTGCAAATCTTTAACCTAGTGTGGGCAAGGGAAAATGAAAATATTTTTGTAATTTGACAAAAAGTACAGGGTTATTTTAGGAAACGGATAAGTTAGTATGGAGTTTAATGTTGGCATGTTGCTACCAAACACCTATTTTAATAGTAACATCCTTTTTAATAAGGCTACCAAACCCTACATATCTTAGTTATATAAATTTATTCTCTACTATTTATATTGATATTATTAATATAGACATTACTTGCCTATATACCAAACACGGCCTAAATTCCCACAACAAATATGGAAATGAGTAGTGGGTTCACTACAGCAGCTTGTCACTACTTGTCGTAAAACGTGATCTCCTGCACTAATTTCTTGATGATTTCAAAGTCCTTTCTCATGAAGAGCACCCCTCCTACTGCCACAAATAACAACGTTTTGCATAAGAAGTTGCTCATTTGATCAACCAGACCAGACCTACCCCATTTAGGCTATCCACAAAATAGGCCATAAAGAAACCGATCATATCATAGCAGCACGACCTGCATTCAAATTCAAGTTTCAACATGAAGAAACCGATAAAGAGGTACTGCAGTATTCTATGAGGTCAAACCTAATACTAAAACAAGATAACTGTCAAATTTAAAAGAAAGCGGAGTTAATGAACTCATCAAGCTTCAGTCTTTAAACTTTTGAAATTCTTTTCCCCTCTTGATAGCAACTATCTAATATACTATTCTATATATCTTTCTTTAATGCAAGCACCAATTCTGAGGTCAACAGGGCCATTGCCCGTAGCATATCTCAAAACACACTCTAGAATGCATGGTTTTCTTTTTAGGTGAAAAAAATCAAATTAAAAACGCACGAGGGGTGAAACCCAAGCAGTAACAAAGGTACAACAATTACAACCAAGCAACAAAACTACAACAACTTCAGACATAAAGAGGGATTACTAATCCAATCTCCCAAACTATAGCAGGAATCTTTTGGGGAAAGATTTGAAATCCTAAACCAAAACATAATGCATGATTAAACATTTCTTAAGAGTAAAAAGAGATCAGGAGGATATAATATTTGATTTTCTTCTTTTGATCCTAAAGTATAAGTATAATCATACTCGAATGAGAACAATTGCTTTCCTTTCCATAAGCAAAATCTTTAATTTCAGATAGGTTGCGAGGCTGCAATGCATCAAGCATTTAGTGCATGGTGAGAAAATCTAGAATCCTATTTCCTCCCACATGATAATAATAATAATCATAGTAACAGCAAAATCACATTAACTAGAAGTACCAAACATCAGACAACATACTGCACCGATTAACCAAACATCCGACAATGCGAACAAATAAGCCTATCAAACCTGTCCAATCTGTTAAATTGAATTACATCTGATCAAAGCAAAAATTCATAACCCATCGAAGCAATATACGAGCAGTAAATTGAATTACATCAAGTGGGTTTGGTAAAATTGCACCACACGTGAAAATTTTCTCAATATGTATAAACTAAACTCAAGAGGTTTATCCATGAGATGTTTACCCGGACTTTGTAGATTTGAGCTCCTTGAAACTGAAATCTGCAGCTGACAAAGCCGATTCCACAAACTGAATTGTGTAGGTAATGTTTTCCTTGCAGGTGCTGGAGAAGGCGATATCTCAAACCCAAGGCTGACGAAGGACGCCCAAGAATCAAAAATTTTACGCAGTGAATGAATGATTGGGGAAATATTTGATTTTGAATCTGAAAACAAAAAAAGTAAGAAACAAATTGTCGATTGATTCATACCTTTTCTTCAGATTCTTTGCCAGAAGAACCTGTGCAATCATTTTGAAACTGGCAAAGGGCAAAATTGAAAGACTCGATCACACTCTTCTTCGGCTGTGTTGGTAGCCTAGGTAGATATCATGTGATATCTAAGCTTATCATGGGATATCTGGGGATTTGGTATCCGTGACACCGTTATTACGAAGACTAAACACTATATCTCGATTCTACCAGCAAAATGATGCCTCATCATGTAGCAAAGAAGTTTATAATGCTTTGAGCATAGAAGCACATAAATTTGCATACTAAACTAAAATAAATTTGAAATAAGGCAGAAAATAGCAGGGGCATCTCCCATAGTGCTAAACTTTAGATACTAGCATATATCCTCATCTGAAAGACAATAGATTTCTGGTACCATAAGGAGCCATTGCACTCCCAACAGAAATAGCTTCAATTAGCCCAAATTAATTCCCAGAACATGATATTTACGTAAGGAGAGTCTTTACATGGCAAATAAGGCAATTCAAGAAAGGAGTATAATTAATCGAAATTACATGTGAAAATTTTACACCCATCTCAAGATTTTAGACCTCATAGTTCTCAAACCCGATTCTTCATGGTTGAAATACATACCTATTTATCAGAAATTTGTACAAAATCAAGGGCATATTGGAGTAAACTTCATTGATAGAAGACTATGGTGGTTTCACTCTCTGGTCGAGATTATTTTCCAGGCCGCCAAAAGTATCAATCTGGCCTACCCAACAGCATGATAAGCCCAGATTACCTGATTTATCAAGGCTTATCTAGAAAAAAAATTCAAATATGCTGAATTTAAATCATATGAAACCAACATCTGAAAATCTAAATTGAAAACAAACCAACACTTAAGAAAATCTAAAATGAAAAAAATAAAGCATCCGAAATTTTCATAAGAATCTGGGAATAAAATTAAAAAAAGAAAAAAAAAAGTAAAGATATAAAAGCAATATCCAGCCATCTTCAACGACCCTCTGTTCAAATTAGTAATACCTACACTGAATTTAAAAGTCAGAGAGTTTGATGGAGCTGAAATGGCCGTCAAAGGGAGGCTTCCAATTATCTAAAAATTATACTAATAGGTCTGGTGCACAATTTAAAAAATCACAAGTAAAACCCACAAGTAATACATTTACTGGAATATTATTTCGTGTCCAAATTAAAATTCAATTAAGGGATTTGTTTTGGAGCATAATTTTATATTCTCTCCTTATGAATACACGCCAATCAGTCAATATCCCCATATTCTTTACAACAGCATGCTCAACCAATTGCATCAGTCAAAAACATCTTCAGCAATCAAAGTAGTGTATGAAGCTGTGGCAAAGATAAGAAGCATTAAATATGTATTTCATGATTCTAAGATGCTCTTATGTCAGATGCATATGATCTTATACTTCACGATGAATAAATGTAAAGATAGAAATTAAAACAACAACCATTTAACCCTTGATTTCAGTGTCACGGGGTGTCAAGATTCATTCCAGAGTTTTTTTTATTTTACAGTTCAATTTGTATTCACTGCATTCGTATAAACATTGAAATTTTCACTATCTGGGTTGATCTGTTTTATACTCGGCAAATCCATTAGAATAAACAGTGATGAAATAAAAGCTAAAGAAATTTCCAGAATACTAAAACAAATTTCTCAGAAAAACTGTGATGTTTAATTGCTAATCAAGAATTCAAGATTGATAAAATTAAAATCACAGCACCTTTGTGCTCTTGTGCCAAAGGTCCAAAACACACACCAACAAAAAGATGAGCAAAAGAATTCCAGTACCTTGATTTTTTTAGCAAAAACGAACAACTCCAGTAAATTGAGTTTCTGCCTTATACTTCTATTTGCGTAAAGATTGAAGTTCTATTTGTCTCATAGATGGTGAAAACAATGAAAATGTCTTAACTTGCATAACAATCAAATGAATAAGAAAATCTCAAATATAAATAATGTGGCGGGGGTGCGCCATGAACCAGAGTGGGTAACGATTATCAGAGACTGGGCACTTGACATCATCGATGGATCTTTGCCGGTAATCGAAACAACCGACGAAACTGTCGCATGTAAAGTAGACAGAATCGGGTTCAACTCCAAACCCATCTCTAATCGCGATAGCTTGGTTGTGGTTTCCCACGAAAAAAGCCATTCCTTCCAACCAACCCCTCATCAGATTCAGCCGTTCATCAATCCTGTACACCTTGAAATCAACCAATCCGCCCTCATCAGATTCACTCTCGGGCAAATCTTCATCAGAATCGGCTTTGCTGACGTAGCGCACCACCAGAAACAGCTGGCCGCTCTGCTCGTCACACGCCAGATATCGCACGTCGAGCCAGTCCGGGCTGGGCTCGTGCGGGCTATCATAGTGGGCCACCCAATCGAGCCTCGGCGAATGGTGGCCCACATCCCAAGCCTCCAGCTTCAAGGCAGACGTGATGCAGAAGAGGCGGCGGTGTTTGGTTGAATACACCATACTCTCGTACTTGTCGAAGGCGCCGCCGAAGAGACCCCACCCGTCTCCGATGCGGTGCGTGGAGGTGGAGCAGAAGGCGAGGCTGCGACCCGAGCCGAAAATCGCAAAGGCCTTCCCTTCCGAGTCGGAGAAGACGAGGGTCTCGACTTTTTTGCGCCTGTGAATCCATGGCGGAAGGTGCACGCCGTCAAAAGTGACGGGATCTAAGAGAATCGTTGTGCCGTTAGGGCGCTGAAAAGCTAGCCAGCCCGGAGACGATCCCAGCAATTGCATGTCCGGAGCGAAGAGATTCCCTCCGCCGTCGCGGGTATCGTCAAATTCGTATTCCTGCTTCTCTGCATTGCACCAGAATTTTATACTGGTTGTTTTACAAAGGCTCGGTTCTACCACCAGCCACGGCGATCTAGGGTTTCTGAAGCTGAAGCCGACGTCGACGTCGTAGCCGTAGGTGCTCATCATCCGATTTGCCGCCGTTAGGATCCGACGGCGGAGGAGGGACGTGGTGTTCAGCATTTCTACACAGACGGCACGCCGATGATTACTTCTCCATCGCACAAATTCCTTCTCTCTTTATAAGGAGGCCAAGCCCCAAATTTTGTGTTTAGTTTAATGTTAAGTTGGACTTCTCTTTTACTGTATGTTGGGCCGTAGAAAGCCCAAAGTCACTCTAAATAGATGGATTCTGTACACTACTGTATATCTTTTTAAAATTCTTTTTCCGTTCATTTTTATTTTATTTTATCTTTCATTAAACTAATAATAAAACATAAGATTAAAATAAACTATTTAGGTCATATGAACGAAATAACATTAATATAAAATATTAGGACGCATTTATGTTTCCCAAGGTCCCGACTCGCCTAACGACAGGATACTAAATCGTTTTGGGTCGTAGCCTAGGGAGTAAATTAGTTAGGTGGTATTCATGTAAATTAAGCAAATTTCATAATAAAAAAATGAAAAATACTCAAATTTCATAATTCTATATTAAAAATACTCAAATTTATACGAACCTCTAAAATATCTTGAATAAAATTAATATTTTTTTGGGAGAACGGAGAAATAATTCCACATTCTTCAATTGTTTATTTTCTTTCGTTATCAAATGAAATTTCAACTCTTCACATGTATTTAACCGGGGATGGGGGTATGAGCCCGTTACGTTATGATGGCACAATGGGTCCACTAGTAACTACTTGACGTTCGTTCTCGCTTTGCCAAAATGGTTAACCCAAGTAGTTGCTAGCGGACCCATTTTTCCCATCTCCCTCTCACCTTTCATCCTTTTCTGTTACAACTTACAACATTGGGTGGTGGCGATGAAGAAACCAATGGTGGCAAGGATGGTGAAGGAGCCGGCACTAGTGGCAGCGAGGCCGGCGGAGATGAAACTAATGGCGCGAAGGGCGCAGGAGGTGCTGCCCCGGCGAAGGTGATGGACGCGGTGGAAGTGACTCGTGAGGAAAGTGAGAAGAGGAGCGAGTGAGAACTTCTTTAGACGAGAGAGAAGGTGAGATACATTATTAAAATTACATGGTCACGGACCATGCTTCGGCCCCGGAGCCTGCCGGGTTTTAACCGGGCCAGAACCGACGATTTTTGAACTTGGCTCGGAATCAGAAATAGTATTGACGGTCCAAGCCCGATCCCAACCCAGGAGGCCCATGAACCGGCGAGCCTAGGCCCATGGGAAATACCAAAATAATTTCGCATAATTATATTATTTAAATTATCTTTTTATATGCAACTATATGTATGTGCTTAGTTTGAGATTTCGATGTGGGACGGAATACTTTACATTTTCCATCCTTCATTCTTATTTATTTAAAATGCATTTATATTTATCCATAAACACAATTAAATCAATAGTTATAAAATTTATTCATTGTTATATTAACAACTATGAATTGATTTGTGCGCACTTATACTACGAATTCGTAAATAGCTTAATGGTTATCTTATAAACTTACAAATATATCAATATACATATACTTATCGTAATTCTATATATTTGAAATTTTATTAATATATAGAATATAGAATTAAATATAAGATAAACATGGAAATAAAATAATAGTTTATAAGAATTAATTTGTATAAATATATAGATTTTAGATAAATTTCTAATGGAGAATGTAGGAGACGCCACGTAGGCATGTGATTGTGGTGTTCCGAATCTGAAACGGAACGTATAATATATTGTATGCTTTAAATAACATTAATTAGTGACATGGTGTAGTGGTATAAAATATAGATTATTGTGTTGAAGATCATAAGTTTGAATCCTCCTATCATCAAATGTATAGATTTTAGATAAATAAGAATGGAGGCCGCAGGTGATGCCACATAAGCATATGAATTAACGGGTGCTTACTAGTTTATATCCCGTCGAAATTCGACCGGTGTCATTTTTTTATTAAGATGGTTGTATTATGATAATTTGCTAAAAAAATGTTACAAAGTCAAATTAAATTTTATTAGAAAAATATTTTAATATGTTGTACTCTAACGATCAACGGAAAATTTTGAAACGATTCTCATTTTATGTCTAGTTTATTGTGAAGTGTCTTAAAATTGAAAATATACAATTTTATTACAAAAATTTGACAATTATAACTATCAATACATACTAAAGGATTCTAATAATTTATTGGCTAACGGGCCACCCCAAAATTGATTTTGTGCCTAATATATTGTCAAGTGTTTGAAATTAAAGATATATTTTTTGTTACAAAAAATTGACAATTATAGCTATCTATACATACTAAAAGAATTTCAAAAATATCAAAATTGAACTTGAGTCTGATAATTAAAAAAAAACATGGTTATCGATACATAAAAAGAGCATTTTAAACACTTTTTGGCCAACGGGCCACCTCAAAATCGAAATAGTGTTGGGGCAAAAAAAAAATCAAAAACTTTTTTTTGAACATAGTTAAACTAAAATTTCAAGGCTGTACCACGGAAGATTCGAACTCGGAAGCTTTGGTCCCGAAACTTAACCCTCTACCGCTAGACCAACACATGCACACAAATTTAAAAAACTTATTGACCAATAGGTCACCTTAAAATCGAAATAGTGTCAGAGCCAAAAAAAATTCAAAAAACTTCTTGGCCAACGGGTCACCTCAAAATCGAAATAGTATCAAAGCAAAAAAAAATTCAGAAATTTATTGACCAACGGGTCACCTCATACCGAAATAGTATTAAGGCCAAAATATTTTTTTTTATCTCAAAAATGGTTTAGCCTAATCAACCCGAACTGAAAAAAATAGCCCTAACCCGATAAGGATGGCCTGAAAATCGTTGAAACGATGTTGATTTTGTGACTAATATATCATCAAGTGTCTTAAATTTAAAAATATTATAAATCAAAAACAGTTTAGCTTGATTTGTACTCGTACCCATACTCGCCGGTTCGGGTTCGAGTTCGGAACCGTACCTGCCGAAGGCAGCGGTTCGGGTACGTGTACTGAAAGTTGGACCCCCGATCCACTGGTTCTTATACTCGCTGACCCGCAGACCCACCATTTTTATATGTATTTTATCTAAAAATATATTTTTTATTAATTAGTTTTAATTCGACATGCACTCTTTAGCTTACTTTAGCGTTTTTTTCATTAAATTTTCACCAAATTTATTTTGATGGTGCTCAGTCATTCGAGATTAAATTTTTAAATAACTTGACATCCACTAATTCAGTTTTTAGAGGTCTGGTTTTAGTTTATATTGTTGGATTCTTTGCAATAAAATAATATTATTTATTTCCAAATAATTCGAGGTACAGCTAATCAAATTTAAAATGTTTTTTTTTAATATTAAAAATAATAATTGTAAAACCTACTGGAATCGTCGGGTTGTACTCGTACTCGTACCCGCACCCGCACCCGCCTATACAACGGTTGGGGTACGGGTCCAGTTATGTGGAACCATACCGCCGGGTATGGATATAGTTCCGTACCCGAATTCGTATTTGGCCACCTCTACATGGTTCGAGCAGTTGAACTATGGTTGAACCGTTTAATAAATTTTTTAAAATTTATTGGTCTAGAGCCAAAATATTTTATGCAACTCCTCGGGCCCACGGGGTGGGAGCCTGTTACGCTACGGTGGCACAATGAGTCCGCTAGCAACTACTTACCATAAACACAATTAAATCAATAGTTTAAAATTTTATTTATTGTTATCTTAACAACTATGAATTGATTTGTGCGCACTAACACTACGAATTCATTAATAGCTTAATTCTATATCAATGCACATATTCATATCGTAATTATATATATTTGAAATTATATTAATATATAGGAATATAGAATTAAATATAAGATAAGCATGAAAATAAAATAATAGTTTATAAGAATTAATTTGCATAAATATATAGATTTCAGATAAATAACTAATGGAGAATGTAAGAGACACCACATAGGCACAAAATCAGATTTTTTTTTTATAAAAAAAACTAGATAATAGTTAATTTGTATCTCGTCAAAATTCGACGGGGTATCATTTTATTATATAATATTAAGATGGTAATATTATGATGATTTGTTGAAAAAAAAGTGTTGTCAGATTTAATTTTATTAAAAAATTATTTTAGTATGTTGTACTTCAGTATTTATCGAGTAGTTGTACTATGTTTATACCTATTAAAATCAAAAATAGCATGAAGGATCTGCCCGATCAACGGAAAATTTTCAAACGATTCTCATTTTATGTCTAATATATTTTGAAGTGTTTTAAATTAAAAATATACAATTTTGTTACTGAAATTCGATAATTATAGCTATTGATACATACTAAAAAAAATTCAAAAATTTATTAGCTAACGTAATATTGTCAAGTGTTTTAAATTAAAAATCTACTTTTTGTTATTATAATTTGAAAACTACAGCTATAGGTACATACCAAAAGAATTTCAAAAATATATTGACAACGAGCCACCTCCAAATCGAAATAGTACAAAGGCAAAAAATTATATAAATTTTTTGGCCAACGGGCCACCTTAATATCGAAATAGTGTTAGAACCAAAATATTTTTTTACTATAAAACAACTTAGTCCGATCAACTTTACGGATGACAAATCGGGCACGGGAAGACACAGATAGTTAATATCTATACACATGCCCGGGAACGAAGATTATACCCATACTTGTACCCGTAATCCGTGACGGGTACCATCCACCACCCATACCCACCACCCGCGGATATCTGCCACCCGTTGGATATCCATGAACCCGCCACCCGTCACTCGTTGGGTATCCGCCGCCCGCGACCAAAAATTCACAAATTTAATCAACATCTACATTTCCAAATATATTAATCAAAATTATAGTCTCTTGCTAATTATTTTATCTTGTAAACTTAGAAAAAATATACACTTTTGTCACAAAAATTTGACAATTATAGCTATCGATACATACTAAAAGAATTTAAAAAATAGCCGCTGCTAAGGAGTTGGTGGACTTGAAGGTAGGTGGCTCTTCCGAGTCCGATCGGAGGGATGCAGGATGTGCTAAGAACAAGGGGGAAGGTTGGAAGAAGAAGGCTTTCAACGACCCGACGCTGATGGTGCGGCGAGTCACGCTTCAGGAGTGGGGACAAGCTTCATGCGTGCTTCATATGTGATGGAGACCATCGAATACGGGACTGTCCAAAGCGGAAGGCTAATGTTGGGAAAAGTTGAATGTTGTGGTCGCTGAATCCGTGGAGGAGGAGGCTCGGGTCAACACAATGCAATACATTTCGGGTATACAAGTGTTGGATGAGGGCCAGGATGTGCCGAAAGAGGCCATGGGGAGCTTGGAAAGGACATGGCGATGAAACAACCAAGTGTGGCCATGGTGTACTCACGTATGCAAAAATCTTGGCGGGAGTTGCGTCAAACAACGACCGTGGTGTGCCGGGAGAACTCCCTTGTGGCGAGCGAGTTGCTGAAAATGGATCGAAGACAAGAGGCTTATCCCACATGACGAGAACGTCGTTGAGTTTTGGTGGGGGAGGTTTGTTAGACCCTTAAATCGACGGATGCAGAAGGTGCGCGTAGCCACAAGCAACTATATCCGATTTTGAGGTGGCCCGTTGGCCAATACCTTTTTGCCTAAATCGGCGGATACAATAGGTTCGCATAGCCACAGGCGACTCATATTCAATTTTGAGGTGGCCCCTTGACCAATAGGTTTTTGGAATTCTTTTAGTATGTATCGATAGCTATAATTGTAAAATTATTGTAACAAAAGTGTATATTTTCAATTACAGACACTTTACAATAAATTAGAAATAAAATGAGAATCATTTTAACAATTATCATCATACTAATATTTTAATAAATACTATACAATAAAATGATAGCCCGTCGACTTTAAACAATACATTGATTTTATAGTGAATTTAAATTTTAGTACAATACATATAAAAAAATATTATGAAAAAATTAAAAAAAATAAAATTATTAGAAAAAAAAGCTCAGACGCACCGGATACGTGCATCTTTTTTTTATTTTTTTTATTTAGCATTCACCATGTGGCAATGTGGCATATTTCGTACGTACCCCTCGCGAATCACACCCGTATCCTCTGCATATCCGACATTGCAATATGATATTTTTAGAAAAACCGTACATTATAGCCACTTAGTCTCTTATTATGTGGTTTGTATACAAAAATTGTACTAATAAAATTTCATTCAACGCTCAAACATAGGTCCATTTTAATTTGAGAATGATATAGGGTTCAAATCCCATCATCTCCATTATTTTTATATTAATTTCTTAAGCTGTATTTTGAAGAATTTATATGGAAACCCATCAATATTTTCTTTTATATTAATTGCACGCCACTTAGTTCTTTAAATTAAAAATATAATTGTTAAAACATATAAATGGACCATAATTTGTCAATTAGGAGATGTAACTCAATAGGTAGAGCATTCAAATTTGAGAATGATATAGGGTACAACAAGGCAAGTCAGGAGATGAAAATGCAACGCACTGATTTTCAATCATGCCATTCTGAAAATTCATTGCATGCAAAGGAGAAATGCACTCAAGAACTAGTACAGAACTCTTCCAGATTGAAGACACCACACCTTACGTACGAAGTGTGTCTGATCTTACAACTACGAAACTAAGTGGATTTATAGCAGAAGCAGCCCATCCGAAGGGAAAGGGCGAGCATTGTCCTCGATTAAACTGCAGTTAGAATACTGTTGTGCACAATCCACTTTACTCTTTAATACTATCAAAAGAATCCTGGAATTTCTCCAGGCATTGGAGCTAACTCATTGTTACCGAACCTTTCCTCATCATAGAAAGCAGCTTGGACAACCCTTCCCCCCAAAAATCGACCATCAAGTTCTATGAGGGCTTTAGTAGCTTGCTTTGATCTCTCGAATTGAATAAAGATTCTCACGGCTTCATCATGTGGGAAGTTTGGCTCTGTGATCTCGAATATCAAGACACGGTTCACTGTACCGAATTTAGTACATTCCTCTGCTACCTCACCTTCTAAATCATCACCGACCTCACCAGGACCAACCTTTAATAACAGCAAGAAATGGAACATATATTTTAAACAAAGAATATGAATTGCATAACTTAAAAATATTCATATACAGTGGCCAGTGAAGAATAAGGATCAAACAATCAACAACCAAATTGTGGATTATGTTCATGCACCAACAAATGCCTTTCAAGTACACAAGTGACTCAAATCGGAGTTTCAACTTGTACGTAGGGGAAAAGGCAAAGACTGGGTAAATGAGTAGTGCTGCATATGACTCTCAGGAACAAGAAAACTGGAAAATAAAGGAGTTTTAAATGCATAAAAAATTACTCTAGTCTTACGATCCCAACAACAAAAGAAACAATGTGTGAGCTCCAAATCGATTTGCAAGAGAATACTATCAAAAAGATATTGAGCCCCTCCTTCCAAATAATTCCAACCTAATACTGAATTTCAAATCCTTTCAAGCAAATGGCATAATATTGACCTCAATTTCCCCAAAATTGAACTCCAAGCACTTATTGTTAAATTATATTCCCTTCTCTTTATGAAGGGTGAGAGTGCCAGAGATAGTTCATTAAACTACTAATGTTCTATATATCCACAAACAAATTCTACGTGAAATCAAGGAAAACTAACTCTCATCTCTCCGAAGCATCAACCATAACATCACGATAATCAAAATCCCAGAAGAACACAAATTCCAAGTGCAAAATGCTAAAAGATCAACACCACAATCACAAAACCACAAGTTAACCAAATGTTATCACCAATGAATATTAAATGAAACCATTACCATATTTCTGAGGAGCACAACTCTCGTTGGCGTTCCACTGAAACTAACGCCCTTAACCTTCTTGCTCGACTCACTGGCATTTACGATCACGCCGCCTCTCTTATCTGTTTTCTTCGCCACCAATGGCGTGGTAATTCCCTGCTCCTGCTTCCCTAGACCCTGCCCCTCCTTTCACCCCATCTTCGCCATCATTCTCTGCGCTGCGGTCATCTTCCCTTCAGCTCCGAGCCCCAAACCCCCACTCTCTGACTTCCCAATCCGAAATCCTTCCTCTCCACCACTCACATTAGGCGGGGGAGAAGGCGATCTCGGCATTGGCATTCCACCTCCACCGCCGCCACTCAAAGCTGCCTCCTCCGCCACGCCTCCTCTCCGGATATGCTCAATTCCTTCTCCCGATCTCTTTCCCTCTCCCTCCGCTCTTTCTCTTCTCTCTCCTCTAATTCTCTCCTCACCTCCGCCTCCGCCTGCTTTCGCTTCCGCTCACGGCGGTACTCCTCGTAGTCATTCGGCCGGGCGGGATCGTATTCTTCGAGGACGGAGCTAGTGACTCCGACTAGGGCAGGCTGGAAAACCGCCGCACTAGGATTAGGGTTTCTGCTCTCGTCGGCAGCCAGCTGCGATACGGCGCCAGGCTTGTTTGCGGAGGCCGGCGGCGTGGGTTTTGGCTGAGGTGGTTTGGGGCGGAGGATCGTTTGGGGAAGGGCTTGCGGAGCGTCGGCGGCGCCATCTTGGCTCTGCTAGACCAGACATTTGTGGTAGATGTAGTGGTGGAATTCTCGTCCGCCGCGGACGACGGCGGCGGAAGGTCTCCGTTCAACCCGCCAAGCATTATGTACCACAATCCGAAGCGTCTTCAACTGCGGTTGTTGAAAATCGAAAGTTGGAATTGGGGGTTGGAAATTCCATTAGCTTGCTGTACTTGGAGAGAATTGAATTATGTAAATTGCAATATGACTCCTTTAGAATTGGGTTTTCCACTTTCGCCTCTAAATTCTTTTCTATAAGCATGAATTGTATGAGAGATTCTTCTACAAAAAATTACCACTAAAATTCAATTAGGTTTGGGCCTCAATTTATACTACTGTAATATAATAAAACCGATGGGCCCAATTTGTTGTAATACGGCCCAATTAGGGAATGCAAGACTATTCATTCTCTGCAATCTCATAACCCAAAAACCCTACCCCTTAAACCTCTCCCAATTGCAAAACCACCGCTCCAATTTCTTTCACAGTCATACGCACACTCCGACGTTTTTCTTCACACTCCGCCACCGCCGAGAGTGAAGTTCCGCGGTCCGAAACCGTCGCGGCTTCAACGAAAATCATGAGGGGCGGTAAAAATTTGAATAAGAAGAGGCCGTCTAATCCGGCGAAGGGCAAGAGCAACAACAGTAAGAAGCGGTTCTCCTCCATTGCTGATGATTCTTTTTTCGAAGCTACGGAGCAGAAGCGGCGCCGTAAATTTGACCACGACGAAGACATTAAGAGCAGCGACGAAGATGAAGTAGAATCCGGCTCGGAGGGGCACAGAGAGGAGGAGGGGGAGGAGAAGGAGGAGGAGATAGATGAGACGGCAGCGGAGAAGAGGAAGCGGCTTGCCGACGTGTTCCTGGAGAAGCTCAGAGCGAAGGAGAGGGAAAGAGAGGAAGACGAGTCAGAGGAGGAAGAGGGTAAAGGGCGGAGGGAGCGAGAAGGGGAGAGGGATTCGCTCATAGCGAAGATTTTGCAGCAGGATCAGCTAGAGGATAGTGGTCGCGTTCGGAGAGCCATTGCTTCTAGGTTTGTATCTATCTGCGTAATTTATTAGCTCAATTTGGCATATTGAAATAAATATGCATATTAGGAGACATAGTAATGATTAATTTGGGGGTTCTATCGGCCTAATTCGTTTTCAGCTGAGTTTTGCAGTTCATTAGTGGTATATGATCATGCGTTTCTGTTTTACTTTGTAGGCAAATTGAATTAGTATTGGTTTGTATTTTGTTTGTAGGGTTCAGCAGCCAGAAACAAGTCAAGGATTTCGATTTCTAGTGAAGCACAGGCAACCTGTCACTAGTGTTGCTCTTTCCGAGGACGATTTAAGAGGTTTTTCTGCATCGAAGGATGGTACCATTGTTCACTGGGATGTTGAAAGTGGGAAATCCGAAAAATATATTTGGCCTTCTGATGAAATTTTGAAGTCTCATGGTGTGAAAGACGTGCAAGGTCGAGCTAAGAAGCATAGTAAACAGGTTCTGGCATTGGCTGTTAGCTCTGATGGTAGGTATTTAGCTAGTGGAGGCCTAGATAGGCACGTCCATCTGTGGGATATACGCACACGCCAGCATCTTCAGGTGTGTTCCATTGCACTACGAAAGAGTTTGAAAAGGGAATTTAATTCGTTGAGTAAATTTTCAATCTTTGCTGAGGTTGCATGTTTCTTGGGGAATTTTCATTAAGGAAGCACCATGTGTGCATACTTTTCTATCTGCAGCATTCAGAGATGCAATCTTGGAGTGAAGCTTTTACCTCGTTTGCTTAACGCTAGAAAATGAATAATATGTTGTATGCAGGCTTTTCCAGGACATAAAGGACCTGTTTCATGCTTGACGTTTAGGCAAGGAACTGCAGAACTCTTCTCTGGTTCGTTTGATCGCTCTGTCAAGATTTGGAATGCAGAAGATAGGACTTATATTAGCACATTATTTGGCCACCAGAGTGAAGTTTTGAGCATTGACAGCTTGAGAAAAGAACGCGTATTGACTGCTGGACGTGATCGTACCATGCATTTATGGAAGGTAATTCAAATCTTTTGAAGGCGTTGAAACATAATCTAGCAAAGTATATATTCATGTTGCTTTGAGTGCACTTCCTCCTCACCTCCCCCCCTCACATTTTACTTTTCTTTGTGATATCTGGCAACTATAATGCACCAATAATTGAAACCTATGAAAAGAAAAATGATCATTCTTCTCATCATTCTGCTAGGTCTGACAATTAAGATGTGACAAATGAAATACATGTGCCTGAGTATAAGAATTAACGGGGTTCATTTGGAAAACTTTTAAAAGTGGTGTTTCCCCTCTTTTACACCCTTGTTCACTGAATGAATTGTTTAGTTGCTAGATGGTAGCAGCTGATGAATTTTTCTTCTCTTGCTATTGTATATAAATGTTATTTGTTACATATGGAAGAATAGGTACCAGAAGAATCACAATTAGTATATCGAGCTCCGGCATCTTCACTGGAATGCTGTTGCTTCATTAGTAACGACGATTTCTTGTCGGGTTCTGATGATGGAAATGTTGAGCTTTGGAATGCACTACGGAAGAAACCTGTTCATATTGTAAAGAATGCGCATGTCTCAATTATTGAACCCAAGTCTGATCAGAATAATTATGATGGACTGTCAAATGGCCATACAGGTTACCGATCTCTGGATCTCTGAATGCAACATAGTTTCAATTAATAGGACTTATTCTGTTGATACAATTCATAATTCTATTGCTCATCTTTACAGATAAGGATACCCAAGATTCATTGAGACATGGTTCAACTGCTCTTTCCTGGGTCAACTCAGTGGCTGTCTGTAGAAGCAGTGATCTTGCTGCTTCGGGAGCTGGAAATGGATTAGTACGCCTTTGGGCAATTGAAAATGAAGCTAAAGGCATCCGTCCTTTGTTTGAGCTCTCCCTGGTAAGCTTTTTTTTTTTCCCTATTTCATCCATGTTGTTGAACATGCTTTCTTATATTGGTTAATGGGTACAAATTTCCATGGGTCGTCAGTTAGAAAAAATGTATTCATGTTTTTAAAAGGAAACAAATCACCTTCTTTTTGTGGATATCACCTAGAACCACCTCGGTGCTCATTTTATTTCATTGATTCAATTTTGTAGTCTTGCTGCATAACTGATGCTATATGTGAAAATGTCAAGTTTACCACAGGTCCTGGATCATTAGAATATCTTGCTCACGGAATTCAGTGCATATAACTCAAGTGGAATTGGAACTATTTATTTTTATGGCACCTTCGACAACCTTGAACTATTGATTTATTTAAACTACATTTAAGTAATATCGAACCAACTTATGAACTCAAGGATTATCTCTGAGTCTGTTTACAATTTTAGCAGCATGTTAGCAGTGTAGGTTACTTTATTTCTTGCCTTTTGCTGAAATTATCTACCTTATGACCCCAGATCTGGAAAACAGTTGTGTTAAATTGCTCCCCATGTCTTAAATTTTATAAATTTATGGCTCATAGGCTGGTTCTGATGGTCTAAATCACAGGATGGATTTGTAAATTCGTTGGCATTTGCGAAATCTGGGAAGTTCCTGATTGCTGGGGTTGCACAGGTAAAGATTCTTGTATCTTTATAAGTTTTCAGGTCTTCCCACCATCTGAAGTTAGGTGTTGCATTACTTCTCGAAACGTCTAACAGTATCAATATGCTACTCCGTGGGCATCTACATATAAGTGTCTCTCATAATTAATCATCCATTGTTATCCTAAAAACATGAACTTATTGTTGTTGAAGTGCCAGTTCAGAGTCTTTTTCTAAAAATCTGAAAAAATAAGATAGTGCTTGGCCGCAATTGCACAGTCGAGGATGTTGATAGGAATTTCAGAAATATTTTAGTAAATTTGTTAGATGGGATTTAATCTATTGGCAGTCAAAACTGATAGCTATTGTTAATTGATATATGAATGCATTTATGTACTGAGTCTGTCAATTTGTGTGTGCACAACTCAGCTATACAAGGCTAGGATTCCAACACTAACTGGAATTGAATATTTCACAGTATTGTTTCATGTAATTGCTATACAGAACTCTAATTTGACTTAACATTTATCTCTTCGTAGGAACCTCGATTAGGGAGGTGGGGCCGCATTGCTTCTGCAAAAAATGGAGTTGCATTACATCGTATTGAGCTTCTCGATGATGTGATTACAAAAGAAAAAAAGCTCTGATCCCGACTTAAGTCGATATTTACCCAAACCCAAAACCTAAATCTCCACATTTTGCTGATAAATTTTGTATTTGTTGGGTTTTTTTTTGTTTTTTCACCTTCATCAGTTTTGGATTTTGTTAGTTAGTGTAGAATCGATGATTAAATTTTGGGGGAAAACATCAATGGATATATTTGTTTCCCTTTATTTGAGGAAAATATGGGGTATTATTCTTTAGAGAAGAACTTTTTGTTACTTCATAGTTTCCCTGTACAAGACAAGTTTGATATCTTATGCTCATATAATATGTCGATTGATAGTATGTTAATTCCTAGTAATTTCGCAATATAGTAAAGATTAGAGTAATACATACAAATTATTATCAACTTATGTGCATAATTTTTACGCATTTTGCAGAACTAACGTGATCTTTGATATATGTATATGCAACAACAAAAAAAAGAAAAAGAGAGAGAGAGATTCTGCCCTCTTAATTTTTTTTTTCACTTATTATGTCACCTGATCAAAATTCAGATGTCATAAAATTTTAATTAATTGACATTTTTGAAAATTTTAATTTAGTGATAAGAATTAAAAATACTATAGTAACATAAAATTATGAAAATATATCTCATGTTCACCCAAAAAAAAAAGAACATTGCATGTGTACAAAAAATGTGATACTCTTTTTTTAAACCTTAAAACACTAACTCATTTCGTTAATAAATATGCTACGAGAATTACATCGCACTTTTCGTAGACGGATGAAGTATTAAAAATTAAAATTAATGTTTCTACCTATTCCATTAGGGACACATTTGGATAAGCCAGATGCACCATGCAGACGACTAAAACACTGACACTTTTATTTGTGTAGATTAACATTTTTCTGTATAAAGATTGACACTTTTAAAAATTGGCATTTTATTCGTAAAATAGTTATGTTAAAGATTGACAATTTTATTCGTATAGATTAACACTTTTCTATATAAAGATTGACACTTTGACCCGGCCACACTATGTGGCTGACCTCACCTAAGTTTTTGTCATTCCATTATAATTCAACTTTTCTCATGACTTGTAGTGAACCGATGATAACCGGTTATGCTCAATTAAAACATGTTTGGTTTCGTTGTAATCGAGTTTTTCTTATGATCCATAGTGAATCGGTGATAACTGCCTAACTGGTCAAACTCATTTAAAACTTTTTAGAACCGGCAAAGCGGCTCAAGCTCTGTTAATGAACACATATATATATATATGATTATTTTACTTTTCTCGATAAAAAATACTACTAATATATAATTTCTTAATATGTTGATATTTTATTCAAATAATTTTACATTTTAATACATAAAATATAGTATTTTTTATATATACAATATATTGATATATACACGGATAATTCGATTTTTTTAAGGAAATTTTTAAGAAAGTTTCAACATGTGGAATTAATCACCAAGTGAATCAGTTAATGACCGGTCCAATATTTGGTCCGGTTTTCAAAATATGGACCCAAATAAGCGAGATTACTAAATAAGTAACACATTAACTTCCACTTTTGTATAGTAGGAGTATAATTTAATGATAGATATAGGGGTGGGAAAAAATACCGAAATACCGATGATACCGTACCGAAAAAAAACCGAAAATGTCGAAACTAACGGTATACCGAATTTTCGGTACGGTATTTATACCGTACCGAGAGATTTCGGTACGACACCGGTATTCAAAGTCCTGATACCGCGGTATTACCGAGAAATACCGATACCGCGGTATTACCGGTAATGCGGTATTACCGGTAATGTCGAACAATACCGATACTGATATGATACCGATATCGCGATAATACCGTTAAATACTGATATTTACCGAATATTTTATATATTTTTATTTATAATATTTTTATATTTGACTAAATTCGAATTTTAAATACAACCTTAATAAAATTTTAATACCAGTTAATAATATACAAGATGGTATATCAGAAAGATGCTATAAATATATTATACATAATTTTTCTTTTTAATCTTTTAATGATTATAATACATAAACTAACAAAGAAAATAATTGTATTATTTCCCAAGATTTGGCATAACTACGTCAATCGTCGACACATTGATAACTAATGAACTATGACTCTATAAAATAAAATAGTATGAATAATTGGTATAATTTGGTAATTATCTTAAGATAAAAACTCCTTATTTATAACAAAGTACATATCAACAAACATGATAATTGTATTTAAGTAATATTTTCCAAGATTTGTCATAACTACGTCAATCGTCGACACATTGATAACTAATGAACTATGACTCTATAAAATAAAATATTATGAACAATTGGTTTAATTTGGTAATTATCTTAAGATAAAAACTCCTTATTTATAACAAAGTACATATCAACAAATATGATAATTGTATTTAAGTAATATTTTCCAAGATTTGTCATAACTACGTCAATCGTCGACACATTGATAACTAATGAACTATGACTCTATAAAATAAAATATTATGAACAATTGGTATAATTTGGTAATTATCTTAAGATAAAAACTCCTTATTTATAACAAAGTACATATCAACAAACATGATAATTGTATTTAAGTAATATTTTCTAAGATTTGTCATAATTACGCTAATCGTCGACACATTGATAACTAATGAACTATGACTCTATAAAATAAAATATTATGAATAATTGGTATAATTTGGTAATTATCTTAAGATAAAAACACCTTATTTATAACAAAGTACATATCAACAAACATGATAATTGTATTTAAGTAATATTTTTCAAGATTTGTCATAACTACGTCAATCGTCGACACATTGATAACTAATGAACTATGACTCTATAAAATAAAATATTATGAACAATTGGTATAATTTGGTAATTATCTTACGATAAAAACTCCTTATTTATAACAAAGTACATATCAACAAACATGATAATTGTATTTAAGTAATATTTTCCAAGATTTGTCATAACTACGTCAATCGTCGACACATTGATAACTAATGAACTATGACTCTATAAAATAAAATATTATGAACAATTGGTATAATTTGGTAATTATCTTAAGATAAAAACTCCTTATTTATAACAAAGTACATATCAACAAACATGATAATTGTATTTAAGTAATATTTTCCAAGATTTGTCATAACTACGTCAATCGTCGACACATTGATAACTAATGAACTATGACTCTATAAAATAAAATATTATGAATAATTGGTATAATTTGGTAATTATCTTAAGATAAAAACTCCTTATTTATAACAAAGTACATATCAACAAATATGATAATTGTATTTAAGTAATATTTTTCAAGATTTGTCATAACTACGTCAATCGTCGACACATTGATAACTAATGAACTATGACTCTATAAAATAAAATATTATGAACAATTGGTATAATTTGGTAATTATCTTAAGATAAAAACTCCTTATTTATAACTAAGTACATATAAATACGTCAATCGTCGACACATTGATATCAACAAAGTGTTCATGCAGAAGGACTATTAAAGTGTTCATGTTTCTTTAATTTTGCATTTTATTAGTAATTATTTAGTAGGTAGATCAAGATGTATGAAAAAAATATATATGAATTTTCGATATTTTTTTCGGTATTTCGATATTACCGTCCGGATCGGTATTATCGAATCATCGGTACGACATCGGTATCCATTTCGACCAATACCGAATTTTCAGTATACCGGTATTCGGTATACCGAAACTTTCGGTACGACATCGGTATCGAGAATTCGATACCGATCGGTATCGGTATCGGTATTGAGAAAAAATCTCAATATCTCGTACCGACCCACCCCTAGATACTTATTAGCATCAATGGCTGCATAAAATCTCAGGAAAACAGTTAAATACAGTCAGGAAAAAATTATTACCAGATTTGCCATTTGACTGCGCGAAATTTAACTGAAATCAGCGTGTAATTAAAGATAAAATTTGTTGGAAATCTATACGAGGAAGCAGATTTAAGGTGTGAGGGGCAATAGCGACATATTCCCTTTTTTCACGTAATACAAAAAAAATTTATGGCCACTTTAGTGTGGCCTTCATTTGATTCTTGATTCTTTGCGATGGCCACAAATTGCCCAAATTAGGCTTTGGTTCAATCGCATATACAGACGCTAGAACAATCAAAACATCATCGTTTTAGTTGGTTTCTCGCTATAATTCTTTATTCTCCGGCCCTTTTTTTGTGTGTGCATAGGATCGTTACTACGTGTGTCTTAGCGCGCGCGCATCAGAGAAAGAGAGAGAGGTGGGAGAGAGAGAAAGAGAGAGAGGGAGAGGTAGTTGAAGTCCCTCTCATCCCCAATAAAGAAAGAAATAGGGAAATTCGTTAAATTTCTGTTGATGTACGTTTTGTGGGGGAAATAATACTGCATTACATAAGGTTTTTGTTTTTCTCTGCAAGTTATAGCCGCCGTTCCTGATTGAAGCAGATGGTTGAATTGACATCTGTTTTTATCGGTGAGTGAGATTCTGTTTGAAATTCAATGCATTTGGGTATCTGGAAGGGGAGGAGGGGGGTGTATTAGTTTCTTGGGACTATCAGAAATAACGATCAATTGCTTTATTTTTTGGGATTTCAGGGATACCTTGATTCACCCTCTTTTTGTTCTTGAGGTGGCTGGGTGTGTGGGCTAGGGTTTTGACCCAACGGATCTGAGTTGGAGTTTTGCTGTTCAATAATCAAGATTCCGAATTCACCATGTTTTGGCATATGGCTGGTCTCTCAACTGCATCGCCAGTAAGTGCTCATAATCAATCTTGAAAAGGGATCTTGTTACTGCCCTGTGCCATTTTTAAGATTCGAAATTCTGGGAATGTTGTTTGTTGTTCTTGGAATTCATCATGCCTGGAGATATACATTTCTTGCCATCTTGGAGTGTGACTTTTGATGAGTGATTCAAAAATCTGGTCTACTGTTCTTGATAGTTTGAAGACTGTGGAGCTTACATGCTATGTATTGTAGTGAGAAATATTGATTCCATTGGATAAGGCTTTTGATTGGAAGCGGATATATGGGTCAATTGTATTCTTGTTAAATTTTTGTGTAACATAATGCCCAGATAAACCATGCCACGTGGTTGGCGTGTGGGTCGATGATTGTCATGGAATGCCAGTTGTACTATTTCCGGTGGTTGTCCGAGTATTAAAAGCAATTCTTACTTTGAACAATTACTACTTACAACAGGTCAAATCGATTCTCTTGTATAGGGCTTAAAGATTCTTGATTCGGGGTTCTGATGCATATATATACAAATGCTCCAAAATTAAGCAAGACTAGATTTTCTCTGATTGTTTTGGGAAATAGATTGAATTTCGGACAAGGAAGGATGTTAGGCCTTGGTGAGGGTTAGTTCTGACTTTTTGGTTAGATGGGAGTTGTGACTCCGACTGAGGGATTTTCCGCATTTATGTAATACTCCCTCCGTCTCATCCAATTCGCCTTGTTTCATTATATTACTACTCACATATATTCAAGAAACCTTGCGAATTTGATGAGATGGAGGGAGTATTTCTTTCCCCATGTCGCCTTCATTTCATAATTTTTTTCGACGCATTCCCTTATCTTGATTATCCCACTTTTCTTTTGATCCCAACTGATACTATAGCTGTTTATCAGGATTGGTATTTCTCTCTCTGAGGTGCAACTAACGTTACCTATTAAGAAGAAGTGGTCGACAATTCCTCTAAGTCTAGGCTTCTAGGCCCAAAAATCTTTGTGTTTTATTCACTTTTTGAAACGGTTTTATTGGTTTACAGTAACTTTGTGCTCTCAAAATGTATTTGTTTCTTACCCTTTCTTTCCGTTTATGGAGATTCCCTATACCTGTTCAACTGCTCCTATGTTATATTGTGACGTGCTATGATGTATATATATGTATGATTGAGGCTAGTTCTTCCATTGATCATTTTATTGTCAGGTGGAGACCATTTTAGATAAGGATAACTTTACTTTGGATGAGCTCTTGGATGAGGATGAAATAATTCAAGAATGCAAAGCTCTTAACGGACGACTCATCAGCTTGTAATAACCTATTCACTATAAAAAAGCACATTTTCATGTTTTATATTCAATCCTTCATATTGCAAGTCCCATGTTTACAAGTCCTTTGTTGCTTTCTGATAATTATGTCTTGCTGCTAGTGGATCTCAGCTGGTGGTTTGTCCATAGTTTAACCAAATGTTTTTGTCAGTTGCCTACTTTTGGCTGTGAATTATATGCAATTCTTTTGGCACTAAATATTAATGCTATGCACTTAAGACTTTGATAAGTGAATCAAAACTTGGATATTGGCTAAAGTATTGAGTTAACTGCTTATTCTTTTGTTGGCAAAGAAGACATTTTTTTTTTGTAAAATGCAGGGAATATGGAAGTACATTTTTTTGCTCATCTACATTAAGTCTACTAGTTGATAGAATACAGTTGTGCAATCATGGGGGAAAAAAAAATCAGAGTTAATTAATTGCTTTTTCTGTAACTTATCAAGCTATTGTTTTCTTCATGAACTTATTTGATTCCATATTAACATGAAATATCGTATTGAATGCTGGAGTTCTATTTTTATTAAAATCTTGAGGATGACCGGCCACAGACTCATTTCATACCAATGTTTTCTCACAGCTTGCGAGAAAGATCCCAAGTTAAACAACTTGTTCAGTACATAGTGCAAGAAGCTCCTGATGGTGCCAGTAAAGAACACATATTGAAGTACGCTTGAGCAGTAAAATATTCTTTGGACTAGGTGTCTGCTAATGTTGCCAGACGATGCATGCCAAGTCCATTTTAATATTATTGATAGTTCGTTTCTAGTACCTACCAGTGATGTAATTTTCTTCTTTTTGTGTGTAGGTTTCCATTTGTTGCTTGTGAAATTTTTACTTGTGAGGTTGATATAATACTCAAGGCATTGGTAGAGGATGAAGAGGTCTCAAAGATGTACTAAATTTTTCATGTTCTCGGTCATTTTAATCTGAAGTTTATTAATTTTCTCCTACTTTTGGTTCACAGTTGATGGACTTGTTATTCTCTTTTCTGGATCCCGAGCACCCTCACAGTTCTCAGTTGGCTGGTTATTTTAGCAAGGTATGACATGCTCAGTTGGTGATTAAAAATGGTTTCATATATGATTTTGCTCATTGCAATTTTTAGGCTACATATGTATAACAACTACTACCTCCATCCCATTATATTAGAGCTTATTTCCGTTTTGGTCCGTCCCATTATATTAGAGCTATTTCCTAAAATGGTAAAAAATACTTGGTCACAATTAACTCTCTCTCTTTAGAATTGATTATAGCCACATATCCTTCCATTCATTGGTTTCCGTGCAAGTCAAATAAGCCTTAATATAATGGGATGGAGGTAGTATTTGCTATTTGCATCTTTACAGTCTTGCTTTAATGGTTTGATCTGATCTCTAAACGTATATCATGTTTGTCTATTCCAATATTGTAAGGTGGTGTCTGTTTAAGTACCTTAAAACTTTTTCAAATCGTTCCCTCTCCTGTTGTAATTATAAACTATAAGTTATATAATTGAACTCACAGCCAAATTTTATTTAGAACATCAATACTATGTTATGTTATATCGATTTTCTGCTGTTTCTTTTATTGCATATGCCTTACTGTTATCTTTTAATTTGAAATTTCTTACTCTCCAGGTTGTGGTATGCCTCTTGCTGCGGAAGACAGCTTCTCTGATGAATTATATACGAGTGAGTTCAGCATATACTAGTAATGAATTATCTCATTGTTTCATGCTGTCCAATTATGAATTGTTGATTGCATTTTTTTTTTTGTTTTGTTTTGAATTATGATGTTATTTCAATGGCAATCAAATATTGTTAATCATGGGATGAATGGATTTTGGGTTCATGTACACTATTTGGAATATTTTGGACCTCTGGGCAAATGAGTAAGTGATGGATCTTGTACTTAATCCATCTCATTTGATTTAGTACATTTAGTTCAAGTCGCATCTCGACTCTGATAAAGTTTGATATAGTTGTTCAATGGACAGATTTCTGTACACTAAGGTATAAAGAAGCAGTGAAGTGTTTGATTAATGTAGCATCGATTTCAGTCTGCTGCATTTGTAGGAACTTGCAATCTCACTCACCTTTCTCTTTTAGATTATTAGGGGACTTTATTTGTGCTTATGTTATTAATGGCACTTTCTCCCAAATACGTATTAATGACACTTTCTCCCAAATACATGTTGCTTCTCCTACTCCTGCTGCACTTTTCTTCCAAATGTTATGTGGGATTTTGTGTTCCTAACGTGCCTACTCCACATTTTTACAACATTTTCTTACCACAAGTACCCCAATTTCTTATGTCCTGCCTTGAACTCTTCACGAGCTGAAATTTTCATCTAATGTTTGTCCAGGATCATCAGGATATCATTAAAAAGTTAGTTGATCTAATTGGAATTACATCTATAATGGAGGTTAGTTGTTCAGGCCTTCCCCATCTCTCTTTTAGAAGGTATTTTTGGTTGAATTCTAATAGTTTCTTGTTGAACAGGTGTTAATTCGTTTCATCGGTGCCGATGAACATATTTATGCAAATTGTGGCGACACTATGCAGTGGTTGGAAGAGATGGATATTCTGGATATGATTGTGGATAAGTTCAGTTCATCTGTAAGTTACATTAGGCAACAAGGATTCCGTATACTGATGTTTAGTAGATTTTTTTAGTTTTTAGCTAATTGACCCTTATATGTGGGCAAGCTATTTATCATCACACTCTATATGAAATCATTTTTCTTTGTTGAAGTTTCAAATAATCTTTTCCTTGAAAAACTACAGCTATAAAACTAGTTTTCTGGTTTTGGTATTTTGTAGATGTATTGCATGCTCCCAGGGGGATATAAAATGAATATTGATTGTCTCTCTTTTATTTTTTCTGGAAGTGGTGATCAATTTCTTGACCTATTGATGGAGTACATTGAGTTTCGTCTATCCTTTGCCAAATATATTTTCTAAAATATAAATTTGCAGGACTGCCCAGAAGTGCATGCTAATGCTGCAGAAACTCTTTGCACCATTACTCGATGGGCTCCCCCAGGATTGACTTCAAAAATCTCCAGCCCAAGGTTGCACTTTTATTAAATTCTCAATTCTCCTTCTTGTTTCTCTATTTTCCCTTTTCTTATCTTCACTGGAAAGTGGCTGCTGTCAGTTTTATAGGAAGATTATTTCGTCACGCTTTGGAGGAGTCGAGACCAAAGACTGTTTTGGTCAATCTGTTACTAGTTTGCATATCATTGTTAGACCCCAAGAGGTTGACATCTGGTATATATTACATGTATAATCGTCAAACATCTCATGGACCTGGAGCCACTGCTAATCCTGAGACTGTTAAAAGCATGCTTGAGAGCCTAGGTAATTTGGGATCCATTTCTCTTGATTATTTCTACTCTGTATCTAAATTTTGCGTCTTGTGTAATTTAACTATGGGAATGAGGTCAACTGAATAAATGTGCTAATTCTCTGTATTGTAGGTTATAAAAACGTCTTCTATAAATTTACCCTAACAAATATCTATAACCAGCTTACTACAAGTTATGTTTGTCCTTGTGGATAACAATGTTTATTGATGAACACACTTATCTACGTCTTAAAACACTAAGACCAAAATGCAAGTACTTTCTTGAAGCTATATACTCCCTTAGTATGTTAATCTTGAAATGACAAGACACCACTAAACTGGTCTATTGGGCAGGTGATTTGCTCAAGCTTTTGGATGTTTCACCTGAGGAACATGCACTGCCAACTACGTACGGAAAATTGCAGCCTCCTCTTGGAAAGCGTCGGTTGAAGGTATCTTCTGCATGTTACCTATGGAGCCCTCATATTTCTCTATTTCTATAAAATATAATCTATATTGACTGCTGCAATGTTAAGTTAAATTGTTATTTCGGAAATATGTTTTCTTTTATCCAACAATATTTCATTGCTTCTACATTTATAAGCATATCCAGTTGTATCAAACATATTTCTCAATTGCATTTTTACTTGAAAAGTGTTTTTCTTCTCAACATTTTAGTGGCCCTTCGCCCTTTCTCATATTCAAATAGTCTTGTAGATTGTTGTTTCTCTGGGAACTTGTCTAATTGTTCATAATATCTCTCAGATTATAGAGTTCATTTCGGTCTTAGTTGCTGTTAGTAGTGACGTTGCAGAAAAGGAACTGATTCGCCTGGGTGCTGTGGAACGTATTCTTGAGTTATTTTTTCAGTAAGTGCTGATACTACTTTTTGTTAATTTCGAGTAGTGCAAATTCTTCATACTTCTATTTATTTACTTTTACTGCAGGTAAAGCGGTCTGTGATTTGTTGCATGATTTACGTGTCCCATGTGGTAATTCACCTAGAAAACATAATAATATTTGAATTCCTGGCCTCTCTTCTGACCGCAGGTACCCATATAATAATTTCTTACATCATCATGTGGAACACATTGTAATATCTTGCTTGGGGAGCAAGAATTTTGTTGACCACCTTCTTCACGAGTGCAATCTTGTTGGGAAGATGCTTGATGCTGAGAAGAACTTTACTCTGACTGCTGATGAGAGCAAGGTGATTTGTTTTACTTTGTTTGTGTTTTTAGTGCGTTACTTGTGGACTCATTCTTGGTGGCCTAGTAATTACTAAAAGCTACGATTTTTGTGGATGTGGTTACAGCCAACTGTCTCGGCCGATGTAAAGTTGCCACCCAGGATAGGGAACATCGGTCACCTAACCCGTATAGCTAACAAACTCATTCAATTGGGGAATAGTGACAGCGAGGTTCAGAAAGTTTTGCAGGTTTGCTCTATACACATTTCTATTTTCATCTTCCCTTATTTATATGATTATATTCAACCTAAGTGATAATTATTACTCTAATTGATTTTTATTCTTATTCCCTTCCATATCTTAAGGCTCGATTGTTTGCTAAGTGTTCTTCCAATTGTCAGGAAAACAGCGAGTGGATCGATTGGCAGACGAATGTGCTGCTTAAGCGCAACACTTTGGAAAATGTCTTCCAATGGACTTGCGGGTAAGTGCTTTTTAGTTACGTCCTCACATCCTTTTAGATTGTTCTTTTTGTTTGTCATGAATTGGACTTTTCAATGGCCAAATAAAGATGCATCTAGCTGAGAAATATAATTATATAATGGACAGTTTGTTAGAGAGTTGAGGCTATGAGTGGGTAGTGAACAATTTAATGACCAGTTACATGCAATGGGAAAAATGTTGGCTAGACAGTGATGATAGTCGATAGACTATTCCCTTATAGATAGGGCAAGAAGTAAGATCAATTTACTTCCAATTTTATGTGGAATTCTCGTATAGTAAGCTCCAGGCTGGTTGAGGGAGTTCGTTCTTCATTGGTATAGAAGTTTGAAGGAAACATATTCAGCTTCTATGTTGGTCAATATGATGTTCGGAAATTTCGATTTGTTTGTTCGATTTTGTTTAGTAAAACTTCTTACTGTTTCAACTTCGGTTATGAAACTTCGTTGTATATTGCGCTGCAGGAGACCAACCACACTACAAGATCGAACTAGAGATAGTGACGATGATGATTATCAAGATAGAGATTATGACGTAGCGGCTTTGGCTAATAACTTGAGCCAGGCATTTCAATACGGAATTTACAGTAACGATGCTACTAATGAGGTTTGTTTTGATCTGTTACTTAATGCGCTGGGCTTGGCATAAATATTCATAGAAAGGGTAGTACTGGAGATGATAACACATAATGAATAATGGAATGTGTTTTTCAATTTGGTTTCATGCAGGGAGATTCCTCACTTGAACAAGACGAGGTATGTATATGAAATTTATTTAACTGCATAGATGGATTACTGATAGCATGCTCGAATTTGTGATTTATATCTACTAAGCCGAATGATGTAACAGTCTACTTTGTTTTCGTCAGTCTCCATCTTTTAATATATTTATTTTTTCATATCCGCTTAGAAAATCCTATCTCTGCATTCTATAAAAGGGTTTATTGCCCCGAAAATGCATTTTTCACATGACATTAAAATGTTGTAATTACAACCTCACCATATAACGTCCATGCCAGTTTTGCTAGCTAGTGACTATGTAAAAACACACTAGCGACTATGTAAAACACGATTGTGCCTTGAAATGAGTTAACGTTCATAGCTTCCACAGGATGTCTATTTCGACGATGAATCTGCTGAAGTCGTCATTTCTTCCCTCCGTTTGGGCGATAATCAGGAAAGGTAAGTAAATAGATTCTGCTTTTGAGGGAGTGTTTACTTTGAATGAAAGGCTAATTTACCACGTACGTGGTTCGATTGGACAATTTTGAGCTTGTTTGGTTGTTTTGTTCTTCAAAAACTCATACATACATTATTCTAATGTAGCACCCAAGGGAAACAGAATTTTTGAGCTTGATTGGTTGTTTAATCATTCAAATACTCAAAATCATGCATATACTGTCTACATAATCTTTATCTAATATATTCTGAGCTGACTATAATCTCCGTTACTTGTCGTGTTTCCAGTGGAGGATCACTCTTCACGAACTCCAACTGGTTTGCATTCGAGGATGACAGGATAGACAATGAGCATTCAATCGATCCAAACACTTCCACATCACCTGAGCACATGGATATCGATGGAAGAGCTGATGAAGATACTGTCGAGAAAGACGAAGAGGACTTTACCATATCGAAACCCGTATCAGAATCCGATGTGCCTGAAATCATCAGCTCCGATAAAACGCCAGAGTGGGTTGAGTGGAGGGAAAGTGAACCGACATCTCCATCTCTATCGCTACCAAATGGCGAGATCTTGGAATCCGAAGCTAAGCCAGAAGAAATCATGCCAGATTCAGCTGAAACCACCAATGCTGATGATGGAAGTGAACCTCCACAATCTGCAGAAGTTTGTGAGGGCAGCCAAAGAACTGAAGAAGACGAAGAAGGGGAAAAAGACTCATCTGAAGCCATGAAATGTGAACAGAAGAATTAACTCGTCAGAGTTTATGCATCTTCGTGTTGAAAGTGGAGTCGTTGTTCGCGAACCTAATACATGCCTGCCGCGTATGGATGGAGTCGGGCCCGACCCGAAGCACTGCTCGTGAATTTCTTTTCTGGAAAGCTATTTTCGTATCTTAGTTGGAGACTGGAGTTGAAGAGGTGCTGAACTTGTATAAAAGTTATTCTTTATTTCCTGCATTTTGGAAGTATATAAATACTGTTAGGTGGAGAGGATTTGAGAGGATTCTATTATTCTTATTGTAGTATTATTTTACTTTTCATGAATACAAAGTGGTTGAAAATACAGCACTGTCCGAGATAGAACTAGAAGTACCACTGTACTAATTTAAGGATTTCTGCTTCGTTTTATAAAAATATTCTGATTTTCGAAATATGTAAAAAAAAAAAATTTGATCTTTTGAATTTTTATTTCTATAGTAATTATGAAGAATCGCGTGCTATTACGGACGATTTTTTTTTTTTTTTTTTGGTCCAAGTAGAAATGCATTTTAATTAAATATGCGAGTTATTATGAGAAAAAATTGGGATACGAATAGAATTCCCTCAATATCTAGGGTCAAATTTAAATATTCAATCAGAAAAGGTAGTGATCATAATTTCAAAAACAAGAGGTACCAATCTATATATGTATGTATATATAGGACATTTGACGAAAGAAAATGAAGTTACATTCTCAAGAATCTTGCATCACTACATCAGAACTAACAGAAAGTATATAGTGAGTAATATTTTTACAGTACAAAACAATTCCATCTTGTTAGTAGATCAAAGGGTCAAGAGAGACGAAAAATAACCAGTCATATCAAAATTCAACTTTTCCTTTTCTTGATTCACCAAAAGTGCGTCACACTTCCCAACTCCCTAACTGCAAACACAAGGTGGTTCAAAAATATCCAACTTCATGCCTAAACATTCTCGCCGGAAACGGCAGCACCATCAGCCTCCAAGCTCCGTCTCTTCTTCTTCCCCTCACCATGTCTTGATCGCCTTGGCGCCTCGTCTTCGCTCTCGCTTTCCTCATTCCGGAAACTGTTCCCACCGCTATAGCGATCATCTTGTTGACCTTTCCCTACCGAACCTGCCATTTCCGGCTCCTTATCTCGATCCGAGCTCTCGTTGCGATCGCTGCCTGGAGCTTTCTGATCTCTCCTCGGACGGCCTGAGTTTTGTGGAGGCTGCTGAGGTGGCTGCGGAGGATAATAAGGTGGCATACCACCAGGCCGGCCGCCTCTACCGCCCATAAATGGCGGTCGACCAGGGCCCATCATCATCCCGAACCCACCAGAGGGCCGGCCAGGAAACATCATCCCATTGGTGGGTCCCGCAAAGTCACCATTGAATCGAGGGTACGGCGCAAAGCCACGGGGCGCCATGCCAAAGATATCAGGCATCGGGAAACCGTCAGGATTCACAGGCCCATAAGGGAATCCATCGCTTCCCATCATGTTAGGAGGGAAGCCTCGGATTCCGGGGAAGGGACGAACACCGCCTCGAGGGAGAGGCATGTGAGGGCCCCACATCATTCCTCGGCCTCGTCCCCTACCTTGAGGTCCGAAACCGTGTCCGGGGCTCTCTTCCTCTTCGTCACTTTCTTCTTCCTCCTCTTCTTCATTGTCCTCAAAGGGTACGATATCCGGGTTGTCACTTCCATTATCGAGGTTTACTCCCTTAGCTTTTTCCTCTTCACGTTTCTGTTCTGCTGCAACTGCAACAGCCTGCAAAAATCGACAGTCATCTAATGTCAGATCAAAATCCTCATGGTTCTTCATAAAATACAGTAAATCTGAATTCAGATCGATCAATTTAAGTACCATCAAATCACTGTCTGGTTCTAGGTAGAGCAACGATGCCAACTGCTCACCAATAGAAGGCTCCAGTTCTTGACAGTCTCTACTAATCTGCAATGAGATAAAGAATGTCATCTCCACTTACTATGTCTTCAAGGGTAGATAAGATTTGAATTCAAGAAATGGAAATTTAAAATGAGAATGATCTAATTTTTTTTCAGAAGATAAAAGATTGCTGACATTCTTTCCACATCTAATATGACTGAATATATCTGCACAATTTAGATCACAAAGCCACCAGTATCTCTCAGGGTAACAAGAATGTAGTGTTCTGGGGGATTTCAAGGTTTAGTCTTCGGTTCATATTACATCAACCAACCCTTCCCAAAATTTCTGATATCAATCAAGGGAACTTACAAAATGAATTTACTTCCAGCAACCTTATGTTTATGTATTTTGAAAGGCTAAATGTTTCAACGTGACTCAGAAACTACTTAAAGTTTCCACTAAAATTTGATTTAAATCTGTTTGGAGAATGAATTTTATCTCGCAGAACCCCATTGATGACCAGTGTCAAATCTTGGAGCTTGTTTACCACTAAAATGCAATCCTTCAGGAAGTAAATACGAGTTTTAAGGCTAAACTCGCAAAACTGGACAGCCTTCTACAGTTTCAACTGTTTAACAATATTACAAGACCCAGCAACAAAATAAATAAAACATGAATTCTGACACAAATGAATATCACTCAGACATGCAACTTTCAAAAAGTACCTTCACTGGTAAGTTTTCATTATACGGATTCCTCAAATGCCGAGTTTTGTCAAAGGACAGTTCACATAGCTGCACGCAAGCACCATCATTAGCACCATATGTTGCTCAAAAAGTACCAAAAATTAATAAGTGACAACAGATATATCATCACAAACTAATATGTCATAAACTATCTGTGATAGCTACAACTATCAAAGTCACAAGAATATGGCTCAACTACCATTCTACAATAACAGATTGAAGATTGAATTGCAGATATCAGATACGAAGTATAAGACTAATATTGAACGTTGATATCAGATAATTATAGACCCAACGACTTCACTCTATTACACGAGTTACATTGTGAGATAGCAAACTGTCATATGCATCATGAACTTTGTTGCTAATAGGCTTGAAAATAATAAAAAATGGCATCTTTTGACTATAATGAAACCGATGTACAAGATACTGGGATCTAGCGCTACATAGATTAGAAATTCTGACAGGATAATATGATTGCAAAGCTAATTAAATAGGTATGTAAAGTTTGGTCTGATCTTCACTATTGTACTAACAAGTTTCTAACAATCCAATTCCTCAAGCTACTGGAGCTATTTGACCAATACTGTGTATAGGAACCTTGATACAAAAGAAACAGAATATGCCATCATTTACACCCATCTTATAGGTTCACCGAATCACCATAACACATAACAAGACTCAAACAGTGAATAGCAAACACATCTGAATACTAAAGATCCTTCAGCAACATATAAAATTTAAAATAAAGTATGTTAACTGGTGAGGACCTTCAACCATTTGACAGCAAAGTTACGTCCATAATGAGCAGTTCCGTGGGAATGCTTCCAGTTCCCTCCACCAACAAATCCACCGATTCCGGAAGTCATCTTCGCACAACCCTATTAAACAGTAAATAGATTTATCACCATAACAAGCCATTGTTCAACACTACTCAAATCAGTATCTATGTTAATCACATACACAAATTACCTGAAAATGTCTAGTCTTGTTTACTGAAAAGATCAAAATCACATTTTCAACAGATTCAAATGCATCAATTAGTTTAGCCTCATTGCTTCTCTGTGTGGCCCATACTCCTTGTTGTACAGATAGCTCCAGATTCTCTCTGTTGCAGCTTTTCACCACCAAGTACCTAAAATAACCACATACACATGGAAATTGAATATGTATATAAGTGACCTCCACCAACATGTGTTTGTGGTCGTGTGTGATTTAAGGGAGAGGGGCAAGGGGAGTCTGTATGTTGGCAACAGAATGCAGCTGAAGAGTAATTAGTTACACTATCGAGCCTAGTGATATGTTTCAATAACTTCACAAAGCTTCATATTACTTGACAGTAGAGGAAACACAAGTTTCAGCCTCAAAGTGTCGTGCCTGAGGGATGAGAGTTCAGCTGATTAAATCTCAGAACCATACACAAGATCTCTGATCACTAATCCCTAAAAAGGGATAATGTATGTGACTCTCAATAAGGAAAACTCTTTATTTAGGAGCAAAAGCTTATGACTGACCAGCCAGTATTGAACCGCCATAGAGTAATCACTACCCTAAACATCTAACTGAAGGACTTCTCTCACAAGTTATATGACAAGAAAAGTATATCTAATTCAGGAAAGAAAGCTCACAGGCAGCATCATATTTTTTATAAGATTTTCTAAAACCAAAGGAGACATTGCAAAACTCCTCGTCCAATCAAGTTGGTGTGCTTCCTATTAGATTTTTAGCCACACAAAGCCATCTGAGATCTAAGAACTTAATGATCCTAGGATTTGAAGTAAATAAAGCCAATCAGACAGCTGAGTTCTGCATATTTGCATAAGTAAACATAAGTAAAGTGGCCTTCATATTTGCATCCACGAAAGGCAAGTATCAGAATACCAAAACTTGCTTACTATTTAATTTTGAAGAATTCTTTTTGGCATCTCTGGTTTAAAAGAGAGGGTCAGTGAATAAGCAGAAAGCTTCTCATCAAGAGACAAAAAGAATTCTAGTAGTTGCATATAAGTGTAATTAAGTTATTCATAAACTCTAAATAACAGATATCTTGATTATGAGCTCCTTTTTTATGTACTCATCATGTAAAGATACTTTCCAGTAAACCTAAATGAGCTGTAAACAAATCAGAGCTAATAACTTTTAAAAAAATGGCAAATTAAAATGTCTGCATCTTACAAAATAACAACATTATACTCACTAAAGAGCATGCATATTGTTCACATCATGGGCCAGCCAAGGAGCAACAGAATGAGCAAAGCTATAATATACATCATCCAAAAAGTGAGAACCAGCAATTAAACACAAAAACACAGTTATTACAGCTGATGTGGGACATATCTCTTTAAGTAATGTCAACATATAAATACATGAAGTCCTCCACCTAATTAAAGACCTTGTTTGGAACACACCTAGATTTTCCTTGGGGCAGAGGCGTAGCACTCCTACTAGCTTGAGTTTGCTGGCTGTTGGCTGTATTTTGGATTTGAACTTGGCTACCCTGAGGCTGCTGTGCTTGTTGCGGCTGTTGATGAGCATTGCCGGATTCTGTAGTACCGAGTTTTCCTACTTGATTTACACTATTGGCTCCTTGTGGAAACTGGGACTTTTCTGTTTGTTGAGCATAATTATTACGGTTCTGAGGAAATTTGTTATTGTTATAGTTATATGAAGCTAGTTGCTGAATCTTCTGAAGAACTTCTTCTACCGGGGGTGGAGGTCCAGGTAACTTTGCATGCCTGTACCTACAATCAGGACCATTTGGACAAAATCCCAGCTTGTACCTGTCACATATGACCACCGTTAAGAAAAATGGTTTCATAAAAGCTGAAAGCAAGCACAAAACATGTAAACAAGAATATCAATTCACCAATTGTAATCAATTTTCTGCTAAACAAAAGGTAATCACAGAATAGGCAAGATACAAGAGACAGAGTTAAGTTCTTTAATCGAATGCTTCATAGCAAAACTATAAACAACACTGACTGCATTATATTAAGCATGATATCAATTAGCAATTTCTACAATTCACACATACAATTACAGAATCTCCTAATAACCTAAAGGATCGAGCATATTCATCTTCAATCCACATATTAATATTCTCAGATAACACGGAAAACAGCATTCGCATTGAAAGGTACTCAAAATTCAACAGTTAAAAAAACATTAGATAATCAAAACTGCACCATCACATACATATTGCATTCCTTGATATCCTCATTCGTATGTTTATATACACAATCCTGCTCACGGCACTCTCCGTATAGGCGAAAAAATCGGCAAACAGGCATCCGCGACTTGTCGTACTGATGAAGGAACCCACAGGCATCGCCTTTCATACACAAAGATCGCAACCAGTGCCGGCACACCGTCTGCCGGAAGCTCCTCCTCGCGCCGCCGCCGCCCATCCCATCCGCCTGCTGCACCGCTGGCGCGGGTGCCGTGGAAGGATTATGATGATTGGACGCGGTGGCGGCGGCATTCGAGTCCGCCGCCGACTGGATTACGGGTACGGATGCAGTCGGGTGCGCGGGGCCCGAATCCAGCCCGCCCTCGAAATCAAAGCTTAAACCCCCATCTCCATCATCCATTTGCACAAAAAGTGAAGCGCCAAATGTGTGCAAATTGTTTGTTTATGTGTGTGTGAGTGTGTGTGTGTGTGTGAAATTCAACGACGAAGGAAGGGGTTCTGAAGTTGCAGACTGATTGGAGGTTTAGAACACAAAGGGAAATTGAAATATGCCAAAATTGCTAAGGTACAACCTCTCTATGCGGTGCTCGCTCAACTCTCTCTTTTAACTGTTTTAGCTTAACCTTTTTTCGTATTTTTTAATAAAATATAATCCCTTCAGTCATATTTATCATGAGCCATTTTACCCTCTTAATATCCAAAATAAAATTATTTAAAGTCTTATTATTATACTGTAATTAAAATAAGAAGTTCTAATCTAGATATTTTTTTATTGAATTGTAAAATTTTAAATTATTATAACGTGTTTGTTTTATAGAAAATCAAAAATATTGATACTCTCTCTCATTCAAGATTGACAATCAATAATATATTTTTATAGATTTATAATATTCTATTTTTAAAAAAAATAAAATATGTATTAAAATATTAAATATTTTATCTTATACGGAGTATTTAATTTAAAAAATCTAAAAACATGTGCAAAAAAATATAAATTATAAATAGAACGGAAGGAGTATATATCTAATATTGTAGCTAACTTGTATTTCTATTATTGTATAAAAATAAAATAAAATAAAATAAAAATAAAACCCTACTTGCTTATAATTGTAAATAAACAAATCATGTTTACATTATATTGAAGACAAATAGTTTAAAGTAAATAAACGAATCAAAATGCAAAACTGCAAGGAGTATGGTACATTATGCACGCATATTTTGTTTTCTTCGCTCAACACTCTTCTGAAATAAAGTTAATTTTGTCTAATTATCTATCTGTAAAGATGACGCCAGATATTTAGGTCTCGTGTTACACAAGTACTGTACTAGTTAATTTGAGACACCTGAATTAATTTAACTCAAACTTCTTGAATTCTATTATTATCTTACAAGATTAGACTAAAATTGTCTTATGATATGCTATTTGGTACAACGTATTTGGCCCGAGACTTAATCTCACCATATTGCTATCATGATTAGTCTTACATAATCTTACATTTCAAGTCTTGACCATCTCTCCACCTAAAAATAATCTTGGACTATTTCACAATGGGTCAATCTTAATTTATCCTAAATTGGATCTAGTGTGGCTAAGCAAAGTGTTAATGCCCCTATTTGTACAAATTAACATCAAAACTCAATCTCTTTTCAAGAAATCAAACATTTTTTTCAATTCTTATTATCTTCGATCCCATGTAAACATATCCCTAACATGACATGGCGTATGCTGATTTTTACGTTCGAGCGGAAGCAATATTTCGGTAACTAATTTACAATTGAGTGACTTTTATAATTATTTTCCAATCTAAAAAAATAGTAATTTTACATTCAAAATTATTAGAAATTATAATATAAAAGAATAGATTTCACATCTCATCTAAAATTTTTATAACGCCAAGTTTCTGTATTCAAATTTCATTAAAAGCAACTTTACTCATATTAAAATAGTGCATTTGTTAGCCTCAAATCGAGCTCATAAGTGAGAGAGAGTATTAAGAATCATACTCCCTCTGTCCAGATGAACCTTTTTGGAACATAATTTTAGGAGTGCTTGTTTAGAAATACGTGCTGAGAGATGAATGGATGATGGGATAATTAGTGGTTCATTTAATGGTTAATTCTTTTTAGTTTAAAAACATGTCAATTAATGTAGAACAACCCAATTTAGTATACATGTCAATTAAATTGGGACGGATTGAGTAATAAAAAGTGCACTTGTTTGGCCTCATACTCAAAGGGTAGAGCTGAAAAACGAGCCCACAAGTGAAGATAAGTACTGGGAATATGAATTATTAAATAAAAGAATAAATTACACATCTTTATAAGTTCGAACTTTTATAAATTTTATCTCATCTTTATCGTCCTCAAATGTTAATGATTAATATAGATTATACTGTTGGAATCTAAGGGGGGTTCAATTGGGATTATGTTGGATTTTTTTGGACTTTGAAAAGTACGTGAATTTAGAAAATTCATAGACTCCAGCAGAGTTTGACTGACTTTTTCTTATTGATTTACATGAATTTCTTATTGATTTATATGGATTTTCATAGATTTGATAGGATTTTAGAATACATTTTTTTTTTATTGATTTATGCATTTCCATAGACTCCGACACTCGAACTATTGATGCAAATATATATAGAAACACACTTGTATATAAAAATAAATAAATAAATATAAAATTAATTCTTTAATTAAAATAAATATCCCAAATGGTATATTCCTAATTTGAGGAATAGTTTTCTTCTGCTAGATCATGATCTTAACCATCTTCGCCGTGGTTCACTATGTTCATGTCTCTTTACAGATCAAAAGTCCACAAGTTATCACAAGTTATTATCTTTTGAAAATCGTTCCAGCCTACATAATTTGATCTAAAGAATTGAAGGTTAATGGAGTAGTGTATATAACTTATAAGGACTGGCCTCAGATGAATAGTGAGATCCAACTCATGCGAAATGTTTATATGTGTTTCCAGTGCAACATAGAAATTTTCTTTTGATTTTCTCTTGCTGTAATTGACAAGATCTAGAACTGATGGTATAAGACGAGCCGCAATTAATGTTCGAGTAATAGCTGATTGCTTGTTCATCCCATCAGTCGTGATAATTTTTTTAATGAAGATAAGAATCCTTAGAAATCTCTTATGATTAGAAGAGATTTTAGAAGTGAAATTTCTTTATGTTTTTGGAAGAAAATCAAACAAAATCCATGTACTATCAAAATCCATAGATTGTTGAATACCTACATATTTTTTAAGACTTTTTAAAATCCGTATTGAATATCTCAGGATTTTTTATGACTTTTGAAAATCTGTATTGAATACCTCAGGAATTTTAAAGACTTTTGAAAATCTAAAATGAATACCCCAAACTTTGAAAATCTATAAAAATCCTACAAACTCCACAAACAATACACCCCCAAGTCTAGATTCCATAATGTTTGTTTTGTCTTTCTTCTTACTTGATTACAGGTGGAACGCCACGTAAGCAATGGGACACGTCAGATTAAGGGGGAGGACTTAGTCAGCGCTAATTGCAACGTAATAAATGAAGACCCAGTCAAGATCTAAAGGTTGTTTGATACTTGGATGTGAAGCAAGGCAGTTGGAGAAGAAAGTGGTGAGTGGTTACATGGAAGAGTGTGCATGAAGTGGAAGTCAAGCCCAAGCCCAACTAGTCCACTACTGAACGTGTGAGTTGTGGGTGAAGATTGAAGGAGTATATATTGAAGAGAGAATCAGATGTTTGATACACATCTGAAGAGAGAAGAATTTTCATAGTAATTTTGATAGCTATCCTTGTGATTTTGTTGTCGAGAGTTTCTAGCTAATCTAGTTCTAGAGTTTTAGTTGACATTTGTCTCGACCTGTATTTTCGTTATTCACTTTTACTTAGTGGATATTTTGGCCTTGAGGCGACTACAAGATATATTCAATTATATCTTGTAGGAAAACCAATTGGTGTTTCTCTTGTTCTTCTTGTTTTTGTTTATTTCGCCGCGTCTGTGTTTGAAGAGGTGCTCACAGAGCAAACCTCCGAGAACACCTCTGTTCATACACGCCACTTGATACCAACAAGTGGTATCAGAGCCAACACTCGATACACTGAGTGCTGGTCCTGGTACGGTTCCCAAAATGGATCTCACAAACCCTGTGTTCAACAAATCCCTTATCTTAGACAGTCTGAACTACTCCTTTTGGAAAGTAAGGATCAGACATTACATCAAGTCGATTGATGCTAGAGCTTGGTCCTATGTCCTACACGGCTGGTCCTATCCAAAGAAAACTGATGAAGAAGGTGATTCCGTTCGAAAACCAACAAGCGAATGGACACGGGAAGAGAACGAAGCTGCTACCTTTAATGATAAAGCTCTAAATGCTATCTTCTCTTCGGTGGATGTCAACATGTTCAAGCTCGTGAAAAACTGCAAATCAACAAAAGAAGCTTGGGATATCCTTGAACTACACTGTCAAGGAAATACTGCTGTCAAGGACACAAGGGTGCGGATCCTCACAACCAAGTTCGAGAACCTGCGCATGAGGAGTGATGAATCTGTGGGGGATTATTGCAACAAGATACTTGATATCTCAAATTAATGTCAAGATCTTGGTGAAATAATTCCCAACAAACGATTGGTGTCAAATGTTCTGCGTACTCTGACTCCAAAGTTCCACCAAAAAGTGACAGCAATCACAACCGTGAAAGATGTTGGTGCTCTGGACTTCACTGCCGTGATGAATGAACTCAAGATGTATGAGATGGATCTTGAAGAATCTGAAGTTTTTGCTTCTAAGAAGAGTATTGCACTCTCTGCAGCGTCCAGTTCAGGATACACTCCACCTAAAGCAAAGCCAACAGAATCACATGAAGAAGAATATTTTGTTGAAGAAGGAGAGGATTCTGATATTGCTCTACTGGTACAAAAGGTAAATGCGTTAGTAAAAAATTTTTCTCAAAATAAGTTTCAGGGAAGAGGTCAAAGACAAGGTGGATCGGATCTTTCAAGAAGAGGAAACTCCATGACTATAAGAGAGATGCCAAATTCTCCACCAAAGGCGGCCATCCCACCAAAGAGAAATGCTTCTGACTCATTTAGGTATGGACCAAGAGACTACTCGAAGATCCAATGCCATGAGTATCGTGGCTTTGGTCACTATGCTAACGAATGCGCCAATACGTTCGAAAGCATGGTAAAGTTGTCAACTTTTTGTCTTTAAGTGATGATGATGAGCAAGTTCGGAATGAGGTGTAAGTTTTTTTACTCTCTTTCTCCCTCTAGTATGAAAACATTACATTCAACCTTTTACCTGATTCTGGCAATATTCATGGTATGATGGTATCGTTTCTATGTTTGCAGCCATACGCTGCAGTGTTTCCTCCCTCTTACAAGTTCCATAATGCAAGGACAGACAAAACACTGGGTGAGCTCTATTATCTGTGGCTAATATAGCATTCTGAGGTGCACCGTGAAATATGAGTTTGTAGTATCAATAACTTTCCATGCTGATCTATGATTGACTTGTTTTTCCCTTTGTACGTCCTGAAGGCGACCTCTATATTTATTTGGGGAAGTTGGTAGAAGCCGAAAATGTTCCAAAATATGTAAAGAAACATCCGTTCGGCAATATGGCCATAACTGAGGAACATGAACAGTGGATTCACTACAGCGACATCAAGGAGCAGGTATTCCAATATAAGGGATAAAAGGGCTGATGGAAAGGGGTCCTACCCGAGAGCGAGGTTGAACTGGTATTAGAATAATTTTGAGGCATTCTTGTAAGTTCCCTTTTGAATCAGAAATTCTCCATCAGGAAGAAACTCATAGTAACAACTTAGCCTCCCTCAAGAATGTGTTCATAATTTGGTTAGCCATGTTGGGGAAACTTGTTACTTGTGAAAACCTAATGAAAATTGGAATACAAGTTGATCCTTTGTGTTGTTTGTGTGAAAAAACAGATGAGACAATCAACCATCTTTTTTTCAAGTGTGATAGACGTGATGGATAATGTATAAAGGTAGGGATGTAATGAAATATCATTGATGCCTGCTCTTCTCAGTTTTGGTATGAAAATTGCTATTATGGGCAGTATGATTATAAAGTATTGTAGTAGGTCCAACAAGAAATCAGCTCCTTTTGCCTGTATGGATTTGTTTGATTTTCACTTGGAGCCATATGAAACGGACCCTTTAAATTTTTCAATGCTATATGTATCCACTTAGGCTTATGCATTTTTCTTCGTACTCAGTGGTTCATCATTTCTCTTTTATGCATCTTATAAATGTGATTTCATCTCTAGCTTCATGAGCTATCTTATCCTCATATCAAATCTGATATGGCTTTTATGATTTTGCACAAATGTAGCAATAATAAAGTCGAACAAAGACAATAGGTACGACTTAGATTCTATTGTGACACATGTTGGAGAAAAGTTGTCCTGCTTGCCTCTAGCCAACCTCTCATCAGTTCGAGAAGAGATGGGTGCTGGATTTTATGATAAGGTCTAGTCTCTCCAACTGTAGTGAGAGCCGAGGCTTGTGCACCGATGGCCGTTCATCGGGGGAAGTTCACGTGATCGTGGGACCCATGTTCGCCGGGAAGACTACCACCCTTCTTAAGAGAATGAAGTCCGAGAGCAGCAATGGCAGGTTAGATTCATATTCTGTTCGCAGGCGTTTATGGTTTTAGATTTTTAGTTATGAACTTTGTTTGCCAATGTGCTACCTCTGGTGATTGATTTAGTTTACTAGTTAATGTTTTGATAGCTCGTTGTTCATTTGTGTTACAGTTGCTTAATGCTGGGTTGCAATGTTGTTGGTGTTGTCAAATATGCAAAGCTTTCACTGTAAAATTATAATGAAGGACCCAATGGGATTTTACAATAAAAAGAAGATTGCTTTTGTTGGGTGTTAATGGTAGGTTATTAAGGTACTTTAAATGTATAGATAACATGGGGTTTTAAAATAAAAAGAAGATTGCTTTTGTTAACTCTGTATTTTTTATTTTCGCTTTTGTTGAAAGGAGCAGAGTTCTTAAAATGTATAAATAACATGAGATTTAAAAATATAGATAACATGGGATTTTATAATAAAAAGAAGATTGTTTTTGTTGGATCTTCAACACTATACATCGCGGGAGATAGGCAATGAGTTCAACCATTAGGCCAAGCAATCATCTAAGCAAAATATTGTGACTTGATTTATTTATATATTTTTACTTTTTATATTCAATCATCTTTCTCATCCCGAATTCTGCCCACCTGCCTATATACAAAAATATAGATTATCTCCCTTATCGAGAAATAATGTATAAAAAAATAGAAATTTCTAAGGATTTTTAAAATAAAACTTATCGAGAAATCACAAGAAACAAAAATGTAATGCCGTCGGAAAAATAAACAAGGCTCGTCAAACCAAAACATAACACATTATTAAACCGAAGCCGGCATACTTTGAAAAATATCAAACTAAAATAATTAACATGGGGTTTAAATGTATAGATAACATGGGATTTTAAAATAAAAAGAAGATTGCTTTTGTTAACTCTGCATTTTTTTATTTTCGCTTTTGTTGAAAGGAGCAGAGTTCTTAAAAATGTATAGATAACATGATATTTTATAATAAAAAGAAGATTGTTTTCGTTGGGTGTTGAACACCATACGTCGCGGGAGATAGACAATGAGATCAACCATAAGGCCAAGCAATAATCTACGCAAAATGTTGTGTCTTGATTTATTTATATAATTTTTTACTTTTTTATATTCAATCATCTTTCTCATCCCAAATTCTAGCCACCCGCCTATTTACAAAAATATAGATTATCTCCCTTACCTCAAAAAAAAAATGAAAAATTGGAAGGATTTTTTAAATAAAACTTATCGAGAAATCACAAAAAACAAAAATTTAATGCCGTCGAAAAAATAAATGCGATTACCCTAATAATTTGGTTATTTTTAATGCTATTGTAAATGGTACATAGTAAGTACTACAAAAATCGTAAAATTCGATGGATTTTTTAGATAAAACTTATCGAGAAATAATGTATAAAAAATGGAAAATTCTAAGTATTTTTAAAATAAAACTTATCGAGAAATCACAAGAAACAAAAATGTAATGCCGTCGGAAAAATAAACAAGGCTCGTCAAACTGGCGTACTGTATATATATAAAACTGACGTCAGTAAGAACTGGGTGAATAAATTTAATTACTTAAGAGTTTCATTTCTATAATAATTATGTTATTTTTATTGCGATTGTAAATGGTACATAGTAATTTCTACAAAAATATAGATTATCTCCCTTACCTTAAAAAAAAATGGAAAATTCGATGGATTTTTTAAATAAAACTTATCGAGAAATAATGTATAAAAAAAATAGAAATTTCTAAGAATTTTTAATATAAAACTTATCGAGAAATCACAAGAAACATCCCCTCATTGTTGTTGCAATTGCCTCTGTGCAGATTCATTAATGATGTGGTGTGTGGGTGGAATTTATACAAACCCCATCCCCTCGGAAGCAAATTCAAAGCTCCTTCATCAATCGCCACCAACTCCTTGGTATAGAGTTCTACATCCAACTTCAACTTCGTAAGCCAATCAGCCTTCATCCGTTCTCTCTTTACACATATACATACGTCCAATCCATATGTATCAATCACATCTAGAGCTTGCATGTGATCTGTTCCCCAAGAATCTTTCCTAGGCACCTCCTCCCACCCATATAGCACTCTCATCATATCACATGCAACCCCCTCATTATTAGTGTGGATAATGAGGGACCTAGGCTGCAGGGGTTGTGAATTTTATGACAATAAGTAACAATACGTTCCAAGATTGATCTCAGTTCGCCTTCGTATATGCCTCGAACTTGAAAAATGTCACCCCTCGTCCAGAATGGAGCAATCCTTTCTTTCCCGGGCCTGCCCACGGCCTCGACAATTCTATTACCTAAATCAAGTGTTCGACATAATTCCCAATTTTTCACCAAGCAAAAGACAACAATACACATCACTCATATAATAAAAAGAAGATTTTTCTCACGATGCATCACAGTACATGAGACCAAGTTTATCAATATCAATAGTACCTTATGTGATCCGTCAAATCAATATTTTTGTGCCTTTTATGATCACATATTTATTGAAGAAAACTTTAACCGATCCGTCTTTCGTGAGAAAAAAGTTTGTTATAGTAAATTAAAATTAATCCGTCTTTCATATTCTTAGAAATAATTGCTTCACTAGAAGCCAATTTCTTCAACACCTCGAAAGACGCATTGTTGATTGAGAAAGCAATCGACAAGATGATGGCGACTTTGAAGGCATTGAAGCATGTATGAAAACCATAAGAAAGCCGATGAGAAATATAACATATACAATGCGAGATTAAACATGGACATTTATGATAATCGAGATTCAGCGTTCTTTGATCCATTTAACCAACATTGTCGCGAATTAATGATCCCAAATTTATTGAAGAAAGTTTTACCGGGTTCATCTTTCATTAGAACTTACCATATAGTCTTTGATATTTTTAACAAGGATTGCCTCGCCGGAGATCATTTCTTCAACTCCGTTGGATACGCTAAGCTGGTGATGATCCCCGTTTCTTAGCTTAGATAATGTATCTGAGAGGTACTTTCTCGGGCTATAAGAATTATGAAGATTTCAAATCTGTAAATATCTTGAATATCTTTTGATTTCAAATGGTCAATTTTTCATGAAGGCTTATAATCATCATCTCATCCCTACAAACACCTCAAAAGGTCAGTAGATACCTCACATTATCAATTAAGACGATGGAAGACTCTTTCTTGTACATATCATCATCATCCCAACTGTAAAAGGATCTGATTAAGATCCGCGGCAGAGCACCCCAGCGATACCACCCTATTGGGGGTGTTCATATAAATAGGAGGAAAAACTAGTAAATTGCCTTCCTTTTATCATTTAGAGTTTTGAAAAAATGTCTATTACCACAATTTTGAAGCTCCAAAGAAACACCACTCAATGTAAACTGCTTCTAAAAAATTTGTAGATCTATGTAATTGGGGTAATTGACTTTTGATGGGTTGATCATGCGTTGTTCTTTTTTTTTTTTTTTGGCGGTGCGTAGTCGATGTTAGATGGAATCGAATTCAAATGTAGATTGCTTATCAATGTTAGATTATACTATGATCAAATATTAATGATTAATGTAGATTATACGATCAAATGTTAATTGGGTTGATGGGTGAAGGTGTAATCGATGCTAGATGGAATGTAATTCAGAGGTAAACGGCTTAATCAATGTTAGATTATACTATGATCAAATGTTAATGATTAATGTAGATTATATGATCAAATGTGAATTGGGTTGATGGGTGAAGGTGTAATCGATGTTAGATGGAATGTAATTTAGAGGTAAATGTCTTAATTAATATTAGATTATACTATGATTAAATGTTAATCACTTGATGATGGGTGGGTGGAGTACACGAGTACAGAGCATGCGTGTTTTATTTATTGTTTTTTTGGGCGGTGGAATGTGCGTGAAGTGTGTAGCAGCAAGAGAATGAATATGGGATGCTCGAGGATGAATATGGGATGCTCGAGGATGAATCGCTCAAAGATGTCATCACCCCTTATCGGAAGGTCTCGAATAATAAATTGATTGTGGTGATGGGAAAAGTAAAATTTGCTCAACGCATCAAACAGAGGATGATCGATCTTTGATTATGCGTATCATAGGGGTATGTGCCCGTGGTACAGTTTAGGAATGGTGTTCTTCGATGGGAAGTGGCCTATGCTAAGACAATTCTCAGTCCAGGGGTCAATCAACCAGTTCCCTTGTGTGAGCGAGAGGATGTTCTCGAACTCCAAGGAATTTATGAGAACATAGTCACATGCAGCTTTGTTGTGTATTATTGTATACTGTGAGAAAATTCATGATGGGGCAGCCCCTAGACCCCTCATTATCCACACGGATAATGAGGGGGCAGCTTCCGATTTGATTCGATCGTTATATGACTGGGGCTGGAGTGATACATGCGAGGAATGGGGTGATACGTGCGAGGAAGTTTCTTGTAGGTGTGACCATGTGCAAGCTTGTGATTTGGTTAATCTCTATGGATTGGAGGTTTATATCATACGTGTAAAGAGAGAGCAAAACAGAGCGAACTAGACTGGGCTTCCCATTCGTGATCACTTAGAACACGAAATAAAAATTGAATCTTTGAACAGAGGTAGTTAGTTTTGCATCCCGGCAATATGTAAATCACATAGAACACAAAATGACACCAAAGTTCAATACTGAAACACGCAATCGGGACAATAAAAACTTCCAATCTCTGGCATACAAACAGCAAAGTCTTCTTCAAATCAAATGATAGCCAATGCAAATTTCGAAAAGTCACCGGAAAAATAATCTTACAATAAATGATGTCAAGAATCATCACTACTCAGTTATCAAACCAAAAATCAATACAAGACCCGGAAACATTAGAGCAAACGATGACCGATTCAATTTTCAAAAAACCACTCAAAACTTATAAAATTGATTTAAGTATGTCACAACTCTTAAGGGGGCTTGGACACATCCGATCCGGTTGAGGGTAAACGCCGGTGCCAGAGCCGGAAGGACGGAAATATTTTTCTCATTATTTTACGAAGAAGACGAACATTCACATCTTTGAAAAATTAAACAAATGAAGAGCAAAAGTACATTATCTTAAGTGAGCAGATTTATTTATTTATTTTTTGAAATTGTTTAACAAGAAATTTAAAGGTCGTGCCACGGAGGACTCGAACCCGAGACTTTTGGCCTCAGACATCCCCACTACCGCTTATATCATTTGGTTTAATTTTACAAGTATGGAATAGGGTTCACTAATCCACACAGTATCTATAATTATTTTCATAGTATTTAATTGTATTTTTGTTGGTTAATTGGATTGGTAAATTTGAAATTATGGTATATAATTCTCTTGAAATTAGGTATGTAAATGCTAAACGATTTGTTATAGTATTAGTACTTTAATTTTATAAATAAACATGATTAAAATAATAAAATTAATAATAATTTAAAACGCTTGCTGCAACATAATTTTAGACATATTATCTCACCCGCAAAGGGTCTAATAAAATCGGATGGATTGTGGTGTCTTTATTATTATTATTATTATTATTATTATTATCAAATGATTTTTTTAATATTATCTTAATTTAAACTCCTTCCGTCTCATTCAACTTGACTTGACATGTTTGTTGAATATAATAGAATGTCTCAAATTGAATGAAACAAAGGGTATACTTCATAAACTGAACTAATTAATAATTTCATTAGAAGAATAGAAATAATGTTATTAATTCTAAAAAAGAATGCATGCTTAAGCAGTAAAAGTTATTCACTTTACAAAAAAGTTGTAGAGTATCATTGTTACACACAAAATCAAACTCTCTAATGATAGGAAACCTCTCTTTTCCCACCCTGCCAATAAAACAGAATAACCTAACAACCGAGTTTCTCCTCTTTTGTCACTTCACTGTCTAACATACAAGCATCAGTTGCTACAACAAGTTTGCAAGATTGATAATCAACATTTTCTGTTATCTCAACTTCACTTCCTACATCAACACCACACTTGTGTGCTTCCATACAACCATCAACATTTTCTAACTTCTCATCTTCAGTTATTACATCATTAGCATAACTATCATCACTCATCTTCATCCCTTCATCTCCACTCCCCAATTTCCCATCACTATTATCTTCTTCAAATCCACCATCACACTTATCTTCCTCATCATTACCATTCTCCCCTGTTGAATGTGTGTTCTCACCATTGCTCTCTCTACCATTTTCAGACTCATTCTCAACTATCTTCTCACCGCCATCGTCTTCTCCTTCTCCTTCTCCGCCTCCCTGCCTTTCTAGCAAAAGCAACCTCCTTCTCAGATCACCCAACTCTCCCTCCATCAAGAACAGCCTCTCCTTGAGATTCAAGTTCTCTTCCTCAAGCTGTGCAATATGAGTGTCTTGATCATCTACCCTGTTTTCCAACACATTCTGATGGTTATTCCCACTGTTTGGATCATAGATCATTTCAAACCTACTCAAGTCATGGTCCAGCCTCCTCTCCACCTCAACATGCTCTTCCACATCGCTTTCACTTGAGCCACTGCCCTCATCTTCATCCTCGTCTTCGTTCCCCTGAGATCTCAGCCTTATCAACCCCTTCATGGAGCCATAACCATCCACGCCCCACTCTTCCTTGGCCATCTTCCCCAGAACTTCGGTGGAAGGAGACAAGATTGGAGTCGCCAACACAGACGGAGTCGCCGGAAATGGAGAAACCACTGGTGCTATTCCACCACTTTTCTTGGCCATGATGAGAAAGGACGTGGTGTTCCTAGGTGCAAATGGGGCAGACCTCCCACCATTACCAGTCATATTCATATTGAAATTCGTATTCGTATTCATATTCTTGTTAAACTTCTTTTTTGGGAAAGTTTTCCGCGTCTTCATCCGATTCTGATGTTGAAGCTCATTCAGCGAGGGAGGATTATAGTTCTTAATATTCAAATTCCCGCCACCACCACCACCGATTCCACCGGAGGTAATTAAGGACTGCTGATGCTGCTCCATCCTTCGTTTACCACCGATCTGCTTACTTACCCTTTTGCCCTTCCAATTGCTCTTCGGACCCAGCGCCTTGTTGAATGACGAAGGCGGAGGTCTCATGGCATCGGAGCTCAGATTAGGGTTTTGAAACTGCTGCCGCTGCTGCCCCCACATTCCGTAGCTCCGATTCATCGGAACCATCTGACGTCGAGAATTAATCGAATGATTACGTTTGGAAATTACTGGAATGTGCATGAAGTGTGTATTCTGATAGAATTTAGTTACCTGCGGATTCATTCGACTCATATTCAGCATACTCTGATTCATGGTCATCAGCTGCTGCTGCTGCTGGTTCATCATCGCCACTTGCCCGTTCATATCACTCGATCGGTACACTTTTTCTCCAGAAATCAAGAGTTAGGGAAATAAAACACAATCAAAAACCGGAAAATCGATCAAGTTAATAAATCTCTTACGGAAACCGATTACAAATTCAAAATTCGTTCAAAAATCAGTAATCCCCAAAATAACTAGCCAAAAAAAAAAAAGGGAAACCGGAAACCCTAGAACAAAGGAATCATTACACAGTTTGTAGATTTTTCAGAAATTTTTACGTTCTTGAAATCCTAAATTCAATAACAGATTGCAGAGACGATTTATTGATTTATAACGGACTTGAAACGCTTCTTCAGTCACAAGGAAATCTGTCTCTACAAAACTCAAACTTCACGCTTCGAATTAGGGGATTTTTTTGAATGGGAAGATAACGAGATGCATGGACATATTTATAGCGGTTTGGGAAGCCACTCAACGGTAAGAGATCTATGCAGATGAATTCAACGGTCGATATTTGATACACGTGTCTAATTTGACTGGTCCGCATTGGAGTATGAGTCGGTTCCTTTTTCTTTCTTTTGAGAGTTGAGTTTGAGTCAGTTCTCGTTTCCCTCGCAAACACCAACTCGTAAGTAATTGTTAATTAATTAAATTCGTGCGTAATTATGTATAGATATGCAGGGGCGGACCCAGAAAAAAATATCGAGGGGAGCCGGGACAAGGCCGAGGGAGCTGTAGTGTAGTTTTTTCAAAATTTTATCAAAATTATAATTATAAAAAAAACAAAAAAAAAATTGGAGGGTGCCCATGCACCCCTTTGCCTCTTTTTGGGTCCGCCCCTGTAGATATGAAACATAATTTACATATATTTTGAATATTGCGTAGTGAAATTAGGACAAAATCTCATAGTCCTACTCGAATTCGAATTCGTTAATTAGAATATAATATGAATTCTACACGGTAAACTCTTTACACAATATTTATGTTAAGAAAACTAATTTGAGAATACATAAAAAAATCTGTAAGAAATAAATAAGTTGTGTAACTTATTTGGCGGCGATTCACTCATTCAGCCATTTGGAATCCACGTGAGATTTTTGTAATACTAATATAATTGGCTTACACAATTTGACTAAACCAATGCTTAAGTTTGACCAAATCACTTTAGGCTGTCCTAAAACACAACTGATCATTGAAATCATCCTTAAAATGAGATTTTTAAAAATATATACTACCTCCAACCCATATAAGTAGTCTCATTCACTTTTTTGACTTTTCTGGTACGCGTTTCCACCGAAACCTAGTACGGGTTTAAAAATATAATTTTGAAGTATCGTTTTTTTTTACGGGATACTATGAGTGTCATAGTATCCCGTAAAAAAAACGATATTTCAAAATTATATTTTTAAACTCGTACTAGGTTTCGGTGGAAACGCGTACCGGAAAAGTCAAAAAAGTGAATGAGACTACTTTGGTAGGTTGGAGGTAGTATGACCAAACTTCGCACCAAAATTTGGATCTCTTCGGTCACCCATAATATTTTTGAAGGGATAGCCAACTTATTTGCAGTAGCATTGATGAAATGCTTATCTATTACTCCAAAAAATAAATTTGTTTCTCATAAAAAGCATATGTTTTTCAAAAAAAAAAAAAAAAAAAGAGTAACTACATGTGAGTTCTCAAAGAGTCCTTATTATCATGATTTTTAAATTTCATGTTATTTTTTTTTTAAATACATATATCGGACGAAATACAATTCCTTTCTGTAGTGATTTCCAAATATATTATTTATATCATTAAAATTAACATGTTAATTAACATAGGAGACTTATAGTTGAACAACTAGAGGTCCATAATAATTAATTAATCCATATTAATGGTATGAACCAAATAATATGCCAAAACACAATACTACAACAAATCAGTATATCACAAAATCTAAGTGGTATTCTCTATACCAACTATGGTGTTCCAATTGTGTACCAAATATCAATTTTTATTAGTTTTATAATATTTTTTATAAAAATAAAAATTATTATATAATAATAACTCATAATAAATATTTATTACTAAAAAAATATTTTTTTAAAAAAATAATATACCCTAATTTTGGATTTATCAACCCTATTCTAGCTAATAAAATTGAAATTAAATGCCAAAAAATAATTATAAACCCTAATCGGATGGGTGAACCCTAGAAAATAATTATAAAATTAAACTAAATCATTATAAATTAAAATTGTTAAATAAAAATATCTAAAACTAGTAGAAATTAAAAGTTGGTACATGGTTAGAACACAAAAATTAGTGTAGAGGATCCCAAGTGCACAAAATCTACCATTCATTTTTTATAACAAATGTAGTGGAAGATATGATTACAAATATAATCTATACCATAACTTACAAAATATACCACATGTCAAATCCTTCCAACATCAAACACCACAAGACAGTTATCAAAATTATCAATACAAAAAATATTATTAATATATCAACAAAATTTCTTTAACAACTCCTCTTGTTTCGAGTTATATAAAAAAAATGGGAGAGAGAATAGAAAAAATCAACATATATTTTTTCCCTTTTCATTCAGATATAAAAAGTCTAACCGTAAGTAAAAAATGAAATAAAGCAGCTATGTAAACAAGGTCACAACATCTCTACGATACCCTCTGACTATCAAAAGCCTGGGCACATTCTCCACCAACAAATCCATATACTCCATATAAAAATACGCAGGGTGGCTCACCGGCGGCGGAGGCAGACTCACCAGCACAACTGCCGCCATCCTCGAGTACCGGAGAATTGTCGAGTTCAGCTTCAACGTCGTGTACAAGAACTTCTCCACCTGACTCTCATTGACCACGACTTTTTTCCCATCAGCCATCAACGGAGCATTTTCTCTCTCCGCTTTCTCCTTCATCTCTCTAAGATATCCCTGAATCCTCTCCCTCGCGGCGCCAAATGCCTCCACCGACTCTTCCTGCTGCTGCTCTGCCTCCGGGTCCCACGACTTCATTGAGACGACTATCACTTCCGCCTGCATCCGAAGATCGTATAGGAACTTCTTCACATCCGCCTTTAGCTCTTCTGCATCAGAATCTTCCTCCGCAATGCAGAAAACCTGAATCTTGCAGCTCTCGAAGCTCTCCTTCGTGAGGAGGAGCTGCGAGAGGAGCAACATCAAACCACCATCTCGAACGATCCAATACAGATCGATGGTTCCGTACTGTCTTTGATACTCGTTCGGCCACTCGTCCAGACCTTTAACAATCACGACCGCCTTGTTCGCAACGATGCAGTCATTTATGATTCCAACGAAAGTAGCTGGAATCTCAGTTAGATTCTCACGGCGCCAGATTTCAGGGTACCGCATGACGACAATGTTGGGCTTGAGATTGCCAAGGCCCATGGTCTGGACGATTCCACGGAAGCCATCAGACATGGTGGGGGCCACGACAATTTCCGCAACTCCTTCGCATCGTTTGTATTCGATGTAGGTGCTGAGGGCCCTGCAAGCGACTTTTGCATCCTCGGCACATTCGTGATAGTCACCATCGAGGATGGAGAAGAATATGGACATTCCCCTGCCTTTCTTCTTCATACAGTTGGCGAAATCAGCGAGTTTTGGATGGCAAGGGACGTTTTCTGGGAGTTTGCCCCATGGCCGGCAGAATATGAGGGGGATAGGGTACCAGTTTTTGGGATGTACCTGATTTGCTGCAGTAGGAATTCAATGATAACATGATGAGAAATGCGGTTAATAGAAAACTATAGCACTAAAAACATCGAGTAGTAGCATATTTAGGATCCTAGTAGAATTCAGATTCACAATAATGTCCATGCTAACATGTTTTCCAAACAATGATGCTCTCGAAAAGGTACATAGCTATCTGGGATGTCTTATCTTATGCCTTGTGGAGGAGGGTAAGAAAAAAGCTTTTCACTTCATTAATTTATTTTATTATTGGAAAAGAAACGATGAACGAATAATCATTACAAATGGATGGGTAATGAATTATGTATTGTTCTCAAAGATATGAAAAGAGTGATTATAAAGTAAATGGCAAGCAAACCTCCTAAAGATCGGAGACTACGAAGGGCAAGCTGAAAATAAGCACTCTTAAAACCATCACCCCAATCGCCTGCTTTTCCTTTGAGGCTCACATAGTAATAAATGAGTGTTGCCAACGCTAATGAAATCACTGTGAATAGCCAAGAAATCAAAAACATGATAACTGCAAGAGAAGAATACAATTAGAACATTAGAAATTTCATTAGTTCCATCATAAAACTTCAGTAAACAAATAAATACTATCTTAGTTTCTACACTTACTAGCTAAATATATTTTAAAATATAGGCAGGACAAAGAAAAACAAAACCTTCAGGCATCTTTTAGTAAAAAGTCAACCATAGATTAATATGATTGCACAAAAGACAAAATTATATGAGGTACGTATGACAAGGAAACTAACCTATACAAATGATAGCCCCAAGAAGGGAGAGACTCCAGTGGTGAAACTTCCATCGGGGACGCCAGCTCGGAGCATCTAAAAGATCCAAAAGAAAGCAGGACAAATTCACCCCTCCATAGCAGAGGAGGTAGAACATTGTTATAGTAGGGGTAATAAGATCAAGATTGCCAATAATAACACATCCGATACAGATGAAGGCTGTAAACAGAGTAGCAGCATGAGGTTCACTGGAATCTGCCACTTTAAAGTAATTAAGGACAGGTAGAATATCATCATTGGCTATGGCTGCAAGAAGTCGAGGAGCACCGGTCAAGCTCTGTAGAGCAGCACCTAAGGTTGAGAGAATAATGCCAATATACGTGATTGCTGGAATAGGCCAAGCAACGGTCGCCGTAAGTAACCTGCAAAGAGGCTCAATTAAGCCAAGCAGAAATATTTACTTACAGCAGCCAGTTTTCAAATAAATTCACAAATGATTCACTCCATCTCTCTCTCTCTGTGTCACTCTCAAATCTTTGATATTTTCATCAAGCATGCATTATCACTGGTAATGGACATATTAGAGGGCAGCATGATAGTACATTCAGTAAAATAATGTTGAGAAATTCAAGATCTACAGAATATGTGCGCACGCGTGTGTGTAATCTTGCACATAATTGCATGTTTCTCATATTTCGCAGGAGATCTACAAATCTTAATAGAAAATACAATGCAAAAAGTAAAAGCAATATATTCAAATGACGTCTTTTGTGATTTTCCTATAGCATTAGGAGTGTAAAGATAGTTTTTTTTCTCTCTACGAGTAAAATGAGGAAACAGACAGACATGTCCATGTAATATAATATAGTGTGCCGCAAGTGATAATATATTTGTCCCAGAGTGTAACATAACATACTACCATTACACTCCTAATGGATTTCATAATCAATTCATACGAAGTAAAAAAGTAGAGTAAATATATAGCAACAAATTTAAAAAATACAATATAGCACAAAACTTCCTCCACCCATGAAATTTGTTCAACTTCAGTGGCACGGGTTTTAATTTTGTGATGATTGGAAAGTTAGTGGAGAAAAGGGCCCACGATGTGAAGTGTATTAAGTGAGTAATAATGGTGGGCCCAACTACGTTCTTTAGTAGATAAATTGTGGGATTGGGGGTACAAATTAAATGTATTAAGTGGGGCCCATGTTTGAAAAGGGAAAGAGAACATTTTTTGGGGCATACTGGGGACGAACTTCTTGGACGGAACAAGTAAAAGTTTTCCCTCCAGAATCAGAGTCAGTAGTAAGTACTCAATACCACCTATAACTACCCCTGGTCTCAGCGACCAGTTAGTGACAAATTTCCAACCCGTCATGTAGTAATATTAGAATCTCTTAAATCACAATGGACGGGAACAGTTAATTTTCATTCCCTGACACTTTGTCCAATGATTAAAATACAAGTGATCAACCGTAAGAATAAAATGCAAGGTATAGCAGTGTTAAGTAAGTTCCCCATACCCCTTGAAACACTTGAAAGCCAAGCAATCACATATACGTATTGTAGCCAGAAATAGCAACAGATCTAGGCAAGAGATAACAAATATTGAGCAATTGAAGCAACCAGTACCTGTCTGTGAGAAGTTTCTCCCTGGTTGCCAGAGCTCCAAAAAATAGAACAGTAACCAGATATAAAATTGACGTTGAAACAGTTGCAGCTAAGGTCCCAACTGGAATCGAACGCTGAGTGTCCTTAAGTGAGGCAGAACGATTCGAACCTGCCATAATCCCCGTTACAGCAGGGAAAAAGAGACCTACCAATGCACTGACAAATAATAGAAAAGGTAACAGTTAGAATACATATAGGATAGTTCCTACATCCACCCTTCAATGATTCCTAGCATCACTAGCAGGGAACTCCTACTTAACTATCAGAACACTCTACATATTTATGAATTCCAATTTAGAGGTCACCCAATGTCTGCAGTAGGATATCCACAACCAGCTCCACAAAGGCATTATTAAAAAAGATTCATGATGCAGAAGATGTGTTTAAGCATATATCCTAGTAGCAGAAATACTCAAACGTTCTCATCTGATAGTGCAAAGGAAGAGCCTATGTCAGATGACTCAGATCAACATCAATGCGATAGGAAAGCGTACTTAGAAAAACAGGCCACCACCATCTTGCCAAATTGGTGACATCCATTCTCATTGCAAAGGTATTTTCCACAGAAATAATGAAAAACTAACATTCCACAGCAGAAGGAGCATATATATCAATGTAAACTTATTGAAGGAAATACTTGCTAAATTAAGAACTTTGCTCATAAGTCACAAAACAATAAATAAAAATCAGCATTACAAAAGACGGATAAGGCTCCCGCCTCAAGGGACCACTCAAGGCAAGGCAGCTGAGGAATGCCTTAAGGGTAACACCTAAGTGGCTGCCGGCCGCAAGTCCAACTTTTCTGGCTGAGGCGTACGCCTCCAAGACGAAACGCCTCAAGGCATGATGAGGTGCGTGCCTCACCCTGTTGCAGAAGTTCTAGATTTTGGGAGTTATTTGGGTTAAATTTTTTGGTCCATCTAGTTCAAAAACTATAAAATATATAAGCCGCACATTAGAGAAAGGCAAGCCCTACTAATTAACACCTAATGGAACTAATTGAACCCTATATAATAAGAAGAAGAAAAAAAAAAAGGAGAACAAAAAACAATTTATGCATTTCATTTGATGTTTTTATGACTTCTTTGATGTGCTATCTATTGTTTTATAGTTATTTTGTAATTTTTATGAATTTTTTCTTTAGTTTGAGGCTTACGCCTCGCCTCATCAGTGCAAAACACCTAGGGATGCGCCTTTAGTATTTAACAACATTGTAAGAATATGTTAGAAAGAAACACCACTAACTTGTTTGATGGGAATGCCAATTTGGTACACAAACATGATAGAAGAAGTACAATCAGATTGAGAAATCAATAAGGAGATACGTTAGAATTCTCACTTGAAATCCCAGTATATTTTGCCATTAGGATCTGGGATTCCAGCATTGTTAGTTGCCTGATAAGCTGACCCCCAGTTTTTTCTGAAAGAAGTCAAACTCAAGCCAGTGATTCCCTCTGTTCCATGCATGGGAACACATTATGTTATTACAGAGACAGAAGAACTTCCAAGACAAATATCATAAAATTAGCACAAGAGAAAATCACCTGCAGGATAATCCTTCCTTGCCAAAAATATCCCAATAAATATGCAAAACAACGAGAACACAACGGGTACAAGGAAGGCTGGTGCAACTCGGTTGATTATTTTGACTCCACCAAATACAATGAAACATAGGATGATTGTTACAACCACCCCATAAACTTGTAAATCATGTAAATTGGGGCTGGTAACTGGTTGCGAGACACTTGTGCCATTAACCATTACAAAAGTCTGCGTATCTACAAGAATAAGATATTTAGTTTACGCATAAAATCATAAGGTTGAAACACTCTCTCATGGAAAACATTCACGGACATAAGTATTGTAGGTCTACCGGAATTAGAGGTGCACTGTAGTTTTATCAGTATGTTTTTGCCATCAATTTCCCTCATGCATCATAATCTGGATAGCACTTAATGAATTCTAGGAATCTCGAAAATTTGTAGTTCTATCTTTTCCGTACTTTAAAGATGTCATGTATAGTGTGAGTTTAAAACAGATAGACAAACTTACAGCTAAGAAACAGAAGAACGAGAAGATAAACAGCCAATTATTGTAACTAATCAAAAACAACCCCGACATAATATATACATGATACATCTGTCTTTCATCACAAATTCAGGTCTCACTTTGAAATTAAATAAACAACTTCACAACATTTCCAAATTGTTCAGCTGATTCACATGAAGGAGGCTGTTGCAGAGCAATTATATTTATATTCCTCCTTCTCTTATAGTAAGTGGGCATCAAGATTTGAAAATAGTAACAATGTTGGAGCAATAAAAAGGAAAACACATTATAAAAAGGGTCAGCTCAAACAAAACTTTTTAGTAGTCAACTGATGATTATTTCCTCGAACATTTACCTTTAAATATCCCGGCTGCCGGTATAGCATTTAGGAAGGTCTCCACAGCCCCCAAAACATAACTGCGTCAAAAGAACACAAGGAAGCATAAAATTCAAGAGACGTAGCAGATAATTGTGTCTGCTATGTAACATGAAAATAATAGGAAAACCCACAAATATTAGCTTTGGTATACTCACAGTGCACCAGCAACTGCATTTCCAAGGAAAAAGCATAAACCGATGCTTACTCCAACCTCTGGACCCAATGCACGACCGATGAGATAATAAGGTCCCCCTCCCTGAGTAACAACAGATAGTTCGAGAATGCTGTGAGTCAACTGACTTGCACAATCTAAACACTTGTATCAAAATTTAAATATTGTGTAATCACTAGATGCATCTAACTAGGAGAAAGTATACACTTTTACCAACAAAATGCATATACGTAGTACCTTCATTGCACCATTAGTAGCAATTGCACTCAGAGATATAGTCGTAAGAAAAGTACATGCACCACAGAAGGCAACCAGCAATAATGACTGTCCAATCCCAGCCATACCCACAATCCTATAGTTACACACGTAGATCAGAATATAGTTCATAGAGAATATAAAGGAATGAACTAAATTAAATGGTATATGAGCATAGTGAAAGTATTTCTCCCTCTCCATTTCTTTCTTTACTTTTCATGAGTCCGCATCCAAGATAGTTATTGTACTGAAATAATATTCAGTAATTATTAGAGAAAATGTGTAATCAGAAGTTCAAAGCTTACCATGAAAATCTGATGTAGTAGATAATTCCCAAAATATTTTGCAGACAAGGCACAAACACACCCATCATGGTCCCCATTTTGACATTGTTGGCCTGTTAGAGAATTTACTTGCTTCAGAAGAAATTGATAAAAGTGCTATAAGAATGCATTTCGTTGTCATTACCAAAGTGTAAAATCATTACATTAGGCCAGTTGCACTGAACCACTAGAGGACACGCGCGCGTGCATACACACATATATAAGTACAAGGATCCCAAACAGTGTAGCTGAAACTAATGAAATAATTTCAAATCTTTGTGTGCTTGAAAATTCCTTCTAGCTTTCTAATAAATTATGATAGAGAAACTAACTAAATGTAACTTAATGGAGGAGAGACTCATCTGTATAAATTTCCCAAGCTATAACCAGTGTAAAACTAAAATGGTTTTGCTCACATTTGGACTCAAGTAAATGAAGAAATCCTAGCAGTTAATCATGCATTCATACACATTATGGAAAACTGAGAAAAGTGGGTACATGTAAACAATTTATTCCCATCCCCCAAAAAGTAAAGGAAAAACAGTTACACTATCGCACCAACAATGTAATCCAGAACATGTATGCTCTCTAACATAATCGACTCCTAGAAAAACCCGAATATTCTTCACAGCCTCAGTATACCATATCTAAGGAAGGTAATCATCCTGCCATGGGTACTAATTTTACAAGATTACATAATTCTTCTCCCATTTGTAACCAGTGTAAAACTAAAATGGTTTTGCTCACATTTGGACTCAAGTAAATGAAGTAATCCTAGCAGTTAATCATACATTCATACACACTATGGAAAACTGAGAAAAGTGGGTACATGTAAACAATTTATTCCCATCCCCCAAAAAGTAAAGGAAAAACAGTTACACTATCGCACCAACAATGTAATCCAGAACATGTATGCTCTCTAACATAATCGACTCCTAGAAAAACCCGAATATTCTTCACAGCCTCAGTATACCATATCTAAGGAAGGTAATCATCCTGCCCTGGGTACTAATTTTACAAGATTACATAATTCTTCTCCCAAGCTATAATCTACCTTTTAGGTACTTTCTAATCAATAGTCAAGCTGCGTATAATAATTAATCTACTTTGGAGCTGCTACATCACCTTATAAGTAACACTATTACAGTAAATAGTGGCAAAGGCATACAAGGTAGTACAACAAGCATAAGCACAACTTTAATCAACCCAGCTGATCACCATGAAATGTTATGAAGAGCCACAACTAGTACAATTATGCACAGGTACCTTTGGACGCTCAACAGTAGGAGCATCATCTCCATCTCTAGGACTAGAGGGCGCTTGAAGCTGGTCACTTGCCATGCTGAGACATGAACACAACCAATTACAAATCAGAATAATATTATGCAAATGTTTCCTCGGATCTTTTATCAAAAAGATAATGTCAGTACATTAAAAACTGATCTTTGTCTGCTTCTCGCCATACATACCTTTTAAGGCCCAAAATATTAACAAGGGAGTCAAAACCAAATAACTCCAACTTGGATTCATTATGCATGCCGTTGGCATCTTCATGATTAGGTAGTGGCCCATCTTTTCCATGAGAAGCAACTTTAACTCTACAGATGCACAGGAGTCAGGAACACATACAACTTACTGATATGGAAGACTAGAAGATAATTTCTCAACAAAGAGATCCATGCACCACGCCGTTAAACCATGTGCCGAGCACAATATAAGAGATACAACCAATTCATAAGGCCTATATTAATTATTAAACGAGAATGAAAAGCAGAAGTAGCCAAATAAAGATGCATCTGGGCAGGCACTCATCTAATTTCAAATTTGCTGAACAATATAATATGAGGACATATATTCCTTTAACATGGGTATCCGTCACAACTATAAGCTTGGGTTTGAGATAGAAACCCATGGGAGCCCCGCATAAGAATTGAAGCATATCCAAATAGCAGTTGTTCATTGCAGATACCTAACAATCTAAGCAAGGAAGTCAAAAACACCTACAACTAATTTATAACCTGCAGATTTATGCATAACCAGTTGCCAGTAGTGGGAAATCAACTGTAAAAGTCGGCACAATAGTCAGTTTTTTTGCTTCCCCTGTGCTACAGTAACATCTTAATAGGCTATACAAAATTCGCTAGACCTACTACCAAATTATCATGGAGAATCCCTGCTATGTGTTCTTCAAGACTATATTCTCATATATACCCTGTTAAACAGTAAATCTCAGCCTATGCAAATCTCATTGGCAGACTCCATAGCGTGATTAACATCATATTAAGCCCAACAAGCATAAGACTACGATCCATGACTCAAGAATGGACAAAATGAACAGAACAGGCAAATGCACAACCACGAGAATCAAGTTCAGCAACTACACAACTTTTCTTCAACTGCAAGACAACATGCTCCAAAAACAATGATCAAAGAAATCCCAATCCGAACATTCAAAATCAAGTCAAATAATAGTTACTTTAGATCACTGGGATTGTTGAGCGAAGCGGAAGATGACGGCCGGGAGCTAGGATCGATAGACGCCATCTCCAGAACGGCTCGATCGTTGTCGTGTGCGAACACTGGTCGGTACTGGCGGCCGCCCAGACCCCTCCCCGCCGCAAAATCATTGTCTTCCGCCGCCTCTATCTCGACGCCATTTTTGTCGTCCGCCATTGCATTGATTAAATTCAGCGGATCCAAATCCCTTCTAAAGGAGATGCGTTGAGAAAAAAAAGGGGTTCAGATCTACGAGAATGTAGAAGGAAAAGAAATGAATTTGACAGTTCGCAAAGGAGGATTGAAAGCCGAATGAAAGCTGGGATTTGTTTCTCTTTCTATATATAAATGTTGCGTAAGAGAGAGAAAGGGATTTGGACTTTGACGGATTGAAGAAAAGAAAATGGAGTTTAATTTGCTCTTTGCAGGACTCTCTCTCTCTCTCTGCAAATACGTCTAACCACAGTAGTGATTTGGGGCACTTCCTGCGGTTCTGTGCAATTAATTCAACGATTTTAAGGAAAGTTGAATTTATTTAAATAATAAAAAATGTTGACGCCAAATTTAGAGAAAAATGAATTGAATTCTAGAAAAATACTTTTCTTATAGAGAGAAGAATTTGTCGTTTTTCCCCTATCTTAAGAAAATTGCAGATCTTTTTTTTTAAGAAAATGTTTATCTTTTTTTCTTTTTGAAAAAATGTTTTATCTTTAAAAATTAAAGTGAGTGGAAATTGTAATTAAGATGGTGTTCGTCAATTTTATTTTAATTTGATAGACCTAGCGAATAATAATGATACCTCCATCTCATCATATTAGAGCTCATTTGTTTTTAACATTTCGGTACTATTTTCCACCGAAACCTAGTACGGGTTTTAAAATACAATTTTGAAATATTTTTTCTTTTATGGGATACAACGACACTCATAATATCTCGTAAAAGAAAAAATATTTCAAAATTGTATTTTAAAACCCGTATTAGGTTTCGGTGGAAAAACGTGCCGAAATGTTCAAAACAAATAAGCTCTAATATGAGGGATGGAAGTAGACCGGACTTGAATATATAATTAAACGCAACGTTTCGAAACATTAAATTTAAATCCGTACAACAATTTTGGATCTTTCACTATATGACGACATAATTATTTACCATAATTTTGTATTATCTATATCAAATTGCACCTACTATTTATACGATCGTCTATATAGCTCGATTTTACAAAAAATATTTTCAATAATCATAACTTCTTAAACTTAATGTAGCAAACAAAATGAATCCTAATAAATTATTTATAAATATAATCTCAATTGACAAAATAATTGCAAATGTAAGAAGGCAACTCCACCTAAATACCAAAAATCAATAGATATACAAACGCATTCGTCTCAAGTCGCTCTTGTCTTCTCCTTCGCGTGCTTGTTGTCTCGAGATTTCTCGACACGTTCGTTCGGCTTGCTCACGGACCCCTCCTCGGCACTGCACATCTGCGACTTCAACCCGAGCTTCCTCGTAACGTGCCCCCAGATGCTCGATCTTTTCACGCGGTCCAAGCCCGCGATCTCTCGTCTCATGTTCGAGCACTCCTTCTCGAGCTCGGAGACCCTTGTCCGCATGCTATCCATGCCCACTTTCAGCACCTCGTTTTCCCTTGTGGCTGTGTTCGTCCAGCTCCCCTCGTTCGGCGCTTGTCTCGAGATATCGAGGTTGTCTGAGACGAGCAAGCATCCAGCCACGGATGTTCGGAGCTGCAATTGCTCGAAGAAGAGAACTTGTATGATCGTTCTCAGCGGCAGCCGCTCGTTCTGAGCCGCGTGCGTGCAAGCTTCCAGCGAGAGCTTCTGGCAGTCGATCAACCTGCAGAGGTTATCCCTCTCGGAATCTTGCAACCACGGATGCGACTGCAGAGGGAAAAAGAAAACGAAGTGTCGATCACTGAATAAATGCAGTGTTAATTTCATATACATTAAGATAGATTTCGTACCTTCAAATAGATGTCGATTGCTCGATAAAGCCCGTCGTCCAACGGTCGAGCATACTCGGGAACGGCAGCCGCAAGAGACTGAAACTTTGGTAGCTTCAAATTCACATCAGACGCCACCTCAGCAAGAAAGCCATCAATGAGCTTTGCCACCATTGTTATAGGCGCAAGTGAAGGCGAGCTGATCATCCGGCCTTCATCGAAGGAGCCTGAATCCGATCCCAGAGATTCAGACACCCTATCCATAGCCAAGAAATGATCAAGAATCCGTGATACACACTCGACATCGTACAGCGTCTCCATTGAGTACAAAAAAGTCGGCATCAACAGATCCTCGAGCACGGCCTCATCCAGCTGCAACCCTATTCGCTTCTCCAAATTCGAAACGCACGATGGATTCGCTTGAAGAATCCTCGCCGTTTTGAGTAAGCCGAACAAGAATTTTGATGGGACGAGGGCCTTCTCCCGCGGTAGTAAGTGCTCGATTTCTTCGAGTAGAAGCTTCTGATCTTCCTCCGGTAAAAGATGGTTTCTCGAGGTGGCAGTGGTGGTGGTGCTGCGACGGCGGTTTAATCCAGGAAGGTACTTTTTAGCATAAGAACTGAGGGAGCCAGCAATTATTTCCTCTTTCACACCTTGAGACTCCATGGCCAAAATTAACCTTTTGTAAAGAGGAAAGCTTAAGTTTGATGCATCATCATACCACCAATCGGAAGTCGAGCTTCTAGGTCGAGCACCGGTGCTTATCCCATTCCACAGCACACTCCCTCCCGGGCTCTGCAACGGGCCCATCATGGGCCATCCCAATAAGTTTTGCTCGCTACATGCTTTAATAGCCAAAGAATGAATGCATCGTTTTGGAATATCAAGTAGTTCAGCGTGGGAGAGAATATCGTCACAGGTCTGAAGTGCCTGCAAAGAATCACTCCAATTTTCGAGAACTACTTGATTTAAGAAGTTTTCTGTTTGAGAAATGAGATTTCCTTCACCATGATCTTCGGTCATTTCAAGATGCTCAGATGCACAGCGAAGGTATACGACGTTTGCAGAAGTGAGTTCGAGTTTGACTCCATAGCAAAATTTAGCTACTGCTTCAAATGTTTTTGCCCCTCCGGGAATTTCGGGTAGCTTAATAAGACAGCCTTCCTCTCCTTGGGATGCTTCTTCGATGAGTCTTTCCATAACTCCACTTCTTGAAAGCAATGGAAACTACGACAAGAATAATTCGATTCAGTATATGAGGGTTCCTATAGAAGTTAAAAGTATACTAAAATTTGAAGCATGATTAGAAGAAGGTTTATCATCAACTTATGGCTTAAATTTTGGTGCATTTTTCAAGAATGTTACAAAAACCTTAAATATATACTGTGTTTTTTCAAGAAAATAAAAGAATGTCACTGGATCAAAATTCTGACCCTGATTTTCCGACTTTGCACGTCAGAGTCCCACGTCCCTTCCAAACTTGGATACACATTTACACAAGAAACTCCAGCATGCAAAGTCAGATGTTGAATGCCAGAATTTGATCTAGTGAGAAAATATTGAAAGGCCGGAGTTTGTTTTCCGCATGAATATAAGGTAGGGACATTTTTGCCAAAGGCTTTAAATTTCATTCTATGAGTGAATAATAACCCTTAGAAGAAATACATTTTTTCTCATAAAGGACCAGTTGGGGAGAAATTAAAACTCTTGCATAAGTGTCTAATGTATCATAAAGAAAAAATGATACCTTGTGAAGATGGAAGGACATTTCCTCGACTTCGACCACAACATCACTTGGAAGACCACTGGTGCAAAACCTACAATATATAAGAATGTTTTCAAGGTCAAGAAACTATACACTAATACAGAGTAAATAAGGATCAAACGTAATTGCTCCAAGCCGCTGTATAAGAAGGCCATATTCATTATCTTACAAAGAAAGTTACACATAAAAATGGCATGGCTTTTGCAATTTCCAGAGACGGACTCAATATATTAATCAACAGAACTAGTTGTCCTACGAACAAAAAGATAGCAATCAAACATCTCTATGCAGAATCTGGCCTCATATGAAACATAGCGTACTCTCAGTTCATCGACATTTAACATAAATTCCAACCAAGGAGAGATAGAACTTGCTGCATATTGATAAAAGACATGATATTTTCACTTTAACATGGTAAACAAAACTTCCTATTAGATTACATAAGAAAATGACACGGCAATATATCCTAAATGAAAAATAAAAATCAGTCAGCACATAGCCATCACTAATCTCTATCATTTTAAGAACACTTTGCCTTTTCATTCACGACCATTGCACAGAAGTGTCTATTCCCAATATGGTGCTAACTCAACCATCTAAACAGCATAATACCAGGGTTCGAGCACCAAAAGCTGCGAAAGTGCGCTCACATGCAAATTGAATCACTCAAAGAGAGCTCAATGGCATTGTCAATTCACCATTGCGCATATGCACTCTCTCACAATATCATGCTAACTCAGAAACTGGGCCACTTAAATCTAACAGCGTGAGACGAGCACGTGAGCAAACGCATACTCAATCAATCAAACAGAGCTCAATGGCATTGGTGATGATGGAGATACTGGACACTAAGCATATGCAGATTCCATTGAAGAATACGAACATTTCAAGGCTACAAATTTAAATACCAAAAAGAACTTCTAGTAGCAAGCTATTGTACAAATCTGATAAACCAACCAAACTACAGATCCCAACTTCAACACAGCTAGAACTCCAAAAAAAATTAGAAATCAAGAATTCAAGTTTCAAGAAACGCACCAAGCCTGCCCTTGCCTCTGAAATGCATCAGTCTTGGATCCCAACTTCACGCAAGCCATTCTTCAAAATGCAATCCACACAAAGAACTTTTGCCTAATGCAAGCTCAGATTTCAAGCAGCCAGAAATTTGAGAACCAAATCTCAGTACACGGACTCTCGAACCTGAAACCCAACTGCCTCAAAAACCCCCAAAATGCAATCTTCGTACAAAATGGGGCAAAAACAACAAATCTGAAGGAACCCAATTCACAAAAATCAAGAATGCCTCAAGATTCAAGATCTCAACTAGACTCCAGCTTTTCAGTGAACAACTCAATTAATGCGGCAAAATGCTTCAAAATCCAACCCATAAGAAATGCTTATTTTATCTCATTTTCATGTCCCACGATTACCACCCCCCACATGACAAATTATTGAAAAACTAATACAAAAATTTCGAAAGAGACACAAACAAATAATTCTTTGACAAAAAGAAGATTCGAAAGCTCGGCCCTTTTCGCCTGAATGAGACACCGATTTCACTCAAACCATTAAACAAACACTTGAGTGCAGATTAAGTTAAAAAAAAAAAAAAAAACGATGCTTTGGAAACTTAAAAACAGTTCCCAGCACAAAGTACCGCTCACAATAACGTGGGGCCTTTTGCTTCAAACATGAACATCGCATAGAGATTCCAAAAGCGATTTATCAATTCTATTTATTCGTTAATGAGTTGGGATAAATAATTAAGGTGTGCTTGTAATCGTCAATAGTAGTAGTATTTTTTAATACTTTTTCAAAATTATTTTCTAGGCCATGTGACAAATTGCTTGTCGTCAACGTTTTGCTTCCTCATTTGGGATTATAGTAACTTTTTTTATGCATTAGATTACTTACATGAATTATGAATTGAGAAGAGAAGAGAAGAGAAGAGAAAAATGGGCCATATATTTTCCTAATCTTTATTTTGGGTCAAACGTGTTAAATACATTTTCAATTGCATACTTGTAATTGACGTTGAATGATAAAATGAAATAAAAGTAATTGTTGCTTTTTTAGGCAGAAATTAACTGGAATAACAAATCACGTTAAATTAAGTGGTCAAATATATGCCTAATATTAAACTTAATTTTCCGTTTTGAGATCTAAAATCAAACTCGGTAATCTTGTGCATTGTCACAATCAATGAAAATGCAATATTAATGTGCAAAATTGTTATATACTCACTCTGTTTCATCTTATTTGGCTCGTTTCATTATTTTATACCACATGTATATTCAACAAACGAGTCAAATGTGATGAAACTAAGGGAGTACTTGCATGTTACATTAATTACGAATTAATTATTATAGATAAAATTTCTTTTGAGTCTTACGAATTTGAATCATACTAACTTCCTCAGTCCTAACGAATTTGAGTCATTTTCTATGGTTTTAAACATTACATGAGAAACCTATAGGTAATACTACCTTCAACCCATATAAGTAGTCTCATTCACTTTTTTGATTTTTCCGGCACGCGTTTCCACCGAAACCTAGTACGAGTTTTAAAATATAATTTTGAAGTATCGTTTTTTTTACGGGATACTATGAGTCATAGTATCCCGTAAAAAAAACGATACTTCAAAATTATATTTTAAAACTCGTACTAGGTTTCGGTGGAAACGCGTGCCGGAAAAATCAAAAAAGTGAATGAGACTACTTTGGTGGGTTGGAGGTAGTATATATTAGTTGAGTAGCTCTAAACACAAACATGAGTGGAAAGGGAGAATCTATGCACTCCCTCCGTCCCATGGTATTAGTCCCATTTGGATGGGCACAATAACTAAGGAGAGAGGGAATACGTGATTATAATCAATTCTAAGGAGAGATAATTAATTATAGCCACAAAGTTTTTTTCCATTTTAAAAAATGAGATTAATAAGTGAAACGGAAAAAAATGGAAATGAGACTAATATAGTAGGAAAGAGGGATTATATATTACTAGAACATCTAAAGCAAATAAATGAAAAGGAAACATGAAATTTGTGCCAAAGATTCTTGAACTAGCCACTAAGCAAAGCATATATAAACCCAAAAAAAAAAAGGAAAAAAAGAAAAGAAAAGAAATAATTATAAACAAAATTATTATTATTATTATTATTATTGTAATCACTAACCCTCCCCCAAGCTTATAGTCTAAAACATATTTTGTGGGTAAATCAAGATCGAAATCCTTGAATACACGTGCAGCAATTTGATGAACGACTTTGGATCATAATTTTGATAAATATAAAAGTAGAAGTATAACAATATTAATCTTCCACCAAATACTTTTTGGCTTGTATTTGAAGGACGATGCTGATGAAGCTTTCAACGACCTGCATACAAATAGGAAAATATGAAGAAGATGATAATTGGATCTAAATGTACATTAACAATATAAGACAAATCGTAATAATAATAATAATAATAATAATAATAATAATAATAAATTTGAATGAATACTTTAATACTTACAAGGATGTGGTGGCGTAAGAACATCTTCCATAACCTGCGACAAAAATATATACATATATTAGGATTTATTTTAATAACATATTAGGAATTCTTTTATATTAAAGATATTAATATTCTTGGTTTTTTTTTGTTTTTTTGGTAAGAACACTGCATATTAACACACACTGACAAGACATACCCGATATGACTTGAAAATTCTCAAGTTATAGGTCAGAGAGGAATCGTCTTACGTTGAACATTCTTGTATTATATGTAGATATTCTTGTATTATTTGTACTAACATACGAATTGAATAGTGTTTCTATAGATAAATCTCTAATGAACAAAATTCCAAACAGTTGGCATTTTAATTACCAATCCATATAACTTTCAAAAATTCTAAAAATTCAAAACATTTGAAATCTTCAATTACCTAGAGTTTTCTAAATATATAAATATATTGCACATATTTAATCACACACCAACAATATAATCAATCAAGAAATTAATCAATAAATGAAAAAAATAAAATAAAATAAAATAAAATTGCAACACTCACTAGGATTATGGCGAGTGAGAATAGCTGTCCCTCCAAAGTGGCAAGCAATGTTATTATTCCCATTTTGTTGGTAGTAATTGTTGAAAGCGTAGGATGCATGGGATAGTAGTGTGTCGGGCTCGAAACACGGGCCCCCGGCCTGTATGGCTCGACAATCCACTTTGCCGAGCCCACAAGCCCAATCCAAAGCGATCTTCAGATCGGCTTGGGGAACACCGGCCCGGGCCACGCACCAATTGGTGCCGGCCAGGAATGTGGTGTTCCCCTCTAGAGGCGGTAGAGTTGTGACCGGGATTGCTGCATCAGCCTTGTCTTGTACGATTATATTTCTTGCCATGATCGAGCCTTCTAGGTGCAATGCAAAATGCAAGATAATTAGTAACCATATAAAAAAACGAGATTAATAGTTTTGGATCAGAGAGAGAGAGAGAGAGAGAAATACCTAAAAAGCATTGCATGATTACGATGTTCAAGATTGCCCAAAGAGTAATGCTTCTCATGTTGCAGAAGATGTTCACTTGCAGTTGCAGTTCTATCTACGTGTGTGTGTGTGGGTGTGTGTGTGTGTGTGTGTGAGAGAGAGAGAGAGAGAGTAGTTGAGTGGAGTGGAGTGAAATGGCGAGAATATATATATGTATAATATGTATACTGAAGTGTACCCTATTTATGTAATGCAGAGGGTAGAAGAAGAATCATGAGTTTCTTCAAGGAAAATTATCTTCTTTGCTTCGTCATGTAGTTTTTCCTTTTCCTTTATACCAGTTTGATGCCAACAATCAATTCGTAACCTTTTGTGTTTAAAAAACTAGGCTACAAAAGAAGTGACGTGGTGTGAACTGTGAACCCTCGTTTGCAATCTTATTTAAGTCCAATTCAAAATTCTTTATATATATATATATTTTTTTTACGGGATACTAATTAACTATTTTACAGATTTCAGTTACGCGTAAATATTATCATATACTAGAATTGTACATGACTTAGAATATATTAAGATGAAATCAAATTTGAAGTGATTCACTTCAACATATAGATATCGTAAACCTATCATCTATTCTTACCCACTATGGACCAATCAATTAATGTGTCCACTCCTGGCATCGCATGTAATTTTAATTTTTTTTAATAATTTTTTTAAAATTTGTATAAACTCCCATTTAAAAATTGTCACTATAAGAAGGCGAAATAACGCAGGCGGCCCGAATTGTCCAATATGGGCCGAGCCCAACCAAAACAAGTGTATTGCGTACGTGTGCATGCCCCATGGGCCATTTTTCTGAATTTATGATCTAAATTTCAAAATGGTGTCTCGTTAAAACTTTCTTAATTATCACATTATTCATCACCGTATTAAATGAAAAAAAATAGAGAGGCAAGGAGGGCAGAAGATGACGTGATAAATATTTTATTAAGAAAAAAGAAAAAGGCAAAGATTTTAGCCGATGGGCTAAAATCTTAGGGCTATACTTATTAGTACACATGCATGGTGCATGAAGGTGATGAAGTAGTTGAGTTCTAGTATCGGGGGCAGGCGCAGGGGTCCATGCCGCACTTACTAGGGAGGGAGCAGGCCATCCTCTTCATCTCCAGCTGAGGCATGTCCATCATCATCTCCTTCACCGCCGAGCACCTGCACATCGACCTCACCTGCCCTAACTCAGCGCAGCACTCGTTCAGGTGCTCCTCCTCCCTCATGGGGCGGCGTGCGGCAACGGCGCTTCTCAAGAAGTCGTCGGCGTAGTACGGGCCCCTCATCTGCTTCTCCATGTACATCATGCAGTGCTCCATCGGCATCTTCTGCTCCATCTCCTTCTCGCACATATCCTCCCTCACCCTCGTCGTGTAGCCGGAGGCGCTGGCCACGGCCGCCGCCGCGATCAGGAGTACGATCAGAGCTGTTGGGTTGCCCATCTCTTGCTTTTTTATTTTTTTTATTATTATTATATTTTTTAGTCTTTCCATCTCTTGATTAATTAATTATAGAGGAGTGATATTTGGAGAGTTGTGGTGTGTTGTGTTGATGATGGGAGGAGTATATTTGCTAGCTGCTTATTTATAGATGTTTTCGAGCTATATATTTGCATGGCGGGAACGTGGCGGCGATGGGGTGTCGGTAGGGCGGAGAGGAGATTCCACGTACCCAATTTCATGCACTATTTTATGTGGGCCCAGATTTTAATTTGGAAGCTAACTAAAAACACGTTAAAAATTTAAGGAATTTGAGATTTTTTTTTTCTTTTTTCTTTATACAAGAGAGGAATGTGGCTGCATGTTTCCCAACTTAGTCTACATTGTATCAAATGGATTTTTCTTAGTGTTTTTTTCATTTTCTCTTCAATAATTTAGTTTAATTTTACATTAATGAATAATAATTTATTAATTCAATTATAATTTATAATTACATTTAAAAAATTAAAAAAATTGATCGAGTCATCTCAAAATCATATCGAAGTATCGAACTGTAATTTATCAAGTCTATCCCAACCGAAAATTTCTTTCTTTCTCTAATGTAAAATAGGTTGGGTCGAACCATATGTCAGTCAAAGCCAGCCAAGCTTTATCCCTATTGAAGCGGGCAGGGCACCTTTAAAATTTGGCCGGACCCAAATGTGTTTGGTCAAGCTAGGCCCTTAATCGAGCCGGACCCATTTTGCCACCCCTACTCACAATAGACCCTTAATCGAGCCGGACCCATTTTGCCACCCCTACTCACAATAGACTCTTAATCGAGCCGGACCGATTTTGACATCTCTACGATCAGAATAGGAGGTCACAAATGGCATATATAAGTCATATCAAACCTCTGGATTTTATTTATACAGATAATATTTGTTTGGTCACATGTACATATGTAAAGGCACATGCTATATGGCCTTAACATTTTGTATGGATGAGATGGTAAAGGCCACTATATTATAAAGATTATTAGGGGACAAGAGCCCAATTTGCGACAAACGTAGCTGCCCCATATTGTGCTCCTTTTCTTGCATTATTTGTACGGCTTATCATAATAATTAATTAATAATGATAGCGATATCATGGAAAATACAAGGCAGCCCACCTCTTGATGATTGTGCGGAAGAAAAAAAAAACGTCACAAAAATCAAATTCCACTTATATTTTTTAGATAGATCGATTCTTTACTTTAAAAAGTTTTTTTTTTTAAATATATTTTTTTTTAGTTTGAAAAAAAGAAAGAAACACATCAATTGGTATAGACACATATGTTTTTGCAACCACAAGCCGTTGAGACTTGAGACCCTCTTCTTCTCCTAACGCCCTGACATGCATTCGACATCTCATTTTCTAACTCTCAAATCATTTTCTTCTCATAGTCTTCACAAGCTTTCACATTATATATGTTCGACTTCATATAGATGATATTATATGTTTTTCTGAAATTTTTGTTATATATTGACCCAATCCAAATGTCAAATTTATATGTTAATTAATGAAGCGTAATTAATATGGACTACGTGCATATGAGTGAGTAGCTCGATGATGAGTGCTTAGATTAGGCTAATAATCAAGTTTATTTAGTTCATATAACATCACTTTAATCTTTTCAAGTTGGGAATATGCCGTGAATAGTGAAACAACCCAAAATGAAAAATGTGTCATGAATAATGGCGCATATAGGGAATACTAATAACAATAGTTCGGTACATCATATCCTAATATAATAGCCCATTCATATTGTGTGTATTACTTTAATTTAGATCACAAACAAACTTATGCAAATTAGTAGTACTTCATGATATATAAATTCATAAATAAATATTTTGAAATGATAGTTTTCTCAGTCATGACTTGGATCAATTAGAAAAAAAATCATCAAATTCATTAAGTTAATTAAAATAATACTACTAAGTTGCGTTTTATTGTCATGGAGTGCACACTGGGCTGGGAGTAGAATAAATAATGAACAAATTCTATCTTAACACATGTACAGTTGACTTATTAATACCACTCCACTGGAAATACTTTCTGTTAGTAATTTTTTATGGAAACTAGAAGAGAGAAAAGACCAAAGGCGAAACATTTGCTGAAATCTGAAAGGTGCTTGTTCAAAATATACCATTGAAAAAAATTTAATATTGATGTAAAAAATTACGAGGAGACAGGAAAACAAAGCAAACAGTCCTCTATATTATATACTCCATACATATATAATTTGGTTCATGTAACTTAACATTGATTTTAATTTGATCTTTAATTGTCATTGATTTTAGCAAAATTATGAGATGTTGTACAATATAAGACATGTACTATAGGCATGCCGATACTTAAACATCAATTTATACATAAAAAATACAAATATATATATATATATATATATATATATATATTTATTTAAGCATGACTTTATATGTTTATAAGCTATCATTTGTATTATGTTATATACGTTAGGATTTATTTATAAGGGGGTTTTGAAAAAAAAACAAATATTGGCAATTCCTCACAAAAATTTAGAAAAACAGTGGAGTCTTTGATATTTTCCATATGCTAATTATACTTTCATATGGAATGGCAATTGCTTTAATTTGATTTTTCATGTCTGTGTGAATGAAAGGCGTTTTCTCCATAGATTCCAATCTTGAATTCTCAACCTATATATATTTGGGGTGTCCTAATTTGGCGATTATTTGTGTTACAATCGTACATGTAATAAATTAATTAAATTTATACTATTATTATACACTTCTAATTAACTATATATGGAGAAGTATTATATATGTGGGCAGGTGACTAGGGTTTGTGGATGTGACAACATGTACTGTCTCTTTGCCTCCCTTACCAAAACAGCGAGAATATTGCTACTGTGTCTCATCATTAATTTAATCTTCTCATTTTATTATATATACGTACTTCATCTTCTTTTTTTTTCTTTTTTTTTTGAGATAATACTTCATCTTTAGTAGATTCATGGTTTAACTATTCAATTTTCTCCTTTTAAAATTAATTAAGAAGCATCGTATTTTCCACGAAATTAATAAAGGAAGCGAAACATCTAAGAAACGGGTCTTATAGAATACAATATATATATATATATATACTTCTTCTTCTTCTTCTTTTTTTTTTTTTTTCAAATTTTATCACAATTACTAGCACAAATGCTAGTTTTTCTTGATAGTGCATTGTGTGGTCTAAGTTCGTCCAACATCCAAATAATGACAATTAATTTTTTTTAGTATACATTTGCTATTTAATTATGGATACTCTAAGCGAGAGAGGGGTGGAGCTAGTCAGCTAGAGAAGATTTGGGTCAATAATTGAAGTTGATTAGTACTAAAATGATCTCATGAAATCAAGAAGAACGAGAGACATAAGAAGATAAATCCCAATTAAATCTAGGAAAAGAAGGGACGGATCCCACAAAATCCCCCTCCTAAGATTCCCCCTCTATCTACTAAGATTCACCCTCTTTCTACTTGTGTGCTTATAAACAATTATAATTTTATTCTCTAAACAATAATATTTGTTTATCAATTTACACCATTCTATTATGCATATTGTCCAAAAATTCCAACTATTTTTTATTCTAATTGATTAATCAAATTAATAAGTTGTTTTATTTTATTATAGCGATGATCTTTTCCTCTCTTTTTTTTAATGACATAAACATGTGTGCGGCCGAGTTGATAAGGGTGCAACACCTTTTTATTTTATATTTTGGCGATGTTTGGATGTTGGTCCAAAAACGGGTTCAAGTATAACAAACTGTTTAGAATATAGATGATAGAATATCTTAAAGTGATGTAGAGATATGTTGTGTTTTTTCTTAAAAGCTTGACTGTTATAAGATACTTCGCATACCCGATTTTCTGTATTAATGCTTATAAAATTTTGATTTTCCTCGGGCAAAAAAAATAATCACAATGGAAGATTTTTATATTACATAAAATAATCCGTGCGATATAATAGTAGTATAAAGCCTTTTTCCTCGCTTGTTTAGGATGAAAAACAATTTGGCATCGACTTTAAAAACAAACAAACAAACAAGAATCTTAAACATGGGTGTTAGCTTTTGAGTAATTTTCAGACATCATCATAATAGTCACAATTTAATCAACTTTTTGGCTGCCTTTTCCAAGGGTGATTGATTGTGATGATCACGAATTGATGAGCTCATTAATATTTCGATTTACATGCATATAACAACATTAAATGTATAATTATATCTAGATCACAATATATATATCCGACTTATCTCTATTACAAAAAAAGCTCATAGACGACGGGGTTTTAAACCGTTGTCCCATGAGGCCGAGTAAATTTTTTTAGGTTAATATGACCTTAATCGGAAAAGAATCTAACCTAAATTTTAATAATCGAGCCCAACCGGAAAAGCTAGTGATAACATACTTTTGCAGGCCAGTTCGAGCCCATGGTCAAAACGAACTAACTTAGAGAAGATCAATCTAAACCCCCGCGAACCAAAAATGTTATAATGTCAGATCGAATTTGACAGATCTAATTAATTAGGGTTGATATATTGGTATGATCATAACATGAAGAATATAGTTTGGTGCAAATGGACCCTAGGTGGTGTTGCATCATGAGATGGTCCCTATTTGCAATTCCAACTTTGGATTTCCCTTTTGCTCCCAATATTGATGGCATATCACGCATGCTTTTGCACATATGAAAATGGGTCAAGTGCCTTTTTGGCGTTAGATGCCCATTATTGTCTTTTTACATTTTCTCACCGCCTACGTGGCTCTCTCTTTTTTTTTTTTCATATACTATTCTAAAAATATATCCTAATTAAACTAAGAAAATACTTTAAATTGATGAAGATAAATTGGTTTTAAAGAGATTATATGGCTTTTACGTTAGTCACAAGAATACCACTTAATCCGATTGAATTCTTGTTTTTGCTATGTCATCATTTTTTTTTATAGGAAAAGAAAATTCATTTTCACATGACAAAAAAGTACGCAATGTATCAATTACGAACATAAAGAAAAACAAGAATTAAAAGAACCAGCAGTTGATGATAATTTTAGGATTCAACTGTCAATCTCTAAATGAAAAATTACAGCTGGCAAAATATTTCACCGAACATCAGCTCCAAAGTATGGTTTTGATTTCATCAACAACTTTCTCTTTGTTCCAAGCGATCTTTTCAATCAGCACCTTATTCCTCCATCTCTACAAAACTCAAACCACAGAGATCCACAAGATAATTATAACATCTCCCTTTATCTAACTAATAGTTATTTTTTATTTTATAATATGGTTTACATCCTAACTGAATTGCAGTTCAATCGATCTAGTTTTATTCCCAATGAGCTTCTTTTTTAAAAAAATATTTTTTAAAATAAGGTACATTCTCGATGTAAAATGATCGTTATATGTTTGTTTTCCTACCCACGTAGAGTCCACAATAATATAAATATATATATATTTTTTAAAATGATATCTTAAGTAGTGTCCTTTCAACAAATTTCGTAATGAAAGAACCAATTGATACAACAAGACCGACTTCAGTATTGTACTAAAGGCTATTTTCGGAGCGGGTATATATTTTCCCTTTAGCAAGTGAGGCTCTTAGTTAGTTCACATTATTCAAGTACTGAAGAATTTTCATTGAAACTGAAGATTTCTCATTGAAAGAATGCATGAAACACGAAAATTCTATAGGTTTTCCTTCCACAAAATTGATAGCGTAATTTATTTCGTGCGAATAATAACGTGAACTAAAAAAATTGACCTCGATTATTGAAGGGTGAAAATTTAAAATACCCTTTCCATAAAATAAGATGTAAAATTTACCCATTTTTAAATTTCAATGAATAAAATGCCCCTTTTTATAAAAAAATAGGCGTGGGGCCCACTATTATCATCAATCTTGCATTGAAACTTGAGTGTCGGCTGAACTCACCGCCCCCCCCCCCTCTTGTCTCTCACTCCTCACTCTACTCTCTACTCTCACTCTCACCACCCACCCTTCTCACTCTCACCGCCTTCACGGCCTTTCCCTCTCTCTCACCGCCTCTACTCTTACCGCCTCTCTCTCACTCTCACCGCCTCCACTGCCGCACCGCCGACGCCAGAAAGATCCCACCGCCCGCCTCCGTGTATAGTCACTGTTGCCGGCGGTGAGAACGTTCTGGCGACGGCAATGCGGCGGTGGAGGCGTCCAAATTAATTTTTTTTAATATATATTTCGTATGTTATAATTCAATGTGTTTACATATTAATTAGTTAATTTTGTATATATATGAATGATGATTAAGGTTATCTTTGTTAATGTTAGGGCTTAGGGTGTGAATTACACTTTTATAATATTGTCATGTGCTTGAGAAAAAAAAGAAAAAAAAATTTAGGCCTTTCCACCGCCCGCCGCCGTCGCCGGAACGTTCTCACCGCCGGCAACTAGTTACCGAGGGGGGTGGGACATCTCCGGCGAGGGTTGCCGGTGGTGGATCGAATTTTTTGCATGCTTAATTATATATAATTAATTAGGTTACTTTAGTTATTTATTTTAGTTAATTATTTTAGTTAATTATTTCATAATACTTAAGCTATATTACTTCTACTAATTTGATAAATTGTGCGTAGCTATGTTAGGTAGTTTAGTTTAAGTAATTTGTAGCTTTGGAGTATTTCTTGTTAATTAGATTAGTCAAGGGGCCCACATTACAGATTGGTCGTTGGAGCTTTAGAGAAAGTGTAATAAAAAATTAAAATTTATATATTAAAATAATGAAAGGGGCATAAATTATATTTCTTTTTAAAATAGGATAAAAATGGCATGCTAGTTTAAAAAAAGGGTATTTTAAATTATTAAGACATTATTGAATTTTATGAAGGAACATTATTAAGAGTGGAGAATTATAAACATCTTACGAAATCGAATTTGGAACATAAAGAAAACGTTAAACATCAATGGATTTGGATCTAAATGTTACTCACATATGTTTAAACTGAAATTTCTAATCATGATTTAAACAAATTAACTGTTTTTATAATTGTGGCTAGAAATCGGGGCCATTATTCAACCCACAGGCTTCAAGATTTGGATTAATTAATGATTTTTCATACGCAAAAGTTGTAAATCATTTTTATATCAACTAGTTAAAGACTTCGAATAGATAATCATTAATGTATCATCTAAATTAGACTGTATATTTCGTGAATGATTTTTTTTACTAATGATAATCCTAAAATTCAAATAAAAGATTTAAAAAAAAAAAAATCAACATACATCATATTCGGATATTCCCACGTATAAACCAACGAGCACGTGCCGTATGACGTCAGCGGGGTTCGAAAATGAAGCATTCCGCACGTACTATACTACAGTCTCCTCACGTGCCCAAGAAAAAATGAAAATGAGAAAATTAATTATTGTCATTTATGAAAATCTGTCAAATTTTACTCCTCACTAATTACTATGTCGAGTTTTAATGGCCCCCACTCCCCAAAAGCAACTCTTTCTCTCTCTCTCTCTCTCAAACCAGATTCGTATATATAGACACACATACACAGAGATGCAAGCAGAAGCCATTACTCCTTCTCCGTCTAGGCTTGGACAGAAACCCTACTCATCAGCTAACGCTATACATCTCTTTCTCTCTCTATTCCGCCATTAAAATATCTGAAAAAGCTTCTTCCATCGATTTAATATTCATCGGTTTCCGATTCAGTTAGAATTAGACTTTTCTTATTGGAATTTCTTTCTATCACCAACGTCAACGTCAACGTCAATCATCATCATTATTTCCCAATTTCTGAAATCCGATTCTCCCCAAATCGACGACGAAATACCTGATCGAGTGCATTCTACCTGAGCTCGATCCTAATATGTTGGTCGAATCGGGGCGGAATTCCGACGAACTGATCTTCTCCAGCAAAATCAGCTCGATGAGCAGCGACACCACTCTCAGCCACTGCACCAGCTTCAGCCGCCTCTCCTTCGAGCTTCCGACGAGCTCGCCGGAGCAGCAGGCGGCGATGAAGCCGCACCGATCGTCGGACTCCTCGTTCCAGGCGATCCGGCTAAAGACGAACCTCACGTTCCGCGACTTTGGCCTTGTGCGCCAGATCGGGAGCGGCGACATCGGCCGTGTCTACCTCTGCCGCCTCCGCGGCACGGAAGAGGACGGCCGACTCTACGCGATGAAGGTGGTGGACAGAGAGGTGCTCGCGCTGAAGAAGAAGACGCAGAGAGCGGAAACTGAGAGGAAAATCATGCGCCTGCTCGATCATCCATTTTTACCCTCGCTTTTCGCCGAATTCGAAGCTTCGAATTTTTCGTGTGTAGTAATGGAGTACTGCGCCGGCGGCGATTTGCATTCTCTCAGGCATAAACAGCCGCAGAAACGGTTTTCTCTCACCTCCGCTAGGTAACGTCTTTCACACCGTCACATTTTTTTATTAATTAAATATAAATATAATACTAAATCAAACACAAATAATTTTGATGAGATAGGCATTATCACATATAATACGAGGTTGGATAGCTTATCTTATACTACTAACATCGTATATAATACTTGTATATTACTTTCTTCAATAAATTTGCTAAATTTTTAATTACGTTTTTTTTTTTTTTTTGGGCCAGATTTTATGCAGCGGAGGTTTTGGTAGCTCTAGAGTATCTACATATGTTAGGAATAATCTACAGAGATTTGAAGCCCGAAAACGTGCTCGTTAGATCCGACGGTCACATCATGCTGACCGACTTCGACCTCTCCCTATGCTCCGCCGCCGTCCCCGCCGTCGAGTACCCGGCATTCTCGCCGGACCCGCCGTCCCCACGGAAGTCCGCCGCCGCGCTGACGCCCTTCTCCTGTATCTCCACCCGCCTCTTCCGGTCCAAGAAAATCCAATCGCTCGCCGCGAACCGCCTCTTCGTAGCCGAACCGGTGGCGGCACGGTCGTGCTCCTTCGTCGGGACCCACGAGTACGTCCCGCCGGAGGTGGCCTGCGGCGGCGCCCACGGCAACGCCGTCGACTGGTGGGCTCTCGGCATTTTCATTTACGAGATGATCTACGGGCGGACGCCGTTCGCCGGCGCATCCAACGAAGCTACGCTGCGAAACATCCTGAGAAATCCCCTGGCCTTCCCCGGGGACGCCCCCTGCGGGGCGAGTGAGGCGCACGCGCGGGACCTCATATCGTTGTTGCTCCACAAGGACCCGAATAGGCGGCTCGGGTCGAAGCGCGGGGCGGCTGAGGTGAAAACCCACCCGTTTTTCAAGGGCTTGAATTTCGCGCTGATCCGTACTGTGAGGCCGCCGGGCGTTACGGCGGCGGAGGGGCGTCGGGATGCGGCGCCGTTTTGTATGTTTTGATGGTTCTAAATCACATCCAACGAATTTAGGTTTAGGAGGATATAAATTAGTAATTAATTAATTTAACGTAGCGTTGATGTTTGTATTGTGTTTTAGGTGGGAAGAGAAGGAACGTGTATAGACCATCCATGGGCAATTATGCGGCCATGTGAAATGATTTTTAACATAATTAATTGTTAAATGAGAGCTAATTAATGAGCTTAATACCGTAATTATTACTCTGGAAGTGGGATCATAATCACTCCTTGCATTACCGCAATAAGGAACGGTGGAGACTTGGAAAGGATAAAAAAAAACACATCACATTGTACCTAACCTTTATAATCCATAATATCTCAGTTTATTTGATACAATAGGTACTTATGGGATTGGAAGGTTCTATTCCACGATATACTATTGGTAGAGTTAAATCAGAGTCTTACAATTTTATTATTTATGTAACACTTGTGATGGTCAATCTATATAATGTAGTATTCCGCAAAAGAAGACAATTTTTCATATAAAATAAGTAAATAAAATTTACTAGACGTCGACTATAAAATAAATAGTGGTTGAAATTTGAGGAACAAATAAATTGAGGTAGTTGAAGTCAAAAATATGGTAGGAGTGAAATAGGGGATTCAACCTAGCCTAGTCTTGAAAAGTGTGTGAAATATTGACAAAATCAAGAAACCTTTATGTCCATATTAATGTTGCTATGTGCTGGTAAAAACAAAACAAACAAAAAAAAAAAAAACAAGTTCCCAAATCCCACTTAGAGAAGCTTGACTTATAATTTATAAATAATTTTCATTAGTTTGTTTGGTTAAGAAAATACTCCAGTAATTATCCAAGAAATCCCCCCCAAAACAGGTAAAGGATAGATGCCAAAAGTTAGGTTTGGCAAATGTTGTGTTGCAAAGAAATTAGAGTTTGGGAGAGAAGCTTCTCTAACGTGCGCCGGGAGGGGACAGTTGGAATCCGTTTCATGTGCAGCGTTTGGATCATGTTTTCAAACAACCGCAGTTTTCCCTTCACATGTACTCCCTTCTCTATCTTGTTCACTCTCACACTCACACTAATCAATTATTTCTTTGGACATTAGTCAACATACTTTCTTTTAAATAATAAATTAGTAGTAACTTCTAAGTTAGTAACATTTTTTTTTTTTTTGTTGAGGGGAGAATTCATTGTCATTGTTCTTTGCACATTTTGGTAAAAGAATATTTCGGAAATACAAAAAAGAAATGTTAAAAGAACAACCACTAAAAATATGATCAAACAATTTGGGCGTAGTAAATAGTACTATGATGAATAAAACAATTTGATTTAATGATGCGTATTAATATAGGGGGTTGTGGTAGGATACTTGACAACACATGGGATGCCCATGTGACCCCCTGCCAACCAGGCAGCCCCCACACAAGCAAAACAAATTGCTAATGGGCCTTACCCATCCTTAGCCACTTGGCGTCTAAATGAACTTGCCCGTCGCCTCGATCCGGTGATACCGAATTTATTAGAGCTAGCAAAACGTCGGGTCGGGTTGGCTCGGCTGGGGTTCGAGCCACCGAGCTTCTAGGAAAGAATCAATCTTAGATGGGTTGGCTTGAAATTTTATCGGATTGAATATCTCACGACCTAAATTGACTCGAAAATTCTTATTTTAGTGTAATATTAATTGGGATAATCAAACAGATACGTATGTCATTATTTCTGAATAGGTCTGCTCGACTTGAAACACCTTTAGGTCTAAAATATCATGGTCTAGTCAGATTCAATTGGACATTTTTTCAAAATGATTTAATAATTTTTTGATCACGACAAATAATTCAAATTTAAAAATGTTTATTATGAAGATCTCAAGCATTAACCCGCTATCCATGTGGTTACACAAAATATTTAGATTAAATTCTTGGGAACGAGTATATCTATATCAATGCACTATCCATGTGTCGAGGTGATTGGTAGGGATGGAGAAGGATTTGACTTCGAATCTAAAGGCAAAAAGTAAGGAAATGATATAGCAATAATTATTACAACAACAATGAAGAAAATGAATGGTTCAATCATGACGGGACGTCATAATAAAATTAATACTATTAGTGTTTTTTTTAAAAAAAAAATAGTAATTTGATTGAATTCCCGCGTAAATTCAAAAACTAATTTATTTCCATGGCATTATACACGATGCGAACCTTTTCTTTGAATGAAAAGCTTACTTAGATCTATCAATTCTCTAGAATTTACGCAGAAGTAAATATTTCATTGCACTGCTACTATGGATGTCATTGTAGCCTTAATTTTAGGGTTACCAAAATCCCTGAACGGAAAAAATAGGGGGAAAAAAAAGAAAGAAAGAAAGAGAGAAACATTTGGGCTAAAAATCTTATTTAAGGCCCAATCGTATAAAATTAAATTCGTAGTATTAATCTCTCGCGCTATTTTCAAACTGTGGTGGGTTGCAGAAGTAGCTCACCGTAAACCAATCACAATAGAGAGCGTACCGACATGTAGAAGCAGGCACAGGGAATCAGAGCAGGGTACAATCAATCAGCAAACAACAGTTTAAAGCATCTCTGACATTGTCAAAAGCTGCCATGTCAGCTTCAATTGATGCATACTAACGGCGTCGTACATGCTTCCTTAAATATGAGATTAAATATAGGGCGAAATCTATAAATGCCAATTTTGAAAATAGGTATTCATAAAATACCCATTTTCAAAATATATGTTCCAAAAATACCCGTTTTTTTTAAATACAATAAAATAGGCCCCACTTTCACGCATTCTTTTGCCAATTTCATATATAAACGAATAAATTGGGCCCACTTCTTATGCAGATTCGTGCTCGATAACAGTAAATTGTCATTTTGCTGTTAGCCAATCAGATAAAAAAGAAAAAAAAAACAAAAATTAAAGCCAATATCGCTGGCTCAACACACGAATAACGCCCTAAAATTTCATTCTCATCTTCTCGCCGCCCACACCCATCTTCTTCTCCTCTTCTGTAAAATCGCCCACACACTGCGGACAACACCACCCACACCTAGTTGCAGCCGCTGTCGCCAGAACTCCCCGCCGTCTCTTCGCCTCCGCCAAATTCTCTCCGTCTCCGACGCCGGCATCGTTGCTTCCCTCTCCCCTTCCTTCGCCGCCACCGCGAGATATGGCACGAATTCCTCAGGTTAGGCCTTCGTAATTAGATCTGTAATGTAAAGTCTTCGGCATTAGATCTGTAAATTAAGTAGATGAGTTGTATATCGCTCGATGTTATTACGTATAGCGCTCGTTGTTATTGTGTATGGCGCTCGATATAATTTATTTAATACATGTTATAACGCTCGATTATAACTCAAAAACAAGATGGATAGCGCTCGATATGTTTTAATTTATTTATTTTATATATTAATTTGGTAATGAAATTTATTATTAGTGGTGTGTATATTTATTTAGAAAATAGCGCTCGATGAATTTGGAATAGCGCTCGTTAATTGCTAAATAGCTCTCGATGAATTCCGAATAGCGCTCGATTAAAATTAATTAATTTATTGGTCATATTATTTAGTGTATTAGTTAGATATTATTTTAATAATTTAAGCAACAAATGAAAATAGAAAACACTCCAATTAGTTGAATAACCCATAGTAATTATTGAATTAGCTTGTTTTATATACTACATGAATAACGCTCCATTAGTTAAATCTGCTTTTATTTTAATTAGTGATTTGTGTAATGAAAATAGACGATTGAATAACGCTCCATAAGGTTGAATAACGCTCCATACATATATGAATTACCCTCGGAAAACTTGTGTGGTATTTGATTTGTATGATTTAAAATAAATTAAATTATCTTGTTTTATATATATTAGTTAAATGAATAACGCTCTAGTGATATCATTAGTTAGATTTGATTTATTTATATGATTAAAATAAATTATTATTAAATTCATGATGTTTGTTTTAAAATTATTTAATTGTATTTGTTAGATATATTTGTAATAATATTTGTTTTAATATAATTATTAATTCAAGTTTTAATGTTTATGTGAAATCAGGTATTGTCCTTCAAGAGACAAGATAATATGAACACGCATGTAGTCGTGAATACTTCTTGTAGAATAGGACTCCTCAAGGATATTCATACCACCTTGATGGCTAAAGGGGGTGACAGCTTGGTTGGTCGTTTCTGTAACGGGCCTTTTGGGCACTTTATAACTTGGAGACCGGGCCGTATGAATAACCAAGTGCTACATGGAATCCTGACGAGATTCCTAGATACTGAAGAAGGCATTTGGTTCCATATAAAAGGGACGTTTATTGAGTACACGATGACGGATCACGCTTTAGTGACAGGATTGACTTTTGGAGCAGCGAACTATGATCCCACTGTTACTCGTGATCCGATGAATTCACAACTTGCAAGGTCAGTATTCGGTGGGAGACCGGGCACTGGGAAAGACTTGATTGGCCAGTTCAAGAAATTGCGAAGCTCGATTGCTGACCCCGACGGTACTATCCACTTGCGCGTAGCTCAACTGTTAGTGGCTGATATTTTCATCCTTGGGCACGATGCACAGAAAGAGCCGTACCCTTGGTTGTGGGAATTGGTAGAGAATACTGAGCTATTTGCGCAGTTTCCATGGGGTGCATATTCGTACCAGACATTGAAATATTATCTCGAGAATGCGCAAGACAGTGCTGAGTATCATTTTTACGGGCCTGCATGGGCATTATATGTTTGGGGATTAGAAGTGGTTCCCGGACTTGGCGACGTCGCAGGCGTGAAAAATAATGATGGACGGTTACCGCGGTCCATCAATTGGAAATTGAAAACGAAGCTTACAATTGATGACCCTGCTTTATGGAGACTTTTTCACGAAGGGGTAACATTCTAATTTTTTACATAATTTTATGATATTATAGTATTATGTTTATTTTATTCATATGAATGTTGCTAATTGATAGTGAAATGCTGTTTAATTCAGGTTGGTGATCTACCGAACATTGAACCTACAGTTGATGAGTCCGGTTCTTGGTACTTCCGGTCGCTCGGAGACCCTACACGAGCTCTCGATGTTCGATTCAAAGAACCTTACAACGCTCTTCGAAGGAGGGAGACAGTATCGATAGAGGTCCGCCTACGCCGTCGCAGACAACCCTCTCCTCAGCCCCCCTCCCTCCCCCCCCCCTCCTGAAACATCACGGCGTCGACGCGCTACTGGAAGCCGTGGCAGGGCACAACAGAGTGAGGGGTCTTCTAGTAGCTCTGGAGGAATCAGCGAGAGCAAATTCCGTCGTTTGGAGCGTCTAATCCTCCAAACAAAACAGGATTTGAAGGATTACATTGACGAGAAGTACAATGAGCTAAAAGAGACGTTCAGCTGTGGTTGTAGTCGGCGTTCAACAGCGGTGCACGAGCCTATTCATCGTGGATCCCCTGTCATCATCTATTCCGGACGAGATTCTGGTGTGCGAGGATCACAAGAAGACACTCAGGTTCCGATTTGTGAGCCTGAGACTTCTACCTACGTTCAGAATGTAGGCGGACGTAGAGACACTTCCCTCCCTATTTACACAGCTTCCGAAGCTAGCCCGTCCACTACTAGGTATGGTGATGATGACGATGGCGGTCTAGTTTCACAGGCATTCGGGTCTTTATTCGGGCAGGTACAAATTAGTAGTTTATTTCATTGTTAAACTCCCCTAATTATTGAACTGCATTATAACGTTTGAACCTTATTGTTATTATTAGGTTTCTGGTGTTGCTTCCGGTGTGCCAACGGATTTCACTGCAATCGATACATCGCATCGGGCTTCGACTAGTAACATACCGGACGAGCCAAGACCCTCAATGTCGGTCAGTCTTCTGGGTTTTGCCCCGTTTGTGAGTATTCCGGGATTTGCCCCGTTTGTGAGCAACCGTGAGCGTTATTCGATGTCAGATTTTGAGACAGATGTATGAATTTGATGTTAACTATTTTTGAATAGTAGCTTTTAATTTTGGACTAATATTTCATTTTGTAACTAGTTTCTGCTGAATATAACATCGTTTACTACGTCCAGCATTCGTCCGGTGTCTCGTACTTTGGTGATCCTGCGAATGTTATTCCAGTCGTGACAGACCCACTCGAAACTGAGTCAAATTCAAATGTTGAATCTTCAAGTGGGGACTCAGCTAGCAGCGCTGTGGTTTCTAGCGATTCAAACGCCGAGGGTCAGACACAGCAGGATCGCCATAGAAGAATGCCATGTATCGCTGACATCGAAGTTATACGGAGATGGTATCAATTTATGAAGTCTGTTCCCGGTACAATTCTATTATTCGATGGAGGCCAAGACCCGCTGCATCTTGAAGATTTTTTGCAAATTCTAGACATGGACAGAGAGTGGAGCTCAATGGTAATTATTTATTTATTATCTTTTGTTTTCATAGCTATCAGGATCATCAGGTATCTCCAAGAAATTATGAATGTTCTTATTTTGCAGCACGTTGACCCGTAAGCATTCCGGAGTCCTTGCATGAAGAAAGTCCACGACGCGTGGTTTTCGGTAGGCCCTATCCCGTAAGCCAAAGGGTACAATTGCTCATTGGCATCCTTTGCCACAGCTACGAATAAAATCCCGTTATTTTTCCCCTTCAGGTGGGTGCCATCCACGACTATAACCGGCCTGATACACATTGGATATGTGACTCGAGTAGCACCGAGAGCGATGAAAACGTGTTTGAAACGGCCGTCATTCCCAATGTCTAACTGCGTGATAGTACCGGGATTTGCCTCTTTCAGCATGTGGAGGTAACCGGGCAGCATGTTGAAGGAGTCTTCGTATCTCCCATAAATTATTTGAATAGCGCAGTTGCGGCCCCTCAAGGCTACACCATAAGAGATGTCCACACCAAACACGGACCTCAGCTCGTTCCTAATGACCTTCGGTTTTATTATTTCGGTGTCACGTTGAATTATTTTCGCAAAGTAGGCCCCAATAACCTTAGAACGGACCTTCCTCTTCAACAAATTTGTTATATCCTCCCTGCACGTGTGATCGCCGCAAAACTTTCTGACTCGCCAAGGTCCGCCTTGGGTAGTGGCGCGTAACTTGAAGGTGCAACTCTTCGATGATTTGCAATGCAGCCATAGCCGGATCATATCAGACTTCTCAGTAGCACTTTGCGCCCTCCTCTCCAAATTCCACAAACCGGCTGCCACTTGGAGGTCATCCTTTGTATCGTAAATGGCATCAACCTCCAACCCTTCAAGGATCAAATTACCATCATCTACATAGACTGCTGAGTCGTTAGGATGGATAGGGACCATGGGAACGATCCAACTACTCATAGGCCTTGTATCAATATCTTCATCATCCCCGTGCTGGCTTGGATACATCAATCGTAAGAGCTTCTCCATCCCTCCTTCCTCAAGTATCCATGCTGTGTACTCGGCAAATAAAGACTTGTTCATCCGCCTATCAGGAGTGTCTCCATCTTCGTCGACTGAAATCTCCGCATCAGCATCCGCCTCAACGTCATACTCCGGGTCGTCATCATCATCTACGTCATCATCGAGATCGACTTCAGTTTGCGGTTCAGTATGCCCATGGTGCTCATCCGAGGTTGGGAAATTGAGGTCCGGGATTTCACTCTCTCTGGCAGTCGAAAAACGAGGATTTGAACTCGAGGCGAAGTTAGTATCGCCGACAAAGACGTCATCTTCCCAATTTGAAGATGCAGCAACCCTCCTCCCAATCTCATCGAGTTGCGCATGCCAATCACCTCCATGGTAATCAAATTGGAATGACCCACCATACTGGTACGATTGCTCGTACGTAGGGAAATATGATGATGAGGCACCAGCTTGTTCACCGGCTAAGTAAGAAGACGATGTCCCGGTATTCGAAACCACGTATAGTTTTGGGGCCGATTCTCTACCGCACAAACGAAGAAGTTGTTCATTTGTTTCCAATGGTGATTTAGTAAGCCGTCCGAATTGAGATTGCTTGAAGTAGAATATCTCATAATCAGTGCCAAAGAGATTACACATCTCCGTTATGTTGCATCTCAAGTTGTATAAACTTATTGATTCTCTTGATAAAGGGATATCAATCTCTCTGCCACCCTGATAATTACTATTGGACCAATTTCCTCCGTAAGTCACGTGTACAAAAATAAACGTCATCTGCATAAGAAAAGTGAATTTAAGTTAGAAAACTATAATGGATAAAAATTCATATGTCAAAAACTTCTCAACGATATTATTCAAAAGTAATATTTTTATTTAATTTAATGTGAAAACACGCGGGAAAATGTCAAAAAAAAATAAAATAACAAATTCATAAATAATGCAATAATAATTAATAGCACTCGATAAATTAACAAAAGTGCTCAATAAACAAACAAATAGCACTCGATAATCAACCTATAGCTCTCGATAAAATACAAATAGCGCTCCATAATTCACATATATCGCTCAATAATTTTTAATAAACCTAGTTTGTGATTATTTTTAATTTTAGTTTTCTAATGTGTTATTCTTATTTTAGCATTATTCCAATTTTTAGCCCCATTTTTAGCGCATTAAAAATTCCAAATAAAATGTAAGAATTCTCTATTTTATAGTATATTTTTACTAGTAATTTTATTTTTTTAATATGTATATTTTTACTAGTATAATATGAAATAACATAAAAATGGGAACACTAAATAATTTAACATCATTTAATATTAAGCACGTTAGATTTATAGAAAATCATATAATTTAACATAATTTAGCACGCTACATTTTAGAAAATAGTATGAATACCTTGTATAATTATATCTCTTGCGCGCGTTTCTTGCTTCTTTTTATTCTCCTCACTTCTTCCTCTTCCTCCCTATTTTTTCTGAAATTTCTTTAACTCACAAGAATGAGCTCAAGATTTCGACTGAGTCCTGAATACATAGCTTTTCAATTGAATTATTTGATTTACTGTGTAAATGCTACTATTTAATCCGTGAAGTAACTGTGCGAATAATTTTGTAGATCCGTGAATTTCGTAGAATTGTTTGTTTTGTAGCAATAATTGCTACAAAACAACAAACAAACTGAAAAGCGCTCGTATTTTGGTTAAAAGCGCTCGACGTTTAGGTAAAAGCGCTCGATGTATGGTTAAAAGCGCTCGATGTTTTTAATGAAAATATTCATTTTTAAACGCCCAATGCTGTATCAATAGCGCTCGATATGAGCTGTTATTTCAGCGCTATTGGCTGCATGAGGGCAGCGATATTTATCAGCGATATTCGCTTTTGGAAAACGACAAAATCATATCCCAAAAATACGTGAAATGCGGAAATTGATGTGTGAAGTGGGGCCCAATTTTATTATATTTTAAAAAAACGGGCATTTTGTGAATGTGTAATTTCACAATGGGCATTTATTGAATGTGCATTTCCAAAACGGGCAAAAATAGACATTAAGAGTTAAATATATACTACCTTCATCCCATTACATTAGTCATCTTTGCTTTTTGATTGTTCGGCACGCTTTTCCACCGAAACCTAGTACGAGTTTTAAAATATAATTTTGACGTATTCATTTTTTCACGGGGTACTATGAGTAATGTAATGGGATGGAGGTAGTATATTTTCTTTTGTTTTGAGAAAAAGGAATAAACATTTCTTCCTCACTCAAATTGAACAAAGATTAGCAAGCCAAAGAAAGAGAGAGAGAGAGAGAGCCGGACCTGACTTAAGGCCCAAGAGGCCGGCGCTTCCGGCTCCAAAATTTCGGGGGCCTACAATTTTTTTAAAAAAATAGTATCAGTGTGTAATTTTTATTTTTATTTTAACTAATTTTTTGATTAAACACAACAAAATGCACAAAAATTGGCTTAGTTTTATTTTTAATATAATATTTCTATAATTTAATAAAAATACTTCAGTTTTGATCTTCATTAATTCTTTATACGAATCTAATATTTGCCCAATTTGATTCCTACATGGTGCACATAAGGCATTGTAAGTTCCACCCGACAATCCACAATCCACGAGTGTAGATTAATAATGTATCTAAAAACGTTATTGTGTATTAACTCAAACATATAAATTGACTTAAATTGATACATTATTTAATTAAACAACATCGTTTTCAGATATATTTTTGCACGCGTGGATTGTTAGGTGAAACTTTCAACGCCACATGTGTGTGGCGTAAGAGTCAATTTGAGGGTTAATATCATATTCATGTCAAAATTTAATAAAGATAAAAGTTAATGTATTTTTTTGAATTTTTGAAAGATTGTGTTCAAATGAAAATGAAACCTAAGTTTATGTATTTTGCTGCATTTAACCCTAATTTTATAGTATATCTTCAATCATTCTTTTCGAAGATAAGAATTTTTTATTTCTTATTTCAACTAATTTTTATTATATTTTTTATAATTTTGTACTACTATTATTTATTTTTTTTCTTGCTTCTTAAATGTCCTATTTTTTCCTTTTTCGCCGAGGGCCTCACGAGTTACAGGACCGCCCTGGAGAGAGAGAAGGGGTTACTCCATGATAAATCTAGTAATCAGTACAAAAAAAACTCTTTTAATACAAGAGCCTCATATACAATCATTACCACATCATTACCTCTATCATTAATCAATTTGATTAGGTCATTTACAAACCAAAATTTCAAAATTTACCCATATATTGCATGGTAACTGGCCCTTTCACTTCTTGAAACTTTTGTTGTCACATTCCATAGAGGAAGAGTCTGTTTAGAAAATAATTCATCGGCCAAAAAAAGAAAAAGAAAAAAGCTTCATCAGTAGGAGTAATATATTAATCGAAATAATTAAGATGCAAAATTCAACAAAAAATAATTTACCATCATGAGATGAGCGCTAACTCAACTTCTCCAATATAGACTACCAGCATATCTACAAACAAACATGTGTGATTTTGTCAAAAAATTAGTAGCCAACATGTTCATAATTTGTCATGCAACTACAATAAATTAAAAGAGCCGGACATAATTAACATAACGCAATGTGATTTCTGACCAGTGATTCAATAAGAGGGCAACCATCAAGAATGGCTTGATACCCCCTATTGGTGATGGTAGACCCGAAAAAGCCGAGGCGAAGGTGGATCAAATTCGGCATGACTTTTGATATAGCCACTAAGTAGTCGTTGCCATTTCCGACTCCGGAAATGGCATCGTGCTTGATGAGTGTGAAAGACCTCAACTCGGAGCACGCGATGCCGATGGCCTCCACGTCTTCAACGTTCACTTGGTTCATGAATAAGATGTGCAGCTCTTCTAGGTTAGGGAAGCTTTTCGCCGCCTCGCCTAGTCCTTTGCCCGATATATTCTTGCAGCACGAGAGGCGGAGGCGTCTTAGCTTACTCGATCTGTACGAGCATTGTATCATTGTATTAGAAAAATTAAGATGTCTGTAGAGCTTATACGATGACGAAATTAAGTGTTTTGGTCTAATATTCTTATTTTACCAAACGTTTTTCAAGATCTTATATGTACGCATAATCTCGTGCAAAAGAAAAGTGTGTGGTTTTACCTTTGTGGGCCCAGAGCACTAACAAGAAAACGAAATTTAAAGAAATGTACCTAAGGGAGATGTAGTGAAGAAGTTCATCATTTCCGAAGTACTCGATATTAATGTCCATCAAATCTCCGTCGCTGCGGTCCACGGCGCGGCGGCACATGCTCCCGAGGCGGCGCGTGTCGTAGCACGAGCCCGAGTTCTTCACGTCAACGATGCGCCACATGCTACGGTCGCGGCACACGCTCCGCCACGTCTTGCAGACCTTCTCCGCCGTCTCCAGCATCTCCGCCGCTCCCAGCCTGTGCAGGATGTCCGCCGTCACGTCCATCGGGAGATCTACCCACGGAGGCGGCGCCGCCGCCGCTGAGGAGGAGACGGGCACCTCCTTCGCCGGAGTTTTCTTCTCCGGCAGCTTCCGGAATTTGAACGCCTTTCTCCGCATGGCGAGAAATAGTGGAGAGCGATTAAAACACGTACTATATATATTTATATAATTTATACACATAACATAATTATGCAAATTCTACGTATTTCATACGAAAATACGTACCTTACACCATATTACGATCTTCTCGAACTTGATTTTGATTTTGATCTTGATAATAGGTATTGGATCTTCCATCTGAGTACGATGCGATCTCCTTTAATTTTCCCGAATTTATTATGGAGAAACGTTTATTAGTAGTTTTTTTCAATATATCTTCTCATTTTATTCAAAATTTGGGAGAAAAAGAGGATAAATAAATTCAAACTTTTATTGCATATACGTACCTTGCGATTAATTAGCGCTACGTTTCATTGAACTTCAATCCTACATTATTTCGTATATTCTGCACTCTGCAGGCGTATGATGTGAAGAGGAATTTCATATTATATCTCTCGTATTCTTGAATTCTACAGTATGGCATTACGTACATGCATGCAATATATACGTGCAGTGGTATCTTCACACGTAGCATTGGTTGTTAACATACGAATTTGAGAGAAAAAGGCATTTGAAATAGATCTTGTTCGGTTATAATTGCATTTGTTCATCATCTCTATATTTTGTCACCATAGTAAATGATAAAACATACCCATTCGAAACGTTTCTTTCTTTTCGCCACGGTAATTATAATTAAAGAAAATATGGAACGTCTCAAAAGGAAAAGGGGGAGCGTATAGTATCCTTTGTCTGAAGATACAGTAGTTCCCGTAAAAAATGCATATTTTTACTTTTAGCATAGTTCTTGTTCTGGCTGAAATTGGATGGAATTTCTCTATTTTGTTAAGAAAAGAAAATATTTGTCATTAATAAGGTTCGCAAATAATCCAATATAACCAAAAAAAAGAACCTAATGTACTTTCCCCAATAATAATGCCAGTCTCCGATAAATAAAATACTGATAGGCAATATTACTACATTCAAGTAAACTAAAAGGAAGAACAGAGAAAGGAGACTCTACATTCAAACTAACTACACAGATTGAACAGCTGATCAAAGTCTACAGTGCACATGGAAAGGCTACAAACAAGACAAATCTAGGAAATCACAAGGCATTTAAACACCATGACACTATATATACAGGCTACAAGAAACCACAGATTACGGATGAAAACCGATAAAAACCTCCGTTAAGCCATTACTCATCAAAGAGTAGATCATCTTGGTAATCATATTCATACGAGCAAACACTTCCCCCCGAGAATTCAAGATAGTCATCGTAATCAGACACTATATCCATGTCAGAGAAACCAGTTATATAGTCATCATCCGATGTTTCATAATCATAAATCTCAGCATCAAAGCGATAATCCTCAGTCGAGTCATGAGGACGCCTCAGATCTTTAATCCTTTGAGTACACAATTTGCTTATGTTTCCACCAAAATGGATATTGAAACACTGCCTCAGATCAAGGGACTCGAGATAAGGGCAACCTTCAAGAATTGCCTGCAACCCCTCATTTGTCATTTTATTTCCAAAAAGTTGGAGATGTCGTAGTTGAGGCATGTTTTGTGCAATTGCTCGAGCCTCCATATCACATACCAGATACTGTCGCCTGAACCAGCGATTGTTCAATTTAAATGATTTCAAGTGAGGGCAACATTTACCAATGGCTTCAATAGCTTGTGAGTCGATAGAAGTGTAGTAGAGATGCAACTCCTCTAGTAGAGGGAAACTTTTGACTGCTTCGACCAGACCCTCACCTGTTATGCCATAGGAAAACACGAGCTGAAGACGTCTGAGCTGAGAACACCTGTCAAAATGGGTGACGAAGCAAACTCAGGCACAAGCAGTAAGGCAATAATACGAAATTTATATGCATATGAGGTTCAGTAGTTCTGCATAACAAATTATTACTGTGAAACTAACAAGGAAAGACCAAAACAAACCAAGTTAACAGAAGGAGAGATTCATCCAATGAGTCTATATGATAGCTCGTAAAAATGAGAACCAGAGAATTCACATTCCCAACATCAGACTCATTTTTCATGAAAAGAATAAATAATTTTCAATGTTACATCCCATATTCAACATTGATCAATGAGCAGGAATGAAAAGTTAGTAAAACTTGTCTTCCTTCAATTCCCTCGTTTACTTTACACATTACCAGTCATGAACGAGTCTTTACATCGTCATATAAAATTCCCATTAAAACCTTGATAGTGTATCATCCATCAATTCCCTCATTTACTCAATTTACAGTCTCACAACTTTTTTCCCTCTCTAAATAAACCCATCACCTGAAGAAAACCTTATATTGAATCATAAAGATTCCCTCATATTAAATCTCAGAAACACAATCATCCAGTGCTCAAACAAAAGAAAGAAAGAAAGAAAAAAAAAAAAAAAAAAAAAAAAAGAAGAAAAAACTCAATCATCCAGATATCTTCGCACAAAAATACGTCCAACAGGGAAGAATAACGTACAAGAAACTATAATTGTATAAACAAAATACTACGACATTCACACCATAAAGCAGAAAACCGATGAATTTATGCAGTTCACCCAAAACAGAGCACCTACACTTACTTGTATCTCCCGGAAACCAGAGCAAAATGTGAACTTCGAAAATAAATCAAGCCAAGATGCAACAATAATCATCCATATTCATCAAAATGGCAATCAATTTCCACGAAAAATACAGAATTACCTCTGAGACATATATAGCAGCAATTCATCAGTACCAAAATACTCGATATTGATATCGTTAAGTTGCCCCTGGCTGCAATCGACTGCGTGGCGGCACATCGTCTCCAAATTGTACGGAATTTCCCAGAGATCGCCAGTATTTTGCATGTCGACGCATCGCCACATGGAAGGATCTCGGCACACACTCTGCCACGCTTTGCACACTCTCTGCGCCGTCGTCAGTATCTCGATCGCCCCCAACTTGTGCAGAATCGCCGCCGTTATCTCCCGCGGCAATTCCAGCCACGGTGGTACCGCCTCCGCCGCGGTCGGCGACGGAGACGACGTCTGATCTTCCATTTCCAAGGATTTTGCGTGTTCGATTTTGGGGGAAAAATTCGATTGGGCAAAGGCGAGATTTTTAGGGTTTGGAGGGGAAGGAAACGTGTGAGATTGAGTGGTTTTGGGATCAGGCGATAGCAGATAAATGATGCAATAAATAGTATTTTTTTTTATAGATTAATTAAAAATTGAAGTATGAATAAAAATATTTATTTTTCTTGAAAGCATGAAAATAGTGAACGATTCATCTTTTTAATGAGAAATTTCTTCATTATATCAAAGAAAAATTAATGGGGCATTATAAAAGTACGCATAAAATCAAGTGCTTCCTTCTTTATTAATTGAACATCACCAGCATAATGTTATTATAAATCAAAATCATTTTAAATATATTTATTTATATAAATATTTTTAGTGTGTGTTGTTGGAATTGATGCAAGAACACTGATAGAGGGGATTTTTTCTTTTCTTTTTAATTTTTTTTTAAAAATAAAATTCATCAGTCATCAAAGTCTTACATGAAAAAACAAATCAAGGATTTAGAAGACTATCGGCCGGTCAAATTGTTCCTCAAGAATAGAATAGCTGGTGATTAGTCAAAGCTTTTTTCTTTTCTTTTTTTTTTTCTTTTTTTGGAATTTTCACATTTTTTAGAAAATAGATGCACAATTATGATAAATAAATAATTATATGCCAATTTCACCGATATTAAATTCAAGTGAACTTTGTTTTGGATCAGTTTCACAACATAACGAACAATCTAATTATGGAAAAAAAAAATTATCCTTTTTTACTAACATCTTTAAATTATAGATTAACATTTGACTGGGTATTAAATCCAAGGGCTCGACAAATTAAAAATAAAATGGGTTTTGCTAGATGGCCATAATATGGTCATCCATAAGAGGGCTTTATTGTCATTATGTACTTCTTAAATTATAAGTTTACATGTATATCTTTATACTTTATTTACGGAAAGAGATGTATGTAAAGTAGTTTCCAAACAATTCATATCTCTCCATATTAATAAGAGTTTTTATTTCCATAAATAATATGTAAATATAATATAATTAATACATTGCGTAAATAGGTTTAGATATATCACATTATTTGGTCAAAACATTTTCTATACAAAAATTACGTACATTAAGATACTATTAATAAAATAAATAAATAAAATAAGCTTACAATTAGAATGGTTTAAATTAAGTAATTTAAGTTGCTAAAAAATGGATTAAAAAATTAAAAAATATTAGAAATTCATATAAATTTAATTTCATTTTTTACTATAAAAATAAGTCAAAACAATATTTACTTATGAATTGTTATGACACTCCATCCCCAATATTCGTGTTAAAATTTTCTTCTTATAACATCTCCCAAATACATGTTATTTTCTAATATGGAAATTATTCTCTTACACACTCTCTTATATTCTAAACTTTTGAAAGTACACTTTATTTACACTACAAAAAAAGTGTCTAGTAGTGACACATTTTTAGTGACACCCAAGAGATGTCACAAAATTTGCTACATGCTTAGTGTCACAAAATTTTGTTACACCTACACATGCATCTATATACTTTTGTGACATAAAAAAATGTAAGTATTTGGAAATTAACTACACTAAAAAATGCCACTAAATTTAGTGACATTCTTTTATTTTTGTGACACGATTAATAGCTACTCATTCAAATGTGTCACAATTTTTTTTAGTGACATTTATAAGTATCAGGATTCTTCTAATTTTATGTCACTATTAAATCTTTTTGTTGTAGTGTTTTTAAAATATAAAAAAAAATTGAACCTACCACATTGTCTTCTTCTAACAATTTTATAAAATTTCGGATTGAGTTCGTTTCAAATTTGTAAAAGTTAAAAATAAATAAATAAATAATAATAATAATAAAATTGATCTTTATTTTTAGGGTTTTTTTTTTTTTTTTTTTTTTTGGGTCTTTAGTTGTTACGTAGTATTACATATTGGACACGTTATTTTTTATATATATGTATAAATCAGGCAAACCACATTTATAATAAACTCCATCTATTTTTATTTTTTATTTCAGTATATCCCAATACAATATTCTATATGTTTGACATCATCAAATCCTTACATACAGAAATTGCAATTTGTTATATTTCGATATTAAAATGAAGTGTTGTTGAATATATACAAAATTAAATTCCAAAATAATCTTAATTTGAAACCTATTATGAAAAATCATAGTAGTACATTTTAATCCCAGTAATGGAGGCAATTCGATACGATCTCTTCTTCCTTCAAATATTTCTCTGCATTTTTCTTCCTATAATGCATATAATTTTGTTATATATTTTTAATGCAAATTGTTGGTTTACTATGAACTTTTTGTAATTACTAGTAATTATAAACATGTAGTTGGACTATTTTTTAATATCGAGCTAGCATAATACTGTATTAAAATATATGTTGTAATATTAAAATGTAGTTGGACATTTTTTAACAATTAATACCTTCAAAAAATTTCGAAAATAAAATAAAATAAATACATGTGTTATTAAGTGTTGTATGTATCATAGAGTGCCAAGTATGTTTGGCTCTTTCTAATATTTATTTTAGATGACTATCATAAGTATAAATTACTTCAATTAAGTATAAGTATATTGATTTTATTTACTTCAATTAAGCTTTTCAATTATTCGTACAAAATAAAGGACATTTAATGTGATGGAAGACTTAGTTTAATGATTCTACTATATTTAAATTAAGGGTATAATAGGCTACAAGAATCAAGCAAGTTACCTTATTTATTTTTGGATATTAAAAGGGGCATTATGGCTGGCCATATTATGGCCGCCTAGATTAATCCAAATAAAATTATTAAATTTTAATTTCAAGTTCGGCTTAATAAAGCCTCAAAATTGATTCTAGCCAAATAATGAACTCAGTTTGTTTAAACTAGTACTATAATAAACGACTTTGCATTAAACAAAATACTGCAATTGAAGATTGAAATTAAAGAATCAATCATTCTGAAATCATATATTCTGGCAGGAATATTTGTCTATGTTTATATATGTAAGTAATATTCTTGATTAGTGGACGTGAATAGTTGCACATGATTAATCATGAAGCCAACTATTCTCTCAAGTCAAAACCAACTACAGCCAAACAAAACAAAAATACATCAAATTTCAAACCTAAACCAATAATCTCGCAAATATTAACAACCATTTAAAAACTAAATAAAAAAATAAATAAAGAAGCAAATTCTCTCATTAGCTGACGCCGAAGGAGTAGAACACCGACTATAAACCAGTTTCATCATAATTGATAATGCTATAAAATAGGAGAGAGAAAGAAGAGAGAGAAGCAGGGAGAGGGTTTGCGAAGCAACCTCTCTTCTTTGGATCTCTCAATTATTTTAATATTATCCAAGTTGAATCCATAGGTACAGGTATTTGTTTCAGAACAAAAAAAAAAGAAGAAAAAAAGTGGGTCTTTTTTATTATAATTTGTCGGCCCATTCTTTTGTCTTATGTGTTGTTGATTTCTTGAAAAGGTGATTGATTTAGGAACCCTTTTCTGTAATAATAGTAGTCAATTTTCTTAATTATTAGTTGTTTCTTAATTTGAGAGAAATTATGAGCCAACATCGAACAAATTCCTCACCGGATTTGGATCTTCCTGCTTCGCCAAAAGACCAACGATACGATGATTTGGCATTACAAGGTGCAGTTTCTTGATTTCCTACGTTGTAGTATTCTTGTATTGTTTCACTTGCTCTCTCTCTCTTTCCATCTCCTCCTTTTTCTCATGTTGTTAGCAATTTAGTTTGGATTAGGGATCTTCATTGATTTCATACGTTGTAGTAATCTTGATTTTTCTCATGTCGCAAACTTGTGGGAAATTTCATATTAGATGAGGGATTATGGTTGTTTTCTCTTGCCTCTTGATATATCCAAGAATGAAATCTTGAACCATATATGAACATTTTATTAGGTGATGCATTGAATTCTTGAAATTTACCAACAGGGGTAGCAGCAAATGTAAAATTACTGCTAAAACTGATCCAAGATCATCAAATGGCCTGCGATCAGGACAAAAATGATCATAGGAGAATGTTGAGGGTTGCCACAATGATGACAATTTTGGATAATGCAAAGGACAGGATCCAAAAATGCCAATCATTTGGCCTCAAGAAGACAGAGGCCGAGCTCCGGAGGTGCAACACTGACTTGAGGCGGAACTCCATCCCCAGGGACAAAAAGCCCGGTGGTGGGCCCGAGACGGAGGTGGAGGAGGAGGCGGCGGATGAGGGCAAAGAGCGGCTAAAACGCGAGCTGATCGCAAGCTTAGCCGCTCAGAGAAACCTCAAGGCAATGTGCTCGAGTTTAGGGAAAGAAAAGAAGTTCATGGAGGCGGAGCTTTCGAAGAAAGTGCATGAACTGAGTGAGATGGAGGAGCTGTTGAATAATCTCAAGGCGCAAAATGAGACATTGCGCCAAAAAGTTCAAGAATGCCTCTCCGAGCATAAGGACAGGAAGTCCAGTGGTGGTGGTGGTGGTGAGGATATGCAGGCGGCGTTGGTACTGCAGGAGAGGAACAAGGTGCTATCTGAGCAGATGTTGAGGTCTATCGATGGTTATAGATCAATGAAGAGGAAACTTAAGGTAGCTCAGGAGGAGAATGCAATGTTGCATTCAACGGTAGACGAAGTTGGGGAGAAAGTCGTGAGGAGTCTCGAGAGAGTTAGGAGTCTCAAGGAACGGATGACTACACCGTCCCCTTCAAGGACCGAGGCCCCCCTCGATCTCCAAGAGGAGATCATCGGGTTGGAGAATATGTTTGAGCGCTTTGGAATGTTGGTGGAGAAGCATGAGAAGAACAGGGGGGATTGCGCTCGGTCGAATGGCGAGATTAATGCCTACAAGCCTTCTGTCCTGGCCTGAGATGAACACTAATTATGGATTAATTAAAAGATTTTGGAGGGGACTAACTAGAATTTTGTTTTGAATTGGTTTTTGATTGTCAGTTTTTGTAAGTGATGGCATTGTTTCAAGATGTGGAAGTCTTGATTGTGTGTGAAAAAAAAAAAGCTGATGATTTGTATAGGTCATTAGCATGTAAATAGATGTATCATAGTCTTCTTGTTTGAAGGCCTGACTAATTAGAATGTGTTAAATGTATGTGAAGCTGCAGTTGGAAACTTGGATAATTATCTCCTAAATCTTTGGCTTCGTCCTTTGATTTTGAGGGAATAGTTCATAGTAAATGGCATGAATTGTGTTGATACTAAATCTAATACCTATCATGAAAGTTAAAATTACGAGACATAATACTATTTTGCAATATAATCGTAAGATTCGTAACATATACTGGTAAAAGTATTACCGTATAAATTGGAGCTATGGATTCATTACTAGGAACTAATACAATCAATATAAAGAAGTGAAAACTTAGTACACATGCATATTAATCAAAGAGTTCCCATTGGGTTGCATTATGAGATGGTTCAAATGTTTCCCACGCCGTTGTCACAACCGAAGGTGGTACTTTCTGCTTCGCGTTTAGTACCTTGAGCACATCTAGCTTTTCCACACACTTCCGCACTACATCTCCCTGCAATTCATTTCCCATCTTCGCTCTTAAATTAATTTTTATATAAATTCGCATTGAGTATTCGTTTGGTTCAATAATTGAAAGGAATCACTTGTAAAAGATATAATCTAGGTAGAACGAATTTTATTTTTCCTTTATTTTTTTAGGATAATAATTTGATAGATTGAGATACCATCAACTAAAGGTAATAAATAAGCCACTACTCAAACCAAACAATAAGTAAATTAAAATTTGGCTAAAATTAAACCAAACATGGAGTAAATGATTTTAAAAGTATGGAGAGAAGATGTAAAAGGGAGGAGGAGGAGGATATAGGCATACTTGCGTCTGTTTGTGTGCACATGCATTAGCCTCCGTAGCACTAATGTTATCCAATTTCACAGCTTGTCGCATTAACATCTCGATTAATGTCGTGATCTGTAATTCAGCTACTCTTTTCCCATTTCCAATTGACGTCTCTATTGCACTTACCTATAATCCACGTCATCAAAAATAATAAAAAAATAAATACTCCGTAGAAGATAAGGGGTTGAGATTTGTACTATATTATAGTTTGAGTAATATTTTTCTAAAGAGAAACGGAACTCATTCTACATGAAGACTGATCTCCTACCCATCGTGAACTAACCCCACCATGTGGGCTGAGATTCAATGATTTAGCGTATCAAAAATAAATTTAAATTTTACCAAAACATTATAAACCTTACTAAAAATCGAATCCTACTTAAAAAAATGACCAAAATAGTGGGTTCTATCTGAATTTCAAGAAAACAAAAAATAATATACTCCAAGCAGCAACAGCATTGGGAAAACAGCGCATGCATGAATGTTAACTGAATTATGGAATGCAAGTTAAACCACAAATTCGAAGTTTTTTTTAATTTTTAAGTAATTATGATAACTACATTAAAATTAAGTGTCGAATAATAGTAAAACCACATAAGAGAAGCAGTTTCATGATGAGATTAAATTCACTGTTCCCTCCTAAATCCACTAAAAAAAATTGACTTAACGTATAATTTAATTAATTGTACTCATGCCATCAAAGACGTGCTCAAAGTTCAGATAACATCCCTTTAATTCAATTTTATTTCTTTATTTTTATTAATATAGCTAAATAGTCAAAGCAATTATACAAGTCACCAAATTAATGAACAGCTGTTAATTACAGGTGATTTATCTTACTAAACTAACATTAAATCATCATAGTTGACGCTTCGACAGCAAAATTAAACGGTTGCAGTCCTAATTGCCTTCTCACCTTCTACTCCTTCTTCTATTATTATAGTTATAATTTTAATATTAAATGTAAGTATTAATAGTGACCGGTATAGTTATGACTATAATATCTATCGTTTCTTGACAACACATCACCTTGGATTTTTTACATGTACACACAACGTTTCTTGCACAAAAGACAAACGAAATAAGTATTTTTCATTTACAAACCGACTATATTTACATGTTAATTTTATTTTATTTTCAACTCAATTTATAAATAATATCGCTACCAAAATATCAGACTTGCACATCAATAAATAAATAAAAATAAGAATATAGGATCCTAGTTCATTAAATAAGAAACGTACACATTTTTACTAGTATACTACTAGCATTTACGAGACCCTAATTAACCGATAATGCATCCATGCAACGTATTTTGCCGTCATTATTAAGCTAATTAAGAAGAAAACTGTAATTTTTATTTTTTATTTTATTTTTTTGATCAGAAGAAAACTGTAATATCCTTAAAAAAAGTGAGAAGAAAAAAACTGTAATTAATTAATAGCAAGAGCATTTACTAACCTGCTCCGCAAGCCTATCGACCTCCGTGGACACGTCGTCGATCAGCCGTTGGATCGTCTCGATCTTGGCCTTCCGCCTCATCTCGACCATCCGTCGCTCCTTGCTCTCTGGATCGTCGATTAAGATGACTTTCGACCGGTCTTTGACCCCGCACGTGTCTAAGTAGTCGCTATTTTCCCTCTCTTTCCCTCTGAAAATCAGCCGCTGCTCCGCCGGCTGCAACCCGGTCTCCGCCGTCAGAAGCTTCTTCAGCTCGCCTTACAAATCAAAATTCGCACCAAAAATCAATCCACATTGCTTTCAAAAATCCAGAAAAGAAGGAAGGAAGGAAAAATTCACCGAAAGATGATTGCGAATTAGCCGAGATCTGATACAAAACGGCGCCGTAGACGACTCGAATGCGCAGATTGGGCGTGGCGGAGTCTACAGAACCCTCGCTCCTCTTCTGCACCAGCATCCCGCTCGGCCGGACCTCCCACTCCACCGCCTCCGCCGCCGGGGCAGAGGACGACGTAGTGGTCGCCGCCTCCGCCGCTTCGCTGCGGCGGCCGGTGAAGTTCAGCCTGCGTTTCATCATCTCCGCAATCCGCATGCACGAAAAACAGAGAAAGTCGGTAAAAATAAAATTGGTTGATCGATTGTGTGTGAACTAGTACCTCGCGGTACAATACAAGATTATGAAATGTAGATTGGTGGAGCAAACGTAACGGAAATTGATTGAAAGTGTGGCGAATGAGAAATCGCCATTGATGAAGAGACGGTTGAGTTGCAGTGACAGCTAAAGGAGGGAGGGAGGGTTGCCGACAATTGAAGGGATTACCGTTTTGAGGAAATAATTGAGTGTGGGATTTTTGGTTGCTTTTGATGGAGATGAGGTTTTTTATTGGCCCACTTGGAATCTCACTATTGGGGGCTTTTGTTTAGTGCGGGCCCAAATATTTTTGTTTTTTAACCAAGTTTAATTTGTTAATGTAACTGTTTTCCAACTCATCGTGAGTTGATAATACATTAATACCAGTAATTTTTATTTTAATGTATTTTTCAAAAACTATACCCAAAAAAGAATAAAAGATCTCGTTTGTGCATTACTACACAATTTCAAATAGAACCTTTCAACTATTAGAAATTTTACACTATAAAGAATAACGTCAATTAATTACCATGTATAATCTCTAACATTCTCATTTTATCAAAAATATTTTGAAGTATTGAAAACAGTTAATTTAATCGTAAATCATCAAGTTTGTTTCTATAAAAATGTCTTGGGCGTCATTTTTCTGCGAATGAATGTCAATCAGTGACGGATCTATGTGTATCCCACATGCGACTCAAGCTCCATCATATTTTTATTTTTATTTTTCGTAACTTACAAATTTACAGAATTATTGACATTTTTAATGAAAAAGAAACATAACAATATTTATTTCGCGGGCCCACGATATCAAATTAATGGGTAGGCTTCCGAACCAAAAACTCAACAGTAATAGCCCCATTAATTCCTCTACCCTTTTAGAGTCCAATAAGCTAAATAGATAAGCCCATTTAATCAAATACGTTTTTTTTTAATCAAAGACTTTCACGATCATGTTTCGTCTAAGTAATTAATACCATCAAACATGATTCTTCTAAAAGTTCTCTTGCAAAGAGTTGATGTAATGGGTAGACATTCATATGATATCTTCTTCCATTATGGTACTATTATCTTATATTGAAATTAATTTTTATTTATCTGTTTATTTACTTCAATTTAGATGATACTATGATTTAGTCTAATATAATAATATTACTAATTAAGAAGGGGAAGTATGCAAAAATAATCACTTTGAAATACTAAAGATAAATAATAGTCACTTCTTGGATAAAAAAGATAAAAAAAATAGTCATTTTTACTATAATACCCCGCCCTTTGCCGAATTCACGATTTATTAGTCGTGAATTGCTATAAAAATGTAAGGTAATTCACGAATTTACAAACTCGATTTGTGAATTCACTCACATACATTGTCCGAAATCACGAACTCAATTCATGAGTCACACAAAATGCCTTGATTCACGAATTGAATTTGTCAATTAATTTGTGAATTAGTGAAGAAAAAGAAGCAAATCACGAAAAAATTTCGTGTATTCAAGGGAATTCGTCAATTGACAAACTCCAATTCGTATATCGAAGAATAATTGACAAAAGAAAATGAGAAAAAAGAGAGGTAATGTGTATGCGTGAGTGTTGCTGTGCGTGAGTGCGTGGTGCTGCATGTGTGTGTGTGATGTGTATGTGTGTGACGTGCAGCGTGAGTTATTGTGGTGTGTGTGTGAGAAAGAGAGAGAGAGAAAAAAAAAAGGGGACAGAGAGGGAGCTAGAGGTGCTGTCTGTATGTGTGTGTTATAATGCGTTGGTGTGTGTGCGCGTTTGTTTGGTGTGTGTTGTGCGTGATTGAGTTTTGGGAGGAAGGAGAAGAGTTAATATGATGTCTTAATATTTTATTTTGCCCTTTTTTTAAAAGCACATGTATTTTATGCCCCCATTTTAAATGATATGTCATATATGCCCTTTTTTTTTTTATTTTAATATATAAATGATAATACTTTATAGATATATATGTTTAACTTCCTTTCTGTGAAAGTAATGGTGGCTCAGACAAACAATGGCCGGCGGTGGAAATGTTATAGCAACAGAGAGGCAGCGCTGGAAATAATATTGAATTTAAAACAGAAAAAGAAAATTATGGTGTGAATCACCGCCGCGTTTCCGTCGCCATTTGTATGACTGCCGGTGCTGAGAAGTTTCCGGCGACGGAAACGCGGCGGTGAATCTTATGTGCCGGCGAAGTGGGCGGACGGAGGCGACAGTGAGAGGGAGCCGGCGGTGAGCGGGGCGGCGCTGATGAGGAGGCGGCGGTGAGGGCGGGGTGGCGTTGAGAGAGGAGGACGCGGCAGTGAGAAAGGAGGGGGCGGCTGTGTTGCAGGCGAGAGGGTGGGGGGTGGTGAGAGAGGGTGGTGAGAGAGGAAAGGGGTGGGCGGTGAGAGAGGGGAGGGGACATGGGCGGTGAGAGGGTGAGAGGAGAGTGTGGCTGGCCCCACTTCACCCCACTTCCCACTTTCAAATACAATGTGAGCCCAAATATATAATATTTAATAAAAAAAGGGGCATTTTTTACATATTTATTAAAAAGAGGCTATTTTTAACATTGATGTTTAAAAAAAGGGTATTTTAATTTTTGACCCTGATATGATTAAGTGTAGTAATGTACTTTAATTTTAAAAGTGGTTTTTTTTCATCTTTTTTTATCTAATTAAGTGGCTACTTTTTTTTTTATTATGTATCTCGAAATGACTATTTTCATAGTTGCCCCAATTAAGAATGCTTCACTAATTCATTTAAGGGTATATAATTAATTTTTTAGCATTTTTTTATTTGTTTTCATAATAAAATAGTAAAAATAAATAATGAACTCTAATTGAATTGGTAAACCCTAGCCAATTAATGTAAAGTTAAATTGAATCATAACATCGAAAAATCAAAAGAAAAAAACGAAGTAAAATTTAAAAAAAAAAAAATCAATTTTGATATATAATTGGTACACTTTAAATCACAGATTCACAATAGAGATACATACTGTGGTGCCCAGCATATTTTGTTGCAGCTTCACATTCTTGTCGTGAGTATTAATTAGGGTAATATACACCACACATTTGATCAAAATAAGAAACAAAAATTATCAAAGATCCCATGTTAGGCGAGCTTCTTCATATAATCTCTCTATAAATTGACAACTTCCCATTTCTAATTTGTGAAGAGCACTACAAAATTCCAAAAGATTCATTCCTTTCAAGTATTAGCAATTCTCAAAAAAAAAAATAATAAAAAAAGGTCAATGGACAGATTTCAAAACGAAAAGCCCGATTCCAACAACCCTCTAGAGCCCGAAGAGTTGAAGAGGCAAGCCCATCTAGTGATAGACTTCCTCGTGGAATACTACAAGAACGTGGAAAACTATCCCGTCCGGAGCCAAGTCGGGCCGGGCTATCTGAAGCAACGAATCCCCAAATCCGCCCCTTTGGAGCCCGAGCCCATCGAAGTAATCCTTGACGATGTGAAGAAGGACATAATCCCGGGCCTCACGCACTGGCAAAGCCCGAACTTCTTTGGCTACTTCCCCTGCACTCTCAGCATTCCCGGATTCCTCGGCGAGATGCTGTGCACCGGCTTCAACACCCCTGGGTTCAACTGTATCTCCTCCCCCGCCGCCACCGAGCTCGGGAGCGCCGTCGTCGACTGGGTCGGAGAGATGCTGCAGCTGCCGGAGAGCTTTCTCTTTTCCGGCGGCGGCGGCGGGGTCATCCAGGGAACCACGTGTGAGGCCGTGCTGTCGGTGCTGGTGGCGGCCCGGGATAGGGCGCTGAAGAGGATCGGCGGCGATGAGATCAACAGACTGGTGGTGTACGGCTCCGACCAGACTCACTCCGCCTTCCGGAAGGCGGCGAAGATCGCCGGCATCCGCCCGGGGAATATCTGCGCGCTGGCGGCGGAGAAGGCTGAGGCGTTCGCGCTGTCGGCGGGGGCGCTCAGGGCGGCAGTGGAGGCTGACGCCCGGGAAGGGCTGGTGCCGCTGTTCGTGTGCGCCAGCGTGGGGACCACCGCGACAACCGCGGTGGACCCGGTGGGGGAGGTCGGGGAGGTGGCGAAGGAGTTTGGGATGTGGGTGCATGTGGACGGTGCGTATGCTGCAAGCGCTTGCATATGCCCGGAGTACCGATATTTGATGGAGGGAGTGGAGAGTGCGGATTCCTTGAGCTTCAACCCGCACAAGTGGCTATTTACCGGCCTCGACTGCTGCTGTTTGTGGCTCAAGAATCCGGCGCCGCTGCTGGAGTCGCTCTCCACGGATCCCGAATATCTCAGAAACAAAGCCTCCGAATCCAATCAGGTGGTTGCACTTTTTCATTTTTTTTTTTTATAAATAATTTAACAGTAAATTTAAAGAACGTGTTAGTTTCGTTTCGGTGGATTTATTAGGTCAACTCGATCCATGATTTACAATATTACAATATATATATATATATTTAAAATAATAAAAAATTATAAAATACGGAGTATAAGTTTTGATACACAGCTGAAACATGCTCGATTGAAACAGAGGATTTTATCTGCTCATTTTTAAGTATGATTTAGGTGGTGGACTACAAAGACTGGCAAATAGCTTTGAGCCGGCGCTTCCGCTCCATGAAGCTGTGGCTCGTCCTCCGCAGCTACGGCGTCGCCAATCTGAGAAAGCTCCTCCGCAGCCGCCTGATAATGGCTGAGGATATGGAGGGGCTGATAAAAAGGGACAAGCGGTTTGAGGTGGTGGTGCCGAGAAACTTGTCCACCATCTGCTTCCGCATTTCCCCACTCCAGATCAGCAGGAACGGCCATTTTTCCGATGATGAGAAAATGGCGAATGATCTCAACATGAAATTGCTGGAGTCCATAAACGAGTCGGGTGAAATCTTCATGACGCACGCGGTGATCGGTGGAGTGTATGTGATAAGAATCGCCATCGGAGGCAGTCTTACCCAGAACAAGCACATTTACACGGCATGGAAGGTGGTGCAAGACCATGCACACACACTTTTGCCCTAACCCTATAATTCATGCAAATACCAAGCATCATTAATTCCCTAAACCCAATATATATAATTCTAAAATGAGAATAAGTTAATCAGAAAGCTGCATTTTAACAACTGAATTTGCGACCGAACAAATTCGGTCGTTAATTCCCGACTGATTACCCACCGATTAACAACTGATTTGATTCGTGAGCTTAACGACCGATTTAGAAACGAATTAACGACCGATGTTGGCGGGAACTATTCGCGCCAATGTTCGAAACCGAGTTGCGACCGATATTTCAGTCGTTAAGTCTTCCGACCGATTATTTCGGTTGTTAGTTATTTTTACTCAAAAAAATTATATATATATATTTTTTAATTTTCTTAACAACCGATAATTCGGTTGTAAAAATATATTAACTTTAATGTTAAAATTAAAACAGCCCTAGCGAATTCAATTCCCGCTTCTCCCTTCTTCTCCCTTCTCTTCTGCTCGAGATACAAGCCGTGCATAGGGTGAGGCCGCCGCCGTGAATCAGTCGAGGTTCCGCTGCCGCCGCCGCTGTGGTAGCTGAAGGTTCCACCGCCGCCATCGTGAGTACGTGAAGGTTCCGCCGCTACCGCCGTCAATTGCTCAGGTAAAGCCGTCTTTCTTTCTCTAGGGTTTAAATCCCCTAATTTCGGTTCCCCTATAATCGAGGCTTCATAATCTACTGTGAATTGAGCTTTAATTCGAACTGTTTGTTGTCGCTTAGTCAAGTGTTGATTAATCCCATATCTGTGATGTTAAATATTCATGTTTATGCAGTTCGATCCTCGCCTAATAAGTTGCAATTGCAGAATGTAGAAGCAAGGCAAGAACACGCCTACTGTGAGTCTAAACAAGAACACGCCTACTGTGTGTCTAAACGAGAACACGCCTACTGTGTGTGGTCACTCCCACTATACCAGTACTAATTCGTAATTTTGCGTTGTTATTATCTTCAATAAATAAATTAGTAAGCCTGAAAAAAAAATTGTGTTGTTATCTTTACTTTTCCAATTTGATAATATTTTCTTTTTACATTGTAAAAGGAGAAAAGTTTTGATCCCGTGCTTTTCTAATTGGTTTCAGTATTTTTGTTCATGAATGATTATTGATCTATTTTGAATCACTACTGAAATTAATGATTTTCACCCGAAGTTAATGAGGATTTGAGAAGTCATGTGCAGATTCTTTTTAAACACTACGATTCATCATTCACCAGTATTAGCTTATCCCTACTATATATATATAAAGTTCATGAAGCGTGGTTTATCTATTTGTTTCAGTGAAGTTTGATACACAAAGCAAGGCAAAGGAAGAGGGAAATTTGTTCCAGTAATAGTGACAGAGAGATTGAAGTACAAAGTAAAAGGTATGTGTATACACGATGACAATTTATGTGAAGATATATTAATTCAAATATTGCTTCGTGTAGCTGTGTAATAGATAAATTAAAAGGATGCAAAAATATATATATAAGAACTGCTGCTTAATAGTCTAAGAAATTGTGTTCCAAGCTAAAAAATTTAAAAATTCCACAATATCATGTGAAATGTGAATATCCTTGAATCTATCCCCATGCTTATCACTCTCTCTAAATGACCATGTCATGATTAATATGCGAGATAGTTTGCTCTTTTTCAACATTTACGAAATTTAGTACTAATATATTTTAATATAATGCAACTATTACCATCTTCTTCTTGACATAGTTCGTGTGTTTCCATTGTGTATTTCTCATGTCATGGATATATAAGCATTTATTAAATTGAAAATTTATTAAATTGAAGTTTTTATTCAATTATATAGACCTTATCAGGAAAATGTCTCAAAATCGGGAATGGATGTATAAGCGTTCGAGAGTGGTTCGTTAACTACCGAATTTCTAGAAGGTCTTGAATCTTTTATTGCATTTGCTTCTAGTAAGCCAACATTTTTGGATGGGGAAAAAATTAAGTGTCCATGCAAGAAATGTAAGAACATACCCTATCAACCACCATATACTGTGAGACTTCACATTTCAAAGTTTGGATTTGTTCCAAACTACTACATCTGGAAATATCAAGGAGAATTAGGAGAATCATCAATTGATCAGAGGAATTTGGGAGGTGAGGGCTATTTCGATACATACCATACTATGGTAATGGATGTTGCTGCTTCACACCAGCATAGTGTGGAAGACATAGAAGAGGAGCCAAATCCAGAAGCTAAGAAATTTTTCAACCTGTTGAAGGCTGCAGATAAAGAGTTGTGACCTGGTTGTAAAAAACACTCAGAGTTGTCACTTGTTGCACGACTTATGTCATTGAAATCGGAGCACAAATTCTCTGTGAAGTGTTTTGATGAAATTGTGGCACTTATGAAGGAGATAGTTCCTGAAGAAAATTGTGTGCCTGATAACTTCTACACCACAAAGAAACTGTTGCGTGGCATGGGGTTACCGGTTGAGAAGATTGATGCGTGCCCCAATAGTTGTATGATCTACTGGAAAGAAGATAGTTCACTTCAACAGTGTAAGTTTTGTGGGCATCCGCGTTTCAAGAATGTTAGTCGAGCTTCTGGGAGTCGTCGAAAAACACGGGTTGCATTAAAAACACGAGTTGCATTTAAGAAGATGTATTATTTCCCGCTAACTCCTCGACTACAGCGTTTGTATGCATCTACAGCTACATCGGAGGATATGCGGTGGCATGCATCATCAGTCGAAGATGGAGTTCTCCGTCATCCTGCAGATTCACCAGTATGGAAACACTTGGATGAAACTTATCCTTATTTCGCCTCAGAAATTAGGAACGTACGGTTAGGTCTTTCAACAGATGGTTTTCAGCCATTTGGCCAATCGGGCCAACAATATTCTTCATGGCCTGTTATATTAACACCATACAATCTTCCACCTTGGATGTGTATGAAAGACCAACATATGTTTCTCACAGTTTTGGTACCCGGCCCACGCAACCCGAAAGATAAAATTGATGTTTATTTACAGCCTCTTATATCAGAGTTGAGGCATCTATGGGAAGTCGGAGTGCAAACATATGATGTGTCCTTAAAACAGAATTTTCAATTACGAGCAGCTTTGCTTTGGACAATTAGTGACTTCCCAGCATACGCTATGTTGTCAGGATGGAGTACTTCAGGAAAACTCGCATGTCCGCATTGTATGGAAGACTCTGATGCATTTACCTTACCATGTAGTTGCAAGCAATCTTGGTTTGATAACCATCGAAAGTTTCTTCCTATGGATAACTCATTTCGTCGAAATAAAAGGGCTTTCACAAAGAATAAGGAAATTCGTAAGCCACCACCCGAAATGAAATCTGGAGAAAACATTTTGAGAGAAATTGAGCTATTCGGGTTGAAGAAAGTAACTGAGATGGAAGATGAAGCATCAAGTAGTAGACCATCCAAACGCCCCGCAGGTGCCTTTTGTGGATGGAAAAAAAGAAGTATCTTTTGGGATTTGCCTTATTGGAGCAAGTTACTAATCCGGCATAACTTGGACGTCATGCACATAGAGAAGAACGTATTTGATAATGTATTCAATACAGTTCTAAATGTCCAAGGTAAGACAAAGGACACAAGCAAGTCAAGAGAAGAGCTAAACCAGTTCTGTAATAGACCCGAATTGAAGCGTAATGAATCGACTGGAAAATTTCCAAAAGCTTGCTACACGCTTGATAAGGAAGAGAAAAAAGCCTTGTTTGAATGGATTAAACTTCTTAAATTCCAGATGGATATGTATCCAACATGGCTAGATGTGTAGACATGAAGAAGTTGAAGATGTTTGGGATGAAAAGTCACGATTGTCATGTTCTCATGCAACGTATTTTGCCTATTGCATTTCGTGAATTGCTACCAGTTAATGTTTGGAGGACAATTACAGAACTGAGTATGTTTTTCAAAGAACTGACTTCAACGAACATTAAGATTGATGATATGCACGATCTTCATGAAAAGTTCCAGTCATCTTATGCAAGCTTGAGCGTATATTTCCCCCAAGTTTCTTCGATTGTATGGAGCACCTGCCAGTTCATTTGGCTGACGAAGCTCGACTTGCTGGTCCAGTTCAGTATAGATGGATGTATCCGTTTGAAAGGTATTAATTAATTGCTTCTATATTTAGTACTACATGTCGTTACTCCTAAAAAAGTTTTAACTAAAATATCTTACAAATCATATGCATGTAGGTACCTACGCAAATTGAAGAGTAATGTTAAGAATAAAGCTAGAGTTGAAGGGTCCATTTGCAACGCTTACTTAGTTGAAGAAGTTTCCAATTTCTGCTCTTACTACTTCGAGGATCATGTTATTACAAGACATAGGGTTGTACCTCGTAATTATGATTCTCGATGTGATATTGAAGAGAACCAAGATCCAGATAATCTCTCGATTTTCATGCCGACTGGAAGGAAATTTGGACAAATGTCAAAGAGATATCTAGAGGAGAAAGAATACGATGCTGCCCGCATATACGTTTTGCTGAACTGTGACGAAGTGTCAGAATTTTTTATGCCGTAAGTATCTTAGAACACATATACATTCAAGATATTATGAATTCACTCATTAATCATAGCCTATTTTGAATTTAGATTGTTTATTGAAGAGATGAAGAATGTAAATCCATTAATCACAAGTGGCGAGATTGATAGTTTGTTGGACAAAGAGTTTTCTAGTTGGTTCGAGAGGCATGTAAGTATACTTTATTATTAGTTGTTCGGCTCTGATTTAAAACTATATACTTTATTATTGTTTAACTAATAATTTTGAATCTACTTATGCATTATAGGTAACAGATGGTCGTTTAATTGAAATAGAAGAAGATGTTGATCTTGATGTTGATGTTTTAGAAGAAAATGATAATTTTATAAGTAGTGACGATGGTCAAGATGAGAATGATGATGACGTTGATGATGATTATGACGACAATGAGTAGTGTACAATAATTTGTTTTTTTTTTCTATGTGATTCATATATTGCCAGTTGCATTTAATACACTCTTCTTTTAATATTTATTGATTCTATATAAATTTTGTTAATTTGTTGTGTTAATTACAGATGACACCTAGAGGGAAAGGCACTGGCAGAGCGCGTGAACTTGTTGTGCCCGGTCTCAGCTCCTCACGCCTCTCATCTTCAGCTACTGCAAATGTGGAGGGTTCCACACCTAGAGAGGATGGTAGGATCATGGGGACTGAATCAGTTGGAAGGAATGAATCTAATTCGACACACCCTTTAGGTTCAGCTGCGAATGTTGGGGGTTCGATACCACATCAGACACTGCTATGACTTCTCATGTTGCTGATACGGCATCTACGAATGTTGGTGGTTTGACCAGAGCTTCTGTATCGAGGGGGTATTATGTTTGTCAAAATATATTTTATTGTATTCTATATACTATTATAATTTTTTACCTTGTTGTGCTGCAATTGTTTCATGTATGTGTACATAACAGGGTTTTGAGGCCCAGTCATTCCGCTTCCGGTTCAATCACAAGTGCTTTCAAGAGATCTATGCACCCAAAGGCTTTTGCATGGAGTATGGTGCCAGAGACAAAGAGGCTAGAGTATTTTGAAGAGTTTCGGGTATCATCATATAACTCTGTCTTTATATGTGTCATATTTACACTTGCATACTCTCATCATGAGAATAGTAGTATGTGTCTTTATTATAGTAGTATGTGTCTTTATTATGTGTCTTTAATTTGCCGAATTGTACTGTTGATGTGTTATATTATTGCTAGTTGCTACTTATGAATGGAAATTTACGCTACTTTCGTTTGCTTGTGTAGTAGATATTGTTAGCAGGGCATTTGTATTCTTAATTTTTTGTGTAAAAGACAGTTTAGAATGAGTTCGATGCACCCCTTACCTGCTTTCAATTTTTGCTCATTTCTGTTTTCGCCCAGCCAAAATAAGTTTCTCTCATTTTTACGGTGCTTATATTTCGTATTGATACGATTATTTCGGGAAGGAGTGGTACTTTTTGGGTGACAAATATATTCTAAAGTATAGAGTGTATATTGGCTTTTATTATTTGTTACCTCTTAATAAAGTGATGTTAAAGTGCAGGGATAAGCTCGTTGTTTACTCACTTTAATGAATGAGTTCTTGAATTCTTCTTATTGTATTGCTTCATTTCATTTTAATTTCATGGATGAATCTGTAGTTGGCGAAAATAAATATGGAATTTCTGATCCTTGGACTTTTTTGATAAGAGATCTGTACCTTATTCTCAATTACATTTTATTAACTTTTGATTATCTTTATTTATGTGTTATGCAACAGAAAGAATATACTTGGGATCCTGCTATTGAGCGTTCAAAATACAAAGCTTGGGTAAAGAAGGTTGGTTTACGTTATAAGAATTTGGTCCACAACTTCAAGGGTATGTGGCAGGACGGAAAAAAGCCCCCGTTCATTACAGAGGTTGAGTGGGAGCATTGGAAGGCTTATTGGCAAAGAGAGGATGTTGTAGAGAAATCTCGCAAGGCTAGGGAAAACAGAATGACTGAGCCCGAGGGCATTGGAACCGGACGTATTATGCACAGAGGAGGATCAAGGAGTGCACAGGAGTACGCTATAAAGTTGGTTAGTATTTATTGAAGTTGTTCTTATTGTTATTATCATCGATCATTATTATTGAATATTAGATAAATTTTTCATAACTAACTCGTTTTATATATTATTGGGTCACCTAAATAAATTTACAGTCTGAAGAGATGAATGTACCCGAGGATAAGATAGATTGGTATGTTTTCTTGAAGTTTCATTATAAAAATGGACAGTATACATATGTCAAGTCGAAGAAGATTGTTGTAAGTCTTCATATCAGAATTTATATTCAATAAATATGTATTATAAGAGTATATCAAATTATCTTGATTTCATATCTGAGTTTGTAGGATGAGGTAAATCGTATTGCAACAGAGGAACGTCAACCTCTGCCCGGTACCACTGAAGAACGTGAGGTTGATATGAACGCGATATATCTTAGAGTTGCCAAGTCCCTTGAGAAGAAAAATACGCTTTTTGGTCAAGGATGTCGATATACCACTGCAGCACAGTCATCTATGTCATCGGGAGAGGAATCTGACTTCAGTCGTGCAGCCATGGAGGAATAGTTGAGCGCTTTGCAGACACAATTAAGTGTTGAGTTAGAGGAGCGCTTGCAAACTCAAACAAAACAGACGGAGCTCGAGGAACAGATCCAGAAACAGGCCGAGGAGCATGCACACATGAAGGCTCAGCTGGAGCATATTATGAGGCATTGGTCAGGCCCTCCACCTTAGATTATGTTTCGACTAATTTCTTATGGATTAGACTTTAAATATGTTGGTTTGGATTGGATTCGGTTTGTTTTAGATTGGTTTGGATTAAGTTACTTTTGAAACAGGTGTATTGGATATGGGATTTGATATTGTTGAACTTAAGTAGTTTGGTTTTTTATGTTTTTGGGATGTGGCGTGAAAGTAATTATAGTACACAGGTTTCTAATTATAAAAATTTAGTATAAAGGCAAAAATAGGTAAAATATGCTTAAATAAAAATACTAACGACCGAACAACGACCGAATATTTTTTAATACACAGCGGTCTCAACGACCGATTATTCAGTCGGTAATTACCGACCGAATAAAATCAGTTGGTAATTGGCGACTGAATACTGACCGATTCGCTCGCCGGAGACCTCCTCCAATTAGCGACCGAAGACAATCGGTCGTTATTCTCCGACAGAAAATCGGTTGTTAATCGGTTGTGAACGTAGTGACCGATTCCCAGCGACGGACTTGTCGGTTGTGCATCAGTCGCTAAGTTTACCGACCGAATTTTTTTGGTTGCTAAGCATGCCGGCGACGAGGCTTTTTACAACCTTCGCGCTCGGTCGCTATTCGGTTGCTGACGCATACTAGCGACCGATTTGTCCATTGTAGCGACCGAATTTTCGGTCGTTAAAATGGGTATTTCTTGTGGTGAGTAAAATTGTGCTAGCTTGAATCCATATTTAACTCGAATTTGTTTCTATGAGTTTCCAATTAATTAAACGAAGAATGAATAAAGATTTTTATATAATGCGTGTATTGTTGTGTTGCAAACATAATTAAAGCCTTGTAACTAATGTGTTGTATCATTGATTTTCAATCATGCCGTCGCTTAACAAATTCGATTATACACTAACTTGTTTAATTGTCTCGCTCTTATTTAACCTTTATATATGTTAAACTTAATTGCAATAAAATTGTCCAACAGAGACATGATGTTTGTGACACCAATTAAGACAAAGTGTAATAAATTTCATGGCATCTTTAATTAGGTTTAAGAAAAAATAATCAAATATGTACATACATTAGGTGAGAATTTGGACATATAACGGATTCCTAACCGATCATCTTATAACCAAATGATCGGAAAACCATATTCTTAATTTTTTTTATGAAGTCTCATGGTTGTCAAGTTTTGATAATAGATGTGTACGAAGTATGAAGTCATGAAGATATACGGGACTGGTAACGAAATAATGGGACAACCTAATTAATCGGCTATAGAGTATGTCCCTTGCTCTAAATATTGAATTTTGTTATTATATATCCTGTTTTTTAGCATCTTACCTAATGTCGGGATGAAATATAGTTGAATAAATGGATTTTACTGCAATTGAATTAATTGAGATTTTTTTTTTTTTAAGTAGGATTTTTTTTTTTTTTAGAATTTATTTTTAAGGCATACATGTATATAATTATGTTTATATATATCATTATCACGTCAGCCGTGCGCGCACACCTAAACTATTCTATTCCAAACTTAAACCATCAATAAAATCATTGATCGCTAATTTTCTTTAAACTAGTCTATATGTTATCTATATATTATAGAGATAATATACATTTTTTACCCAATTTGATTTTGTAAAATCAATTTTAGCTTTGGAATATAATTTACACAAAAAAAATACTCAATTAATTTTTGCTTTGGAGGACAAAAATGATCTTACCTCTCATCTAGGACTGGTAAAGTAGCAGCTCAGCCCGACCCGGCCCGACCGGCCTGCCCGGCCTGCCTGGTAAACAGTAGTAAAAGAACATAAACGTACTGCGTAATACAGTTACAATTTGATATTATCCATATACCACTTACTACTTACCGGTAAACAATACTAAAAGAACATAAACGTATTGCGTAATGCAGTTATAAATTGACATAATTCGTTTACCACTTACCGGGTAAACAGTACTAAATGAATATAAACGTACTGCGTAATTGCACATTTTGAAAGATTTAAAAAAAAAAAAAACTGGATTAAATTTTTTGGGCCGGGCGGGTTAGGTCGGGTCGGGCTGCTACTTTACCAACCCTAGGAGAGAGGAAAGGAGGAAAGAGTGGTAGAGAGAGGAAAGGGGGAGAGAGTGGTCATGTGCTCAAAAGTAAGGACATTTTAGTCTAATATTCAAAAAATTGGGTAATTTTTGTGTTTTTTATATTACATACCTAAAATTGATTTTACAATGTCTAAATGAGTTTTTTTTTTTTCCTCTATATTATATTTTCTTGCAAAATTAAAACTAATGGTATATACTTAACCAAAAGAAAGAAAGAAAAAAAGAATATCTTTTGATATATAATAGGTCCATTTGAGCCTCTCCCTTCTTAGGCAGACCGGATTATCATCTCCAACTAAAATTTAATTTTATCGTATACATGTGTGATACATATGCGACACATACTGCCTTTAAGTAAGAAGTGATATTATACGTGCATGCAATCGCTGCTAGCTAGTTTAACAAAATGACCGTAAAGATGGACAAAAACACTCAAGATTAATTCTTTATACAAACAGTATCTTAACATACAAACAATATATATTCGACACAATTTGCAACAAAGGAAATCAGAATGCAAGATTCTCTGCAACTCAAGAAACACAAAACTCAATTACAAAAAAGAAAAAATCCTAATTAAATAACTATAGATTGAAAAAAAAAAAAAAAAAAAAACAAATACTTCACGACAACGTGAGGAGCAACTGATTCGCATGCTCCTGCAACACATCCCACGCTAGATTCACGTGCCGGTTTTCCGTTAGAGTCGCCCCAATCGCGAACCGGATGACGTAAGCGCCTCCGACCACCGCGTGCGTCATGAAAACCCTACCGGAGTCGTTTACGGACTCCAGCAGCTTCGCCGTCAACTCGTTCGCCGCCTTATCGCCGGAAACACCGCTGCCGTTTCCCACGGGGGAAATACGGAAGACGATGGTGGAGAAGTTTCTGGGCACCACCACCTCGAATCTCTTATCATGCCTCACTAATCCCTCGAACTCCTTCGCCATGCTGACGTGGCGGCGGAGGAAGTTCCGGAGGTTGGAGACGCCGTAGGTGCGGAGGACGAGCCAGAGCTTCAAGGAGCGGAATCGGCGGTTGAGGCAGATCTGCCAGTCCTTGTAGTCGACGACGCGCTTCGACTCCGACGCCTTGTTCCGGAGGTACTCCGGATTCGTCGACAGCGCGTCCATGAGCGCCGCCGGGTCTTTCACCCAGAGGCAGCACGAGTCCATGGTGGTGAAGAACCACTTGTGCGGGTTGAAGCTGAACGAGTCGGTCTTCTCCACCCCGTCCAGGAAGTGCCGGAACTCAGGGCAGATGCAGGCGCTGCCGGCGTATGCGGCGTCCACGTGGACCCACAACCCGTACTCCCTCGCCACGTCGCAGAGCGGGCCCAGAGGGTCCACGGCGGTGGACGACGTCGTGCCGATGGTCGGGCAGAGGAAGAGCGGCACGAGCCCCACTTTCACGTCGGCCTCGATCGCCGCCCGGAGCTTCTCCGGCGTCATGGCGAAGGCGTTCCCGGCCGTCGTCCCGACAGCCCGGAAATTCTCCCGCGGGATCCCGGCGATCTGGGAGGCCTTCTGGAAGGCAGAATGGGTTTGGTCGGAGGCGTAGACGACCAACTTGGTGACCTTATCACGTCCGATCTTATGCAGCATCTTGTCCCGGGCCGCCACCACCGTGCAGAGGATGGCCTCGCAGGTGGTTCCCTGGATAACCCCGCCGCCTCCACCGGAGAACAAGAAATCGTCAGGGAGCTGGAGCATCTTCCCGACCCAGTCCATGACGATGTTCTCCAACTCAGTGGAGGCGGGGGACGTTATCCAGTTGAAGCCCGGGGTGTTGAAGGCGGTGCAGAGCATTTCTCCGATGAAGCCGGCGGTACTCATGTTGCTAGGGAAGTAAGCATAGAAGTTGGGGCTTTGCCAGTGCGTGAGGCCCGGGACAATATTATTCTTCACATCGCGAAGGATGTTCTCAACGGGCTCCGGATGGTCGGGGGCGGATTCCGGGGTCCGTTTCTTGAGATATCCGGGCTCCACTTGGCTACGGACCGGATAAGTTTCGATATTTTTGTAGTAATCGACGATGAAATCTATCGCTAGATGAGCGTGCCTTCGGAACTCTTCGGGCTCAAAAGGTTTGATTGAAGTAGGGAAGCCATTGTTGGAATCTTGATTTTGTTGGCTGCCCATTCTCTGATTCGGCCCGGGATATAGAAGGCACGGTTTCTTCTTCTTCTTCTTCTTCTTTTTCTTTTTTTGGAGAAGAAGAGAGTTATTTTTTATTTTTTATTTTTTTTGGTTTTTTTGGTGAAGAAAACAATAGTTGATCTTCTATTATATAACGAACTTGTGAAGTAGGCGCTTTAATAGGGGGTGTGAAGATGCTGTTGCACACGAGACCTTCTGTTTCGAACAGCCTTTCATCTCATACTTCCATATTAAGAAAAAATATCGGTAATAGGATAAGTCACATATAGGAATCCAATTAATTGAGTCGTTGGTAGTAATTAAAATGTTAATTAGTGAAAATGCTGCCGCTACATTTTCTATTAGTTGTACAGATTATTTGTATATTATGGGGTCATTATAAAGGAATGTGAATGGCAGGGAAGAGTTCGTGTGCAAATAAATCCTAGCGTGAGAAAATGAGAACAATGCTTAAAACTATACAAAATCATACTTAAGTATGCATAAATCTATATTAATATAAGAAAGTAGGATAGTTTCCCTCCAATATTTTTGATATTTGAGCCTCATTTAATTTTTGTGATTAACTAAGTTATACATATTTTAAAATATATTATGTTATTTTCTATACAATTCTTTAATTAATGCATTTATTCCTATGAAAACTCATTTTTATTCATTAAAATTCAACACATTAATTAAATTTCAAGTATAAATATTAACTAGTATCTGTGCCCGTGCGATGCGCGGTAGAAAATAAATAAATAAATAAATAAATATATATATATATATATATATATATTGATTCAATTTTTTGTAGAATAGAGTGAAAATGTTATGAAAATTATACACGTATTTATTTTATTCATTACAAAGAAAAGAAAATTTCTGTAAAATATTCAACTCTTCATTACAATTAATATAAGGGAGTAATTAAAAAAAGTATAAATCATTTTCCATTCTGATAAAGGACACTTTAGAGTTCACGAAAATAGTGTGCATGCAAATATGTGTATGGGATGTCTATGAGAACATGATAAAGCGTCTTTTTATTTATATGCATTGTCTAACTGAATTGGTACTACTTGGGCGGCACCTAGGAAGCTTGAAGATCATCTGATTAGTTTCTCCAACTTATCAGGAAATGGGAAGGTGAAGAAGTGTCTGGGTGGGCTATGGATATGTGTAACGTGGGTGGTGTGGCGTTGGAGAAACAAAGTTATTCACGAAAGGAAAGAGTGGGACTTCAAGAGAATTGAAGAGGTTGTCAAGTGTAGATATTGGAGTTGGTGTGTGGTAAGAGAAATAGCCGAACAAAATGTTAGCTTCGTAGACTGAAACAATAAGAAATTGATTGAAAGATGGAACGTACGTTAGATGATGTTCTGTAACCGGTTGGTAACCCTTGTACCATTCAGTTGTTAATAATATTTTCTTTCCCGATCAAAAAAAAACTTATAAAGGTATTAATTTAGTTGGACTTATATATATTGAGTTTTAATGATTTCATTAAAGAAACCAACATTTTCTCTATTAGATTGTAAGAACAAAAATATATGGCGAAAATAAATATCTAATGCAATTGACAATTAATTGAGAAATACATATATATGATATATGCGCATTGCAATTAATTGCAATAACATAGTCCTACTGTTATGGAATAAATAAGGTAAAATTTGCTGTGAAAAACTAATACATAATGGTACTCCAAAAAAATACGTAGTACATAATGAATAAATGAAATAAGATAATTAAACATGATAAATACGTGCACATTGCAATGATACTTGACACTAAAATTTATAATATCTTAAGTATCATTGCTAAAATTTATTTGCTTTTATATATATATATATATATATATATATATATATATGGGGAAGGGTTCACATGTAAATAAATCATGGCATGAGAAAATGAGAATAATGCTTAAAGTTAACAAAATCATGCTTAAATCTGTATAGAATTATGCTTAATACGTAATTGTGCTTTTTAATATACAAATTTATGCATAAATATAATTATGCTTATTATACCTTGTAATCATGCTTAAATCAATATCAACCATAGATCTAACTAAGATCAATGGTCCAGATCTATTCATATTTCTCACCCCATAACTTATTTACACATGATTCATCCTCTATATATATGATACTAATTATTAATTAAATATTTTCTATATAATTGCAAAATAAATACGAAGTGAAATCACATAGTAATAGTAATAATATTAAAAAAAAAAGTAGTAATAAATATATTGTGTGTAATGTGGTGATTGATGTTCGGTAATTTAATTGAAGCAAAATAGTTGATGTGTTCGGTAATTTAATTGAAGCAAAATAGTTGATGCAACTGCCCAACCTCCATTAGTGCACGTTAAATTAACTTTTATCAATTTAATAACCACATTTTTTTAAAACATAATAACTGCTTTTTTAAAAATAACTCCTCATCATAAAAAGATAATTTTAACCTATTTTTGGTGGGAAAAAAACTACTTTTTCCATTTTGTTTTTATATATAATATAGATTTGACGAACTGATTTCTTCTCATTTATTTCTTTTAAATGTAATTTTGAATAATCAATTTAAATACTAAAACTAAGTAGTGAATCTCTATTTTACTGTCTCAACATCTCTCAATTTAATGTAATATTGGAGTATTTTGATTTTTTTTTGTTCTTTGCTATGAAAATTGAAAATATATTAGTATATACATGTTCATTTTTCATTTTTACACACACACACACACACACACAAAATACAACAATTGATAGTGAACTTAGATAACTCAATTAATTATGTTAGGAGTCTTATAAAATTATAATTATAAAGTTGATCCATATTTAAATATTTAATCAAACAATCTCTGAGAATGACCTATAAATTTACACATGCATATAAAATGTGTATATATATAATTAAATATAACACAACATACGAGAGTACACATACATGATATAAAAAATAATTTTTTCTTTCGTCATTTTATGAAATAAAGTAGAAATTATTAATTAAAAGAAAAAGTAAGCATCAGATATTTATCATATTATTTATAGATCAAACCCCTGCATCGCGGGTGTACAATTCTAGTTTATGCTTATAATATAATTGTGCTATGACTGTACAAATTGATGCTTAAATATAATCATGTTTATGGTGTCTTACACTACAATAGGGTTGGGGATAAGAGTGGTAAACACGGTCAAATTATGTGTTGATAGTGAAATTGTGAATAAATTAAGAGTTAATTCAGAATTAGCTTTTTTTTGTTTTTTGAATTTTTTAGAGTTTCCTTTGTTGTAGAGTTGGGAAGGTGTTCCGATTGTGACTGCCTCATGTGATATTGACTGCGTTATTTCCCCAATTTGAATTTGAATTATTTTCCTAAGAAGTAAGAGTATGATGAGAACAATTTTCTCCTAGTCATTTCCTCAATATTTATTTTCGTTGCATCTTGTGTTTTCTTTCTTCCATTTGAATCAGTGGCTATATATATATATATATATATATATACAGTGTTTCGATAACAGTGGTTCTAATAAGCCTTTTCCATTTGAATCTTAGAGAAACTAATTTTCCTATGAATCTTTATTTGGTGTAGATAGCTGAAAATTTTACTTAGCAGCAATGCTTTTTTGACTTATTTTTTATTTTTTATGAAGCTACTTTCTGTGAGGTTATCTCAGAGTTATTTAGAGAGAGAGAGAGAGAGAGAAGATTGATGGACTGACAAGAGAGTGAGAAAATGTGATGATGTTGCTACAACTCTGTTTTGTACAGTTGTTTTCCTTTCCTGTTAATTGCATTACATATTCTTACTTCTTTCGGTGGTTGATAAATGATATTAACATGAGCAAGTTTGGGTGTCAAGGAGAATGCTGAAACTTATTGTTCTTGAACCTATACAGGTGACTCCTTGTACTTGAGCTGACTGACTTTGCTCAAATCCAGAAGGTAACAAAACGATAGCATGATTCAATTCTTTCCTCTCTTTCTCTCTGCTCATGTGTAAGATTATAAGAAAAATGAATATATTCGTGTGGTTTAAAGATAGATTGAAAAAGAATTATGAGTTTTTAAACCAAATCAGTGTGGAGTTTGTTCACTAGTATTCGTTTGGGCTCTTGTATAATTAACACACTTGCCTTGTAAGATGCTCTTTATCCTTGCTGCTTTTTATTTAAGATATATTACTGAACTTAAGATTTGAAAATATGGATAATTCTATTTAAAAGTGAACCTGTTATCGATTAGTAATAGATTTTGAAATGCTTATCGATTAATAATAGATTTTGATAGAGGATGGCTGAGAAAGAACCTATATATGAATCTGTTGTTACTATCTTCTTAAATTTGAATTGCTCCAAGTCTTATACGCTTGTTATAGTTATTTGATACTTCAATTTTGTGCTTTTTTATTTACGAAAGTTTTTCAGTAGAAACACATACAAACTTTTGCCCAATTTCTTGAAGTAATTATCCCATTTATAGACTGCACATACTTTGGAGAATGGTCAAGTTTTATTTGTAATTCTGCATGAATAAATTCTTAATTATTCTCAGAGTACATAGAAAGAAGGAAAATGGAAGAACTTAGTTGTCTTTTCAACTACAACATCTAAGCTATTTATATAACTTTTAATCTTTAGGAAAAGAAGGGACAAATTTGAGAAACATAACTAAGGATGTGAATATTTTGCTCATTATGTGTCAAAAACGAGGAGGCTCCAAACTTGTTTGTATGCAGGTATTAGCTTATTCTTCTTTGTATAGTACACTTACCTATTTTCATCCATGCATCACTTTTATTTATTCTGAAAATATATGTATATATATTAAAGAACAAGCTGAGCACGAAAAAGACTCGATGTATCAATTCTATGCGTATTAGTGAGTTGCCAATCTCTTTACAGTTGTTGCACTTGAAGTGGTCATTTTACAGATTAATTATCTATTTTCTGTATGACTCATTTTTTTTCTTACTTGCTTCTACATCTCATCAGCATGTTCAGGGTCTATGGAGAACCAAATCACAAAATATGATTGAACTGTGTAAAATTGTTAAAGAGCTCAAAGACCAATTCATGTTTTTCCAGATAATGCATATCGAAAGTGTTAGTGAAATGACCGATAGCTTTTATACAAAAATCGACGCAAGAAAATGCATGAATTCTAATTGCTACCTTCAGCTTACAAGATACTATATACTTTGTGTCTAACTTGTTTTGTTGCATAATTTCCACCAATTCAATTCAGTTCATACATTGAGATTGCAGCGCCAGCAACTAAGTTCCAATAATTGATTGCTTTTTCTTATATCAAATCTAGTTAATTTTTTAGACTATGATTATAATAACCTAATATAAATATTGTTGGTTATACATGTTTATAAAGATTCAAGATTTTCATTTTGTACTAAGGTGAAGAGCCTAATGAGAAGCTAGTTCCAAAAGGTATATAAATTTGAATTCGATTGTTGCAGAATAAGCGTGAATTATTGGTTAATACATATCATGTCAACTCTTGTGAATTCTGTTGAACTAGAAAAGGAAGTAGAAATCGGAATACCACACTTCATTACAAATAGAAAACTAGAAGTGAAATATTCATGAACTGAAAACTGAAAGGAACTAGAATCTATAGAATCATAATTAGCAAAGAACTTTTTTGAATTTTACAAGAATTTTAGCTGCTGATGAATTATATTTTGGGAACTTTTCTTTTCTAGTTTTGAGGTTTATATGTTTGGTTTTTATATGTTTATGTAAAGTTCCTATTTTTGAGGTTATCTTGAACTTAAGCCGATCTAATCTCAGACAAGCTGACTCACTTTGCTTAGATCCAGAAGGTAACAAAAAGGATAGTATGTTTCAATTCTTTCCTCTCTGTGATTGATCCTTTGAAAGCAATATTAATATGTTTGTTGTTTTTCCTCCCGATAAGTATAATCCAAAGACACAACATGTCAGAGACAAGACATTCCCCTGCTGCTGGGAATAGATAACTTTTCGTAGTGCATTTTCATCTCCTCCATGATTCACCTATGTCTTTACTTTGTTAGAAACTAAATTGAATACTATGTCAAAACTAGATGTTTTTAACATACTTGATTTTAACATACTTGAATTGAGATGTATTTACTTTAATTTAAGATTTTGAATATCATATGATATTCTCATATTGGTTCAAATCATTTCTCGCAACATCAATTTTCGATTTTTGAAATTGAAAATAGGTTTTTTAAGTGTTGTAACTTAGGAAAAGAAAATGAAGACCAGACAAAGTAACATATATTTACATTAGCGACGGAATAGCGACGGACTGGTTTTTACTTGCGGATCCGTCGTTATTCCGTCGTCCCTGAGCTCCGACGACCGGTGCCGGAAAATATCCCGGCGATGGATATGCCGTTGTAGATCCGTCGTTATATTTAAAGACGGATCAAATTTTCCGTCGTTACTCGTTTAGCGACGCGATGAACGAAGACGGGCGGTTTCTGTTGTTATTCCGTCGTTGCTCGACATTAACGACGGAAATATAACGGAAAATTCCGTCGTTAAAACGAGAAATTTTTGTAGTGTTATAACCATGTTTAAATCAATAACAATCATAGATCTAACTAAGATTAATGGTCCAAATTTATTCATATTTCTCATACCATAATTTATTTCTATATAAACCAAACTCGTGAATGATATAATGATCACAATGCTGCTAATTATTTGACACACTTAGATAAATCATTACGTTATTTATAAAATGATTATTAGAGTTAACAAATTCAAAATTAGCTATGATCTCCAAGTTTTTCAAATTTTAGTTTTCAGTTAGAAATATTGGCAAATTCAGATGATCTATTGCATTTTCATATTATATAATGATCATTTTTTTAATCTCATAATCAGTAATAATTAATGACTTTTATAAATAAAAATTCTAATTATGAAAAGATATTTTCAACGCGTGACGTTTATCTGGTGCGATAGTAGATGGAGTACTACAACGCGAAAATGGTGAATCAATTGGGCCGATATAGTTGTATATACATTGACTTTTTTTAAGAGATATTACGCAGATCAAGGCCCATTTATAGTATAGTGCTCAAGTACAGGCCCTAAACATCACAAGGCCTGAATGATTTGAGACTTGTTGATAATCATTAATTCAAATTGATTAATTAATACTTCTTTTACAAGATTGATGATCAATTTCTTTTCGGCACGGGATTTAAGACGAGAGTGTTAAGTATTTTAAGTGTATTGTTTAAGAAATGAGTATTGTTTATGTATTTATCTTAATTTATACATTTTCGATTTAAATTTTAAATTAATTATTTTTCATAATATATATTTATCTTTTTAATTAATTTAGATATTGTAAAATTAATTAATTTTTTTTATATTTTTTTGCAGATTTCTAAAACTGTATAAATGAAACAAATTAACTTGAAATATAAAAATTGAAATCAACAAAAGTAATTGAGGTATCCATTCGCTGTTTCATTCAACAAAGTGAAAAAATAAAACCAATTTATAAAAGAAAAAAATTCAAGTAATTGTGCACACGGGGAAGGATTATCTATCAAATCAATAAAAAATTGGGATACACTTGGGTCAGCCAGAGTCACCGTGCGGACGGCTACAACACTGACACTTTTATTCGTGTAGATTAACATTTTTCTGTATAAAGATTGACACTTTTAAAAATTGGCATTTTATTCGTAAAATAATTATGTTAAAAATTGACACTTTTATTCGTATAGATTGACACTTTTCTGTATAAAGATTGACACTTTGACCCGGCCACACTATGTGGCCGACCTCACCCAAGTTTTTGTCTACAATTTTTAGAGGGAAAACTCCTCTAAATTAAAAGGCGGCACATTCAAAAATGGAAAAGTGTACTTAATCTAATCCAATCACTACCCTCTTCATTCCATTATCTCTTCCTCTCCTCCCAAATTTCTGGAGAACACCTTCAGGCCGCCGGAAAGTGTTGTAGCAGCCGGCGACATAAAATCAACAGAGGAATCATCATGGTGCGCCGGGCTAAGGACCTCACAACCGATGAGAGGAATCGATGTGTCCAGTACATCCTTCAAGGCTGTGATGGTGGAAAGCCAAAAAGAGGAAGACTCCTTCAATGAATGCCAAGGGAAGTTTGGCATTTCAAAGTCCACAGTTTCTAGACTTTGGAGAGCTGCAAAAGCACAAAAAGCACAAGGGTTAGCAATTCAAGTTGTTTCCAAAAAAAAAGGAAGAAAAAGATATCATAATAAACAGCCTAACTATGAAATTATGAGAGGGATGGACCTCGGTGAGAGAGGTTGTTATCGAGCAATGGTAGAGAAGATGGGAGTTAGTCTCTCAACTCTACATAGATGGGGCAAGGCTGGGTTGTTCAAGATTTTTGCAAGCTACATTAAGCCATCACTTACAGCAGACTGTAAGTTCTTGAGGATGAGATTCAGTTTGGAAGCATTGGAATTAGATAGAGTAATGAACGCACTAAGGTACTCATCTATGCACAACACAGCACGTAGATGAGAAGTGGTTCTTCATAACCAAAGGGAAAAACAGGTAATGCACTTGTTTTTTTTTTTTTTTTTTACCTCAGCTTTTAACATTTGCATCATTAGTCTTTCTTAGGGGCAAAACAATAACAATCTGCAAACATGTCACATATATTATCTTGCACCAGGTGAAGATGAGTCATACAGAGCATGCAAATCCAAGAAATTCATTGGAAAAATCATGTTCATGTGTGCAGCAAGTAGACCAATCCTAAGAGATGATGGCACAGTCCTATTTGATGGGAAAATAGGATGCTTCCCATTCACACACTACAAGAAAACAGACCTTTTGCGACATATGTGTATGCGACAGTGTCATAATATTACGACGCTTATGCTCTTAGTGTCGTATATTTGCGTCAAACACGCGTCATAAAATTTTTGTGTCGCTATTCTGCGACAGTAATGCGTCACTTTATTTTGTGTCTCGTAATTACAATAATTTTGTTGCGACATATCAGTTGAATGTCATAATTATACATCACATTTGGAATATTGTTGCATGTTGTGTCGTATATTTTCATCATTAAAATATTGTGTCACTATTTTGCGACAGTAATGAGTCATTACAACAATTTATTTGCGACATATTTGTTGAATGTCATAATTATACGTCACATTTGGAATTATATTGTATTTTATGTCGTATATTTACGTCATTAAAATATTGTGTCACTATTTTGCGACAATAATACGTCATTTAATTTTGTGTCTCGTAATTACGACAATTTATTTACGAGATATCAATTGTATGTCATGATTATACTTCACATTTAAAATAATATTTCAGTTAGTGTCGTATATCTAATTTATGAATAGAATGATTGTAATGCATCACTTTGCCATTTTTTTTAAATATAAATCTTTCGGATTAAGAATTATAATAGAAAAGAACAATAATGTTAGTTATAAATATATTTCAGTGAGTCATTCTTTAAAAAGGTAAAACATCTTTTAAATAATATTTTAGAAATTATAAATACCCTTTTAAACTAGTGTCTTATGTGTGTATCATATTAAATGAATAAGATCAAATTCTAACTTCCGAGTAATTATTTTTCTTCTCAATTAGCAATTTATATTCTTAAGTACCTTAGGAAAACATTAGCTATCTATTAGAAGAACACATATTAGAATATATTTTGTCTAGAATTCAATAAGAATAAATAAATAAATAAATAATAAAATTAATAATAAGTAAAATATATAACATACGTATTAAAAAAATTATATATCCACTAATGAGAATAGCTAATACAATGAAATGTAGTGTAATCAGAATGTCAATATCATATTTAAGGAAAAATGTTCATCATACAATTAATAATAAAACCAAAAAAATATATATAGCAATGATAAGGTTTGAAAAATACAAAAAGAAAAAATCTAGAGTAGTTATTTTTAATAGTAATAATGTTAATATAGAGTATTATAATTAATATAATCTTAATATATAAATTTAATTTCAAATGTGATAACCTGTATGATCAAAATCCATATATAATTGAGAGTGAATTAAATGAAATAAATAGTGAGATAATGGTAATAAATACATGGAATTTATATTAAACTTTAAGATAATGAATAATAAATTGAAATTTTAGGCGATACTTATATATCTCTCTTTGCTCTCTTCGTATTTGCTACACAGAAGCAAAATCCCTAAAAAAGTTTCCCAAACGCCCTTCACCCCGAGCTCCCTCATTAACTTCTCTCACGCCGGCGTCTTCGTTTGCTACCAAATCGTATTGTCTCCTCGTGGATCTCGCCCTTCGCAGTCGTGCCCTCTCCACTCCACACTCCACCGGGATGTCGACGCTGTACAGGTAAATTAATCTTTATCTTTATTTATTTTCCTAAATCTATTCAATCTGGAGGAAAAGAGTTCACCAAGAAATTCGGCTATTGCTTAAGATTGTTTGTGGATGCTTAGGTATTTTGAGTTTATGGGTGTTGGGGTGTGAGTTTTATTTTGAAGTGGTTTGGGGGAAAATCGAAGAATTATGTTAGAGGTTAACAAAGGTTACGGATATGATGATTCTTAGTTCATGATTTCTTATAAAAGCTTAAATCTAAAGAGTTTTAGCTTGTTTGTGATTTAGCAGTAAAATCCCGTATTGACAGTGTTATCATTTGTTCAATTGCTTGTTCATATTAGTATTATAAGTTAACATGGTTGAAGGTCTCTTGATTATGAAATGCAAGTTATAACTATTTTGATATTGAGATGCCATGTATAAAATCCAAATATTGAACCTTTATGGAACTTCCTGACCTAAATTAAATCAATATATAATTATGATTGCTAATACAATTGGCAGATTATATTTTTGTAGTCTAAATTAATTATCTAGTTTCTTTGATGCTTGAGGAGAATGATGTTAAAGTGATGATGGTAAGTAGAGTAGTAGTGAACGAATGAATAGTAGTGAATGATGGAGTTGTCCATTGCAAGCATCTATAATATGTGTCATACTATGATAAGATAATAACTTGGTTACTTTTTCTTTTTTCTAATTTTCTAAGTCATACTACTTCCATCCCATATATCAGGCTACCTTTCTGTTTTGGTCCGTCCCACTTATTAGTCTACTTTTTTAAAATGACAAAAAATTTGTGGCTACAATTAACTCTCTCTCCTTAGAAATGATTACAACCACATATCCTTATTTGTATTGACTATTGTGCCATTTACAATGTAGACTAATAAATGGGATGGAGGTAGTATTAGATAGCATGCAACTGTTTTGATGCTCTGCCTTGTTTGATTCATAACTCTCCATGCAACCAACAATTTTGCAAAAAAAAAAAAAAGAAAAAAAGAAGAGAAAGAATAGATCATTATCTTCTTAATCAAAGATTATATATTGTCTTTTGCTGTTATAAAAGCTTAATTAAACAAGCATGGTAATAATATAATCAATTGAGAATGTGAAGGCAAAATGAGCAAGTATTATTATGAACTGTTATAAATAAATAGATTTTAGCTTCTAGATTTGTATATTTGTAGTTATAGTTGATAATTTTATGATTGATTTAAATCTTATAGGTTCGTTACTTTTCTATTCTATAAAAATGTAAATTCTATATTTTAGGATATGATATATATTTTTCTCTATCTGTGTGTGTGTAGGTACGAAAAAATATAAATAACTTTGATGAGGTTCTTAATTTTATGAAGCATCCTTGTTGTATATTGGAATAACTATCAAGTATAAATTATGTGGAATTTCTTCTCTTCAAAATGATTTTTGTGCATGATTAATTTAACAATTCGATTCTCTTTTATTAATCTAAAGTCATTGATAATATCTAAACATTGTAATTATGATATAGATATTTGAATGTTAGTTTATATCATGTGGTGTGTATATTTATGATAATATTTTGTTTTTATTATCTTAACAGGAAGAAATGATGCAATTATCAATATTAGGCAACCAAGTATTCCAATGTGCGTGGGACTGCTTACAGTCGACGTTGGCTAAAGAGGATAAAGAGTATTCAGTTTAATCGCATAGTTATTTAGACATTTGAAGTTGTTTGTAATTGACTTATAGACATAGTGTACTTTGATTTGTATTTAACATTATTGTAAAGTATTTTTTTTATTGCAAAATATGTCATGTTTTTATAGCTTAGTATTAAGTTTCTTGACAATTGATTACTGTTGCAAAAACTATGTAGTAATTTAAATATGACACTGCATGTGTCGTGTTATAACGTCGCCTGATGCGTTGCAAATTGACTTGCGTCACCTAAATCTAATATTGTATAATGTGTCGTAAACGTATAAGAGTCACTTAAATTTATGTTGTATAATGTGTCATAAACCTATATGCGTCACCTCGATCTATAGATGCATAATGTGTTGTAAACCTATATGCGTCACGTTGATCCGTTGACGCATAATGTGTCGTGCATTTTATGACACTAATATAGTGTTGCAAAAGTGTCACATATATTGCGACACAAATTGAATAAAAGTGTCGTAATTTTGCTACATACTCCTTTCGTGACATAATTTTCTATGACGCATGAAATGTCGCAAATGTTGATTTGCGACATTAAAAAGGGCTTTTCGCGACACATTTTCATGTCGCAAAAGACCAGTTTTCTTGTAGTGACAACACAAGGTGTTGCATTAAGAAACAGCAAACACAGAGCCAAGGGCACACCATACACAAAAGCAATGGATTCCATAACAAGAGAAGTCATAAAATCCACTCTAATTGAAAAGGTACCAGCAAGGCCTAGCTCAACTATTTCTGAATCAGCCTACTTATTGTTTTTTTACCTCAGAAGTAATTCAACTTCATCATAGGTGAGCATACTTACAAAGAGTACATGCTAATCATTTTCATTTTCAATAAACATGCCACAACATGTTATCCCAGCAATTAAACAGAAGTGGCCAGAGAGTGCATCAAAAAATATCTTCATCCAACAAGATAATGCAAAGCCACACATCATAGATTCAGATCCAGACTTTAGAGCAGCAGCTAGTGCAGATGGATTCAACATCAAACTAATTCAGCAACCACCTAATTCTCCAGACACTAACATCAATGACCTAGGCTTGTTCAATGCCATTCAATCCCTACAGCATAGGAGAGTATGCAGAATAGTGGAAGATCTAGTGAAGGCAGTCCAAGATGCATTTCACGATCTACTAGCTATGACTTTAAACAAAGTATTCTTGACTTTGCAAGGCACATTAACAGAGATAATGAAGCACAAAGGACACAATAACTTCAAGACCCCTCACATGGGAAAGGACAGACTCATAAGAGAAGGCAAATTGCCAGTTTGTTTGGATGTTCCCTTGGAACTTGCAAGAGAAAGCATTGACTATCTTGTACAGCATGGGCAAATAAGAGGAATTGAGCAACTTTGTGTAAGATTGGGGATGCAGCAACTAACATGCATAGAATCAGAGTTTGCAAGTACATCAATCAGCTAAATGGAATAGCATGTGAAAGGGAAATCAGGTAAATGACCACAGAATTATCAGGATTCCCAACTTTTTGCAGATGTATATAATATGATCTCAGTATGTATAGGCTTAGTATGTTTGCATTTTTTTTATTTCAAAACATCTTTTGTAAAAGCCACAATGTTTTGAATATGAAAATGCAATTTTCTGTATCTCTGTTCCTATTCGAATTACTCACCGAAAGTCAGACAAACAAATCCAGGCATCAAGTAAAAATTGGATTCTCTATCAAGTAAAAATTGGATTCTCAATAAGAAACAAAATACAAATAGCCCATCAGAGAAGCACAATATTGAATTTTCACAAATAAAATTTGGAAGTTCATTCATCAATTCAATGCCCTCCCACTCATCAGAGAATATAGAAGCCAACAAAGAGAGCCACATTCAACAAATTCCACAGAGACAACTAAAATGAAATTTTTGCAGATCTCACCGGCCAGGAAAACCACGATGTGCAATTTCACGCTCGATATCAGCTTCTACCTCAGCTTCTACCGCATCCCACTCCTCAGTAGTGGGGTGGAACGGGAAATTCACGGGGAAGCCATGACGGTAGTAGAAAGGTTCCCCTAAGCTGCAGGAGTCACTTTCCAAGGGGCCTTCCTCCTCGACTGCAATCGGCGGCGGCGGCGGAGTTTCTACGGTTAATCTTTCATGAGAGCTTGGGGCGGGGAGAAGCCTCCACGGCCGTTACCGCCACGCCGGTCGAGGGGTTGCCACCAAGGCATCGTGAGGCGGCGACGGCGTAAGCTCCAGGATCCGAGAGCTTCGCTCGTACCCAGTGAGGGGTAGCTGCGGTGGCCAAACCCGCTCGGGTGACTCTCTCCGTGGCCCGCGGAGATTGCCATACCTGCCGGGAAGAATTGGCAGCGAGATCCGAGATAGAGCGGGTGGGGGGCTAAGGCTCCCATCGGTATCGAAATACCAGAAATTCATGGGAGCAACGCGCCGGCGGCGATTCACCTCCCGGCCTGCGAGCCCGCCGCGACGCCGCGTCGATGTAGCGGGGGGGTTGCGGGTGGATCTCCAGGCCGACGGAGGCGAGGGAGATACAGATCTATCAGATCTGTCCATGGTGAGAGAGAATTGGGGTTCGAGATAGAGAGATGAAAATCGACGGCGAGAGAGAGAACGGGAAAATTAGGGTTTTCTCTCAAGAACACAAGAGATAGAGAGTTAGAGAGTTATCGAGAAACATCCATTCAATTAAGTGGATTGAGGTAGGTGGAGATTTTAATTTGAGGTTTTTAATTTCTGCTTTTTTACTTTCTCTTTTTTTAATTTTGATTTTTTTTTAAATTTCTGGAACATATTTTTTTTTAATTTTAAAATAAATTAAATAATGTTAATTGTAATTAAGATAAAATTAATTGTATAATTAGTTGGTTAATTATTTCCTAAAATAGAAAGGGGTCACGAATCTTGAAATAGAGGAAGTAATATAGACGGATTCAAAAAATATTGATGATAGTATTAACAAAGAAATCAAAAATAATGAATGATAGTATTAATTTATAAATTGAATATGAAGCTCTGAATTTCATATATTTGTGGATTCAAACTGTGATTTTTTTTTTTTTTTTTTTGGTAAATTAGTCAGGAACCGGAACCACAATGATTTTTGGAAAAATTTGGGAAACTCCTTACGCAGAAAAAAAAAAAAAAAAAAAGGTTTGGGAAATTTTAATAAGCGATTTTACAAAAAATGTTTCAACCATAAAGTAAGTCCATAAACTAAAATTTAAAAATACTTATTAATTTAAAAATGATAGAGGTATTTTAGAAAAATAGCCCTATCCAATCAACAGCACCGATTGAAAGGGTACTTTTGAGTAGATAACAGCCGTCGATTACACTCTTCATCAAACCCTAAAACCCTATATATTTACTTATTTTTTCTAACTCCGCTTAAATTCAGTGTTTTTGCCGTCAGCCGTTCCTAACCCTACCGCGGCCTCCGCCACCGTCACGACCGGGAAATCTTCATCGAAGGCACCGTAAGCTCATTTCCTCTTATTCTTCAATTCTCACTGTATTCCTATGTATTTTTTTCACTTGCAAGCGTGTTGAATCTGATTTGAAGGTTTGTGTTCCTCCATTTGTGCATTTTTATTCTCTCAACCTGCATATGCGCATCTTCATAAAAAGTTTATAATGTGTGATGCTCTTGATACCGTGATTTGTTCCGTTTCTCACGAGTTAGCCAGAATTCCGTTGACTTTATTTGTGTTCTGATTCATGGCCGCGTAAATTTAGGTTATGAGAAAAACTTTGGATCTTGGATTTCAATGGTATAAGCCCTCTTCATTGCAAATAGGATTATGCTTTCCTTTCGATATTTACATCATCTTTTCAGTTGCTGAAATACTATGTACAATGCTACACGTATGAATGAGAGTGAAGAGGAAAGCGAATTGTTCGTGTGCGTTTGTATTAAGAATTAAGTTTCATCTAAATTTTGCCTAAATATTCCGACTTGTATTGATGGATTAATTTTGAACTGGATTTTGTTAGTAGCTTGTATTTTTCAATCAAGTGTCTGTATTTCAATCTTGTGTAGGATGGCTGAGAAGGGAGGACAAATTGTTCCAGAGTCTGTTTTGAAGAAACAGAAAAGAGCCGAAGAATGGGCTTTGGTCAAAAAGCAAGAGGTTTCAGCTCTCAAGGAGAAGAAGGCTGCAAACAGGAAGCTCATTTTCAACAGAGCTAAGGAATACGCGAAAGAGTATGCGGCTCAGGTGATTTGGAGCCTTTTGCTATATATAAATGCTGATGTCGTTGTGTTTTTCCATGGCTGATAACTTACATTTTGTTGTCTTAATGTGCTTTAGGAAAGGGAGCTCATTCAGTTGAAGCGTGAGGCTAGGTTGAAAGGTGGATTCTATGTGAACCCTGAAGCTAAGTTGCTGTTCATCATTCGCATTCGTGGGTATGCATTTGCTGTTTATCATTTGCAGTGATGTGATAAGTAAGTTCTATATGATCGGTATAGTCAATCTTATCGTTCTTTCTGCCTGGATTACTCAGTATTAATGCAATGCACCCAACAACCAAGAAGATTCTGCAACTACTGCGTCTGCGACAGGTTTGTTCCATTTCTTTTTTACTATTATTGTTCCGTTACATTTCTTCATGATATTGGTTCTGCAGTTGTGATTTTCTCAAATAAGTTGTGGTTTGTGGTAGGTTTATTGAGCTTTGCAATTAGATAGTTTGCCATTGTGAAACTGCAAGTGTTTATTTGTTTTCTTGTTTGATAATAGAACGGACTGAAAATTAACATGTTATGTTTGCTTATCTCACCAATATGCAGCTCCTGTAATAATGCATGAAATCCATTTGTTCTATGATCTGCTTAAATATCTAAGAAAAACTGTTTTCTGATATGTGAAACTTCAGAATGCTATGTTGTCTTTTACATGCATTCGACAGGAAAAATACGGGTTAGCAATTTTTCAGCAATATGATACGGGTTAGGAAAAATATTTGTTGACTGTTTCTCATGATCTCATTGCATGGTATGACACTAATATGGGTTCCAACTTCTGGATGCAGATATTTAATGGAGTTTTCCTTAAAGTTAACAAGGCAACAGTGAATATGCTTCACAGGGTCGAACCATACGTGACATTTGGGTATGCTTCTAAATAATAAGCCACCACTTTGAAAACTTTTTTTCTTAAGTTGGCAGAGACCAATTGAGAAGCTCTTGTTTTCAGGTATCCCAACTTGAAAAGCGTGAAAGAATTGATTTACAAGAGGGGTTTCGGCAAGGTCAACAAGCAGCGCATTGCATTGACAGACAACTCGATCATCGAACAAGTGAGTTTATTTCTGTAGTGGTAGGCTTCTACCACTTAGTTGTGTGTTCTTATACTTTTTTTCACTGATCCATGGTTTGATCTATATCTGTTCCAGAGTCTTGGCAAACATGGTATCATCTGCATCGAAGATCTGATCCACGAGATCTTGACCGTTGGACCTCACTTTAAGGAGGCTAACAACTTCCTCTGGCCGTTCCAACTCAAGGCGCCCTTGGGTGGTCTTGAGAGGAAGAGGAATCACTACGTCGAAGGAGGAGATGCCGGAAACCGTGAAGACTACATCAATGAGCTCATCAGAAGAATGAACTAAGTTTTGTTGAGAGGTTGTTTTGCTTGCTATTGTAAGATTGACAAGTTTTTCCATTTTTTTTTTTTGTTCTGCCGAATTAGATGCTTTTGCTTTCCGGAATTATGAATTTTATCAAAAAGAGAATTGCGCTATTTTTCTACTTCCACCGGTTATTTACATCATCTATTATTATCTAGCTAAATATATACTCCGTATTAGGGGTGGTAAACGGGAACCGGGATTCCGGGATTACAGGTACCGAACCGGTACCGTACCGGGAACCAGGTACCGAATACCGGTTAAACCAGTACCGGTACGGTAACCGGTACCGCCCCTCAAAGATAATCCGGTACCTGGTAAACCGGTACTGGTACCGTACCGGTTTACCGGTTAAATTATTTTATATTTTTTTATTTAATTATATTATATAAAATTATATTATTATTCACTTAACAATTATAAGTTTCATCACCCCTTATTAAATTTGGATAATTATTGATTATATTTGTATTTGTAAGAATTGTTTTTTTTTTGTTATTTTTCTTTTTAAATTTATAGATTGAGATACATGATTTGTTGTTCGATATTGAATTTGTTTCGGATATTAAAATATATGAATTAAGCATTAATAAAAAAAATAAATAATTATTTTTTAAAAAAAAAACCGGTACCACAACCGGTTCTACTGGTTAACCGGTACTGAATCGGTTACTTAATCGGTACCGGTACCTGAAAATAGGATTATTTTGGTAATCGGTAAACCGGTTCCCGGTACCGGTTAACTGGTACCGGACCGTTTACCACCCCTATTCCGTATTACTTGTTTTGTTTTGTTTTGTTTTGTTTTGTTTTTTTTTTGTTTTTTTTATTTTAATATCACATACTCCATAGTGACGTGATCTTGAACATTGTTCGATTCAATTGAAACAAATTAAAATTTTAACCAAGATGTCAAACGTTATACTTTGATGTGCGATTAACTAAAATGTAAAGATAAAATGTGCTTTTTGCGTTTCATATTCGAAGGTAAAAAATGTTGAGTCGGCCTTTTATCTTGATCTCATAGCTTTCACTACGATTTAAATTAATAAAAAAAAAAGTTTTTATTTCCAAAATACGTAATATAATCGTGACACAGTCCCATTCTTATACTTTTTCTTCAAAGAAAGATACTTCACCTTACTATTTAAAAAGTGCCGTATGTACGAAATTATGGGCCACCTTAGGAAAAGGGTAATATGAAACAAAATATGTTATCAAACGACAATCTAACATTGAGAATGATCTGTCATTGATCTGATTTGTTTCTTCTTTTTGTTATCATACTTTTTAATTTTCATGAATAAAATTAATTAATTAATGTTTTAAGGTATGCAGGTTCCACTCTCAGATGAGAAATTTATGCAAGAAATTGGAAAGTATTACATTACACTAGTTATAATATAGATTTATGTAACTTTCATTTTTCATTTTCTCTTTCTCTCATTTGTTTCTTTATCTTATTTGAGGAAATTCTTTATCTTTTCTCCAGAGGGTTTTTTTTTTTTTTTTTCGTCTTTAATTTCACTTGTATTAATATAGATTTATGCTTATTAATGAAAAGTGTCACTTCTTAGTTCATCATTGGCCCAAAAGTGGGGGAGCATCACATTTTTATTTTGGGGTTACAATATATTTGGACAATAGTTAAACATTGGGCCCAAAAGTGGGGAAAAAGATCATGTGAAATCCCGAATAAAATGTTAAAAAGATGGCCTAGTATTGAAAAGTGTCACTTTTTTAGGGTAGCATATTATTTTTATTTGTGGAGTCTACTCAGGTTATACTCCCTTCATCCCATATATTTAGACAATTTTGCTTTATGCACGTATATTTACCGAAATTTAGTACGGGTTTTAAAATATAATTTTGTAGTATCGTTTTTTTTACGGGATACTATGACACCTAAATATATGTGATGGGGGTAGTATTAGTCCCACTGTCCCCCATATATGTGTGCTTATTACCCGTTTGGGACGCCCCCCATATATATGTGCATTCCATAAATAGAAAGATTTTTTTACCAAAATTACTTATCCACCCTCACTTTATTCTTAATTTTCCCACTTTATACCTACTTTTCTCACTTTCTCTCTACTTTATCTTATTTTTCCCACTTTACACCAACTTTGTCTTAAACTGCATGCTGTTTTTCTCTGCACATATATATGGGGGACAGAGGGAGTACATAATATAATCAATATATCAGAGCTTTTAAAGATTTTGAGACCTAACAGGTCTGGACATGCTTAGTAAAGGTTGCTATGAATAGCATAAACCCTTCTTATACTAAGAACCCGCCAGAATGAAGGATTATTCTTCTTTAAAGGCACTAATATTAAATGGAGAAGTTAGTGTGTTTTTTGATTTTTATCTTTTATCTTTAAAAAACTTTGTATAGTTTTATATAAACTTTAAATATTGGGATATGTTTTATCTTTAGAAAAGGAAGGTAACTTAAAGCTAAGAAACTAAGATTCTTTAATTATTGATTCAAATTCTCTCAAACGACTTGATTTTCTTGATTTAGAATATTCAACCAGAGAAAGCAATTCTATTTCTATAGATAATTTTAAGTTTAATTGTAAATTCAAGAAGGCTTATAATCATATTCTACATAGTGAAAATAATCATTTAAATAGTATTACCGATCTTATTTTAAATCTAGGCTTTGGACTAGAAAGAGAAAATAATAAAAATTTCAAAATTTTAACAGAATTACTACAAAAAAGTCTTGAGAAAGAGACTTTTACTAAAATTACAAAAAATTTAGATTTTATAAAAGATCAAAATTGTCATATTATTTCAGAATTAAAAAAACTTAAAACAAAAGAAACAGAAAGTTCAGAACCTTTCGATTTTTCTAAAGAACTTGATAAATTAACAAAAACAATAAACAATTTAGATTTAGGTCCTACTGAAAAACCTAGAAAAGAAATTACTCCATCTATTTACAAACATTGGAAAGCTAAAAAATGAATAATTTTATAGGAAGGTCTAGAACCATACAGGATGGAAGAAATAGTACTTCAAATATTAATGACATAATTTCAAATTCCTTTTTTAATAGAATAACTACAAGAGGATCAGGAAGTAATTCTTCGGAAAATGTTATTCAAATTGAAGATGAAATTAATATAGACAGAAATTTAGAATTATACAATAATCATCAAATTGATATTTTAAATCCTAAAATTTTATATCAAACATGCATGATGAATATTAATACAGTATTAATAAGAAGTAGTAATGAAGAAAGTTTAAGGATAGTTGAAAATACTCAAATTATAGATTTAATCTCACCTGAAACAATAACAAAAATTGATTATTATCTTTTCCCTTGATGTGTTCAAAATTTATTGTGTATCCTTTTCCTTGAATTAAGGTTTGTAAATTTACCCATCTTGTCCTATTTATTTTTCTACTATTATCATTTTTTAGAAATTTTACAATTGCTTCACAGTCTGTCCTTACTATAAATTCATTATTTAAATAAATCTTGAATTTTTCTAATGAATTTATTAATGCTTATATTTCAAAATCTAAGGAAGTCCAATTACTTCCAATTTTTCCAAAATTTCCACTGCTATACGCAACAATTCTTTCTTCATTTTTAGGGCAGTATTTATTTTTCTTACACAACATAACAACTCCCCATCCTTCTTTGGAGCCATCACATTCTATAATAATATAATCTGTTAAATGTATTTTCTTTTGTAGGGTCAGCTCCTAATAATAATATTCTAATTTGACTTGTGAAATTGTAAGGATTTTCTCCTAAAGATTTTATTTGATTAATTTGTTCAGGAGCTTGATTCTTTTTACTTTGCCATAATCCTAAGGCAATTGGTCCTAGAGTTGTTTCTAGATATGCAAACATATCAATATCTGTTCTTTTATTTGTTTCCCAATTTCTTACTACATTTTGTTCCCAAATTAAAATTTCATCTGACCATAATTGGGGACCTTGTTGTTCTAATAATAACATTTCTTTACTGTATAATTTTCCTATAGGCATTCTACTTCCTTTTCCTTTATATTGAGATTCTCCTTCGTATTTTAGATTAGAAGGAGCCCAATTTTCTCTACCTGTATTTTTTGTTGTGTCCGGTCCTGTATGTGAAAATTCCATTTTTGGTCTTTTATATCCAGATATAGTTGCATCCATAAAATTTGCTTCTTTTTTATAAAAATCTATAATCATACTTTTACCATTTATTATATCACTTACTAATGGTAAGTTAAAGTATTTTTCTAATTCAACATATGGCTCTTCATAATTCATACCTAATTTTGTCATACATTCAATTATCATATCATCTACTTGTTCTTGTATATTTAATTCAATGAATTTTTTATTTATTATTTGTTCAATAGAAGTTTTTGTTTCTTCTATTTTAAAACCTGCAAGCTTACTAAGATTTGGTATAAATTTTCTAGCGTAATTTAGCAATCCTAAGAATGCTTGGATTTGCTTTAAACCTTCTAATTTATCTGGAAAATTTAATAATTTTTCTGCAATGTGTGGTTGCAATTCAATTTTTCCATCTCCAATTTCTAATCCTAAGAAGGATATTTTTCTTTTAAATAATTCCATTTTTCTTTTACTTATTACAACACCTTGTTTTTCTATCTCTTTAAAAATAATTTCTAAATGGTATTCATGTTCTTTAATGTTATTACTTGCTACAAGAATATCATCTATATAAACTAAGCAGAACTCATATTTTAGAAAGATAGAGTCCATAAATCTTTGAAAAACTGATGGAGCATTTTTTAAGCCAAAACTTAAAACATTCCATTCAAAATGTCCTTCTGGACAAGTAAAAACTGTCCATGGTTTAAACCATTCTTCTAATTGTAATTGATTATATCCTGATTTTAGGTCGAACTTACTAAACATCTTTTTATTTTGGATTAAACTAATTAATCCATCTTTATTTGGAATATTGTAACCATCATCAATTGTGTTATCATTTAATCTTTTATAATTATAAACTATTCTTGCTTTTCCTCTTTTAATTTCTGAATGATTTCTAACTATAAAGGCTGCTGTTCTGTGTGGACTTTCTGATCTTCTAATTAATTTTTGTTCTAACATTTCTGGAATTTGTTTTTTGAATTCTTCTCTATCAAGTGGAGAGTATTCTATATTTGATGTAATAATTCTTATATCAGGATTCTTAATTTTTGTTTTATTAGATAATTTATTTTTGTTTTAGTGATATCTTCGCCTATTAATCCTATTTTTTCAAGTTTTTGAATTATAGGGTAGTTTATGTTATTTGTAATATTTGGTCCCTTTTCTAATTCGTGACCTAAAAATTTCCTAAATAAGACATTGTTTCATTTTCTATTTGATTTAGTCTGTGGTTTTGAGATTGTTTAAAGATATCTAATTCACCAGTTCCACCACGCTTTCGAGCGAACTCTGATGTGTGACTATATCTATTTGTGGGAAAATTATAAACCTGTTTACTAAGAGTAATTTGGTTTTGCGCTATTGTAATTGATCCATGTAAACTTATAATAAAGTTTAATCCTAACAAAAAATCTTCTGATTTTACGGATTGTGGATTAATAATAACTTGTGGTAATTCATATTTATAACCAAAATTTCCTGCAAAATCTAAGTATATATATATATGTATATATATATATATATAATGTTTTCCCTTTCATGATTGAATTGAAGGTACATATATGTCAAGTTATTTAGGACAAAGCCCTAAATGTACCTATTTTATTGCGGGCAGGCGCTTTTTTCTTGCATAACATAATTAAAGAAAAATATTTTCACAATTCATATACAAAACAAAATTATTAAAACCAATCAATTCATATTTTCAGTTTGCCATCATAATTTTGATTCCCTTTGTAATTTTTAACTTGTGTTCTTCTTAATGGAAAAGAAAATAGAGGATAGAAAATGATAGAAATGCTTATCGATAATGTAGTCCCCGCATGTTTTATCTTATTTTTTTTAGAGTGAAAAATAAACTTAACGTGTGAGAAAATATGTGCACTTGATTTAAACTATTCAAAATTTGATCAAACCGCAATCTAGCATTAAAAATGATTTTACATTTTTTTTCTTCTCTCTCTGTTGTTGTTCTTTTTCTTTTTCTTTCTCTTTTTTTTTTCGGTATAATTGTTGGGATAATACGATTAATTTTTAGCAGAAGAAATTTCGTGAAGTTTCCCTAAAAAGTAATACGTGTGGTTAATATTTGTGTATGTTTTCCTTTTGAGTTGACGTTTTGGTATAAACTTACTCCCTCCGGCTCATGATTTCCGGCCCCTTTCTTTTCGGCAAGTATTTTCACGAATTTTATTGATGGGTTTTAAAAATATTTTTTGATGTATTTTTTTTTACGGGATACTACTAGTACTTAACTATCCCGTAAAAGAAAAAAATACTTAAAAAAAATATTTTAAAACCCATCAATAAAAATCGTGAAAATACTTGCCGAAAAGAAAGGGGTCGGAAATCATGAGCCGGAGGGAATACTATTTATCCACTCTTGTGGAAAAAGAAAAGGAAAAGGAAAAGATTGTGAATGTAATTTACCCAATAATTCAATATTAGGCACAAAACTAGGGGGTGAAAACCCTCTCCAGTCTTTCCTTGTTGAAAAAGATCGCAGGCAGAATCCTTTTCAATAATAATACTACAAAGGACACTTCACTTTTAGTCGAAATAGATGGCCCATTCTCTCAAAATTGTCTTTTTTCTAATAAATAAAAATATTATTTCTATTATTATTACATGATCCTCACATATCACCTACACATAATAAGTATTTAAATTTATTGGTTTCCTTTTCTACTTCTATATGTTAAGACTATGTTTTTTTTTAAAACAATCTAGCACTTTAAAGGCGTTCGATTCCTAAATACTAAATAATTAACAATAAAAATATGCAGTCACATTATGATCCACCATAATGCACAGATATTAACTTTTGCAGAATAATTCAGAAAGTAATTATAATTTTGAAAACTATGAACAAAATCAAAATAAAAAAGAAATCTAAAGAGAAAACTCTGAAAAGTTATTGGAGGTATTATTAAAAGAAATAATCAAGAAATGCTATATCTGTCAATAATTTGAGTCATCGTGGCAGACATGTTTTGCATGTCAGTTCCTTTTCCTTCTTCTTTCTTCTTCTTCTTCTTCCTTTTTTTTTCCTTTTTATTTTCATAATTTATTTTTATTTGTTAATATTGGATTAATAGATACAATCACTATTTGGTCATGAATGGTCAATTTTCTATGAATCAAAACAACCTACATCATTGCAAGTTGTGCACATTCTTTGAGCCTAACCTATGATTTTTTCTTCTAACATTACATTCTTGTATTTCCAATTTTTTTATAGTACTATTGTCCTTGTACAGTTATCACTTAGTTCAAGTGTTCAACTTGACTATTCATTATTGGAGCTAGGACACTAAACCAGCTGGTTCCAAGCCACTAATAAAGTTAATGACAGCAAAGCGCAACTCAATAGGTAAAACGTTTCTCCTCCAATCAAGATATCGGGTGTTTGAACGTAGGAAAAATGAAGAATCATTAGTAATAGTCTTTGAAAAAAAAGCCATTAGTGAAGTTATAATAAATATATGTATTAAGTCTTCTAAAATAATGCTCGGAATATGGAAATATGAGTAGATATTTTGTGAAATTTTGTAACAAATTCAACGCAAAATCTTACTACTCGATATATGAATATATATATATTCATATATATTAATTGATATCTTAAAGAAAAATAACAATATTGAATTCATATATATAATAGGGGGCCAATGTCTATCTAGACCGAAGGTGGCAACGACCATGCTTGACAAATTATTTTGGACATAATTTCTTGGCCATATGCGAATTTTATTTAAATTCGTAATCATATATGTAGATTTCCATTTTCAAGATTAGGAATTCTCATTCTCTATTAATTTATTTCCATCTACATATCATCTTCATAATATTGAACACGTTGCATGTAATTGGACCAAAGAATTAAATCGAACTATTGGTCAATTGTTAAAAAATGTTTTAATTGATTTGACTTGAGATATGATATGTTTATAATCTAAGAGATTGCAAGATCAGACTAGATAAGTAGAAAAAATACGAGTTATATAACAAAATTATAAGAGCTAGATTTGACTAATCTTGAACTCGTCTCGACTCGATGAGGGAGCGCATGCAAATAGATTACAAAGAATTTTTTTCAAATGAAGTGATTATATATATATATATATATAAATTAGTATGGGTGAACTTTATAAATACCCAAAAAGGATAAGTATATTAGTTTTATACCCACCACTTTAACTATATAAGTTTCATACCCAAAATGTCTTAAAAGGACCACCATACCCCTTTTCTTATATAAATCACTATTTCCAAGTATTTGTTAAACAAATGTTTAATTCTTCATGTAAATAATAACAGGCCCATCACACTTCCGTAAATAAAATTAATGCATACCAACTTCATACCTCGAACTGCTTCGGGATCTCTTTCGCCAGAGGTTTTATGGACTGCGTCCAACCACCAAGAGCACCTTATAGTTCTCTGTCGAATTCCTTCCTAAGCTTCTGATCCGCCTCGCCTTCGTCTTAATTATCAATCCGAGCAGCGCTCCAGGAATCGTGATAATGGCTCAGCACACTGAGCGAAAGACTCACTGCGGGCTTAATTTGTTGGTAAACAAAAATTTAAAATACGAAGGTAATGAGCAAAAACCCGAACTTTTATTAGGGAATTATAAAATATTTATTACATAAGTTTATCTCCTTTTGGGAGGAGACATACTTGTTTAGCTACCTATGGTAGCGGAATGGAAAACTCGCATACACTAGAAAATTTAAAACTATTACAAAGCTAATGTTTGAAGAAAGCTAAGAAAATGATCGATGATCTTTGCTTCCTTCACTCGTCTTTATTTATAGAGGTTGAAGACCTCTTCATCTTGAATTATTGCATCGGATGCTTTCTACCGACGCCAGCTTGCATGGGTCCTCCTTCTTCCATTATCACCGAAAGTGGCAATAATTGAGGGCGGCTTATGGAGTTTGGGGTCCTCCATTTTTGAATTCTACCGCAAGAAGATGGTGGCCTGTCTTTTTCTTGAGTAAAGACTCTCAAGATTCCTTTTCATTTTACACGGTTTAAAATAATTTCGAACCGTGAGACATTTCTTTTTTCACGGTCTTATTATGACCGTAAAGACTTTTCTTTTTCACGGTTTAGTATTGTTTTTGAACTGTGTTTCTCTCCTCACCCTTGTCGTTTTCTTTTTGGGTGAGATTCCTCCATAATAGAGTCACATGACTCTATCCTCTTGTGTCGGTCACCTAATTTTTTCTTGGGGCCTTGGGCATCCTTCCTTTCGGTGGCTCCCTTGATTATTCTTGAGCTCGAGCTCGTCCCGCTCTGGGCATGAACTTCTTGCCGAACTCCAGCTCTTTCTGGCCTGGACATGCTGGACAAATATGATTGATCCAGTTTCCATAGTGGGCCATGTTGCAATACTTGCGATGAGTATCCTTGCTCGTCACAAGCTTGTGTTCCCATAGCAGATTCCTCTTTCTCTCGAAAACCTCTTCTGCAAATCTCGTGGTTTTTCCTGTCATTGTGTTTAACAGGAACAATCCGTTCACCGAGTTCTGGAAGAACTTGAACTGATACTTGACTTTGTCCATCTCCGTGAGACAGACCCATAAACCCCAAGCCCTGCGGGTTGAGATTTCATCTTCGGTAATTGTGGAGACAAGTGGTACTTCTCCACTTGGAACCTTGATGTTGCATTGACTCCTTTCATCGGTTCGCCTGAGCCTTATGTAATGGAAGGCTTCATGGTTCCCCTTTCCAACTGGTTCTGGTGTTGCACTAATGCAGTAAAGCTCCAAAACATCTCATCGGCTAAGCTGGTCATTGTTAGACCAGGAATCGTAAACAACTTCTTGAATCCATTTGGGTAGATTCTTGATTTCTGTAAACGATGGAGAGACCGTATAAACTGAGGCAAGTGCCCCAAATTCATACCATTCCTTGACCTCTTGTGGATGAACTCCTGGCATCATCCACACTCGGGGGTACTTTCCTGAGACATCAACCAAGGTTTTGTTTGGGTTGATCCCTCGTCTTGTCATCAATTTCTCCCAGCTAGCCTGATAAGCCTGCCAAAAAGGAGAAACTTGAATAATATTGTCAGTATTAATCTTAGAAATGCCTTTCAATGGCCTAAGATTAATCTCTCCCTCTTTAACCCCGGAGGTGCTGGGTTGAAATGATGCCTCAGGATTTGACTCCTGAGTATCATCTTTTCCTTGGGCCGATAGTATTGATACTACTAACTTAGGACTCGTGCTAGAGGTATTTGAATCCTCTGCTACCGTTATAGGGGCCGGCAACCGAATCGCTTCTTTTTCTGGAGTAACCGAAGTCACCCTAGAAGCCCGAAGGAGTGGCTCTTGTATTGCATTCCAGCACTTAGTCTGTGCCAGCCTGCAGTCTCGTATTCTGTTTGAGACTTTCGTCTTGTTAACAGATTGTATTTTTCCAGCTTGTGCAGCTTTCAAAACACACTCGTCCCATTCCCTCTGAAGCATCTCAAGGTCTTCCCTGAGATGTCTCATGGCATTGTTGATAGAGCTAACTTCAATTGGCTCCATCTCTTGTTAAGAAATCTGCAAGAACATCGTGAGATTTCACAATGACAATATCAAAAATAAAATATTGACATTCAGCTTGCCATCTAAGTAATCTAGCCTTTTCAGGTTTCGATTCAATCTTGTTTTTTAAGAAAGCTTTAACTTGGATGTTATCTACTTTCAAAACAAATTTCTTTGCAAGAAGAAAGAGAGGCCATTTTTTGAAAGCCTTTCGAACTGCAAAGAATTCTTTCTCGTTAATGTGCCATCGAATGACCTCATTTTCCTGGAACAAGCCGCTACAATATCTGCAGGGTTCTTCTCCAGTAGGAGTAATCTTTGTAAGCACTGCTGCCCACCAATGATCACTTGCATCCGTGTACAAGACAAGATCGTCTTCGTCTTGTGGTATAGAGAGTTTTGGGAGGTTCTCACAAACTTCCTTTAAATCTCTCATTCCTTTATGATGTTCTTCTGTCCAAATGAAGGGAACATCTTTCTTCAGTAGCGGGCTGAAGACTTTTCTGTATTTTGCAAGATTCTTGATGAATGCTCCTGCAAAATTAACAACTCCTAGAAAACTTTGAAGTTGTTTTTTCTCCTTTAGATCCTCAGAGAAATTCTTGACCTTTTGAACAATATGGTCCTGTAGAATTATTCCTGATTCATCTATCTCGATTCCCAGAAATTCTATTTTCCGGGTTGCAATGACTGCCTTCTTTTCTGAAAGCACCAGTCCTGCCTTATACCAAACATCTGCAAAAATCTCGAGATGTTTAACGTGTTCATTCATATCTTTTGATGTTATTAGAATATCATCAATATAAACAAACATAAAAGAAAAATAATCTTTGAAAAGATTATCCATCTTTCTCTGGAAAATCTGAGGTGCATTAGCTAACCCCATTGGCATTACGTTCCAAACATAATGTCCCTGTGAAGTAGAGAAGGCTGTAAACTTCTTACTACTTTCCTCCATGCGAATCTGGTAAAAACCTGACTTGCAATCAAACTTGGAGAAAACCTTAGCATTTCTAATGCAGTTAATAAGGTGTTCTCTACTTGGAATGAAATAACAATCAAACTCTAAAACGTCATTAATACCTTTATAATTAATAACGAGTCTCGGTTTATTTCTTTTGATCTCACCATGGTTTCTTACCAAGAAGCCTGGGCTGCTATATGGCGAGTTGCCTGGTTCGATTAACCTCATATCAAGGTGTTCCTTAATAATCTCTTTCATATCCTGTTGATATCTGAGATTCATCAGGATTGGTCTGAATCTAACAAACTCATTCTCCTTGTCCGGCTTCGCCTTTAAGGTTGCTCTGAGTTGGTTTTTCTCCCACCATGCCAAAGGATTCTCATTGTAACACCTTACAATCTTCCTTTTGACATCTTCTAATGACACCTGCGTATCATTTTCAATATCTTTAGAAATTAAAGATACCTTTAGGAGTTGAATCTCAGCTTCGTTATCTTCAAACTTGTTGTCTATCAACTCTCCTCTGATCCTGTAGTTCAATAAAGCTTCATTGAACCTTCTCCGATCTTGCATCTTTGGGATTCGAAGTTGTCCTTCATCACCACGCTTGCTGCGAAAGACTATTGGCATTTGCCTGTTAAATGCCCCTTTTAACCTTTGAACAATGATTTTGTGATCACATTGGGTCGTGAACACTAATCTTTGTCTCTCATTATCCTGCTTATATCTTTTGAACATTTGCAAGAAATTGTTCCCTAACAGGATATCAGCTCCTGTATCATGAAAATAAATTGGTGGAGTTTTAACCTTATACCAAGGCGTCTGGCCTGCTCCTCCAATTAAAACTTCCACCATCTTGACTCCCTTTGTAAGAATCAAGATTTTCTTGGAAAAATCTCTTCCTGCAATCCGAGGTAGATCTTCTTCAACCTTTGTTGGAAAGATTCCTCATTTCGCCGTGCATATTCCTGCTCCGGAATCAATATAAGCAGCAAAGTATTATGCCTTATATTTCTCGTATAACACTCCAATATGAATGTATATTGAGAATGGACTAGTCATTAGATCAATATTTTTTTCTCATTGATCGTGACTTCCATTCCTTCCTCTCTTTGTCTCCATGGTTTGAATTTCTCAAGGAAATCCAAACCTAAGATGAGGATATTCTCCTCTCTTCCTGCTCGCCCTTTGATCTCGACCGTGTGTCCTCCGATTTCAATCATTCCTTTATAATGATGGACTTCCGGTTGCTCGAGATAATACAAGACATTGCAAGGGAAATTGGTTTCCCATCTTGTAATATCGAATCTGACCGCTACTCCTCTCCATCCTTCCGGACATTTGATGGTAATAGCCGTCTTCTTGTAACTCAGAGTAGGTAAAAAACTCTGAGCCTCTTGACTCTGCTGAATGAGAATTCTTCCCATTGGTTGAGAAGTAATCCTATCTCCTTGGAATGACAATCTTCCGGATTGTATTCTAAGACTTTGATCATGGGTTATGACCGTCCTATCTTGAATTTGCATATCCACGTTTCTCAGTCGTGGAAACTCCATTCTATCAGGCAAATTGTCGTTGTCACCTTCTTGAAGATATCTGGTATCTCAATGAACTGCTTTCCAAGGAATAACTCAGTATGATGTGAGTTAGAAAGCACATATGATACCTGATATGTGATGGAATAAGGTCTATTCCCTTCTTCCACCAATTCTTTCCTCTTGAAGTCCTGATAGAGTGTCAGGGCTCTGCTGAAGTTGGTGTCGTTAAGATTGTATGCAATCTTAGGATATATAATCCCCACCACTTGTCCAGCACATAAATTTCCCGCAATGGTTCCCATTACGGAATCCTTGAGATTTCTGACTCGTTTGTCACAAATTGCGATGTCAATTGGAGAATCAACACCAGCGAAAAGGGCAGATTTGAGTACAAGTTGGATTGCTCCAATATGTATCCAACTCATCTTTTCTGCAATCTCCGGCTTCATCTTTTCAAGATCCTCCCGGATATCGCTTGCTGGAATCAATTGCACTTCCACTTGATTCCCTGTGAGCTCGATTGGAAGTGACATCTCTCATCTCGTAATACCACAGACAATATGGTGCTTCCGAGTCTTGAGACTGAAATTCCTCAGGGCATAATCGATATTCCCTGCTGTAAAGCCTTGATACTTCTGTATATTAAGACTTTTCTTCATGATCTTATCGATCTGGCTTTGTGAAATCATCGTTCGGCTTGAAAAGCCCGTTCAATTTTCACTTTCTTGATGATGTACCTCTGGTTCAGTCTGATTCTGAATCGGTTGGTCCATCTTCTTCACTATTAAGGATTTCCTCCTGTTCGTAAATACTCTCATCTGAGGCAATATCCTCAAATTGGTAGACTTGTACAAGATCTTGGAAGTAGATCGTGTCTTCGATGTCTGGGGTTGACTCGAACCTCCTCATCGTCTTGTTTTCTGGGTAATTTGTAGAGATATGCCCAGCTGCGCCGCACGTCCAGCAGTTGCAGTCCTTGAAACTTTCATTAGCTCTAGTATGAGCTTTTCGGAAAGTTTTTTTCCTTGCTGGTGTTCTCTCCTGAGGTCTACTTGAGCTTGCACCTCTGGATTGAAACCTGTTTCTTGATGGACCGCTTCGCTGTCCATACTTGTATCATCTAACCTTTTGTCTAGACCACATCGTTCTTGGTTTCCAAGATATTTTCTTTTTAGAATAGGGCTGATACCTATTCTTCCTACTTTTCTTGTAAATAGCAGGATCCTCTCCAATGACCGTTGGTAGATCATTGTCCTCACAATTAAGGGGGGTTGCCTTGTTGATCCTCCTTAATTTTTTGATATTCTTTTGTGCAGTAGCTTGCTGACACCATTCTGTCAGTTTGTTGTGCACAAAGGACATCCTCTTTCCGACTCCATCGTAATTACCTGGTTCGTAATCACGAATGAACATTTCTCTCCATGGATTTGGAAATTTTAAAAAGAAAATTTCCTTTGCAAAGTTATCATCAGTCTTCGATTGATGTTGATAGACTGTGAAGAGCTGCAAGAACTTGTTGAGTGATTCCTGATCTAAGACAGCGAGTCTTAGATTGAGAAGAGCCATTTTGAATTTATTCTTCTTCTCTTCATCATAAGTTCCGAAATACCCAACCCCCAAAAAATGATTCTTTAGGAGATTGGACATATTCTTCACTTTGTCAGCAAAGTGCTCACAATTAAAGCACTCATTTTTGACTTCTATGGATAGGCCATCATCCCACGCCGTCTTGACAACTCCGGCGAGACTTAATTTGAAGAACTTGACATATCCCTCTGTGTCCATGTCGAGGGTAGATCCTACCACCCTCATCGCTGTCTCCCATTCTTAGAAAGCCTTCTCTCTATCTTTGAAATTGATTTCATCGATATTGAGCGTGACTCCATATGGATGGATGGGTTCCAAGGTTGATCTTGCTGAATGAGTATTTTGTTTCCACTTTGTCCTTCGTTTGTGATTAACCTTGAATTGATCCTCGGCAATACCTTCAGTTCTTTGATGGAATCTGAATCCCGCATCAAAGTCATGAGGATTTCCTGTAGGTTGTGGGATTTCACCACCTCCCGATGTTTCTCCTTCGGTCTTGGCCATCTTGAGATCCACCACCTTCATGTTAGCAAAAGATTCTGCTAACTATTGTAGATCTTCTAGTCTGATCCTCTCGAGGTTATTCATCTTTTTTACCTCGGATCGTACCAGTAATTAGATCCAATCTAGGGGTCGCGTTTCTCGCCTTCCTTGACTGGTAGCGGGTATCTTTTTGGTTCGTCCCAAAAGAAACCCCTTTTGGCTCGACTGGAACTCGGATGTGTCTCCAGTTTCTCGACTCGTTTTTGGATATCCTTTAGAATGTCAAGAATGACATCCTGTTTGCTGGATATTTCTTCCACCTTTTGAGGTACTCCATATAGGTTGTTGCCATAATTTTGCACCGTCTTCTGGATTTCCCGTAAATCCATAGAGATTTTAGCCGGATCCGGCGTGATCTCTACGAAATTAGGGCCAACATTATGTCCTGAAAGGGCCATCAGATATGATCCTGATGGGCCGTCCTCATCAGACGTCTTAGCTTCCCCTCAAGATAAGCATTTATCATGAGGCGATCTAGGTAGAACTTGATCGTCCACTCGCAGGCACGGATCTCTCTTGGGTGCCTGTTTTCTCGCATCGCTGCTTCGAGGCGTTCTTGTCTTACTCGTAGTAGAGCAAGGTCACTTGTTTTGTTCCTCTCCATAATTTGGAGATATAAACTGTAACACTCGCAACTCAGACAATTGTCTGGTTCCATTTTAACTTGAAGTCTCCTCTGTTAGGTAATAAACAATATATAATAAATAAAAAATATAATTCCCAAATAAACCTAGGGCTCTGATACCATTTTAGAAGCGCGGGATCACATCGCCAAGACATGAGATTTTAATCCACTTTTAAACAATAGGATAGCAAATATAGCTTGAAAATTAAAGAATTACTTATCAATAGCAATTCTTGGTGTGCTCTTAGCAATTCATTAAGGATATGTTTGTCTTTTCATTGAGTTTTGGTTATAAAACTTATATTGTTAAAGTGTAGGGTATAAAACTACTATACTACGGAGTATTTTGTTTTGGGTATATATAACCATTCACACTATAAATTATATGAACTCTTTGAAGTATGGAAAACTAGCTAGAGTCTAGAGATTGGGAGTACTTGTGATGTTTGGTCTTTTCTATCTATTTAATTGTGAAGAACTGCTCTTGCATTAATCTCTTTTTGTGTAAATAACTAATGCATGTCACCCAAAAGCTAATCAAGTATCATTAATAATTTCAAAAAGTAAAACATGGTTAAAAGAGTTGTAAAATTTTAGCACGGTCTGGTTGGCCCCATAATAGGCGGGTTTAGACTATAAAATTTTAAACCTATTGAATTGGCCGGGCCCGACCCAAAACAATATAAAGTGTTATGGACTCAGGCGGGCCCAATGAATTTTACTCTATAGTTGCTTTTGAGTCGGGCTTGGACAGTCATTTTCATAGCTTGATAAAATTTCAGGCCGATCCAATTCAACCCGACTTTTGACTCACTCGGGCGGGCCCAATGAATTTTACTCTATAATTGTTTTTGAGTCGGGCTTGGACATCCATTTTCACGGCCTGATAATATTTCAGGCCGATCTAATTCGACCTGACTTTTGACTCGGATTTAATGGGCACGGAATAGCTTGACAGTTCGACTGCTGTTAATTGGCCGAGTTACGTTGTGAATAGCAATGTCTGAGAACTAAAATCAATAAAATAGCGTGCCTTAGTTGGTTTGGTAATAAAAAAGGAAAATGTCTGAAATCTTTGTAGCTAAAGGTCTCAAGTTAGAATTATCCCTAACGCGGCCTTTCAATTAAATTGTTTATAGAAAAAGTCAATAAAATATGTACCGTTACAGATCGACTTAACACATAGGCTTTGTAAATCGTAATGAAGAAAAGATGGCTCAGCTTTATAAATATCTACTACTCCGTAGTATGTATATCAGTATATGCAACGTTGAAACCCAAAATATCTAATAAATTATTGTATATTTGGACAATTATGATTGGCATTTTTGCCACTGCCACGTGATTCATTCGAAAGAAACTTTCTAATGAATTGTTCATTTTTCTTCCTTTTTTGTAGGATACCCTTCCTCTCGTTTGTATTTATTTCATTCAAACAGTTGATGAGAGAAAGACAGAGAGACTAGAACCTTCCCTAGGTCGCCATGTGCCCGATGGGGTCCCTAGATCTTTTGTGATTAGGGTATTGTTATTTATTTTCCAATAATAATTACTTACATCGGTGAATATTAATAGTAAATTTTATGAACAACGTGCGCGTGAATTGGTGGTCTACTGGTGGTGGAGTTAATACAACAATATTAACTAAAGGTGAATGTAGCCACTACAAATAAAACACTTGTTAAACCATCATTACACGTATTAAAATATATGAAATCATAATGATTTTTTTTTTTCTTTAAATGAATTAATATTAATTGCAGATCAAAACGACTTTCTACAATATCGGGAAGTTATAGGAATGCTCCCTACTCACTGTGGGCACACTTAATGTGCCCACCGGTGATGTGGCAGTGCCACGTCTGCAATTTTTCCTTTTAGGATTTAGTTTTTTATGTTAGGGTTTAATTTTTTTATAGTAAGGTTTAATTATTTTTGATAGGGTTTTTATTATTTTCCTTATATATTCCAATGTCACGTCATCTGTGGACACATTAAGCATGTCCACGGTGGACATTGGTGCATTACTCCGGGAAGTTAATCTTCTCATGAGGACATCTTTTACCTTAAAAATAATTATTAGAATCTAAAATAAGATTGCGATTATCAATAATTACCCCCCAAGCTCCGAATTCTGATCAGCTTTCGTAATCACTAATTGCATTGTACAGTCTGGCAATTATTCTAAGTAATTGTAAGAAGTTACCACTATAAATGTGTGTGTGTGTGGTTTAATTATTTTCAAATTTGACTTCAGCACAAAATTAGGCAAATCGTTTCGTACGATGTCGTTATTATTATCTTTTAAATTCTTAACTTACTCTTAAGTAATTTCCAAAGAAAAAAAAAAAAGCAGCTTAATTACTCTAAAGTACGACAAAAGGACCAGAAAGAGTCCTTTCCTATGCAACTACAGAGCATTAATTAAGAAAGTAACACTCTTACAAACTATGAAGAGTACATGTTTTTGAGAATTACTTATATCTTACTCCCTCCGTCCCCTAATAAAAGATGAGTGGGGACTTTTATTAGGGGATGAAATGAGTAAATATAAAGAGGCTATTTCTTTTATTTTTTTTTTATTTTTTATTTTTAAGTTTGTGATTAGAAGCAAATTTTTATGTTCGAGTGGCCGAGACAAAAACGCCTTCACATTAGCCACAATTTTCCAAGAAGAGACACATAGTCGGCAAAGCATTCGGCCAAAATTCATTAATTAATACTCCCTCAGTTTCGTCGAATATGACCCCTTTCAATTTGGCCTATTCTGACACTTTTTTTAACGCTTCTTGATGATGGGTTTTAAAATGAATTTTTGAAGAATTTTTTTTTACGGGATACTCTGACAGTCGTAGTATCCCGTAAAAGAAAAAAATCTTTAAAAATTCATTTTAAAACCCATCATCAAGAAGGGTGCAAAAGCGTGCCAGAATAGGCCATATTAAAAGGGGTCATATTCGACGAAATGGAGGTAGTATTTCATTTTATATTAATTTGAAAGGGAATAGTATTTCATTTTATATTTTCGTTTTTTTTATGCCCAAACAGTGGCGGTGGAATTTTTAAAAAAAAGTATCAACTTTGTCTATATAAAGGCAACACAATCATGAAAACCGAAAGCAAATCAAATCAAGTGAGAAAAATAAAAAAGCTACACATAGAAATATAGAGAGAGGGGCACATAATTAATCATCTTTCTTCACTCGCCGGTAAATCAAGAAAATGGAGGATCTCCGGCGACTCAGATCGGAAATGCAGCGGCCCGCCAACCTAAGACCTTCCATCTCCGACGACCTTCTCAACCCCCACGGCTTCGCCGACGTTTTTGGCGGTCCCCCCCGTTCCATATTCTCTCACCAGCTATCCACCTCCAGTCATGTCTTTTACGACGACATCTTCTGGCCGCCGGAGAAGGCGGCGGCGCCGCCGCCGCGTGGGCGGAACTTGCCGCTGTTCGATATCCCTTCCGCGAAGGAGATCAGTAGTACTGATCGCTGCAGCAGCCGTCAGAAGAATAGCTTTCTTAGCGACATTTTCAGCTGGGAATATTCTAAGAAGATGATGAGCTCGAGGTCGAGGTCGAGATCGAAGACGAATTCGTCGTCGGTGCTGAGCTCGGAGGAGCTCAGCCCTCTCCGCCCTCCGACTTCTGATCATGCATACGACGACGTTTCACTGCTGGCGTCCAAGCTCAGGTGTGTCTGCCTATCTTTTATAAAAATATTCCATCCGTCTCATTCATTCTATTTGTCTCGTTTATTTGAATATAACAATATAACGTAAAATGATATAAAAAAAATGCCAAATGAAATGAGACACATTTTTACCCACTATTTTTATTCTATTTCGCAATTTTAATCGTGAGGTTATATATTTTTATATAAAAATAAATATTATTGCAGCGATTGGAATTTTTTGCTTAAGCTTTTACTGTAGAGTGACGCTCGCTTCAATTTTATATATATATATATATATATTTTATACTTTCTTTTCGAATAATTAATTATTTGAAAAAAAAAAGAAAAAAAGAAAGAATGTGCATACTAAGGTCTTTAATTTTTCCATATTCAGACCAATAAACGTCCACACAAAGTGGAATTCGGAAAAAAGCGGCACCGAAGATCACCAAAAGCAGCAAAATATGCCATTATTTTCAGTGAAGAAATCCAATTTCGTTTCAGAAAATGAACATCTCGACAAATTGTGGGGTTGCCCTTTCCAATCGAATCAAACAAAAGAAATAAAAGAAAGCATCAATCTTGAGCAGATGAACTTCAGAGTGTCCGAAAACGACGACGTGCAGTTCAACTCGCCGTCGTCGGCAGTTTCGTCGGACAGAAACGTCGAAGAAATGTCGGAAATAATCGACGAAATGGACGAAGAAGACGATCTCACGAGCTCCTACGTTATAGAGATCGACTCTTGCAACAGAGGAACTTCATGCGAATCCAACGACGTCGACGAAGCAATCGCCTGGGCCAAAGAGAAGTTTCACCAACATTCCTCTCAAGACAAATCACATGTCCAAGGTAACAGACTCTAACTTTAGCGGCACGATCTTTAAATTTCATATTTATTTGTTATAAAAAAAAAAAAAAAAGTACTCCGTAACATTCATTAACTCGTATTTTATTTTATTTTTTTAAAAAAATGAAAAAAAATAATTTTATTTTGATGTTGGTTGAATGATTGCAGAAATGGTGGATGAGCCTCAGATTCCTTCAAAAGGGCCTCAGGATAGCTCTCTATTAGTGGTACGTTAGTTTGTTACAAAAACTCACTTTTCCGACAAAGTTTGTCTGACGCGTACTGCTAGAACGACGTCGTTTTAATTTGTATGAAATTATGCTAGTATTTAAAACCTTATTAATTAATTAATATTAATTAAAATAATGCAGGTAGAGGATGAAACCAGCATACTCGATGAAAAGATAAGGTTGTGGATGACCGGCAAGGAATCCGATGTCCGATTACTACTATCTTCCCTTCATCATGTAATTATAATTCTTTTCTTTTTTAATTGTAATTTGTTATTTTTTTTTATTAAATCAAGCGTGAATATTAATTATGTTAAATTTTCAGATTCTATGGCCTAATAGCGGTTGGATTGCGATACCTCTAATGAAATTAATGGAGAGTTCACAAGTGAAGAAAGCATATCAAAAATCAGTTCTATGTCTTCATCCAGACAAACTTCAACAAAGGGGAGCCACTCTCTTGCACAAGTACATCGCGGAGAAAGCCTTTGCAGCTCTTCAGGTGAGTTAGTTAGTTACGAGTCGAGTTTCGAGTAGCTCATTCTGACCGGTAAAACTTTGACTTTCATATAATGTGTCCAAATTAAAAGAGACATTTTTAAACGAGCTTTTATATACGACCTCGAGTATAATCGTCGCGTGTTGTTGTTTTAGGATGCTTGGACAGCATTCGGGCCCCTAGATGCCTCGTCCCGATGAAAAAAGTGGGTCGGGCAAGATCCGGAGTTCAAAGTGAACAATCATCGCTTCACTTGCATTGTTCTTGTCGAACATGCGCAAGTGACGATGATCGTTCGGAGGTTTCGGAGTTTGGAATTATATATTCTTGCAAAAGATGTTGGTTGTAACATACATACTAGAGTGCGAATCCTATGCAGTAGGAATTTTCTTCGTTGTTACTTAGTAGATAGTATATAATATATTGTGCTTCTCTCAGCCAGTTCATCAATTAGAATTAAGGTTTCAGATTTTAATGGTTGATTTTCTAATGATTTACTTAAAAATAGTGAAATAAATTTATAACATCATGTGATAGCTGGTGTGCACAATCAAGACAAATCTTAAAGTTTAACTTCTTTTGCTGAAAAATAAATCTATATATATGTTTGACAAAGACACATTCCTATTGAAAATTATACAAGATAATATTAAGATATTTAAATCAGTAATATTAACACACACACACATATATATGTGTGTGAGTGTATTAGCATGTACTATTATTAATATTACCAAACGAGAAAAACAGGGTTGAGTTGAAAGATGAAAGGTGTCAACAATATGTGTTAGTTATTCAACCAAAAAAATGAGAAAAAATCTCATGAAAACAATAATTAAGATGATGAAGAAACAAAACATCTTTATCTCGCGTGCCAAAAATATATACTACAACGTATTATTAAGTTTTGACTAAGCCCGACAAAATTATTTTGGCCACATTTGAAGAACAATCAAATAATATAAAGTACTATTAGTAACAATAAAAAATTAAAAGTTGCTCTTTAAGTCGGTCAATAAAGCTCCAAAATAAAGTAGCTTAACTTTTTCTGATAATATGATTATCTTAGAAGTTTCAAAGATGCTACATTCGGCGCAACAATTTAATAAAAAAACTCAAAGAAACCGGAGTTATAACTCTCATTTTATCTCGGATGACGACACAGTTTAGTTGGTAAGACGCTTTTTCTTCTCTAATCAAGATGTCGGGAGTTCAAATCATTTTGGGAGAAAATAGAGAAACATTTTTTATTCCTCCTATTTCTAAAAGGAAAAAAAAAAAAAACTCATTTTTCTTCGAACTATTCGGGCCAGCCCGTCGTCCTAAAATGACAGAATTGTGGGTTTACTCATATGGGCTGTAATGTACAAATAGCCACTTTGAAATCGGGCCTAACTAAAGCCCAATTCCCTACTACTATTATAAAAGCCATGTTTAATAAACGGTTCTCAATTAATTAAATTGAAGAATTCCGCCGCCTAAATCTCAAAAGGACTAGATGTATGTAGTAAGTGTATCAAGAGTGGATTAATTCCAATCACCATTATAATCATTTTTCTCATTCAATTGTCACTTGTTAGTTGATACGGAGTAATTTATTAGAACAGATAGCTTATTCCATAATTAGGTACATAATTTTTCAATGCTTCGCTATATTATAACAATAATAATTTTTGTATGAAATATTATTAGGATATGACTCTAAGAGTGAGACATGACATGAGTGCAAAAGAAATTAGTGTACGCAGAGAAAAAAATCATTTCGTTCGGAATAAAGAAAGTATCGGTTTCTGTACTTAATTTCTATTTTTTTAGAAAAAAAAATAGAGTCCCTATAATTGAATCTGTTAATCACTAAAAAAATGTATCCTATATACTGATAACTTATATTAGAAGCAGAATAAGCGAATTTTAACATACATAATAATTACATGTAGACTTAATTTTAAAAATTAAAAGCACAACTATCCTCAATTCATTTGAAAAAACTTGATAGTACAATCTTTTTTTTTTTTTTAATAAGATGGAAGTTAGGGTTAAGAGTAAGCATCATAGGCTTGTAATAACGGCATATAGCTTTGTCCTTTGAATTGTATTCAGTTCAATTCGTATTTTATTTTAGTTCACGATTTGGATTTCTCGATCACTGGGTAAACCCTAGTACCTGTACGCTGTACCTGCTTAATATTCTATAGACCATATTTGAGAGAACATGCGTTGGCAAACGATTGAAAAAAAAGAAAAAGAAAATAAAATACAAAAACACTAAAATTCAAAAACTATATTCCTCATACAACCACCTCAGAGAATTTGGACTACATATATGTATGCAAATTACTGCAAGCTGCAAAATAAAATCACAGCCTTTGCAAGTCATAATATAAATAGGAGTAGTTGATAATAAACAAAAAAAAAAAGGAAGTCGAAGGGGCAGCTTAATTAATTAGTGGTGGAAGTGGGAGAGAGATTTATGAAGATTAGCATTGTTGAGAAGGTGGTGGGGAGTACTTGAAGAAGAAGAAAAAGAAGAGGATGATGATGATGAGGGTAGAGAGAGAGAGGCTTTAGTACTCTTAGTGATAGCTTCTCTCTCCTCTTCATGAATGGTGTCCAGCATCTTCGACGCCCTCTGCCTCATGATGCTCACAAACTGCGGAGGCGCCACTTCTGTTATGAATCTTGCAACTCTTGCATTCGCCATATTCTTTTTTTTCTAATTATTTCGAACAAGTTGAAGGAGAAATACTGATTGTAGAGAGAGATTGGGAGTTGAGGTGATGAATGATTTAGCAACACTATGGTCGCAATTTATAGCACTAGGGTTTTTCTTCTTTTTTCTTTTTTTTTCTTCTTTTTTCTTCTTTTTTTCTCTTTTTTTGAAAGATTTGGATTGCGTAAATATTCGTTATCCAACGAATTTAATTAATTTTAGCAGTTTGTGCCGCTCTTGCTTTTAGAATTAATTGCAGGACGGGACGTACGTGGTCGTATTGGTGTGTTGGTTGGGACCATTATGGAAGGGGGAGGACACATGGTACGTAGTGTGTGAGTGTGTGTGTAGATGGATATGTGATGAGAAGCATGCACCGTTAAAGTCATTTTTAACACTATCATCGAAGATTTCAAACGCCTACTTTTAAAGACCACGCACCACCATATTAGGCAATTGATGCAAACGTCTGAGGTAGAAATTGGAGAAATTTATTTCAAATGATTTGTCGATCTCATTCTGTCTCGTTATTTCGGTTCGGCTGTTTTGAAAACATGATTATCTAGGGTTTCGAAATTTTCGATTCGATCATAAAACATTAGTAGCGAGGACGGCCGTATTATATATTAGGGTTCGTTTGCTTGACAGTAGTATGAGATAAAGTTTTTGAATACGTTATTTGATCAAGAAATTAAAGCAACTTGTACCCTATCTTAATTAGATAGGCGTTCTTACGGAAAGACATGAAGGAAAGGAAACTATATAATATGTAGACCATATATATAATATGGTATAAAATTATCAACGAGGACAACGATTTTTCTCTAGTTGCTTGCTCTCTAGGGTAGAAGAAAATTGATGGATTAGTCTATTTTCCAAAAGCCACTTTTTATTTTGTTAATAAACAAAAGCCTTTTTAGAATGCCAAGGGCTAAAATTAAAAGTATGTTTGAAAAAAAATTCATGGAAATCAAATCACTTAAATTAATTCTTGAAACATATATAAAAGAGTAACGTTTTGTGATTTTGTTCCTCAATATTCAATTTTAGTTATTTAATCGATCAAGTAATTATGATGTGTTGTGTACGTTGTTATTTGTAATATATATTATGTATAGTCATTTAAAAATTGCATAAATAAATTATGGAAAAGAACAAAATAGCACTTTTTGACGAGTCGAGTGAGAACAAGAAGCAATTGATTTCAATTTAGCCTGGCTGCAGCGACACCTCTATAGTATATTTATTACACCACTTTCCACTCGAGTCAATTTCTTGCTTAATAATTAAGACGGCGAATTTTAATGGTTGGATTAGAAATCTGAATTAATTAGCCAACTTGAATCAATTGAGAACAAGTTGCAGAATATATTGGGTACAATACAAACGTCGAATTAAGTCATGTATAACTAGAAACGATTCCCTATTTATTTTAGGCAAATTTAATTTACCCATTGCTGATGATTTTTTTTTAAAAAATTATTATTAAAATTGTTGAAAGATTGTCATTTTTTTCTAATTAAATTGTTTTTTTGTTCATATTTTTTCAATTATTTATAATAATTACCGGTTTTCTTCATAATATTTTTTTGCCTAAATTTATATCAAATTTTGTTACTCGTTAATGACGATCCTTATTCCTTAGGGTGAAACTTATAAACGATGACATTCATAATTTTATCAATACAGTATCTCTGAGGAAATAATTTTACTTAGTTCGGATCCGAAAACTAATTATATAAGTAAAAAAAATTTTATAGAAAAAAGCAACGTGAATTATTCTAATGCATACAAATTGTGTGAAATCGCAATCAAATATATTCAAGACAGGTCTCATAATCCAAGTGTTCAAGCCACGTGCGCCGTGTAAGCCAGGGAATTACACTTTTCAATTAAGCAAAATAAAAATAAAAATGGGGTGATATTAATTTAATTTAGTGGGATAGACAATATTGATTTTCAAAAAAGAAGAATTTTGGAAGGTAGTCGGAAAACGACGGCGACCGACCGACGCCCACCTTTTTCCGGTCAATTTTCCACCGTTTCTTTTAGGAGGGCTCATGCTCATCCATCCACTTTCCATATATACCCTCATTAACTAGCTAGTTTCTCCACGCTACACATGGCTCTTTTTTATTCGTTGATTAATTGGATGGGAAAAAAAAAATATAATCATTATAATGCCTAAAAAAAGACCAATTTCGGCACTTTACAAAATTTTCAATGATAACTCCATATTTTGATGGTTGAATTTATACGCAAGGCTTTGCCTAATTAAACACGTCGAGCTTAATTAATTAAGTACTACTACTATAGATATAATTTAATAGAGATTTAATTATACGAGTTGAAATCATATCGAAATCGACAAAATTCGAAATGAATGAACACAAAGATTATATATATATATATATATATATATATATATATATATATATATCACATGCATGATAAAAGAATATGGACCAGATCGTCGTCGTCGTCTTCAAGGACTAAATGAGGTACAAATTCAACTTTATAGTATATATTTATGGACATTAAATAATATTATTGTTGTTTTGCATGCACTTCAAATAGGCAATTGATGTGCTCACTAATTGAGTAATTGGATAAGTGTAAACAAACGTCCATCATCAATAGGGCTAGCTCCGTTTTCAGCAGTTGCACCACCTCAATATATTCAAGTATCCCGCCTTCACCTTGAGACGACCCTCGATGCTATAATCGAAGACCCAAAGAGCGAAGGTGGTAGCATGGAGGAGCCATTGTTAGAAGATTACGTCTTGAAAATGGAAGAAAAGGTTGAAAGAGTAATTAGGGTAATATTAAAATGTTTCTTTGTTTAATTAGAGTTTTCTTTTGCCCCCGACCGTTTTGTGGATTTTGTTGGCTTTTTTTTTTCTTTTTTAAGTATTGTATCCACGTTGAGATAATTAAGTCAGTATTTACGAAATATGTAGAATTTAGCATAGAAGACCAAAGTGGGATTTTTTTTTGTCATGTGTATCTTCAATCTTATAATAATAATAATAATAATAATAATATATTATTATTATTATTATTATTATTATTATTATTATTATTATTATTATTATTATTATTATTATTATTATTATTATTATTATTATTATTAATGTATGTTGATGTTTATATTTTAAATACGTTTGGTTTATATAACAATAAATTTTGGTGTGAGAAATATAAATAAATTTGAACCATTGATCTTACTTTGATCTATGACCGTCATTAATTTAAACATGATTATAAAAATTGTTCATATTTTCTCAATCTAGTATTTATATGAACCACCCTTATACCGGATGTATTTATTATTGATTAGCAGAATCAATAGTTTTCAACAATATATTATTATTAACAGCCTAGTTCCCGAGTTTCCGGAAATTCACTAGAAATAAGTAACTTATAAGTAATGGAATACTTCAAAACCCACAACAATTAGGAAGACCAAACACATGGCATTTACTCCGCCATTGATTTCCACCATTCAAGGTTCTCCAATGGTTTCCTCCTCTCCTTTTTCACCTAAAATCACCTTTCATATATGCATACAATTTTTGTTCGCAGCGCCATTTTCTCTCTCTACCTACATATAATATATGAAACCACTTTCCAATCATCATCTCCACATTCCCTACAACAATCTTTCTCTCTACAATCTATAACAAAGATGAGAAAGCAAATGAGCTACCAGAACTGGGTTGAGGTTGCACCAGCACCTGTAATTTTCCCCCACAAGGCCTCAAATGCGCCGAAGCTCGAGACAATAGTCGAAGAAGGATTTGAGAAGATGGATGCTGCTAACAAGAAGGTCAGCAATCCTGTCTCTCTCTCTCTCTAGGCATTAATACCTGATGATAAACAGATTATGTATCCATCAACTTGAATTAGAAGCACAGAACAGAGACTCAATTATGTGTGTTTCCTCTTTGTTTTGTGCTAATATGTAGGAAATGTTTGGTCAAGCATAATTCCAACTCCCATTTCTCTTTGCCCTTCTCAAAGATTTCCCATCATCAAGAAGCTTCTGATTCGGGCATGAGAGATTCGAACCAGCAGCAGCAGCAGCGAAGAACAAACGGATTTCAAGAACGTAATTGAATGAAGGAGAACAAAGTAAATGATGGATGATTCAGGGAGAAAGCAATGATTTTCTTATTATTCCGTAATTCCTGCAACATTTTGTATGAAAGATGGGGCGAAAGAGAAGAAAGAATTTGCACAGTAAAGATTAAGGAGTTCAAATAAGACTAGCAGTTAAGATTGACATGTTTCTGCTATCATAGGTTGCATGTATTCTTCTATGTAGGTAATTTATCATGTAAAATTATGCATGCGTACATTATTTATGTTTGACATTTCTCAATTGGAACTAGCTTCCATTTCTTGTTCTTTTATGCTTTCTTTTTCAGCTCTGATTTTGTTAACTACTTTTCCAATATAATTTTAAAAATTTGATTATAATATCAAATCTGACAGACCTATTCAGACAATCTGACACATCATTGAGCATCCAAATTTCGAGCATACAGACAGATATTCAGAAAATTTTAATACAGATTCCAAACAAAAAAAGTTCAAGAAAATTCTTACATAAAAAAGAACTAGAATCACGGTGGGAGACATTAGTCTTACCTTCAATCGGATACATGCTTCCCGTTCCATGAAATGTTACTCGTATCAACGTAAGATCTGGGAAAACAGAAATAAAAAGAATGCCAAGATAAAGTAACAAAAGAACTAAAAAAAGTATAAGGCACACATGACACAACTAACATTATTCTTTTTATTTTGAATAAACAACTAACATTATACTTTTTATTTTGAAAAGATTTTAAAGATTGGCAGGTCATGTCAACAAGTGCAAGGATGTCAGTTTCATTTTTAGTTTTGATTTTCTACGAAAATTACAGGCAACTAGATACAGCAAGCCAATGGAATCATACAGTTTTACTTAGAACACAGAACAGGAAGTAAAGCTACTAATGACCATTTTGGTATCGTGATGTTAGTTTACAAAGATGAAACAACCATATATTTGGTCCTCAAGAGAAAAAATGGGCTCTTCATCCTAAAAAAATCACATGAAAAGAATGTTTCAGCCAATAGAGAAGAATCAGTAAACTAGCAGCTTTAAAATAGTAAAAACCATAAGCATGTCTGTTTCAGCATTTACAAATTTTACCTTGGATTTTGTATATGAAGCAAGAGGAAGAGAAAGGCAACAAACATAAAAGTTGAGCCAATAGAAATGTAGGCTATCCCCAGGAAATTATTATGGCCTCCTAACCAACTTGATGTTGAAAGAACAATCTTTTTGCTGCCACTGAAACTGTAGGTATTGTAGTTGTTCAAAAGTTTGACTGAGATCATATCATCAGCATCTAAATCCTCTTCAATTCTTCCATACAACTTCCGGAAAGATGGGAGAGCAGAAGTACGCATCCATATGATAAGATCCTCTTGATCACTTAGCTAGTTGGTGCAATTTGACAGGATCCACAAAGAAGACAAATTGATAAGAGAATAAGAAGAGAAATAAAAATAAAAAATACAAACAGCTCAAAACATTACACATAGGAAGACCAAAAACTGCAGTTCTAATAAAAAAAGATGCAAAGCTCATACTCCATGAGAACTGGAATTCCATATCTATAGTCAAGTCCAGAAAAGGAAGAAGAACAATTAGCATACGTGCAGTATTCAGTGTTCTGCTGTAATGATGCAGAAGCAGTGGCTCAAGACTGGACAGTCGAGGACAAGGACTTAAGTTCTCCAATTTGAAATATTAACTCTTACAACCCTAATAACTTTAGCCAATATAAGCAAAGCAAGAGTAGCATATAGATGCATTTCTACAGTTATTGTTAATCAAAATATGGTATTGAAAATTGCAACTAAAAGTATTTTATAGCAGTTCAGTCACTTAAAATGGTTTTCGGCGCAAATGGAGTAGAATATTCTTATGTCAGATGTTAAGATAAAATTAAAACTATGATGAGATGATGGTGCGTGAATAGTAGATATAATATGAGTCCTGTGAGAAATGCTTGATGGAAGAAGCATGGGAAATAAATTAGATCTCAAAGTTTAATGGGTCGGTGATATTAGCAAGCACAAATAGAATGATAAAAGCTTGCAGAATTACCAGCAGTGACAGCATTCTGAAGACATCATATATGAAGAAAATGTAATATTCACCAATTTGCATCAAGGATGACTCCATCAGAAACAGTGCAATAACATAATACTTGGCTTTTGAAGCACAAAAATGAAAATAATCACTCCCTGAGATATACTCATTACAGACAAATAGTAAAAGCTAGATTCAGAAACAATTTACTTTCCCAGTTTGTGATTGTGTGTATGTGTGTGTGCGTGAATGAGCGAGAGAGAGAGAGAGGAAAACAATCGACAGGGCATTAGATCGAAGGCCAGAATAAGTTAAAAAATAGAATTTGGCATGATGGACCATCAAATATTTGAGAGTTATGGTTTGCTTTAAGAGATTTGATAATTTTAAAGCAAAGAATCACTCACAGGAGTACTGGGGTCAAGTCTTGCCCCACCAATTAGGGTTCCATTCTGAAAATTGAAGGGATAAACATCCTTCCCAAATTTATGATCACGGTCACTCTTCCACGCAATGTTCTTCCTGTTGACTTTCACTTCATCTACTCCACGGAAGAAAGAGAATGTGTCATTAAACATACTCCAAGCGATCAGGCCACAAGGGACAACTGGGAGACCATTGATAACATCCTCTGGTGCACAGGAACCTATATCATGGTGTTTCAGTCCATGCAAGAGCTGATGATCACTTCGGCTCTTAACATACCTTAATAACACCAAGAAAATTGACTTAATATATAAAAGAGCGTGTGTGGGTGTGTCATAATAATGTAAAGTGATATATGCAAGCGTCAAGTTCCATAAGAAGAAAATATTTTTACCGTCTATGGTTCTGGTAGTAGTTATCAAGCTGGTAGTAGACATATATTGGAGCTTTCATATTCCGGGGAACCTATAAACGGAGTTGCGAGAACAGGTTAAATTTGGAATATTCCCTAGGCTTGAGTTCAACAAGTTCAACAATAGGATTCTGAAAACAAGTTAGTTATGAAGCAGATAGTATCATAGGATATATCAACAAATACGACAAATGGCATTGTGACTCGCAAATTGGTAATACAAGCAAGAAAAGACTCTCAATAAATCTAGCCAATAATGCATGATGAGGATCAGTTGTTCAAATAGAATTTCAAAAGTCCCCAAAGATATAAGTGCACACTCATTCGGAAGTGATTAGACCAATCCAGAGCCAGATTTATATCCATCAACTGGTATCCTTTTTCCTAAACTAAAACAAGAAATAGACATAGACTTTATTATCTCGAACTCTCGAAGACAACAGGGGAAAGACTGCACATACCCTCTGAACCCTATACCATAGCCACTTGAGTATGCAGTCATATTAAAGATCCACAAATTGGATATTAATTCCTTCTTAACAGCAGAACATGAAACAGACACTATCTTGAACAACTATGCCTCATTCACCGAGAAAAAACAAATCTAAAGCAGTTTCTAACCATCAAGCTCTAGCTCTCATCATACTATTGGTAACTTGATTCATGGGCATTCTATAAATTCAATTCTCTAAGCTACATTGATCATATCAAACAAATTGATATGACCAAATTCAGTATCCACTTATTATTGAGTCATACACAACTGAGAACAACAGAACATACTACCTTCAGATTTTTGGTGCAATTTTTGGGAATGGAATCATTTGCAATGTATGCCAGCTTGTTGCCTCTGAAGGGGGCTGGAACACATTCATTATCATATCTATATACAATTTCAACAACCTGCAAAGAGAACACCAACCAATCTTCGAATCAACATTCATCGACTGCTTGTATACATTGAACTACAATCGCATTCTAATTTTCTAATACATTAAGAGGGGAAGAAAAGGAGTTACACTTCGGGAAGCATGAAGACAACCAATCCCAATTGGAATAAATAATACGCCAACCACAAAAAATACTGAAACCACCTGTGAAGAAAAACAAAAAAAAATCAATACATAACTTGTAATCGAGCTAGAGTTTCATCACACATTATTCTCAAACACACCAACAATTTCATCATTTCCTTACCCACACAGGCGATAGGACGGGTTTGCAAGCCGGTAGATTTTGCTGAGTAAACTGGAAAATGACTGCAAAACAACAAGAACACCCATCAATCAATTCAAATATAACTATTTGATCCTGACTGAAGTTCAGACTGCTCAAAGCTTAATTTTGATTCTCAACCAGAATCATAATCAATCATTCACAAAATTCCAGTTGAAAATAAATATACACTCACGAGCACTCATATACACACATATACATATAACAACTGAAAAATTTGTGCCCAGCCCCAATCGAGATAACAATGTTATCTCATCCAGTGTACTGATTAACACAGAAAATACATACCAACCAAATACGAAACACAATTATACACACACACAAACATACAATTCGAGCGGCCTTGTCTGGATGTCACTGAATTAGCTACGATTACAGCAGCCGTGGACCTCCCGTCGTCCATTTCCCTTCAATCCGATTTCAGAGAAGAAGCTACTACGTTACAGTTTCTCTAATCCGCAACAGCATCAGAGCTCTAAAACTCGTCACTGAATTCAACCGCCTGTCGAGGACAGAGAGAGGAAGAGATCGGCCGATTACTCAGGCCAAAACGCGACGACAACGTGAAACAAAATTTTGGGGAAAATTCGTTAAATATTACCTGAAAAAGTAAATTGAAAGAAGATAAAGAAATAACTGCAGCTCTCAATTTTGGGAAGATTAAACTGTGTGATAGAATGATCGGAGAAAACGGAAGTGTACTATTTCACACAAGAATAAAAGCGCTTCTTAGTTCTCGTCAAGTGCTGGACTCGAGCAAATGCGACTTCTCTTCTTCTCTTTTTTGTTCTTTTCTTTTTTCACTCAAGAAGGGTAGTTAAAGTGGACTATAGTTACCAATTAACTGCATTCTAAAGAAACAATATTTATCAACTAGATCTCCTCTAGAAAAAATACACAGTTACCTATTGAGAGTTTACCATATCTCTATCGATCTTGAAACCAAAAACGCTTTTTTCAATTAAAATCTAAGTAGAATTAATAGTATCTAATACGTGAATATTTGTTACATTATGGTACTTTGGCGTATCGAGTTTAACAATTCTTTAGATCTCATAAAACAATATTTTGTCAAGTAATTTTATTTAAGAATTATTTTGTCAAGACATGAAAGAATTTCCGACAGTAGGCAATTAGAATTTCACTATACGATCCACAAATATTTATTTCGAACGTAATTTTGTATTTATTGAAATAGATACAAATATTTATGTTACATACATTTCCAAATCCTTGTGTCTATTTTCTACCTCATATATGCTAGAATTTTCAACTGCTCTACTACATCACAACAAAACTTTTACATGGAGCTGAACATCATCGTATTCGACTTACCAAAAAAGATGATGTTTTCTCCAAAACTAGGTTCCAGAATCCAGAACCTACGAAATCTGATGACTGATTTGGTCGTTCGGCACTCCGATAATTTTTCCAAACATTCTTTCAACCGTAGGCCCCAACTCATGGACCAATTTAATCGATTCTGAGAGCCGGTTCAGAAGATTTATCGAAGCTATAACTTCGTTTCTTTGCAGTTGCAGCTGGGTAGGACACAGAATAAAAACAAAACCAGTGAGAAAATACCATCTTTTGTTACAACATAATGTTGCGCTTTTTAATTTGATACTAATGTTTTCTCAACATTTTTTCAATAATGCCATCAGACCCCAAGTCCATAGAAAATACATGTGGCACGCCGAATCTGATGTGGAGATACACGTAAGGTCCTACGTGCTATGTGGATTTTCCGATGCCAGAATTCGGGTATTGTGACATTGTTGAAAAATGTTGAGACGTTGTGTACCAATTTGCCAATTATTATAAGGAATTTCCAATGTTGCGAGTCTTGTGACAAAATGCAGGATAGGCATTGTGAACTTACTTGCTGCGGAGGTGGCCCGTCACCATTAACAGAGAACAAGATTTTTAATCCAGTTCCGAGTCCCAAAACCTGAAGCTTTCCCCAAAGTCGGCACTTTTCGCATCCCACACAATCCATCAATGCACTGCAAATTCATCAAAACCAACGAATTACTACTAGAGAATACGGCAGAAAGCTAATGCAGTGAAGTTTCCGTCTTGATATTCATATCCCCTCGGAAAAATAGCACGTTTCTCAAAAAATAGAACTGGTAATGAAAACCACCCATTTTGTTCAATGAAAGACAATATACCCACAAGTTAAGAAACATATAAATTACACACACTTTTCTTATGTATCTCCGAAATCATCCTCCATGAAACTGTTCGTTTCATGCAGCACTCTGAATTGTTATGCTGCACGAACACTGATCTTCATTTCGTGCAATTGTGAAGTGTGTAGTAAAAGGCAAATTCATAAAAGTGGGGGTATTTTATATCTTAAAGTTGTGGGTATTATATGTCTTCTACTAAGCAAATTGGGTAAATATAAATATATAATTTTCACTATTGTGTGATATTCGCAAAATGCAAGAGTGGTAAGTAAGAATGTGACAAAAGGAGTAACAATGAGACAATGGTAACAGACAATCATCAAAAGGAATAGAGAACCTTATGTTTCTGAACTGTCTCTGGATCTGCTTCATCAGTTCTGGTCCACTTTGGCCTTTCCACAGTTTAGCTTCGTCAAATGGTTTAGGGCATGCAGATAGCAGTTGACGATCGTTTAGAAACTTCTTCAACAAAAGCTGTGTATTTGTGTCCTCCAATGGATTACCGGTATCATAGTCAGCTTGCTCCAAATAATCCTTAGCCTAGAGCTTACCCAATAAAGTTAATAAGCAATAATAAGTAATATTGAGAGAGAATCAAAATAATGAAAACTCAAGGTAAACCGACTCACTTTTGTCACTGATCGAAGTACAAAAAGGAAAGTGAAGTACAAGTTTCGGACACGATCTGGATATTTCAAGACCCGATCATACATCAATGATAGGTTTTGGCCCCACTGCAACAGGTAAATATGAAATAATTCATCAGTTAAAAATAAAATTATCTTAAACCACTAGTTCACTAGGCACCAGAATCTACAAATTTAAATCAAAGGAAATATCTCCAAAAGGCATTGTACCATACTAAGATTCTAGCATAAATTAAGACTGTACCTTGTTTGTTTTTTCATCGAGCAGGTAATCAGCAGCAATGTGAATTGAAATGGAGGAATGAAGACCGGATATCAACTTGTACAATATTCTTTTCTCTTGGCACTCCTCGGATGGATCTATGGGTCATGCCAATGATTTTAGGTCCAAAAGCCAATATAGCAATCAATGATGTAATATAACAGATATCAGATTCTAAAATCAATTCCTAATCCCAGCAATCTTCAGGTTAAAAGAATATAGACATACACTTATGGCAATTCTCCAAGTATATAGCATCCCATATTCTTCTTGCAGATGGACCAGTGTAACCAGTGTAGCGTTCAGGATTCAGTTTCAGATCTACATATGTCATTTCAGCTGAAAGCAAAACATTTCAAGAGGTATACAATTAGGATTTCACATAAATTTGGTTCTGATGAACTGCCAAATGAAGAACGTGAGGGTCAAGCAGATAGGCAGAACAATGAATTATCAGAGATGCAGCAAGGAATCACCATCACTAAATTCGAAAAGGAAATGGCTCAAAGTTAATTAGTTGCAGGAGGGATAACATTATATCAATAATAATTGGGCAAAAAAAAGATGCATAAGTAGTTATGGGCACCATTATCTGTCTCGTCATCATTTGTCCATGGATTATCTACCTCCATCCAGCCCTTGAAAGCTTTGGCATCTACTGTGCGATCTACAGCAGCCTCGGGCTTTTCCTCTTGACAAACTAGTTTATCCGACGAGAGGAGAGTTCCAGAAGGTTTTCGAAGTGTTTCAGGAAACTCGTTCTCTGGGCAATCACAAACACTGCAGTCCCTCAAACGGCACATACCATCATCAGGCCAGAAAGGACAATCACACCACAATTTTACCTATGGCAATAAATACAACATTAAGGTTGCAAGTATACAGGTGAATAAAGAACAAGAAGCAGTGAAGCAACTATATGGTGGAACAGCATGGATACTAGAAGAATGTGTAGAAACTCGAAAGCTTCATCAACCAAGCTAAAGCAATAATTGGCACACAATCATCATCGTTCTGACAAAGCCAACATCTCTAGAATTATTGACATGGATATGTAGATCGTGTTGAGTCTTTAGTTTTTTTGAGTCTTTAGTTAGGCTTCAAAATTTTAAAACGAAAACAACTATAGCCAACACATTAAGAAATCAAAATGGGATTCGAAAATGTGAAAATTAATCATTGAAATTCTCAACAAGGAATAAACAAGATGGTAGCATTACTAGATAACTGTATGAGTTTAGACCAAAAAACTAGGATTTCTGACCTTAAAGTATCGGAAGAATGGATATTTCACAATCTGTTGGAGCAATGGATACAACACCTCCGCATTGATCCGGTCCACGGTCTCATACTCACAACAACAATCCTCCACAAGTCCATGATATTTAAGCCCTTCCTACATATTTAAACATTTCCATCATGATAAAGTCGCAATAAACAAAATGAAGCTTAAGTAATTTTTGATAAATAAGCAACTTCAGCAAATGTTCAAACTGCATTTTGATAAATCAATCAAGCAAATTCTTGAATACATTCAATTTCAACTTCATGAAGAGAGAAAGATGGTCTCAGAAACCAAACATTGATAATTCGTCTGGAAATACACTGTAGTAAACTATCTTATGGTAATGTAAGAATAGAAAATGAACTTTAGAATAATAGACTTTATCAGCTAACAATTTGCATTATTTTAGAACAATTATGATGCATAAACACCAAGCTTTTGACCTCTCTACCGTTCCAAGTTTTTTCTCTCAGAGTTGAACTTGTTAATTTACTGATGCCTCCATCGTTACTCTATTATCAGACTTTATTTAAAGCAAGAAACTAACTGCAGAATAAGATATAGCACGAATTCTTCATCCATTGACGTAGGTATTCATGTAACTACACTGTAATTAGAATTTATCATTATACACAATAAGCATTGGTGACTCGAGCTTCAAGTACCAACAATTGAATTCTTTACATACATATACACATACAGATGCATATATAACCCTAAAAAGCAAAATTCAACATATAACATAGGGAAACGGCTGGAAAAAAAAAAATCCTCAAAATAAGGTCAAAATCCGGAAAACAAGAGCTACCTGAGAGCAATAGCAGCTCTTGATGCGATCAATCAAAGAGGCCGGAGAATCTCTCGGAACAAAAGCTATAGCGAGGAGAAGAACAACGGCGGCGCCGACGAAAATCCAACACCATTGATTCGCGCGTGTTTTCTTCCGGTCTTCAGAGTTGACCATTTCAGCGACGAAATCTCCGGAAAAAAATCAGCAAATGACGAACGGATTTCGGGGTGAAGTCTCGATTGGAATTGAATTGAATGTGTGTTGTGTGTGTGCGACGAAGTTCGGAATTGGAATTGGAATTGGTGGGAAATATGAAAAATTGCGGGCGGCTGTTGATGGTATTTTACAGTAGTTTAAAATAAACTACGGCTGCTGCAAAATTCCCCAATTAGGGTAACAATTTTTTTCTTTTCCGCTCAAAGAAAAGGAAAAAAGAAAAAAAACAGAGGTTTTCTTAGGTTTTTTCCTTTTTCAACGAGTAAATATTTTTACTTTTTATATCTTATCAAAGCGGCGATTACTTTTTTTTTTTTTTTTTTTCCAAGAAAACTTTTGGATAAAATTTAGAGTGATTTTAATAATTAGATCGAATCGAAATGAAACCGAACATGGTTTCAGTTCATCAGTTTCATCCGATTTTGTCCGGTTTCGGCGATGTAATGAATTGAGAAAATTAGGAATTGAAAGTCACACGAGTTTGATCTTCGATTTGGATAAAACATAGATTATAAATCCATCCTGACCTTTAGATAATATTGTGCACTCATATATACATTTTGTCCTAATAATAAAGTATCTTTCTTCCGAAATTTAAGAAATGTTGAATAATGAACAAAATGAAAGAGACAAGTCCTGAATTAAGACACTCTTAAATATGTGAACCGTACACATTTTGAAACAATAATTCGAAACATATGGATAAACATTGGAATTGAAGGCAGTGAAGGTGGTCCATGCGAGGTAGGTGCATTCCAAATATACGTCGACCAAGATTTTTGTAATAATAATAATAATACTAATTTTTTTTTTATTTTTTATTTTTTTTTTTATCAGGCAAATCTTTTAGCCTGATCATGGAGGACTTGAACCCAGGACCTTTGGTCCGAGGCCTTACCTCCTACCACTAGGCCAATACACGCACACAATAACAATAATACTAATATCAGAGCTAGTCTCCCCAAACATTATAATTTCCTTTGTTTCCTTGAGTGAAAGAGGAGCAAAGGAACATGGATGTCTTGCTTTGAAGGTTGTTATGGATAACAAAAATTTGGTCTCAATTCTCCAAAGAAAAGTTATCCCTCGAAATTCAGTTGCAACAATTGTGGTTAAAATCTCTCAGCTTGCTCTCGAGTTTTAGAGTATTTCCTTTTTATGGATTAGGAGAAACGAGAATATGTCTGCCCACCTTCTTGCAAATTTGGCTAGGAACACAAACTCTCCTACTCGTTCCTTAGATTCCCGTATTGTAGCGCTAATGCGTAACCCTCAATTTGTTGTTTTTTAACTTAATGAATGATACCTTTTATCTAAAAAAAAAAACAAAAGGAGCAAAGCTAGCAATGACATGATATCGTTTACTGTGGAAGATTACTTTATATCCATTTCACAATGAAGAGCCTTTTTCTTATAATTAAATGCCCTTTTTATAGGACACATTAATTATTTTTATTTTTATTAGAAGATATAGGACCCGCTATCTTAATTAACAAAACCACTTTTTATAATATAAGGAAACATAATATAAAGTGGGGTTTGAGGAAATAATGAGAACTCGCCAAACTTCTCAACTTGACACCTGGCTTTGCTTCACTTTACTTTCTACATTTACTTTAATTCATTGGGATGCATTAATATATTTAATTTCTCACCTTTCTCATATTTTCTGGCGCAAATATCACCTTTCTCTTTCCTTAAAAAATAATCCATCTTTTTTAATTGAATTTAATAACTTTCCCGCTAATTTTAGCTTATAAGTTTTTTTTTTTTTTTTTTTTTCAAAGAATGACCAATAACGATTTCTCATTTCACTTTTGTGATAATTTAAATTTCCCAATTTTTAGTTGAAAAGAAAACATCTTACATCGCTTCATTGTCATTTTTTAGTTTATAACTTGATACAAAGTTCATGGTATATAAATTAGACATCAAATTAAGTTAGATACCTCGACTAAAAGGAGTCGGAAAATACTGCAGGTTAATAGGTTAATATATAAAGTGTAATAAAATATTTCTAAATTTTTTTAGAAGTCGTATTAATTTGGAGAACTTTTTAAATAAAAGATAATCACATTAATTTGGAGAAAATAACATATTTTCGTCTTGTCTGACAATTATTCCCAAGAAAAAAGTACACCGTTATTATATTTCACAGTCAACATTATTATCCTCGAACTACATATATATATATATATATATTTTAATAAGAAATACAGATATTTGAAATATAAACGACCTCATTTTTCTTACGAAATTAATCACTATCTTCTCTCTCTAACTACGTAGATAGATGGCTGCAAATTCTAAGGTCAGATACGAGCTTTAATTGATCGCAAGTCATTTATGAATGGGGCATTGAAATTTGAGCTTATTTTATAAAATTTCAACTGTTCTTGAGTTTTAAATACTTTAAGTTTACCATTTGTCGATAAATTTATCTAGTAGTAGTATATTTTATTTTCCGGTTACAATTTCAAGGCCAACATGAAGATATGATGTGCGAGTGTACAGATGTACAATAATAATAATAATAATAATAATAATAATAATAATAATAATAAAAAAACAAATACTACTAAAATAACACATGTTATTATTCATTCGTGTTTAATTATAAACACCTCATTTTTAATTTCTTGCAATTAAAAGATGTCTAATTGTTTAAACAACATTTGTATATGTAAAACTGAAAGAATTCAACACATCGCTTAACTAATTAAGCAACGTAATTTTGCTGTTGAAAATTAAAGGATGTTATATATATTGAGTAAGTGAGTAATATAGATAAACAGCGTGTTATTCAACAATTACTTGATTAACCTTTTGATTACGACATAACAATTATACAATTCTAAGACATTTTATCTTTGATCAAAATACGTCCACGTATATTGTTTTTCTGATTCATTGAACAAATTAAACTCTGATCAAAAGTATTCGTTGAATTCTTATACACAAAACACAAGTCATGTTTTTGCGATTGGATTGTTCCATTAACAGTCTCATGTTTATATTTTTTTTGAAATATTTGACATTTCAAAAGAGTGCAAACCTTACCATTCTTTTTAACATTTATGCATTTTTTTAAATTTTTCGTGTTCGAAAGAAACAAAACGTTATCTATATCACGGACAAAGTATGTGAGGCGGCAAAAAAATGAATAGCGACGGCTCCTCTCCAAAATAGCGTGGAATCGCCTCGAAATTAAAATGAATGCAGCTTTATCTTTTTTCTTTTTGCCACCTTTAATTTCAATCATACTTTAATTTCCTAATCATCATATTTTGTTCCCTTCCGTTTGTGGGTTTTTTAATAGGAAGATTGGTCTACGTATAAAAGGATAAACTCCATTCATGTCGGTCTAATTTTATCATTAATTCCTGTAATTAGTAGAGGAAATATATAAATTGTAGGATGTACTTTAGTGCAAGGATTTTTACTATGCCATACGTGAAATAATTACTGTAATAAGGAAGGGGCAAGGTCACTTGCCGGTTTTTCAATCACAACACGACTTACGAATTAATTATATCAATTACAATTTACAACATCTTTTTTCTTTTTCTTTTTTGGAAATCTTTTGCTAGTGTGAAACCGTAAACGAAAAGCCTAGCCAACAATCATGATGATCACAAGTCAATTAACCGTAGGTGGATCTCGTTAAACAAAGTGGCAAAAACGGATTGAAAAATTCCAAACATGAAAAAGAGTGGAACAAGAAGTACTTGAAAATATAACAACGAAGCGCATCTCGATAAGAAGTTTCTCCTCCAATTAGAAAGTCGGGGATTCATTTTTTAAAAATAAAACCAAGAAATGTTAGTTTATTTTACCAAAAAGTTAGCCCATATACATTTTAATTGCAACATTAGAAGTAATTATGTACTACCTCAATCCCATATATTTAGACCACTTTGCTTTATGGACGTATTTCCACCGAAATCTAGTACGAGTTTTAAAATATAATTTTGTAGTATTGTTTTTCTTACGGGATACTATGAGTGTCATAGTATCCCGTAAAAAAAACGATATAACAAAATTATATTTTAAAACCGTACTAAGTTTCGGTGGAAATACGTGCATAAAGCAAAGTGGTCTAAATGTATGAGATGGAGGGAGTAATATATATAGTCGTTTGGTGCATCACTATTGCAAAATCGTCCTAAGTTTCCGATTTGTATAACTTTAAACCTAGTTTATGCGTATAAATATAACCGAGAAATGCTTCCCTACCCATCGTGGACATGTTTAATGAGCCCACAACTGACGTGATAGTCAATGATTTTCCTTTAGGGGTTTAATTTTTGTTAATAGGGTTTAGTTTTTTTATTTTTTGTAGGATTTATTTTTATAAGGTATACTAATTAATGTTTTCCTTAGATATAATATTACCACATCATCCGTAGACATATTAAGCATGCCCACGGTGGGTAGGGGATCATTACTCAAATATAACCACTCAAATAAGTGATCGATTTAATTATATGAATGTAAGTAATACTCCCTCCGTTCGGCTTCATTTGACACAATTTTCATATTGGGTTGTTTTTTTTTTCATTTGAACCCTTTCTATTTTTGATCATTTATTACTACTTAACAACCCACTAACAACCTACTTAGCCCAATGAACCCACTTACCCCTATTTTTTTAAAAGGTCATTACACTATTATTCCTATAATCTTTTCTAATTTTTTAAAAACTGTGCCTAAAAGAAATGTGTCAAATAAAGCGGAACGGAGGGAGTAGTCTATATATTTATATTTATATATTTTATAAAGGCGCGCGTGTATGTGTATGTGTACGTGTGTGTGTGTGTGTGTGTGTTTGGGTTTGGGTTTTGGTTGTTGCAGTTGCAGGGTTAGAGAGTGAAGACAGGGATTTCTGAGCAAAGTAGACACTGAGACACAAGATTTGGAGTTTTGTTATTAAAACAACTCTGCAAGTGCTACCCCCTTTCTCTCTCTCTCTTCTTTTTACTCTCTCTCTGTAGTATACATATATATATGTTGTACGTATCTATATGCAATCAAGCTAAGAGGCTCAAACAGTATTCTCACCACAATTAATCTCCTCCTCCTCTCACTGTTCTATAGCTCCTTTTCACTTCAAAACCCTAGCTCACCAATTCCCTCTCTCTCTATACACGCGTCGGATAACAAAGCAGAAACGGTATGAGAGTTGTACATGGAGGTGCATCAGATCCAATGTAAATTCCCTAAAATCAGTAATGTCGGCTACACTTCAACAATAGTAAGCCAGAGAGAGAAAAATATGGACGACGACGAAGACGAGGGGGAGAACAGACGGGGTGGTATGAACAACGGTGGCGCAGCCGATCCAGGCGGTGGAGCTGTTGGATTGTACGGCTGGCCGTCGTCGCGGATCGTTAGGGTTTCGAGAGCTACCGGGGGGAAGGATCGCCATAGCAAAGTCCTCACATCCAGAGGGCTCAGGGACCGGCGCGTCAGGTTGTCGGTTAACACCGCCATTGAATTCTACGATTTGCAGGACCGTTTGGGTTACGATCAGCCGAGCAAGGCGGTGGAGTGGCTGCTGGCGGCGGCGGCGAACTCTATTGCGGAGCTGCCGCCGATGAATTCCCCTTTTCCGGACTCTAACAAGCGGCCGAGCGAGGCGGAGAAGGCTGATCGACACGTGATTTTGGCCGACTCCGTTGTGGATGGCGGCCGCGGAAGCATAAACCGCGGCGGCTCTCAGCAGGAGGCCGCGGCGGTGAAATCATCCGTTGGTAGCAGCAGCTCCGAAAATAGCAAGGGCTCGAGACCTTCAAATTCCAGATCTGAGAACCGGTTTAGAGCGAGAGAGAAGGCGAAGGAGAGAGAGAATGAAAAGTCTTCATACGTCGCGTCTTTCACTGAGCTCTTGAGCGGTGGAGGAATCAACTACACCAACGGCGGCGGTAAGGAAGCTTCCGTTTACCGCGATCGAAGGCCGAATACTGATGGAAATTCAGACCACCAGTCAAATTTTTTCAACAAATTTCCCATGGATTACTTCAGCAGTGGGCTTCCTGGGCCACCGGCGACGGCTTCTCCAACACAGATAGCGGCGCCGCTGCTGCTAAACGCGGCGGCTGACCACCACCCGGAGCTGCAACCTTTCTCATTCACCTCGGACCACTTAGTCTCAGCAGTGAATCCTTCCGCCATTAATAGGGGGACCACCCTTCAGTCCAATTCTTCCTCGCCACACCTCCCTCCAAACTTCTTCGGCGGAGGAGGCGCCGCACCTGCCGGAAACAACCGGCATTTCTTCCCTGGATTCGACGCCCGTTTGCATCTATACTACGGCGACGCCGAGGGAAATGATGGCGGACATTCCGAGCCGAAAAGGAAAGAGAAACCCTGAGTTAGGTCACTCTCAAACAGCTGGTAATTAATCTCGATTTTCTTGTTTTAAGAACATTATTGATAAAATTTGGCTTATTTATTTCATCGCCGCATTCATTGATTGCTTGATGCTTCTGTCCCTGTCTGATTTCTTATCTGGATTTGACGTTTTCTAGAACTATGTAACATTTATAAAGAGGACTGATATATGCAAATGATATTATCTTTCTTTTCATTTTCTTGCCTAAGCTTAAAGCTTATACTCCAGAGTTAAACTAACTTTACTTGTTATTAAAAATAATATAGTTAAGTAAATACTATATCATAATCCAAAATAGAAATGGGCGATATTAATTTGTAAGTAGGTGATTTATGTTAGAAGAAAGGGGAAATTAATTAATGTAATTATATTTTGATGGGAAAGGAAAGTGATTAGGGGAGTGTTTGTCTGAGAAAACAGTGGCATGATGAATTTGAATAGGTGGTGGGAATGGGGAGCGGGGCTGGTTGTCGAAATGTTTTGGTTTCCTTAGTATGAAGCATGTCTACGGCGGAGACAGGTGTTGTTTCCAGAGTTAAATTAAATTAATGTGCGCATGTTAGCATTATCTGGTGGCGCATGTGATTTTGTGTGGGATACAAGGGAACTTTTCAAATCTTTTTTCCTTATTATTTTAATTAAAAGAGATAATATAAAATAAGTTTGGGTGTCAGCCTTTTTAATGGAGCTGTGCTCTGACGGTTACAGAGCGAAAACCTTTAGCTGGAGTTTTAACAGTTGCCAGTGCTTCGGCGCTCTGTCTCTCAATCTGTAGATACATACTTATATATCTATATATATTTGTACAGTATGTGTTATAGTAATATTAAAGCATACAGTATATAGTTTTAGGGTTTCAGTCCTTCGATATCTTAATTTGTTCAATTTTCTTAAAGGAGTTTTTGGTGGTTACCTAAAGCAGTTATTAGGTCACACTTTATATTATCTCATATTCTAACACAATCCAATATATTTAAGTATTTTGGAATGTTTATCTACAATCTGTAACTCAAAACATTTAATAGTCTAATTAGAAATTTTACCTTTGGTAATCGTTTGTGGAAATGAATTGGTTAATGAGTAGCAGATTTCTTTACACTAAGAAAACAGTTTAATTTGTTACTCATTTCGGGGCTTTTTTGGATATTGTTATTTATAATATGTAAGTTGTATAGTTTTAGTATAGTATGAGTTCAAGAATTAGGAATATATGATGCATACAATATATACATATGTATAAGTTTCCTTCTAGCTAGGCAAAAATAAAGATATCTTAATTTGCATGCAGTTCTGATGGGGTTATATATGTTTTTTTTTATTTGTTTTGCACATTTGAGATCTTGTTTCATTAAGTGATTCTCTAATTATAATGACATTTAATTCTTTATTTGTATTGTATATGCTCTGATCTATTGATGCATATATCACTTTGACAACTATTTAAAATAAAATACAGAATGGAAAAAATAATAATAATAAAAAAAATGCATCACTAAAACTTAAAATGTCGTTGAAGCCAAAAGTATATATGAATTCATGATGGATGATGCTGCAGGTTGAGAGAGAGAGAGAGAGAGAGAGGGAAGCAGCCACATTTGTTAAGCAGGTACTCATCATCATGTTATTATTTTTTAGATGGATTGATCACGAAAACTAAGCTTGAGGCTCAAACTATTTACAGAAAATTAATTCTTGTTATATGTACATGTTTTGGGAATTAATTATATGTACTCTGGTGAGGTACTCTCAATAATACAATAATCCTTTGAAATTTGTATTTCTCTTGCAAATCCCTTCTTCCTCTATTGTCTATTGTCTATTTGGAGTATGATATTTTGCAATATATTAATTCATCTGTTCAAAAATAAGACAAACTACGCGCACATTTATGTCTAGCATTTTAAAATGAGAATGTGATTAATTTGCTGACGTTTATGATTTAACTAACGTTATAATTATTAATATTATTTGGTTATTGAAGTTAAATTTATTTCCAAACAATCGATATATTTTTTAAATGATCGACTAAATTGATGTATAATTACATACTATAGAGTACTTAAATTAACTTTTACAAGAAGCACACTCTATATATAACAAATTATTAAAAAAAAAGTATGTACTTAATTGATAATTATATGTCCAACGTAAAATTAATACTAGTTCTGTTTTTTTTGGAAGATTTGGTACTTGGTAATTTTAGCACTGTTTTGTTTGAATACGTTGATTGATGACTATACAGTATTCTGGCAAAAAAAAATGATAAATTTTATACAAACAAACTAGAAAATGATAAACTTGCATAATTTAACGAGTAACATTTTAAATTAAAAATAAAATAAAATGAAATGGTGACATTTTCGCTGAAGAGCTCAAAAAGTAGCACCCACTGCCCATTGAAATGCATGAACTGAAGTTAGGGCTTAAGTTGAACGCCGCATTTCAACTCAACATAAAATAAATAGAAAAACTATGTATTCTTCAAAGTTCAAACTAGTTTTATAAGAAAAACTACATAGTATTAACATATATGTATTCTTCAAATTCTCAAAATCATAAAAGTTTCTTCAATAGATTGTGTGCTTCATCTTCATGTACTCTTATACAAGTTCGAAGGTGACGTAATCCGTCAAGTATATTTTTTCTTCACTGAAAAGGAGCCATTACGGTTTAAATAACTCACCCACTTGATATATTAATCTGGATTTGGCCTGTCCGTGATAGGGTTTCAGCACGAAAAAGCCTATTCAAAGTTTACTTTGCACATATTTTATTTTAATCAGTTTTGATAAATACAAAAATAAATCTATTTGCTAAAAAAATACACGAGTCGAATATATTGAAAAGCTCATTTCATATAAAAACATATATAGAAGTTCAGGTCATAATTAGCTTGATAGCAATAACTAACTACTTTAACATCGAGCCTTATCCTCGTTTTATACTACCACAGATGACCATCCCTATAATTTTCTTCATGAAACAATGGTGTCCAAACTTTATTCGCATAAATTTGCGGTGTACCAAAATCCATTTAATATATTGTAATTAATAGGATAGAGATTTAAATAGTGGAGACTACATGCTATTAGCTGGAAACAGCTACTAAATAATAGCCCCATGTCACTAACATTTGAAACATAGAACAAGACATGTTCTATTCGATATGGCTGAGGGTTTGATGCTACGATACATATAAAAAAATAAATGTGGCTATTGTTTCAAAAGAGACTAGTCAAGGTGAGTCATAATTTAATATACCCCCAAAGGACGACAAAATAGTGGAAAAAAATGTATTGATAGTTTGGTGTCTTCGAAAGTATTTTCCCAATAACAAAAATGCAAAATTAACCGGAAGTATTCATAGTCTCCAAATAATAATACAGCTTTCCTACATTTTTTTAATAGGAGAAGAGTGCAATGAATTACTTACTCCGTCCCAACCAGTGTTCTAAAAGAAGGCCGACTTGGCCGCCTAGAAGGTGTCTAGGCGCTAGAAGGTGTCGGGCCGTCCCGATTAATGGCAAGACGGTTTTCTCTAGACGGCGGCAAATTAATCGACATCTAGGCAGGTGCCTAGGTGGTCCTAGGCATGTCTAGGCAGTCCTAGGAGGGTTTAGATGAGCTAGTCGGGGATTTGAAGGGCTGGAGATTAAATTATAGTTGAAAAATTATGGATTTTATATTTTAACTTATGGATATTATGTTAAATATATGAAAAATTTGATGCAAGACTTTGATTTTATACTAATCTGCCTAGGCCGTTTAGGCACCGCCTAGACTCCTGCCTAGGCCGCCTAGACGTTAATCGCTTCCCCACCGCCCTACTAGCGTCTAACGACTTTTAGAACACTGGTCCCAACCCATTTGGCCACGTTTTCTAAATGGAGTGTTTTGCCTCATTTCCTTATTTGGCCTACTAACTTTTTTGAATTGTTTATGTATTTTCTTAATCTGTGTGCCCAAAAGAAACGAGCCAAATCGATTGGGACGGAGGGAGTGGCATTTTAAATCCAACGCCAAATTCCCAGATAATTCAAGCCTCAAAATGGCTTCAGAGGATCAACAAACTCCATGCACAACAATTGGCTATTAATATGCTATTCCTCAACATAAGCTGAAAGCCACCAATGCCAACAAAGAACATAGTAGACGAAATCCAACTCGATCGAAGCAATTCAAATTTCAAAGTAAAACTAAACAAAGGGAGAATTTAGTTTAGGGACTTATGTTAAGCAAATAGATGAATAGCAATTAAGTATAAGTGAAAGGTGAAGATGGCCTCAAGAGGAGAAATGTCCTCTGTTTTTCACATATTTATTAAGTCAGTTTACTCGGCTAACACAGTATGCAGCTTAATTTGATGATACATCTCTAAGCAAATCTTTAGAAGGACGACATATAGGCGAAAAATCCTCAAAATCTACAATTACAATATTCACAGATGCATAACTAGCAAAGGCAGGAAGAGACAAAGGATAGATGTTCTTACAACAGTTCTACAACACTCTTTGAAGCATGTGCTTGAGTTCAAACAGAGAACAGACGCCTCTTAAAACTCACAGTAGGGAGCAAGATGAACTCCACTGAGTACTACTCATTTTATGCCATCATCAAGACAAAACTGTATATTCTTCTTCTTCTTCTTGTAACTTGTACAATCTCCCTCAAAAACCCAAAGCTGCATATTTCCTGGAAATTCCATGGCATTAATACGTTAGAACTACAAAAGAAAGAAGTAGTGGCATTGTTAAAGGGAGAAGGAGAATAATGTACCAAGATATGAAACAAGCATAAATGATCAGGGCCTTAATAAAACAATCTGTTCCCAAACGGAAATTATACTTTATTTATTATCGTTGTATCATGCAATTAGTCATATGTTCCTTGCAACAAAACTATTCGAAGGAAAAAAAGACAGCAATAGCATAAAGGATTACATTATAGAATTGACAAATCAATGATACTGAAAATAAGAAGGCCTTTCACGACAATTCAGAACAGGTTATAGCTACAAATCAAATGCCCAAACGAACATATTCACAAGAAACAACATAGCACGAGGAAATATTTTATTATTCAAGAACTGTCTTTCTTGAAAACAAAGTCCAGAGATTAGTAACGCAAAACAGATGAAGCAACTCCAAAGACAAATACAGCATGTGATTGATTACCATTCGAAATCAATCTCAACAAGTTAATCAAACACATATTCATATAGAAAATGATAAATAATACAGTATCATTCGACCCTAAGATTAAGTCCAAACAGAGGAGCTTACATGAGCACAAATCCGCATTATAATTTTAGGAGCAACTCACATCAGTCAAGGGTACTAAAAATCACAAAAGTACTCAAAGAACAAGGCAAGAGTAACCATAAAACATCAATAGGCATACTTCATACATAATCTAAGCAAGCTCACGAGAGCATCAGATGCAAACTAAAAGCAATAGTATCCGGTTCAACTAAATTTGTTTTTTGGCTTCTACAAAAGCAGAGTTCAGATTAAACAGACAGAACAAAAACCCAATCAGAAAACTCCTAGGCAATCAGCAGCTCGATTGAGATTACCTCTCACATACATTAGTCCAACACTCGATGAATTCCCATCTCAAAACGAGTTCATTTCCAAACAGTAAGTCCTCCTCTTCACTAACATCCTGGCAGCAGTCCGAAACGGCTCCTCGAATGCTGAGGCGACCCAGTTCCCTTCTGAACTCACATTGTCCTTCTTCGGCTGCTCACTAGGTCTAATTGCAACCAAAGTCGCCCCTTTCAACACCATCCCATTCGGCAACTCCAACTGGGGTGCATACCAAAGCCTCATATTCAGAGCTGGGACGAGAGTCCTCTTTGAGGCTGATGAGGCTGATAATGGCTTCACCCTCAGCTCCTCCAACTGATCTTTGTTCATGGACAAAACGCCCTGTCCATCAGCATCTGTCAAAACCAATTTCTCAAGTGTTGTGTGCTCGGCTATTATGGGCTGCAGTAGATAATGCCTCGCGGATGCAGCAATCAGTGAGCTGATAGTCCACACAACGCGCAATCTCAAGCCCCCATTCGTGTAGAATGACTCCGGTATGCTCCCGTTATCGTTTTCAGCTACATTACCATTGTGATTGGCGTTTCCATTATCGCCATGGCTGGCATTAGAAGCTCCCGAACAATTGCAGCCGCCGTTGGTGCTCTGAAAGACGCTGGCAGCTCCGAGAATCACACAATTATCAAGGGTAGACCCGAAATTTGCCTTCCATTTAAGCAAAATACCCTCATCAACCCCCAATTCCCCGCTCGGGAGCTCGATTCTGAGGAGCTTAATTTCCTTGAAATTCTTCAAGACCTGCGTGGGCGAATGGTGGGTGACGCTGTTGTGCTCCGCCTCGCAGTCGAAGTCGCCGGATAGGGACTGGACGCGGCGCGCGGAGGGCGTGATCAGCTGAGTAAGCGACTGCAGGGGCTTGCACAGGCCGGAGAAGAGGATGCGGAAGAGCGACGAGATTGGGTGGCGGAACTTGTCCGACACGGCGGCGGCGGCGGACGAGTTGGCCGAGGCGGGATCGTCGTCGGAGATGACGCAATCGACGCGGACGACGACGTCGTCCACCTGCGGCACGAGCGAGTGGAAGCGCCTGGAAACGACGCAGCAGCGGCCCAGCGCCTTGACGTCGCCGATTTTGTTGAAGATCAAGAGGATTAAGGAGTCCGGCAGGCCGTCGAAGTGGTCGATCGATTCCGGCCGGATTCTTCCCCCCAGATCTACCCTAATAGACCCCATATTTTTCTACAAGGAATTCGCGATTTCGGTTGGCCTGAAATCTATGAATCGAGGAGAAACAATCGGATTGTTCAGGATTCTCCACCGAGATCTACGCACGCACTCTGTATAATCGATTGCTCGGAATTTCCGACCGAGATCTACGCACGCACTGCGCGTAATCTCTCTAGAGTGCGAGTGTGTGTGAGAGATGGAAGGAAGATATGGGGATGGGAGGGAGAGAGTGGATGTGGAGGAGGTAAAACGACATTGTGATGTGGCGTTTGGTGAATATCAATTGCTTGCTTCTTCTCCTTTTTTTTTTTTTTCTTTTTTTTTTTTTTCTTTTTTTTTATTTATGTATTAGTAATCGTTAGATTAGGGATACCCTCTTTTTCGACAATATTCATTATCGCAATTTCCTTTTTTTTTTTATTTGCCACTTTTCCTTTTTTTATTATGCATGTATCTACATTTACTGCTTTTATATAAATGTATCTACATGTAACGAAGTTTTTTTTTTAAAAAAGGAGAATGAAGTTTGTTGATACATGCTAAATTTAATTTACTATTATTATATTATTTTTTATTTTTTTAAAAAATCGAGACAATTTCCTATTATATGCACATTTAGATTACTGGCTAATATAATAAGCTCGAAGTCAAATAGCGGAATAATTTGACAGCAAATTACAGTGAAGAGAAATTAATAGTTAATTTTTTTAAAAAAAATTGCTTATAGTGTACTCTTGTGTTTGCTTGACTAAGTAATGATTATTGGATTGTGTAGATTCGAATAGCATGTGTTTCCCCTGCACTAATTACAATTACCGTAGCAGATTTTCCTGTCTTAAAGGCCGAGATTGGACTAACTTTGATACTCTTAAAATATCGACACAAGCACGAATTTATATACTCTCTTCGTCTCACTTATAACGAGCCTAGAGATGGAGGAAGCATATTATTTCTATTTCAAATGAAAATACCTCACTAAAGATCTCTTTACTTTGTACTATAAGAGTAGTAAATATAACTAAAAATAACTATAGTGTTTTCTTAGTCTGAGTTCCATTAAATGCGTGTATGTTAAGTACTATGAGTAGAAACAATACCGTAGTCAGGTGACTTAGCGCACTTGGCCACTGGGCTCCTCTCTTTAATGAGTGACCCAGGTTCGATTCCCTTTGGAAATGAATTTTAAAGAGATATAAGGTGGCTTGGAGATATCTTGGAGTTCTTAAGAACTTGGTGTACTAACAACTAATCTAACATCTAACATTTGTCCGATATTTTGAAAAATGTGTGCAATCGATGTGGGTTATGTAATGATGATATGCGAACCCTAAATACCGGAATTTGTTGTCAATAAACAGAGCCCTTGCGTTACGGCATGTTGTTCATGTTTATGTGATTATGTTTACTTTGTTGTTTAACATTTTTCTTTTCAAGAAAAATATTGTATATTCTTTTTTTTTTTTCTTTTTTTTTTTTAAAGAAACATCATATATATATATATATATATATATATATATATATAATCAACCCCTTACGGGGGGAAGAACATAGTTTATGGTGAGGGTGAACCAAAAGTGCTCATCCTCCAAACTACAATCTGAAAATCTAAAACAAAAAGCCAACTCAAGGGGGCATATATACAAACGAGCTAATGATAAAGAATGGAGCTCGACAAAAAATATGCACTAACATCTAACTGTGCAGCCTGAAATTAGGATAACTAAGCTGGTCCATCCTAACCATGGACAAAAAAGGCCTCGGGGCTGAGCTGGCATCAAATGTGATCATCGTCTGAAGCCGATGACCGAGGCGTGCCATGAAATCGGCCGGGTGATTGCCCTCCCGATGAATGTGAGAGATCTTAACCTGTAACTCTCTGATCAGAAGACGGATCTGGGTGATAGTGATACGTGTGAGCCCGGACCCATGGCGATCAGAGGATAGCAGGGCCACGACAGCAGCAACATCAAGCTCGATCCACACATGCGAGGAATGTTGGGAGGCGACGAGAAGGCCGTGATGGATAGCCTGGAGCTCTGCATCGAAGCTCGAGGCTGCCTGGAGAGGCATGCTGAAAGCAGACATAAGTGAAGCACGGTGGTCACGAACCAAACCTCCACCGGCAGCTCTCATCTGCCCTCTGTCAAAAGAACCATTTGTGCTCAGCTTCACCCAGAGGGCTGGTGGCGGGCGCAGAGAACCGGCGTCGACCGTAGGGGCCGCCTCACAGGGGCAGAATATGGCATGAAATCAACTTGTGGAGGGCAATCGCACCACTGTGAGGGGGCGAGCTTCTTGGCCATAACCAAGAGCCGAAGATGCTGGATCACCTGCAAAATAATGTGAGAAGCAAGGAAAGGAACTCCACGGTGCTTGTGGTTGTTCCTTTCCGTCCAGATGAACCATAGTATAAGGCATGGAATCAGAAAAGTGATGTGTGGTCGTGCAGTGTGTGAGGTATGTGGTGTGCGATTTTTCCAAAAGGAGAGTGCATGTGCAATATCGGTGGTGAGTGGTGGTGTGATGTGAAACCAGTGTGCAAAGTTCATCCAAACTTCCTTCACAATATCTCCCAACAGAAAGAGGTGAGAGAAGGACTCAACGCGAGGAGACTGAGGACAACAAGGACACATGGATGCAATACGAGTACCCCGTGACTGGACCAAGGTGTCAACCGGGATACGATGATGTAAAAGGCGCCACAAAAAGAAAGAGATGTTTGGGGTGAGACAATCATTCCATAAAGCACGGAGAAGGGGTTGGCGAGGGGACCTCTGCCGAACCTCCTCCCAGGCAGAAGATAATGAAAACTCACCATGGGGGGTCAAATTCCACCGCATGACGTCCCGCTCCCCCCACAAGACCAGCGTCCGGCTGAAGGAATCAACAAGCTCCTCGGCAATATGAAAATCATGAATATATGTATGTAATGCATGAACATGCCAAGAATGATGATGATGAAAATGAGATACAGGCACGTTAGCAAGATGCATATCATGACACAAATCAGACAAAGGGGCATCCCCAAACCAGATATCATGCCAAAAACTGACCCGCCCAGACCCCAAGATCCAATGAATATGCTGTTGGGCCAGAGCACCGTCTCTACAGAGGCGCCTCCAGGTAGGACTGTGATAGGAATGGAGAGGCCCAAGGCCAGGAAAATGGGGGTGACCATACTTGGAAGAAATGAACTGGGCCCAAAGAGAATCCTGAGCACGAAACCGCCACCATAACTTTAAGCTAAAAGCCAAGACTAAGTCGCCAAGACGGCGAAGCCCAAGCCCACCTTCATCGAATGGGTGACAGATCTTTTTCCAAGCAATCCAGTGGGCCTTCCGAGAGTTCTCAGTCGAGTTCCAGAGGAACCGGGCCATGACCTACTCAAGCATGCGAATGGCTTTCTTCGTAGGTTCCATAACCTGAAGATAGTGCAAGGGGATCGTGCTGAGCGTGCTCTTGACGAGAGCTAGTCTGCCACCGAAATTGAGATGTCGGTGAGACCAGCTATGAACATGCGCACTCATTCTCTGTCTGAGGTCAAGGAAGAGGTCAGTCTTCATTTTTCCCCTGTAAAGGGGGATCCCCAGATAGAAGAAGGGAAAGACGCCCTGCTGAAAGCCCGTGGAGAGGTGAATCTGTTCCCCCCACGCTTCTTCGTGCTTGGGAGCAATGAAGAAGTTGCTCTTTTGAAGGTTGATAGATTGACCCGAGGCAACCTCGTAGTGGCGGAGAAGAGACATGATTCTCGCGAGAGTGTCAGGGTGAGATTGGGTGAAGATGAGAATATCATCGGCATAAGCCAGATGAGTGAGGGGGAGGCGAGTCCTGCTCGTGCTAAAGCGCAGCTGCCTCTGCGGGGTCATAAGAGAGTTTAGGGCCCTAAAAAGGTAATCAGCGGCAAGCACGAAAAGGGACGGAGAAAGTGGGTCCCCTTGGCGTAGGCCACGAGAAGAGGGGAAAAAACCGGCGGGTGAACCATTGATCAGAACCGAGAACCAACAATGCTCAGTGCACCGTCTGATCATGTTGATCCATCGCTCAGAGAATCCCATGCGCCGGAGAGCGAGACTGAGGAAAGGCCATTGAACTCTGTTGTATGCCTTCGTCATGTCAAGTTTGATGACAACATTAGGGCTGGGGTTAGAGAAAGGGAGATCTCTTATCATCTCCTGAGCGAGCAAAACATTATCGCTGATGAGGCGACCCTTGACGAACCCGCTCTGATTAGGTGCGATCAGGAGCGGTAGAATGGGGGCAAGGCGAGAAGTGATGATCTTTGAAATGATTTTGTTAGTGACATTGCAGAGGCTGATGGGGTGGAAATCAGTCCAAGAGTTAGGGGCTTCACATTTAGGAAGCAGAACGATGGTGGTGGCGGTGAAACTCCTGGGCATCGGGTTACCATCAAAGAAGTCCCACACGACATCTTCCACATCCAGCCTGATAGTATCCCAACATGCCTGAAAGAAGAGAGAGGTAAATCCATCAGGCCCGGACACACTGTCTTTGGAGATTCCAAACACGGCATCTTTGATCTCGAGAGGTGTGAGCCTCTGACAAAGCGCCTCATTCGCGTCGGGATCAGGAATGGTGGGAAAAAGGCTAGGATCAGGTTCCTCGAGATCACCGGGGTCAAAAGAGAGGAGAGAGCGGAAAAAGGAGACAGCAGAGTCACAAATTTGGGTCTCAGAGGAGAGAGTCTCCTCGCCCTCAGAAATCGAGTGAATCCTCGATTTGCATCTCTTCTGTTTCACCCATCCCTGAAAGAACTTGGTGTTTCGTTCGCCCTCAGTGACCCACCGAAGAGCAGCCTTCTGCTTCCAGAATTCTTCTTCCATGTTGGCACGAAGAGAGTATTCAGCCGAAGCTTTCATGAAAGCCACTCTATTTTCGGGGGACGGGACGGTGTCGAAGGCCTCTTGAAGAGTAGAGAGAGCCTCTTCAGCAGCCTTGACACGTTCTGAGATGTTTCCAAAAATATTCCAGTTCCAGTTTTTGAGGTGCCTCTTCACCCTAGCAAGCTTGAACTGGAGGTTCAGCATGCCGGAGAAACCCGCGGGAGAAGCCCAGACCTGAGACACACCCTCGAGGAAGGTGTGGTGCCTAACCCACATGTTTTGAAAGCGAAAAGAGGATTTAGGAATTTCGGAGGTGAATGAGCACCGAATGAGGAGGGGGCCATGGTCAGAATCCCTAGTTCTCGGAAGGTGGGTGATCCTAGTGACAGCAAAGGCAGACGACCAGGATTCGCTGAGAAGGATCCGGTCAAGGCGTTCACGGAGGCCAGTTCGTTCCCAGGTGAATCTAGGCCCATCGAAGCCCGCATCAATGAGGTGGCAGTCTGCAATGGCATCGGCGAAATCCATCATCTCATTATGGCGATCAGTGGAGCTTCCCTCCCGGTCGTGGTAGTGAAGGAGAGTGTTGAAATCACTCCCACGATCCAGGGCAGCTCAAAGGAAGAATGGCTGATATCCCTCAAAGCGTCCCAGAGCTCGAATCTCCGAGAGCGATTACATGAGGCATACACAGCGGTAAGAAGAAGAGGCTTAGCTAACAACGAACTATCGGAGATCCTCAGGTGAAGAAGCTGGGAGGTATCCCGGATGATGTCGATCTGAAAGCGAGCCTCGCAGAAGAACCAGATTTTGTTGTTGCAGTTCGCAACTCCCTTGGGGAGGCCAATTTTGCGATAGATTTTTCCAAAGTCAGGATTATGTTGCATGGGTTCAGAGATGGCAACAAAAGACAACTGGTGTGCGAGAACTAAAGAATGGAGCCGTCTGAGGGTAGATTGACTGTTGATCCCTCGGACGTTCCAGACCAAAAAATTCGCACTCATCATCAGAGGGAGGGGGAGAGGGAGACAACTCCCTCCATCGTAGTAGGATGAAGCCCAATCTCACCATCCTCGAGCTCATCATGCCAGAAGGAATCATCAGAGTCAGTGGTGTGAGTCTCATCACACTGATCATCATGAATAGGATCATCCACATCGACCGAGGCAAGAGCCTCGAATCTATTCTTGCAGTCGAGAGGTCTGATAGAGGAGGGAGAACGAGAGGAAGATGTCTCACCATCAGAGACATGATCAATCCCCACAACACGCTTCTCATCACGACGTCGTTGCCGCCGTTGATTGCGTTTCGCTTTGGGGAGATGGTGGGGTTGAGGTGCCAGAATGTGGTGGGTAGAGGGGGTGGCGGTTGAGGTAGAAGGGTGTGAGGTGGGGGAAGGTGCAGAGGGTACGATAGAGGGGTGAGGTGAGTCTGAGGGGGGAGGAGCAGTGGATGCCTTCGTGGCAGGAACCACGCGAGGGCGGGGAGGGTAAGGGTGTTGCTTAGGCTTGGGGCCCGAAGTGGAGGAGAATTTCCTAGAAGGTCTTGCTATACCGTTGGTGGTGTAACAGTTCACAACAGAATGTCCCACATGCCGACAACCCAAACAATAATCAGGCAATTTCTCAAACACAATCTTTTGACTCAGCAAAATACCATCAATGTTCAGAAAAATTTCCCTAGGGATAGCCGCAGTCAAATCAACCTCAACACAAACACGAGCATAAGAAAGGCATGTACGTGTGATCGTGGCATGATCAACATGGACCAGAGTCCCAATGAGAGAAGCAATAGAGTGTAGAGCATGCATATCAAAAAGATGTACAGGCAATCCCGGCATACGACACCAAACTGGTACAACCGGGGTCTCATGAGACACATCAAAAGTAGGGGTCCACTTAAACAGACGCATAGGGTGACCATTAACATACCAAATGGGCCTTGAAGCCATGCTAGACATCAAATTCACATAATCATGCTTTTCAGAGAATATAATGAGGATATGCCTAGAGTTCAGAAATCGCCAAGTGAAATCACCTTGGAGCTTGATGTTTCCAAGGGCTTTAGCGATTTGTGCCGGAGAGGGGATGACTTGGGAAAATTTGCCCACCAAAGCGAGCTCCAATTTTCCTACAAGAGAAGAGGTATCAGACTTGGAGAAAGTGATCATAGGCTTACCCTCATATGTAGAGGTAGTTCCTAATGGTGTGTTGGGAATGCATGCTTCATTAAAATGAAGAGGTGCATTTTTTGGTTTATGCAATAGGTTAGCAAATGTATTGATTTTTTCTGTGGGGTTTGGATTTTTTGGGAGATTGGTGGGGGGAGATGACGGAGTTTGAGTAGAAATTGGAGGGTTGGGGTGAATGGTGGGATTTATTTGTGGTTGGGGGCTGATCATAACAGACAGTATGGGTGCATGGGAATTTATGGAGGTTGTAAGATGAATGACAGAGGAGGATGGATTAAATGTGGTGTTGGGAGATGGTTGGAAATCAGGTAAGTTAATTAAGTGGGGCTTTAGTCCTAGATTTTTGGAGATGATGGGGTCTGCAAGAATTGAGGTGTCAGGTGGGCTAGAGGAGAGGAAAGACTGGGAAGTGGGGCTGGGCTGTTTGGTTGTAGGAGGGATGGGCTGAGGGGAGGAGGTTGGGCTGATTGGTTTGGGGCCAGTTGGGGGGTTGGGTGAGATGCCCGTTTCAGGGCCCAAATTGAGATGATGTTCCCCCAAATTGGGATGCGACGAAGATGGCCAAGTTCCCGTCGACAGCACGTTTGCACACGAGTTGAGGACGCAAACGGCGGTCGGCGATGATGGGCATGAGACTGAGGCAGCCACAAATAGCGGCGGAGCGGAGGAATGTTGTGGCGACGGCGGCGAAGAACGAGTAGATCGGCCAGGTCGAGATGATCGACGCGCCGTGATAACAGGGGGCAGGAGGAGGCGGAGCTGTTCAGAGAGTTCAGGCACAGCGGCGGAAGCGGGGTCGGCCGATGTTGCCGCGGCGGTAGATTTTGGGGTGGAATGGCCATCGCTGGAAAAAATGAGAGTTGATTTTTTGCCGGATTTTTTGCAGAATCCGGCCGACTCATGGGCGGAATTCCTGTTTTTTTTGGGTGGGATTGCTGTGGGGGAAGAAATGAACGAAGCTGAGGGTTTGAGAGGGGCGGCGCCGCCGGCAGAGGCGGCGGCATGCCAGAAAATGCTCAGCTTGCCAGAATGCATGTCAATTTTATATACCGTTATGCATATATACCGTGCAATCCGTACTTTAAAATATAAAATCCAATTTACATAGAAATCATCAACACCAGTATGCATGTCAATTTTATATACTGTAGGAGCTGATGCTCGACATGCGTCTGAAATTAGGATTGCATTATTTATGATTTAAAAAAATAAAAATCAAGTGTATAATCCTCAATTATAAAAAAAAAATCTTATGACACGTCGTTATATTCGATGGAGAAGTTCCTCCTTATTTTCCTATAATTATTAGAAAAGGAAAGAGGATACCGGAAAAAAGAAAAGGAAAAAAACTGCAGCTAATTCAAAATGAAATTTGTTTAATTCTTCTCAAAATTCTGTCGATTCCTCACAGCTTGAAGCCTGTTGAATCTTCGAATAAATTCCTCAAATCTGGTGTTGAGTTCTTCATTCGACATTCTCAAAAACTCATCGTTTTTCTCATCTTCCATCATCTGTTTTCCGCAGCGATCGTGCCTCTCCGACGATGTCCTACGCAGAACCACCGCCCTCTCCTCTTCCGCCGTCGCCACAACGGCGGCGGAGGTTTCCGAGTTACTCCGCACGCATTTTGCTCGCTTCTTCCTCTTCTTCTTCTCATGATTACCCTCGACGGCGTTTGTAATACTATCTCGGGGGCTCTTTTCTTCTTCTCTCGTGTCGTGCCACATCATCATCTCATTCAAGACGATGACGTCGCCTTCTGATGATGTTGCGTCAGTGTCCTTGATCACGTGCTCCACGTGAGTCGAGACGACGATGTTGCTCTCTGATGATGTTGCAATAGCGTCTTTGATCTCGTGCTCCTCGTAATTCGAGACAACAACGTTTCTTTTTGTTGATGTTGCAGGAGTGTCTTTGATCACGTGCTCCCCGTAAGTGGAGACGACGATGTTGCTTTCTGATGATGATGCAATAGTGTCTTTGATCACGTGCTCCCTGTAAGTGGAGACAATGAGGTTGTTTTCTGATGATGTTGCAATAGTGTCTTTGATCGTGTTCACCTCGTAAAAATCTAGCTTTTTTGTTGAGGAGAAGGTGGCGAAATCGGCTGTGAAGATGAGGACGAGGGTGTTTGAAATGAAAAACCAGAATTTGGTGGTGCAAATTAGGGCACAAGGTGAGAGGTTGAAGATGTAGAAGATAGAAATATACATAATGAAAATGGATGCCAAAATTACCCAAATTGCTTTTAGATTGGGATTAGGTTTTTGCAATTTTTTCAAGTTTTGTTTTTTGGGATTCCTCTTGAATTTTTTGAAATTCAAGGGATTTTTTTTGAAAATGGGATAGCCATTTTTTTTTAGATAATTTGAAGAATTAGGATGGATTTTGTGATAATTGATGGAAATGAAGAGGGATTTATAGTGGTTGTAACTTGTGAGTAGAAAATCTAGTAGTTGAGGTGAATGATGAAGCTTGTTCATGATTGAATATTTTGAAATGACTTTACTGCCCACAACTTTATTTAGATTTCCAATATGTTAATATTGGTGTTATTTCGAAAATAATATATATATATTTTGTATATATTATTATACCTAGAAATGAAATGAAACGAAATACACAGATTCTCCCATAATGATTAAATTTATTAAAAACTATAATATATTATAGAAAACGTTTTAATATTACGACATAAGTCACATAAAGCGATATTTTGGCCCTAATTAAAACCGAAATATTAAAATGGAGCATTCAATTAAGATGAAGGAAGCATGCAACGTTATATTATTGAGATAAAATACTTATTTTCTAAAATATCTGCACAACGATCCTCATCTTGAGCATACATCAATTTCGTCAACAAAATTTAATTAATTTTATTTTTCTTGTCCTACACGGACAAAATCATTTATTTCGATAGTAAATTGTCCCATTACGTGGCTTTCTAGTCATTCAGAATCAGTCATTAAATTCACGCCATGTGTAAAAATGATATAATCATCGCCAACATCAATCCAAATACGATTGCTGTGATTAGGGATATATATCAATCTTTGAATCTTGCATCTAGGGATTTAATTAAAAAATTACTAACGTATTACGTATATCATTTCATAATCTTTGTTTAGTTTTAACATTTAAATCACTAGATTATGTGGCATAAACTCTATTGATGAGATAGTTCATAAAATTTGCTTACCTAATTAACTATGTATACATGAAGGCCCACTTCTCTAAGCAATATAAAAATAAATTTGAAATTAAATGCTAAAAAATAATTATAAAAATAGGAAAACAGATATTTCATTTTTAATTATTTCTTCTGAAACATGACTCTTACTAAAACTACTCTTAAGAAAGAAAGAAACTCTAAAATGCTGAATTAAAAAATACAAAACAGACACTACTAAAAAAAACATAACTTCAGCAGCCCAATAACAATAATTCAAGAGCCCAATTAAACGGCCCAAACCAGCGGCCCAACTTCAAACCACATTCTCCTTCCCTCCTTCAACATCCATCTCTTTCCCTTCTTCTTGGCATGGGCCATAACAAATCAAAAATCATAATTTTCATCACAAATTTCAGGAAATGAAAGCCTAATCTCCATGTCACGTGCCAAAATCTCCTCAACAAACTTATCAGCAGCAGCAGCTGAAGAAGAAGAAGAATTATTTTCACCACAATTTTTTCCACTTTCTTGCGTACTCAATCCCAGATTCTCCACATTCTTGCATTCCACCATGTGTTCGTTGCAAGAAAACGGAGAACCGGGCCCGGTCTGAGCTCGTGAGGCCTCAGATCCACACACAAAATGTGTGACATTTGAAGAAAACAAAGTTTCACTAGAGGAGGAGGAGGCCTCACTGAACAAATATTGTGGCTGCACATTTTCTTCATCGAAAACATGGATGCTTTCAGGGTCATTTTCTTGGATATGGAGAAAAGGAAGGGAAGAGCCACTTATCCTTCCATACTCACTCAAGAGCTGAGAGAAAGGCTTGTGTGTGATGGGATCGATCCCCATTTTCGTTAGCTTCTTCTTCAGCTTCGTGTTCCAGTAGTTCTTCACGTCGTTGTCCGTTCTCCCCGGCAGCCTCCGAGCTATCAAAGACCATCTAAACATGCATGTGTAAGAAACCTTAAAAATTAGTACTTAAAATACTAATCATGTTCAAAATTTAAAACACCCAAAAATAACTTGATCATCAAAGTTAACCTGCTTCCGATGGTCTTATGCATTTCAAGAATGCATGCTTCTTCTTCGGGTGTGAAGCTGTCGTGCTTGAGGTCCGGTCGAAGATAGTTAGTCCATCGAAGTCTGCAGCTCTTCCCACATCGGTTAAGGCCTAAAGAAACCCTCAACATAAAAAATTTAAAAAAAAATGAGAGTTATTGTAGTAAGTGGAAATGGATGTAAGAAAAATAATGGAATGGAAGAAATGTGCCTGCTTTCTGAGGGACTAGGGTCCAGTTTCCGATTCCGTGGCTGGCTACGTAGGCGAGGATCTTGGCATCTTCTTCGGGCGTCCACGGCCCTCGTTTAACGTTGGCTTTGTCGCAGCAAGGAGGCCTCCCCATGGTGATGGTGTGTGTGTGTTTACTGATAAGTTTAAAAATCTCTCCAACTTAAATATTAAGTCCACTAAGCCAAACTCACAAATCGAAATGCAAGAAGCAAAAAATCGTAGTTTATAGTATTTGCAATATTTTGCAAAGCAACATGCTGTAGTGATGAGGAGGTCACACTAAAAGATTTCTTAGTGATGAGGAGGTCACACTAAGGACGCTTGGATTCAATATTATAAACAAAATGGGTTCAACATACATTAAATTAGCCAAAATTACTTTTTTTTGTAAATAACTTGATTTTTCATGGAGTCATGCAAATGTATTGATAGCATACTCGATACCACATGTTGTTTCCATGAATTATGTATATAACTTTTTAGGCAATGACCACTTTATCATGAGTCGACTAAAATTAGGATCCACTTTGTTATAATAATTTGTTTAATTCAAACGCCTTTGGGAAAAAAAAAGCGTTGATTTTTTTTTTTTTTGGTTACGCATAGATTTTGCAAAATTACGATCATTTACTCATTCGATTAAATTTAGGGAATGCAAAATAAAAGTATAATCGCACTACATAAACACCACGGCCAAACCGTTTAATGCTATTTTTTTTTTCTTGACTTTGAAAGGCAACTCAATTTCTCTATCGAGTTAGGCATGCTGCCGTACCTTTGTTCACATTTTTAGCCTCCTAAAACGTTTTTAAATATTCTTTTATTTAATTGATTGTATATTAATTATAGAGACTAGTTGCAATACCTATACTTCCAAAAATAATTGAATTGGAAAATAGTCTAAACGCCTCAAGAGAATCGATATTTCATTAGTAATATTGACATTACCATATCCAGTCCACAATCCACCCAAAATTTCAACCATGTCATAAAAAATAAAAATTCAAAGATTTAATAGATACAATTTTCAGTGGGCCTTTATTGTTGGGCTGATTTTAGGCATAGTGTATTGAATGGAGTGCACTAATATTATGCTACTCGAGATTGAGAGATTTGAAAAGAATACTCTAAAATAGAGATGTGCAATAAAAGAAAAGTTAGACTAAACAATTATGCATACAATAATTTCCTTTTTTAAATCGAGGAAAATGGTAGAAAAGTAAAGGTCTTATGTATATTAATCATCATCATTATTTTATTAATTAAATAAATATATATATATATATATATATATATATATATCTATATAGCATTTCCATTACGTGGGATGTCCATAATGTGACTGTATACAACTCTAATGATATAAGAATTCCAGACATACCCTTTATGCGTCGTCATATTTAAATCACATGCTTTTTTCAGTGTTTATTTTCTTGAGGTCTCTATAATTTTTTACATTAAGAATAGGTCATTGAATAAGACTTGAGACGTAGATTAATTATTAATAGTGTCCCAATTTTTTTTTTGGGTGGACCACCATGTGAGGTATTGCATAAAAAGTATAAGATTTAATTTTTACAAGAGAAAGTTGAAGGGCCGAATCAAGGAAAAATAATAATAAATGAGAGTATAAACTCAGTATACACGTAGAAGAGCAAAGGTGGTTTAAGAAAAATAGCAAAGATAATTAAATTAATACACATGTCACCGCAAAAATCACTAAATGCATATAATTGCATAAATATTATTAACACTAGTAATACTAATCAAGCAAAATTTCCAATAATCTGATAATCAAATCATCACTCCAAAATTATACCCAAAAAAACGACAGTAATTATCATTTATCATTGGCTGAAAATATACAAAAAATGGAATTTTATCTTTTTTTGTAATGTCTACGAGTGACGTGGAAAATCCTCTTGGAATTCACATAATCCGACGTGGTAATTTAATTTCAACGTTTTATTCAAAAAGTAACCAAATATGTCAAAATCAAAAAATATGTGATAGACTTATCAATTATACAAACTTTTGAGTGTACATACGAACGTTTAATTTCAATTATATAAAAATGCTTCAACCAATTATAATTTCAATTCCAAACAAAACATTATATTAATAATTATTATAAAAAAATATAAAAAATCGTAAAGTTCGGCTTAATTTGGCTAGTTAAGGAAAGTGAAAGTGAAAGTGAAGAAATCCAAACATAATGTTACAAAAAACGTCGCATCGACGCGCCTAAATCGCGCGTCGGATTCATGAAGAAAAAGTGGGGGTTGCCGCATATAGTACAGTTTATTTTATTTTTCTTGAGGCTGGACCATTCGATCTTGCACGAATGAAGATATCATTCCTTTTAATACACTCAACCATGATGAATACCATACAATTTCCCAGCTGAAAACGCCTTAAAATCTCCACACACACAAAAAAAAATTGATCTTTCCTGGTAAATCATTTGCTAGCGTGAAATCTGCAGAGAGCCCTTGTTTTAAATTATACTGTTGTCGTTCAACGATCAATCCGTGAGTTTGATTTCCGCTTTCTTTACCCTTTGATTTTATTTTATTTTATTTTAATTTAATTTGATTGTTAGTGTTGCTTACCCTAGGAAAGTTCCTTTCTTGAACTACTTTCTGCTATTGGGTCTTGACATCTGAATTATTGAAATCTTGCAACTTTTGGTTTGTGGGTTTCTCTTGAATTTTGAGCTCCTGCTTTATTTACTTATGCTGAGATATGGTTAGTTGTGTGACGATGTGGATTGGGTTTTTGAGATTTTTGAGCATTTCTTTTTTAATTGCGAATCTTGAATTAGCAGCCGCCGTGTTTATGGGACTTTTTTTTGTTTATGATGTTTCTTGATTCTCTTTCTTTCTTTCTTTCTCCTTTTCAGTTGCGTGTAAGACTTCTTGACTCTTGGGTGCTGAAAGTTTATACTTTGAAGAACTAAAGTCGAGGTATAAAGTAGTGGCTGAGTTCTTGGTATATAAAGTGAATCAATTTGGTTTCTTTTGAAGCAAATGAGGTAGGATTGGAGAGTTCAAATGATATTTTTAGTATCATAAATTTATTTTGTGGGAGGGTATAGAGCTCCGAGAATTTGTGGTTTGGTTGAGATAATTTTTTGTAAATTGAACTATAATTTGGATGTAAAGGGATCCATCTCAAGCCTCGAGGGTTGTTTGGTTTGATATTTGAAGAAAGTGTCTAAGGGAAGAAGTTTGCTCAAGCATTAGGATCTGTTTAGTGATTTTCGAAACATGCAAAGAGTTCGAATATCATCACATCAATCTCCGGTGCATAAGTTGGGGGATTCACAGATGACTTTATCTCCGAAATTTAAATTAGCTGCAACGTGTTCAAACTTGCTCGATCCTTCACTAGAATTCAAACTATCTATGAGGGGGGAGCCTTTGATTCCAGGGCTTCCGGATGATGTTGCTCTACAATGCCTCCTCCGAGTGCCAGTTGATAAGCATGCATCTTGCAAAGCTGTATCCAGGCTTTGGTACTCGTTATTTGGGAGCAAAGAGCAGTTCTTCACCTTGAGAAAGGACCTTGGATTTCACGGTCCATGGCTTTTCGTCTTTGCCTATCACAAATGTACCGGAAAAATTGAGTGGAAGGTTCTAGATTTGACACATTTTTCATGGCACACGATTCCGGCTATGCCTTGTAAAGACAAAGTGTGCCCTCAAGGTTTTAGGTGTGTCTCCATCCCACACGAGGGCTCCCTCTTTGTCTGCGGTGGAGTGATCTCGGACGTTGATTGTCCGCTTAATCTAGTGTTGAAATATGAAGCTCGCAAGAATCGATGGACAGTGATGAAGAAGATGATCACCGCAAGATCCTTTTTTGCTAGTGGGGTCATTGATGGGATGATTTATGTAGCCGGAGGTAACAGTACGGATTTGTTGGAGCTCGATTCTTCCGAAGTGTTCGATCCTAAGAAAGGGACTTGGGCCCCTGTTTCTAGCATGGGCACAAACATGGCCTCCTATGATGCTGCAGTTCTAAATGGGAAGCTTCTAGTAACGGAAGGGTGGTTTTGGCCATTTTACGTTGTCCCTCGAGGGCAAATCTACGACCCCTCGACTAATAATTGGGAGAATATGGCTATAGGGCTAAGAGAGGGGTGGACTGGATCAAGTGTAGTCATTTATAACCGTCTATTTGTGGTGACAGAGCATGAAAGAACGAAGTTGAAGGTTTATGATTCGGGGGAAGATACTTGGGATGTGGTCGAAGGGCCGCCTTTACCTGAGCAAATATGTAAGCCGTTTCGTGTGAGTTGCTTGGAGTGTGAGATTTATGTTGTGGGTCGGAATCTTCATGTGGCGGTGGGCCACATTGTGAGGGTCTGGACGAGTGAGAAGAAATGGAGATTTTGTGTGAAGTGGAGAATGGTGGATGCACCAGGTTCGCTCTTTGATTTGACACCGTCGAGTGCACAGATTTTATTTGCTTAGGACGTGGTTGCTTTATCTTTTCCTTCTTGTGGTGATGCAAAGTTAAGTATATGACAGTTTATGGATTAGAGGGAATTGTGCTGTATGGAATGTTTTTGTTATATGAATATATATAATACATATGTGTGTGAAGGTTATGAATCTATACATGTTTGTTTTCGCCTCTTGAGACTTGAGTTTCTGCAGCCAAAACTCTGCATTGTCATGCTTGTATGCAACTATATGCAGTTGAGATTTTGAATTTATGCATTTATTTCTATTTGTTGTACGGAATTTGTGTGTGTGTGTAAAGTTTATGAATCTATACATGTTTGTTTAGCCTTGAGGTTATTAGTGATATACGTTTTGAGACTTGAGTTTCTGCAAGTCGAGATTTTGAACTTCGTCTTGTGCACGTGCAACTGTTTGCTGTCGAGATTTTGAATGTTTTGAGATTTCTTTTCTTCGTGCTTGGATTTTCATATTCTTAGAGCATGGAAAAGATGCATCTAAACGAGACTTCTTAGAGTTCATTGTTTCCTAGCTGCCCTTGTTTCTCTGCTTTTGTGTACGAGAATGGCTGCTGCTATTATCGACATTTCTTGATTCTTTGTGCTTTCGTGTTTCCATCTCGTTGTTCATAACCGGACAAACTAAAGCCTGTAATGGTAAGCCTATCTATCCAAGCACTCGTTTTTGGTATTTCGTTGTGATTCTTCTTCGCTTTGTGTTTTTATTTTTTCTCCTTGGAATTTGCAGATGACAAGAGTGGATCACATATATTTTGGGTTTTCAGTGATGTATTTCTACCCAGAAAAGGACTGTATTTTCTGTTCTGCTCTTTGGAACCCTAGCATAGCATGGCATCTTCTCTTTCTTTATGTGGATGATGATGACTACATTTTGATGCCTCTTACAACTGCTTTGGACTTCACACACACACACACACACACTTGAAGGTCATGAGCATATTTCCCAAATGTAAAAAAATCTGGGGACTCAGATTACATTTCAAAATGTGGTGTCGATTTTTTTGAAATTTGTGAAAGAACAAGTTTTTTAATTTTCACAATTGTCCTTATTATCGAAATTTGCTGTACATTCACGCCGCTAAAGGCAAACGAGGAGTGATGATGAACTTTTCCTGCGGTATTGGAGCTCTTGAGCCCTCAATGCAATGATACTCTAAATTAACATTTTCTTTTTTCTTGGGACCCAAATTAAGATCTCAATATTCAACTTTCAAAATAAAAGAGATTCTGTGATGATTTTTTTAAGAGCACGGAATTTGGCATGCGCTTATGATTTCTTTTAATTAATATATATATATATATATATATATATATATATATATATATAGGGGATAGATCATGTGAAAACTAAATATTATGTAAAACCTAGAAACTTTTTTTGGCCTTTGATCTTTATCATCTAATGGTGTATATTATTTGTTTTTTTAATGTTTTATTGTTTTGCATTTATTAGTTGTACACGGTAATAGTAATGTAGATGGCAGTGTTGACATTTTCTTTTATTTGTAACCGTTCATATCCTGTTTTTAAGGAATGTAAGTATTTACTTACTCCAATTAAATTGATTCACATTTCTTTATTGTAATGGTTGAATTTACACGTCATATATTTCATTTCTTTCCATTCTTTTACATGCAATTATATTATTATAATTTATAACTTCACATGATTTATGCAAGCCATTGTGCAATTTTATGCATAATCATATATATATATATATATATATATATATATATATATATATATATATATATTTGAAAGATGCATTACCATATATTAGGAAATGCTTAATTAATATTGAACTTTTCGTTATCATATATTATTATAATAGTTAATTTCTAACATGTAGTAAATTTTTTTATAATTATATTATTAATTTTAAATCCTAGACACTAAATCCTAAACTTTATTTGGAAAATCTAAACCCTAGTCTATAAAAGCAAACCCTTGCCGAGAATCTAAACAATAGCCGAAAAAATCAAACCCCTAGTAAAAAATTATTGCATTTATTCCCACTTGTTATGCATATTTCAGTTTAATTTGTTGCATATTATAGTATAAATTATTGTAGAATTATTTATTTAAAATATGCATAACCACTAGTTGGAGAAAATAAAGTGTAGACGGTAAAAAAAATAAACCCTACTTGTATAAAACTAAACCCTACATGGGTAATCTAAACCTTAAATATAATCGGGAAAAATAATTCATAGTCAAAAATTTAATCTCTAATGTGTACGGATTAGTATTTTTTAAAAAAATTATATTATTAATTTTAAACCCTAAACACTAAATCCTAAACTCTAAACCCTATTTGAAAAAACTAAACCCTGGGCTATGAAAAGTAAACCCTTCTCGGGAATCTAAACAGCAGCCCGAAAATCCAAACCCTTAGTAAAAAAAATTATTGCATTTATTGTCATTTGTTATGCATATTTCACTTTAAGTTGTTGCATATTTTAGTATAAGTTATTGGATATTTATTTATTCAAAATATGCACAACCCCTAGTTACGTTGGAGATAATAAATCGTAAACGATAAAAACTTATACTAAAATATGCAACAACTTAAACTGAAATATACATAACAAATGTGAATAAATGCAATAATTTTTCTTAATAGAGATTTGGTTTTTTTCGGCTAGCTAGTGTTTACATTCTCGATAATGGTTTAGTTTTCCCAAGTAGGGTTTAGGGTTTAGTGTTTAGGATTTAAAATTAATAATACAATCAATTTTTTTTACGGGTTAGAGATTAAATTTCCGACTAGAAATTATTTTTATAGATTAGGTTTAAGGGTTCAAATATGCAATTGGGGTTTAGGGTTTAGATTTTTCGTGTAGTGTTTAATTTTCTACAATCCGGGTTTATTTTTATTTTTTTATCGTATACTCTTTATTTTCTCCAACTTGGGGTTATGCATATTTTGAATAAATAATTATGCAATAACTTATACTAAAATATGCAAAAACTTAAACTAATAATGCATAACAAATGGCAATAAATGCTATATTTTTTTTACTGAGGGTTTGATTTTTAGGACTACTGTTTTGATTCCTGACAAGGGTTTACTTTTACATAGGGTTTAGTTTTCCCAAATAGGGTTTAGGGTTTAAAATGAATAATATAATTCTTTATATTTTTTATTACGGGTTAGAGATTAAATTTTTGACTATGAATTATTTTTTTTTTCTGATTAGGCTTAAGGGTTCAATTATATTGATTTCATTTATGCAACATTCATATAAGTAAAATGCATAATTAATTAACACAAAATGCATCATTAACACGATAGTATCATTGTGTGTATATATATATTAAGAAATGCATCATTGTTGTAAACAAAATGCAATAATATATACATCATTTTCACCTTGCATTAATTTAATAATTACATTTTTTAGTCATAATATAATGCATTTTGTTTACAATTGCGTATTTCGTATAATAATTCATAAGATTAATGCATAATAGAAAAGAAAAATATGCATTGTCATTTAATGAAATGCATAATAAAATATCCTAAAGTATAATGCATGCATAAAAAATAGTAGTGAAAAAAATATGCACGTGAATGCATAACAGTCTAATAAAAAATGCATTACGAAATGATTTCATTTTATTTGCTAGCCCCAAAAAAATACAAAAACATCAATTTACATTATAATCATTGATATTATTGTATTAAAGAAATACATGATATGCGCAAGAAATACATGATGCATGTGTATTTTTATTTTAAGAAAGATTGTTATGAATCCCACAAAATCAGCGTATAATATGCAACCCGATTTTAGAAAAATGAATTTTGACCCTATTACCCTTTAACAATATCAAATTATAATAGATATGCATTTTTAATAATAAATTCATTAATATTCAGTTTAATCTTAGCCATCCATTGTATTTAAATCAATGGTATTTAAAAGTTTCTAGATTCTACACTAGAGATAGTTTTCACCAGAATCAAATCCTATATATATATATATATATATATATAATGGCTGCAAATTAAAAGTTAAAATTCGTAATAACCATTTTTTTTTAATTAAATGACTATTTTTGACAGTTCCTATAAATTTAAACTGCTGCATTATCCATCCCTATAATTGTGGGATTAATATTTGTTTTATATTTCTTGTATTCATACGGGTGGAACAATCTTCATACACTTTTTTTTTTCTTCTAATAATTTAATAGGCCAACTCTATCGCCACTAATTTTTTTTTAAAAATGTTCAAGAAATACGAACAATCATTCATTTTCTATTGCTATGCATATATTAACAAAAAAATGTTTTGTACATGCCTTTTTTTTTTATGTATAAAATTATATTTTTTTATAATCATATTTATTTAGATATAAAATTATGCTTTTTACGAATGTTAATATGCTTAATTTGCTTATTTAGATATGAAAATGTTAACATGCTTAATTTGCTTATTTAGATATAAAATTATATTTTTTATGAAATGTTAAAATAATACTCATAAGCATTAATCCGATATGAATTAAACATATACGTATATACTGGAACATTATTGCTAAACATCATTTCATTGCTTATTTTATGTTTTTAAGATGCTTAAATTATTTCTCAAGAATGCTTATATGCGTTATCGCAATTATCAATAGTCACTAAATCGTGCTTCTTTGACATGCTTTATTATTTATAAAATTATGCTTTTTATTTCAATCATATTTATTTAGGTATGAAATTATGCTATAATAACTCTTTAATGGGCATCAAATACATTTTTCCTTATGAATGTAGAACTAGTAATATTAACACGTATATCTTTTGAGCGTTGATTAATAATTATTTAAGCATCCTAAAATAACTATTTAAGCATTAAATACAATTTTATCTATAGACGTTGGACTTGTAATATTAACATATTTTTCCTTTTAGCATCGATTAATAATTGTATAAGCATTCTATAATAGCTATTTAAGCATAAATAAAAGAATGGATTTTGGGAATAATGAAAGAATAGATTTTAAAACAGTGGATTTGCAATTGCAGTGCTAATATTTTCCAATTCTTGAATTTGATGGAAGAGATTTTTGGAAAAGGAAGGCGTAGTGGGAGAGAATTATGTGCCATTAATTTTTGACGAATTCAACTAACCCCGCTTTTATAGATTAAATTACGAATTGAGATTAGTTAAGAAAATAACCGACTACATGTCCACCGTTCTTAATTTATAGTCTTTAGATCTACAACAAATCAATGGATGAGATTGGTTCCTAGTTCTTAAGTTTGAAGGTGGTACCCATAAGATCCCCCACCCTATTATATGTACTCAGAATATTTAAAACTACCCTTTTAAAAATCATTATGTAAAAATTACCCTTCTAAATGAAGAAATGTAAAAACTACCCTTACAATTATTTTAATGTGTTGTGGGTCCCACCTTTTATGTTTAAAAACTACCACCCACAATTCAATTATTGTTGAATGATGAATGTGAGGTGACGTTCCCTTAAAAATTTATTTTATTTATAATTACTATTATGAACAGTATTACTAATAAATTTTTTGCTTTATGCATGCATGCGTGAATGGGCACAATTTGACTGCTTTTTTGGTACAAATAATTCATCTCTAATATCACAGACGAAACAGTATTGATATCCTATGCCAACCACACCGAAAACTGAATGTATACAACAACTCATACAACGCAAAATTGCAAATAGAATTCAGAAAAAAAGACCAATTCACCAAAAAAATTATTCTGAGAAGAAGTAAACAAAGCTGAGCTGAGGAAGAGGAAGAGGACGAAGAGGAAGTAAACCACATTGCTTCATCGCGTTTCCGAATTATCCAACAATATAGGTAATCGTTTAATATCGAATTTATATATTTAGCAAGTAGATTATGTATTTATTTTGGAATTTAATTGAATTTTCATAACATGTCGTATTTATGAAAATAAAATTATATGTTTAGGAATCAGTATATAGATTTATTTTGAAAATTAATTGATTATTATTTTGATTTATTAATTGATTTATTTTGAAAATTAATTCCCTTATGTGATTTAATTCGAAATTATTAGAAATTTGTAGTGTTTGTAACTTTAAAATTTATATTTAGGTTGAGAAAAAAAAAAATTGGGCATAGCCGGCCGGTCAATCGGACGCCGGGAAACCTCCGTCCGGTCACGTATTCCGGCCGCCGGAAATATCACTTTTCCGGCAATCCGAATGACCGGCCAGCTATGCCTGAAAATTTCCCTATTTTTTCTTAGTATGTATATTTAATCACATGTTTTTTATAATTTTATTAAGTAGTTTATTGATTTTTGTTTGAAATTAATTGATTATTCTTTTATTATTTTGTTTAAATTAATTCCCTTATGTGATTTAATTCAAAATTATTAGAAATTTATAGTGTTTGTAACTTTAAAATTTATATTTACGTTGAGGAAAAAAAACGGAAATTTTGGGCATAGCCGGCCGGTCAATCGGACGCCGGGAAACCGCCATCCGGTCACGTATTCCGGTCGCCGGAAAAATCACTTTTCCAGCAATCCGAATGACCGGCCGGCTATGCCCAAAATTTTTTCTTTTTTCTTAGTATGGATAATTAATTATATGTATTTTTTAATTTTATTTTTTCGTTTATTAATTGTTGTTTGAAATTAATTGATTATTATTTTGTTTAAATTAATTCTCTTATGTGATTTAATTCGAAATTATTAGATATTTGTAGTGTTTGTAACTTTAAAATTTATATTTACGTTGAGGAAAAAAAAAGAAAATTTGGGCATAGCCGGCCGGTCAATCGGACGCCGGGAAAATGCCGTCCGGTCACGTATTCCGGTCGGCGGAAAAATCACTTTTTCGGCAATCCGAATGACCGGCCCGCTATGCGCGAAAATGTACTTATTTTTTCTTAGTATGTATAATTAAGCACATGTTTTTTATAATTTTATTAAGTCGTTAATTAATTTTTTTGAAAATAATTGATCAATTATGTTATTTAAATTAATTCCCTTATGTGATGAATTAAATCAGTATATACTTGTGATGTTCCTAACGTAAATAGTATATATTTATGTGTTTAATTTATTGATTTTATATTTATTTGTAATTTTTATTAATTAAGTTGTAATTATTTGACTACAGATGACTGAGATCTACGTCAATGTTAAATACAGGGGTATCTGACATGATTCTGGTTATCAAGGCGGCGATGAGGTGAATATCCCATTATCAATATCTTATGGGATAACAATTTACAACTTGAGATACCTCATATCTCATTATTGCAACCCGGCGGGCTCCGATTTCGATCTTTTTTATATAAGGAAGAGCAACCGCGGACGTGATGCGATTTCACGTTTGACGAGTGACGATAAATTATAAGAATTATGCAATGGTTTTATACCAACAATATTCGTGAAGACGAAAGACGGAGCATCCTCTTCACATGCCGGGGCATCATCTTCATACGTCGAGACATCCTCTCCATATGTCCCTACCTTCGATCAGTCGCAGGCGTACGGTGGGTCAAATGATTTTTTCAGCCATGGCACCGACAATTGGCGGGCATACTTGGATGAAGTCGGGAGGGCTGTTGCTTCTAGCAACTGGGTAGGGGACGAGTATCTCGGCCAAAGCAACAACGTCCCGGAAATTGGTAACATTCCAGACCTCAATCAAGAGGTCGAGCATGACGAAGAGCAAATACATGACGAAGATTATGTCCCGGAACCTGAACAGGGCTCGGAGACCTCGGAGAGCGAGGGTGAGACCAATCTATACCATGATGGTAGGCAGCTTAACAAGGCTTTATTCGGGGAGTGGACCGCTTGGATACAAGAGGAAGGGGGTATGCAGAAACTCCTTGGGATGATGTTCCCAAATCCTGGTGAGGGTGAATAGGAGTACGATTCAGACACGGAGCACATGAGTAATTGGCTTGTCCCGATAGTCCCTGCCCGGCCCCGTGATTCATTAGTGTATCACGATGATCTCTTGAATGTTGATGAGCTCTCGAGGACCTCAGTTTTCTTCTCCAAGGATGAAATCTGGATCGCAGTGGGTTTATGGCATTTGAACAGGAGGAAATAATACCATGTCGCCAAATCAGATAAGACAAGAATGGTCATGGTATGCAAATTATCCGGAGATTGCCCCTTCAGACTTTATCTCACTAGCGAAGGCGGGCCTTGGACTATTAACATATTTGACGAGGAGCACACATGCGATGAGGTAAGTCTAACAGATACCACTCATGTGAGGAAGATCCACGCGTTGGTTATCGGTTCAATTTTTGAGAAAAGATTGATCCGTGATGCTGAAATAATAAAGCCCCGTATTATTCAGAACGAGCTCAAATCCGAGTTCGGCATCAATGCCAACTACGATGTGTGCTTGAAGGGACAGAATGCCGCCATCGAGATGGTATACGGCAAACACAAGGATTCATTCAACGATCTGCTCAGTTACCTTTACATGCTGAGGCTCACTAATCCGGATACGATCACCCAACACGAGATTAGCCAGGATGGCCGGTTCAAACAAGTCTTCGTTGCTCTAAGCGCTACGCGTTTTGCTTGGCGAAATGGATATATCCGGCCAGTCATTGTTGTTGATGGCACACATCTCAAGGGGAAGGCCCACGGGTTAATGTTTGTAGCTGTGGCGAATGATGCGAACGAGCAACTATTCCCACTGGCGTACGGAATAGGGCCAACTGAGGATAACGAACCGTGGACTTGGTTCATGGCTTGCCTCCGAGAAGCATATGGTCCATGTCCGGGTACGTTGTTCATCTCCGATCAACACGCGTCTATCATACATGCTATCCGAGAGATCTTTCCCGCCGCTAAGCACGGGTTCTGTTACTTCCATCTTGCCAAAAATCTCGCCCACTATGGCAAAAATGTAGGCATCCAGCTCCAACATGCCGTGTACACATACGACGACCACGATTTCCAGACCTACCTTGAGGGGATCCGGCGCACTAGCAGGCTGGCTTACAACAGGTTGATACAAGTTGGAGTAACAAGGTGGTCCCGATCGCAGTGCGAGGCAAGACGATTCAGCAACATGACGTCCAACGTAGCAGAATCTTTTAACAATAGCCTCCTATGGGCGAGACGTCTGCCGATTGTCGCTTGTCTAGATGCTGTAAGGCTCATCATTGAAGAATGGTTCAATGAGCGACGCGAAAAGTGCAGGAATGATACTCACCCGATCACAGAAGAGGCTCGGAGAAAAATGGCAGTGCAATTGAAATACGCAAACACCTACAAGACCACAAGGATTGCCAATACTCTTCACTGTAAAGTGAAGACGTCTAAACGGGAAGTGATGGTTGACCTGCAGCAACACGTGTGTCAATGCAGGCGGTGGGAGTTTGATTGTCTCCCCTGTGCTCACGCGATGGCAGCAATCAAGTAATGATATTCACTTTGCATTATTTGAATGCAATATATTTCAGTGTAGAATTTATATTTTAACTCAAATTTTTTTTTATTAATTGCAGGAAGAATAGAGAGAACGTGGTGGATTACGTCTCGATATTCTATAGACGAGCCTCATATGAGGCTTGTTTCAGCATCCCAATTCGAAGTGTACCGAAAAAACATCTGTGGACAGTGTCGCGGTCCATCAAGGACGTTGACGTCCAACCACCAATCCTGAAACGTCTACCTGGTTGGCCAAAAGAAAGAAGAATCCGAGGCAGACTTGAACGAGGCGGCCGTCGAGGTCGTAGACCTCGTAGATGTCTGCACTGCGACGCTCCTGATCATACCGGCCCTAACTGTCCCAATATATCTGATTAGCATATATCAATTATTTAGTTTAAATGGTTTTTTTTTGTACAACGTCGAATCAAATTAAACTACATTAAATTAAATTAGATGAAATTAACGGCTAATATAGTTTGTTTTTTTAAATTACATTAAATCAAATTAAATGAAATCGAATCAAATTAAACTAAATTAAATTAAATTAGATAAAATTAACGGCTAATATAGTTTGTATTTTTAAACTACATTAAACCAAATTAAATTAATTACATGAAATTCATCTAATTTAATATAGTTTGAATTTAAAAAATACATTAAATCAAATTAAATTAAATCGAATCAAATTAAACTAAATTATATTAAATTAGATGAATTTAACGGCTAATATATTAAATTAGATTTATTTTTACATTAATTCAGATCAAATTAAATTGTCCAGAATAAATGAATATTCACATTCACAAGAAAACCCAATAGAATTAAACTGTAATTAGAAAAAGAACCCAATATATCGTACAAAAATAAAATTCAGCGTACAACTACGTGCGGTGACTAAAGATGCACGCAACAATTTTTCTATACACGGGTAACATATCGTCCACATTAGTTACATCAGGGCATCCACTAATCCGCTCGATATTCATTATGGAGATTGGACCACTGCTGTTTTCAAGACAACTTGTAATGACTTGATCTCTCGGAGCAAATTCAAACTCAAAGGAATGTGCCTTATCACGCCAACCATAAATATTCGAGGCCCAATAAAGCCCACCAACTAACCAAAGTGGCAAAAAGAATCTCAATGACTCCAATTCATTCAGAACATATCCCCGCTCTTGGGCGTTGAGATCCCAATACCCCGGATCCATAACAATGACTTTTTCTGATCCGGGAGGACAAAACAAACAACATATCGGTTGCCACGTTCAATAAACCATGGAATGACAATCTACATAGTGGTGGAAACAACATAATTAATATCCGGAGATTTAATAACCACATGATAAATAAATTAACACATAATGAAATATCCGGAGATTTACTTCTAAGACTTACCGATCTTGCAGACCACCAGTTAGGAGAATCAATTCCTCTGTACGTACCCAAACAGACACCAATCAATTGAGGGTTGGGTTTCCAGTGGGTTTGCATGTAATTCGCAACGAGAAGACCATGATGGGGGTTACTCGCCTCTTCAGCGGAAGTACCAAAGAGCTCTCGTGCCTCTTTAAACAAGGTCTGCCAGTCCGCTTTAAGATCCAACTATAATCATGAACAATGATTACATTTTAGTATACATAATCAGCGAAAGTAGAGAGACAGTTAAATATATCAAATGAAATATAAAATTCACAATATTACGATGACGAATGTAGGGCATATGACCAATCCTCCGTCCCGCCATTGAGGATAAACATCAGTCCCCCTTTTAATTTTCTGGCGCAAGGTCATTAGGGCAAGGTCGAAAGTCTGCGCAGTGAACACATATGTATTAGAACCACTAGTGCGATAATTAAATTAAAATGATATTGAATAATTCAATTAAGGATGTATTTTGCGCACGAAGATATCCCAATGCCCCTTCTTGTCTAACATTTGAGCGAAATGTGCAACAGTCCAATCTTCTGATGCTTCAGGAATGCTGACTGCCAGTCCTTCTGTCCGGTCAGCAAGAAATGTCTTCCAATCATTCACCACGTCCTGCGGGGGCATAGCCGGCATTGTGGGCGGCAAATATGTACTTCTACTCCCTGAAGCGCCTGAAGCACCACTCCCCCGTTGCTTTGACTTTTTAAGAGGGGCTTTCTTCCTCTTTGATCCACTAGTCCTCGATCTAGTAGACTACATGAGATGTGAGGAAATATTAATATACTAATACGGTAATCCAAAGTATACGATGTTAGAGTATAATTTAACAATAGATATAGATTGCAATTAAATCAGATATTCACATCAGTTTTGAAAAAAATACTTGCCCAAGCTCCACCGGCGAAGCACGTCTCGGCTGTTCACGAATCATAATGTTCGGGTGAGTGGCAGTCGAGGATGTCAGGATTGGAGTCACAAAAACAGGCGTGCTGGACCAGAACTCCGGCATAAAGTTCCTCGGCGGTTCATGTGTATCTTCGGGAATCGGTACATAACCCTGACCGAATGGCGGAATGAAGGTGGAAAGGGGCCTGCTGGTAGTCATCGGCAAGAATGGAGTGTCCTGTACGATAAATGAATATTCGAATAAGCATGCATGAAACACGGAATTCAATGAAACTAAATGTGTAAGAAAGACAACACTCTAATTTATTATACCTGCTCAAAAACAGAAGTGAATGCCGAAGGGTCTACAGTGCTCGGGTTCTAGCCAATGTAGGGGTCAGTGAAAGCACCCGTGAAGAGAGGGAGAGAGGTGTCTGCTCGAGTAGCTACAGACTCGAGGGGCTCGGTCGCTTCAGGGCTCGTCGAAACAGCAGTGGCTGCATAATCCGATGCCCGTGGTGAGAAAACGTTGAGGGGCGGGCTCGAACGTTGGGGCGAGTGAACTGGAATGGACATAGAGGAAGTCCCGCAGCTCACGATGTCAATGCCCTTTGTGATTCCCTTACCGAGCCACTTCTTTACCTTCGTCAAGAGGTTTTTTTTCTCTTCCCTCGTACTCTTGCCTCATTGTCTACATAATGCGCTCGTTTTCGCGACGAGTGACGTCCTCTACAATACTGACCAAGTCCTCCCTAGTCATCCCGGGAAGAGAATACTCTTGTCCACCACTCCTGCTTTGAGAACCACGTTGCTGCCAGGATGAAGATGTACCTTCCTCAGCTAGATTCCCGGCAAATTTCGTAGACCGGGAACTCCGTCTACGTTGACTTCCCTCTTAGGAATCTCCAACGGCATGCTGGGACCCGAGATCAGCTCGCTGTATACAAGGCCGTTCAACCACAATGTATGAAGTCTTCGGCACGTGAAACTTCACCAGTAAGGCCCCCGGTTCATGCACCGATTGGTAGTAACTTTCTTCAATCTCCTGATCTTCCGGCTCGATCCTAGTAATACCTCCCTGAGGATCATCGAACGGCGCGTACAACTCTGTATCGGACACACCGGTGAAAGTATTGCGGAATCTCCATCTGAGACACCTCGGCACGTCCGTCGTGGAAGCCCTCTCCACAAATTGCTCACCGAACCCTGACATCACCTCGTAAGCCCAGATCATCAGTGCCCATGCCGGCCCATAAATGTGATATTTCTTAGACCGAACCTGAAATGTCCTCAAGTAGTACTGCAAGGTCTTGTAGGAGTACGCACCCCAAGGAAAAGAATTGAACTCATCAGTGTCGTCGATCAACTCCCACAACCACTGGTGGGGTGGAGCCTGCCCGTCATGACCGAGGATAAAACAGTTGGCCATCAACAAGTTCGCCAGCTTCAATCGAAGTTGCCCGTCTGGATCATTCTCGGACGTGAGTGTTCCCAAATGGGAGTGCAACAGTGCCGCCTTCTGACCATGGCCGCCACAGACGTCTTGAAAAAAACGGGATGCCCTTGGCTCCCTCTGAATCCTAGGATCAAAATCGGTAGGGCCAAATCTCAACATCGTGATCAGAGCGTGGTCCTGAACGGTGTACTCTACGTACTGACCCCTAATGTGGAACCAAATTCCCACCTCCGTCACGACAGCTCGAGATAACACGGAGTGGAGCAAGGGTTTACTGTTCTGCCCCGGCTCCCAATCGAGCAAGTGTCCGAAAGGTCCCAACTGAAACTTATCGACCAATTCACTACCTCGATATGCCTCGCTCAGTGCCAACTTTATATCTTCCAAGAGTTTAATCCTATAATAGTTGCTGACATCAAATCTCTGGTTGATCAAATTGCTTCGACGGTACCATGGCGCCGGAGAATCCTGTAAAAAAAAATAAAAATTAACCAACTGATTATTTACATAAGGGAATTAATTTAAATAAAATAATAATCAATTATTTTCAAAAAAAAAATTAATTAACAACTTAATAAAATTATAAAAAACATGTGATTAATTATACATACTAAGAAAAAATAGAGAAATTTTCGAGCATAGCCGGCCGGTCGTTCGGATTGTAGGAAAAGTGATTATTCCGGCGACCGGAATATACGACCGGACGGCGGTTTTCCAGCGTCCGATTGACCGGCCGACTATGCCCAAAATTTTCATTTTTTTCTCAACCTAAATATAAATTTTGACATTACAAACACTCCACATTTCTAATAAATTCGAATTAAATCACATAAGGGAATTAATTTAAACAAAATAATAATCAATTAATGTCAAACAAAAATCAATAAACTACTTAATAAAATTATTAAAAACATGTGATTAATTATACATACTAAGAAAAAATTGGAAAATTTTCTGGCATAGCCGGCCGTTCATTCGGATTGCCGGAAAAGTGATTTTGCCGGCGACCGGAATATACGACCGGACGGCGGTTTTCCGGCGTCCTATTGAACGGCCGGCTATGCCCAAAATTTTTATTTTTTGTTCTCAACTTAAATATAAAGTTTAACATTACAAACACTACAAAGTTCTAATAATTTCGAATTAAATCACATAAGAGAATTAATTTAAACAAAATAATAATCAATTAATGTCAAACAAAAATCAATAAACTACTTAATAAAATTATAAAAAACATGTGATTAATTATACATACTATGAAAAAATAGGGAACTTTTCTGGCATAGCCGGCCGTTCATTCGGATTGCCGGAAAAGTGATTTTGCCGGCGACCGGAATATACGACCGGACGGCGGTTTTCCGGCGTCCTATTGACCGGCCGACTATGCCCAAAATTTTTATTTTTTGTTCTCAACCTAAATATAAATTTTAACATTACAAACACTACAAATTTCTAATAATTTCGAATTAAATCACATAAGGGAATTAATTTAAACAAAATAATAATCAATTAATTTCAAACAAAAATCAATAAACGAATTAATTTCTAATTAAATCATAATAAATACTACCTCCGTCCCGTCGAAATGGCCATGTTTCTATATTTTATACCTCACATATATTCAAGAAACAAGGCCATTTCGACGGGACGGAGGGAGTAATACAATTTAAATTCATAACAAAAAATTAATACTACATTCGCCGGAAAACATACCGATATTCGTCGTGGTATTACTTCGACGGAGATTCCCGATTCATTTTCAGGCAAGACAAAGTGGTCGTTTTCGATTATGTATTGTGACCTCATTACTCCGGTGAGGTTGTATGCTTGAGGGCAGCCGGAGTTGTTAGTTGCTCGTTGCTCGGCTCGGTTGGGAGAGTAGGGAGAAGAGAGTGCCGGTGGAGAGTGTTATGTCGGGTGGAGAGGATTTCTTGAGGGAAGCCGGTGGAGAGAGTATTATTTGAGATTAGAGTTTTTTTAGATATTAAAGAGAGTAGAAAGAGTAGTATGGGTAGGGTTGGGGTTTGGGTTTCTTTGCATGCATACCCTTATAAAGGAATAAGACATAGATGATGTTGCATGGGGTGGGGTGGTGCTTCGACATTTACTAGGTGGGGGTTTTTATTTGGTTTTGTTTGTTTGATAATTATAATAGAATAAAAATCAATTCCCTTATCATAAGAAAACAAAAAAAAAGGGCTTTTGACCGGCACATTTTCGGAGGGAGCCAACAGCTCCAATTTTAATAAGTCATGTGGGCCCATAAAAATCAGTATTTTATTGCTTAAGGGTAATTTTACCAATATTGAATTTATAAGGGTATTTTTACAATTAATGTATATTTTGGGGCATAAAAACCGAAGCGCCCTTATATATATATTCCTTAGAGAATCTTGAGTTGGGGGGTTCATGATCAGATCTAATGTCGCATTAAAATAGAAATAAATAAAGTAAAATGGCAATCAGCAAACACCATTTATTGCCATTCCTTCCAAATGAATAATGGAGAAACAGTCAATATAATTCCCCAATGTATGTGTGTGTGTGTGTGCGAGAGAGAGAGTAAATCATAATCTTATTCATCCAAACCCTTCATATTTATATATTGGTTTGATTTTTCATGTAATATTATTTAGTAGAAACGCTCCCCTACTCACCGTAAACACATTTTATTATGTCAACTGTTTACGTGGCAGTGCCACGTTATTAATTTTTTTTCCATTTAGGGTTGAATTTTTTTTAATAAGTTTAGTTTTTATTTTTATTTTTATGATTTAGTTATTATGGTATATATATAAATTTATTTATTTATTTATTATATTATCACATCACCGGTAAACAAATCAAGTATGCCCACTGTGAATATTGGAGCATGCATTTACCGTGAAGCGAGTAAAATCATCTTTATTTACTGCCATTCCTGATAATTTCATTTACCATGTCCAACTTTCTCTTTATAAAATTGTCGGTGAGAAGAATGAAAAGCACGTTTTAATTATGGGAGAAAAAATTACATAATACACCTCTTTTTTTTTCTTTTTTTTTTTTTGAAGAAATAGTACAAAATAATTGAACAACAGCATTCTCTGCTAAGTTCTTTCTTTCTTTTCTCTTTTCCTTTTTTCACCAATATTTATTTATACGTCCGTCTAAAAATATGTTCATAAATTTCAGAACACTAACAATAGACATTATGCTGAAATACAAACTGGAATATATGAAAAACCATAAATGTTAATCTATTGTAATGATAATATACTCTTGAACAGAGATTTCAGACACATTTTTTAAGGAACAATATACTTACATTGAGCATCACAACAAAAAAAGGGGCCAAGAGAAAATTAACCCAGCTATTGAGTGAGTTCCTGTACACAGTTTTCTCGGATCGATCATCTTTGATAAAACCGCGTATTCCCTTCATGCCATTTACAAGGAAAAATGATGTTACCTTGTGATGACTTTTTTCATGCAAGGTAGTTGTATATTTGTGGATTGTTTTTGTCACGCTCCAAGTACTCTCGATCTATGAGGCTCTCGATCCTCTTCTTCAAGTCCGCCGGTTTTATTGGAAACTTCAACTGTATTATCAACATAACAAGATATTTCAGCTTGCTACCATCACAATTGTGAAGAAAATCATATCAAATATATAAAACCCATATACACATATATGTATTAAACCAGAGAACTGTCCTTAAATTAAAAGGAAATTATGAGTACAGTCAAAATTTATAAGAATACACACTTTTATAATATTATACAAAAATATAGCACATCATATTACACTATAATCATCAAAATATATATTTAATATAGGGATACAATAGGCAAACCAAATTTGTATATGGATTATTAGCAATATAACTCCCTAGATTCACTGTCTACATCAAGACAGTATGTATGTACAAATTGAGGTTGTTCGATGTACGTACAAATTGAGGTTGTTTGATAATGTAAGTACCTGCTGAAAGAGTTCGGTGATGAGTAAAGTGTGGCTCAGCACTTTTCTTGTCTTCATTATACGAACTATAGCAGCATCAACCTGTATGATTGTGAACAGAAGGGCAAAAACTGAATATATAAACTAAGGAATATCTTTAAGAACTAGTAACAAAATACAATTTCTTTGACCGGACCTGATATTGACGATCTTGGAATACCCTTTCTGTGGTGCTTGTATTCTCCTCAACTGTTTCCTTCATCTGAATCGCATTTACCTGCTTACAGAGTCCAGTATTGATGTGACTGAACATTTTTTTTCCACCCCACATCGAGAAATTTTGCAGGAATGAAATTAAAATATGTGAAATATCACTTTGTAGATGAGAAAAGAATGTGTCCTACTTTTATACGATACAGAGGAGCAGTAAATTGATCATTGAAGACAAAGGAGTCATCATCTTCCACATCTCTGCCTTTAGGACTCTGCAAGAGTAGTTTTATTACTTACACAAATATTTTGCAGACAGCCAATAAAAATATAACAAATACTCACCTTTACAAGAACACGAAACTTTCCACATGCAAGGGACTGCAAAGTCCTTCTCAATTCTTTGTCCTCAATACCAGTAGAATCCTTTATATCTTGAAAGCAAAGATTTTGTGCATCATTGAACAGCATCAAGACTACAGTCTGTGCCACAGAATATATTATTTGTTAAAGGTAGGGACATTCCAAATAATGCTCATGGAAGGAGGTAAACTTATATAAACCAACCTGAAACAGAGATACCGCCAGCTCCTTTTTACCTTTCGGGAAATCGGCTTTAAGAACACAGTGGCCTAATGAGTTTTGCCACATCAATCGCCTCCCACTATACTTGCTCAAGTAAAACTCCTTAAAAATGTCCTGAGGAGAGATTTGGTGCAGCAAAATAAATGGATATTCTATGCATGAGTAGTATTATTTATGTCAAAAGTATGGAACCTGATAAACATTGAGCTCATGCGGGAGCCGGACATCCATGGGAGGATAGGTTGGCCAGTAGCTGCAGATTTATTTTGTGTATGAGCGAATATTATGCAAAGTAGATCTCTATAGAGGGGTCATGAAAACAACTTCTTACCCAGTAGTTAAGACATGAACACTCATCTCGATCCCAGATGGGAGCTTTGTCCGAGCTTGAGATGATTGCTTAAATGATTCATTAATCTCTTTAGATAATTCAATGTCCTGGAATAAACTTTCCAGCATCATTAATATACTGAACTAATCTTTGCTGCTAATGGAGTTGAGAAATTAGAAGTGCAAGAGAAAAGATGAGAAAAATTAATTATGAGTGCGACACAAAAAAAAGAACAAAATCCCACTATCTCGTCTCTTAGAGAAGAGTCACTCGAAAAAAATCAATAATCCTGTTCCTCAGACTAAAACCGACTATCCTAATTATTTTCTAGCAAGCCTCCCTATTTCTAGCACAGTGATAAGAAAAGAGAACAAATAATTGATCAAGGATACCATGCCAATAGTCTCCTAATAATCATACATTCTATTGGCTGATTTAATACCCAGATCCCATTAATCGTTCCTGTTTCTCTATCAGCAGCCAATGTATAGCAGAAATTTAGAGATGAATTTGCGACTTTGTGGAGAAAATGGGTTTATATTCCTTCTTGGTAGTTCCTTTTCGGTCTTATTTATTCAAAAAACTACCAGAATCTTAGACTGGCAAAAGCTAAGGGAGAGGAGCATCTAAGAAAGCGAAAATCTACCATGCGGCAATTGGTAAAATCATGCACATGAAAATTTATAAGTAGCTGTTCCAAATATATTTTATTAAATGTAATATGTTATGCGTACATCTGGAAGACGTTTAATACCCGATAGACTATCTTAAATCAAGTCTAAATTTGTCCTGATTAATAATAATCAGAAACAATCCTATAGTTACTACAGCGAGCAGAAACATATATTTGGCAGATCCTCCAGAATTTAAAATATTTTTTCATCTAACTAAGACAAACTCATATGAATAAGATTAAATAAACTTGTAGTAAAAGAAATTCAATCATCTTATTTGAAGCCACAACGTATACGCACCTTGAACATTCCTTCGAGTTTGTTAGTAAATTGACTGCCGCACTCAGTTTTCAACTGCAATAAGTAACTTATCAAATCTTTTACTTGCATGTGAATAAAAAAATTGGGTTGGAAACAAGCAATATACTGAAAAACAAAAGTTTTTACCTTAGTAATCATAGACTTCTCTGCATCAATCGAAGCACTTTTACCCAACAACAGCCTTTTAGCAAGATCTTTCTTGTAGAAAGCTTCGAACACATCCTTACCCTAACCAAGAGTGAGAAATACACTTCAGCAACCTAATTTGTTGAATTTAAGGTAAACGAACATTACCAGAAAAGCAATAATAATTAAAGCTTATTTACCTGTATAAATCTGAACAAGACCAAAACTTTATCAAGTGTACCCTCTAATTCTTCTTCTGAGGTACCCTTGTTTCCAGCACGAAGCTTCTCATCAACAAACTTGGCAATTAGCTCAGCAGGTCGATTCTGGGAAGGAGCATAATATCAGTCAGTTATTACTCATTCAAACATAGATGCTCATATTTTATGGCAGATATTTCAGCTTTCAATCCATAACAAGAATTTATCCAGCTGATTCAAACCTAGCACATTGCTATTGTACCTCTAAAGTTATCATTCCATGTCATAATGCAGGGGAAAAAACTGACAACAACTTGAGCTCGCCATCTTTTTACAAGGGTAGCGTTGCAGTCTCCCTTTTTGAACACCATGTCGATAAAAAAAATAGGGTTTTGACAAAACCATCTTGTTGGAAGTGGGATGTTTCTATTTCATTCAGTCTCATTTATCTGGTTTCATAAATGGAATGATATATGTTTGGACAATTGGTTTTGAACTTTAAAACAGTTCATCTCTTTTATATTTCGTGTAAGGTATGCACCGGATTCATGGTTGGATATGAAGAAGAATGTGCAAGTGGTGGGTCCCATTGACATGAAGATTCAGAGTTGAAAAAGGTTAAATTGATTAGTTAAAATGAAAACGAAAGCAAACATGCCAATAAATTTTTCATATTTTTCCCTGCTCAACCATCAAATTAAATGATCAAAATTGACATCTTTCGGATGAACTTTTCTAGCGAGATTATTTAGCATTGACAAATCACTCATGCTACATAACCTGATCTGTTGAGTATACTTAAGTGGCCACCAGCATCCAATTTTACAGATTTTTTTCTATTTTTTTTTTTACAATTTAACAAGAAAGTTAAAGATAGCGCCACAGAGGACTTGAACCTGAGACCAAAGGAATTAACCCACTACCACTAGGTCAACACACACACACAATTTTGTAGATTTTAACATTCACTAGGTATGTTTCTTTTTCTTTTACATTCATGCACACAATAGTTCAGAATGAAACTTCTCTCTACCAAGAATAGGAAAATAATCAAACTGAAGAGGCTGTAATGTAGTACCTGCCGAATATTAATTAGATGTTCAAATGCATCCTTGATAGTGTTGCTAAACGCTTCATTTTTGGAAAAGCTTTCTTCCCATATTCTATCAAGATTAACCTTAAATTCTAATAAGCTCGACACCATCTCTCTATCCTTTTCTTCATCCATAACAATACCCTGCCCAGTTCTTCGGATGTACTGATTCAAAGATTGCCTCAATGATTCAAGAGCATTGACCCTCGAGAAGAGCATATACATCCTCTGAAGGTCTTCAAAACGCTTTCCATCCATAAGTGTCATAAAGCCCTGCACAAGTAGATGAAAAAATTATGTACTTTAGAATGTGAATTCAAAATATACAATTTGAAAAGGTACAAATCATAAATTTCAATGCACATAATATTATAATATTCATATAATGTACAATTATTAAATATAATCTTAAATGGGTACCGGTACGGTCGGTTAACAGCCAGTTTCTTATACAGAAAAACTGAAACGGAACCAATACTACTAGTTTATTAAAATAAGAAAGAGGTCTTTCTGGTTAACCATTTTCTTGGAACTGTTTCTGTACATAGATTCAGTTTTCCGGACTTCTGCTCAGCCCAATGTAGATCGGAATTACTAACCCATCAATATGTAAGCACAAGGAAAGAAAGTGATTACTACAGATAAATGAAATTATTACACAACAGCCACCTTATCTAGAATGGCGGTTATATGACGCTCGAGGAGCTGACTTTCTGCAGTTGCTACTAGTGGCTTTCTTGTAGTGGCATCTAGATAAATTAGACATCTTTCGTTTTCTTCCTGCAACCTCGTCTGTGAAAAAACATAGATACCCAATTAAGTTACTAAGAGTAATGCATAAAAGAACGAAGCAGGGAAGATTAAATGTCCGATGAAAAGATAGCAGAAGAAAAGTGCCACATGAATTCACACCTCTACATGCTTTAGGTAATCTGGAACATCTGCCTGTTGCATGTATTTGACACCTTCAGATGCATAAAACTCAGATGTACCTTCGAGGAATGGCTTCTCAAAGCTTTCTGGATAAATACCTAATGCAGTAAACATCTTTAATAGATGATTAAGGAGAGTTCTATCAACTGCTTCACCTAATCTGCAGGAACAAACAAATACATTAGTATTAAAAGGCCAATGTTCTATCAACCCAAATAACGTATTGCTTAGCTAAATGGTTCCTCAAGAGACTGATACAACAAAAAGAGGCAGAAGTGCCTCTTTTTGTTGTATCAGTCTCTTGAGGAACCATTTAGCTAAGCAATACGCATGGAACAATGGCTGTAAACCATGGAACAATTCTGCAATAGGCATGTAAAATGGAATAAAATAGATATATGTATAGGAGAGAACATATTCTGTGTTCTATCATTCTCATTGAGAAGAGAATACAAAGCCACTATGTATACAACAACCACGCATGCTTGCATCAAAGTAATCCTAAGCCTAAGATACATACTAATAAGCATATAAATATAAATAAACTGTCCAAGAAGGCAAAGGATCTAAACGTTAACAACTGCAAATCACCTTTCACTCTCAATCATTTTGAGAAGACCAAAAACAGTTTTGCGCTCCACTTCAGAAGCTAGAGAAAGATGTTTGTGGAAAAGCTGCAAACCCATGTCCCATAATGAGCGCACGTTTGGTGTTTGCTTCACATATGTTCTATCTAGATATAATGCTATACCACGGATCATCAGCATCTGGTCACAAAAATCCTGCCACCGCTTCTGAACAAGGGATAAGAAAACCACCAGATCTTCACTTTGGCCAACCAAAGACTGAAGGGCAGCAGATATAAAAGTCTCGCACTCCTTTTCGATCCGTTGATAGAGACTTCCCCCCATTTTGTGGAGGCAAAGGTCATTCACCGCCTTAAGATCACGATTGTTCAGTCAGCATTTACCAATATTTTCAATTCATTTGATAACCGTTTTGGTCAATACGACAATAAAATAGTAAAAGGGGAAATAGCCAATTTTATCCCAATAAGTACCTAATGACAATACCATACCTAATAATACAAATTTGTTTCAATTTTATCCGAGTTCAAATTCTGGCACAAAGAAATGCATGTGGCAATCATAACGAGAGGTGGCAAATCAACAAAATTTGAACTCCCTTTTCAAAACAAGTAAATAAATAAAACTTAAATTGAACTTAAAAAGTACAAAATTTCACAAGTTCAATACAAGCTATCTACAATTATCATGAGCAAATCAACATTCAATTATCATGAGCAAATCAACATTTTCATCATTTTCCATTAACAGCAAAATTCAAATTTTCTAGGTTTCTGTCATATACTCAAAAGGGCCACCTACGACGCCACACATCATTCCAATTGCCAGTACCAGAATTTGAACTCAGGATAAAAAAATGGAAATGGATTTTTATTTATTGTGTAAATAAGTGGTTTTTCCCCTATAGTAAGACCCTATTTGGGGGGGGGGGGGGGGGGCAGCTAAATTTACCTGATAGAGTTTCTCCAAGTCACATGGATTCGGTTGCTTCAAAAAAATGGCACTGATGGCAGACCTGAGTGTTGCCCACGTAGTTTCCTCAAAATCAACTGGCAGCTTTGGTTTAGCTTTGGACACAAAACACAGAATTAACATGACTCGTGTCATCAAGTGAAAAAACTCCGAATTAAGTGAAAATAATGTGTCATCAGTTTCACATGAGATAGCTGCATGCACCAGAGAATACTTCTGAAATATATAGATACAGTTTGCCTGCAATTTCAGAACTTTATGATTTCACTTACTGCCTATTTTACATGATCAGTCACAACACGTTATACATAAAAGCATCAGTCAAATTTGCATCCTTCGAATTATTACAGAGTCAAACCAATTCACTTGTAGGGAAGAATGTCCTAATTCTATTCACATGCTTCACTGTGTGTTCAAGTACACATTCACCAACATGAATTTCATTCAGGTAGCAAGTCCATCAATAACTGTGTATAAAAGAACTGCTTAAAGCAAAAAAAGGCAGTAGTGATAAATCATCCTGCACCATAAATACAGCTCTAGTTTATGTCTCGCCAAGATAGCATGAATAATCACCAAAATGATTACTAAGAAAGATCATTAATCCTTTCAAACACGAATATATATTAGTGCACTCGATAAGACTAAATCAAGTGAGTAAGTTTATCATCATCTATTAAAAATAAAAATTTATTGCAAAAGATGCTTTAATTTCTACATAAGACAGCATTAAGTGATAAGGACAAACGCAATCCCTGGTAAGCTCTCATAGTGTTAGTACAGCTGCCATTTGTACATCTCAGAGAAGAGCTTTAACAGACATGAAAGAGAAAGAAAATGAGAAAGTGCCACAGATACTAAAGAATAGTACTTCTATCAACTTACTATATATAGCATAATTCTATAAGTTTTGCCCGCTAGAATTAGAAAGTGACACTAGCAATTAGCTAACCTTCAACTAAGAATGTTATCATTGTTGTCATTCAGAAAATCCATGTATGCTTTCCATTTAATCTTATTAATAACTAAATTCCAGATCAATATATTCTATGACAATTGTTAAAGAACAAAAGCCAATAACTACCTCCAGATTAACTCTTAAATTCAATTTAGAGCATTTTCTTTTCTTTTTTTTGCCAATAAATTTAGTTGTGAGACACATCCACATACATTAAAGCCAAAGAAATACACTCCAACACTTGGTGAATCCCATCAAATTGCTTAAATATTAACTACTTTACAAACATTGCAATATAACACCATCAGAATTTTGGCTCTATATAAGAGTCCAGATCTTCAAGTGGACACAATATTCCAGTTCCTACATAAACTATAAGATTATAAACATCAACACAACAAAAATGCTATAAAAAATAAAAAAAATAAAAAAAATAAAAAAAATTGGAAACTAATCTAAAACTTCTAGATTACATTTGTTGAGTACATATCAGAGAAACTGAACTTAAAAAATCCCATTCATTTAGTATTCGTCTAGACCACAGGACCACTGATTCTAGAACACAATATTCCAGCTCCTACATTTAAGATTATAAACACTAAAACATGTAAAAAATGCTATAAAAAGAAATTTGGATACTGAACTAAGACTTCTAAATTCCATTTGTTAGGTAAATACCAGTAAAACTGAACTTAAAAATTCCCCTCCATTTTCATTTCTAAAAGCTGAAATAATCTCAGATCTCCACAAACTATATACATACTACAATCCTAAACAAAATGCTTTCAATTGAGCTCAGTCACCTCAAAATTTTAATTCTACCGAATCAAGCTAATACATAAAAACCCTAAAAATCCCACTTCAAGCGCAAACTGTAGCAAATCGGGTGACAAAATCCGAATCTCTGACCAGAATTATCCACTCAAACGCATTAGAAAATTTGACAAACAGCAAAACAAAAACCTCTAGAAAAATAGAAACAAAAACAAACCTTTGTTGAGCTTAATTACGAGCTTCTTCGTCGGCTGCGGAAGGGTAGCCTTCTTCCGCGACAAATTGGCCGTGACTCCGCTGCCGGAGGAAGCAGAGGTGCGGCCGAAAGCACTGGAGGGGGAGGAGGCTTCCAATACGGCGTCGTTGGGATCATCTTCGATCATCGGCGACAGGGCGGGAGGGTCGGAGAAGTGGACATGGGGAGTATTGTGCTGCTGGCCATTCTTGCTCCCATCGAGCGGCTGCGACTTGGCCTTCTTCATCGCCGGGTGAATTGGAGCTGCGGCGGCGGCGGCGGCGGCGGAGGAATGAGGGGAGGAGGAGCGCTTGTTGGGGTTGGAGGTGGAGGTGGAGGAGGCGGGGTGAGACATAGAATAAGTGCTGAATCTCAAGAAAGGCTGGAGCTCCTCATTATAGGAGAGAAATTGTGCAAACAATTGAAATCAAGAATTTAGAACAAGATGAGATTGAGGGGAAAACTATAATTAATTTTTATTATTCATTTCCCTTTTTTGAGTGTAATTGCAAATTGTTCTAGAGAGAGGGTGTTAATACTACATTTTATTTTTATTTGAGTGGATGTTTTTGTTCTTGAGTAACTTTGGGCCTTTGGTTTTGTATGTGATTATGGGCTTGGGCTTCCATATTTTCTTTATTTATTTCAAGATGGAAGAGGGAAATTAAATGACGAGGATTTATTACTATTACACATTTATTACACCATATCAAAATAAAACCCATCAATTTTTAAATGTGGGTAAAGTATATAATAGTATTGTTGAATAATAAAAATAATAGCAATAAGTGAAGCATCTCGGCTGAGTGCGAAGGCCAAGAAACAAAAAACTCTTATCGTTAACTTAAACCAAAAGGCAAACAAGCAAAGAAAGGAATTCGCCGCACACAATCTATGCATATATATATACACGTAATATCATTGAGTTTCAAGTATATACCTTTTCTGTCTTCGTTATTCATAGAAATCGAGAACGTCTGTTTCTCTCTAGCTAGCTAGCTACCTATCTATCTCTTCTTGGAAGGTCTCCCTAGCATGATTGTCATGTTAAAAACTCTCGCCTTTCTTCTAACTTTATCAGGTACGCATCCTCTCTTCCTCTCTCTCTCTATATATATATGTGTCACGAGAATTAGGAATCAATCTCGATATTTGTTGATCTGATATATTGTCGTGATAGAAAGTACGGTTGCAACACATTTCATAAAAAGTATAATTCTATATCCAAATAATTTGAGGAAAAAAAACATAATTTGAGGGTCCCTATATATATCCAATTGCTAAAGGTTGGGTCGAAATTAAAATTTAGTATCGGTTAACAACGGAAACAAAAACTATATATATTTAGTATTTGAGCGTTGTTTTTTTTTTAATAATAGTAATTCCTATGTAATTATCTACATGTTACATGTAGATAATTACATAGGAATTACTATTATTAAAAAAAAAAAAACAACGCTATGGAAAGAAAAAATTTGTTCTAATTTTGTGTTTTGAATTATTTTGAATTTTGATGCATGTTACATCAGGTTTGAATCTCCTCAGGGAAGGCGAATCCTTCGGCATCAACTACGGCCAAGTCGGGAACAACCTGCCGCCGCCGGAAAGAGTTCTCGATCTTCTCCACTCTCTCCGGCTAACGAAAACTCGAATCTACGACACCAACCCTCAAATTCTAGCAGCATTCGCCAACTCTAACGTCGAACTCATCGTTACAGTCGAAAACGAGGTATTATCAAATTTAAGGGATCCGAACCAAGCTCTTCAATGGGTCATGACCAGGATCAAACCCTACGTTCCCGCCACCAAGATCACCGGCATCGCGGTAGGAAACGAGCTCTTCACCGGCGGCGACACCACCCTCCTATCGTACTGCATCCCGGCAATGACAAACATCCATGCAGCCCTAGTCCGGCTAGGGTTGGACCAGTTCATTCACGTCTCAACTCCAAGTTCGCTAGCGGTTCTTCAAGAATCCTACCCGCCATCAAATGGGTCGTTCCGACCCGAACTGAACCGGGTCATGCCCCAGCTCTTGCAGTTCCTAGCAGCTACAAAAGCTCCGTTTTGGATCAACGCGTACCCGTATTTCGCCTACAATGGTGACCCGAATAGAATCCCCTTGGACTATGCACTGTTTAACCCGAACCCGGGGGTGGTCGACCCGTATACGAAGCTACATTATGATAATATGTTGTATGCACAAGTTGATGCAGTGATATTTGCCATGGCGAAGATGGGATATGGAGGGATTGAGGTTCGAGTTTCGGAAACCGGTTGGCCCTCGATAGGGGAGCCGAGTGAAATTGGAGCGACGGTACGGAACGCGGCTATTTATAATGGGAATCTGTTGAGGAGGCAATGGAAAAGCGAAGGGACTCCGGTAAGGCCTCAAATGAGGTTGGAAGTCTACATGTTTGCATTGTTCAATGAGGATATGAAGCCCGGCCCGACTTCGGAGAGGAACTTTGGATTGTTGAAGCCCGATGGGACGATGGTGTACAGTGTCGGACTATCCGAATTAACTGCTTGATCGACTTCCTATGAAATTTCACTCCCAAAAGCAGTATTAGTGAATAATGTAAGCATCAAGTTCTATGGCTTTTGTCTTCTTATCTTTATTTAGTTTGCCAAAGAAAAAAAGACTTTGTAACTTTGGACCTCTCTAGTTAAATAATATAAACTATAGGCTGTGTTTGGTATTCATCTCAAGATGTGGAATGATGACTTATCTCAAGATGACTCATATAAATAGTGTCAAGATGAATCATTCATCTCTCCATTTGGTTTGCGTTCGGTATAAATTGCAAATCTCTAGTAAATTAAAATTGGGACATACTCGGGTCAGCAAGAGGCACCGTGCGGCCGGCTAAAATACTGACACTTTTATTCATGTAGATTAACACTTTTCTGTATAAAGATTGACACTTTTAAAAATTGACATGTTATTTGTAAAATAATTATGTTAAAGATTGACACTTTTATTCGTATAGATTAGCACTTTTATGTATAAAGATTGATACTTTGACCCGGTCACATTATGTGGCCGACCTCACCCAAGTTTTTGTCATTAAAATTTAGATTGACCAAATTACTCTCATTAAATACCCCTACCGATTTCTCTTTTTATTATTGAGATTAAATAGTACCATTTATTATTATTATTATTAAGAGAGAAAAAGGATTGTGTTACTGTTCGAATGAGTTGAAGTCATCCGACAAAAAACGTCGGATGAGTTAACAAGCGAAAACAGTAAAATAACGGCGGACTTGGACTTCATCTTGGGCCCTCCAGTTTATTTCATTTGTGTACCAAATACTTAGATAAACTATGATGATTCACCTCATCTTGGTTCATCACCCTACTAGTTTGCACCAAAAATACGAAAAAGGAAAAGGTACGTATTTAATTGGATTCTATATCAAGAACTAAAGTTCCAATACATAACAAATGCGATTGCTTTCGCATGCCTGAGTATACAATAGTGCAATGAAATACAAACAAAACATATCTAGCAATAAAAGGTTGAAACCGAGCAACATAATCCTACCACAGATCTATCGAGGATCGACAAGATACAAATTACTCGAAAATAATCACGGTTCGACACAAAAACAACAGACATTATTGAAGCCATAGAGCTTAAGGTGATGAAATAGAATAAAACGTCAAAAAATAAAACTAACTCACTAGGAAACGAATGCGTGCACCCTCACTGGAGTATTTGGCTGCCATAGTCTTCATTAAATTTCTCATAACGATGTGCAAGGAGATGAGCTGAAGGTCTAGTGTTTCTCAATGCCACCTCTACATCTTTATGTGTGATTGGCCCAACCTTTGGCAACTCTGCACATCAGTGACACTATTACTAATCGAGAAAAAGGGAACAAGAAACGGGCTACTATAAACTTAACCAGATTAAAGTGAATCAAATGTTTTGAGTACTGATAATTTCTTTATTAACTGGTTATAAGTGACAGAATGAGATCTTGATTGTTTCTATCATCAGTCCTACTAGAGATTTTGCAATTGTGCCTCATTTACATTTAGCCAGGAAGCCATAACACACGGAATATGAGATGCAACCTTCCTTTGGTGAGTGCATCGAAGAACTCAATACTCGCGAATCACAAGTAGACAGGTTACAAGTGCATAAACAGCCACTCAGCCAGTCAATGCATTTTAGTTGATCATGGTTACTCATTCAAACGTTTATTCCAACACAGATGATTACACAATATATCATTCTAGCATGCCTAATTAAGTGGATTTCAAACTCATAACTAAATAACATAGATGGATTTACTGCACCCCCAAATCCTTCGATCAGTATTCGAAGTTATAGATTGCATGTTTGATTTGTTATCTTTTTACTTATATTGGATTTATCGTAACAAATAAACTATAAAAATAACTTAGTAAAGACATACCATCCTCAGGCACCCGATCTTCTATCTCCTCAAGAGATGCCATTACCCGTCTCAATGGTTGCATAGCAGCCTCCTTGCATAACAGGCGAAGATCTGACCCTGAATAACCTTCGGTCTTCTCGACTAATAAATCATAAGGAAGTGCCTCTCCATATTTTGATGGCAGTAATTCTTCAAACATTGCTAGTCTTGCATCCGGTTCCGGAAGTGGTACGAGGATCTAAATCACATGGAAACAATATATACATAATTCCCATGTCCTTAAGAAATACTTTTCCAGTAAAGAAATGTGAATTAATATATGTAATTATCACAGCATAGCCTTATTTTATAAATTACTTAGCTATTACACCCTTATTATATATCAAAATTGAGGATAAAAGTGTACTATGATTATATGATATCTATATATATTTATTGTGATAGTGTACTATGACTGTATTATACTATCTATATATTCTAACATTATTTATGAATATTTAGATATATCTATAACATCCTTACATTTTTTTAATTACTAAGAATAGGTAAATAATACTATAAAGTACATGGGTTTTATTCATTATGCTATAATTTGAATCTAAAATTTTGCAAAATTGTGTAATTTCCATAACTAGTATATATATAAAGCTGTTAATTCGACTTATTTTTGCAGATTTCGAACAACTTTCATTCTTCTCAACATAATTGAAAATAATGAAAGGGAGGCATAAACTTTTCTAACAACATACTCGCTTTTCAAGACGCCTAAGCATGGCTGCATCTAGTTCCCATGGGAGATTAGTTGCTGCCAGAACAAACACAAGTTCATTTGTCTTTGTCAAACCATCCATCTGCAGTTTACCACAAACCGATAAGTATCCATTGAAAATAAAGATGAATTGGCAAAACATACTTAATACATAAGCATAGTTATACTAAATTTACTATATGAATGATTGACACGAAACAAGTCTAAGATTACATGCAGAATAATGCTAAAATTAAAATATGGGTTTTCTCAAGTGGTTTATTTTTTTATTTTTTTTATCTTAGATTGTAGAATTAATGGCAATGAATCTATCTTTTCACATTAATCCTTCCAGAAGATTTGTTTTGATTGTTGTTTAGCAGAATGAGACAGATAAGTTCCTCTTACTGTGTTTCCAATTTCTGCATTGTAGATAAATAGATAGAAAAAATCATAACTTGTATGAGCAACTCAGTCTTCAGACGCCTGCTTGCTTCATGTTCACTGCGCCCTTCACCTCGTTGGCTAATAATTGCATCAATTTCATCCAGAAAGATAGTTGATGGTGCATGATGCCTGGCAAGCTCAAACAAAACTTTCACCAGTTTTTCAGAATCACCTGCAATTAGATGCTTCCTATATCATGACTGGAACACGAAAGACAAGTTGTGATGTTACTCTAGTTTTATAGAATTTAGAAAGGAATCATTCCTTTTGATTAACTTCCAACATCTAGAATGGTCTTGGCTTATGTAAAACTGAATGACCTAGTAGACCACACATTAACACATAATCTGAAGACCATGAAGAAGATGGGGAAGAAGAAACCAAATCATCAAACCAAGAGAAACTAATGACCAACCCTCAAGCTAAATGAAAACTAGTACTTAAGTAATAATGTAAATGTGCACTTCCTATTAGCTCAGGCAGTTGTCTAATAACTGTCACTAAACATGAATTCCAAAGTACAAGGAAAGTGCATCGTAAGTAAGAATAATCACTATAAAACAATAGCAGCAGCCAAATACAGCTATAATAAAGCTATGATGAGCTAAGTAAAGATCATAAAAGGATGTCATAAAACTGACAGCACCCATTTTCTTACCCCTCCATTTGCTAACAATTGATGATGCAGAAATGTTGAAGAATGTTGTTTTACACTCAGTTGCAACCGCTTTAGCCAACATAGTCTGCAGTTTGATGTAAGAATCTTAGTTTTATTAAAATAATTAAATAAAATTGAACTTATCAACAGATAATACGACAAAATTGACAATGAAAAAAGAAGGGATTAAAACAAGAGAAGACAATAATATTTGACTATGAATGTCCTTGTTTCAAGAACATAATAGTTATTTTATACATGCAAGATCATGAATTAGTAATTGCATCAAATTTCTGTGTACATCACAATAAAGTCAAACTTTCCATTTTTGGAGTGAAATAGGGCTCAGTTGATTCCTAATTTGAGTTTCATATTTCCCTTTCTTTCTTTTCAATAAATTAATCACTCACTTCCAGATCTTGTTACCTTGATTACTTTTGCGGTGAAGATGTATAGATCCTGTTCGTATGGATTGACAAAGAACTGTGCAAAAGCTCTATTTGCCTCTTAAATTTATGTGTCTCGCTCCCATTGGCAACATCCACATCCACTAATTAAACTATTACATTTAAACTTTGGCCCCTGATATTACCAATTTACATGCAACAGAATAGAGTTGTCCTATTGTAGGATTCTAGATATCAAGCCACCTACTGATGAATTTTATTTCTATCAAACCAGGAACTAGTGGAAAACACATATAGCATGAGCTTCAAGGGCATCATACACCTTAACAACCAAAATCAATTAATACTAAGCTGAGAGGTAAAAAATTCAAGTGTAAATGAAGGAAGAGCATTTCATTGTATATAATTTGGTAATTCCAAGGAGGGGAGCGGGGAGGGGGCAGTGACCAAGTTGAACACAAACCTTTCCTGTTCCTGGAGGGCCAAAGAGAAGAATGCCCTTCCATGGTGTTAGAAGGCCAGTAAAGTACCTGTAGATGAGTACAGGAAGAAATTTTAATGGAACTCAATGAATCCTAACTTCATTATGCTGCATGAAATGAGGCAGCCAGATTTAGACTTACTGTGGATATTTTATAGGCATAACAACAGCTTCTTTCAGAAGCCGTTTTGCATTCTCTAATCCTTTTATTGTTTCCCACTTAACATCTGGACTACCACGGATGATGTCTCTGCAAGTCACACAACAAGCATCCAGCAATCAATACACACAAATAAGCTGATTAGGACTAATGATGTTATCCTGCAACACAGATAGGAATACAGTTCATCAAATATTACCTACATAAACTCTCTGCCAAAGCACGTACTTCTGCCGACTCAAAAGGAGGAAGTAAAGATTTTTGCCTGAAAGTGAATATTCAATGTCAGAGACAGATGGCACAGTCAAAGTAATGTGTGCAAAAGCTACTTTAAGATTCTATGTAATATTCCAAATAAAAGAGTTTGGTCACCAGATGAAGCACCTTATAATTCTACATTTGATCTTCAGTTTTAAATGTATTGTTCCACTTATCAAATTATGGGTACATAAAATCCTAAGGAAGTTATGCACTAACTTATCTGATTTCTGAAAATCATGGAACAAAATCCTACTAACTGCAATATCAACCAAACATCACCAGAAGCCAAAATATTTAAGAGATCTTTATAGATGCTGTTATATTGCTTCAAGTGGAATAATAAAATATTATAGTCTGTCAACTCTCTCTCCCAGTTTAAGTTAATATTATAAAGACGGAAAATCATAGCCAGTATACAGCTATCAAATCCGGCATGATAAATAAATATATAGCAATATACTAACAAATCTATTGGAAGGTAAGTGTTTAAAATTGGTTGGTATTCCATGTTCAGAGAAGTGCATTTGCTTGTTCATACCATGCATGTCATGAACTATCAATGGACAAAAAGAAGGGATGAAGATCATACGGTATGTTATCCTGTCCAGCAGATGCTCCATTAGATTGGACAGAGTTCCCTCCATTCTGAATCAACACCATCATGTAAGAAAATCACATCAAGGACCAGAAAAACAGCAAAGTGCATCCATTTGAATCGAAGGCAAAATACCTGGTTTCTAAATTGCTCATAGATAGCCATGTCAGATGTGTTCTTCACACTAGTACTTCCGTTGGCCGCTCCATTTGAATGATCTCCATTAGACACGGCATGACCATTTGCAGCAGTATCTTTCGGTTCAGACTCCCTCTTCCTCCCAAACTTGGAATCATAAAACAATTTAAATTCCTATATGGTACACCCAACAAATAAATTTTATATAAACATGGGTACTACCACTTAGTCACTCCTACAAATGAAACTCACAGATCCAAAACATAAAGTTGGCAATTCTCAGCCACTTTTGGTACACATAAGCACATATCAAGAAAGAGCGATAGAAAATTCAGAGGCAGAATGCACAATTTACATCGATTCACTACGCCCGCATGATTCATCAACTACTCAACAACACTAACAAGCAAGCCACACGCACATTCACACACCAAAACACAGAGGCAATGTACATCAGAGACGCTCTACGTGGAGAAACGAGCTCGTAATTCTGTGGAACAAGTGATCGAAACCTACAGTCAGCTCCAGGAATACAGGAAACGCAACGATTCACCGAAATCACGATTCGACGCACAAGTCAACACAAAATTACAAAAAAACAAAATGTCGCCATCGCAGATGCAGCATTAAGAAAGCGAAATCCAGAGAGTCAGAAGCTACCTGAAACGACCAGCGCGTGGGCATAGGCTCGTCGGCCATGAGAGAGGAGTCAGTCGCTCAATACACCGCTCCTCCGCCGCCTCTAGCGCATAAACGAAGACACGCACACGCACACACCCCCGCGCGGATGCGTGTGATGATGGATCTTCAAAAAAATCTCGTCACACTCTATGTAGTGGCGAGGTGGAGATCGAGCATGTGCTTCTCCCTCTTCAGGTTAATAAATAGTCAGAAATGCAAAATTTGAGAAGGAAATCACTAGAATATGCATTAAACAATTGAGAAAAATCTCCACATTATTTTTTTTGTTTTTTGTTTTTTGAAGAGGTGGAGATTCTTTCTTTCTGGTGCTGAGTGGTGAGTTGCTGAGCAATGCACAACGGAGAAGATGGGCCCCACGGAAATTATTGAGTGGGCTCGAGCCCATTAGAATCCATAATATTTTAAAGAAGTGAGGGTTACAATTTACTTAGGTCCATAAGATTAGATAGCAGGCCTCCTTTAGGCCCATTAGTTCATTATTATTATTAGTGTATTTTTTTAGGGGGAAAAGAAGCATTATATTAAGATAATACTTCATTGTGTACAATGTTTATCAGCTAACTTGAAAATTTTAATTTCCAAGTCATTGTGCAATCAATAGTTCGTTATTTTATTTAGATTAAGTTGTCACTTTTATTTAGAATAATTGTCACAACTTAGTCACTTGTCTTCAAGATAAATACTACTAACGTTTTTCTTTAATTTAGAACTATCATCATTTTTCTTCACATATATTGTCGTTACTTTTTTTTTTTCAAAGATAATTGGCACTTTTGATTTAATATGCATTGAGACCATTCTAATTCATATCGAAGTTTTTTGTCTTTAATTAAAAATTCAAGAAAATTATGAAAGATATATTGGGTTATCTAATCTTTACCTTAATGGATTTCTATAATGGTGGAGTACGTGGCCCCATTCCGTTCGCTGAAATTTCAATATTATAATAATCATGAATCCTCTAATGTGGGACATTTTTAGATCAAGGTGTCAAATCTCAAGTATATTTAGAAACCATAAATCGTTGTTATCTTTTCATTCTTTTACTTGACGACAAAAATTAATTCGGTCTGTTAAAAGTTGGGGGCTTAGGGTTTTCTACCCTTTTAAAACACTTAATGTAAAAATTACCCCAAAAATAACACTAATGTAAAAACTACCCTTACATAATAAAATAGTGTATTGTATGGACCCCACTTTTTTTTTTACTCTCGACAAATCTCGTATCCCCAACCCCCAAAAATTGTGCCGATTATTTTTGTATTTTTGTTGTTTGATTTTTTTATTTTTTGTTGTTTTGTTAAATAATTTATGAGAATATTTTTTTTGATTTAGAAATTAGGGAAGGGAAAGCCCGTGAAGCTCGGCCCTCTGAGATGTGTGTGTCGTGTAGTATATGTTTGGAACTTTTGGAATATTAATGATGATTCTTCATGCATCAATATATAAAGGGTCCTTAGGGTAGAAATATATATAACATAATTGAAGAAAACACACAAATTCACTCATCCTCCCTCAACTCCAATACTCTCAAACCCTCCTCTCCCAACCGAGAAACGAGCACCTAACAACTCGACGGAGTAATGGGGTCACAATACGTAATCAACGACGACCACTTTGTCTTGCTGGAAAACGAATCGGGGATCTCCATCGAAGTAATACCACGACGAATATCGGTATGTTTTCCGATGAATGTAGTATTATATGAATTAAAATTTTATTATTTGTTAGGATTTCATTGTATTCGCTAATTGATTTTTATATAATTAAATGATTTTTATTTTATTTAAATTGTATTAATTGTTATGATAAAATTCGAAATTATTAGCAATTTGTAGTTGTTGTCCTTTTAAAATTCATATTTAGGTTAAGAAAAATAAGTGGAATTTTTTGGCATAGGCGGCCGGTCCTTCCAGTGCCGGAAAATGGTCGTCCGGTCGCCTATTCCGGTCGCCGGAAAAATCGCTTTTCCGGCAACCCGACGGACCGGCCGGCTATGTCCGAAAATTCTACATATTTTTCTAACTAGGAATATAAATTTACATATGTCACATAATTCCTTTATTTATTTTTCTATTATTAGTTGATTATTATTTATTTAGTATAATTATTTTATGTGATGAAATTGTATAATAATTCAAAATATGTAATGTTTTGGCACGAAAAATTCACATTTAGGTTTAGAAAAATAAGTGGAATTTTTTGGCATAGGCGGCTGGTCCATTCGTTGCCGGAAAATAGCCGTCCGGCCACCAATTCCGGTCGCCGGAAAAATCGCTTTTCCGGCAACCCGACGGACCGGCCGGCTATGTCCGAAAATTCTACATATTTTTCTAACTAGGAATATAAATTTACATATGTCACATAATTCCTTTATTTATTTTTCTATTATTAGTTGATTATTATTTATTTAGTATAATTATTTTATGTGATGAAATTGTATAATAATTCAAAATATGTAATGTTTTGGCACGAAAAATTCACATTTAGGTTTAGAAAAATAAGTGGAATTTTTTGGCATAGGCGGCCGGTCCATTCGTTGCCGGAAAATAGCCGTCCGGCCACCAATTCCGGTCGCCGGAAATATCGCTTTTCCGGCCACCCGACGGACCGGCCGGCTATGTCTGAAAATTCCAAATTTTTTTCTAACTAGGAATATAAACTTACATGTATTTTATATGTTACATAATTCCTCTATTTGTTTTTTCTATTATTAGTTGATTATTATTTATTTAGTACAATTATTTTATGTGATTAAATTTTATAATAATTCAAAATATGTAATGATTTGGCACGAAAAATTCATATTTAGGTTTAGAAAAATAAGTGGAATTTTTTGGCATAGGCGGCCGGTCCTTACTTTGCCGGAAAATAGCCGTCCGGCCACCAATTCCGGTCGCCGGAAACTTCGGTTTTCCGGCAACCCGACCAACCGGCCGGCTATGTCCGAAAATTCCACATTTTTTTCTAAGTAGGAATATAAATTTACATGTATTTTATATGTCAAATAATTCCTATATTTGTTTTTTCTATTATTAGTTTATTATTATTTATTTACTATAATTATTTTATGTGATTAAATTGTATAATAATTCAAAATATGTAATGTTTTGGCACGAAAAATTCATATCTAGGTTTAGAAAAACAAGTGAAATTTTTTGGCATAGGCGGCCGGTCCTTCCGTTGCCGGAAAATAGCCGTCCGGCCACTAAATCCGGTCGCCGAAAATCTCAATTTTCTGACAACCCAACCGACCGGCCGGCTATGTCCAAAAATTTCAAATTTTTTTCTAACTAGGAATATAAATTTACATGTATTTTATATGTTACGTAATATTATTATTAAATTTTGTTTGTAAACGACGTTCTGAGCAAAACTAGTGTTTTTCAGGTGGAAACGACGTTCTGAGCAAAACTCATGACTTTGCCATGAGCTGTGACGGATTTTGGGCAAATTTCATCGTTTAGAGGGTCAAAACTGCAATTTTATAGTTTTTCGGGTTATTTCGTATTTTTGGATTTTTATTTGGGATCCTTTTGTTATTTCTTGTTTTTCGGTGATTAGGGTTTCGTATTTAAGCATTGTTAGACGATGATGGACGGCAGTTTTGAATATTATTGAATCTGAGATTTATCTCTCTCGCGTTTTACGAGTTTTTCTTCCTGTCAAGCATTCACGTTGCATCAAAATGTAAAAGTTCTTATTTATTGTTAGGGTTGGGCTAGGGCTATTCTCCTGAGGACCGCGGCCCGACGGTTCGAGGCCCGAAACAGCCGGGCCCGGCCAGTACGTAGAGTACACCGTTCAGGACCACACTCTCATCACAGGGTTGAGATTTGGCCCTATAGATTTTGATCCCAGGATTCAGAGGGAGCTAAGGGTATCGCGTTTATTTCAAGATGTCTGTGGCGGCCATGTTCAGAAGGCGGCTTTGTTGCACTCCCATTTGTTGACACTGAAGTCCGACAATGATCCAGACGGACAAACTCGTTTGAAGTTGTCCAACTTGTTGATGGCCAATTGTTTTATCCTCGGTCATGACGGGCAGTCTCCACCCCACCAGTGGTTGTGGGAGTTGATCGACGACACTGATCAGTTCAATTCCTTTCCTTGGGGTGCGTACTCCTACAAGACCCTTCAGTACTACATGAGGACCTTTCAGGCGAGGTCGAAGAAGTATCACATTTATAGGCCGGCATGGGCTCTCATGATCTGGGCTTACGAGGTGATGCCAGGGTTCGGTGATGTCTCTGCCTCTCTACACAAGTGCCGATACTGACCCCTACATTGGCCATGACCCAAACACTGTTGTCGCCGATGCATTCACTTCCCTTTTCGGGCAGGGACTATTGGGACAAGCCAATTACTCATGTGCTCCGTGTCTGAATCGTACTCCTGTTCACCCTCACCAGGATTTGGGAACATCATCCCAAGGAGTTTCTGCATACCCCCTATCGACCGGAATAGGTGGCCGGACGGTCTTTTTCCAGCGGCCTATCGACCGGCCGCCAATACCCAAATTTTTCTTTTGTTTTTCTAAACCTAAATATAAATTTTAACATTACAAACATTGCATATTTCTAACTATATCGAATTAAATCTATTAAGATAATTAAATTAAACTAAATAATAATCAAGTAATTTAAACAAAATTCTATAAATGAATTACCAAAACAGATAAATTACATATGAATAATTATCTATACTAAGAAAAAAAATAGAAAATTTTGGGTATGGGCGGCCGGTCCATCCGATCGCCGGAGAAGTGATTTTTCCGGTGACCGTAATAGGTGACCGGATGGTCATTTCCCGGCGACCGATCGACCGGCCGCCCATACCCAAATTTTTCTTTTGTTTTTCTAAACCTAAATATGAATTTTAACATTACAAAAACTACAAATTTCTAATAATTTCGAATTAAATCACATAAGGGAATTAATTTAAACAAAATAATAATCAATTAATTTCAAAGAAAATCAATAAATGTATTATTAAACTTATAAAACACATGTAATTATTTATCCATACTGAGAAAATAATGGGAATTTTTTTCGCATAGCCGGCCGGTCCATCTTGTTGCCGGAAAAGTGATTTTCCGGCAACCAGAGAACACGGCCGGACGGCCTTCTTCCGGCGCCGGATTGACCGGCCGGCTATGCCTGAATTTTTCTATTTTTTTTCTCAACCTAAATATAAAATTTTCAATTACAAACACTACAAATTTCTAATAATTTCGAATTAAATACATATTAAAAAATTCAATTAATTTCCAAAATAAATACATAAACTACTTACTAAGCATAAAAATACGATATTACCTATATTATTGGATAACCCGGAAACACAATGAAACAATATGGCTCGATATCCTCCTCAGTTAATCGTCCGTCTTCCTCTTCCTCAGCTCAATACTTCTTCTCAGAGTACTTATTTTACTTAGTTGATTTTTTTTTGAATTCTATCGCAATTTCAGTGTGGTATATATTGAGTTTCGTGTGTTGTGGTTGACATTGGATACCAAAAATTATTACTGTTTCGTCTGTGAAAATTGAATTATTTGTACAAAAAAGGAAGCAACATTCATTCACGCATGCATGCATACTGTATAAATTTTTATTAATATTATACTATTTATGTCATACTAGTCAAGAATCATCATTCAAAAATAATTGATAGTGGGACCATGGTAGTTTTTAAAACATAAAGAGTGAGACCACCAACATAATAAAAAAATAGAAAGGGTAGTTTTTACATTTCATGAATTAAAAGGGTAATTTTTACATTTGGATTTTTAAAAGGGTAGTTTTAAGTATTATGAGTTAAAAGTTACCCTAAATCTTATCCAGTAAAATATATTTAGGGGAATTTACTTCAAGGGATATGATAATTTAAAAAATTGATAAATTTTGGGATAAAATATGAGGTGAGATATGATTATACTACCTTCTTCATCCTCCCTCATTAGTCTCATTCACTTTATTAACTTTTCGACACGTATTTCCACCAAAATCTAGTACGGGTTTTACAATAAAAAAAAAAGAATACTTCAAAATTATATTGTAAAACACGTACTAGATTTCGGTAGAAATACATGTCGAAAAAATCAATAAAGTGAATGAGACTAATGAAGGGGGATGGAGGGTATTATATTACAATCTCATGTTATTTGGGTGAGATTCATATTCCATGATTAGTACCAAATTAATATATAAGTTGTGGGCCAATACCGAATACTATGATATCCTCTATTTTTATTCCTACAAAATAAACATGAGATCAGGCCGAATTAAATTTAATTGATCTGGCATAATCACTAAAAAATAAATTCCGCAGATTCTTACCACTAAAGGGGAGAGCAGAGTTAATAGAAGTTGGTAAAAGTAAAATCTAATTAACCCAGAGGTACGAAGAAACTTATAAATAACGCTAAGACGAAGAGGATAAGACCAAAAAGTTAGAACGGACAAATAACCATGTACTGTGATATTTCACCTCTCTAAGATAAAAGTTGAATGAAGAATCCAAAACAAAATTCACTTTGAGATTGTGTCTCATTTTACCCCGAAATATATAGTATAAATCTTGTGGCCTACATCGATCTATTAAATTTAGTTTGTAGTATAAGTGCGAGTAGCCCATTGCATCATAATGAATATTTGATTAATTATATTCATGTTCTCACACCTAGTTCAATGAACTTCTTTCGGGAGTTGAAGGATATCATGTAATTTGTGATAATAGTCTCCCATAAATATCTAAATTCTACTCCCTTCGTAGTATTATAAATACTAGTTTGTATCTCGTAAAAATTCAACGGGGTATCATTTTATTGTATATTTATTAAAATTGTAGTATTATAATAATTTGTTAAAACGATTATCATTTTGTTTCTAATTTATTGTAAAGTGTCTTAAATTGAAAATATATATTTTTGTTATAAAAATTTACAATTATAGCTATCGATACATATTAAAAGAAGTCTAAAAATTTATTAGCTAATGAGCCACCTCAAAACTAATTTTATGTCTAATATATTCTCAGGTGGTTTAAATTCAAAATATACATTTTCTTACAAACATTTGACAATTATAGCTATCGATACATACTAAAAAAATATTAAAAATATATTGGCCAACAGGCCACTTCAAAATCGAATATGAATCGCGTGGCTATGCACACTTGATGTCAATTTAGGCAAAAAAGTATTGGTCGACGGGCTGCCTCAAAATTGGATATACGCCCGTGGCTAGGCGCACCTGCTGCATTTGCCGATTTAAGGGTCTAACAAACCTCCCCCACCAAAACTCGAAGACGTCCTCATCATGTGGGATATCCCTCTTGTTTTCGATACATTTTCAGCAACAACTCGCTCACCACAAGCGAATTCTCCCGGCACACCACGTCCATTGCTTGACGCAGCTCCCGCCAAGACTTTTTCATACGTGAGCACACTACGGCTCACACTTGGTTGTTTCATCGACATGTCCTTCCCAAGCTCCACACGGTCCACTCTCGGCATGTCTTGGCCCTCATCTAACATTTGCATAAATATATTGTATCGTGTTGACCCGAGCCTCTTCATCCACTGATTCAGCGACCACATCCATTCAACTTCTCCCCACGTTAGCCTTCTGCTTTGGACAGTCCGGTATCTAGTGTTCTCCATCACATATGAAGCACCCACAAAGCTTGTCCCAACCCGCGAAGCATGACTCGCCGCACCACCAGCGCTGAGTCATTAAAAGCCTTCTTGTTCCAACATTTTCCCTTATCCTTAGCTCATCCTGCATCCCCATGTTCGGGCTCAGAAGAGTCACCTGCCAACTCCTCGGCAGCGGCTAGCGCGGACGGTAGATCTTTGACACCCGTAAGTACATCATCTCAGTTTGGGCCAAATGCTGCAATACATAAGAGCATTTTAAAACCTTTTTGGCCAACGGACCACCAAAAATTTAAAATAGTATTGGAGCCAAAAAAAAATTCAAAAACTTCTTGGCCAATGGATCTCAATACCGAAATAATGTTAGGGCAAAAATATTTTTTACTAAAAATCAGTCTAGCCTGATCAATCCGAACTGAAAAATAGTATTCTGATAATTTGTTAGAGAATATGTTTTACAAAGTTGCGTTAAATTTTATTAGAAAAATAGTTTAATGCGGTGTACTCCATTATCGAGTAGTTGTACTCTATTTATGCGTATTAATAAAAAAAATCAAATCATAGAAGGAAATCTCCATTATGAAATTTTTCATAGCCAATGGGCCACCTCAAAATCAATATAGTATTAGGGCCAAAATATTTTAACAAAAAAAAAAAAAAAATTTAGTCAATCAGAATTAAAATAGCTCACGAAGCTCATTTTTGTGTCTAATTATTGTCAATTATTTTAAATTAAAAAATATATTTTTTGTTACAAAAATTCGACAATTATAGCTATCTATACATACTAAAAGAATTTAAAAAATTTATTGGTCAATGGGTCACCTCAATATTGATTCTGTGTTTAATAATTAAATAAATATTTTTCGTTACAAAAATTTGTCAATTGTTGTTATCAAACTAAAAGAATATCAAAATCTTTTGGGCGGGCCACCTCAAAATTAAAATGGTGTTAGATAGTCCGAGCCAAAATATTTTACTTTCATATATATTTATACTCAAAACATATATTTATAATTTTATAAAATAAACATAATGTAGTTGATAATTATTCAAAGTTGATTAAATGATGGATGTATATACTGTAAGCACATTATAGCCTATAATGCGAGAGATCATGAGTTCAAATCCTCCAATTCTCATAATTAATTTTTTAAATTTTATGTATAATATAAATAGATTATAATAATAATTAATATATTAATATATATAATTAATTAATATGTATAAATATATATGGATGGTAATAAGAGATTGATGAAATCTTAATTATGTGAATTTATTATATTAAATAATGATTTAATATGTATAAAATTTCAGAATTTAGATAAATAGGAAACGAAGGCCGTAGGAGACGCCACGTAGGCGCGTGGATCGCTCTCGTGCTCCGAATCCGCATCGGAACGTATAATATATTGATTGATTAATAAAAATAACAAAATATCTATTGTATATTTATAAATATCAAAAATTTCATGATTTATATAGTATATGTTCATAAAAATTTAAGAAACACATGTTAAAATGAATAATATATATATATATATATATATTCATATTATATATATTTATACTCAAAACATATATTTATAATTTTATAAAATGAACATAATGTAGTTGATAATGATTCAAAGTTGATTAAATAATGGATGTATATATTGTAAGCCTTAAATAAGTATTATTTAGTGATGTGGTGTAGTGGTACAAAACATAGCCTATAATATGAGAGATCATGAGTTCAAATCCTCCAATTCTCATAATTAAATTTTTAAATTTTATGTATAATATAAATAGATTATAATAATAATTAATATATTAATATATATAAATAATTAATATGTATAAATATATATGGATGGTAATAAGAGATTGATGAAATCTTAATTATGTGAATTTATTATATTAAATAATGATTTAATATGTATAAAAATTCAGAATTTAGATAAATAGGGAACAAAGGCCGTAGGAGATGCCACGTAGGCGTGTGGATCGCTCTCGTGCTCCGAATCCTATAATATATTGATTTTATATGGACATGAGTTTTGATAAAAATAAAATAAAATTGGTAGTTATTGTTGCAAGTGAAATAGACCCACTTTGTGTTTTAATAATTATTTTAAAAAACAAAAACAAAAACAAACGAAGTCATGTGCTAAAATAAAAATATGCACAATTTTTACAGACATTCTAAAACGGCAAAAATTAAAACTTTATCGTGAGTGGAGAAAGTATTAAAAAAAAAAATCTTGGATTTGTTGTAGGAATATGGATTTATGTTTGTTTCAATCTTGGATCTTATATTGCACGATATGTCTATGGTTATGTTATCTTTGATGGAAAATTATCATGAGAAAATAAAATAAAAGAAAAGAAAACAATCAACCTTTATTTTTTTTTTATTTCCCACATTTTCACACATCCTTATCTATGATGAATAATTTTACTCTTTCTTCCCATTCCTTTTCACTCCAATAAAAGGAAAATATTATCCCACCAACATGGAGTGAAAAAATATAGTTATTGTTATATTTGAATATATAACAATATGATTTTTCTTTTCTGTTTATTTTAATTTCTATATATAGTAACGGTGACTTATCTGTTCACGCATGCATAAATATAAGAGAAATTATATGTTTTAATTAGCCCTTTGAACTCTTACTTTTCAACATATAAAAAGAACGTCGAAGGTGGTACACTGACACTTCGATATATAACTATTGATCATTAAAAAAAGATAAAAAAATACGTAGGTCGCTATTCGAAACCGCGCCTCTATACAACATCGTTAGATTTGAACGGCTATTATTAGAAAGTCGCATTCCGATCAAAACAATAATGTATCGAGAATCTTTTTTCAGACATTGTGTTGGGAATTTCTTTTTTCTTGAAAGGGAACCTTCGGACATGTACATCAATAAATAAAAAGAAAAAAAAATTAATTGAAGAACATTATGAATTGTAAACAAATAATATGAAAGGAATTGACATGGACTATCAAAGCCTCAAAGGCCTTGGCATCGACACCTATATCCGTGGTCCTTACTAAAAAAGTAGTTCAAAAGTCGCTTTTTTGGTATATGAAAACAATATTCTTTCTTTTATGACACAGGTAAATCTAGAGACACGACCATTGCGATTTAGATAAATTTCATTTTTATACTCATACATATTTAAAAAAATGTGTCAAGTAGAATAATTGAAGAAAGTACTATATATTATTGGATTCGAATCTTTGATCTATCTCATTATGAGAGCCCGATACAAATTTCTACTCCCCGTAAGGATGAGAAATTTATGGGTATTGAAAAATCATAGATTATACTCTCCCATTTTAGCTGAGTTTTTTTTTTTTTTTTTTTTTATTTGCACGGGTTTTAATAAATGGAAAGTGAGTGATGTTAGTAGAAAGATGGACCCACAACTATTTGAGTGAAGTAGTGTGCGAAAATAGAATGTGCATAAACGGGCCGAAAAGATAATAGCGAATATTCAGGCGAAACGGATGAAGTATATATTTTCTTGATTCTAATAAAAAAAAAGTTAAACCTTGATCCATGGGAAAATTAAAAGGCAAAACCCTAATTTATTATATGCTGAAAATTAATACATTAATATACTTTTTGTTAACTATTTGTGATGATAATTCAAAATTAGAATCACTATTGTGAATGATTAATTAACTTTCAAAATAGACTACACAAATAAAATCAATATACATTTACGGATCGGATCCTCTATTGCATTTCGGTGTGACATCTTCTATTGCACAATCAGATTCTTGCTACGTGTTAAAAATCAATAATTCTTTAATTATTGATGATTTTGGAAAGATTTTTAACACAGGCATGCGAGAATCTAATGGTGCAATATGGGATGTCATACCAAAATGCAATAGAGGATCCGCTCCGATATATTTATATCATCAATCAACATTCAACACATCTATTCATTGATTATTCGAATAGCAATTAATAGAGAATTAAATCCAAATATAAAGGACAGCATAAATATGGAAACCTATTAACAAAAGGTTTTTGGCAATCATATGTACTATATACTTGCTATTTTAGGATAAAATGAAACATCACATAAATTTCTCAAAAGGCTTCAACCTATCATCGCCCAACTTTGAGTTGTAAGCCGACTTCTTGTATTCGGACCAGGTGAATTCCTCGTACAAACTTTCTTCACCTTCCTCCATCAATGAACGTAAGGGTTTAATCTTTTCACTCAAATGTGGGCCCTCAAAATACACCATCGACACCCTTGATCTCAAGCAATTTGCCACCACTCTGTGCTTCACGCTCCTAAACCTTCCATTGCTCATCACCTGTGTCCACGAAAAACCGATGATCTGACGAAAAGTTATTCTATCGCATACCTGCATGTACTGCGCTCGCCTCTCACATTACTATTATTTTATTAGTATAATGTTTTACATTATAATGACTAGTAACTTATATTACAAGATTATACCCCCATTTCTCACATTATTGGAATTTATGGGCTTTTCGACACCCTAAATCAATTTTTATTTTTTATTTTTTTACCACTCATAAATAGAATTTTATAGGAAATTGTCAATTTTAGCAACCCTCTTGGTCGAAAATTATCGAACCGATCCTCAAACTGTGTGTACTGATGAGCCAGAGGTTTTTTTTTTCAGTTATTATATTTTAAATATTTTTACGATTTTCAAATATTTATATTGAAACAACTTCTTCTGGTCACGCTCCTGCGTTTACCTGTAGAGAATCTCCAACAGTGAAGTATAAGGAGGTTTGATGAGTTGGGAGAGAAAGCCATGTCCCATCTCTCAAACAAATCTCGAACCCAGAAACGTCGGAAGATCTCATCACGGACATTATCTGAGGGTCCGTGTGCTCCCCGAATCCGATCAAACTCCGGCCACTCAATGCCTGAAGATCCGGGCACGCCGGATAGTGATTCAGCCGGAAACAAGAGTCGCTCCTCTCATCTCCGATCGCCCCATCCCTCGGCCTCGTCTTTAGCTCATCGGAGATCATCTCCAACACTCTACTCACCATGTTTCTCATAGCAGATGCATACTCCCCCACCAAAAACCTAAACACCGACCAAAACAAAAAAATATATATATATATATATTTAAAAAAAATAATAATAGTAAAAAACGTCTCAATATAATAATAATAATTAAATTATATTAATAATTAATTACAAGAGAGTTGGTGAAATGGCGGGAAAGAGGGGTTGGGGGTGGTGGGTGGGGAGGAGGAGGTATTCGAGCCAGCCGGTGTCGCCGTTGGGGCCGATTCTCCGGTTGCCGTAGCCGAAGGGGTTGGGAGGGCCAGACTTGCCCTTTTCTTGTTGAGGTAAGGAGAAGAAGTTGACAGCCTCGGATTCTAACATGGAGACTAACTCCATTGAGATTCCATGGTTGATTGCTTTGAAGAATCCCAACTCTTTGCAGGCTTCGGTTATCACCTTTTTAGCATTAATGGGGTCTGAGAAATCTACGACGGGAACTTCGCTGAAAATGCCGGAGCTGGATTTGCATGTCTCGAAATTGGCTGAGTCGGTAACAACTGTCTGAGATAACACCACCATTAGAGAGAGAGAGAGAGGAGCTTCTGGTTGTTGAAGGAGGAGGGCGCTGGGAATTTATAGTGAGGAAGTTTAAGTAGGCAACAGCAATAATTCATGATAGTAACATATTCTTTCTAAAGAAAAAAGAGATAGCAACATATATTCTCGAACTCACATGATATGATACTCCCTCCTCCGTCCTATTAGCTTAATCGGGCCGGGTATATTCATAATTGATAATGTGTCATAATTTTAGTGTAACAAATTATTTATCATAATTGATCGATATATTTGTTTTGGTCTTTTTTTTGTCTTCAATTTCAATTTCAATACTATACGATTTAGTTTAACTTTACACTAATTAATTAAGGTTGAATAAAAATAATACAAGGAAGACAAGTCCATTTGTTCATATATATGGAAAAAAAAAAAAAAAGTTGGCGAAACAATTAGCAGCGCACAATACGATGAAAGCCGAAAATCTAGTATGGATATTAATCATAACATCAAAGAAAATGTCGAATCTGTTCATCATCGATCACAAATATGTCATTGAATATAATTAACCTAATTTCTAACTCATACTCGCACCCTTAATTTACTATTTATCGCAACTTGCATATCAAAAACAATTATTATTGTGACGAATTCGCAGAAAAGATATGTGATTGCGCGAAATCAAAATAGCACTCTTACGAAAATCTATCTCAATGAGATCCGAATGTAAATGATTAAATAATTAAAATATGGAATTTAAAGATAAATTGCGACCCGACAAGATGAAAATATTTCATTTTTTTCAGGAAAGAAAATATTTCATTTGAATGGAAGTTGGATGGAATTCGTCATTCCTAACCTATCGTCAAAATTATTTAACTAAATATTGAACTTAAAAAATATATACCCTAATTAAATTTATCCACTCTAGTTTAACTAATAAAAACTGAAATTAAATCCAAAAAGATAAATAATAAGAAAAAAAATAATATTGAAATTGAAAAAAAAAATGCATAAGAGCTCTAAAAAATGAATTTAAAACACGGTTGAACACTGAAACAAATTGGGGGTGTTTGGCTAAGCTACTAAGCTACTTAAAGTAGCTTATAAGTTGTTAAAGTACTTATCAGCAACTTTAGAGTGTTTGACAAAATAAGTTGCCATGCAACTTATAAGCTGAAAAAATAAACTGTAATAGCTTATAAGCATTAGAAAAAATAAGTTCTTCTACACCAACTTATTTTTGCTTATTTTCTTAAAATCATATAAGCATTAATGAATTTACACATATACCCTAGCATTTTTTTCTAATTTTATATGACAATCCTTCGATTTATCATAAAATACTATGAAATTAAAAAAATTATATTTTCTGATATTATAAATTCTGAAATGTATAGAATAATATTAACTATAAACATAACTAACGAAAATAAAAATCTGAAAATAAAAATAAAAAACATAAGAAAAATTTGAAAAAATAAAAACTCGCCGACGACCCCCATCCTCCTCCTCTCTCTCCCCGTCGATCAACCCCCAGCTGCCACCGCCACCCACCAACCCTCCTGCACCACCGCTGCTAACAAGCACCGCCATTATCAAAATCAATATTATTTCACATAATACAGAAATCTCAATTTCAAAATATATGAATCGATCCAAAATTTAAAATTTCAGAAATCTGAAAAGTGAATGCTGAGATTTTAGATTCGACGGCGGCGACGAGTTTGGGGTGGTTGAACTGTGGTGGACAAGGCGAGATGGCGAAGAAGGGGAATTGAAGGACATGGCGACGGCAGTGGAGATGAATACTGACGGTGGTGCCGGCGATTTGCTTAAAGTTAGATTCCGAGAAGAGGAGCGAAGATCAGCAGCGGACAGGAAGGAGGCGATAGTTCGCCGGAATTTGAAGAGAAGGGAAAGCAGAAGAGAGAGAGAGAGAGAGGGTAAAAAAATTGCCATTTCTTTTTCTTTTTCTATTTGATTTTCTATGAAAATTTGGTTTGAACTATTCCAATAACAGATACTGTACTCATATGTACGAAAATTGAAAAAAAAAAACGGAAGTGAAAGAAGGACATTTTGGTCATTACATAATAAAATAGTTTAGAATATAAAATAATTTATCATCTTATAAGCTCAATTGTCCAAACATTCCACAACTTATAAGCTACTTAAATTTCACATCTTATAAGCACTTGTAGCTTATAAGCACTTTCAAATAAGCTTAGCCAAACACCCAAATGAGCTCATATGCTAATTAATTAGCTCAAAACAATTAAAATCCAATCGGTTATCATTATAGTCCAAATTAAACAATATGGGGCAATTTAGAGTGAGCCCAATCTCAAAACAACTTAAGAATTTAGCTATGGGCCGGTACAAAATGGAAGTCCAAATCTCTATACATCACTATTGGGTTTGACAAGACCGTGCAGTATTATTATGTACTTTTAAAGGTCGATTGTTAAATAAACCACTATTTAACAAAACTTTTAAAAGTTAAAACTCTTTAATGTGGAATAATCCTCTTCTAATCCAATTTCAATATTTATAATGTTCATAGCTAAAATCGAAACAACAAAAAATAAAAAATAAAAAATAATTTATATACCTAGTTTTTGAATTAATCCATTATATTTTGAATTATAAAATTGAAATGAAATATTACAAAATAATCATAAATCCTAACTGATATAATGAACTCCAGTTAATAATTATAAAATCAAACTAAATCATAATATATTTAAATTAAGGGGGAAAATACATATAAATTAAAAAAAAATAAAATTTTAATTTGAAACAAATGATATGTAGTCGACGATAATTTGAAAAATGTACCAGTAGGCTAGTAGCTCATGTATAATGCTTTCAGCCAACCACACAGTCACAGACTACTTGCTTTTTCACAGACTACTTGATTTTTGAATAGGACTTTATATTATATGCTCCAAAAAGTTCTACAAAAATTTAGCAATTTATAAAATACAGTACTACTACTTCTAAATAAACTTAAACATAAATTTAATATAAACATATAAACTATACCGGGTCAATATTCAAACCGGAGTATTTGCTAGCTAGCTAATATATTTATTCACTAAAAGGAGCTTTCAATATAAAGCCGAGTAATGTAAAACTCAAACTTGGACTCATTTAATTAACTGAGATCAGAGTAGTTCACTACTGTTTCCATATATACAATCTTATATATATTTAATATTAATCCCACAATTTTCTTGTTGCATATCTTATTGCATCGGCATATGATCGTCAAGTGTTAATAATATTTCTAAATCAAAAGGAGTTATATTCCCATAAGCAAAAAGATTGATGTCAAAAGTATTTTTATATTCAACAATAATTCGTCGATGCAATATGAAATGCTGCAAGAAAATTGATCGGAGATGTATTTCAAACCATTAATAACAAAAAGTGTTGCCATAAATACACATACACTCTTAATTATCCAATTTCCAAATAAGCTCAAAACAACACATTCTAACCTAAATTTACAAGCTTATAAATATGATGAGAACATGGTGGGGGACCTATTCAATCAAATATTGCCTTCAGCCAGCCTGCATATCAAGTTTCTTTGTCACAATTCTTTCAAGAATCATCGAAAATTCCCAATGCCCAAATTTTGGACTTTCTCACTATAATAATACTTAAAAACATTTTTATTTCGCATGGTGGTGCCGAAATAAAATATAGGAAAATGGTAAGGGCTCAAAACCAATAAACGTATATTATTATGTGTATTGGCGGAGGGGTTTACTTGTGATATGGGTGAATGGAGGCAAACCCCCAAAACTCCCAAGCCACTCCTCCAATCAAAACTCCTCTGTTTCTCTCTCATCTACCTCCTCTCCGCCGTCTACCTCTCTCTCTCCTTCACCAAATGCATTCTCCGGCCGCCCTCCGCCGCCCCGCCTCCGCCCCATCTCTTCTCCTACCCTCCTTCCTATGGAGAGAACAAGCATGCCATTCCCACTATCCGTTCATCTTGCAATTCCCCTGTTTTTTTCTCAGGTATTTGATTAAAAAAAAAAACAATGAAAATAATTTTTTTTCAATCGTTCTTGATTGGATCTTGGGATGTTTTTGAATCGTGCTCTTGTCAGATTACTCTGTGGTTTTGAAGAAAATTGAGCAAATTTCGGAGAATACAACGAGTTTAGGTACAAGGTCTTTGAGGTATGTGCATGGATTTAGTAAGAGTTTTGGAGGGAATTTGAGTTTAGATGAGAGATTGTCTCATTTCGATCGATCCGAGGATAAGAATGAAATCCCATGTGGTTTCTTTAAACCATTTCCGATCTCAAATTCCGGTTAGTTTTTGTTGAATTCGACTAATGCAAAAAAAAAATAAAAAATAGTTTGATAGTTCTTGTGTTTGATTTCATTCAGATCAAACTTCCATGGAGAAATGCAACTCAGCCGTAGTCGTCACGGCCGTGTTCAACGACCACGACAAAATCCGGCAGCCGAGGAACCTAGGGCCGAAAACATCGGATCACGCTTGTTTCTTCGTGTTCGTGGACGACTCGACCCTAGAGGGTCTCTACTCGCAAAATGTGATCCCGAGAGGGTCTAAGGAAATCGAGATCGGTGTGTGGAGAGTCGTTAGGGTTTCGGGCGAGGGGTTGTACGAGAATCCGGCGATGAACGGGGTGATACCGAAGCACCTAGTGCATCGGCTCTTCCCCAATGCTAAGTATAGTGTTTGGGTGGACGCGAAGCTCCGGTTGGTGCACGACCCGCTACTATTGATCGATGCGCTCCTCGTGGGCCCCGGTGCTGACGTGGCGCTGTCGAGGCACCCGTACTTCGTGCACACGGCGGAGGAGGCGATGGCCACGGCTAGGTGGAAGAAATGGAGGGATGTTGATGGATTGAGGGTGCAAATGGAGACTTATTGTGAGAATGGTTTGGAGCCTTGGACCTCAAACAAGCCTTACCCCTCAGGTATAAAGTTTCTAACATTATAAATTGTGTTTTATTTTTTAATCCCATTTGATTGAATCATAAATATTTACGTGGTAAAAAAAATGGACAATGAAGCACAAACGTGAGAATTAATGTTGCATGTTTGCTTTTTAGAAACTTAGAGTAGAGTCAAAGGGCAATGTTATGAGTGAGTTGTGCATCTCTCATTAAACCTTACCTTGCTTAATAATGTTCAATAATTGCATTGCAACTCCAAAAGGATTTTAGAAAAAATCATTAATTGTTCCTATTTATTAGTATTGCTCATCATGGGGAACCTAACTTTACACACTTTAATTAAATATTCTTTGTTACGTCTTATGTCTCATTCAAAGTTGTGTATCATCTAATGAAAAAATTCATATTAAATCATAAATATATGTGATGAAATGCATTCATCAAGAAAGCTTCCTCCTTTTGATTGTTTTGTCCTTATCATTACATATAGTTCACTTTTGTCCTTCTACAATCTTCTTTGCCCAAATAAAAAAGAATGGTAAAAAAAAAAACAATTGATTGAAAACGTCTCTCTTTAAAACATTAATCGTAAAATACGAACGGTGGCTAATATGTTATTACTGACGTGACAACAGATATTCCAGACACCGCTCTGATCCTGAGGAAGCACAGTGCAGCCACAAACAAGTTCTCATGTCTTCTTTTCAATGAACTTGAGGCATTCAACCATAGGGATCAACTTGCATTTGCATTTGTGAGGGATAAAATGAGACCAAAATTGAGCATGAACATGTTTGAGGTTGAAATTTTTGAGCAGGTTGCAGTTGAATATAGGCACAACCTTAAAAAGGGCGGGGCCCACGTGGGGCCCAAAGTGAATTGGGCCAGGCCCGGTTTGTTTGGACATGAGGATTCTGGTAAATGTGAAGGGTATTTTTCGAAGATGATGGGCGAAAACTTCCATCATTAGGGTTTTTTTTTTTTTTTTTTTTTTTTTTAAAAGAAAATTATAGTCTAGTATATATATATATTTTTCATTTTTCTAATGTTGGAAGAAGAATTTATGGATACTGCTCGAAGATATATTAGATATGTATTGTGCTGATTCGATTTGATATAGTAGATGTGGGAATATAGAATTGAAATCTTAAAAATCAAGAACTAAATACTACAGTTACAGAGGCTAGTGTTTTTTTTTTTTGGGGTGTCATGTATCCTAGTAGTATTTAACTATGTTGAAGAAAAAAAAGTCCAGGAGTTGACAAATTAAAAAGTCAGCTTGCCTGTGGATAGGATCTGAGTTATCTTTAACTTTTTGTTTTTTTATATTCCTTAGCTTTTGATTTGTGTGTGTGTGTGTGTGTTTTTTTTTTTTGTGAAGTGATTCCTTAGCTTTTGTTAAAGTTAACTAATTTGCAAAAGGGAATTGCCAGCTATCTGGTTTAGAAGGAATGGGAAGTGGATTCATTCACTAATCCATTCAACTTTAATTAAGAATATTTTTATAATCAGCAATAACTAATTATTTCTATAAATAAAAATGTTGATTATTTCTATAAACATGACGATCATCTACGGAAGACTAGATGATGCAATACGAAAATGTAATAGAGAATCATAAACCTTCCCTCTTTACAAAGGATTTAAGAGGTATATTCCTTGAATTATCTGCTTTTTTCCTTTTCTTCATCATATTTTTCCTGTTAATCAATAATTCTTGAGTTAATTAAGAATTCTGCTTGTTTTCAAACATAATTAGGCACGTGGATTAGTCATGGAAACACATTGCTACAATCCTTGTTTTCCAGTTAATACATTAACCTAGTTAGATTAATTATCAGCACACAAATTCCTCTCTACCACTATTCCTTCACATACAACTTACATATTTCCTCACTTTCACACCTACTTGAAATAAAAAATAAATGATCACCATCTCTCACAACGCTCAAGTCCTCAACTTGTGCATTTTCTGCATTCACCACTCTTTCAAGATTCTTCTCACCAAATTTTTCACCTGCACCAGTCAACATCTCTCAATCCCATAAGTTTTAATTTTTGAGATTATATTATTACTTATTAATTTATATATGTTTTTTTTTTTTTTTTCCTTTCTATTTTGAGTAGAGTTCAAGAAAGTCTATTATATAAATGTACCTGCTATTTTGAGTAGCTCTTGTAGTGAATGAGGTAGAATTATGAGCTTTGAATTCTTGTTTCTTGAATCCTTTCCCTCATCCAAATTCATGTGAATTGTCACTCTCTTCTCACATGCATTATTATTTCCTTTTGATTTCTTCTTTTCTCCATAGTTGAGCACCACCTCGAGTATGCCCTCATTCTCTTGATTATTACTATTTTCTTCATCTTTTAGTAACTGAAATTTATCATCTTTCTCTAGCAAGAGCCTCACCATTTCAAGGTGGCCGGAAACATTATGCCTAGCAGACACTTGGCTGTCAGAAAACGACGCATCTTTGCGCGTCTGAACAAGTCTCGGGTTCGAATCCAACCAATCATTTAGTACCGGGCTTGGGTTGACGTCGAAACCTTTCCACTCCTTGAGTTTCTTCAACCAAATTTTTTTATTTTTTTTCAATTAAAGGAAAAACTACTCTTACGACCTAACCAAAAAAAAAAAAAAAGTTGTGGCTAAAATTTACCTGCAATAGATTGTTTCTGACGATGAGCTCGTCTCGAGGGTTGGAGCGAAGAAGGGTGAGGAAAGCAGCCTTGTTTAAACGCAGCGTTTGAGAAATTTCAGTAGTCCGAACGCCTAATGGCTGTGGCTTTTCACACAGTACACCTACTTCTCCCACCATTTCCCCTGCATAAGCCTTCCCTATTATCTGCATGTGTTTGTACGAAAATCGTGAAAATTCGAATTACACTACTACTACTACTACTTAATTTCACCATCTATTTATGGAAATAAGTGTTCTCATCCCTTACTTGTTCGTGTCCCTCAATATTCGCTACAAATTCCTGCAAAAAAACAAGAAAAAGAACCGTTCTTTTTTTCAGACATCATTTCACATTATCATAAAAAGAAAAGAAGCTCTGAAGCTGTAATAATTTTTTGATTTCTGATGTGAATTATTACCACAGATCCAGAGATCAAGACGTAAGCATCCGTGGCCGCCTCGTTCTGAAGGATCACGTCCTCTCTCGGAGGGTACCACTCCGCCTCCATCTCCGCAACCTTCGACCATAAAAAAAAAAAAAAAAAAGGGGGGGATGAGAGAGAGAGAGAGATAGAATGTGAGTGGAGAGAGAGAGAGAGAGAACAGACGAGCTGCAGAAGGAAATCCTCAGAGACGCCATGGAAGATGGAGGCTTTCTTGACGGTGGGGAAGAAGAGAAAATGGGCAATGCTGCAACGAATTGCTTTGGGCAGTCCCTTCAATGTCTGCTGCTGCTCCACCCCCTCTGTCTTGAATTTCAGACACATGTGCGACAAAATCTGGTCTTTGATGTCCGAAGGCAGCTGGTTCCTCTTCACGAACTCCGCAGCAGCCGCCACACTATCCCTCTGCAACAATCAAGTTTGCTTAGTGATCAATCATGAGAGAGAAAGGGGAGAGAGAATATATACGTACGAAGTGGGCGGTGGAGCAGCTCCAGTGGAGTAGGAGGTTAGTCATGTTGCCGATGAGGTAAGAAGTCAAACCGAGGTTGAAGAGCATGTAAAGAATGTCGAACAGCATCTCTCTCGGATTCTGCGCGTGCAAATCGCCATACCCGGTGGTGGTCAACGTCACTATTGACCAATACAATGCAGCTACATATTTCTCCCATACTCCCATTTCTTTGAAATTCGGATACACCGCCCCGATCCACGTTCGCCTCGGATCCGAATATCGATCCGCTATCACGTAGTTTATGCACCCGGCGCAATGCACCGCAAACAGAGTCACCTAAAAGATGCAGTATTCACAAGCATAACCAAATAATTCAACAACATTATACTACTATATATATTGAATTAGCAGTTTCCTCACAGCTACGAGCTTCGTGCAACGAGTCCAGAAGTAGTTGAATCTGATGTCCTTCTCCAGCCTAACATTCAAGAATAAGTGAAGAATTAATATTCAGTTAAGTTAGTTGAGATTCATGGGAGAATTCGAAGTTCTGGAATCTTAATTACCTTGCAAACATAGAGCTGACACGTCGGAGGCGCCATAGCCGGAGCATGGCTAGCAAATCGAAGCCTAATCCGCCGCCATGGTTTGTGAAGAGAATGGCAAGGGATTGGAATGGAAGAGTTGAAAAGAGATCGAATATGAACCATGTTGTTACATACCTATGGATATAATTAAGTGTTCAAAAAAAAAAAAAAAAGGTTAAAACTTGATAAAGATTTCTAAGGAAAAAAAGAACAACTCATACTACTAATTGATAATACCTCAGTGCTATCTTCTTAGGATCGTCTATTACAACATAGGATTTCGTATCAAGATATGCGACGAAGAACGTAAGAACGATATCAACTGCGAAGAAGCCATTGATGATGTTGTCGAAGACGAAGAGAGTATCTTGCTTGTAACTTAGGAATGCAAACTGAAAAGGCGAAAACCAAGCGGAGTACACGACTAGGAGGACCAGAAGAGTTTCCCATGCCCTGCAAAATCGGAAGAAAATACCGAGTTAGAATATGCCATTTCATATAGATATGTTGAGACAAATGGAGGCCTAATGTGGTATGATCACCTATAAAATGGATTGTAAGGTGAGATTATGCGATTTCGCAGTTTCTTTGCCCGATGGCTCTCGATTTCTGTTGCTAGTGTTGGAAGAAGGTGACGATCGTGGGAGAATATGCCGTTGCTAAGCAAGTTCTTCAAACAAGAAGGAGACATTTGTGGTGTTGAGTGAGAGATGGAAGGCTAGCTAAAACTGTTACAGTTAGGTTTTTAAGTGGTGGTTAATTAGTCTAGCGTAACAAGTTTATATACTAATGTGGCGACGCTGGCGAAGGTTCTAATCTTCTCTAGCGCTTTCCATTAACGGAAAGTTGCGATTCCCGAGATTTTCGACAGTTTTGGAAGGTTTATGGGGGGGGCTAATATGTATTGCATGAGGTACAAGGAGGGTTTGAGTTGGGGAGGAGGAATTGGGAGAAAGTAAATGTAGTTGGTGAGTTCTGTTTCAATTCAATGTTGCATCTCGTACTGCATTTATTTACTTATTAAGTTTTTTATTTTATTTTTATTTGGGTGAGGAGAATGTTTGGATATCTAGATATAAATATAGGGCCAACAAGTGTGGAAGAGGGGTGGTTTTGAAGAGTTTTTGTATTGAATTCCACATGGACCTATAGTGTCCTTATAGTTGGTTGAGGATTGATGCATTATAATGTACTATGCACAAAGAAAGTTTAAATTATATAAACTTGTATTTTATTTTTATTAGAAATGCTTTATAATTTTTCTTGTGAAAGGACAAAGTTTGAGATTGTTGGGTATTAGCTAGGCAATCAAGAACCATATATGTTAGCAATGGATTCCGGCCATGTATCCAACCGCCCTCTCTCTCTCTCTCTCTCTCTCTCTGCATATGTTAGAAATGTTGATTCTGTTCATGTGCGGACCGACCATATAATTGGTAATTGGATTTTATTTAAGTTGCTGCATTGATAGGAAGTTGTGATAGTTTTGTCTGAGCTTTGTTATGTTGCTTTCTTTACTCGTGCTGTAGTAATAGTATGTTATATGTGTATGCCACTGCCAAATGCTGGATAAAAAGGAAATTTAAATAATATTTAGACGTAATTAATTGGTTAAGGAGAAAAGAACTAGAGCTGCATATAGAATATAGAAGGGGGAGGTCCCATTATAGTAATTGGTATAGACAATTTTGTTTCATTTATATGGCTGGCGTTATGGGCAGGGCAACATCTTTTGCCAACTCTATCTCTACTCTTCCATTGTCTGGCATCAAATCCTCTTTGTCTACGAACTCGACTCGACGAGACCTATATATATGGTTTAAGCCTCCATCATATTTTTTTTCCTTTTTTCAACTTAAAAATCTTCATAAATTATAGCCATTTTTAATTAATTTCTATACTAAAGCCCCCACAAACGATTTAAATTTTAAGAGTGTTGGATCGGACTTGAAAATTAAAAAAAAATCAGTCTTCACAGAGCAATTTTTCTAGTTCCGCCCTTGCCAGTATTAGCATTGTTGTAAAATTGTTTCATTTCTAGTAAAATTTTAGTCGTTCTTCCCGAAGTCTTGCCCAATCCATTGTTTTCTCTTTTATTTTATTTTTTATTTTAGATTATGTTTTTTAAAATATAAACTAATTGACCGTTTGCTGCATATAAAGTTTTTTTTGTCACACATAATGATTAATCTGTACTTATGCAATAATTAATGCATAAAAGAAATGTACTTTGAGGGAGAGGGAGAGGGAGAGGGAGAGGGAGAGGGAGAGAGAGTCGCATAACCATAACCTTGGAGAAGCCAATGACCATAAATTATTTTTTAGGTCCCAAAAATGGTGGTCCTCCATCTTGAAATTTCCTAATTCTTGGATTTTTATGTTTCAGTGATTGTGGTTCTTAATAATCAGATTATTGGAAACTTCGGCTCCCACGTAAGAGCATCCACGTTGTAGAGTCTCATTATGGGGCTCTCTACAGTCTATTGTGGGGCCGGAGCATAAGAAAACCGGGAAATTCGATTATACAAACGTTTGTTGTACAAACAGTGCAATCCGGATCATACACGTGGACAATGAAAAAGGTAAGAAATTTGTGTTAATAAAAAAAAGATTTATTAGGTAGCTGGTTTTTCTTAGTGGTATATATAGTACCACTGAACAAGTTTTGACATTTTTCTGCATGTGGGCCCATATGTTGTAAAGTAATTCTACTATTACAGTATTTTTTTTTAATAGTATAATAAATCATACAATTTGAACAGAGCTATAAAAAATAAAAATTGGTTCGATAAGCCTGAATTAGTATAATTAATTAAGATTTAGAAGGTATTTATTAATTATTATTTTTGTAATACGGTAGAATTTATTACAGAACTTTTTTCATATAATTCAGTCTTATTTATATTTTAGTACATGTAGTTCATTGTTTTTGGTAAATTTAGTAACATGGGTTTCCTAATTCTTTTGGAAGATATATATTTATTAAATAATTCTAATTTTTAATTATCTTGATTGATAAATTTATATTTTAAATATATATTTTGTAGTGATTTTATATTAAAGTATGTTGATATATTATTGTTGTACTAATTAAATAACATAATTAAATAATTAGATGAATGTTCTCCTACTTACCGTGAACATGCTTAGTATGTCAATGTCTGAGGTGTCATCATTATATCTAGGGAAAAGTAGCAAATAGACCCCCAACGTACACACCCCTAACGCGTATAGGACTCCAACGTATCGTTTGGAGCAATAATAACCTCAATGTTCTGTAAGTGGGGCAAGAAACACTCTCGTCTAACGGTAATATTAACACCGTCTCTATCTTTTTCTTTTCTTCCATTTTCTCCCTTTTCCTGCATACATCCATTCAGCCACCGTAGCAAAATGTGGAGCAGCAGTTGTTGCCATTCTCATGCTCTTGTACCCTCTCTCCTCTCTCTCTCTCTCAAACAAATGCTAGAATGAAACTCTAGAATTAATTTTTTTTCCTTGTGGTGTGAAATGTATGGTTTGGCCACTAGAGAAGAGCATGGGATATTGGGAATTCGACAAAGAGAAAATTGAAGAATTATGAGATTGAGATGGAGAAGACGACGGGTATAATCCGGCCAAAGATGAAGCGTAGAACATTTGGTCGAATAGATTCGTCAATTGCTGCGGCGGCTGGAATTCGCCGGTGTTTTGCAGCAACAGCGAGTACTCCCAATAATTCCTGTGGCGTTCTGAAGTAACAACGAGTACTCCCAATAATCCATGTCGGCTTAGAACTCCTTAACAAATGAGTTCTTCTAATACATTAAAATGTACATAGTAACTTAAAGTTGGATCATTAAAGATAATAAGGAAAATATTCTATTTAAAACACGGGTTTTGGAATCGAATCAAAACACTTATTTTATTATCAACTTGATTCAAGTTCCCCCTTACATAAATATCCTAACAATAATAATAATAATAATAATAATCATCATCGAGCGCAAATCGCCTCGAAAATCGATAATTCGCTATTTTGATTAGCCATTCTCCGAGTAATTTCCTTCCGCCTCACCCATTATCGCTCCGATTAACCATTCCATGATATAAATTAATGAAATGATTGAAATTAAAAGAAAAGTTTGTTTGAAATTTTAAACATCATGCTAAATGTCGTTAATCTTTAAGAATATTAATACTTAAGAGAGAAAATGATTATATTATAAATGACTAATGACTTTGAAAATGATTAAGAGCTAATTTGATGACATATAGAATTAGAATTGTTTATATGGGTTCATTTAGTTAATCGGATCGAATTATTTCGAATACTTGATTGAAGAAAAAAATGTCGAAGTCAACAAACGACTACTTATGCTTACAAAGATGCTCCTAGGATTGAGGAGCAATATATTATCTCTCAATACACATTAATTTATATAGATGGGTTATAACATACACAATTTAAAGCTATAGCAAAGTTTGTCCAATACTTGAGTATATATCGATAGATAATTATATAATATATATATATATATATATATATATATATATATATTTAAGCTTCACTATTTTTATTATCATACATCATCCATTTATTTATTTTTATTTTTTAAAAAAACATACATGACTTGCAATATTACGAATAGATAATTATCGTTAAATATACGAACTTTCAACAAATTATGATTTTGATGTGCAACATCAATGTGCTCTACTCTTTGTGGAAAGAGAAGGTAATATACGAATATAAATGTTCTCCTACTCACGGTTAACGTGGTAATGTCACGTTAATAATATTTTCACATAGGGTTTAGTTTTTTTTTTGGTAGAATTTCATTTTTTTTTTATGATTTATTTTTATAAAGTATATTAATTATTATTTTTCTTAAATATTATACCGTCACGTTATCCGTGGACATATTAAGTATACCTACAGTGGGTAAGGAAACATCCATCATATAAGACAATACATATATTCTTGTTATAATAATGATAATATCATATAATTTGTGACCACTCCCATCCCATGTCCCATTACAATTTAACAATTTAATAATGTGTATTATAAGAAATGAAAAATATTGTAATATAATATTTCATATAAAAATATTTATAACTTAAAATTCCATATTAAAAAAAACTAAATATATCATAGTTTTATTAACCTTTTTTAATAAATATAATCAAAATTCAATGTCAAAAAAATAATTATAAACTCTAATTGAATTAATAAATTATGATAATTAAATAATTAAGTTGAATTACACTAAAATATACCCCGGAATATATTGAAATTAGAGAAAAAAATCTATCTTCCGTGAAAAAATTATAAATAAATTGGAATATGGGATCTGATATGTTGCAAATTATTTTTATATTCCAAAATCAAAAGAAAAGGAAAGCACCACTAATATTTTTGATTTTTCCGACACGTTAAATATTTAAATACAACTAATAACAGTAGTAGTAGTAGTATGCTAGTATTTATGAGTGTAAGTGTTGCAATTTTATTTTATGAAAATCATATAAAAGGTTGGCATTATTGATGTAATGATCTATATGCAATAACACTGTTAAATTAATGACGTTTAAGGGTGACTAAACATGTCGGAGTCGTGTAGACCCTCTAATGATATTGTTCATTTAGGCATCTCGAATGATATTATTTACCAAAGTACCCGATAAAGTCGAATATTTCGAATCGTAGCTAAATCCCCGAAACTAAGACACCTCTAACAATATTATTTAACCAATATTTAAAGAACAACATTAATGTAAAATCTTAATTTTATTAATAAATCTGTAATATTATCATATTAAGTATTTTCACTTAACTATTATTAAAAAGCGGGTTAATATTTCTTCCGATTATTATATTAATATTTTCATTCAATAAATTCACACGAATCAATTAATTTCTTCCGACTATTATATATTTTTGCATATATACATTTTAAATCAGGTGTTATTATAAAATAAGCTACAATTCCAATGCAACAAATTAAATATTTTGTTCAAAGTATATTTGAAAATACATTTTTTTCGTTTGGAAAAAAAAAAAAAAAAAAGTGGAAAGTGGTTGGTGTACAGCTGGGAATGTGCATGTGCTAGTATAAAACAACCTTGGAAGTTGGAACATTGAATACCACTCTCCATTCAGCTTTTAAATATTAAATCAAAAATAAATTGATTTCCACATGGAAGTTCAGGATTTCCGTTTGTTATACAAACGTTTGTATAGTCGCATGTCCCAAGAAAACCCGCTCTTCGCATTATTTATTTATTTTTTTCTTAATTATTTTAGCGTATATTTTAATTTGATTTGAACGATTTAAAATTTATTCTGAATTAAATTACATATTAGTTAAATGATAAAAATAGTTACATGTTATAATAAACAAAAAAATATATAATTTAGAGCATTCTTGGGGGGACTTTTGTGCTCGCTGGAGAGAGGTCTGGTCTCTGCAATGACACGAGCTCTAAAATACAGATTAAAGTATGGAGAAAATACATATTATTGTCCATGCAAAAATACTTTAATAATTAAGAGCATCCATGGTTGGTGTTAGATGGACTTCAATGTTATACCTTAGTTTCCAAAGTGGCGGTTTTGAACGTTAACGTGCGCATATAATTATTGATGTTTTGTACTCTCGCAAATATTTCGCAGAAAATCAAGACTACAAGATTTGTTCTTATCCATCTATTATTATCGTTCACGATTTCCATGTGCAACCTATTTTTAATTCTCTCTACAAATCATTGCATGCATATCGTAATTAGTGTTACATTCGTGTTCTAGGAGCGATAATAAAGTTAATGTTCGAAATCTAGTAACAAGATTAATTGTATAATTTAATTTCAAAGAAGAAAGTTATTTGTATATTATGGCCGGGTGATAATTCTAATTCTAACTATCCAATACTTTAATTGATGACAAGATACAAAATAAACCACTGTGCGCCGTTATGGCTCGCTAAAAGTTATTCTACTTGATTCACAACTTTTTCTTTCTTGTTTTACATGTGACATAAATAACCTCGACTAAGTTATTTATAAACAAAAAAAATCGATAATATTACAAGCAACTTATTTTCTTAATATCCGTATCCGGTCGTCCACAATAAAAATCGACGTAAATTGATAAAAGGAAACATGACATCAACCATATCCGAAAATTTGAGGGTAATTTGATTTGGATTTAAAATAATTGCTTGAATTCAAATGTGGCCCGTCGGAGCTCGAAAGGTCCAATCTGGAAACATTGGCATGATATCATGCGTGCGTCACATGAAATTACATGTATGTGAGAATATGCGATGCACAAATGAATCGAATGAGATACTCTATCTTGTGTCCAATCTCAATTTTACCCTTTCAAATTTTAAAGGTAAGATTTTAGCATTATATATGTGTCTAATTAATATTTATTACAAAAAAAAAAAAAAAAAGAATTAAAACATTGCTAACCCTAAGTTTGGAATAAGCAATCCTAACAATTGCAAATTTTAAAGTTTTACAAGAACATGTACAATAATATTTGAACTTGGACTTAATCAACATTAATTCAGCTTCGGTCCTCGCTTTCGCTTTACAAATTTTCCATCACATATATATTTGGAAAGATTAAATGCGGCTTACATTGAAAATTGAATAAAATCTACCCTAATTTGGCTTGACTACATATGCATATAGTATAAGCTTACATATAAAAATATAAAATTTGCAGCTACGTTAATAAAACCATATGACATCAACAACGACAAATTGAATTAAGTAGGGTCCACATCTTCCTCTACTGGAAGGAAATGCCATTTATCCTTTCATCTAAAAATAATCAAAATCGTGTCCAAGTCCTATCACACTATCAATTTATTTGGGGCCATTGATTTTTCTCACTTCATTAGGTTACCTCCTTCGACTCACATTTACCTTTTCTGTATTATTTATTCATTTGATTCATTTAATTGATTCTGGGCTTACTGGAGTTAGTAGGTAATTGAAAGTGAAGTATGAGAAGTAATATACATAACATATTTTTTTTACCTATAATACTTACACACATGTACGTTCAGCATGACTATAATCAGCTGCCTATTAGTTGGATGAAAATCAATTAAATTGCGTTTCGTACTTACAAAATTATACTGTACTGAACTCTAGCAAACTTCAGTACATTGTATACCTAATAGTTTAGCTCCCAAACATTGAATAGTGCCATTGGTTTCATGCAACAAATTAAGCACTACTTTATGAGAGAAAAGAGGTTCTACGTATCAATTGAGTATTATTGTCTTAATAAAGAAAGAGAGAGACAGAAGTGGGAATTATCTATATAGACCATTAACCTTTTCAAGATAAGACATCTTATCTAGGGAAAGACGTATTGTGTTCATATCAAATTGAAGCAAAGTTAAATAAAATAAATAAATAAATAAAAACCCCAACAAAAATAAATACAAATAAATTGGACACCGCTATTTACATTTACTAATTCAATCCTTACTGCGCAAGAAAAGTGAAGGTGAGCAGAAAAGTTTGTGAATTGTCCTTTGCTTGTAACTGAAAAGTTATAATTGCGAATCGAACCAAACTCTTCTAAAAATATCTCGAATTAAATGTTGACATTAATGAACAGCTACAACCAAACCCAAAGTATTTAACTTGCTCATTATATAAATCAAGAATTTTTCAACAAAAACTTTCATATGTTATTACCTTTATTATGTTTACAACACCACGTGACATCCCAAAAGAATATTGGAGTAAATATTTTGGAGTGGGCATTAAATTACACACTCAATGTATGTTGTTGGAGTATAGCAATAACACTTTTTCAATAAAGAGATTTAATTGTTCCAATCGAAGTATTCTTATTCAATTAAATGAGGATATACTCCCATCATTTTTTTTATTTTTTTTAAAGAGTCATATTTGACTTTTGATTTTATTACTTTTTAAGCGTATCATTTCGATATTTGAAAGATAAAATAAATGTTCTCCCAATTTTATTTCTATAATTAATACTCCGTAATATATAGTATAAGTTCTTGTACATCGTAATTAGTGTTTTATTGCCATAAATTTAAAAGCACAAAATAATAGCCGACATCAAAATATAAATAAACAATCTATGAGCTTCTTTCTTTGAGGTTTGAGTTGAGCATTTTTTTTTCCTTAAAAAAAAAATCTAATGGGAAAGTTGAATAGTAGTGGTAGTGGAAATGATGAAGAAGTGGTACGGATTCAAACCCTAAATCTAATGCAAAATAATGAGATGATCGTGTAAGTGATCAATTACAACCCCACATATATCAGCATTATATAAAATGCGGGAGACAATATATAGCTAGCTAGCACGAGTCCAAAAACATTAGCATGCATGATGTTATGCCTCCTCATCTTTGATATAATTATAGATTTAGGGTGTGTTTGGTAAAGAAGATGAACCAAGATGAGAGAGATCATCTTGGTTCATCTCACTGTTTGGTAACCAACTAAAATAAACTGGAGGGCCCGAGATGAATACAAGGCCCGTTAATATTTCACTGTTCCGCCTTGTTTAGTCATCTCACGTTTTTGGTCGGATGAGGTGAACTCATTAAAACAGTAACACAATACTTTCTCTCTCTTACCATTTTACCCTTATGTATTTATACGATTTCAAATAATAATAATAATAATAATAATAATAATAATAATAATATAAAATAATAATAATAATAATGTAATAAAATAATAATAATAATAGTAATAGTAATAGTAATAGTAATAATTATAATAATAATAATAGTAATAATAATAAATAATAATATTAATGTAATAAAATAATCATAATAATAAATAAATAATATCAATAATAGTAGTAGTAATAATAATAATAATAATAATAATAATAATAATAATAATAAATATTAATAATAATTTAATAATAATAATAGTAATAATTATAATAATAACAAGAATAATAATAATAATAAATATAATAATAATAATAATAAATAATAACAATAATAGTAATAATTATAATAATAACAAGAATAATAAAAATAATAACTCAACAATATAATAATAATAATAATAATAATAATAATAATAATAATAATAATAATAATAATAATAATAATAATAATAATAATAATAATAATAATAATAATAATAATAATAATAATAATAATAATAATAATAATAATAATAATAATAATAATAATAATAATAATAATAATAATAATAATAATACAGTAAATAATAAATAATAAAGGGTACTATTTAATCTCAACGATAAAAAGTGAAATCGGTAGGGGTATTTAATAAGGGTAAAATAGTCAATTTAAATTTTAATCTAGAGTTTTGCAATTTGTACCAAACACAATATGATATCATCCGGGTCTGAATTTTTTGCTACCAAATGGTGAGATGAATGATTCATCTTGACACTATTCATATGAGTCATCTTGAGATGAATCATTATTCTTCATCTTGAGATGATTACCAAACGCAGCCTTAAGATAATATTATTGGACACAAAATTAAGCAAAATGGTGTTTGTCAAGGTGCAATCATCATATTCCCACGACACAATATTTAGGTAAAACCACAATCATTGTACGATAAAATGTCGCTCTCCTAAATTGTACCCAATAAAATCATCATTATTGTATTCCCATTGCCTACCTTTGAAAATTTTATTTAACTTACACCCGATTGGTAGAGCAATGTAAGATCGTATGCTATCTCCTGTTTTAATTCAATTGGGAGATTGGATGAACAATCCATCGATCTCTGTCTATATTTGTAAGGCTTTTGTACTTTTGCTTATCGACTATTTCTTTGTATCCATTACCGTTGAGAATTCTTGCTCAAATATAAGTATATTACACTTACCCCTCGCATAAAAATATTTTATTAATAAAATAATTCTATGTGAAGAGTAGTTAATTATAGTATACATACACCCCGAAAAGAAAAATTCACGTTACCCTGATATACTTTTTTTTTAATCAAAACACCCGAGAAGGTGAGGGGTTAGACAGACCCTCAACCTGTATATACCTCAATGAATAAATATACAGCGTCTAAAGGAAATGAGTGTTACCCTGATATACATTTCATGCGTTTTTTTTAAAATAAAATTTTACTTAACCAAAAAAAAAAAAAAAAAAAAAAAACTGCCTAGCTAGAGCTAACATGGCTGCAATGATTTATAGGAAATATATACAATATTCAACCATTAACTAAGTTACATTATATTTTAAGAGAAAATAATCAATATTTTGGATCTAAATCTAGCTAAATTTATTAAGCTCGTTTCTAATTTAAGCTCACAAGCCTAGGAAACTTCGACAAAAAAAAAACTCAAATTCAACTCGATAATAATCAGGTTAAACTTGAGCATGGCAGTATTCATATTGGCTCGACTCGATTACACCCTAATTGAGATAAAAATAAATAAAATAAAATAAAAGAGAGAGACAGACAGAGAGAAGGAGACTTCGTGGGAAATTGGGAAGAATCCAAAAATAGCACCCACTGTAATAATGCCTAGTACGAAATTACTGACGATTGTTATAATTCCACCAAATTATATACTAATTATAGTTATAAATCTACTAGGCAGGGAGATTTGTGTCTGGTTTTTTTAGTGAAATTATAACAATTCAAAAGGTTTCATCAATTTTGGAAGAGATTTTATTTTCATTTAGTGGCCACTGTGAATCCAAAAAGTTCCATTTCAAGATATTAATTACTATAGTGACATGAGATAATTTTTTTTTTTGCACCTAATGTACTTGGGATGGAATCTGTATCACCACTCATTTCTAATGAGTACTAATTAAATAAAACACGAGAGATAATAGTAACTCGTCAATTTTATGCTAAAATCCGATATTAGTACTTAGAAAACAGTAAGGTATAATATGTACGGATCTGTGTTGGTTTAGTAAGGAGGCCTAACTAATTACAAATATATATGATTAAACGGAAATATAAAAGAGTGAAGAGATCATGTACAAAAGATTGGTTCCGTAATAAATAATATCGGTTATCGGTTATTGATCTATGACCCAAATTAACTGGTGCATTATAATTGTATTGAGAATTCATTATAATTAATGATGCATTATATATAATAGTGTCGAGAATGCATTAGATGCACCATGCATTATAATTATATATAAGATGCATTATAGTTATGCATAATATGCATTATTTTTTATTTTTTTATGAAAAATCTACTTTTTACATGATCTCACACCATATAAAAGATTTGTTTTTTTTGAGGTGTCAAATTTATCTCGACCATTAAAACATAGTCTAGTCTTGATTTATATTTCGAACCGACCGGACCGACTCGAGATGCCCATTTGGCATGTGGACTCGAATGGGCTCGATTGGGCCCAAAAATCTGCATCACTGTTCACTATATGGCTCGGTGCTTTTGACCTCTATTTGAAGCAAACTGGTGCGAGAACATAACTTATAATACTTTAGTTTAAATAATTCATTAACTTATAAATATTTAGTTTACGACAAAAGTTGGCCTCTTAGCTATCAAAACCTGTTTGGAGATGAAATACGTACATAAGTTGCATGAAAATACACATATCGATAGGCCCGATATAAGTTGGGCCTACCATCGGCCCATAATGAAAATAACCAGAGGCATGGGCCGCAACAGACATTGTCTTGGGCTCCACCGTCACTACCTAACCTTTCATTGAGTTTGGTTCTGTATTGTCACATCAAGTCAATTATATCTTCGTCTTTTCTTTTCTGTTTTGCTTAAATAGAAAAATGTGAACTATAGAGGGAAAGTATGAGTAACGCTCGATGCTCATTATAGACATTATAGTTTATAGACATACTTAATACTCCATCCGTCCCGCTCGATATGACTTGTTTTGTGAGAGCGAGTATGTGCAAAAATAACGTGGTAATATTATAAATATAAAATTAAAATAAATATATACCTTAAAAATTAAATTTTGAAAAAAAACTTAATAAGACGTGGCATTACTACGTTCATGCCCACCGTAGATACAATAGTAGCATATAAATTGAGCTATGAGTCCATGTAAGTTGAAATATACTAGGAGTAACATATAATAAGACGCAATTATATCGATCGTTAAAATATAAATTTTATTAAACGTAACTGTATACTTTACGGCAATTATTTTTGTAAGGGAAACTTTATGGAATTGTTATTCCCTCCAAAAAAATAAAATAAAATCCTGATTAGCTTTTGCAATATCGAGGCAATATTTAGTTTTTGTAATGTTCCCTTTCTTCCCTTTGCGTTAAAGTTGCATATTTGGTTGAATTTTTTCTTACTTTTGACTGCAATTGACACTATTTCTTCCTGCCCTCGTACAATGTGAAAGCCCGATTTAATCAAGGATTGATATAAAAAATGGAGCATTTTGCAAAAAAAATAAAATTACTCCCTCTGTTTTCTCTAATTTGGTTTATTTTAATATTTTATACCATTCATATATTAAATAAACAAATCAAATCAGAGAAAACGGAGGTAGTACTAAAATATTTGAACATTTTAGCCCTTAAAAGTTTGGTTTACAACTTTACACATAATAAAAGAAAAAAACCATCCTGTTTTCTCTTTTGTGTTCATCTAAAAAAATTGGCACATAAACTATCCATCGAAAGGAATGTTTTTTTTCTTCTTAAACATCAAAACATGTTTAAACAAATTTGTAGGGCACGTGTTTAAATGATTAGGAATTAATATTTGTAAAATCGACACCCTTTGTTTTTTGCAGTGAAATGTTACTTCGTTAAAAATTGTTTGGGAGAATGAAATAAAAATGAGAACGTGAATTCGTGAATTATAAACAATTAACTTTTGAACTCGGGCCCTTTTCAAAAAAAAAAAAAAAAAAAAAAAAAAAAACTTTTGAACTCGGGCTAAAGTTCTAAACAATAAAATAATAAAAAAGAAAAGAAGAATGAGAGTATAATAAAGCATGAGATATGCATAAAAAAAGTCAAAGTAATGATAGTTGGTCCTGACTACTTTAATCAAAATTTATAAAGTTACCAAATGCTTTTCTCAATGTTCTAATTCGTAGCATCCCAAAACACCCTATGCGGCGGTGGGACCCGACCCGACCCGGACTATAATCCTGAAACACGGAGTGGTGTTGGTGCATAGTTTAATGTTTTGTAATTGTTTAATTACAAGAGTAATGCTCCCCTACTAAAAAAAAAAATGAACTCTAAATGGAAAAATTATTAACGTGGCATTGTCACGTCAGCGGTGAGTACGTTAAGTGTGACCACCGTGGGTAGGGGAGCATTTCTATTAATTACAATACCAATTTCTTATTTCAATATTACTACAATACAATATACTTTGTTTGTCTCTCAAATGAGTAATGCTCACCTACCCTCCATGGGCATACTCAATATAAATAATTATATAACTTATATAAATAAATTTTACTATAAAAAACTAAACTCTACTAAAAAACAAGCGAACCCCCAAAGGAAAAATTATTGACGTGGCATTGTCACGTCAGCCGTAGGCACATTAAATGTGTCCACGGTGGGTAGGGGATCATTTCAGCTCTCAAATTTAATTTCAAATATGTAAAAAAGAATTATGGATCCACTTCTCTCACAACATTTTAATTAAATTTGTTGATATGATAATTAAATAGACCTATAATCAACCATTTGTAATAATTACTTAATGACTGCATGTAGTCATGTGTGAAGGAGAAAAGTCTAATTGCATATGTAAAAGCACTAATTAAAATTTACAATATATTGATCACATTATATTACGATTTAGCTAAACTTATGAGTATAAAGTTGGATCAAAATAGGTTTTTCGTCATTTTCAATATCAAATCGATCAATATCTAGTGATACTTTTGTCGTTCATGCTATAAATATGTACTGTGGAAAATAATGATATCATTAAAGTTGTTAATTTTATTAAGTTTGCAATTAAAAGCGAGTAATTTTGTAGGTGGGAACATATGCTATGTTCTACTCGAGAAGTAACAAGCTAATTAAGTTTGAATACTTTGATATTTTACATTTTACTCCGACATATTTTTTTCCCTCACTCTCTAAAGACGACAATATTCCTATATGCGCCTTGCATTTTCATGACATATTTACCTATTTTGTTATTTTAGTTATTCATATATGATGCATGTTGTCAATAGTTGGGCCTAATTTCGCCTCAAAACCATGGTTATGAGATAAGGATTGCCCACACTATTTAAACCTTAACAGCCTTACATATTTAACCGATGCGGGACGTCCTCCTCAGGCTTACCGCAGCCAAGTGAGTCCTCCTCACTTGCCTAGGGGTTGGATAGTTGGGCCTAACTTCGCTTCAAAACCATGATTATGAGAGAATGATTGCCCACACTATTTAAACCTTAACAGCCTTGCATATTTAACCGATGTGGGACGTCCTCCTCAGGCTTACCGCAACCAAGTGAGTCCTCCTCACTTGCCCAGGGGTTGGATCGATGCCCCTGCATCATTCACCCCCTTGAGGACTGTCCCATCCCGAACGTCCTCCTCGGGCTTACCGCAACCAATGAGTCCTCCTCATTGCCCAGGGGCTTAATCGATGCGCATCATCCACCCTCCCTTGAGAACCAAGCCCAAACCCGACTCTGATACCAATCTGGTGCAGACTGTCAATAGTTGGGCCTAACTTCGCTTCAAAACCATGGTTATGAGAGAATGATTGCACACACTATTTAAACCTCAACAACTTTGCATATTTAACCGATGTGGGACGTCCTCCTCAGGCTTACCGCAGCCAAGTGAGTCCTCCTCACTTGCCCAGGGGCTGGATCGATGCCACTGCATCAATATATATATATATATATAATTTGGTTCATATGTTAATAAATTATAGTGTGTAATATATATATATATATATATATATATATATATATATATATATATAACTCCACATTAATTCACTTAATAATTAATTTTATACTAATATATTTTTTAATATATATTTTATCATTATTGACTCCATATAATTCCACTTTAGTGGAACTCTTATTTCGCTCGTAATATATGAAGCCTGTATTTCAGTCACACTAAACCAAACAATATCTTTGAACTCATATCGATCCTTCCCGTTCCGAGACAGACATTTGGTCGACAAAATAAAATTCAATAATTTGAAATGAGTAATACTCTCTTACTCATTGTAGGCATACTTAATGTGTCTACGAATAAGGCGGCGACATCATATTTTAGGAGAAAAGTAATTAGTGTATCTTATAACAATAAACCCTATAAAAAAAATAAATCTTACTAAAAAAATTAAACTAAAAAATAAAATTATTAACGTGACATTATCACGTCAGCTCTGTTGATACATTAAACGTGTTCACATTGGTTAGTAGATCGTTTCTCAATTTGAAAGAGTGGCCCACCGGAGCAAACAACTCGAATCTCGGATAAAAAGGACAATTGCTCTGTCTATTCCATTCCCCTCCTCCTCCATCTTTCTCTCTCTCTCTCTCCCCACAGTAGACAAACTGTACTCCCTGATAAGTGCACACACACACACACAGAGTTTTAGAGAAGCAGAAAAGGATCATTCAATTCGGCATTAAAGATGATTCGGAGCTCAACATTATGCATCCGCCTCTTTCTACTTTCATTACTATTCGCTTTCTCATCACCTGCTGCTCTAGTCGAAGACGGTACGCCTCTCTCTCTGAACTAAATCGAGCTATTTCCGATTCACATTTGAAAGATCTGCATATTTACGATGAAAACGGCGTCGAATCTGTGTGTGTACGTGAAATTGAAAATCCGTTGGTGTGAATGCGGGTCGATTAATTCCGGTGCGGCGGGGGAGAAATTAAGTACAGTAGAAAATTTGGGGGAATGTGTAAATGATTATTCACCCCTCCCCCTTCACGCCTTCAACCTCATGTTGTGTGGCCCACTGCTCTAAATTTATTTTTCAACTGGCAGTCCCCCCACGTTTCTTGTGCTAAATCTAATTTCACATTATGCTGAATTATTATGTTTGCTCCAATTTTATTTATTTTTTATTTTTAGAAAGAAAAAGAATATTTGGAGGATTTAGTTACGCGCTAGAAAAGTTTACAAAGAGGCTAATGAGCTTTAAAGATGAAATAATTTTTGCATTACTGAAATAAGTGGTGTGTTAGAATTCAATTATTTAATGCCGATTTTGATATATATATATATTTTTTCTCTCAATAATGCATGTACGAAGTACTACATTATGGTAAAATAAAATGTTACAGTATATTTATATCAAAATACCCAACATATCTCTCCACTTGTACTTCTCTCTTGAATTTGAGTTGGGAGTTGGGACACAGCTATTTTTGTCATATGGAGTACCTTTTTTAATCCCATCTTGAATTTCTCTTGCAATTTCAATTTTTTCTTATAAATATTTTATTTTCTTTAGTTTATTTTCTATCATCAACACACAATAATATCATGTAGTACAACAAATCATCTTATATGATTGTTTTAAAATTAGTATTCGATGAAATGAATATTTTATTTTATATGCAAAACTATCCCCCCAAAAAGAGAGTAATTTAAATACTTAACACTAGAGGTTGTGATCTAGTACTAACACGATGGGCTTTTATACTTTAAGCACAAAGCTAGATCCAGACAATAAATTAGCAATTTTATCGATTATTGGGCCTCTAGGTTGAAAATGAAACGCGCTTTTGTCCATTTATGGGATGCGAGATTCCTTTTTCTTTTTCTTATTCTTCTTCTCGAGTATGAAAACGCGTTTCTCGAAATTGCTAAAAGCGCCGCGCCAAGGGGCAGTAGGCAGTAGCGCCTTTTGTCTTATTATTATTATTAGTATTATTATTATCGATGTACAGCCTGTAGTCTTCGTAATTCTGTACTCTTCCCTTACGAGTTTGAATCTTTGGTACTCCGTTTGTTATTTTTTTGTTATTTTTTACTTGTCTCGTTTTCAAAAATAACAGAGAGAGGGAGTACATTTTTCTCCTTCATGAGGGAAAAATATGCAACTTATATACATTTGAGCTATGAGTGTTTGAATTCGGATTTTTTTCGCAGGCAAACTTGTGAATGGCGACTTCGAGACCCCACCCACGGGCGGGTTCTCCTCCAACGCAGGGATCTCGGATGGGCCCGTGTCGATCCCCGGGTGGAAGAGCAACGGCACGGTGGAGGTGGTGGAGTCGGGGGAGAAGCAGGGCGGGATGATCCTGATCGTGCCGGAGGGGGCCCACGCGGTGCGCCTCGGCAACGACGCCGAGATCAGCCAGGAGGTGTCGGTGGAGAAGGGCGCCCTCTACTCCGTCACGTTCAGCGCCGCCCGCACGTGCGCGCAGCTCGAGGCGCTGAACGTGTCGGTGCCGCCGGCGTCGCAGACCATCGATCTGCAGACTCTGTACAGCGTCCAAGGGTGGGACACGTATGCATGGGCGTTTCAGGCAGCGGAGGCGGAGGCCAAGGTGGTGTTTAGGAATCCCGGCATGGAGGATGACCCCACTTGTGGCCCCATCATTGACGATATTGCCATCAAGAAGCTGTTCGTGCCTGATAGGCCCAAAGGTTAGTACGAGACGTTATACCTCACATCTATTCAAAAACTGTAACGTCTCGAAGGGGAACGGAACGCGGGTAGTATGATTTTGATGCCTAATTCCATGTCTGGAAAATGCAGATAACGCAGTTGTGAACGGTGATTTCGAGGAAGGGCCGTGGATGTTCCGAAACGAGTCGTTGGGCGTCCTCCTCCCGACCAATCTAGACGAGGAGACGTCCTCTCTCCCTGGATGGATGGTGGAGTCGAACAGAGCCGTCCGCTACATCGACTCCAACCACTTCTCCGTCCCCGGGGGCAAACGAGCGGTTGAATTGCTCTCGGGGAAAGAGGGCATAATCTCCCAGATGGTCGAGACCAAGGCCAACAAGGCGTACCGCCTCACATTCTCATTAGGCCAAGCAGGGGACACCTGCAAGCAGCCATTGGCGGTGATGGCTTTCGCCGGCGATCAGGCACAGAACATACACTACACTCCTGACTCGAATTCCACCTTCCACTCAGCAAACATTAACTTCACGTCCAAGGCGGAGAGGACTCGAATCGCATTCTATAGCGTGTATTACAACACGAGGACTGATGATATGAGCTCGTTGTGCGGGCCCGTGGTCGATGATATCAGGGTCGAGCTTTCGGGCTCGATCAAGGTTGGGGCTGGGGGGTTGGTATTCATGTTGCTGTTGGTAGTATTCTCTATGATGTAGAATCCAGGAAGGGGGTGAGGTGGGGTGGGGTGGGGTGGGGTTGGGGGGGAGGGGGTGTTAATTAAGTTCGTAATGTGTTGTAGTGGGAGTGTAGGTTAAGGTTTCTTGAGTATGGAGCAATGGAAATGAAATGTTTTCACCACTTTGGATTTGTTGTATTTCACTTGATAAAATAGTGTTAAATGGCCCGGCCCAAACTAATAGGGCTTTTCTCAAGATTACAAATACAAACGCTTTGGGCCTTTCTATTATATCAGATCCCATTAGTACATCTGCCTTGACAAACGTTCAACTAAAAATGGTCATCCGTTCTTTCTAAAAAAAAAGAAAGAGAAAAAGAAAAATGGCTGTTAAGAATGAGTATTAAATATGGTTCGTTCGTCAACTTTTTATAATAGAAAATGCATCACGCCGACTGGTTTTAGCAAGAATTTGTTGGTAGCATATAGCATCTGGAAATTCCGTAGCAACCTATGCATTATTATAATATGGTCCAATCTAGCTAGGCAAGTTAGATTTAATTAACGGAACCACAGATTTTCTTTTGTAGTTAGCAGTATTAATGAGAAAATTAATGCGACATGGCCATGATTTTCTAAGCTCATAATCTTGTTTTTTTTTAATAAATTAGTTCAAATATCAATATTAAATTTCTTCACTATTAAAATAACTATAGGTGAATAACTATTTTTGGGAGAAATAGATAAAATAATCAAAATTTAATAATTATAATGCTTGAGATTATAAAATCTGTACTAATTAACAACGGAGGAAGTACGTAATTTAGTTACGTCTTCGGCTGGGTCCATTAATCTGCCTAGTATTAGGTGTCCCAGAATTTTAAATTTATTGCCACTCGGAAATTTTCATTTGATATAAAAAGAAATTGAATACTACTAGGTATATATATACAACACCGATATGCTGGCGATTCTGTGTGCGACTAAATTAAAATCAGATTTTAGTTCATAATTAGTTTAGCTTTTAAGGCTTATTCGTACTACGTACTACAACTTTATCTCTCTTTTTTTTCTTTTATATATTCTCTTTTTTCGTCTTTCTTCTTAATTACTCTAATCTAATTATCCATTTACATGGGTTTATTATTGATGGTTAATAGTGATTTGATATTCTTTGTTATTGTGATATGATTTTAGAGTTGAGTTGTAATATCTTCGATATAAAATGTACTCCTAAAATAAAAACAATTACATTTACGCAAAATTCTCCCATCCCCTAGTTGTAATTGTTCCAATTAGGATTTATTAATTCCAATTAGGGTTTAAGAAATCCAATTATGGTTTACTAATTCCAACTAGGGTTTAATAAATCAATTAGGGTTTATTAATTCTAATTAGGGTTTAATAAATTCAATTATGGTTTATTAATTCTAACTAGGGTTTGATAAAGTCCATTAGGGTTTATTAATTTCAATTAGGGTTTATTAATTGCAATTATGATTTTAAAAAAATATTAATTAGAGTTTACTAATTTTTATTATAATTAATTTTAAATTAAAAACAAAAATAGAAGTGATATAAAAAAAAAGAAGAAAAAGAATAGAATAGGCGCTTAAGGGGCGCTCATATAATGTACTAATTTAATTATGGATGGTGAGTCAGTGTTCTAAAAGTCGCTAGACGCTAGTAGGGCGTAGAGCCGGCCAAAAAAACCGGAACCGGGGAACCGAACCGAAACAGGCGGTTCGGAACCGGCGGTGCGGTTCCGGTTAAAAAACCGGAAAACCGGCAATTTTTTGTTGTTGTTTATTTCTATATTTTATTTGTATGTTGTGTATAAATATCATACTAATTTTTTGATCTAACATTTTATTAGTATGCATCTATTTTAATGAATTCTTAATGTACAAATTATAAAGTATAATTTGTAAAATGAAAGAGATTTTTCATTGTTAAGTTATAATTCAAATTGAAAAAAGTACAAATGAATAAAACTACATACATATGTGATGTTTATTCATTCAAAGTTAAAATATAGTAGCCTAGTGATGTTGGATGTTGTGCACTTGTGAGTTGTGAATCATGTGATAATGTTCAAACTTTAAATTCAAATATTTAAACAAAAAACCACATCATATAAATGACAAAATATTCAATTAACAATGTCACATGATGATGATGAATTGAAAATGACAAAATATACAATTTAGTGATTTACATAAAGATAATAAATTATCCAATTCATGAAGAAGATAAGATGAAGTGTCAATTTTGAAATTTTTCATTCTAATTAAGAATGATAACATGTTAAATTTGTATGAACTTTGCATAATTAATTATCAATCCATAATTCCATATCATATGAAATATTTTTTTTAATTATGTATTAATATTATCTATTGGGAGATAAAAAAATAGTGGAACCGCCGGTTCCTAACCGGCGAACCGAGGAATCGGGAACTGACACCGACACATCTCAAGCAAAAACTGACGATTTCGACGATGATTTCGATTTTGATAACATGTAATTCTGCCATGTCAAATCTTAGACGAGTACTCTTTTTTCTCACTGAGGTTTTAACGAGGCTCGGCCTTTGAAATCAAAATGTGATCTTCAAAGGTTTAGGTGAAATAAATAAATAAAAAATTGAATAATCTTCTGATTTGTTATATTTCTAATTTCTCTTACTGTTTTCGATGATAATGCTCTTACAATTAAACTCGTAACAAATATAAACGAAGTATGTATATAGGGAAGAAATAAAAAAACTAAAAAATAAAAAAGAGAAAAAAAAGGGGCTGGTTCCACCCGGTTCGAACCGGAACCGGAATAGTAACCGGCTGTTCGGAACCGAATTCGGAACCGTTGGAACCGGCGGTGCGGTTCCGATTCCTCTTTGGGAGAACCGTAACTGCCGGTTCCGGTTCCGGTTCGAACCGGAACTGTGGTCGCCTCTAATAGGGCGGTGGGGGAGCAATTAGCGTCTAGGCAGACTAGGCGGGAGTCTAGGCGGTGCCTAAGACTACCATTATCAACAAACACCCCAAACACCCAAACACCCTACTTTTTCAATATTTAATTAATTTCTCTCTCTTCCATTTACACCAACTCAAACATCCTTATTTTTTGTAGTTTATCAATGAACACCCAAACACCATAATATTACATATATTTTTCAATTATTTTTAAATATAATATAACTAATTATAATTAAAAAAAAATTGAAAATTGCTTGATAAAACAAACATGCTAACAAATTAAAATTACATTAATTAAGAGTAGAGAAATTTAAAATATACAACTAGACTTAATACAGATGATGAAAATTACACTTCAAACACGATTGCCGAATTTCTGCCATATATGCTCAATCAAATCATCCAGAAGAACTTTGAAATGTTCTCTATTTTGAATTTGTGATTTGGTTTTCATATAACTCCTTAGGCTTGCGATTCTATCTGTAGAGTATAGAAATTCATATGATTCTTCCTCATATTCAGTTTGACGTTTTTTCCGTCTTTGAAGATCTTCAATAAATTATGTAGGATCCTGCTAGTTCAGATAAGTGTTTCGTACTAACGAAGCAATAAGCAGACATTAATGCTACGTCTTGCTGATTTGTCCAGCTTTTTGGAGCATTTGAAGTTTTTTTGGAGGTATTTTGAGGAGATGTTCTCGGGGGTAGAAAAATTAGTAGGATTATGTGGAGATTGAGAATTCATATCGAAATCGGTGTTTGAGAGTTCATTGGAAGTTGGATGATTCTCAAGAATAGGATAATAATCTTGAGATGGATTAAAATTTTGAGAATTGTAGAAAAAATCATCACCTTGATTCATGAGAAAATATAGAAAACTACAAAGGATATTGTGTGCAGAGAAAGGAAGATGAAATATGAAAGCGCAGTGTGTGAAATATATCATGTTTGGTCTCTATTTATAGAGAATGAAAACTTATGAATTTTGGTATAATTATTATTTTTAATTATTTAAAATATAAAAGATAAAATCATTTATCTCAAAATCTAAAAAAAAATTGATGGACCAATGAGAAGGAGACAAGTGTCACTGTGTCATTGGTCCATAAAAAATTATAAAGAGGTATTATACTCAAATACCCGACATCCCATAAAAGACAATAAATCTACTCACCCCTTTTAATCTACTATCCAAATACCTAATCTTTCAAAATAGGACTAAAATACCAGAACTATCCCCAAATCAAATTCAAAATCAAAATCTCATTCTCTCACACATGAATACACGATTCTCTCTTCTTCTTCTCATACAATTCTCTCTCATTCTTCATCCGCCATCTTCATCACCTTCTCCAGCCCCGGCAGCAGCCCATTCAGCGCCGCCTCCACCATCCCCTCCACCTGCACCGCCGCTGCTGCGTCTCCGCTCCGCCGTGCCAGCCCCTCCAGCATCCTCCACCTGATGCCGACGCCCCTCTCGAGACCCCGACGCCGTAAATCTCCCCCCACCGCCGCCGATGTATCGCTGCTCCAGCCGCCAAGCCGCCTTGCCGCTGCCCCCGGGTTCTGCATCCATTGTTTCACCACCTTGTAGAGATCCGCTGTGTCGGAAACATCTTCAAGCGCCGCCGTCATCTGGGACGGCGGCTCTACCCTACTCGCCGACGTCTCCCCTGGACTGCGCCAGACCTTGGAGGAGCAGCCTCTCCAAGTTCTCCGATCCACAGGTTTTTTGGATTTTAGATTTCGATTTTCGATTCTTAGATTTCGATTTTTAGATTTTTAGATCTGTGGATTTTTATAGTTTTATTTTTAATTTTACTAGTGTTGTGTGGCCCATTTTGCTATTGGAAATCGTCAGTTGCAAAAGGGGAGATAATAATAATGTTGGTATGAGGTTTCTGTAGTTGCCTTGTTGATTGGTATTTTGCAGATTCTGCTCTCTAATGATATTATATCAATACTGTCGTTTGTTTGAAAAACTTCTTTCTTTTTATAACTAGTTTAGTGTGCCAAACAATGTGTTAGTTTGAATGTGATGCAAAAATAAAAATAACTTGTCGAGATTGTTTAGAAAGTAATGGAAAGTTACGGTATGTATTCATAATTTTTTTCTCTTTGTAATGGAAAGTTACAGTACGAATTAATAATACCGTATCGTAACGGTACGAATTTATAATATTGTACCGTAACTTGTCGAGATTGTTTTGAAAGTAATGGAAAGTTACGGTACAAATTCATAATTTTTTTCTCTTTGTAATGGAAAGTTACAGTACGAATTCATGATATCGTACCGTAACGGTACGAATTCATAATATCGTACCGTAACTTGTCAAGATTGTTTAAAAAGTAGGATAACAACTATTCATTCATTCATATCATTAATGAATGGTACAAATTCGTCTCAGTCTTTTTGAGTACCGAGCAATTTTTTATGAATTTTGTATTGTTGTTTATATTTTCTATTCCCACGTCATGGTACAATTTTGCTAAATTCGTACTTTGAACTCTAAAAATGCATGAAATCTTTTTTATCTCTGTTCGATTTTCAAGAGATCGTACTTCCTACTGCTACACTGTACACGTCTTTTACCTGAAAATTATGTTATATTTTTTGCCTTGTGTGCAAGTAAAGGATCGATGTAAACATATCTTACTTCTTGTTCGATACTATTACGAATTTGCATGAATCTTACTTTGCGTTGCGAAAGGTATTTGTTATCTTTTCTATGTAGTTTTAAGAAGTTGATTGGAATCTTTTTCTTCGATAGTGGTACGAATATGTGTTTTGTTATTAGAAGTCGGTACGAACAGTTCAGCCGTACTTCGTACCGTTCCTTAGTTACGGTACGAAATTTAAATATCGTAAGTCGTTCTAAGTAAAAATTGAATAAAATAAAAAATAAAAAAGAAAGTGGAAAAAGGCTGAAAATGATGAAAAAAGGGGGAAAAAGGGGGAAAAAAGTTGAAAAAAAATATATAAAAAACAAAAAAAATAAAAAAAAAAGTCTGAAAAACAAAAATAAAGAAAAATAAAAAAACGAAAATGAAAAAAAAACTGAAAAAACATCGTCATTTTATTTTTTAATAATATTTTGGTGTTCGAACACCATATGTAGTTGGCCGATAATGATAGTCTAAAGACAAAAACTTGTGTCAGCCGGAGGCACCGTGCGGCCGGGCCCAAAGTATCAATCTTTATACAGAAAAGTGACAATCTATATGAATAAAAGTGTCAATCTTTAACATAATTATTTTACGAATAAAATGACAATTTTTAAAAGTGTCAATCTTTATACATAAAAGTGTCAATCTATATGAATAAAAATGTCATTATTTTAGTCCGGCCGCACGGTGCCTCCTGCTGACCCAAGTGTGTCCTTAGTCTAAATGGCCAAAACGGATTAGTATAAAATCAGAGTCTACGTCAATTTTTTTATATATTTAAACATGACATCCATAAGTTAAAGTATAAAATCCATGATTTTCAACTATAATTTAATCTTACAGCCCTTCAAGCCCCGACTAGCCCGTCTAAACCCTCCTAGGACTGCCTAGACATGCCTAGGACCTGCCTAGATACTGACTAATTCGCCGCCGTCTAGAGAAAACCATTTTGCCATTAATCGGAACGGTCCGGCACCTTCTAGCGCCTAGACGCCTTCTAGGCGGCTAAGTAGGCCTTCTTTTAGAACACTGGTGAACTAGCTAATGATGTTGGGCATATTGGCCAGTCAAAAGCATACTTTATTTATCATAAAAATGAAGTGAGACAAAGGGATAATTATTTTAATGGAATTTAGTGTATGTTGATGAACTCCCCCATTGCTTATCATGTTTGTTGCTTAGAAAAACCAATCAATATCAGCAGATCACAGTAATAATATGTTTGGTACGCAAACATTAAGATAATGTATTTTTTTTGGCATTATTTATGTAATATTATTAAGCAATAATGTATTTAGGAAACAAGACTAAACGTTGAAAACACATTGTGCCCATTGTATTCAGGTGGGAGCCCTTTTGTGGCTGTCATTTGTTTGCTTAAGTTTTTGTGATGCCATTTGCCAGCCAATTTAATTTCTGACCATGACTTGCAAATATTTTTACTTCTTCCTTCAAGAGGAAATCTCAAGAAATGTTATTTTTTTAGTTTTTTTTAATATTTATTTGTGTGGATAAATTCGAATTTTATAAATCTTGTCTCTTACAAGTTACACACACTCTCTCTCATCTGCGCATCTATAAGCTCATACATGTGTCGATGAAACTCATAATGCAAATTTAAAATTTAAAACTAATAAATTTATAGTGATAATGCATAAAAATGTTCATTTAAGTTAACAAATATCAAAATATGTCCACCAACTTAAAAAACACAAATAATGTCCATCTTTTGGTATTTGGGACAAAAATACCCTCATCGATTAATATTTGATTTTTGAATGCACACAAATGACAAAACCGTATTTCCATTCTTCACTTTTTTAGAACCCCCAAATTCTCTCTCTCTCATCTTCCCCCTTCCGCCTTCTTCTCGCCGCCTTCTTCAATGTCTCCGCTGCGCCGCTATTTCTCTCCACCGCCACCGTAAATCTGTGCCGTCACTGCCGTCGCCTCCAAATCCGCATTGCGCCTTCAGATCTGGCAGCTTCAACCCGTGGCGCCGGGCCCCTCAACAGCGGCGTCGAGGCCTCCTAGCCCTCCCTCCGTCACCGCCTTGTCGATTTGCGGCGTCGCCCAAAGCCTAGCCAAGCTGCCGTTGCAGCCGCGCCTCCAGATCCGGCCATCCAACCAAATCTACGTCTCCAAAGTCGATCACCGCGCCCAGCCCTTGTCCCTGCATCCGCCGACTCTTCCTCCTCCGACGCTGTCAAGTCTCCAGATCCGGTTGCCATCAAGCCGATCCAGATCTGATGGAGTCACAGATCCGGACTCCTTCACCTCTGAACACTTATTTTTGTTCTTTTTCCATCTATTTCTTTGCCTCCTCCTTCTGGTTTTTTATGTTTTTTTTATGCGGTTTTTTTTAGCTTTTACGCTCTACATTCATGGCTCTTTTTGATGCTTTTTTTTTTCTTTTTTTGTTTTTTGATGCACATGTTTTTCTTTTTTAATTTTTTTTTGTTTTTTTCCGATTTTGTTGTTGTCCTCTTTTTTTCCAATTCTTTTCTTTAGTAAATGTGGATATTAATCGAGAAATGTGAATATGAATCGAGATGCATTTTCGAAATGCTATGTGTGTCTACTTGTTATTGAGGTTAAATTTGTTGTACAATTGTCTCTATTGGTATTATTAATGTAGAAATAGTACTAATAGTACCAATTACATATTTGGCTCTATAGGTACTATTAACTTCTAATAGTACCATTATATGGTCGATTTTTCTGAATTATTGACAGAGTGATATTTATCTCATTTTTGCTTGATTTTTTTTATAAAAAAATTGAACTAGTTTTAATGGGTCTATTTTTTCAAAATACTCCCAATTCAGATTTAAAATTTTATGCTTTCATTTATTTCTTTAGATTCTGATTTTATGAGTTTGTTTGAATTATCATTAGGTCAAATGAGATTATAAAAAGTTGTTGCCAATAATCTGAAAAGATTTTTTTTTGAATAATTGGATCTATTGGTACTATTAGTGTTAATAGAGCCAATAGAACCAAAATCGAAAAAAATAAAACGTCTGAAAAAATTTGAAATAATTGGGTCTATTAGTACTATTAGTGTTATTAGAGCCAATAGAGCTAAAATTGAAAAAAAATAAAACGACTGAAAAAAATTGAAACAATTGGGTTTTATTGGTACTATTAGTGTTATTAGAGCCAAAATCAAAAAAAAAAAATTAAAAAAATTCGAAAAAGAAATTACAAATAAAAAGTATCAGAAAATTAGAAAAAAAAAACAAAAAAGTCACAAAAAATAGTAAAAATCAACTCATTAAGGACATTTTGGTCCAAAAAGGTAAAAAATGGACTTAATTTGAGTTTCTTATGTTGGTGGACATATTTTGATGTCCACTAACTTAAATGGACATTTCATTTTTTCACTCAAATTTATAATCGATTGACAACTTATATACTTCGAAGTAACATCTAAACAATTAAAATATTTATTTTCGTGAAAGAGAATAAAAAGACTACACACTTTCTTGATGCATAATAGAAGAGGATAAGTCAACCAATATAATGTCATTTTCACATCTCTTATATTGTTGAAACATCTTATTTCTATACTAGTCAACCAATATAATTTATATTTTCTTACGTCACGCTTACACGGAATGAATATTTTGAATCTATTCTTACACTTGAGCTGAGCTGGCACCAGATTTTACGCCACGTCCCTTTCCCACGTGGATTTTATCTTACTCCAGGCCAGGGTATTGGCCCCTGCTTTTACATGTTTTTCAATATTTTACATTTAGGGTCCGTTTGGTAACCAGTATAATTCAGGAAAAACCTATATAATAAAATTTATCTCTGTTTTTCCAGTGTTTGGCATCTGAGAAAAATAATGTCATTGGCCCGCGAAAATGCTTGGGCCCGGACTAAATTCACCGTTACACTGGCATATAATATACCGCCTCTACCCCCGGATAAGTTGTGATAAGTTTTTTATTTTCAATTTTAATTATCAATTTTTTATTTTCAATTTTAATTATCAATTTTTTATTTTTTATTTTAATTATTAATTTTTTATTTTCAATTTTAATTATCAATTTTAATTATCAATTTTTTATATTTCTTATCCCAACTTATCTATGTTTGTACCAAACGCACAATATATTTCTTATCCCAACTTATCATACTTTTTTTATCTCAACTTATTACACATTTTCTTATCCGTCCTTTTCTCGGTATTGCTACCAAACGAGCCCTTATATCTTCATTATATAAATCATATATAATCCAACTGAAAAACCAACACATGTCCAACAGAATTTCAGTCCAACAGCTAAACATTCAACTCATATTTGATAACGAAACCTAGGTCAGGTGGTAAAACGTTTGCTCGTCAACCAAAAGTTCGGGGTTTAATTTACTTCAAAAAGAAAATAAAAAAATTTATTAATCCTCTTTTAACAAACAATAAAAATAATATTTAAATTAGAATATTTTATCTTTCGGAGTTTATCTCTTAATAGTGGTAATATCTTTAAGAATCTTCAATTTTTAAAGAGTCTTATCTGAAAACATACCACTGTTAAATGAATAAATGATAATACGAGAGAACCTTAAACTTTTATCTTTTATAATGCCTATCAACTTATCTCGGTTTTTTTTTTTTAATTATTTTTTTTTATACATAATCAATTGAAATTTAAAGTCGGAGAACTTAAACTCGGAACTTTTGGTCCCGAAACTTAACCTCCTACAGCTAGGTCAACACACGCACACATCTTATCTCGTTTTTCTTTTTACATAAGCTTATTACTATGATTTGGCCTTTCTTTCACAATTTGATCTCATCTAATCTCGACCGTCCTTTAAGGCACTTAATAATTTTGAAATAAATATATTATATGCGACGGGATAATATTAGAGTTATTTTATAATTATGCAATCAATATGAGATCAAGTTAAATAAAATTATTCGATATGTGCTAAAGTAAGATTTGCCACTAAAATTTATTAGTTGCTCTATATCTCCATTTTCAACTTTCTAGAACATGCACTGTAATTCTTCAAAAATATTTATGGTTAATTGTAAAATATTATATGCCACACACACACTCTTTGAATATTAAATCGGGGAAACCATGTTTCTCAAAACAAAATAAAAAAAAAATAAAAAAATCGGGGTAACCATCAAAAATTCCAAACACTATAAATGTAGCCCTTTACAAATAAATTTAGATTTGGCCTCTCTCCTCTCTTATCTACACTACTACAATTACAAATTCAATTCAACAAATTCTCCAAACTTAATTTAACTAATTCGTTTCAAACCTAAAACTTTCTAGAGAGAGAGAGAGAGAGATGGAGCTAACCTGGAGTTCGTTTACGCCCTACTTCCCTCACATAATCTCCATTGTTGCCCTCCTCCTCCTCCTGGAGCAGCTCTCCTACTTCAAGAAGAAGAGGTTCCTCCCCGGTCCCCCGCTCGTTCTCCCCTTCGTCGGAAACGCCATCTCTCTGGTCACCGATCCCACCAAATTCTGGGACCGTCAATCCGCCTATGCCAAATCCACCGCTTTGGGCATTTCCGGCAACTACATCATCGGCCGCTACATTCTCTACGTTTACAGCTCCGACCTCTCTCAGAAGATCTTCGCCAATGTCCGCCCCGACGCCTTCCACCTCGTCGGCCATCCCTTCGGGAAGAAGCTCTTCGGCGAGCATAATTTGATCTACATGTTCGGCCAGGATCACAAGGACCTCCGCCGCCAAATCGCCCCCAATTTCACCCCCAAAGCCCTCCAGATTTACACTGACATTCAGCAGCGTATCATAATCAGACACCTGTCCCTCTGGTGCCGCCACTCGCCGGGGAAATCGCTCCCGCTCCGGATTCTCTGCCGCGACATGAACCTGGACACGTCGCAGACGGTCTTCGTCGGGCCGTATCTGGACGACGAGGCGCGGCGGCGCTTCAACGTCGATTACAATTTCTTCAACGTCGGATTGATGAAGCTCCCCATCGATCTCCCCGGATTCGCCTTCCGCAACGCGCGCCTCGCGGTGGGGCGGCTGGTGGAGACGCTCGGCGGCTGCGCGGCGGCGAGCGAGAAGCGGATGAAGGCCGGGGAGGAGCCGTCGTGCTTGATCGATTTCTGGATGCAGGAGAATCTCCGGCTGATGGCGGAGAAGCCGTTCGAGTACAGCCACCGCGAAATCGGCGGCCACCTGTTCGATTTCCTCTTCGCCTCGCAGGACGCGTCGACGTCGTCGCTGCTGTGGGCGGTGACGCTGCTCGACTCGCACCCGCGGGTTCTAGAGAGGGTGAGGGAGGAGGTCTCGAAGCACTGGTCGCCGGAGAGCGGCGCCGCCATCGGCGGCGAGCAGCTCCGGGAGATGAAGTACACGGAGGCGGTGGCTCGTGAGGTCGTGAGGATTAGAGCTCCGGCGACGATGGTGCCGCACATCGCCGGCGTGGATTTCCCTTTGACCGAGAATTATATAGTCCCAAAGGGCACAATCGTCTTTCCCTCTGTTTTTGACTCGTCATTTCAGGGGTTCACGGAGCCGGAAAAGTTCGACCCGGACCGGTTCTTAGAGGACCGGCAGGAGGACCGGATTTACAAGAAAAACTTCCTAGCGTTCGGCGCCGGGGCCCACCAGTGTGTGGGCCAGAGGTATGCTATAAATCATCTGATGCTATTCATCGCCATGTTCGCCGCTCTCGTCGATTTCCGGCGAGATAGAACGGACGGCTGCGATGAGATCGCTTATGTTCCGACCATTGTTCCCAAGGACGATTGCAGGGTATTTATGTCTCAGAGATGCAGCGGATTCCTGCCTTTGTAATGACGGAAATACCCTTATATATTTGATTCGTTCGTGAGGATGCTTGGGAGTGGGGTGTCAGTGTGCTGGGGGTATAGTTGTCCGTGACAAAAGAAAAAAATTGTAAAATTTGTGTCTGGTGATTAATTATGGGGAAATAATTTGTGATTGTGGGTGACAAATAGTCACGGTGTTTTTTGATTGTTGGAACGTGGGGGGTATTATTGTAATTGTATTTAATTATTGTTGTCTGCTTTTCATTTCATTATTAATTTATTCAAAGGAATAAGCAAAATTAGAGTCTTATTGTTCTTTTCTTTTGGATTAGATTGTTTGGAATTTATTTATAATTTGTTGTGAAACTTTATATCTTGTGTCAGTTGGCATTGTTGAACTGGCTAATTTGTCTACATATTGTCATTTTTTTGCCCTTTCGGCTTATGCATTGAAAGTGAGCTGTGATTGCTTAATTTCTTTTTGGGTAATGTCACATGATCGAATTACTAATTTTAATTATTATATTTCCTTTGCTTCAATTTTTTTTTAATTCAATTTCCTTAACTATTTAATCGTAACTAGTGTTGCACCCGTGCGTTGCACGCAACATATAAATTATAAAGAGTCATAAAATAAATAGAAAATTGAAACTATATATTTTCTCTCACATCATTATTGCTATACTACATTTATATGAAACTACTATTGACATTATAATATTTGAATTATTACATTTTTGGTATTTTATTTAAATTCGTAATAGTTATCTAAATAATTAGTAATTACTATTTTCTTTTATTAATTTGATAAATTTCTTTTTAAAAAATAATACATCAAGAAATTAAGCAATAAATCATTATCACAGTAAATTCATCGATTAATAATTAATTTTATTTGTGACAATGTATTTAAATTTTCTATTATCACAACAAAATTTTACACAAATTATTTATAAAAAAATAGAATTAAAAAAATAAATAAATAACATATGGATATAGCAAAATAAAGAAATTAATAGAATGATTTAATGTAAAAATAGAATATTAGCAAACAATGAAACACTATTTATAATTTAAATCCATTTATTACCATCCATTGGACAATCCACAAATCTTTGAAATAAATCATCTTCATTAAACTATTGGACAATTGGTGGTCAATTTTAGAGGAAAAATGGCATTCTTGTAATTTTTGTCAACAATTCTACTTTTATATACTGTATAGATAGTGTGTATTATTGGAGGTTATATGGATTATGAATATTTTCGAATGTCGTGACATGTTAAAAAAATAATGATTTAAAATGTCACCTTATAATTACACTTTTGCCCTTGATGTGGTTTGGCCTTTGACAAATAGAGATGCTGGTCAATAGCGTTTTAGGATTCGAATCTTTTATTAATTAACGAATTATCTCTTTATTTACTAACTACAAGAGCTTATAATCTACTTTTATATTGTTGATTGTGAGTATAGGATTTTGGCGGCTTCCTTTATTCAAAAGTTTGATGCTGTTACTTTATCTAGTTGGATACTGTACTTCACTTTCTCGAATTTATATTGATGTAAAACGTACTTAAATTAAAAATAGTACTCCGTATTTCATGAATAACATTCCTCTAGAATGGTCTAATTCATGTATGCTTCAATACTTTCAAAAAAAAATAAAATGGAGGGCTCAATATTATATCTGAAGGGCTAAGTTTGATTAATACATAACATTTTATTTCGAAACTTCTCAAAGTACATTAAAGAGAGAGAATATTCAAAGAATTTGTATATTTGAAGGAAGGCGACATGTGGAATTTAAAATAGATTAATAAAATTTGGATAACTCGTTATTTATTAAGCATGACTAATGGTTGTTATCCATTATCAAATTATATTGGTCCACTGCCTAAGATTCGTTTGTCGTCATCCGTTATCAAATTATATTTTCCCAATTCGTACAGAAAAAATTACATAAATAAATTAGATTCTACTGTTGAGTGTTGACAATTTTATTTAATTTATAATTACGAAATTAGAAACCTTCTTCGATCCATATTAATTCCTCGCTCGTATCATCATAGGAAAGTCACTTATTAAATTGAGTCACACTCGTGTGAAGGCAGCTTCACCATACGGTAAGAATTAAATTATTATTTTTTTACATAACAATTTTTACCTTTTCAAAGTGTCGAAAAATTATTACTATTTTTCTTTAACAGATTATCACTTATTAAGATTGTAAAAATAGTGTTGCCTTATTTTCAAGATAATGGTCTTTTTTAATTCATGATAATTGGAACTTTTAAAATTGATTTTCTTATATACGGAATGGAATATTTCGTGTTAGAAGATTGTCATTTTTCGTCATCTTTTTTTAGAATTCGTATGAAATCAATTACAATTATACTGCATTTTACTCGTATATGCGTTATCTTTTTAGTAACAATTTACAAGATATCTTTTTGAAATAACTTGTAAATACGCTAACTTAGTTTTAAAATCCACTTAAACTATAATCCATTATTTTTTTTTAAACAACCATTAAAAAAATAACTAATACAATAATATTTTTTTTTTTCCATTAACTAATACAATATGATCGCTTCAGATTAGCTTGGTCGCCAAACTTATATTGAAACTTATTTATTTCTATGTAATCATAGACCAATCAGATACATTCAATTTCAATTGGACCAAAATCACGACAAATCAATTTACAAAGTTATGACCTGTATGAAGACATGATTAATTTATTTAAATAAATTAATGTCTCGAATATTAAAAAGCAACCCTTTTATTGGCTTGTGGTGGCATAAATGATTTGGGAAAATCAAGATTATTTATTGCATGCTGTCTACAAATGACATTTTTTTTTTCAGTTTTTGCAGTGGAGTTGTCTGAAACTCCAATGAGATCATAGTAAATTTAATTTCAATCTACAGCTAATTTATTTCCTTCCTAAGTACAGTTGCAACTAACAAAAATTGAATATTAATTTGACAGTGACTTTAATCCCCACGTGAATATGCAAATTTTCTCGGTTCGACAAAGTAAGTAAACAAATTTATAGATTATTAAATATAACAATAAGAGTAAAATGAAAACAACATTAAACTGAAAAGATTTATTTTTGTAAGGGATTTTTTTTTTTTTTTTTTGATCCGGGGAAAAGAAATATTATTGAGCAATCACAAGGCACAAGTGGTGCCAACAAGGTACAGGAAACAGCAGCAAGCAGAAGCTCACAGCAAGAAAATAAAACATCACAAGAGCAATTAAAACTCCCGCCTCCAGTAATTGCAAAAACTTGTTCAGACTTCACTCCTTGCAGCCCAGACACCGCAGACTTGTAAGGGATTCTGCCTTACACATGAGAAACATTATGGGTTGTACTAGTCATTGTAAGTACTACACGAAACATCGTAAGATTAATTATAACGGTTGTTTGCTTATTTTGGATTAGCTTAATCTGTGAAATCGAAGATTTCAAATATTGTGTTAACTGCTGATGTGATAATACGGCATACTCTCTATGTCCCGTTTCATTAGTCCCGGGACAATATTTTATACCTCACATATATTCAATATATGAGACTAATGAAGCAGTACGGAGGGAGTAGGTTATAAATATCAAACCTTAAAATAAATTACCATTCTTAATTCTTTTTCTCCATGTGGCCGTGTCATTTCAATAACAAGCACGTTAATGTTGCTCTCGTCGTATTAAATTGAGTGATTTGATTATTTATATTATTATTTTGTCTTTCTTTTATAATATTATTAGCTTGATTTGAATTTTATATTTTATAATCTTAAATTAAAAGTTTTCATAAGGAAAGCATTATTTTGTTAAAATGTTAAGATGTCCTACCTTGTTTTTTACTCTATTATTTATCTTCTTCTTTTTTGGGTCAAATTTTATCCATTTTTTCCACGTAGTTTGATGCGTTTGCATACAAGATAATAACAATCAAAATGCTATAAAAGAAATGTTTTAATGTGAACTCAATTTTAGTTGACTACTACGCAACAGTTGCTTGCATGGTGACTGAAATATAACGGATAGTTTTTTATTTTTTATTTTCCTTAAATTACGCCAGACGCAATAAATACGAATTGAACCAGATTTCACCTTTTAATTGAGTTATTATATTCACATGCAAGACAAATAAAATGTTAGTCACCTCCCGGTGGACACCTCGTCGTTTTATCACGTTTGCATTGCTTCTTTTTAATTTTTATTATTATTCTATATTCTAGTACCTTAGAAATTAATTTATAAATCATAAAATCTAAAAAATAATAAAAATCAAAGCTCGATTTATTTTATTACTCATTTTCTGAAGTTAAAAAATAAAAAATAACAAATTGAATATTTATTTTTTAGATTTTATGATTTCAAAATTAATTTCTAAGATACTAGAATATATAATAAAAATTAAAATAAAATAAAAAACAATACAAATATGATAAAATGACGAGCTGCCTACAAAGATGCCCACCGGGAGGTGACTAGCATATCATTAGTGGAAGCTAAAGCTACTGTATTTGAGATAAAAGACTTCAACGGCGACGGCGCAAACGTTTCAATGAGTTTCGGTCAAATCAACTTTCAACTTTTGAAGTTCACGTTCTCTTAATTTTTGCTACTAATATATTCCAATTTTTTATGCTTGACTACACATGAAAAATGGTATTAGTCATCAAACTTTGTAAAATTCAAAGAAGAATGCATACTGGTTCTTTCCACCAACATCCTCTCGAGGAATAAGGATATGATGTGAATGGGGATGTTGACAATTAAATAGTCAAATATACATATTTCTTCTTTTCTTTTTTTTATAAGTGTCCATATCATTATTATACGTACATATTAAAAAAGTATGCAAATACATTAACCTTATTTATTTTTCTATTTTTTCAATATTAATTATAGGGATAAAATGATAAGCATTTAATTAACTATCTTACTCTCAAATTCTGAAATAGAATAGTCTTGTAAGGGAACACAAACAAATTAAACTCATATTGAGACATTTTAGCAAAACAGAAGCTAAAAAGATAAGATATGGGGATTACAGTAACTAATTTACTCAACCTTTTTTTTAATTTTTATTTTAAAGTGTCCCAGTCAACGAATCATAAATAATAAGGAAATGTATAAATTTATATATTAACCTTATTTATTATTCTTTTTTTTCTGCACACCACCTTATATATAACATTAATTATAGGGGTAAAGTTGGAAAAAATGTAGATATTATGTTATTAAATTCTGAAATGTGACACTTAAAAATAAACAATAAAAATAGTAACTAAGACACTTAAAAACATACAGAGGAAGTAAGTGCTAAAACCAATTTACTGTATATAGGTTGTTCAGGAAGTGATAATTTATTTTTAATTAAGCACATTTCACAAAATTTAATTAGTAGATGTCACCAATCGATCTAATGTGTTGTAGGTTGTCCACACTTTTACTAAAAATCATAGCAATCCCAACTTCTCAAGGGAATGCTAATTAAAACGAATCAATGCGCATAAATGACCCAATGATTTTTCAACAAAGCGATTAATGATTTATTTGCGCTGGTCATATAGTATCGAAGCCTAAATATAATAAATTATGAACATTTTAATTTAAGTGTCCAGCCCTATTATCCACTCTAGTAAATCTAGTGGGGTTTATCACAATTTAATTCAATAATTAAGATTGTTAAATGAGATGTAAAAGTGTGTTGGCTAGGTTGCTGGCAATAGTATATTTTATTTCTCCGGCAACATACGGATTTATTTGTATGTAAAATGCGATAATGATTATTATGTACGATATTTCTATTGTTTGTAGTCTAATTGAAAGGGGGAAAAAAAAAAACCCTCCAATTTTTACACTCTTGCAAAGCAAATAAAGACGCCTCTTTTAAATTTTGTCAAATGAAAATCACAAACTTTCAATTTTAAATAGATAAGTAAATGACGCCCGTTTTAATCACAACCACCATGTTATAATCGGAAGATCAGTGTAAACATTCATGTTACCATTCTGACCGTTGAAAAAATTTCAAAAAGAAATAAAAATAAATTATACGTATAATTTTTTTTAGAAAAGATCGTGATTCAATTCATTAAGAATAAAAAATTGTGATTCAATTTGTCCAAATAATAAATGGTGTTTAATTTATAAAAATGTAAATGTTGGTAAAAAAAAAAAAAAAAAAAAAAAAGAAGTTGCGATAAAATAAACCCAAGTTTTTATTAAAGTTTCTTGTATTGTTAGGGTGTGTTTGGTAAAGAAGATGAACCAAGATGAACCAAGATGAGAGAGATCATCTTGGTTCATCTCACTGTTTGGTAACCAACTAAAATAAACTGGAGGGCCCGAGATGAATACAAGGCCCGTTGATATTTCACTGTTCCGCCTTGTTTAGTCATCTCACGTTTTTGGTCGGATGAGGTGAACTCATTAAAACAGTAACACAATACTTTCTCTCTCTTACCATTTTACCCTTATGTATTTATACGATTTTAAATAATAATAATAATAATAATAATAATAATAATAATAATAATAATAATAATAATAATGTAATAAAATAATAATAATAAATAAATAAATAAATAATAACAATAATAGTAATAATAATAATAATAATAAATCAATAATAATAATGTAATAAAATAATAATAATAATAGTAATAGTAATAGTAATAATAATAAATAATATCAATAATAGTAGTAATAATAATAATAATAATAATAATAAATATTAATAATTTAATAAAATAATAATAATAATAATAATAATAATAATAGTAATAGTAATAGTAATAGTAACAATTATAATAATAGTAATAATAATAAATAATAATAATAATTTAATAATAATAATAGTAATAATTATAATAATAACAAGAATAATAATAATAATAATAATAAATATAATAATAATAATAATAATAATAAATAATAACAATAATAGTAATAATTATAATAATAACAAGAATAATAAAAATAATAACTCAACAATATAATAATAATAATAATAATAATAATAATAAATATATTAATAATAATAATAAATAATAACAATAATAGTAATAATTATAATAATAACAAGAATAATAAAAATAATAACTCAACAATATAATAATAATAATAATAATAATAATAATAATAATAATAATAATAATAATACAGAGTAATAAATAATAAATAATAAAGGGTACTATTTAATCTCAACGATAAAAAGTGAAATCGGTAGGGGTATTTAATAAGGGTAAAATAGTCAATTTAAATTTTAATCTAGAGTTTTGCAATTTGTACCAAACACAATATGATATCATCCGGGTCTGAATTTTTTGCTACCAAATGGTGAGATGAATGATTCATCTTGACACTATTCATATGAGTCATCTTGAGATGAATCATCATTCTTCATCTTGAGATGATTACCAAACGCAGCCTTAATGTTAGGCATGTTGTCGCTTTTCAGTCTCGTCCAAGTGCGAATCGGATTTGTCGCCACGTGTCAATCATGCAAATCGTTTCCAAAATTTCCAGACGTGGCTTTTATTTATGATTTTTACATATTTCTTCCGTCTCCTAACAATTATCTCAAGCTGCCATTACACACAAACTAAGGAATTAAGTGAAATTACTTAATTCACCCCTAATCATTACATAGAAAATTAAAAAAGTAAGAAATATGTAATGATTATGGGGATAAATTTGGTAATTTAAGCTAATTTTTATCTAGAAATATATAATGGAACACTTATTTAAGGATAAAATTTTTAAAGTGTTTGGACACTTATTGGGGGACGGAAAAGTATTCTCTTCTTCTTCTTCTTCTTCTTTTTTTTTTTTTCAATTTTCACCGTTGAAGCCCAAATCACCAACTTAGTCTTTTAAAATATACTCCTCCAGTCCTGTCCAGTTTGACACCAATTCTTTTTGGGACCGTCCCACCCAATTTAACACGTTTTCGAAAAAGGAAAGAATTAGACTTTTAAGTATGAATTATAGAACAAATTAGGACCCAATTATTGTTTTTAATCAGCCCATTAACTAAACCAGAATTTTAATTATTAAAATAATACTAATCAAACACTCATATCCCCCAATACTTGTATTTAGTGTGCTGATGATGGCAAAAAAAAAAAAAAAATTAAAAATAACGATACTCATATCACTAAATTGTTTTGTTTTGTTTTTTTTAAAAAAAAATTGGAACACTTCAGAAGAACGCAATAATAGATGCTAGAAGGATTAGGATTTAATTTGCCAAAAAAAAAAAAAAAACCACTAATTTTGACGAATTAAATCACAAACTTTATTTTTTGCGAAATAAATCACATTGTTTTTAATAAAGGGAAAAATGTTTTAATTTCATTTTGGAATCCTGACTTCTTGGTTTGATTTCAATTTATATTCACTATGAGGGCATATTAGTACATTCACTATTATTTTTAATTATCTAGAGAGTAATTCGGGGCTATGTATAATTATATCAAAAATATTCTCATGAATTGATAGTTGGAAAAGAAAAAAAAGTTGACCCACCGAAGGCCCAAGACCATAGAACAAAGCCCGAATCGAATACAAATAAAAAGCCCATAGTGGAAGATAGGCCCGACAACGAAGCCATTTCTAAACTAGGGTTTCTAACTCTTCTTCACCATCTCAAATCGCAAAACCCTACATTAGCTGCTGCCCCCGCCCAACGCTTGAGGAGAGAGAATTTCTGAGCTCTGTTGGAAATGGTTACCTTCAAAGTATGTATCTCTCTCTCTCGATTCTATTGTTACTGTAACTTTTTCTGAGTACGTGTGTATCGAAGTGATAAATTGATCGTATTTTGTGAATGGCGTTGTTTGCAGTTCCACCAGTACCAGGTGGTCGGAAGAGCTCTGCCGACGGAGACCGATGAGCACCCCAAGATCTACCGCATGAAGCTGTGGGCCACCAACGAGGTCCGCGCCAAGTCCAAATTCTGGTATTTTTAAGCATCCCTTTTCTCTTCTCATACTAGATGTTTTTGTGTGTTTGTTTGTGATGCTAGAATTCATCGTCGTTCTACGTACGTTTTAGTTAGTTAGTTTTTGATTGTTTGGTTTTGGATGTGAGAATTTGAAATGAGTCGTTATTATTTTTTTATTTTTTTGTTGTAAAAAGACTAAGATAAATGATTGTTAGGGTGTATAATCTGAGCTAACTTGCCGATGATTAATGACCGATTTATAACTTTCTGTTCTAGGGTTCTTGGGGACTTCTTTTTTTTGTTGGGTATTAAGGCTTATTGTTGTTGGAAATTGAATGAATATGAGTTCTGTGAAGGTACTTTCTGAGGAAGCTGAAAAAGGTAAAGAAGAGCAACGGTCAGGTTCTTGCTATCAACGAGGTATATGATCTTGAAACCTCATCTTTTGTTCTCATAGTGTTCATTCTAATTTGATCGAATTTAGTTGTCGCGAGATCGTATTGTGAATGTAATCATTTGATTAGTTTATCTGCTCACATCATTCCTTGCCCTAGATTGTTTTTTCGCACGCTGTGTAATACTGTTATTATGTAATTAGATTCAGATCTTAGTTTTGAATGGTAGGATATGGGCCACTATGCATGTTTTAGTGTAATATAAACCAGTATGGGAGCGGGATCTGCCTTGTAATCTTCTCCACTTTGGAACCCATGATTTGAAACTAGCAATTTTGAAGATTTTGCAAATATCTACATCTTAGAATAAACGCATATAACCCAATCTGGAATGCCATTTGGTAGTTTAGGACTGTGAATCTTGTTTGTAGCAATTGTTATCAGAGTTCATGTGATCAGCTTTATTTGATTTTTCATGTTGCATATGCCATATCTCACTAACAGATTTTACCATTCCTTCCCGTTTTGTTTCTGCTGGTAGCTTATATCCTTGCTTATGCTTCATCTCATGAAGAACAGTACCATAAAAACATTTTCCTTTTTCTTGCATGTCTGCTTCTCACTATAAATCTGCCATTTCATCCATGATAGATTTTTGAGAAGAATCCGACTACAATCAAGAACTATGGAATCTGGTTGAGATACCAGAGTAGGACTGGGTACCACAACATGTACAAAGAGTACCGTGACACTACCCTGAACGGCGGTGTGGAGCAGATGTACACAGAAATGGCTTCTCGACACAGGGTCCGCCATCACTGCATCCAGATCATCAAGACTGCTACAGTCCCAGCCAAGCTTTGCAAGAGGGAGAGCACGAAGCAGTTTCACAACTCGAAGATCAAGTTCCCGTTGATGGTAAGGAAGGTGAGGCCACCATCAAGGAAGCTCAAAACCACCTACAAGGCAACCAGGCCCAACCTCTTCGTCTAGAATGTTTCCTCACTTCTTGAAGGGGGCGGTCACAATCACTATATCTCTGCAACTACCTTTTGGTAAAGTAATAGCAGGGAGTATTATCAGTTTTGACGTTTGCTGGAGTTATACCATTCTCTGTTTGTTTGCCTTGAATGTTCGACTTTTAGTTGGAGAATTGTTAGAACTTCCTTATGAATTTCAGGATATTCTGTTTACTTGCAAAATCTTATATGCTCGTGTTTTGAGACCTTATATTGCTCGTCTCTGCTGCATCAATCTTCAATTCGATCAGTATGTGCGTTATATTTGGTGTTTGATAATTTTTTGTTTAACATGATAAATATGATCCAAGTCATTGAAAATAACCACTTAATAATTAATATGATTAAATGTAAGATTAAAATTTAGCACTGTGGATTCTGATTTTAGGTAGAGTCTTCTATCCTATTACACAATATCCATATTTGGACCTAAACATGAAAGTGCAAATAAGTTGTTAAGTTTTTGTTATTTTTTAAACTTCTCATTGATAGGTCAAAATCCCAATTTATTTATGCTGAAGTTACTTGCTTTGTACCTCCGAATTGAAGGGCGACAATATTTGTTTGTCAAATAAGCACAACATACAAAAATATATATCGACAGAAACCCAAAAAAATCTGTTAAAAGTTGTTAAATTTGTTCAATCAGTATGAAATTTGAAGATAGCATCATAAATGATTCGAACTTGAGACTTTTTGTCATGGAAGTCGAACCTGAGATCTTTTGTTACAGAGTCTCGTAAATTAACCAGACTACCATTAGGTTGAAACACACGCACAATGTTAGTTAAATTCGAACTTTCATTAGATTGATTGTTAAGAGTTATAATGGTTATCGTTCTTACATTATATGCTAGCTAGGCCTTGTGGATCAATACGTGATGGCAATTATTGCGCAGAGAATTGACACTTCATATCTTGTGTATGTATATGATGATACACACATACATGTTAACATATAAGGCAAAAAAATTAGTGAGCATGTATGAACTATGTATGAATATGTTTCCCATTTTGGCCAAAATCAAGCTTCAAGTTGAAGCAGGCCAATGCAAGTATTACTATATACCACGAATTTATGTATCTAATCTTATGCCAGCTTACCAGCAATTGATTATCACACTATGTTTTATCAAAAAAGAAAAAGTAAAAAAGATACTCTGTTTCAAGATTGTTGACACGTTTCTTTTCCTTTCTTTTTGACACACATTTCCACGCTTCTCGATGATGAATTTTAAAATAATTTTTTAAAGTATTTTTTTATTTACGGGATACTACGACACATGTAGTATCTCGTAAAAAAAAAGATACTTCAAAAATTTATTTTAAAATCCATCATCGAGAAGCGTGGAAATGTGTGCCAAAAAGAAAGGAAAAGAAACGTGTCAACAATTTTGAAACAGAGGAAATATTTCATTTGATTAGAACTTAGAAGTTGCATGCTTTAGTACGTAAGTATAACACACGTAGAAGAAAATTTAACTTGAAATCAATTTATTAACTATGATTAAGATGAATATGGACCAGATCAAAAAAATTTACCAACTTTAATCCAATTTTCAATTATAGCTTCTTTTTTCGAATGTCGTCGTTAACTTTATGAATTTTCCATTGCAAAATTTGAAAATTGCAGCCTGGTATTTTTTACATATAAATTCATGTCGGTGAAAACTATTTGTTTATTTTTGCATGATGCAAAAAATATCAATCTAAGCGATGGAAAATTGGTTTTCGCCTCAAGAATTAAGTTTTTAATCATTAATAACTATGTCGATCTTACAACGATAAGGGTTATAAAAAGTTTACAGTGCTATTGTAACTTAGCATAAAGTTCATGATAATTCAATTAATTAACCCAAATTAAAGGTTGACCACTTTATTTCAACAAGCGTGCTAATTTAATTTACCCTAGGATATACATGTGAAAATATTTAGTTAAATCAGTACTTCATCTTTTTGAATTTCTTTATACAAGATAGTAACTTTAACAAAAATGAGAGAAAGACGTTCACCATAGAAAATTTTCAATATTATTCATTGTTTCTAACCGTCCACTAGAATTTTTATCTCGTCTTAATTATTTAATCCAAAAAATCAGTCTAATTAATAAAGATTATGGCCATCATTACCATGAAGATAAAATAGCTGATTTGATTACTTCTTTACAAAAAGGCATCAATGTCTCAAAGAAAAAACCTTTCAAATGAATAAATAAGTCTTCTCACGGAAACATACCATCATTGCAAGCTTAATTAGAAATAGTATATATTTTTACCAATTTTTTTTATTTTTTTTTTATAAATAAAAAGCATCAATCTAGTTCCATCTATTCCCAAAACCTTTAAATCTCCACAAAAGACAACATTAAATTCACCAAATACCTCAAACCTTCAACCAAAGTTCAATTCATACATTCTTGAGAAAAAGAAAAAGAAAAAAAAAAGAAAAGAGATGTCTCCTTTCAGCATTCTGTTTGCTGCCATAGCTCTTCTGTTTTTTCCACATTTCTCCGAATCTTCGACATACCAACACCACGATTCCGGTAACAAAAACCATGTAAGTAATCTTCTTTTTTTCCTTACCTTTTAAAGGGTGCAATCCGAGTAGCTCGACTGAATTCAAGAATATATATATATATATGCTACAGGAAAATTCTCAGAAGATGTTTGATATTTTAGTTCATGGAATCTTGTTGTGGGCTTCAATGGGATTCTTGATTCCTGCAGGAATATTGATTATGAGAATTTCGAGTTGCAGAAGTGATTTTCAACCTTCTAGGCACAAAATAGTGTTCTATATTCATGCAGTTTTGCAGGTATATATTATTCATTCGATTCATTAGTAGTCTGAAAAATTGAAATTGAGCAGGAAGAAACCTAAAATAAATCAAAGAAAAGAAAAGAAAGTAAAGATGAGTTCATGGTTAGATGGTTGTGACCAAAATCATTGTGTTCCTTTATAGTCTATGGTGCTACATTATTACACATTGTTCTACATTTTATAAAACATAATCATCATATCATGCGCTTTTGATATTAGTACATGCTAAAGTCCTAAAGTAGTATGAGATGCACTAGAAATTCTTCATAATTTCTTCATTTTTTTTCTTGATTTTTAATTACTAATTAAAATTGTATATGATTCAAAGGTGCTTTCAGTTGCACTTGTCACTGTTGGAGCAATTCTATCAATTAGAAATTTCGAGAATGCATTCAACAACACTCATCAAAGAATAGGATTGGCTCTTTATGCTGCAATTTATATGCAACTTATGCTGGGATTTAAAAGGCCTAAGAGGTAATTAATTAACCAAAATAATTTATTTTGCATGACCAATTAAAAACAAAGTTTCTAATTACTTTTTTGTTCTTTGTCCATGTTTAATTTTTATAGGGGGGCTAGAGGTAGAAGAGCATGGTACTTCTTACATTGGTTACTAGGTACAATAACATGTTTGGTTGGAATCTTGAATATATACACTGGATTACAAGCTTACCACAAAAGAACTTCAAGAAACACAACCCTTTATGCCATAATCTTCACAGCTCAATTGTCTTTCATGGTGATTCTCTATCTTTTCCAAGATAAGTGGGATTACATTTTAAGACAAGGGATGCTGCCACGTGTCGTTGTGGATCCAAACAATGTCTTACCATCATCTCAACAAGTGGAGGATCAAATAGTGTTGGATGAACCATGCCTGAAGAGCAATGCATTGGGGACTCATTTCTCAAGAACCAATGTTCTTGATAAGCTATTTCAACTTACTTGATCTAATTCTTGCCTTCTATTTCTCACTCTTTCTTTCTTTCTTTCCCAATAATTTTTCAATCCGGAATTGAGATGTACCCTTTGCAATTTATAAGATGTTTTTGTACAAAATATAGTGATGTGATTGTTAGAGTTAGGTACTCCCTCCGTCCCAACTTAATTATTCTGTTTCATACTCTAACGTGTATTCAAGAAACATGACTATTAAGTTGGGAGTATTATTTTTGAATAAATTGTTATATCGAATTTTAAAGAATGCAACATATATTTGGAGGTATTGATTTCCAAATCTGTATATTAATCCACACATTTTCTAATACTCCTATTTTGGGTAATACTATCAAATTTGTTAGTAGTAGCATTTAATTATATGATCAAGTTACATTAATATGAGCGCGCAAACAAAGCTAAACACACTCTCTCTTTCCAAGGAGAGATAAGGGGTAGTTTCGTAAAACTACCATCTTCCCACTTCAACTGTCGTCGCTTACTACAGCGCGCTCACTCACTCACTCACAGGGGCGGATCCAGAAATTTTCTCGAGTGGGGGCTGTATATTATAATTTCGAGTTTGGTGTAAATTTTCTTATTAATTTAATTTTGAGTGGGGGCTTTTACACTATATTTTACTCAAATTAACAAATAATTTGATTTTTTTTTAGTTAATATATATATATTTTTTTTTAACTTGGTAGGGGCTTAAGCCCTTCCCCCTCACTACCTAGATCCGCCCCTGCTCACTCAACTCACTCAACTCGCTGATTTCAATGGCTTCCGGCGACCATCACATGCACGATCACGAGCATGAGCATGAGCACGACCACGACCACGACCATCACCACCATCACCACAAGGAGTAATCCACTTCTACTTCAAACTCACTTTCATGAAGTTCATCCACTTTCCCCAACATTTTTCTCTTTAATTTTATGCTTTTCGAAGCAATAGTCCGACACTACGATTGATTAATCTCCTGCAAATGGAACAGGGAATCGTGGATTGGTGCGGACGGGAAGGTGTACCATAGCCACGATGGGTTGGCGCCGCACTCGCACGAGCCAATTGAATCCCCCGGCTACTTCACCAGAAGAGCGCCGCCGCTCCTCAATCGCGATTTCAATGAAAGAGCGTTTACCGTCGGTATCGGCGGCCCCGTCGGCACCGGGTATCTCTTCTTCCTTTTTTCTTCCCCCAATTGCAGTTGACTTTTTTGCGTAATTTTCGGTTGAAAGTTGACATTTCCTAAAAAAATCATATCTTGCAATTCGAATTGTTGTTAAATTTCACCGATTTCGATTCTGCAGGAAGACTGCGTTGATGTTAGCTTTGTGTGAATTCCTGAGGAACCAGTACAGTCTTGCAGCTGTACGTATCTTTTCTAATTTAATAGTATAAATTGTGACCTTTTGTTCTGATTTTAATTATGCTATTGGAATGTCATTTTGTCACTGTGAAAGCGACATTTGCTATCAAGGAAAAAAAAAAAAAGTTGAATTAGGGAAGATTTTGAGGGATTTGCATGATGAGATTTGTTTGTAATAAGAAAATAAGTTATGCACAAGGTAGAGAGGCCTCAGCCCAAAATCGAGCACCGAAAGGCGCAGCTGGGACAAACTCCCTATTGTTTTCACAGCTGCCAAACTTGCTTTATGGTTAATGGAACTCTTGATAGAGAAAGATTTAGATTTTACGTTTATAACTTTTGAATGCAGGTGACAAACGATATATTCACAAAAGAGGATGGTGAATTCTTGATAAAGCATGGAGCTCTTCCTGAGGAGAGGATTCGTGCTGTAGAAACAGGTGGCTGCCCTCATGCAGCTATTAGAGAAGATATAAGCATAAACTTGGGACCTCTTGAGGAGCTCTCCAATTTGTACAAAGCAGATATTCTCCTTTGTGAATCTGGTGGAGGTATTTCTTGAGCCAATATCATGACATATATTTTTTTTTTGGTCAAAAATTGTTAGATAATGCTGCGCTTGTACCAAAATTGAGTTCTCTTTTCCCTCTTTTGTCGGCTGTGTTCCTGAATGATTGCGTAGTTAGGAGGTGTAATCGAGCCGAATAGTGCTAAGCTCAAAATTGACTCGTTTATTATCAAGTCGAGCTCCAGTTTTTTGTACTGGACACTTGACAAGCTTATTTGAGATTGAACGATATTTCTAGATTTAGATTTAAATATAAATAATTCTTACTTATTCTAAAATAAATCGAATATTTTCACTCAAATTCATCAGTTTCTTGTAACAAATGGAGTTAATTGGATATCAGTATACTCATTACTGATTAAAGTATGAAACCAAGTCAATGGTTTGGCTCATTTACATCCCTAGGCATAGTAGAGAATTTGTGTCATAATTTTACCTTTTTTAAAATGCATCAAATACCTTTTTCTTAATCCATGTGTAAAAGGGGAGAGAGGACTACAACTTTGTGATGGAGAAAGTAACTGGTTTCAACATGATATAAACTGTTATAAGTTGCTCTGTTATATTCTTCCTTTGTTTTATGTTTCAGATAATCTAGCTGCCAACTTCAGCCGAGAACTGGCAGATTATATAATTTATATAATCGATGTATCTGCCGGTGATAAAATCCCTCGAAAAGGAGGTCCAGGCATTACTCAGGCTGATCTCCTAGTAAGTTTCTTGCATCTTCTAGCTTCTCTCTGCTGAATATCTATTGCTAATAGATTATTTCTCAGCTGTGATTTTTGTCGCCTTTAATCTAATATTTACTGTTGTGTTGCAGGTAATTAACAAAACTGACATTGCAGCTGCAGTCGGAGCTGATTTAGCAGTTATGGAACGTGACTCACTTCGAATGAGGGATGGAGGCCCTTTTGTTTTTGCTCAGGTTTTCTTCACCTTCTTTCTTTATTAATTGTATCTTCTTCGTATGATTGTCTCTTCTTTCCATCCTCACGATTGAATTATGAGTTTGTACATGCTTGATATTTCTGGCATGAGGATAAAAATGAGTGTCCATAGAAGAAAGAATATATTTCAGCACACAGTATCAGAATAGGTTGATTGCCAGAAGAAACACAAGGTTTTACCGAATTTGATTATTATCACTATAATTACTCATCAGTAAAAAACAAAAAAAAAGAGCACTTTTTTTTTTTTTTTTTTTTTTTTTTTTTTTCATTAGTTCTCTTACATCTGATGGCCTACTACTAGAAATTCCTCGGGAATCCTATGTTTTCTAGAGGTTCTGCATACAGCTGTTACTACACTCCGACTTGGAACGATGCTAAGCAATATGAGATATCATTGTACAGATTAAAGGATCAAACGCATTTAACGTTATCAACTTTTGTGTATACGCAGGTGAAGCATGGTGTTGGGGTGAAGGAGATTGTAGACCATGTTTTAGGAGCTTGGGAAGCAGCAACAGGAAAGAAACGCCGTTAGCTTCATCCTTTGTAGCTCTTCTTTGTTATGCAATTTCTTTTTCATCTCTTTCGTTGCTGGTTTTAGAAACCTTTAGTCATCAAATTGGGTTCAAAACGACGTAGCTTGCAATGTAATTTTGTTCAATGTCACCTTCTCTTTTGAACTGTGGTTGAAATAAAAGATGGGATATCAAAGAATCTGGTCTCATCTGTTCTTGCAATTGCTATAGATTATTGATTTTTGGGATCTTATTTTGCATGAATTTGTACGTGATCTTCAAAATGTAAGCCTCCATCTCTATTTGAATTGTTGAAAAACTGCCTTAAATCAATAAATAGACTATGATTGAAAAACTCCTCAATACATAAATTGAAATTTATGGCCGTCACTCGAACATTGTAACATCCATATTGTGGGATCTTTTGTTTCTGATCAAGTGCTTGATTTCAATGATAAGCATTACAAAATTATGAAATAAAATACGGGATTGAATCATGAACGCGACATTATAACATGGATGTTGTGGAATCTTTTGTTTCTAATATTTGCTTGGGTTCTTGTTGCAATCGATAAAATAAAATACGGGACTGAAACGCGAGCAACGAACTTAAGAAGGCACCATCATGGTGGGCTTGTGGTCCTAATACTGAAGGGCACTCCACCGTGTATGCTTAACCACCCCATTTTCAAAATTGCAACTTTAACCATCTAAACATCACAAACAAGATGATTCAAAACCTATCTGTATAAATCATGGCAATATAGATTCATCACAAACTCAAGAAACAAGACAACAACTACAGGCTGTTATTACACTAACAGAGTTTAGTAGAACATCAGAAATCATTACATTTACAGGACAGCGCAGAGAAACAAACACTAGCTGTCAGATTCATGTTCTCCTCATCTCAATCTCCCCTATAAATCACTCTTTATGCAAATCACACTCCCATAAAGCATTTATTTGAGAGAGAGAAAAAAGAACACTCATCACACATCATGGAGGGAAGAAAAATGGCTCTCGTTTTTGTCATCTTCCTCGTCTCGGCCCTCGTCGCATCTGCGGACGTCGGAGCACCGGGGCCGAGCAGCTCTGGGGCGGCATTGTGTGTGCCAGCTGTCATGGCCGCGGCTGCTTCTCTAGTTGCTGCTTTCTTTTGAGTTTTTTTTTGTTTTTTTTCCCTACATTTGTTACTCTTTGTATTTCATCTGCTCTAGAATGTATTGAGAATTTGGGCCTAAGAAATTGGAAGGGAACGAAAGACAATTTTTTTTTTATTATCGAAATTTGATTCTTGCTCGTGCACATCAGTACGTGTTATCAATGTATATACAAATTCCTCCAAAAGTTGATTTTGAAAAGAGCACTTAAATCCCACATCGGAAACATAGGAATGAAAGAGTTTTCAAACTGTAATAAAAGGAGGCTGATTGCATTGTTAAAATTTATCTTTGCGCTTGGGGCAATGACGCAGCTAGTGAGGTTCTAACCGAGGCGCGTCTATTGCTGGTTGAAAACTATTTCCAAACCCCCTCTTCGGCCCGGGCTTGACTCGGGCTGTCGAGAATTTCTGGAAGAGCTCCCTTTTATTAGGGTAAAGCTCTACAATCCTCAGTTATTAAAATTTCGATTTCGATTCTTGTCTGTCGTCTTCTGTCGACGGAAAGATAATAGAAATTCTTAATTTAGATGGATATTTTTCATAATTATCTCTTCATTCTTATAATATGTGGGACAAAAATAGATTAGGGAAAAACGATAAGGAAATCAAGAAAATTAAACACTTGGAAGGAATATTTTCGATTTTTCTCATCTTCTGTTTGATTGTTATAGTGCAGAAAAAGTAGAATTGAATCAAGGAGAAGAGAAATTAGGAACGATCGAGAATTAGGACGCGATTTAAAAAAAAAAAGAAATAAAAAAAATTGGGTTATAGATCCACCGAAGTGGGTAGCCTTAACCGGATGTGTGGTAACAGGTAAAGCTCGAAAGCCGTTCCCGTCCCTGTCGGGGGAGATGCCAACCATCTCTCCTTTCTACGAACACAACAATAATAAATAATGTTTTCATATAAAAAGGGGATGTCACTATATTAATAATTCGGTGTGGGATAAGACACTCAAACCTACAAGAAGTGGGCAAATTCTCAAATTTCTAATGTTGGCTAATTATTGTATAAAAATAAAATCAGAACGAACTTCCTAAGCTGTACTTTGTTTCTCATTTAGGTACATGGCATCTATCTGTTTTGGGTAGAGTTCACATTAATAATAAATTTTAATTTCCCTATTGGTTGAGGGCTATGTTACCTTTGAACTCACTCATCGCTTGGTTGACTTGAAATTTCAAGTGTTTACAAATACAGAAAAAGAATTGGTACAAGTAGTAGGCAATTCTCAAATTTCAAGTGATAATATGGCATTACAATGCACAATACAAATGTCTTAAACAGCAAATATAACATTGAAATTCAACTAGAGGAAAAAGTTAGCACACCATATTTGTCAGTAAACACTAAATTGAATCAGCTGCTGTTGCTTCTCGAGTTGAAATATCTTCAGATGATGTAAACTACATTGGTGTCCCTATGAATCATCAAGCGACCTTTATCTTGCATAATCTGCAGACGAGATTATCCACTGTTATATTCATCGAAGAAACCAATGGTATGTTCTTTTGATTTTAGAACCGGAATATATTTTCTGAAATATGAACATTACCTCCAGAAAGGCCATGATCTCTTCTGCAGAGTAAGGGGCACCTGCACCAGAGTTGACTACACCCTCAACATCGGCAATCGGCATTTGATTCACTTGTCGGGTGCTTGCATACCTCCCCAGTGCAGCACTAAATGCATCCAATCTGCAAAAATGTATATAAAATGAACTTTTGATCAATAAATAAATATATAAAGATTTTAGTATCAGGGGGAAAGGAATAAAAAAGATTGGTGAAGATCAAGAGAGACCTCTCTGATGATATGTTGACTTCATTTGTTGGAGGTGGATCTACATCCATGGCTTCCGTATCACTACCAAGAAAAGTAATAAGATTTATCAATGAAATTATAGTTGGATACAGACAAAAGACACACCAAAGTCAATAGAACAAATTCTTTGTATATCGATATTAGATAGGGTAAAGTATGCAATTTTGAATATCACCAACAGAAGCTACTTATCATATGCTGCTGTTAAGTGCAGAAAGTGGAATTTAACTAGAACTATAAAGTTAAATTTTTAACTTACTCTGTAGTGGCAGTAGAACTAGCGTTTTTAGTCTTGTTTCTTCCAGTCCTACGAGGTCCGTCATTATTACCAGCCTCAGTTTCCATTGTGCCGTCTCTTTCCATTTCTCTCATCCTTTCTTGCTCCCTCTCCTCCATTTCACTCAGCTCTTGATGATAAATGGCAAAGTTCAGAACTTGAAGAGCAGCTTCAACATCCGACTTCAGCACCTATATCAAGAACAAACATTGATTTGCAAAATCATCAGGATCATAATTTGTAAACAGATCAAGTTGTGAAAATGTTCCTTGTTTCTCTATTTTGCCTATAACCATGTAAAGAAGCATCCAACTTGATATCATAATAATTATTGTGCTTAATACCTGTCTCCGCAGCTTCAGTTTGGCATGGGCAGTTGATAGACGAATTATTGTTTCTAAGGTTCTTGCAGTAATAGGAAGTGTCCCTCCAGTCTAAAACACATCACATATTTCATTTTAGACGACCGAAACCTTCCAAAACTTGAATCAGATCAGTAGTAATTTACCGACCTTTACATTTGAACTTGCATTTCTGAGCTCTGCATATGCAGTTGCTATGTGTTCAGATGCCTGAAGAAATCATTTGTCAATTAAATAATAAAATAAAAATCAGAATGTCAATATCATTATCATTAAATGTCATAACACGATATCGCATCTGTAAGTTCTCAAAAATCATCACCTCATCAGTGAGCTCGGGTTGCATCCTGTTTTTCGCATAGTGTATGTACTTCTTGAGAAAATTGATGGTAAGTGTATCACGTTTACGACCCCTGTCTGTTTTTCTCCCATGTAGCATTCTATTGTATTTGACAAAAACAGTAGAACCAGCCTCAGGATCATCTTCCACCTCATTTCTTGAACTGTCATCTAATCTTGTGCCTGCATGCATATTATGGTGTTCGTTATAATATATATGTTCTATATTTGTAGGTATACATCTATATATCATTTGATAATATGGCCTCTAGATTAAATAGATAGACTTCACAGACCTCCATCAGCTACTGATCGATAGCGATGCATTCTTAGCACATGTTCTGATATCTGGCGATCAATCCCAGCATCCATTTGATCCAAAACAATGAACAGCAGATCAAAACGAGAAAGCAGAGAATCCGGAAGTCCAATATTCTTTGTTGGAGTTATCGAACGATCATACTGTGCAAATAGTCAGCATATCATTGATATGTAAATAAATGGTATAAGAGAGCCTTGAGCAAATGAATGCTTTGAGGACTTACAGTTCCGTATATTGGATTTGCGGCTGCCACTACACTACACCTAGCATTTAATGAAGCATGAATACCAGCTTTCGCAATAGTCACTGTCTGCTGCTCCATCACTTCATGTATAGCAACACGATCTTGGTCATTCATCTTGTCGAACTCATCAATACAAACTACTCCTCTATCAGCAAGAACCATGGCACCAGCTTCGAGTCTTCGCTCCCCTGGTATCATGGAATAATATAAATGAGAAAATATCAAAAATTTGTAAAACAACAACCAATAACATATTTTACCCCATCTCTAGCAAAGGGACTGTATTTTACCTGTTTCTTGATCAGAAGTAACTGCAGCTGTTAATCCAACCCCAGAAGAACCTCGACCGGTGGTAGATATGGCTAGTGGAGCAATATTCATGATGGCTCTCAACAACTGAGACTTAGCAACAGAAGGGTCGCCAACCATCATCATATTTATATCACTAGAAAAAAGATAGAAATAAAACAGCATAAGTATGAAGAGATCTAGCACGGGGTGACAAGAAGAAGAAGCCATAGCAGCACTTGATATCTAACACAATAGCACTGCTTCTTTCAAAAAAAAACAAAATAATAATAATAATAGCACTGCTTACCCCCTCAAGTGGGTTCCATTTTTCAAGTTTTTCTCATTTCCTCCGAGCATCAACAGAATGACAGCTTTCTTTATCCACAGATGCCCGTATATAGAAGGTGCAAGAGAATTACCCAGTAGATCAAATGTATCCTCTCTTTCAGATATCTTCCTAATATTTTTCATATCGTCACTTGAATACTGTAAGTTCTGTGACATTTTGTTAAGAAGAGAGACATTGTTGGCTATAAGAACAGTCCTGCATTAGCAACAAGAAGCATTTTAATACAAATTGACGACGTAGGTGAAGCAAATGACTAGCAATATTTCTGCTGTAGACATAATAACCTGAATACTCCATTCACACTTCCCTTGCTTTTCCCAGGCAAAGCTTTGTAAGTTCCAACAATAGCCACTCGATCCCCAGGCTTACATGAATCCACCAAATCGTCTTCTACAATAATATCCACAGTTCTAGGAAGTTGTCCAGGAGCTGAGTTTTCCGGGACCTCTTGCATTGAAAGTGTCTGGTGGTCCTTATAGGTGCACAAACCAAACTCAGTTACCAACAAGTTGCCATTATCATCCTGAAGCAAGTTAGAACTTATAAGAGTTACCTAAAGATAAAATGATAAGAAAATAGAGAGGTTAACACAAGAAATCTTACACGTGTTGGATACACTGATCCAGTGGGCAAGCCAATGTTTGATGTTATGTCCCTGTATTCCCTAACTGTGAATTTTTCAGTAGCAGGGCAGAAGTGGACGCTCTTGACAACCTTTGGCCTAACAAGAGAACCTACATATAGAATAAAGAGAACAATCTTTGAATGTTCTATTGCAAATACAATAGCAGTACTTCAGGGATACTCACTTCAATAGTAAAAGCAAACTTTTATTTTGCCCAAGGATCTTATAAAGGAAGAGATTAGTTCTGAATTAGTACACTCATACATAGGTCGAGACTATAAACAGAACTAACAACTACTAACCACCCTACACATTTTTATCCAACCCAAAATTCTGAAAAGTAAACCTTGTAATACTAAAAAGATACGCACAAAATGAGAAATACAGTCACGATTATCAATATTTTCCCGGTTGAAAGTACAAGTTCACAGTTCAATTCTAATGCATCTGCTGCCAATGTCATATTTGATAATCTATCTTAACACGACTGTGATCGTTCTGTCACTGCATACAAGTATGCCATTTAATCCAAAATCACTGTCGATAAGGAACTATTGATCGAGCACAAAAAAATTCTCATGCCAGCAAAAGAGAAAATTAGAAAATTATGAATGAGAGACATTACATTTAGTGACGATGCCCTCCACACAAACCATCGAACCGATAAAGCCAGACAAGAGATCTCTCGGCGTCACCCTTCTCGAAACAAAAGGGCCCTCAAGACCAACCAAAATTTGCTCTCCTTCCTTCAGATACTTGGCATTCATGCTCCTTGCTATGTCCGTCAACGCATCACAAAGCGGCTGAGTGTACTCGCTTGGAGTTTGCAGGAGCCTACATTTCCAACAAAATATCACTAAGGATTCAAAAAATTTACTGACGCAACAAAGTAGCTAGCAGAAAACGCCGTCAACCTGCGCGCCAGATCCGTGCCTTCCCTGTGGTGGTAGAAATGTGCGAGATTGATTATACAGCGGCGGCGGTTTTGGTTAAACATCAAGTCGAGAGATTTCTTCAGCTCGATGTTGTAATCCTGCGAATCAAACATATCACAGACTGTAATCAGTAATCAGAGTACCAGAAATGGAAAAACAATTACAATTCTAACGATCTGAATTGCGCTGTTTGATACTTACAGTTTGCTCGAAAAATTTGAGGAAAGTGCGCTTGTGCGCCATCCTGATATCATCGCTGAGATCCATCGCAAATCTCCTTCCTCTCCGCTTTCAGTCGGAAATGCTCCGATTCGATCGAACGATGGACTAGTAGTGCAAGCAGGGAGATTGAGAGTAGAGAAACATTCAAGGAAAAATGTCTTTTATTTTTTTGGGGGTTAGGGCTTCAGCATTTGGCGGGAAAGGGGCAAGCAATTTTGGCGGGTAAACTGGAAGCGAGGTTTATCGGGCCGGGCCTAATAATTGTGGGTTCATTAAGAAAATAAATTGTGTCCTTTGTTGGCCCGATCACGAATTTACTAAAATAAACTGATGCATATTTCTTTTGTAAGCAAAATTAAATGATTTTGAAAGAATAAAATGATTTTATAAGACGATAAGTTTCGTAAATATTTTCCATTGTCTTTCCTTCAAAAGAAGTAGGAGGGTGATTTACAATTTTATTTTTAGACTATTAAATTTTTCACAATTGTGTTCTAATTTATTCCCTTATACAAAATAGCAATTCAATATCAATCAAAATTATCAATATTTTACAATTATGATATAATCTTTTCATTTTTTTATGTTTTTCTAATATCCAATTCAATTTTGTTGCTTTCCCACATGTGGTTTTTCGTCCTTGAAAATTAAGTTCTTCAATACAATTCTGCTTTCCCACATGTGGTTTTTCGTCCTTGAAAATTAAGTTCTTCAATACAATTCTTGGTCATATCTCAAAGGACATAAGCTGTATAACCCTATAATATATAGAAGAATTACGGAAGGCTGAGACATAACTTAATGTAGGAAAAAGAAAAGGAGCAATTTCATAAAATTAAAGCTGAAATGGTCACAGAAATATAAGAATGTTTAAACTTTCAAGGGTTGTTAAAGAAAATGGTACATACAATTACAAAAAGAAACTCTTTTAGTCCAGTAGCAGTTACTACACGATTGAAGCAAAACTGGTGCTTTCAAGCCTAAACCAGCACAAGACGTCGAATAAATGAACGGGCCCAAATCTTGTCCTAGAAAACCTAACGAACTTTACCCGTTTAGGCCCGGCCCGAGATCAAGAAGCGACTAGTACAGTGGGACGAAAGTCCTGCGATCATGGTTTGAATGCAGAAAACGCAACAACGGAGTTGTGACCTCCAAATCCAAAGGAATTTGAGATTGCTGCAAAAGATTTTCGAATACAAGTGAGACTTTAATGCACGAATGAGAATTAAAATTATGCTCAGCGTTGGATAAGATAGTATAGAAGATCTTACCAACGTTGATATCGTGCTGCTGTTTTTTGTTTGCAACTGTATCAAAGTCTACAGACGGCTCTCGGTTCTGCAGAAGCAAAGTATGTTTGTAACTAATGAGTAGAGCATTGAAGAACAATTTGAAAGAAAAAATGGCCAGCTGTGATGATGACCTCTCTTTCGAGCAAACTCGAACTGTAAAATTGGAGTGACTGCATATGATTTAGGGTTAATTTAACCTTACCAGTGACCTATGAAAAGCTTTAATAATGACATGACCTTTTGATTTATAGCAAATTCAGCCTTAGTCTTTTCCAACCACCTTTTTTATCTTGGGAAGTTTTGGTAACCTAAGAAATTGAAACAAAACCGCCAACACCTAACATTGTTTCAATTTTCTCTTTTTCCAACACTCCTCAACTTTTCTTTTTTAATCAAATTATAGCAATCTTCTAATGCTAGATTCATGACATGGAGAAGGCATTGAGCCCTAGCACTAGAATGGCTGCCATTTTGTGCGGACCAGAGATATAGTCGATAGTGGATGACAGATTTGAAAGGAACTTTAAAAGGTCGGGTACTACATTACTATTTCGATGCATGACATTCTCTATAAAACATATAATTAATCGTAAAAAGGTCAGGATAAAACCTATACTTAATCATTAAATTATTCATTTACATAATGTTTGAACTTACAAATTGATTTATGGTGGGATGAAGCCATCCTGATGTAATTGCTTTTACTGTTGCAATAGCTTCTAAACCACCAGCAGCACCGAGACAATGCCCTATCATTGACTGTAAGAAGATAAGATACAGATACCTCAGCACGATATAAAGAGATATATATATATATATAGCGAGAGAGAGAGAGAGTGGCACCTTAGTAGCATTTATTTTGATCCCTGAAGTGTCCTTGAATACCTTCTTAATAGCATTTAGCTCTGCTAAATCACCAACAATCGTGGAAGTAGCATGTGCATTAATGTAGTTAACCTGAAAAGATACGTTTCATGACTAGTTAAAAGCTACTTTCTTGAAGAGTTGCTATCATAGCAGCCTCAAAGATACCTGAAATCAAATTTAATACTACCTCCATATCAACTAATTAGGGACATTTACTGTAGATTCAAAAACCAAAAGAGTGGGGAATATGTGGCTGTAATTAATTCTGAGGAGAGAGAGTTAATTGTAGTCAAGTATTCTTTGTCATTTTAGGAAATGTGTCTAATTGTTGAGACGGACCAAAACAGAATACGTGTCTAATTAAATGAGATGGAGGTAGTAGGAAATTTCACTCATAAAATTGAAAATGATTCTGCTCACCTAAAAGAAAATTTGATTCCAAAATCATATTTCAAAATTAACCAAATATGAGTTTGATGTTTTTATAGGGTTAACTGCCAGATTAAACAATTCCAGTCGTTGCAATTAAGGCCCCACTTGTTAATTTTTTTGCAATTTTCACACGGAATCTTTCATGTTTTCCAACTAAACCAATCCGACACTGTAGAGCTCTATACAACTTTGGTGTGCTGAAATCTAAGGTCAAAAAAAAGAGTAAATGAGTAATAACCATGTCTAGTTTAGCCAGGAAAAGTTAAAATAAAGAAAATTGCAAAGAATTAAAGAATTGTGTTAACACTGCAAGGACTGAAAAGTTGTGGAAATTGGAAAACAGTGTTATGTCTGGTTACCCATTTTAGGAAAACCTTGGCTATATCAGGCAAAAAAGAATACTAAGGATGAAACAGATACCTCCTCGGGTGAAACACCAGCATCTTCAAGGGCTCCAAGAATACATGACGAGACTCCAAGTCCATCGGCCCTCGGATCTGTCATATGATAAGCATCACAATTTACCGCGCCTCCCAAGTATTCAGCAATAATTGGCGCCCCTCGTTTCATTGCATGTTCCAAACTTTCCATCACCTTTTAAGAAGATTCAAGAAAATGTTGATTTAAGGGATATGTGATGCATGAACTAAGTTGGACATGCACCATTGGAAATGACAGACTTCCTACTCCTAGTATCTCATTTTGTACAAACGTTTTATTAATTATTTATATCAGGCAAGAACCTTTTTATATCTAACACCTATCTATTTATTATATAGAAATATTAAACTCATTACTTTTCCATGTGATGATAGCAATGTAAAGTTATCTCATCCAGTCCTGTTTATAAGTCAAAGATATATATATATAAAAATAAAAAAAAATAAAAAAAAAATAAAGCGAAACTTCAAAACCAAAATAGGCTAACAACTTACCAATATCCCAGCACCTTCACCCATAACAAAACCATCTCGATCTTTATCCCAAGGCCTCGAAGCAGTTTGTGGATCGTCGTTTCTTTGTGACAACGCTCTACAAGCAACGAAACCACCCAATCCAATAGGAATGATTGCAGCTTCGGTTCCACCAGCAATCATCAAATCAGCTTCACCCCTACGGATGTGATTGGCTGCCGCATAAAAACAATAATTTGAAGTGGCACAGGCAGTAGAAATCGAGTAATTGGGTCCCATCAAGCCAAGATCGATAGCAAGCAAAGCAGAGGCCATGTTTGTTATAGCATAAGGTATGAAAAACGGAGTTATTTTCCTGTGGCCTTTCTCAATTAGAGCCTTGACTCCGTCTGAGAATACTTGAAGACCTCCCATTCCGGTCCCAACTAGAACACCAGCTCGGATCTTATCAATCTGCAAAAGAAGTACAAAAGTTATATTTTTGTTTTAAGTTTCTTAATACTTGACCAAGATAACGAAATCCATAGTACTGGTCATGCAAGTTTACAAAATAATTATACATTTCGTTGAAGGCTTTAGTATACAGTTTAATCTTCAAGTACAGTAGTACCAAAAGATATTCAAAAAACGACCACTTGGATGATATACAGATGAAGGATGCCAAATTGGGTATCAATCAATCAAAAGGTTTTCGTGAGTGCAAACTTTAGACTGACATCTCCCTCTAGTCACAAAATTGGCCCTCTAGTACATTCTGAAATAATCAATACTCGCTGATTTAGTCAGCAATCAAGAATCTACCATGAAGCTACTGGAGTAAATCAACTGCAAAAATCCCATTTCAAGCAAGATGTGTTACACTACAAATGAAAGCAAATAGAAACTAGACATACCATGAGCCAATTCAAAACTCAAAGAAAAGTTTATAATCAAACAGATGTTTGCAATGAACAATTCAACAACACAAATCCATGTTCGATACAAATAGCTGGTGAATCGACACACACTAAAAATCCGAAACCCCCAAAATTAAGACCAATGGGATCTTCTCTCAGCCACAATGATATGAAAGCAAATGAAATATTTCTTTAGCATAGGCATCGACCAAAAAATTACTAATCACTTCTAAAGTAAAACCTTTATCAACATTATCATCCCAAATTCAAAGACAGACTCGATCACAAACAAGTAGACAGTAGCTCTAGTAGCCAATTTCAAGAATTGAAATCGATATACAGGTAAGAATGAATTCCGAAACCCTCATTTTTGTCCAGGCTTGCGCACTATGAATGGAAGCAAGATAACTGGACCAAGATAAGCACACTTGATGAGCCGATTCATCAGATTTCAGACGAATCAAGCACTTGTCGAAGCTCAACGCAAATCTGGAAACTCTGAAACAATCAGCATTCAAATAAACCAAAAGCTACTACTCACTACTAAAACAACAACCTCGTCACAATATATCAACCAAAATTCAAAAGACGAAAATCAGTCACAGCTAAGTTATCCTACATCACCCAATCCTCAAACATCAAAAGCAACTCACGAGTGAGCTAGAAAAAGCACAATTTTACCGTATTGAGCTTCTCCCCGCCAAGATCTGCACTTTCCATCGCCTTCTTCCCGGCAACAATGCAGTACCTCAAGCAATCATCCAGTCTCCGGTCATTCTTCCCATCGATGTAGCCCTCCGATTGGAACCCTCGAATCTGGCCGCCGAAACGCGTGGGGAATTTGGAAGCATCGAATCTATCAATCAGAGTGATGCCGCTCTCGCCGCTCAGCAGCTTCTCGTAGTAGGCGTCGACATCATTCCCGAAGACGGACACCAACCCCATGCCCGTGATCACCACGCGTTTCTTGGGGTCCGTCTCGCGCTTGGGCGCCGCCGCAACAGCGGCGGTGGCGGAGACCTTGAAGGGGAGCTTCTTGGGCGGGGGCCTGGCATTGTTTCCGGGCAGGGCGGCGGAGCGGTGCGAGTTGAGGAGCGGTTCGAGCGGAGAGGGGCGGAGGGCGGCGGAGTTGAGGGATTGCATGGTGGCGGAAATCGGAGTGAATTTTGTCGTTGTTTCGATGGGAACGAGGTAGTGTTGATGAGGTTGGGTGAAGTATGATGTTTATACATTTTATAGCTCTCTCTCTCTCTCTATGTAGGAGGGGGTTAAGGTGGTTGGGATTTTGGGGTTTTAATGTTTCACGTAATAATAATAATAATAATAGAGATTATTACCAATAAATATAACAAACTTTCCATAAAATTTCGATTTTAATTACGAGTTTAAAAATTGAATTCAAATATATAATTATTTGATTTTATTAGAGTATAATCGAAGGTGATGTAGCAAATATAAAAAATGACGTCGTCTAGGAATATATTTTTTTCTTCTCATTTAATGCTTACTAAAAATCCGTCAAGCCAAAAATTTGGGTGATGCCTGCCATATAATATGATCGAGTCAAAGTGTCAATTTTTATACAGAAACGTGTTAATTTATATGAATAATGTGTCAATTTTTAACATAATTATTTAACGAATAAAAGTGTCAATTTTAAAAGTGTCAATCTTTATACATAAAAGTGTTAATCTACACAAATAAAAGTATCAATTTTTTAAACGGTCACATAGTACATCCGGGCTCACCCAAGTGTGTCCCAAATGTCAAAGCCGTTTTAATTGCGACATCATTTCGATTTTTTACCGCAACTTTATGTATAAAATCGAAAGGTTCTACTCGACGGCAATTATTTTCCGTATATAAAGTTAGCACTTGCTTTTTACGAACATTAGTACTCATTTTTTATTTTTATTTTTATTTTAAAAAGTACCTTTAATGAGTGCTATTCGTAACTTCAACAAATTAGAGAAATGCTTGCAGTAGATGAAGGAAAATATGAGCTATTCTATAAATATGTGTTTCAAAGATCATTGCTACTTTAGCTCAAAAACAAAAAAAAACAAAAAAGATCATTGCTACTTCCTTCAAAAAAAAAAAGATCATTGCTACTCTAAGATACGATTTATTATTATTATTTTTGAATACCACTGTTTAAAAGTTTCTATTGAATCAACAGTAAGTTGTTCCGGAAAATATTATTGATATTGTTATATGTGTATATTTAGTTCGTAAGAAATAAATTGAATTATAATTTCGTACAAGGGAGTGGCTGTTTCATGTCTGTTTGCCTTTAGGTGAGGAATGTGTGCGCCTTATAAAACGGGTAATATGCATTAAATTAAACTTAGTTTTAGTTTTTTTTGTTTTTTTCATAACTATTTGCTATTCTATATGCCAAGAAACGTATAATTAGTCCACCCGAATCATTAAATTAGTTGGGCGTATCTAAATTCATGGACCTCAACTTGACTATAATAATACAATAAAGAAAAAGTGTTATATAGTGATATAGTGGTATAGATGTGGTCTAAATCTTACGAATTCAAATTATATCATGGGTCTAAACTTGTTACACATAATGCTCACCGATAATAACGGCTGCGGATTCTCACGACATAAACTAATAAAGTGCCGATTGAAAGTCTATATATCTGATACCTAATATACTAATATATGGATATCAAACATGCCCTAAAATTCACTTAACTGGGAAATGAATGCATATACTATACAGTACTATCCATACTCGCGCATTTTATAACTTATACTACATGTTTTATGTTCGATCTGATTCAATTCGATAACCAAGTCTTCACAAGAATCGTTAAATTGAACAAAATAATTACTTGAACAAAATTTATGTGAAATTTAATACTAATATTAAGTGAACCAAAAAGTAGCTGAAGAAGGACCGCACAAACTAATAAATTAATTATACTATAGCAGAAAAAAAAAATTATAAAGATTTAATTATATAAGCTGTGTTATCAATAGGTTAGTAGATACAAACATAATTGTTTACATTTAAAACTTATTTAAGTGTGCTTAATTATAGGTTAATTATAGCCTTAAACTACTCTCATTAAGCACATTTCCTTCTATCCTCGATAAATCCAACGACTCCGCGATACTCTTCACCTCTGCAATCATGGCCACGACGTCGTTTAGCTTGTTGATCGCAGATCCAACACCCTAGTTCAAAACATTGTGCAAGCCTTAGCAAAGAATAACGGGACATAGACGACACATAATATGTGCTCGTCGCCACTTTATCAAAATGGTTAGCTTAAATTGCTAGAGAAGTTCACTAAATCCAATTAAGGATCATTTAAATATTTCATTTCCCTAACGAGTATATATAGGGCACACAATCGAGACGTGACAAACACGAGACATTACAGAAGTACGTACCACGCCAGAAGCTCCTGCAGCGATAGCCATCAGTGCAGTGACCGAACTTAGCCCGGAAGACGACATTACCGGGATTTGAACTGCACGGGAGATCGAGTATGCCGCTGCAAGTGATGGCGTTGCCTACACTTTCACCAAACACCACAAAATTTGTTACTCAAACCATGCCTAATTTTTCACTTCTAAACACTAATATTGTTCAAGTTATATTGTTAATATTTTTTTACAGAATGTACTAGTAAAACGATGTCGTGTTGTTGATCAATATTGGTGATATTGTAATTGTAGGAGTTTATTTTGTACATGCAATATTGAAAGGTCACATGAAAATCATAAATTTTGGTAAACATTATATATTTTGGTGAATAAAAACTTTTACAGTAAATTAGAGAATTGTGCATGAAAATATACTATATGGTATGTCACCTTTTCAATTAGGCCAAGAACACCAGCCTTTGAAGGGGTAGAACATTTTCCTCCTTCGGTTTGGATGATATCAACTCCTTCTTGCTCCAGCTGCTCGGCCAGCCTCACCTGCATCCGCCCCCGAAAATCGAGCATCAATCATCGTACGATCAAGCATCCGATAAGGGTAAATCGAATGAAACTCGACATAAATAAAGACCTGATCAGGAAGGCTTAGTGTATGAGGTACAGTGACGGAAAGTACAATAGATGGAAGCAGCCTCCTAGTCTCCTTTGTCAAATTAAGGATCTGCAGATTTTCAACAAACAGTTTGTTGTGCAAATTAAATGTTTGTTGATTTAAATTAGTTATCAAGACTTTTGAACCTTAACACAAAACATGGTATTGTAAACTGTTCAAGAACATGAGAGAAGAAGAAGAAGAGACACCTGCTCCGGTGTGAAGATCAAGCCCATTTCGTAGAACGAGTCGTAGTTTCCGATCTCGACCTAGGAAAAAAAGTTATATAAATATTCGGAGGAATGTAAATGAGTCGAGTTACCCGTGAACTGCACCTATCATGACTTCATATTAAGTTCGTTCGAACTCGTCTAGTTAAGTTTGTTAACTACATAATTCGTTAGCTCGCGGGCAAGCTCATTAAGTTTGAAACTATAAATTCTTAACTTGGTTAAATTTATAATTAACTTAATTTGTTATAAGAAAATGATGGACTTAAGTGAAAAATACCATATATATTTTTCTAGAGCAAGTAATTCATTTTCTCACAAAATCGATGTTTTAATTTAAACATAAATCTGAAATAAGAAAGCTCGATTAGGCTCGAACTCGACTCGATAGTGAAGTGAGTAAGTGGTGAAACCATTAAGGCTCCTGCTTCAACAGCAGCTGGAAATGCTGATGGATCAACTGAAGAAACACACACCTGCAAAGATAAAACTACTATATTATTATTAGACAATAGACACCCTCCTTATTTAAATTATAGTACTAATTCTTATAGCTAAATCAACTTGTTACATAGTTCTTGTAGAAAAGTTTATAAAATAGGAAATTAATAAAATCAGACTGTGTCTGTGTGGGGAATGCTATGCTAATCTTACCGGAAGGGAAGTCAAGGTCGTTGCAAGCCTCACCAAATCCACGTCACAGGCAATATCCACGTGAGTTGCACCTCCCTAGATTAAATTAAACTAAATTAATTAGGAAAAACAAATGTGCTTACATCCAAAGTTGCCCATAAAAAGTTGATGAATTAGTAGTAATAATGAAGAAAACACAGACACACACACACACACACTGACCTTATCTGCAGCAGTAACAACAGCAGCTACATTTTCCCTGTCAAAATTCTGCAGTCCAGAAATAATCTGCAATCACAGCAAGTAACTAATTATCAGCTCTCGAAATATTAATAATTTATCTTTTTATGTAAGAATTGGATGTTAATTAATACAGTAACAAACTTTGAGGGCTCTTCTTTGATGAAAATCCTTCAAGATGGTCTCTTTGGAGACGGAGAGCAAAGCGGTAGTAGTAAAAGTAGTTCTTCCTTTGCACGAAACTCGCCTCTCGAGTGGAGACCCAATCTGCAGCAGAGGATTTTGATTCTGCCTCACTTTCAACACTGTATTTGCTGCAGGTGTGAAGATTGACCAACTCATCTCTCTCTCACTCTCTAACTGAACTGAAGGGATAAGGAGAAAAATGGTCGAGAAAAGAAAAGAAAAGAAAAGGTAATTAGGAGTATTATCTTGAAATCTACATGCAGTGAAATTAGTTGGGCCGAGTGTGTTATTTGGTCTCAAAAATCTAATGGTCAAAACGGCCCAACCCAAATACCCAAATCATGTCATTGTTGTTTTGACTTGTCATCTACTGATTTACTGTAGTTTGTTTTTCTATTTTTAAGCTGCCTGTTTTTTTCATGCTTAATAACCTCTCTGAATTTATTTATTGCAGATAAGTTTTCTTAGGCTGCCTTATTTTCGTACCTATATTTTCTCACGAATAAATAAAATAAATCTCATATATATATATATATATATATGTACCGTATGTGGTGTTTCTTGGAAGATTGCACTAAATTTCAATGTTTAGGGAGATTGAGTTGACAATTTCCGGTCAATTCAAATAATAATTGTGACTGCGTCACAATTTGACTCCCCAGCTTCATTACTACTATTCGTATATTCTTCGAAATTTCCTACTTTTCAGTCTCAACTCTCAATTTCACTATTTCATCACATGTTTTTTTTACATTGACTAGGGAATTTTTATTGACAAGACGACTTGTAATATCCACTATTTTTTATATTCGTCGAACTTTCTTCCATTGTAGTGTGAATTTAATACGAGTATAAATAGATAATAATAGATCTCAAGTATATTTTTTGAAAATAGTTCTTCCTTCCATCTCTAGTAAATGTGCATAGTATTTTATTTTATTTTTTGACCGTTCACAAAAGAACATGTAAATTTGTAATATTCATTACATTAAAAAGGATTAAGTTTTGGGACAAATGTATATAAGTTTAGTTCATTAAGTCATACAAGCACAATGATGTGCCTAACGGTTAACTATTATCCAAAACAAATTCTCTCACACAATATATGTGCATGCTTTCAATTTTCTTTTTCCTTTTTGCAGAAGTGCTTCGATTCATTTAATTTAGTGAACAACTTCTCTACGAATAATTTCACATGGCAGAACAAAATGGGGTGTTCGTGTCAGCTTGTTCACCAAAGATGAAGAATTTAGCAAATTCAACTATTTTTATACCAAATTTCAACGTCACGTTTAAATCCAATTCGAATCATTTTTTTTTTCTCCATTGGAAGTTTCCTCGAATTACCAGCAATAGAAAATGGCTTTACTAGACCGTGTATTATTTGACGCCTTATAATCCATGATTATCACATATTAATAAAAACTCGTTCCAACTTCCACCATCTATACGCTTAGAATCTTTCAATACGTAGATATAACCTAAATTTTATCTTAATGCATAGATAGTGAACGGATGAACGCATAGGTAGTGAACGGAGGAAGTATATCTTTTCATGCCATCATCGATCAATAAGATAAAATTTAAAATCTTATGTATAATCAAGTCACTGATCATACTTCTTAACTTCAATAAAATTCAAAATCTTATAATCAAGTCATTGATCATACTTTTTAACATTTGATCAGATTGATCAATATCTTAACATAATAAGAATATAGAATTTTTTCGCATCGTTATCATGTCATCACGACGATTCCATGTAACATTTTTAGAGTATATTTATTTTACTGTACTAGAATTCATTATTATTATTATTATTATGTTATTCATATTCATATACTACAAAATCGCCCAAATGCATCCATCTAAACCTAAAAGGGGCACACTTGGGTCAGCCAGAGGCACCGTGCGGATGGCTAAAACACTGACACTTTTATTCGTGTTGTAGATTAACATTTTTCTGTATAAAGATTGACACTTTTAAAAATTAGCATTTTATTCGTAAAATAATTATATTAAAGATTAACACTTTTATTCGTATAGATTAACACTTTTCTGTATAAAGATTGCACTTTGACCCGGCCACACTATGTGGCCGACCTCACCCAAGTTTTTGTCAACCTAAAAAGCCTTTAAAGAAATTTTCGTAGCCGAGAGAAGTAGTCTCAAAAATCGGTAGTATCGGAAAATGTTTAAAATTGACATAGTAATTTTATTTACACCAGCCAAACTATGTATGAACACGTCAAATCGAAATAATTCATGCACAAAAAATAAAAAATAAACCAATTAATGTAGCTGAATTCATTCTATCAGCGGCAATGGGAATAAATAGAATCCAATTTTCCCCCAAATCTGAATTGATAACAGTCGTCGTTCAATTTACAATCATCAAATTCAAAAGTGGCAGCCGCAGCAGAGGTAGAAGAAGCAGAGCTTCGATACGAGAACTACGGCCTCGAAAATCGAGATGATTCTGAAGAGGAAACTGTCGACGAGCCAATTGCGCAGATTGAACTTCCTCTTCCACCGTAATCCGGTGGAGCTCTTCGACTTCCACCGCCACGCGCTGCTGCGTCCGCCGCCGCCGCCATTGTTGTCTTTCGTTTTCAGCCTCTTGTAGAATAGCGCTGAAAAGATGGACGGCTTCTTATCCATGGCGAATTTATCCCCTTTCTCTCACTAGAAATACGATCTGTAGAAACTCTCTCCCTCTAGAACTATGTTGATGGAATTTATTTTGTGTTCGTTGTTTTCGAATTCGGAGAGATAGAGGTTGGGTTATAAAAGGACTTGATTTAAAGGTTTCTTCGAATTTACGGTTGGGTTGAAAGGGTATTGCGTGTATTGAACAGGGGTAGTTTGGGAAGAATGGAGCGGAAGTTCAACGGTACCGCGTTTTTCTTGAGTCAATGGACTCTTGGAGTTGGAGTTGGCTCAATTTGATTTTCTTTGTTGTTTTTATTTGTGTGATTTGTAGAATATTACTCCGTAGCTTTTACTTTAGAATAATATATGGACTTAATTAATTATCTTATATATAATTCTCCAGCGGATTCCTGATACCACAACGATCTATGCGCCTACGTGGCGCTCCCTACATCTCTGTCCTCTATTTATCTAAAATCTTCAATAAATATGTATAAAATCATATTTTATTTTCCTAAAATGCAGTTCTAATATTTTATTTTATTAGGCTAATCTACAAACTAATATAATAATATTTTTAATATTTTATTTTATTAGGCTAATCTACAAACTAATATAATAATATTTTATTTTCCTTCTAATTTGCATTAGATGAATCGTGCAATTCTATTATTTTATTAGGCTAATCTACACAATAATATAATAATATTTTATTTGCCTTCTAATTAGTTAGATGAGATCTCAATTGCACGATAAATAATATTATAATTTATTTTTTCTTATATATTTTATTTTCGTGATTATTTTCTTAAATTCTCATGGCTTTGGTTTGATAATTCTTTAATTTTGTTTAATTTCATCTATCCCACATCGGTTATTTACCAAACTTCATCAATAAAACAATCATATAAAAGAAGACACCACATATTCGATATTATTCGCTCCGAGTCATTTCAATTTGATGAATGAAAATCTGAATTTAACTTTTTAATAGTTAAATTTATTGTAAAGATTTGTTCTCAAGTATAAAATTTTAATATATATTTAAAATTACGTGAAAGCATGCATAATTGCATATGAAAGAAAATTACAACCTATCAAAACAAATATAAGATATACTCCACGGTTGTATATTTATTAACTTGACAAACTAATTGATCAAATACCTTGAATTGTACTTAGGTTAGATACCTAATTTATCACGGTTAGATTTAGGTTTAATTATTGATTTTCTGTTCAAATCATAATTCTTATTGAACATGGAGATACGTGTAAAAAAATTGGAGATATATTTTAATTATTTATTTTTAGATTTTTAATACGAGTAGTTCTTATTACAAATTAATTATATTAAATTATTGAAAGACATAAAAATTTAGTCAAAAATAATTTCACTTGAGATCGAATTCAAACTAAAAATAATTCTTCTATTGCTCAAATTATTAAGTCTCAAATTCAATCTTCATTGCTATGCCTTCTTCCGATTATATAAACAAAAACTTTCATTTCATACCGGTTAAATTAACAACTTTAATAGCATTATTTAATACATAGTGAGAATGGTGTCAATGAATTAATTTATAGATTATTTTGAGATAGTAAATACTATTTTGACGTGGTAATATTTAAAACAAAAAAAAAACTATAAGATAGTGTCCACAACCTCAAATATGGGCTCCCAATATATTCAACTACAATTTAAATGAAAATCGAAGATGATTAATTTTGAATATATAATGTCTTCTTTTATATGAGTTCCCTATTGATGGAGTTTTATATGAAATCGATGTGGGATAACTAATTGTAAATAAAATTATGCAATATTAAAGCAAAGCCATGAGAACTTAAGCAAATATTCATGAAAAATAATGATAATGCCTCGTAGGATATATATTCTGGTATTTTGGCTAAAATCATGAGTAGTATACTTTTATAAGATTTTTTATTATCGATATGTTTTATGACTATCCAACTTATTTTTAATAATCTATTAATTAATATAATTAACGAAGCAAAACTATAAACTTTATTAGTTTTTTATTTTTAGTTTTAAGCTCACTTGATCTATTAACATAATTAATGAAGTAAAACTATAAACTATTATTATTAATTTATGTACTATTTGTTCATATTTTTATGTATATATAGATACTCTCTCATATCAAATCTATAATACTCTCTTTATATTTATATCAGCAAGCATGCATTGATATTGTAAGCACCATAATTAATTTTTTGTTGTTGCATGTTGATTAATCAGTATTTATTAAAACAACTAACCGAAAAATATAATATATGATTCATTAAAATAAATAAATTATAATAATTTATTTATTAATTGAATTTTTTGTATCAATTAATTTGCAAAAAAATATAATATTTGATTGAAAGTAAATCCAAATGCATATATATTTCGAAAATTAGTTGATATATAACATATAAATTGCATGGATATATTCAAAGTTTTCTAAATTCAAAATACTACTATATCAATCAATTATGTTGCGCATTCGAAGCACCACAACGATCCACGTGCTTACATGGCGTCTCCTACATCCTCCATTTTTATTTATGTGAATTCTTCTATCTCACATCAAATTTTCATTAAAATTCAATAATAAATTACCTATATAAATTGATATACTGTATACCTTTAACTTTAATGTAGAGAATATTGATCAACATTAATTAGGAGATCTCATTGAACAACAAAACATGTATAAAATTACGATATTCATCAAAAGTTTACCAATATAATAGAAGACCCCACCAATTTATAGCTCTTATAAAATTACTTATTTAATAGCATATTTCATAAGGTGTGGATAAGTAGATTTGTAATAACAAAATATTACAAAAATTCATTAGGGGACCATTTATTTTACCGTCGTGAAGGTAAGGGAGAGTGTTTACCACATCTCGATATATATCAATATGAATATAATCATTTACTTAGAATTAAAAATTGAATAAATCTGGCAAATACAAAATTAATACACATGCCTAAGTGGAATCGTCTAAATTCACGTCTTTTTCTTTTCTTTTTTTAATTCTTCCACCCCACATCAAATTTTTATGATAATTTGCTGGTGGAAAACCTATATAAATAAATATATCCTTATAATTTATTATTTCGCAAATTAATTGTTCATATTATACAAATTGCATCAATATATTCAAATTTTAAAATTCAAAATCGATCAATCACACAACGTTTAGTCTATTTTTGAATTTTTTAGTTAAAATATTTTGGCCCTATCACAACTTCAATGTTGAGGTGGCCCGTTGGCCAAGAAGTACTATTTAAAATTATTTTAGTATCGATAACTATGTTTCTCATTTTTTTAAAAATAAAATTGATTTAGACACAAAATCGATTTAGAGGTGGCCCGTTGGCCAATAAATTTTTGAAATTATTTTAATATATATCGGTAATTATGATTGTCAAAAATTTTTGAGCATGATTATCAAATTTTTATTGACACAAAATGAGCATGCTGAGGTGGCATGTTAGCCAATAAGTTTTTTAAATATAATTGTCAATTTTTTGTATATATATGTGTGTATTTTTAGACACAAAATCGATTTAGAAATGACATGTTGGCCAAAGAATAAATTGTCAAAGAATAGCTACACTTTCACATGTCACAAATATAACTACACTTTTATATATCACAAAATTAGTTACAACTTTTAAATGTCACTAAATTATTTACACTGTTGGCCAATAAGTGTTTTAATTATTGTCAAATATTTGTAACAAAAAATGTAGTAGTATTTAACATTTTTATTTATAAAATATACTATAGAGTGATACCCCGTCGAATTTCAACGGGATACAAACTAGTATCTTTATCATTCCGTGATTAATATAATAATATATGAAATATCAGCGATGTTAGATGTATTCAAAGTGTTTGATCAATATCACTAACAAAAATAGGATTTTGTAATCCCCTCCCTCCGTTTCACCCTAAATAACCCCTCTTTTATTCATATGTAATGTATATTTTAATAAAATGAAATTAATCATTTAGGATGAGACATAAGGAGTATTTTGTAATTTTGAACAACTACGACTTTACTTAGTAGTAATACTACCTCCAACTCATGAAAGTAGTCCCATTTGTATTTGACACAAAAATTAAGGAATGAGAGAATATGTGGCTATAATCAATTCTTAGGAGAGAGAGTTAATTGTAGCCACAAATTTTTTACATTTTTAGAAAATGAGACTACTAAGTGAGATGAACTAAAATGACAAATGTGATTACTTTCATGGGTTGGAGGTAGTATCTTTTTGTGAGCACTAAGAAATAAGTGTACACGTATAACATGTAGTATCATAAATTCTTTTGATAGATACTTTCAAGCATTCGTGTGTTTACATCGATGCAGCTTAGCTTTTGTAGTTTGATGATACGTATACTCGCTCTGTCCTTTTTTAAATGTCTCAAGCAATCAAAATATGATTATTAAAAAAGTGTGCAACTGTACTTTCTTTATGCTTAATGATTCATTATATAGAAAATTAAAAAGGTAATACTTTTTAAGGGTATGTTCGCTATAAATAAGCACAATTTTCCATACGAAAATACCTATTTTTTGCCAATGAAATTTCATTTTCCAGATGGAATCCTTGCATCGGCAAATCCTCGTCCGTTGCAATTTGATAGTTTGTCCAATTTTTGTATGGATAATTGTGACGAGACACATATTAGGGGGCAATTTTTATTTTACAAATGAAGATATTCTATTTAGGGAAGGAGGGAGTATGTATTTTTGTTTTGAGGTAATTATGACATTTTATGTGTATGTATGCAATATTATGACAAAACTTTGACTAATGACAATTTAATTAGTGCCTGCCTCATTAAAGTGCATAATGACCATGGGATGACATGGAAATAAATATTCACACGTAAGACAAAAGCAATATTCTTTTGATCCGAAAAAATTACTAAAAAAAAAACTCGAAAACCTGTCATCATCTTCTTCCACAAAATTTATTTTCCTCACTTCAACTACCCAAATTAGAGTAGCATAATACGACACAAAGAGTATAGTTAAAGAAAATCAGCACTCAAATTTCAATTACACAATTACAAACGAGATAAACGAGAGAAATTAAAAAAAATATTCAATCTTGATCGGTAAACCATACCCCACCCTATAAAGTAATGCCTCCACACTCACACTTATAAATTAATATTAAAATACCCTACTCTATCCCGTGTGAGAGTGGGGGCATGAGCATCGCCTCACGAGGTAGGATATGGGTTACCCAATCGTAATGTGCTCTATCTTTATTTTCTTTTTTGTATTTTAAATTATTTCTTTTATTTTCTTTTCTACTTCAATACCATGTAACAAGTAACAATCAAGCATATTACACCCACATGGACAATAAATATACTATGAATTTAGTATTATCGAATAAAACATTGATGGTAGCGTAATATTTACAACTACGTATGAATTAAAACATCTAGAACTAAATTGCTCTGGTGTCACATTTAGATGAACGAATTAAATATAGAATGTTCAAATGTAGCATGCCAGCCTATTTCCGCTAGGCAAAATTTGACTCTCAACAAACTTTTCCAACTATCCAGAATCTTTCATAATCTGTTTCCTTGCTTCACAAATCGTGTGTACAAAATTGATTTGTTGCCAACTTCATATGTGGTTTCATGATCAAATATGAGCTGGACTTTGTTCTTTTTAAGGAATTTTTCTTGCTTTGGAGAATTTGTCATCAAACTTTTTGGCCCCACATTATTCGACCGGATACTATGGTCTCTCTTATATATGCATATATATGTATAATTAATAAAATACTAGCGATAGATTAGTGGGTCTAGTATTATTTTATTTTTATTTTTTCTCATTTTCCCCTCTTTAAGTAATGAGATTATGCTAGTTATTTTTATGCGTCTTCTAAACCGAACTAGTGTACTCGTGACACATAAAAGTTGCAGTGTAATTACAAGCATTTAATAAAAAGTTGGGCCAGCTCTTTAAGATGGGTTGCAGAGCCCATAAAAAAGCCCAATATGAGTATTTATTTATTATACTATACACACTAGTAGTACAACTTATATTTCTTTTGCATATTATTTGCTCGATCTGAAATATATATATATATATAATATCGAAGTTTTTATACTTATGCGTGGATGTAAAGAACAGTTTACTTTACCCAAAATTCAAAAATATACAAAGAATTTTTATAAAGTTCTAATATTAAGTTTTACTTATTATAAAATGAAGAATATTAATAATGGAAAATTCTAATACTTTTACTTGTAATATTTCAACAAACAAGTAGTAACATGTATAGATGAGTATAGTACAGGAAATAAAGGACAAAGCCAGAATAAGGATTTCCTAATTCACGTAATCGTGCTGCGTTACATGTCAATGCGATTATGCGATACAACACGAGATACATATAAATAAAATAAATTTTAAATATTTTAAGACAATTTGTATAGATAGTACTACCTCCATCCCATTACATTAGACCCCTTTGCCTTTTGATTTTTGGCACGCTTTTCCACCGAAACCTAGTACGAGTTTTAAAATATAATTTTGACGTATTCATTATTTCACGGGATACTATAAGTCCCACCGAAACCTAGTATGAGTTTTATGAAAAAATGAATACGTCAAAATTATATTTTAAAACCCGTACTAGGTTTCGGTGGAAAAGCGTGCAAAAAATCAAAAAACAAAGGGGTCTAATGTAATGAGATGGAGGTAGTACTATGTAGTGCAGTTTTTTGGAAAAATTAATATAACCTAACTATTCCCTCCATCCCCCTCTATTTGGTCCGTTTGTATATTTTAATTTTTACATTATAAATATAAGTGAACTAGATAGAATGAGACGGAGTAAGTATTTTTTAATAGATTACCAATGAAAATACCTTATAATACTACCTCAATCTCATTGAAATAGTCTCATTTGCTTTATTGACTTTTTCGGTACGCGTTTCCACCGAAATCTAATACGGGTTTTAAAATATAATTTTGAAGTATTTTTTATTTTACGGGATACTATAGTCAATAAAGCAAATGAAACTACTTCAATGAGATTGAGGTAGTACTATATTAAAATACCCTATCTCATGACGAAATACTCCCACTCTCGCATTCACAAATTAATACGTAATATATTAATATACCTTATTCTACCTTTATATGAAAATGAAAACATTGCCTTATGAGGTAGCAGAAAAAGGTAATTGCATAAATATAAAAGAAAGATACACGAGTTCTGACCCCGGCAACCCAGGGGGGTACAACGGCTCAAAAGGCGGAAAGGAAAAACAGAAGCCAAAACAAGTAGGCTCCGAAAAATAACGAGCATAAAGCGATAAATAAAACATACCCAGAAAGAACCAGACATATGTTACACGGATAGCCCACTCCCGTGACCAGCGGGCCCGTGAGCTATCAATGAACCTATGCCGATCCTAGGGGAGAGAGAGAATGAGGTGCACCGCTAGGTAACCCTAAAACGGTCCCTCCACACATGCACAAACCAAGCACTAATAGTAGTAGAGTGGATACGTGCCCGGCAAGTGCCGGGAATAAAAGAAATAAAATAAAAGCCTAGGTAGTGTTCATGTCCATAAAAGAAACTTATGAGGTAGGGTATATTAATATGTTACCTTGAATCGAGGTGAAGTTTGGGGCTATGGATACATAAAACTTTCCGAAACAAGATCAAATCATATAGTAGTAAAACATTATGATCTCATGTCATAAAAATAAAAAGAGAAAAGCGTAAATCACGACACGTGTCAGACGCTACAGTACTAAAACGACTACTTCACTTACATTTAACTACGACTCAATATTCGAAGTCAAGCTCTAGTATCATTATTTTATCCCACCACTTGCAGGGATGAATTTATAACTATATATGAATCTCCATATTCATATTCATATTTATATATAAATAAAAATAAAATATATATGGATTGAGAGTGAGAGAGAGAAAGACATATAAAGGGATCAGGTGGGAGCTTTGAGGGATTCTCAATCAGATCTGTAGACCAGAGAAATTCAAAGATTCTAACGAAAAAGTTATAAAGAAAAAGATATACTCCTCGTCGTCCTCGATACTCGCCGTACCTCACCATTCTTGCTTTCTTCCTATTCCTATACATTTTTATTTTGATATATACATATACGTGTATCGGCACGTTGCAAAATCTTGTCTTTTGCAGAGGTGAGTGATTTCTGGACAGTAAGTGCTTGCACCAGTCACACACAAGGACGGCGAGAGTGCGTGTTTGTGCAAATTGCGAGAGAGGGAGAAGAGGGTTGGATTGTTGAGGGAAAAGGAAAATGTTGGAACTGAGAGATGGGTATTGCTATCCCGAAGCGGTGGTGGGAGTGAATGTGGGTCTTGCTTTTGTCGATAGTGTGATTGCATTTATTGCTTTTTATCAGGTAATTCTTGTTTTTATGTCTACTTATTGTATGCAGTGGATGATGTTTGCATAAGGGAACATTGTGTTCTTGTTGATAATTGGTTGATTTGATCTTGGTTTTTGCATAAGGGAACACTGTGTTCTTGTCAATATTTGGTTGATTTGATCTTGGTTTTGGCTACTGGTTGTGAAATTTGATTCAATTGGAAGAGGGATCTTAGAGAGAGTATCCTTTGATGCATTCTTGAGGTTTCTTATGCCACAATCTTGAAATTATCTTTGTATTCGTTTCCGTTTATTCGGGTAGAGAATACTGAGTGTTGTATTGAATCATAGATGCTCAAGTTGGTCCTTTAGTAAGCTTTAGTTCAGCTGTAATGAATGAAACTTGCACCAAGAGACGAGCAAATGCTTTAAGAAACTGGAGAGGTATTGAAGCATTAATTTCATTTTATCAGGTCAATTATTATTGTCTTTTGTTCTGGTTTCCCCATGTAGTTGTTGATGGATGCATCAATGCAACATTATGTTCTTATTAGAATTGGTTGATCTATCTTGTTTTTGATTGTTTATAAGTGATAAATTTGGTTCAATCGGAAGAGGGTTGTTAAAGTGAATGCCATATTGCATTATTGGGATTATTTATGAAACAATCATGAAGTTTTCTTTGCAGTCATCATTTTATTTGTTTCAGATTACTCGGGTCGAGGATTGTCATTTAGGTATTGAATCTTAGATTCTTGGTTCTTTAGCGAGCTTTAGTTTGGTTATAACTAATGATAATTTGAATTTGGAGAGTGATCAACAGCAGGAAGTGAGAGTCAGCAATTTAGCATGGATTTAGTCGACAAAATTTGAACTTATCTATGGAGTTTCATCAGTCCTAGTTTGAAATATCCGTCTAAGAATTGTTTGTACCTCATTGAGGTTCGATTGAGGATCACAGCATTTCAAATATTGGGCTGATATAGCATCTCCCTGAAACTTTTCTGTTATTGAATACCTGAGAGGGAATAACAATCTTTGAAGTTTGAACTATCATAAGTCGAGGTAGCTGCAGAATTATTTGGGAGCTAAATGATAGTTATTCTAGTTATAATGCAATTTCAGGAAATAATTAATCAAATTATTGCAGTTCATGAGCTCGTTGGAGATATTTGGCATACTTATGGGATCTATGTATTACGGTATTAGTCAAAATTGCGTATACTTAGCCTGTTACACTGGGAAACTGGGTCATACTTAAATGTTGGCTGCTATCTAATTGTTGAAATATCTTAGCAAATGATAATGAATTTCTTTGCCTTTGGTTGAATACAAATTCTGCAAGCCTCCACTTTACTCCTTTCTCTTTTATTTATTTTGCTGCAATTTTTTGTTTCTTAATTGATATTTGGTTTCTTTCTATTTACCAGTTAATAAGGATTCATTCAAGGAATCCACTGCTGGGCTGGAATCGCCAAAAGGTAATTTTATGATTAACTTTTCATACTTATATCATCTTAATTATGTCCAGAGCGGATCACTCTTGACTAGATCCGGAAAATTTATATCTGACTAGTGGAGGAATAATGAGTGCTCAAGAGTATCGTGTCTTGTTATTGAGATTTTCAATATTGAATCGAGACAGTGCAGCCATTTTTATTTGATCTATAATCTGACATAGTTGGCTCTTGATTCCAGGTCTTTCATCTGATGATTGGATCTTCTAATTTGGGTGAGAATATTAAGGCTTTTGAGTACTGTCATTACACAAATCCTGTGAGTTGATGCAAGTTATGCTATGTTCATGACACATGCACACAGGCTTGTATTTTTTAAATCAAATTCCCTTTCTCATAAAGTTTTTGGTATGCTAAATTTGACAGTGTTTGTATGATATTGATGGTAGAGTATCTTGAGTCCTTCTGGCTGCCCTTTTTATCCTCCCATGACATTTTCACTTTCATGTTTCTTGGTAAAAACAACCAAATACGAACATAATATTATAGCTTTCTGACTTGAATCAATTAATTTTAGGAGAAATATTGAGTAATGAATCCGAATGCTTTAGTGCAGGCTTTCCATGATATGCGCAATGTGAAAGAAACGTTTTTCGTAAGCAGCTTTCTAGAAATTAATGAGATTTGCAGAAGCAGAGACCATATGAAGCTGATCTTATGACTCCTAAAATGTTGGCATTGCAATTATAATGTGTGGTTTACTCTATTTTCATCCTTTCATCAAATCACTTTTTTTTCCAAGACTTATCACCTGGATTAAGCAACGATTCTTTTGTTCTTAGCTTCTGAGTTCTGTTCCAGAATATGCCCTTGGGCGATAGTGTTTTTTTTTTACCTATCACCATGATTCTTGTTCTGCATCATACTGATTTGTTTGCTTTAACAGTGTACAACAGTAGAATATAATATAGTCTCATGACATTAAAATGTAAAAACCTAAGAAATGAATTAGTAACTGCCACGACAACATCTAAATGCTTTTAGAAATCGGAGAATCAGAATACTGAGGGTTAGAACAGTCCTTGATCTTTGAGTTTTGATATTACAACTTTCATGCAGCTCATGTATTTCATGATAAAATAGTAGTAAGAATCCCGTGGGCGATGGACCTCTAGATTATCAATACATCTTTATCCCCTGATTGATTCTTAGAACATGAAATTTATGTCGCAGGTTATTTTGTATATTTTGTGTTGACTCTTGTTGCTGCCTGTAAGGGTTGGACTTGCTGGTCACAATCCTGTGGATTCATAGTCATGGGTATGATTATAGAAATTCATTGTTCATAATAATTGTAAAAGAATTGCTCACCCCGGAGATATGATTTTTCCACAGCTTGCCCAAAAATTCTGTTTGTTGCAGCATTTCTTCTACTCTTGTCCTTTTGGTAAGTCTTCTTTTTACCAAATTAGAAATTATGTATTTTATTTTTCTCTGGCATCTCAGCGTGTCGATGCAAAGTAAAATTTCATTTTTACCTATAAGTTCTCATGATGTTTATCTCTCTTAGCCATATGCTAGAAAATATGCATGATTTGCTGACTATTGTTTGTTTGAAGTGGTTTCTTGCATGCATGCTAGTTATCATCCTATAAATATGTACTTACATCAATCATGATGACCGGTGTAATTAATGTGTTACGCGCTGATGTTTATAGAGAAAAAAGATGGAATAAATTTATAGAAAACTCGAAGTTTGAGATGTCTAGTGAGAAAGAGAGCTGGTTCTTTATGTCATCCGTTGAATTTCACAATATTTCTATATTTATAAAGCCCCTATCTCGGACATTGCAGGGTTGACCTTTGCCATCATTCAAATGATGACGATGAAGATGAAGGATGGAGCCCACAAGATTCCCTTTTGGAGAAAACAAACACAACTGAGTCTAACACCATTAATCGACGTAGATGTTTCTCTTTTATGTCAATTCGTGTAGGAAGCCGTCAAAGAGTTGTTATTCTGGTACAAAAAGAAACTTCTAGATCCTTATTCACTGTCATTAAAATTGTTGTCATTTTTCTTTTCTCTTATTGAATAACAATCCTTTGACCAGGTTGCTGTATTAATCTTTGCAATAATGATAGTAGCTTCTGTGCTTATATGGATTGGAATGGGACATAATCCTATTGACTCAGCAGTCGTTGCTCAGGCATGAATACATCTCTCTTTTCTTCTCCTTGATTATAGGGTGTTTCATGTAGAACCCAATCAATTGCTTCGAAATTATAGATCTAATACTAAATATTTGCCTGTATTGAAGTGGAAGCGTGTACTTGCTCATACTTTCTAGGGTAGGGATGGATATATTCAAATTTTGTTGCAATAGATGCATCATTCAGTATTTCTTTTTCCACAAAGAAATTGTAATCTCAAATACATTAGTCACGAATCAATATATGCTTCCTCTCTATCTTTTCGTAGCTAGTCAAACTAAGGGCACATTAAATATGTAAAGGACTAAGGAAGCCTTGCAATTTGCAACAATAGTATCAAGCCGAGAGCAATGAAATGGCAACCTGTTACTATTGTGCAGGTGTATGTGGATCTGATAGCCATAGCAGTTCTCTTGCTGGGAGGAGCCTTGGCATGCTACGGTAATTGTCTCCGTTTTTCTTTCAGTAACTTTTAATGCTGTGGTAATACTATTAAATTCAACTAGGCAACTCTAAGACGTTTGCCTAGTCTTGTAGGGTCTAAGATAACTTGTTTTATAATCAAGCCTTCATTTTAAAATACAAGGATATTATTTTGTCCTAAGGCTACTTCAAGCTATTAAGCGCTCGACCATCTTCAGGAGTTACATGCATGTTTTAATGTTACTTCATCTTTGGTTTCAGGGCTTATATTGTTCTTGAAAATGAGAAAAGTTAGATCTGAGCGAGCTTCAACAGAAATGTGGAAGGTAACTAAGTTATTTTCTGACTCCTTTCATTTGAGTACAGAGAAAGAAATGGATTCGCCTATTCCTCCAGTAGTCTTGCTTTTATGAATCTTCCTTTTTTATATGTTATTTTATTTCAAGGTCATTCTGAAAGTGTCCTCTATCTGAAAGGATATATTTTGGTATTACGTGTATATTGGTTTATAGTTACATGTTTTTCTGTATCCTTCTGCATTTAAAAAGTCGAACTATTAGTTTCTTGATAAAATATATATATATGATTATTCTTTTCCTTTTTTCTTCGTTAAATCTACGTATAGGTTGCTGGCTTGGCCATCGTGTCTGTTATATGTTTCACCTCAAGTGCCGCTGTTGCTATAGCCACAAACATACCTGTAAGTTTTTTTATTTTTGTTTCCTGTAATACACGTTTTCTCCAATTTCTCTGCACATTAAAGCGAAGTAATTCTTGCTGCAGCTATTTTATCACTGGCACGAAGAACAGATAGACGCCGTTTATACATCTCTTTTGCTCGTTTTATATTATTTCATAGGTACTCTTTCCATCTTCTCTGTTCCATTATAGTCCGTTGTATGTCAGGTTGAACTCTATCAGTTCCCATATATGTAATCAAAGAAAGGTTTAATATCAGTTTCTCTCTCAGCCTTTTTGGTTCTCTAATCGTTGAGAAAAAACGTCAATACCGACTCTAAAAAAAAATCAGTAAAAAATGGGATGTAAAGATACAATCCCTTGATCTTTGTGGAAAATTCTCTATTTAAAAGCGTTTATGGATTTTCTTGATGCACTGTTTGACTTACATTTTCTTATTTCTAGGTTCATCGGTGCCTTCGGCCTTTGTCCTATTCGTGATGAGAGAATTGCCCCCTCTCGTCTCGTTCAATACTCAACGAGAATCGACCACTATAGCCTTTATCAGTGACCGATCAGTGGCCATCCATCCACGGATGAACGAAACTGGTAGTCGGAGTCAGGTTCGACATTTTTGCCTCGAAGCACTTTTCCTCATTTTATGATAGCTTCGAAGCACTTTTCCTCATTTTTCGCAATTTCGGGGTTAATTACACTATCACACTTAAACTTTACCCTATTTCCAGAGATAGATACACTTTTGACTCTTACTTTGAGTGAGAGATTGAATCGGGAATACGTTATATGTGAAGGATTTGACGATGAAACGAGCTCAAAATTGTACAATCCATCTATTTTTATCTACCTAAACCATCACATAAAGCTAAAATCATCGAAAAATTCTCTTTAGCCCGTGTACATTAAATTTGTGTACAGTTTCGATACTATTTCTTTTAATCGCAATTGCAGGTTTCTCGAGCAAGCCCTGTATGATACGCTCATTGCGCCTTCCGTTTCATGGTTGAAGAGCCCTTTGCCGCAGAATTCTGAGACGATGCTGTAAATTAAGGGGACGGGTAGGAACCGAATGGCACAGGGTGTGATGAAGACACTGGCCTATCTTTTGTGCCCTAAATTCGATACAGTTTCTACATTGTACATGGCAAAATATACTTGGAAGATGAAGATGAAAAGGTTAATTCTGTATATATTTTAAGACAATTTTAGGTGCTTGATTTTTTTTTTTGTTTTTTTTTGTCAGATTATCTTACATGCCTGTTTTTTGATGCATTAGGGTTTCTGATCTATGCAACAAATGATATAAAATACAGCTTTGTTTCTTTAATAAGATGTATGGGGTTTTGTTTGAGGAAAGAAATTCTACTTTCCAATATTTAAAGGCATGTGTTCGGCTCGACTTGAATCCGATTATACATTATTTGTACCTTTGATCTAAGACATTAGTCTCTATTACAAGACCCGCTTCAAACTCATGAATTTTAGAGCATTTACTAGATTAAAAAAAATGAAAAAAAAAAATGATAGATGAAAAGTTTCTGCATTTAAAAGAATATTTGTTGTTTACCCAAAGGAAAAGAATGATGCAGAGCATGATAATTTCATGCCAATATTAAATGCATGCACGTCGATTTGATGCTGTGAGAATTACTACTACAACACATTATGAAAACTGAAAGCAATAATAAGATTAAAGTTAGGATGGAGTAATTATTCCTGCAAAAAGTAAATTTATTTTTAATCTTGTCACACGTGAAGGAATAAATACAAGAACCCAGAAAAGAAAAGAAAAAAAAGATGATAAAATTCACACAGAAAACATAATTTGATTCTTGGAAGAGGCGAAGGTTTTATTTCACTTTGGGTTGGCGCTGTCACCACAGACGCGTGCTTTTAGCATGCGCGTCAACTCATATCACTCATTTTTTTGAAAATAAAATCTACTTTTTCAGGATTAAGGTTCTTTAATTAATTAGGTTTTTTTTTAAAAAAATAAAAATAAAAAAAAGTCCTAATTGCATGTCATTTCACTTTGAGCTAGAGCCCATTAATATATTTTTTTTTCCTTCTAGCCGATAAGGATAAATAAAGATGGTCGTTATCATATAGTGATGTCTCATAATTCTTGATTTTTTTTTTCAACTGTCCACGATAAATGAATATACTTTTCATTTCTGTTTGTTTACAAAAAAGTAAGCGTATTTCATTTTAGGATGTAGATTCCAAATAAAAAAATCACTTTAGACCCAAATTCATAACTCTTTCAGAGAAATTCAAATTTCACTTTAATTAATACACTATACACTACTTTGGATTAGATTATCGGTTCTAAAGGGGTTTTCACACAAATCATATTTAGACGAAATTTATTTGAAGTAAAAACTTATAAATATGTGTTGTTGGGGACTTTTCAAAGATTGGCTTTCCGATCTTAAGGATTGTTTTGTGCATTTTTTATGTTCTTGTAAATTGTTTGAGATTGGGTACTTCGCGTACCCATATTTTCTCTTCATATAATTTTTTTTTGAAGATAAAAAAAGGATTATTTTTGGTTAATTTGGATTAGTTTCGACCAAGTTTGTTGAGTTAGTCGTTAGACTAGGTAAAAACGAATGAAATAGTAATTTATTTTTCCAATACAAAAAGGAAAAAGAATACAAGTAGGTAGTGTTATTTATTAGTAACTGAGGAGTTTGATTGGTGATTGACTTTTGTAAACATAAATAATAAGAAGGTAGAATGTTGGACCCGCGTGATTTTTTTTTTTTTACAATTTTCAACATTTCACCAGTCGCCAAATCATTCACACTTCATATCAAAGCATGCTTCTTTATTTATTTTTTTCTTTTCTTCCTTTCTTTCATTTTTTGACTACTTAAATATTCTAGTAATATTTAATTATTTTGCAAGCTCCATTTTTTTATGTTGCAAATCCATCCATATTAATATAAGCTAATTATCAGCCATATACATAAATGAGCGTCAATATTGTGAGTAATTTATATGCGGGTGTTGACTTAGAGGTAGGTAATTAATGTTTGAGATCAAAAGTTTCGAATTCCCCTGTGACACAGTCTTTAAATTTTCTGTTAATCATTTAAAAAAAATGTGAGTAATCTATTAATTGATCTCCCTCTAGAAAGAAAAAAAAAAGAAAAAAAAGAAGAGTTATTTCTTCATCTACAAGGAAGAGTTATTAAACAATCAAATAATATTCTATGGTCGGTTCATAATTTATAGAAAAAATTGGGAATAAAAAAGAAGTCGATACGTAATCTCTTATATTAACGTAGTTTCTGAAATTTTAAATTCATGTTGTGTAGATTCTTGGATTTTTAAATATTCACGCATGGGTTATATTGGCATTAAATAAATCGCCAATTTTTTCCATATGACTCATGGCATTGTATTGATGGGACAGATTTTGTGATAATGTTTGTTGACATATTTGATTATACTTATGTTCTTCAAATTGATTATCATACAAGTAAAGAATATGATCACCTATTTAAAACTTGTGGAAATCAATGTTAAATTTTAGTAAATACTGTTGTAAAATAATATTATATAGAAAAATAGAGAACGCAAGAAGAAGAAGAAAAGGATAAGAAAAGACGCAGGTTACTTATTTTAGAATATGTAATTAAATCTTATAATCATCTAGTAATTGCTAAGGAATAATGACATGTTGATATTTAAATCACAAACTTCTCTTTGATTGATCACTTTATTAAGAGGATAAAAAAAAAAAAAAAAAAAAACAGTAATAAATCAAATAATGTCAACAATTACGTAAAATCAGGGTGAGTGCTTGTACCTCAAGGGACCAATTTCGATGCCAAATTCTATTACTTTTTGAATAAACAATAAAATAGTCCTACCTTATTTATTTATCTATATTTCAATTTCCTCGAAGCGTGTTTTACCAGAGTATAACCGCATTTGTAAATTATAATTATTCTATGCTCCCTCCTATTTTTATGTAAGTCGTCCTTTCTAGTTTGCATAACCTCTGCATAAAATATACTTTTACAAGTTTTAATGTGAGTGCAACTTGAAATTTTGATGCCGACCATAATTGGATTCTAAAAATAATAGTAATAATAAAAATAAAATATAAAAACAAAAGAAAGGGGGAGAAGAAAGAAGCATGGGCGAGGCGAGGGCAGTAGACCTGGTAAAAAGTACTACCTCCATCCCATTTATTAGGCTCCTTTCACTTTATTGATTTTTCCGGCACGTATTTTCACCGAAACTTAGTACGGGTTTTAAAATATAATTTTGAAATATAGTTTCTTTTACGGGATACTATAACACTTATAGTATCCCGTAAAAGAAACGATACTTCAAAATTATATTTTAAAACCCGTACTAAGTTTCGATGGAAATGCGTACCAGAAAAGTCAATAAAGTGAAAGTGACCTAATAAATGGGATGAATATAGTAAAAGGAAGTAAAAAAAAAATTAAAAAAAAGAAAAATGTCAAAAGGGATGAATAAAAAATAATAACGAATTCCAATATTAGATACGCATTTTGTCAAACACCTCGTGGACGCCTACCTTTATCTCATCACGCGTGCTCTTGAATCGGACGGCCACCAACCCATCCGCATTGCACGGACTCATCTTCATCCGACGCCTCTCCTTTCCCCTCCTTTGACTCCCTCTCTCACTCTTCCCCATACTTACTCCCCCCCCCATTTAATTAACTTCACACGCCACTCCCACCACCACTTCTCTACCTTTTCTCTCCCCCCTCTACCAAACCAAAAAAAGAAAAAAATAAAATCCTCTCTTTCGATTCATTGGTGCTCATTACTCTCTCTGAACCACACCACTGATTCTGCTCTGGGTTTTTGTTTTCTTTTTCTTCTTGGGTAATCCTCACCACTCTGGCTTCTTGTAGTTTCTGCCTGGTTTGATTCTTTATATTTTTTGAAGGATGATTGGTTGGTGGGTGAAATCTGATTTCTTGTGCTTAGTGAAGAGGGTTTCTCTCTCAGAAAATTTATGATTTATGACTTTTTGTTCATGATCTGGGTATGAGCTTTTTGGGTTGTTCTCTTACATGTTTGACTTTTCATTTCAACTTGCATAGATTTGGGTTTTCGTGGTTTTCTAGGTCTCCGATAGGTGAATCAATTTACTCTCTTTTTTGATACGTGTTAGCTAATAATTATTCCTAATTGTAGTTTTCTTATGTGCGCTTTTATTTCTGTACGTGGAAACACGCATCTGGTTAAGCAGATTTGTACGTTTTGGATGTGATTTTCCCCTTTTGTTTGTTATGTTTCTAGTTTCTGAGTTCAGTGCCTTCTGATGTTGCTTCCATGTCTTTTGCTCGTCTCAGAGTCTGAGATCTGAAGTGTTGTATAGATTTCTCTCTCTTTCTCTCTCCTCCCTTCTCTCTCTCTCTCTCTATCCCCTTTCTCATTTTAGAAACAATGCTCTCGAGCTCACATCAGAGAGTTGATTTTGATTGTAACTGGATTAAGTCTCGAGTTCTGTTGTAGACTAGATGTTAGATCTTATGTTTATGCAGTTTATATCTATGTTAGCTTTTGTTGAATATCTATTCTTCGCAGCTTGTATTGATTCATCTTCCAATAACTTCTCATGTAACAGAAAAAGGGGTAGGGGTTATACTTTAATTATTGAGCTGAAGAAGTAAATCAACATGCCGTGGGGATTTCCGAATTATTTTGGGAAGTGTGTGCGATTGGTCGAGTTCTTTCTCGTTATCCTATAAATCGACTGCATCTGGTGAGTTCCTTCCTCATGATCTTTGTATACTGACCTCTCATATAAATGTACACATTTTGATGCTTAATCTGTGCAGCCTAGTATATTCGCTTAGTCTCATTTTACTTTGTTCACTAGTTGAATATATATGAGAGATAAAATAATTAAACATGCCAACTGAAATTGGACCGAGAGAGTAGTTTATTTGGAAGAGATTATCATCTATAGCTGTATCTATATTGTGATTATGTGTGTTCATTGTGGTCTCGTGTGGCATCTTGAAACCGGTTGCTTGGAATTATCTGGTCCATTGTAATCTGGTTATGCAAATTTATGATGCCTTTTGTACCTTTCATGAACGCACACAAGTCCTAATTGAAAGTGTGAGTAAATGTCAGATAGTTAAAAAAAATCATGTCATTGTTGTTTTGATTTGTCAAGGTCAAACTACTGATTTAGTTTGTTTTTCTATTTTTAAGTTGCCTGCATTTTTCATGCTAATAACTTCTTTGAATTTATTTATTGCAGATAAGTTTTCTTAGGCTGCCTTATTTTCGTCGACTTTTGTAGTAGATATATTTTGTGGTGGTGGTTTACGTGAGAATGCACATTGTTGTTGCTCGAAAGAAAAGTCAGAAAACAAAAGAACTGAGACAGATTAATATGAGTATTGGAAGCATTGCCTTTTACCAATTGATGCAAGTTCGCCAGGTTAGTGTTTTGAATAACTTCCCCTTCACAATTTCTCATACTATGATCAAGTTGCCTAATACTGTTATGATCTATATTTTATATTAGTTTTGCTATTGTAGGCTTTTCCGCATAGGTAAAAATCACTTGGTACTTGTGTTTAATTTTCTGGAAAAGTCATATAATTGAGATCAAAGTTTTATTGGAGTTTGGTGAAATATAATTATGCATACGATTTATATAGAATGATATTATCGTCTCTTGTCATGTGTCGTCTTGCCTAGGGGTGAGTATTCGGGTTTCGGATCGGGTTTTTAGTAAAAATTGAAAAACCGAAAAAAATTCGGATTTTGAAAAATACACCCCGAACCCGAATTAAAAAAAATCCAAACCCAAAAATTTCAGTTTTTTCGGTTTTTTCGGTTTTCACCCGAAAATCCGAATTATTTTTAAAATATAGAAAATATATTTATTGCTTTATTCACTTATAAATTTAATCAACACTAATTTCGAAATCTGAAATGACAAGGGAAAGTTGATTAAAACTGTTGATTTAGCTTCGTTCATTTTCCTTTAACCATTTCATATTACAGAGAATCAAGAATTCCTTTACACTTAAGTACAAGAGAAGTGATACCAGTAAACATATACTAAATTATCTACACTATTTTCTCTCCTTTCATGTAGTTTAGTTACTTTAAGCATCATCTAAAATTAGAGAGAAATAATAAAAATAAGTGAAATAGTAGTGAAGTTAAAACAACAAAAATGTAAACAGCAAGCCATTCAAATGGAAATGAGGACTCTAATTCCTCTTTACTTAGAAGAAATGATATGAATTAGAATAAAAGGCTTAAAAGCAAAAGTTGACATCCCTAAATTTATTCAATTGCATTGTCGAAATCAACAAGGAGAGAAGCCCCACATACATTCCTTCTCCGCCCTCTGCTTCAATTCCCTCTGGAATCTGGATTGCAAACTTAGAGGCGAGAGTCGCGTCGGCGTCGCCGGCTCGCCTCGATCGATGGTGAGACACTGAGACTCGACGGTGGTCCGTGGGTGTGAGAAAGCTAGGGCTCAAGCAGAGAGAGTAACGGCGAGAGTGACGATTAAGAGTGTTGAATCTGTTGATGTGGCCGCTTGAGACTGAGTGCGGACTGCGGAGTGAGTCGAGTGATTGAGAAGAGATGAATTAGATTTAGAACTCAGAAGTTGAAAACCGTTAATTTATTAATTTTATAAATTATATATATATATATACTATATTAATAATAATTTTAATATATATAAATTCGGGTTTCGGGTTTTCAGGTTTTAAAAAAAATTACCCGAACCTGAACCCGAAACCCGAATAAACCCGAAATTCTGAAAAAACCCGAATAACCCGAACCGAATTTTTATTTCGGTTCGGTTTTCGGGTTTCGGCTAATAGTGCTCTCCCCTAATCTTGCCTGTTGAGTATGAGTTTACCCTAAAAATTGTTTTGAATAGGTTCTTTTGCTCTGCTGGATTTTGCTGATAGGGCTTTATTTTTATTAAAATAAACCCTTTCCTTTAAAGGGCTTAAAAATTTAAAATTTGCTGAGATGTGCAATCTAAGCTCTAAGCTCTCTAAACCATATTATCAACTGGTAATTTATATCTGAGGACAATAGGACTTCCATACATCAAACATGCTATGTTATTCTTCAGTTTATTGTTTGTTTTTTTTAGTCTGAGGATCAATCTTAGTAATGTATTTTATCCATCCACATGCATATCATAATGCCCTTGTCCCCTTGCCTTTGGTCGATGATTGAGGATGCATCCTTTGACCTGCACAATTGAATCTGCTACTTTCTTCTATCATCTATGTCTTTTTCATGCTTGCCGTTTAAACTATTTCTTTCATTGTGCAGGCTGAATATTTCCGTCAGTTGCTCAAGCCTGTTACGTAGTCGTGATATCGATTGAGAACCGATGAAAAACTGATAAAAAGTAAAACTACTATAGTCTTCTCCATTTAGCCATGATGGATACTACTTAAGTCTACTCTTACCTTCTGTCAAGAATTTCTTCCTTTCCCTAAACTTGCTCCCAATTCCAAACCAAAGATCGTCCTTAGAATCTCTGCTCTGTTTTTGTTTCCCAAGAACTTGTTTTCAAAACTAGCTTTCATGCATAGCAACCACCCAGACTTTACAAAGCCAATGGCTTCTCTCTTTGAAGGACTCGTTGCTCCTAGCATCAAACCTTTTATGCCTTTTGGACATGTCGATATTCAACCTTCCAATGCATGCCCGAGAAACTTCATAATCTTTGATCAAACCAAGAACAGAAGCCAGATCATGTTGCATCCTGAAGTAAGCTCCAAAATCCTCTATCCTAGTTTCGGTATCGAGACATCTCTCTTCCACGAGAATGTCAACCAAAAGGATGCTGTTGATGAGGCAGACGTCGCAACATCTGCATTGAAAGAAGATTCGGATGACATAGATGCCCTTTTGGGCACAGAATACGAAGAAAATGAAGAATCTGATGATGAAGTGAGCACAGCACGAACAAATGCTATCTACGACTGCAGTTCTCCAGATTCCTGCTCCAACTACGAGTCAGCGCCCAAAAAGAGCCGATCCCTTTTCAAGAAGTCAAGTTTGAGCAATGGCAGCGAAAGGAAGAAGCGCGAGAGAATGACTAAGATGGTGAAGGCGCTGAGAGGGATCGTACCCGGTGCTAATAGGATGAGCACTGTAGCTGTACTCGATGAAGCTGTACGTTATCTCAAGTCTCTCAGGGTGGAAGTGAAGAAGCTAGGAGTTGGAAAATCGGACGAATGAAGTTCGAAATGCTATTGTTGCCTGGTCAGCGTTGCCATGTCAGCTGCAAGATTGGTATCTCGGTATTTATCAATGCTGCATAATTTGGTCATACATTTCTGCGCAAGATTAAGATTCTTGGATAGCAAAGATTTGCTATAATTGTAATTTAATGATGTAATGAGAACTAGGTTTTGATGATATGCCTAGATTTAGTTTAGTGGTACTATGTTTGGACTTAAAGTATGTTATTTCTCTAGTATCTGTAACCTAAACACGTAGCAACTCTGGTTGGTGTAATAATCTTGAATTTGCACTTTGCTTATCTTATTGCATTTTGTCTTTTCGTGTTTTCGTTTATACTATGCAAATAATATTATATGAAGGCATGTTTTCATTTTATTATTATTATTAATAATAATAAATAATAATAATAATAATAATAATAATAATCCTATCTTCAAAAGAAAACTGGAATTACTACATTAACTTCAGAAGTCGGCCCTAGAGCTTAAGAAAAAAAAAAAAAATCAATAATGAAAGTTTAAAGACCCTACTAAAAAAAGTGAAAACGGAAAACATTAATTTTTTTATAAATAAACGCATAGCAATCAATACGAAAAAAAGAACAGGAAGCTAATATAATTGGCAAAAACTTGGGTGAGGACGGCCACATAGTGTGATCGGGTTAAAGTGTCAATCTTTATGCATAAAAATGTTAATCTATATGAATAAAAGTGTCAATCTTTAATATAATTATTTTACGAATAAAAGTGTCAATTTTAAAAAGTGTCAATCTTTATACATAAAAGTGCTAATCTACACGAATAAAAATGTTAATCTTTTAGCCGGACTAACGGTGAGCCATGGCTGACCCAAGTGTGCCTAATATAATTTATTGAATCCATACCAACTTTATTGTATAATGAATTTTCAATATCAATTTAGTAACATGCCATTATAACTATAATATACTTCTTCCGTCTCATGACTATTGTAATTTGTAACACTTCTCACAGAAACAGTTCTAACTAATCGACGAACCGCTACGTTACCATTAGAGAAAAAGATGATGATAGTCTTGCTATTGTGCCACTTAGCCTTTTTCATTAAAATGATAATTTTGCAATTTTAAATTCATAGTGCGAATTGACTATAGAATTTGAGCGTTGAAATCGCCAATTATCTAAAACAGAATGATTTCTTTCCAATCAAAATTGTAGGTGTGGGCATGCGGGACAATTATTTTCTTTAATTAAAACAGAAAAAAAAAAATAATAAATAAAAATTTTCACATTACATCATGTATGTTAAAATTTATGTTTTCACGTTTTAACTGATAAACAAAATGTTTTCAGCTCTCCAAAAAAAAAGATGCGGGTTTCCATACATATGTTTTCATTTATTTGCGAATAATTAAATAAATAAAACTATTTGCATAACTCAACAAGACAGTTTGGCCGAGTGGTCTAAGGCGCCAGATTTAGGCTCTGGTCCGAAAGGGCTTGGGTTCAAATCCCACAGCTGTCATTTATTTTTCTTTTCATTTAATTAATTTTTTACTTCAAAACCTTTTTTTTACAAATGTTTTTTTGTTTTTTTGTGACCATTATATACTTATAAAAATGATTTAAAAATGCTATTCCAATATTATACATTAAGACAGTACACTGAATTTACACATGGCAATGTTTGAACAAAATCACGAGTTCATGTATCACCAGGAAAAAAACAAAGAGCATCGAGCAACCATACAAATAGAGTTGAGCATTACATACATATGTATTCATGCATGAGAGAGAGAATAGAGAGACAGAAACCAAACTCTTCTCCCTCACTTGGCCAGCCCATCATTTTCCCACTATATATGTATCAACTTGCCAAACTAAATATCCAAATTCTACTGTTTTTCAACGAACCCACAATTACAATTGCTGCATACAATCTTTATATTTTAACAATAAATACAAATTCTGTTCACATTGCAAATCAGCATCTCCACACTCTGTTCACATTGTAAGTAAATCACGTGCTACAATCTTTGGTTTACTCATTGTCAAACCCTTCCATTTAATTACTCCACATCATCACCATCTCTATAATTCCTTGACACAAATACCCAAAACAAGAAAAAAAGAAAAAGAAAAACAAGAAGCATGTTCCAAAGGGCTACATTTCAAGTGATCATACTCTCCACTTTCCTCCTTCAAACTCTCTCACTACATCCAACCTCTCAAGTCGAAGTTGAGGCCTTGAATGCCTTCAAGAACTCAATCACCCTCGACCCGGGCGGGGCCCTCCTCGACTGGACCGACGCCACCCACCACTGCAACTGGACCGGAGTCGCGTGCGACGCCTCGACGAGCAACGTCGTCTCCATCACTCTAGTCGACATGCAACTCCACGGCCCGATCTCCCCATTTCTCGGGAATCTCTCGAGCCTCGAGGTACTCGACTTAACCCTAAACTCGTTCGCGGGCCCCATCCCCTCCCGACTCGCCTCGTGCACACACCTCTCACAGTTGATCCTCTACCAAAACTCGCTCTCCGGGCCCATCCCATCCGAGCTCGGAGAGCTGAGAAACCTGCAGATGCTAGACCTCGGGGACAACTTCCTGCGCGGAAGCATCCCCGAGAGTCTCTGCAACTGCAGTGGATTACTAGCACTAGGCCTCATAGACAACAACCTCACTGGCAAAATCCCACAAGAAATAGGCAATTTGGTTAACCTACAAATGTTTGTGGCCTTCAACAACAAACTAGAGGGCTCTATACCTTCTTCAATAGGGAAACTGAGAGATATGCAAGCTTTTGACCTAAGTCAAAACATGTTAACTGGCAAAATCCCTCAAGAAATAGGATCTATGTCAAATTTAGAGACCCTTCAACTTCATGTAAATCTCCTCTCTGGTGAGATCCCACCTGAGTTAGGCCAATGCTCGAAGCTCGTTCGCATCAACCTCTACACGAATCGCCTCAACGGAAGCATCCCTCGAGAGCTAGGAAGTTTGGTGAATTTACAGGTCTTGAGACTATATGAAAACAACCTCAAATCAAGAATCCCAGCCTCTTTATACCAACTCAAGTCATTGATTTACTTAGGCCTCTCTCGGAACGAGCTTTTCGGGCCGATTTCACCACGAATCGCCTCTCTAGAGTCGCTACAAGTACTCACACTCCACTCTAACAACTTGAGTGGAGCAATCCCTTCAAGTATCACAAAATTGAGCAAATTACAGTACATTTCTCTAGGATTCAACTCACTCGAAGGGCCTATTCCTTCAGAGATCGGGTCTATGCAGAATCTGATGAACCTTACAGCCAACGACAACGCCTTAGAGGGCTCGATCCCTCTTAGCATCACGAACTGCACACGCCTCCTCGTCATTTCCTTGGCGAATAACAAAATCACAGGCAAGATCCCACACGGGCTCGGGCGGTTACCTAACCTAACCTTCGTCTCGTTAGGCAACAACTTGATCCACGGAGAGATCCCCAATGACTTCTTCGACTGCTCTAAGCTTCGAGTGCTGGACTTGAGCCGAAACATCTTCAACACCACACTCAACCCCCTCATCGGAAAGTTGGTGAGCCTCACTAATCTTAGAGGTGAGGATGCTTCATTCTTTGGCCCTATTCCAACACAAATATTCAACCTAAGCTCACTCATATACTTAGATCTTCCAAGAAACAGATTTTCGGGCACGATCCCGAAAGAAATCTCGAGACTGGCACTGCTTCAGGGCCTCTTCTTGAACGATAATCATCTCCACGGAGTGATCCCTCAAGAGCTTGATCAGCTCAAACACCTCACTGATCTTCAGCTGCAGAGAAATGAACTGACAGCTTCAATCCCACCCTCTCTCTCCAAACTTGACTCTCTCTCCAACTTGGATCTCAGTGGAAACAAGCTCAATGGCACCATTGATGCAAGCTTTGCCCGTCTGATCCGCCTCACGAACCTCGACTTGTCGCAGAACAATCTCAGTGGCTCCATCCCTGCATCATTTATTGCAGGAATCAAGAATCTGCAGATCAAGCTCAACCTCTCACACAATTTCTTGAGAGGAATAATCCCAGATGAGATAGGCTTGCTGGAAATGGTTCAATCTATCGACTTGTCGAACAACAATCTGTCAAGCACCATTCCTCCAACCATCAAAGGCTGCAAGAACTTGATCTCTCTCGATCTGTCTTCAAACAAATTTTCTGGTCAAGTTCTTGAAGAATTTTTCCCTCAGATCACTCAGCTAGAGAGCTTGAACCTCTCAAGAAATCAGCTAGAAGGCTCACTGCCTCGAGATTTGGCCGATTTGAGGCACCTCTCAACAATTGATCTATCACAGAACAAGTTCAATGGCACCATCCCACAATCCTATGCCAACATCTCTACCTTGAAGTATCTGAATCTCTCTTTCAATTCGCTCGAAGGGCCCGTTCCTAAAGCCGGTGTCTTTGCGAATTTGGCTAGTTTACAAGGAAATCCATCTCTCTGTGGCACAACTAATCTTCCACAATGTACAACCAAGTCCAAGACCAAGAGAAGAAGCAGCCTTATAATCCTCATACCTCTTGTATGTGCTTCTATCCTACTCATCTTTCTCCTCTCTGCATTCTACGCCTTCCATCACAAATCCAAGAAACGCGACAAGAATCAGGCGCAGTCTGCTCCGAAAATCGAGCTCACCCTCAAGAGATTCGAAGTTCAAGAGCTGGAGAAAGCTACAAATTCTTTCAGCCATGATAACATAATAGGCTCAAGCAGTTTGAGCACAGTCTACAAGGGCAGATTCAACAACGGACAGCAAATAGCAGTGAAGAAGCTAAATTTGGAGCAATTTGCAGAGGAATCTGACAAAAGCTTCTACAAGGAAGCAAACATATTAATGCAACTAAGGCATAAGAATCTTGTGAAGATATTAGGCTACGCGTGGGAGAGTAGGAAGATGAAAGCTCTGGTGCTAGAATTCATGGAGAATGGGAGCTTGGAAGAGATGATACATCATGAGAATGGTTGGAGCTTAGGAGAGGTAGTTGAGATATTATCCTCTGTGGCTGATGCTCTAGTGTACCTGCATTTCGGGTATGATGTTGAGATCGTTCATTGTGATCTCAAGCCCTCGAACGTGCTGCTTGATCGTGACTTGAGGGCTCGTGTTAGTGATTTTGGGACTTCGAGGATGCTCGGCCTTCATCTGGAGACGGGGAAGAGCGTTTCCTCTGCTTTTCAAGGGACTATTGGTTACTTGGCTCCAGGTACCTGTTTTCAATCTTGATTCTTGAAACTTCATCAACCATTTTTGCACCTCATTCATCAAAACACTCTCTCAAACATGCACATTTCATATTTTACTATTTTTGATCATCATGAAATGAAAAAAATCTGGTATTTATATGCATCAGAGCTTGCATACATGAGGAAGGTTACGACGAAAGTGGACGTATTCAGCTTCGGCATCATAATCATGGAGATGATCACCAAGAAGAGGCCAACAGGGCTCACAGCAGAAGATGGATCTTCAATAACCTTATCACAGCTAGTCCATCAAGCACTTCAATCCGGAATCAATGGCCTAGATCAGATCGTTGATCCTCATCTCATGTCATCAACGGCCAAGATTAATCATGAAGCCTTAGAAGGCCTTCTCCATCTCGGCCTCTCCTGCACCAGCCAAGATCCCGAAAACCGGCCTAATATGGAGCAAGTCTTGACTTCTCTCTCCAAGATTCGGAACATGGCCTAGAAGAAAATCAGAGAATTTGTTGGCGATGAGGCACGGGTGAATTTTGTTAGTGAGGGAATCTGTAACACAAAAGCTCCAAGTTTTAGTTCTAAATATAGAATCCATAGCTACAGATTAAGAGTTCTATTCGCGCATTATTTATATTTTCGATCAATATGCATCAGCATGAATGCAGGAACGAAAATATAAAAATAGAAAAAAAATAAAATAAAAAAGACAAGTGCTAAACAATATTTTAATTCAATCCAATCAATTTACAGCAAGCAAACCAGCCTTCACTATTACACATCAACTTCACTTTCCGGGAGCAAAGTTAGTAGCGAAAGCCCAAGCGTTGTTGTTAACCGGGTCGGCTAAGTGATCCGCCAAATTTTCCAACGGCCCTTTGCCGGTGACGATGGCCTGAACGAAGAATCCGAACATCGAAAACATGGCAAGCCTTCCGTTCTTGATCTCCTTCACCTTCAGCTCCGCAAATGCTTCCGGGTCCTCCGCTAGCCCCAACGGGTCGAAGCTACCGCCCGGGTACAAAGGGTCGACCACTTCCCCAAGGGGCCCGCCGGCAATTCTGTAGCCCTCGACGGCACCCATGAGGAGAACTTGGGTAGCCCAGATGGCCAAGATGCTCTGTGCATGGACCAAACTCGGATTACCCAAATAGTCAAGCCCACCTAATTACAATGAACTTGGTTAGCATTGCAATTATTTTGATATTAATAAATTAGATAAAAATGTGATTCTCACCCTCGCTGAAGATTTGGGCCCCGGCCTTGAACCAGACGGCTTCTCCGAACTTGACGCCGTTGCGGGACAAGAGCTCCGGGAACACGCAGCCGAGGGCACCCAGCATGGCCCACCGGCAGTGGATCACCTCCAGCTCCCTGTTCTTGGCGAAGGTTTCTGGGTCAGCGGAGAGTCCGGCGGTGTCCCAGCCGTAGTCTCCGGGGAACTCTCCGGTCAGGTAGCTCGGGGCCTCGCCGGAGAATGGGCCCAGGTACTTGACCCTGTCTGGGCCGTACCATGGGCTGCCGGAGGAAGCGGGCTTGGGCTTGGAGGCGGCCTTCCTCATCGAGACTCTGCCGTTGCCGGCTGCCTCTCCGGAGGCGGGAGAGAGCTTCACCGCCTGTCCGGCGAAGGAGGGGGAGGAGAGAGCCATTGAAGAGGCAGCCATTGGTGTGACTGTGTGATGAAGTTGGAGTTTTGAGTAAATTGAGGAGTAGTAAGTATGTGTTTGAGTTTTGATGATTTGAATCACTGCCATTTCGAGCCCTTTTTATATGGGCTTTTGGAACCCGACCCATTTATCTTTCGAGATCATTTATCTGTGTCCTGATTGGCTGAGGGTGCTTTTGATGCGGATGAGCTGGCATGTATGTGTGGCAACTTATCCTACTTGGATTTCTTGGGTCAAAAAATCTCAAGCAACGGTTTGAGTATTTCGCTATAGCCAATGAGAATTTGACAAGTGTGTGGATGCATGGGTACCATAATACTAGTGGTGATACTGGTGGAGAGGACTCGAGGAGAATAGATAAATTGGATATTGGATGAGATACTCTCTTCTCTACATGTATCAAATGGAAAATGATTTCAAAGAATTGACCAACTGTAACTATTAATTAATTAGTCTATTACACTTAATTTCTTTTCAATCATGTGATTTTAACACTACTTCTCCTAGCTAGTACGAATTCCTCACAACAACTATAATCTTATGTTCAACTTTAACATATTTATCTAAATATTTATACGCAACATTTACCAGCTAGCCAACTCATTCTTTACTATCTTTTCTTTTTTGAGGGAATTTCTTTACTATATTTTTTATGTTTCACTCTTTAAATATGTATATACATATGGATTGAGATCTCTTTTAAAATAAAATAAAATTTTCATACAGTATTATAATGCATTATTCATCATAATATATTTTTTGTATTATTATAATGAATCGCTCATTATAATGTATTTTTAGCATAATTATGTATAGTAATTAAGATCATTGATCAGAAAGTTATTAATAGTTGAAATTAAATTATTTATTATTATTTAGATATTTTTTTTTATTAGATATTGCTCCTATATATATGTGTGTGGCATTTGATGACTAACTAGCCAAGTATAGATTCCGACAAGTTATTATACGAACAAGACATGTTATCATTTTATAATATATGATCAAATTATCAATCATCTTCTCTCGTCAATTACACTAATTAGTCATTATAATTTGTTCCATATTCTTTCAATTTACAAAGAAACATGAGTATATAGATAGAAGGTAAATACATGTCTTAACACCTACTCTCTCCGTACTATTTATAAATAGTCATTTTTATTCATTTGAGTTTATTAAAATAATAAAATGACTTTTAATAAGTGGGACAGAGAGAGTAATACATACGAAACATATAGATTAATACGAAACATATAGATTAATAGAAAAACTACTCAACATCAACATCTCGACTCGAGGATAGATTTGGTGGTGGGAATGAATTTGGGACCCTCTTTTATGAAATTCAGAATTGATGGATAAGAGTTTGCCAACTCAACATAAAATATTCAAACCCAATCATAAAATAGATAGATTTATATTCTGATATATATTTCATATAATAATTTCATCAAGCTAATTAATTACCTCTATAAATAACTACCACGAAACTACCATTTCTCCATCAAGCAATCCCAAATTTCACTACATAACACAAAAGCTTGCATTCCTTACTTATACAATGGCTGCCTCTTCCATGGCCCTCTCCTCCCCATCCTTCTCCGGACAGGCGGTGCAGCTCACTCCCACCACCGGAGAGGCAGCCGGAAACGGCAGAGTCTCGATGAGGAAGGCCGCCGCCAAGCCCAAGCCCGCTTCCTCCGGAAGCCCATGGTACGGCCCTGACAGGGTCAAGTACCTCGGCCCATTCTCCGGCGAGGCCCCGAGCTACCTCACCGGAGAGTTCCCCGGAGACTACGGCTGGGACACCGCCGGACTTTCAGCTGACCCAGAAACCTTCGCCAAGAACAGAGAGCTGGAGGTGATCCATTGCCGGTGGGCCATGCTTGGCGCCGTCGGCTGCGTATTCCCGGAGCTCTTGTCCCGCAACGGCGTCAAGTTCGGAGAAGCAGTCTGGTTCAAGGCCGGCGCCCAAATCTTCAGCGAGGGTAAAATTCAACTTTCGATTTTATCTGATTATGTTATTATTATTATTATTATTATTATTTTTTTAAATATTACTTCATCATCTACTAATATTTATAATATATAGGAGGACTGGACTATCTAGGCAACCCGAGTTTGGTCCACGCACAGAGCATCTTGGCCATCTGGGCTACCCAAGTTCTCCTCATGGGTGCCGTCGAGGGATATAGAATCGCCGGTGGGCCCCTCGGCGAAGTGGTCGACCCGTTGTACCCGGGCGGCAGCTTCGACCCGTTGGGGCTAGCGGAGGATCCGGAAGCATTTGCGGAGCTGAAGGTGAAGGAGATCAAGAACGGTAGACTTGCCATGTTTTCGATGTTCGGATTCTTCGTTCAGGCCATCGTCACCGGAAAAGGACCGTTGGAAAATTTGGCGGATCACTTAGCCGACCCGGTTAACAACAACGCTTGGGCTTTCGCTACTAACTTTGCTCCTGGAAAATGAGAAAGTGCAACAACACGTACCAAATTTTCATTTATGTTTATTGGATGTTGATACGATTTTAAAGAAATAGTAATGTGAATTATTTCTTACGCTTTCAAAGAATTGGATTTATATTTTGACGTTTTTTAGTTTTTCTGAGAGTATGTTCTGCCAATTTACAATTATGCGATATTGTGCAGTTGTAGATTTTAGAAAAGAAAAGAACAAAGGGAAGTGGAACTAAAAAGTGGTAATGTAGGAAACTTATAAGTGACCATATATACACATAAATATCCAAAATCTTGTATTACTAAAAAGAAGACTGAATACTCCACCAAATCTTAGTCATTATAGTCTCTATACTCCACATCTTTCTTAGGAAAACTGGAAATTTATGGTTGCTAGTAGCCTATTCATGATTTGATTATTAGTATTACATGTTTGAAACTAATAAAGAAAGAAAGAATAATAAAAATAAAAATAAAAGAAAAAAAAGAATACAAGGAAGAAAAAAGTAGAAACGTGTTTTCAAGAAAGAAAAGAAAAAAGAGAGAATTTAGGCGATATATGGCCTAAGCTTTGATCTAATTTGCGAAAATGACTTGACCATTATTTTTTTTTTTTTATTACAAAAATGTCATCATCTTTGAAATTTCTTTGCAAAAATGGTATGATTTCAAATAATAAATTAACTGATTGCCAAGTTATATATTAAATGTGAAATTGAATCTACCATTAGAAATCTTGTGTTAAATCTATCAATTTGATTGGTTAATTGTTGTCATTGATTGGCCTTCAGAGTTGTCCGGAATTTATCTAGAAAGTCAGAAAGTTAAATATTGCAACATAATATATATATATATATATATATATATATATATATATATTTTAAAATTTATGACTAGATCGGTCACTGATCATCAAGAAATTAAAGTTTAAATTATTCTACGCTTAAAGAATTTTTCAATAGTATGTTGATCTTCTCCATCCAAGAAGCAATGTAATAGGAATTTGTATTTGATTTTTTTTAAAAAATTATTTTACACTTAAAAGAATTAGTGAAACTCATGCCATTTTTGCATAAATAATAATAATCAAAGAATACACAGAGTGAGCAATTTTTGGAATAATTTGAAGTCTGGACCATTTAAGTTTTGGTATTTATAAATGGCAAAAACTTGGGAGGACGGCCACATAGTGTGATCGGGTCAAAGTGTCAATCTTTATGCATAAAAGTGTTAATCTATATAAATAAACGTGCAAATCTTTAACATAATTATTTTACGAATAAAAGTGTCAATTTTAAAAAGTGTCAATCTTTATACATAAAGTGCTAATCTACACGAATAAAAGTGTCGCTCACGGTGAGCCATGGCTGACCCAAGTGTGCCCCTAAATAAATTATTCATGTCCGACAAAATGAACAGTCATACTATGCTATTTTTTCTTGAGAAAACCGATACTGATTATATTACGATTATTGACCTAAAAAATTATATTAACGAATTTATTCATTCCATTCCCACCTCCATTCTATTACTGAGTTCATTCCATTCCTACTGAATTTCATTCCCGCATACAAGCCACCCGCTCAAGGTTTCAATTTACGATTTGTAGTTTTTTAAAGGCACCTATGCGGAAAAAAGGAACGACGTCGTTTTCCAGCTCATTACAAAACAATGTACTCCAGTTTTCTTGATGAACTAATTCTTAGAAATTAAAAAAAATCCTCCGATTTCTCTGTTCTGTCCTAAGCAATTTATCAAACACCTGGTAGACACAATACCGATGTTGCTGCGGCGGAGAAGCAGAGCAAGCTACCGGAGTTTCACTTGTGTTTACCTTCTACTACTGCTTCAATGGCGCGGGAAATTTAGGTTTTCGAGAACAAACGGAGTTCGCAGAGAGAAACTGGGTGAAAAGGGAAAAATCGATGTTTGGTCTGTTACGGGGAACAAAAGGAGGCAACGACAAGAGAAAAGCTATTAATTTCATAAATATTTCCATATTAACATTTTTTTTTGGTAGAAACAAAAGAATGAATCGCTGCGGAATGAAAATGCCGACTTTGGGGTTGGATAGAAGGCCGTGGTACAGAGAGTGTAGGTCGGTGCATCTGCCTCCGAGCCTTGTATACAAGGTGTTCGATGAATTGCTGGTGAGAGAAAGTAAAGGAAAGAAAATAGACAGGTAGAAATTTTGTTCTTTTCGTCATTCAATTCAACCAATTTACACCGAAACACACGCAGTCACATGATTTCACAACGAACTAGGCCTAACTACAGACCCGAAGTATACACACATGCTCATTTTCCAGGTGCAAAGTTAGTAGCAAAAGCCCAAGCGTTGTTGTTAACCGGGTCAGCTAAGTGATCCGCCAAATTTTCCAACGGACCCTTTCCGGTGACGATGGCCTGAACGAAGAATCCGAACATCGAAAACATTGCAAGTCTTCCATTCTTGATCTCCTTAACCTTCAGCTCAGCAAATGCTTCTGGATCCTCCGCTAGACCCAACGGGTCGAAGCTGCCTCCCGGGTACAACGGGTCGATCACTTCCCCGAGGGGCCCTCCGGCAATGCGGTAACCCTCGACAGCTCCCATCAAGACAACTTGGGTAGCCCAGATAGCTAAGATGCTTTGAGCATGGACCAAACTCGGGTTGCCTAGATAGTCTAGCCCACCTGTTGATGGTATTGCACTAGGATGTTAATACTAATACACGATGAAAATTATAAAGTAAGCTCATTCTCTTCTCTTTCCATATAGATTAATAAATTATGTTTAATGTGTTTGTATACCTACTATACTTTTATCACTAACATTGTCATTTAACTTGATGTTCTATTAAACAGAAATGTGATGAGTTCGAATCTCACCCTCGCTGAAGATTTGGGCGCCGGCCTTGAACCAAACAGCCTCGCCAAACTTGACGCCGTTTCGGGCCAAGAGCTCGGGGAATACGCAGCCGAGGGCACCCAGCATGGCCCATCGACTGTGGATCACCTCCAGCTCACGGTTCTTGGCAAAGGTTTCTGGATCAGCTGAAAGTCCGGCGGTGTCCCAGCCGTCAGGCTTCCGGAGGAAGCGGGCTTGGGCTTGGAGGCGGCCTTCCTCATTGAGACTCTGCCGTTTCCGGCTGCCTCTCCAGAGGCGGGAGAGAGCTGCATCGCCTGTCCGGCGAAGGATGGGGAGGAGAGAGCCATTGAAGAGGCAGCCATTGTATTAGTAAGAAATGAATGTTTTGTGTTTATGGCTGCTGTGATGAGATGGAGAAATGGCAGTTAAGTGGTAGTTATATATATAGAGGTAGAGTTGTTGTTTGATGATATGGATATTGGTATATTGATCTCTTTCTTGATTGGTTTTCATGATTTTATATGTTCAGTTGGCAAGCTCTTCTCCATTTATTCTGAATTTCATAAAAGAGGGCCCCAAATTCTTTCCCACCACCAAATCTATCCTCGAGTTAAGAATTGAGACTACTAATTAATGTCCAATTTTGTATGCATCTTCTGTACATAATTTATTTGAGAATTAATATAGTGTAGGATAAAATGTAGGAATAACTATGTACTACCCTATCCACGGAAATTGTGGTTCGTTTTTTTAGTACGTGTTTTAATGTCTCTTGATGATAGATTTTAAAATAAATTTCAACATTATTTCTTTTTTTTACAGGATACCGTCGTAATATCCTATAAAATAGATCATATATATAAAATTCACGAAACTTTAATTGAAGCCCATACTGCAAAACGAGTCACGATTTTCGTGGTGGTTGAGAGCATGCAAGATGTTCAATCCTCTATGATGAAATGATACTTGACTATTTATTTAGTCATTTATTTCCTCTATGATTTCTCTCTCGTGGGTGGAGGCATTGATTCATAGCAACAAGAAATTATCAATTCACCTTCTCCACAGCCTCTCGATAAATTCTCAATATCTTTAATTATTAGAATATCCGATCACCGCTCATATCATAGGATCCATGCATCCGGACACTTGTCACACCCTCATTGGCCGAACAGAATACTCAAACCCTCACAAGGATCCATGCATCCGATCCGCGGACTTACAACTGCCAACTGTGCATGCCACGTCATTGACATCAAAATCAAATGTCCCCAACCAATCACAATGCATTTATTTATCTCCAAAGATAAATGGGTCGGGTACTGAAACCCATATAAATAGCCTTGAAAGGGCAAGGCCATTCAAATCATCCAAACTCACAAACAAATACTAACCCCTAAATTCCAACTTTGGATTTAATTTGGTAGAAGTGAATGAAAAGTGGTGGTTTTCGAAGCTAGCTAGTTAATTTATTTTATGCACGCAATGAAGTATTGAGCACTGCATTGGATACAATAGAGACCAAATCAGTTTGATTCATTAAATTTTGGAACCTTAATTTTATTTTGTACTAATAGAGAGCTTTAATTAAATAAATACGATCAATTCAGGTCTCCTCCCACAAATAGTTCACCATCATGAATCCTCGCTGCCGCCGTCGGCAGCAGCTGAGAGGCGGCAGAGTCGCCGGAATCGCTGCCACATTGCCGTTTACATAGAGTCCTACACCTAAAGTTTATGTCACCGCAGTCAAAAAAACATTTTTTTGTAGCAATCTTGATCTGCAGCATTAACAAGAAACATTAACATCACTACCATGGCTATGATCATACATCCATTTCTTGAAGATTTCATTTTATATTTTTGGATGTTATATTATAAAAAAAAAATTATATGGGATGAAGGTTGGAGTTGGCTATTATCGATACCTATAGGACTGTATTTATAGCGATCAAAGTTTTAACTGCTTTGGGTTTTATTTGGTTGTTATTTTATTACTATTAAGTAGTACTTGGGGCAGATTAATATCTTGATTCACGGATCAAATATTTTATTCCTCTTTTTAGTACACCCAAATCTCAAATTACTATTCTTTCAAAAAAAAAAAATCAAATTACTATTAATATAATTGCCTTTCATTTAATAATGCCGTTACTGTTTAGACTACGCTTTGAGTCGTTTTGGGTGTGCGTATGTGCGAATGTGTTATGTTATTAGATTTATATTTTAAGTGGCATCAGACTTTGAGAAAATTCTATTAAAAATTGTTGGTGGCGGATGTTAAAGTGATTGAGAAATTATAAATGATAATATTATTGTGGATAAAGTCATAGCCCAAGTTGGTACTTTTTTAGATATAGTAAACTTGAAGGTTATAAATGTAAATAACATAAGGGAACTTTTTCCAATTTTAGCTTTTATATAAATTTGAGGATGTCTCGATAATTTTTTTTTAACACCAATATAGTGAACGAAGGTCCAAGATATGTACTACCAATATAGAGAACTAAGTTGGGACACACACTGTAGATGCAGTAACCAATGCAAAAAAATAAGGGATGTTTAGCATAAAGTAAACACAAAATTAAAATTGTTACTGTAGCAAATACACTGTAGCGAGTTTACTATTCATTTCATTTAACTGTTCATGATTAAAATAATACAAAAATAATCGAAAATTTTCAAAAATTACAAACAAGAGCCACAAAATTCAAAAAAGGGCTATACACTTAGGATTTCCCTCCAAACCCTCTAACATATTCTATAGAGGCAGCAAATACAATTCACTTTGGATTTTCAGCACACAACTTCAGAAAAGCTCTAGGGAAAGTGTGGAGGCTGTCATGGGGCAAAAGAAAGATCTTTCTGATTTAACCAGAAACTCCATACTCCACTTCTTGCTTGATAACTTAAAAGATCAGAGCATTCCATGCGGCAAGATTCAAGCAGCTGCAGACCTGTTCAAAGTTGGAAGGCAATCAGTTAGCAGAATCTGGAATTCAGCAAAAAAAAAAAGAGCTCTCAGTCAAGTGATAAATGTTGAGAGGAGGAAAAGCACACCACGAATCATAAAGAAAAAGCATGAGATGGATTTTGCAAAAATAGAGCAAATTCCAGTTCAAGAGAGAGGTACAATTCGATCTATGCATGATGCTCTTGGAGATGGTATTTCTAGAGCTACTGTGGGAAGATGGGCTAAGCTTCTGCTCAGACATCATTCAAATGCCATCAAACCTCTATTGGCAGCTCATCACATGTTTTCCAGGTTACAGTTTAGCCTACAAGCCTTACACTACGATTATGGCCTCAATATTCTCAAGTTCAAGGCCATGGAAAACACAATTCACATTGATAAAATATGGTTCTTCTTAACAAGAAGAACTGCAGTTACTATCTCACACCAATGGAAGCAGATCCACTAAGAGTTGGTGAATCAAAGCAGTTTATACCTAAGGTGATGTTTCTATGTGCAGTGAGTAGACCTGTGTTTGATGTGGATGACACAATATTATTTGATGGAAAGATTGGAATTTGGCCTCTTGTTGAAGAGGTTGCACAAAAAGGAATAGCATAAGAAGGCCTAGAGGGACTATAGAAATAAAGCCTATCCAGAAAATAACAAGGCAGGTTATTAGAGATTACATGATCAAAGAGGTACAATGTTTACATTTCCATTATTGTAATAGTTTCTTGCACACTTAATATGCTTCAATAATTGTAAAATGCACATAACGGTTAATTGAATTTCAGATTGTTCCAGCAATCAAGCAGAAATGGCCTAGTTGTTTGAGCAAGAACATCCAAATCCAACAGGATAATGCCAAGACACATAACCAACAGAGATGCAGACTTTCAAGAAGTTGCAAATTCAGATGGTTTTCATATTCAGCTAGTTAATCAGCCATCAAAGTCCCCTGATTGCAATGCAAATGATCTAGGGTTTTTCTGTGCAATTCAAGCCCTACAACAGAGGAAGAACTGCAAGAATGCTGATGAACTTATAGATGCAGTGTCAAGCAGTTTCACAGAATTGGATGCAATGACTTTGAATAAAGTCTTCTTATCACTACAGCAGGTTATGATAGAAATCATGAAGGCCAAGGTGATGAGACGGGATTTAGCATTGAAGAGACCAATCGGGACTTGCAGCTCGGAGGAGCAGTGACAAGGTCGAGAGCCAAGAAGCTGCAAGGTTATTTGCAATGCTACATTTCGAAGAGATTGGCAAATGATGGAGTCGAATTTCATCAATACAAGTTGGTGAATTTAACAAGTGTTGAAGATGAAGATTTGGGCGTCCATCATTGAAGAAAAGGAAGACAAGTCCAAGAAAACAAATTTTCTTATATTTTATTTGGGCTTAAAAACTTTGTATTTATTTTTAATTTAGTTTAGTCCAATTATCACAACATGTTTAGGTGATTAATTGGCCCAGTTATATTTAATTAAGGAGTCCGAAATTATCAAGCCCAAGTCTTGCTAATTTCGAAAACCTACCTAGCTTAGGAATTAGATTAGCATTTATGTTAATTTTCGTTCATACTTTGAGACAGACTTGATTGAATGCAAAAACAGCTTTACGCTATTCTCTTGTCTCACATAACAAATCGTTCCTTAGGTAGAGTTTGATATTGGCGATTTCAAGCTTGAACTCATCGACTCGTTCGTGATATCTCATAGTATCCGGGTTAGTCGAGCCACGAAGATTGCTCCATAAACGTGTTTCGGATTCACGTAGATCCGGTTCGTTTCGGGTAAGATTCACAATTTGTTTCCGTTTGAATTCTGCAATTCGTGTTCTTTTCGTTTCCAGCCATTCATCATCGTTCATATATCATAAATATCCATCCTACATCGATCCTGTAGCTATTCCATCCCAGAAAAGCCTTAGATTAATTTCAGATCCGTTTTTGGAAACCCTAACTCGTCCTGAAAATCACCACCGTGCCAAATCGAAAACTACACGTGCGTTTTCGCTGAATTTTGGATATGTTCTTCATAACCCTAAGTTGTAACTCGTGTTAAAATTTGAGCTTAATCGGAATTGAATTGCTTAGGATACTGTCGACGCCTATTCAGTGTATTTGTGGGTAGAAATTCGGGGAATTGTCATTCGATTTTTTTTCATAGTTATATTTGGATTGAATCTTTCGTGTCTGACGTTGTTCGATTCTCAGCTTCCGCGTATTGTGATCGCATCACAAGGGTACTAACAATTTCAAGCAACCACACATGAATAAAGATGCCTTAATTAGGCAGGGGATGATGCTACATACATACAAACCTTGAAGTGCCTCAGTTTTTGGTTAGAGAGAGCATTGACTACTTGATTGGAGAAGAAAGAACACAAGGAATAGAAGGACTTATGGAAGCTATGAGAATCAGTGTGCCACATATTGGAGGTGGTGTTCCAGACATGAATGCATAGCCATACAACATGCAGTACTTTTTTGTGCAGTTTCAGAGAAGAATGGATGAGTAGTTTTTTGTGCAGATGCCATGAATGCAAGTTTTTGAAGCAAAAAGGGCATGTTTTGCAGTTTTTTGTGTAGCTTTTTGTGCAAAACACATGTAGATGTAGTATTTCATTTAGAATATTTGTATATTTATGTACTCCCTCCATCTCACCTAAATTGTTTGTAAGAGAAAATATATATGAAATATAAAATAATGAAATAAAATAATTATAACGAGACGAAGGGAGTGGTTTTTTTTTGGGCGAGATATCATGACGGGCTTGGGAGTCCGAATTGAAGCCCATAGCAAGGCCCATATCCAAGGGGAGGCCATTAGGGTTAGATTTAAGTGGCAGGCGCTTATTAAAGGGGCGGTGAGTGCCCTGCAGTTCCAGTCTCCGATTGACGTACTCCCTTCGTCCTACTTAAATTGTCTGTAAGAAATAATATATGTAAGATATAAAATAATAAAATAGAATAATTAGAATGAGACGAAGGGAGTGATTTTTTTTATTTTTGGGCGAAATATCATGACGGGCTTGGGAGTCCGAATTGAAGCCCATAGCAGGGCCCATATCAAAGGGGAGGCCATTAGGGTTAGATTTAAGTGGCAGGAGCTTATTAAAGAGGCGGTGAGTGCCCCGCAGTTCCAGTCTCCAATTCAGACGGAGGGAGATTGGCGCGTTGAGCGATCAAGGGAAGGTCGGAGATGATGGTCAAGTGGTGATGGCGGGGGTGAGCGACGTGAGCGGTGGTGCGGCGACGAGGGGGAAGATATGGCACGACGGGAGGATTTCCTCACGACGAAAGCCAGCGATGACGCGCAGCACATTACTGAGAGGGTGAGCCCCCGTCGAGCTATCTCCGGGGATCCCTGCACGCACACCATCGAGGACAGGAGGCGGCGGCGCAGCAATCATGAGGTAAGGGTTACAGTACTGATTCTCTTTTTCCTAATTGCAGAAAGGGTTACACTTAAATTGTCTCTAATCTCGAACTCAAATCCCCCTAAACCCTACCTTCTCACTAGAGCTTCCTTCTCATTATAAGCCATAGCTTCTTATGATTTCCACATTTCATTTTTTGCAGTTTATTTTTGATTCCTTTTTATATACTGTACTTTTTTTTTGCTGAAAGCGCAGCCCTTAAGATCGCCTTCCACACAAACAAATGGAAGCGTTTTGAGTCATAGCTGCGCGAAATCAAACTCAATAAACACGCACTTCCGTTTTGATTTATGCATTCAAATGTATATTTTCAGAGTGTGATACTGTGTGTTTATTTGGCATTCTTCTTGGGGTTTTCCCTTTAAGAATTCCACCTTATTCCCATCTTCTCTTCGCAGAGTCTACAAATTCTACGTTTGGATGTTTAATATTCCTATGTTTTGCGCACTGCATTTTATTATGCTTGTTCCAATCAATAGGTTTTATTTATCCAAATTTTTGTTTTTTATGTACGACTCTTCGCCTGTTGATGGGAGACATCTGACTTTCTTCTCTGATTTTCTATTGAATTACTGAGTTCTATTTTCTTCTTACGGTTTTGTTGAAGAAATGATGAACAATAACATTGTGAGGGGCTTTGTTCTCTTGTGAGCTACACAATTTAAGCTTTTGATATTCTGATTCTCGCTTATTTTCAATGACTTTCTAGTAATTTCTTTTACTAGGTAATTAAGAGATCAAATCTGAGAAAAAAATTGATTTCTAAATCATTTCTCTATATTTAAAACTAGCAAATTTGGTTAACTATGGCCAGATTTGTGCATTTCTCTGAACCAGACTGCTTCTCCGAACTTGACGCTCTTGCGGGACAAGAGCTCGGGGAATATGCAGCTGAAAGCAATCAGCATATGGCCCATTGGCAGTGGATTACCTCCAGCTCCCGGTTCTTGGCAAAGGTCTCTGGGTAGGTGGAGAGTCCTGCAGTGTCCCAGACTCTCCAGGGAAATCTCCGATGAGGTAGCTCGGGGCTTCACTGGAGAAGGGGCCGAGGTACTTGACCTTGTCCGGGCTGTACCATGGGCTGCCGGAGGAAGCGGGCTTGGGCTTGGAGGCGGCCTTCCTCATCGAGACTCTGCCATTTCCAGCTGCCTCTGCGGCGGCCGGCGAAAGATGGGGAAGAGAGGATCATGGAAGAGGCAGCCATTGTATAAGTAAGGAATCAAGCCTTTTGTATTGTGTAGTGAAATTTGGGATTGATTGATGGAGAAATGGTAGTTTCGTGGTAGTTTTATAGAGCTGATATGTCATGTAGCAAGGCTTGATGAAATATCAGAAATATAAATCTCTCTGTTTTGTGATTGGGTTTCAAGATTTTTAGGCGAGTTCTTATCCATCAATTCTGAATTTTAAGGTGGTTGTGAGGAATTCGTAACTAGCTAGGAGTAGTGTTAAAATCACATGATTGAAAGGGCCGTTGGAAAATTTGGCGGATCATTTATCCGACCCGGTTAACAACAACGCTTGGGCTTTCGCTACTAATTTTGCTCCCGGAAAGTGAATGTGAATCTAATTGAAATTAAATTTGGATTTTTATTTTTTATTTTTTATTGTTTGGTGCTGATGATCTATGATTTTAATGAAATAGAATGTGAACTTATAAGTCAGAAATCTTGAAGCAGAACTGATATGTTTTAATATGGCATGGGAATTAATAATTCTTTTTAGAAATTTGAAAGGTATTAAAATACAGAATTGACATTGCTCACAATCGGGAGGAACATTAAAAAAAAAAACAGCGAGAAATGAAAATAAAATACAAGGAAAGTTGCCAAATACAAGAAGTTATAGAAGATTGATGGAGGAATAAGAAATCAAGAACGATGAAATTAACATCAATGTATTGCTAGAGCCTAAATTTGCATGAAGAGAAAATGCTCACTACATATAAATTTTCTTATTAATGTCAACACAAAAAAAGATTTAAGAAAAAAGAGTTCAACATTGCATATATTTTGCTACATACAACTGTTAAACGGAACATTCGTCAGCGACGACTCTTGTGCCGGTCGGATTCGTTTCGACGAGACAATTTCCCGATCTTGAAAATAATGTTCAGAAGCATAAGATGCAAAGCCCCAGACAGCAGAAATGATGGATATCGCCTTGATCCCATCCATCCTCTCATGAAAAAAGATTGCTCCCAATATGGGAACAATCGGCAGACCGACCGTCGCTATCACGTTCGAGAATAGCGACGAAACTTTGAGAATTAGGCCTAAAGACCCGATCGCCTGAAGTTGGGACGCCACCGCGATCGCGACGAGAATCGCCATGTAAGCGGCCCTCCCATGCTGGAAAGTTTCCATCTCTCTCTGCGCCGCCTGCCACCCTCCTATGGCCGAGAGCGGGACCAGAAGGGCCAGGGTGGCGACGAGGGATTTGAATATGACCATGTTCAACAAGGAGGAAAACGTTTCCTTTTTGATAATTTTGTTGAAGATTAGTTGGGTCAGTGATAGGGTCAACGCATAGAGCATGGACCCCGCTAGGGTGCAGGAGAACCCCACCACAAAGTTTCCTGTCCTAACATTTCCAGCCTGACTATTGTTAGGCTGGAAAATGAGTAGGGAGGAGGATATGGTGAGGAGAAACACCGCGTTGAGTGTTGATAGAGCAAGTTTCTCCGAGTTGAGGAAAAAGGCGAAGAGAGCGTTGAAAGCGAGCTGAGTAGTGCTGATCAATGAATATGTAGAAACCGGAAGTTGTTGTATGCCGGTTGCATATAGAACACTGCAACCGGCCTCTAGCAAACCGATAAATGTATATATTGTGGCCATGACCGTCTTGTTTGATGATTCTTGCATTGTTTGAGAAGAAATATAGATGGAGATTGGGATTAATATGGGGAAACCAATAGTTTCAAGAATTGCTACCAAGAATATGTTATTTCCACCTCCTTTGAAGTATAATGCACATAGCAAAGTGTAGCTTGATTCTCCCACGAGGACTAATACTATGTAAGCTAGCAAACGAGCCCACCAACCGATCTTTCTTTCTATAAGTATCGATGGATCAAAGGGAATGTCGCGTTCCTCAACTTGCTCATCAACTGTCGGAATCAAATTGAAAAAAAAAAAAAAAAAAAAAGTCAGTGTTTTTTGCTGCTACATTTTAGTGTTGCATCTCGTATTTCTTGAATAAGAAGCTTACCTGCTTGCGTAATCCCTAGCATTGCCACTTCTCCCATGTTGATGCAATTCAAGAAATTACCAAAGGAAAAAAATATTGGTAGCTTAATCAGAAAAAGAAGGATTTAATAATATCTAATCTTTGAAATGGGATTCATCATCTTTGAGTTGAGCCTTTGACGGAGTAGAGAGTTGTGAGAATGTCATCATCTTTGTGGGGAAAAAATTCAGCCGTGTGGAGAGATAAGTAGGAAAATTAAAGTGTAAATAGGGTAGAATAGCCACTTCCTCCAAGGAAAAATAAATTTTAGCCACTTTTTAAATAAAGATAAAATTTAGCCACTTTATACATAAAAAAAACAATTATATCCTTATATTCATTTACTCCCTCCGTCCTCCATTAAGTGACCTTTTTTTTCAGCATGTGTGGTACACATTTCCACGCTTATTGTTGATGAGTTTTAAAATGAATTTTTGAAGTATTTTTTTTTACGGGATACTCAAGTGTAGTATCCCGTAAAAAAAAAAACTTCAAAAATTCATTTTAAAACTCATCAACAATAAGCGTGGAAATGCGTGCCACACATGTAGAAAAAAGAGGGTCATTAAATGGAGGACGGAGGTAGTAACATGGACTTTTAATATATTAGTATATTAGTTAAAACGTTTAAATATTAAAAAGATAATGGTAACATGTGATTTTCTGTTTCCTAGTTTATCGGCACAATAGTTTGCACAATTTTATTCAGTTATTTTCTTCAGGATTTCCTGTATCCTCTTCTTATCGTTTACTAGCAATCTTGGCAGAATATTTTTTATCAGTTCACCTCTCTTATTTCTGGATGTACAGCGCCAAATCTGAGTATTTTTTGAACGGTTAGGGAGTTCGAAGTTGATTTCTGGAATTTGTTGGATGAATAAGGTTAGTGTACAAAGCAAAATATTAAAGCGTAGCCTCGTGTTGTTTATGAAGAAAGATATTTCATTGCCCTCTCCTCTTTTGTCATCAAACACCATTTCATAAGTGATGACGTAGTGAATCGCGCTATTGCAGTGCCCTACCACTTCAGGAAAATTTGTGAAATGACCAAAGCAGGAATCCGTGAATTCTTTGTATGTGCTCTCTCCGAAATCCATTAATCTTTCACGGATCTGCCCCAATATCCTTTCTTTGCAATTCGAGTTAATAGTAAATTTCACACCTTGCATTCTTGGTCTCTTGTAGCTTCATCCAATCTGCACACACCAAATTGTATACACTGTAGTTTAAATTGTGTAATTAATAATTTTACAAATTAGGAGCTAGCTTACATAACATAAGCTAAATAATTCGAGTTCCCATATTATCGTGTACTCTTTACATAACACACAATGTAAAGATCGGATTTTTTTTTTCCCAAAACACATGAATGATTCAGAATGAACTCATATCACGACACCAGTACCAATAGGCAAGAACCGGAAAAAAAACAATAAAACAACAACACACGACTAAACAAATGATGCTCGTGCAATACGACTTTTCTAAAATATTACCTCCGGCTCAGGGTTTATGAGACCTTTTACATTGATATGTGATGTATAAAATAATGAAAGGTGTCAGAAATATTGAGCTGAATACATATAACAAAGAATTCAACACCCTATTCTCATTACTTATCAATTGAACGACCTAAATTTACGTTCGTGTTTTAAGAAATAATTTTAACAGTAAACTAATAAAGATTTTACCTGTTGAATAGTTGCTTTCTCCTTTTGCTTTTTGCTATGTCGCATTAAGTCGGTGTTCAACTCCTCGTCCATATTCTTTTCACTTCTAACGTTTTTCCTTCTCTTGCGACTTCGGTTGCTGCATTCACGTTTGCTTTTCGTGTTCTCATGCTTTGGTGTAATGGTGTAGTTTATATGAAACAGTATCAAACAAATGTTAACTTCAAAGTACAGTGTATACTGAATGCATTGATCATGAAATTTTCTCAATCAACATCATCGACACAATTATTTAATACCAAATAAAAAGACTCTCGAACACACGAATACAAATTAATAACACGATAAAAAAAACTCACGGATACACGAACACATGAATTCGGGCAGCTGTGTAATCCAAAAAACTCACGAATACACGAACACACAAGTACATGAATCAGAATCCAAAGTGACAGTAAATTAAGAAGGGATAAAAGAATTACATTTTCATTCAAATATTTTATCAAACATGTGGTGGCCATTTTTTGAATACATATTCACTCACGTTTGCTTATTGTGTTATCATGCTTTTGTGTAATGGTATAGGTTACATGAAACATTATAAAACAAACGTTAACTTCGAAGTACCGTGTATACTGAATACATTGAACCTCAAATTTTCTCAATCAACATCATCGACACAATTTTTTGTTACCAAATAAAAAAACTCTCGAACACACGAACAAACGAATACAAATTAACAAATCGATTAAAACACGACTACATGAGTTCGGGCAGCTGAATATTCCAGAAAACTCACGAATATACGAACAGTTACTAGTTAATTATCTCAAAATTAAACTATTTAATAGTAGAAAACAGTTGCTAGTTAATTATTACGGAGTACTATATTATTCTTAAACTAACGGCTTTAAATAAATAAAATTGACATACAAAGTTTTTTTGTCATAAACAATCTGACCATTAGGAATCCGAATCTACAAGAATAAAAAATCTAACGGTAAAATTCTTAAGAATTAAGTACGTCTCAAAAGTACAAGATGATGGAGCTGGCGGTGATGGACAAGTTATGTTGTAGCTTTACTGGGGACCGCTACTTAATGCCAAACCAAAACCCCTCTATATATTTTATTTTATTTTATTTATTTATTATTATTAGTATTATTTTTATTTTTTAAATTGAAAACCTTTAGATCGCGTCTAATGTAAATATATGGATAAATATAATTTTTTTTACATCATTGTTAAATTGAAAATTTTATAAATTTGTCTGGATAGATTGGTGTTCTTGTTTGTAGTAAAGCCAAATACATAACTACAAAACCTAATTTTGTTCGCTAAACCGAATCAAACCTACTCAAAATAGCTTCGATTCGGTTTTTCAATTTCTATTATTTTTTGGAATTTTTGCTTATATTTGAGAATAAGCACATTAATATTTCGTGAAAACAATATGTCCGGATCTGGTTAATATTTGCTACAACAATGATATTGTGTGCATTTGTAGGCCTACTAGTAACAGGGTTAATGCTTGAAAACACAATGGTAAAAGGCCACGTGTTTAAATCATCCGTAGAGTGGCCTTTAAAATTTAACGTTATAAATTGTTCTAAAATAATAATTAGTGTTGTATTTTGTGGAACTTGATATTTTATAATATGATATTATATGCATAAGAAAGTATAAAAAAGAAGTGTCCTAGTACTTACGGGACCATTCTGTATCAAATTGAACTTTGTTAATAAGCGTCGTAAATTTATGGGACCATTCTGTACCAAATTTAACTCACGACTCGTAGATTTACATTTCCTACTACCTTAGACTTTAATATATGTACATCAGTATAGACTATAGACTTGTCCCATGAGATTTACTCTACTGTAACAAAATAATTATTGAAATGATAGGTATATAGACTTGTCCCACGATTTACAAAAATAATTTATGATTTGATTTTGTAGATCAACTAACCCTTGATGCATTTTTTTAAAATCAAGAGTAGCATCTACAATATCCAATACAGAAGCAAAAAATATAATAATAATAATAATCAGATACCAGATCCAGAAATCCAGATTAACACATGCTCCATAACAAAAGATGCTTTCGCAATTGATCAAAATATATACCCCATTAAACAAATATAGATAACCAGTTGAATCCCTACATCTTTTTTGGCCAAGGGAAATCAAAGAATATGAATATATGTGTGCGTGTTGTGCGCGTGGCAGAATCCACTTTCCAATATCTGTTTACTCATTAAACTGTTAAGTAGAGAACTGAAATTTCCATCATTCTTTAACTATATAGCCCAGAAAAGGAATGCAGTGATATCTCACAAAATTGTTGGGAATGATTGCCTCGTCAAACTACTCCCAAGATAAGAACTGAGTTCCCAGATTTCCCTCTCTGTATAAAGGCCGGGTTTTCGACTAAGCCTTCTTACGCTTGTTTGTGCAGAGATCTGCACCAAGTTAGTCACAGTTCAAACAAAAGAACAAAGAATAACAGCAAACTTGGTAAAAGGTGTAAGAACTCAATAATCAATGGACCAGCCAGAAATGAAAACGCAATACGAGCTTTTGACTGATTTTTTTGGGACTTTTATCAGTAGGTGCAAAGCATAGTCACATTAGGAGGCATTCACTTTGAGTGATAGATTAGACTGACAATATTTATGATCAAGTATTTGAAGGATTAGACAATCAAACAAGCTCGAAATTATTACATCCATCAAAAGTATGTAGTGAATTTACCTATATTATCCTTATCTGTGTAAGCTATATCTATCACCCAGAGTAAATACCCTCTTAATGTTGTATGTATCAGTTATAGGAGAAAGAACTTACTGAACTACTGAGAAATCTGGACCAAGATGAATGAAATGGAATACAAACACACTGAGATGACAACCGCAGCAAAAAAATTGTAGAACAATTTCTTATCATCTCTTGTGGGTATAAAAGCTGACTTGAGTGTGTTGGTGAGGTCAAAAAGCCGGTAAGATATCTGCAGCAGCAAACAAATTACAGATTAAAAATTTGCAAAGAGCACAGCATTCGGTGACTTGACATAAAGATTCAACATATGGAGAGTAACTAACCAGGATATAAATGGCAGTTGTGAGCATGAAGTTGAGCATAGGATAATCTGGAATAAAGGATAGCAGCCATTTAGGCTGTCCATTGGGTACATTAGATCTGTAATACATCAAAAGACACCTGTGAGCCCTAGTAAATTGCATTAAGTTTGCCTTTGCTAAATCTCGAATCATCGAAAATGCTACAACGTAATCAAGCTGAATATTTTGTAATAACCAGTCAATTTGTTAATTTGTTAAACATCTGACTATATTATGTGTAGAAATAGGTCTGTCATGGTTGAATACAATGGTCATACTAGGATAGAGATTCTAGTCATATTAAAAGAAAAGATAAACTGAATTGCTACTCCAGATTGCAACAATATACTGAAGCCCTCAAGCATTTATCACCATAAGTAAGATGTTAAAACACAAGAATAAACACACCTCAGCCAGATGTGGAACTGGGAAATATAGGTTTCCAGAGTAACTTTGCCAAGCCACCTGGAAAAAAAAGCAGCACTTATGTAATCTAGCAAATGTGTGATATGCTGACATATGTCGAGATGTAAGGAAAACCTTCATTTCATAAACTACAGCAACATCTCAAGAAAATAAAACTTACGCAAAAAGTGTTAAGGAGAAGTTTCTAAGTTGTTGGCTGAAATTCCGCAAACAAATGTAGACACTGTAAAAAGGGATAGAAGCAAATGAGAAAATAGGTCTTTGAAAATCGCTTCCACCATACAGCATTAACTATGCTAAGGCGTTGAAAAGAATCCTTCTCTAGAAACTTTGAAAGAACTGTCACTAATTAGAACAAAACAAAGTTTCAGTACTTACGTTATGGGAATCCATGATGTGTACGGATGGAGCTTGTTATATGCAATTTTGTCCAGCTTGTAAATGTATTCATACCATAGGTAGCCAACCTACAATCCAGTATTTGCTCTTGAGTTCCGGCAAACCTTGACGAAGAAATTATCTACCATTACACATCATAAGTAATTATATTAAGCGACTCACGATTAAGGTAACAGTGACAACAGATGTCTTGATGGTACGTCTCCTCTTCGGCTCAGATTCCTCCAATTTTTCCATCAACTTTTCAACCTGTAACGATATAAATGTCTTAGTTCATAATCCGTGCTAAGAAAATATTGAAAATTTTGCAATCTTGGAGAATTACATTTGGGTGAAAATAGGCATAAATCATGCCGATGATCCAAATATAACGATCAAGCCCAGACCTAAAATGCCACTCATGGAGTCGAGGAAGTTGTGGTTTTGCCGGATCATTATATCCTGTCACATACAACAAATACAGCTTACCGAAATTGAATTGCCTAAGGAGAAGATGTGAATATAACCAAAAAAGGCACAATGAAACTGGTTCAGCCGTTCAGGCAACAAGATAGAATTAAGGGATCACAAACCTAAAAGAAACGTGAAAGGACTCCATAATATTTCAAAAACTCCAGGAACTTCCCATACAAAGATAACCACAAGAAAGCATGTCACAATCTTCAAAGCCATGACTGATCTTATCTCATTATATTGGTGGCCAATGCCAAGAGCACCATACACCATAAGAGTGAAAAGGGTATGCATTGGGCAGATATAGTATAGCATGTAGTCGTTATTAAGAACAATACAAGCAAATGCCACAAAAAAGTTGAGCCTCCACATCATCTGCATTAGAAAACGCAACTTAATTATACCGATTATTAAAAAACCAAAAAAGAGCAAGAAACAGAAACATATTGTAATATTACCTGAGCAAATCGAGCAACACTAAAATCTTTACGAATATAATAATAGGAGAAGTTTCCGAAGCCAGTCATCCAAACATATGCAGCAATGAAAATGCGAATTGCATTGTAAATCTCTGTTGCGGCAAAGTAATGGTACATCAAAAAGAGCACCTACAACAAGCACAGTACAATGTCAAACACTTCCCCAGCAGAAAGAGATGATTATCTGAAAACATCCAGTATCGAAAAGCCTATATTTATTTTTTCATGCATTTCCAGTATAACATTAAATGTATCAAAAAGAATACTCACCTGCATCCATCCTTTCCACTCCTCAGTCTGATGGCGATTAAGGTATAGAATTGATTTTCCAGAAAAAGATGATTTGTCGTGGTGCTTTTTAAGAGAAGTCATTGCTGAAGCTATGATGAGAAGAATAAACAGAAACATAAACAGATCCCGGTTGTAGCTCTGTCCAACAATAGTAAAATGAGAAAATTAGATAAGACCATTCTCATTATAACACATCATATAGAAAAAGGGTTGTAGAATTACTTTTGCCCTTTCTTTATATTGAATCAGGATATATAACTGAATACTCCCTCCGTCCTGTTTGAGACGTTACACTTTATTATGTTATACCTCACATATATTCAAAAATTGTAACATCTAGAACGGGGCGGAGGTAGTATTTGTAAAGTTGCTGTTTTATTATTATAAAACATATTTTTCCAACTTAAACTTCGATGGCACAGACATAAATGCTAACAGACTGACTTATTGTAACGAATATCAACAAGAATAACTGAATAACAGAGAAAGATAGTGGCACCTTGGTAGAATCTGAAAATATATCTGTACGATCGCATACATAAAAATAGAACAAAATTCCCCCAAATTCAGCCCTGCACCAGTTATATTCTGTTAACAAATGAAACAAGCAATACAGAAACGTAAACATCATCAATTAACTCACATTGCTCTTAACAACAGACGATTCTCAAGTAAAAATGCGTCGTCCATGGTTAGAAACCTGTTAATCACACATCGGGTAAGTCTGAATTCATCAATTTTTATGTTAGTATTAGAGAAAACCGACCTAATTATGTTAGTCTTAATGGATGGAATGGACGATTTTGTAGATGCTGATTTAGTGAGACCGCCTTCCATTAATACTGCTCGCTCATCTTCTTTAATTGTTTCACTTTCCAATGCATCCAGGTTATTATCTGAATGGCTGTGGCAAAGAAAAAGCAAGCCGTGTATAATAGGAGATAATTAACAGATGAAGATTTGATAATGGATACTATATCCTATGGGTCCAAAGTGTTTAGACATGAAAAGCCATGGGAGCTTACACTTTAGAAGGGGACGATGATTTCTTATATTCCAACCACTCAGAATATATCCATGAGACAATAATTGGGATTACTCCAAGCAGAAATGACACCTGGGAAAATCATAAATATAGATTTCAAAGGGAGTGACAATCCTCAAATATAACAAGCAAAAGCAAGAGGAGAAAACATATAGTAATAGCAAACAACATGAAAGCTGTGCATTTTGAAATTTATCATCTGATCAAGATTTTATGGGAACAAGTGAACAACAAAATTATACATTCCGACGACAAACTGAAATATTGGAAAGCTAGATGCATGATTTTGATCCCCCACACTCATTTTCAAATTATGTTCGCATTACGTCAAATTTCTCATTTTAAACTTTTTCCACCCAAGGTCTACTTTCTTTGATCCTAGTTATCCTGTTGTGCTTGAACTAAAAAGGAAGGGTCTGAGAAGCATTATATTAAAATAAAGTTGAATTGAACCAAAACAATAACAAGCTCACAGAAGGCATAAAAACATACGAGCATCATCACTGATACATATAGCACTCTTTTCTAGTAGAAGCTGCATTGTTGCATTTATTACAAGAACCAACCTATGCGCTAAACTAAAGCTTCATGTGCCAAAAAACCGAACAAATAAAATTAAAGTAGAAATCGCATCTTAGCAATTCCAAAACCTAGATTCAAGTCCAAGAAGCAGTTAAACCGATCAGTCCAAGCGATCTAGATACTAAACAAAACAAGTAGAGTCAATGAGCAAACTAAAGCAATCATTCCCCAACAAAAAAAAGTAAGTCATCAGTACTGCTAATCACAGCATGCAATGAGTATCCACTATGAAACTTCTTTCAACATCCACATCCGAAATCAAGTAAATCTTCAACTTCCTCAGAAACTCCCAATTACAGAAACTGAAGTAAAATCAAAGCAATAATGAACTCATAAACATCGAAATCGTACCTGTCCAGGCGTCACAGGCCCAGAATCCACAGCCATTTTCCCCAGAAGAAATAACAAAGAATCTATCAAATCAAACGATCAAGCACCCAAACCAAATCTACAGAAATCTCATGGATCGAGTGAACGCACGGAACTGAGGTGCATACACACACAGTGAATCACTGAGACGCAGTGGAAATGCGCCGATATAAAAGAGAGGATACTACAGAGCCCTAGAAATTGGGAGAGGGAATGCAGAGATCTGAAGCAACAATTGAATAGATATACAGGAAAAACAGAGCAGGAGTCAGTGGGTGGAATTGACGTCGTCGTTTGCTTCACGAATCGATAATGGAAACTTGGTGGTCGAGATGTCTTTCTCTCTCTCTCCCCTCTCTCTCTTCTCTCTCACTCCAACCAACCAACCAACCGTTGAGAGGGTGGTTGCAGTTCGTGTTTATGCATTTTCTATTTTAGTTCTTCAATTATTTTTTTTCCTTATTTTGATTTTGAAGAAGAAAATAAACATGTCATATTTTAAAATGGAAATTCTGATATATTTCTTTTTTTATACTTTTCTTGGAATATCTACTTTATTTTGTTTTGGTGTCGGAAAATGACATATTAAAACACCAAATTTTGCAATTTCAGAAAAGTATTTCATAATCCGGTATAGTATCTTTTCTAGGTAATTAATTTTGAGAGTGATATATATGTATGATAAAGTGTATAATCAACTAACAGAAGAAACTCCCTATTTTGGGTTGGAATTTTCTTAAATAAATTTGTGTAACGTTTCTTTTAAGGGTGACTTATCTAATACTTTAACTATCTAAACTTGATCATTATTGCATAACCTCGAGTTTGCAATATTTTCTGAATTTGTGATTAATGTCTCCTTAATTGTATAACACAAATTAAGTTGAAGACAGCAAAAATAAACAAGATATTTAAGGAGAAAATTACAAAAGATATGAGCTTGTTTACACATCATTTATTATACTGTACTATAAAACACTGGAAATTTTTGAAATTATGGAGAAATTAATCTGGAACAAAGTTACTTGAAGACCGTCTAATGATGATTATATGGTAATTATGATTCTAAATATGTCAATGTGCATTACAAAAATATGATTATCATGATTTAATTTAGTTGATGAGAACTGATAAGAAAGATAGATACTGGGAAATACTCATAAATTTAATTACTCCACTTTAGACGTTAATGACTATTTAATTATAAATTATTGATTAGGTTTACATTGAGTGTACATAAAGCTAACAGTCAAGAAGCTTTAGTAGGAGGGTAAAATTGGAAATCCAAAATTTTACATTTAAATGAACTTATATAAAAAATGTTCCAATCATGACGATGCTTACAACTAAATCTTGTCTGATTAAGATAGTTACACTACAGATTTATGGGACAAGCTTGACTCCTAAGTTTGCTTAATAGGAGTATAATTCTATAAAATTATTGTATCTTAAAATTTAAAAAATAGTTTGTAAGTAACGCATTTGATATACACTCTCTATTTGTATCAGTATACATGTGTTATGTTTTGTCCCTAATAATTAGTGGATTTCATGTTATAAAACTTAATCCGATCCAAGAAAAGTTTTAGTCCAATGGGATTAGGCCCATAGGTAATGGCTTTCAATAACACAAGTATTTAGCTTCACATTCAATGAACAAGAAAAAGCCCTATTTTTTTTTTATTTTTTTTTTGAAATCCTATTATTCCCAGTATCTAATTGCATCTTATATTTAACTATTACAAACACATTCATATATGAACATATAATTCAATTCTTTTTCATATTTATTTCTTTATATGTAAAATTATGATGTTTCGCCTCATTTTATTTGCTCTTTGATACACCATTTGAAAATAAAGGATATCGTCGTTGTTTCGTTTACGTCCCTCATTAACTAATCGAGTAGACTAAGAATTTTTTTGTTGAAGCACATGTATATATTCTTTATAATGTGCACGACTCAAATTTGGTGGGGTGTGTCAAATCTAAAATAGGATTGTAATATTTTGATCACGTGAAAATTAAGTAGGGCGGCTAGGACTCAGGTCATTTTATTCAGCATAGATTCTCCTATCTAATTAATTGACAACGTGTCATTCCTAGGATAACTAACTGTTTACATATTTATTACTCGTATATAGTTTCCTCAAATTATTATAAGCGACCGAATCGGATTCTCTATTGCATTTATGTATTGTATCTTCTATTGCAATTACAGATGATTGACAAGTGTTGAAAATGTTTCTGAAACATATAATTTTGCTTATGAAATATTTTAATTATTACTGGTTTTGGAATTATTTTTAACACGTGTCAAACATCCATGATTGCAATAGAAGATATAACCCGAAAATACAATAGAGGATTCGATTCGATTGACGGCCATCGGGCTGGTAACTCGGGTGGTAATATAATTTTTCATTATAAATATTAATTACTATGATTTACTACGTCATAATAAATCATAGTAACTTGGAACATGATTGAGGCATTAAAATTAGGAAGAAAATCCCATCTATACAATATACTTATAAAAGTAGAATGGTTGGCAAAAATTGCAAAAATATCATTTTCTCTCTAAAAGTAGCCATCAATTTGTCCACAAGTTTTATCAAGATAATTTAATCCAAATAGTTATGAATAAATACTTTTTCATTATTTGCTAATACATTTATTTTTGTATTAAATTATTTTATTAATTTCTTTATTTTGCTATACATCCACTGATCCATATGTTGTTTATTTATTTTTTCAATTTTTTTTTCTATTGATATTTTGTGTAAAAATTGTTGTGGCAATAGAAAATTTAGATATATTGTCACAAACAAAACTAATTATTGATTGAAGATTTGTAAAATAGCATAACTAAGTTAGATTTTTAAAGTTATCGGTCGAAAAATTTACTGTAATCATCCATCTATTTTAGAAGGTTTTTATTTCAATTAAAATTTTATCCGTACAAATTCATGATTATTATACTTCATTAAACATCGATTAAAAGAACTAATCTTCCCTGCATCACACGGGTGACACACCAGTGATAACAAAAAGTTAAAATAAAAGGGTAAAATTATATATTTCGGGTACACGTATGTGTGAGTGTATATGTGTTCTCTTAAGAAAAACTTCGATACAAGCACAATTTGGTAGACCTAAATAACAAACAATGTAAGCACAATTGCTCTGATTAGAAATGATAACATATGTATATAATGAGTGATTAGTTACACATATATTATACAAGTAATGAATGGGAGTAAGAAATATATAGATACTAATATCATGCCCCTATTAAAACGCATAAAATAATTCGTTGCATACATGCATTGCATATATATAGTGAGTAATATTGTTTTAGTCTCGTACATAAAACATAGAAATTAAAAAAATTAATTAAGTAGTGCAAGCGTAGGTGTGTAAGTTAGTTGTTTGAGTACTTCTTAGGGTTCCTTTTTAGGAAAAAGTGGAGGGATAATATCCTGCAGGAGTCCATAGCCATGAAACTGCTGGTGATGATGATGATGGTACAAACTGCTGCTGCTGCTGCTGCCCCCATCGTAACCGTAGAGGTGAGGCATCGTCTGGAGCAAGAGTTCTTGAGGGAAGGTGGGGCCCTCCGATGATGAAAACTGTAGTGGCATCGAGGAGGCTCCGAATAATCCGGCCATGTGTCCCCGGAGTGTTGCCGGAACGTGGTGGTTGTGCTGGCCCTCGTAGGTGGTGATCACGATCGAAGGGTCCTGGAACGATCTCTCCACTCGTTTCTTCACCGGGCATTTCTGAGTCGTGCACCTATAGTAGCTTCTGCGCGATATATATGTATGGACTTTTAATAATTAAGTCGTATACGAGATGTAACATCAAATTGAATGAAATGAAACGGTATGTCAATGGGAGAAATACAAATAAATACATTTGAGATCCTCCATATCATTTTTGTATAGCATTAATTATTTTTTAGTTTAAGTTACTATAATTTAGTTACACAGTTATCATCTTCATTTAAGATTTATAATATTTTTTTTAAGCTTCAAATTCATTTTTAGTTAGTACACACGCACTGCATATATAAGATCTTCACTTGCAGTCGTTATGCATTCATTGAACCTAATTAACTACAGTTGATGAAAGAAAAAAGTGATGGTCGTGACAATGACAGAATATATAAGTTGAAAATAATAGCAAAATGTTTGGATCAATTGCATTTTCTCCGGAAAAAAAAAAAAAAAACTATTTGCATGATTATTATATCATGAAAAATAGTGTAGTGCTCATATTAGGGTTGCGTTCAAGCTACAAAACAAGTACTACCAAGTTAGTTCATATATGAGACATAATAATTAATTAGCTAAATAAATCTGAAATCAAACATTCAAGTTGGTTATAAGTTAAAAAAAATAGGGAGAAATTATAAAAATGAAGAGAGGAAATGAAAGTAATTAATTACCTTGGATAAGGGCTGTTTTTGACAGCTTTCTGCCCATATTTTCTCCATCTATATCCATCTTCTAAGTGATCTACTTCACTCTTTGTCATGAAAGCAAATCTTGGCTGCCTTTCCTTCTTCGAATTCTCTTCTCCTTTTTTCTTCCCTTTACCTCCTCTTTTATTAGAAATATTTAATTCCAAATACTTAATTAATTAGATACCATACACATGTAACTAAGATAATTAAGATAAGATAGTAAAATTAATAATAATTACTCTTTCTTGGAGTTATCTTGATCATCTCCATCACCAATGGCGGATGAATCCTGCAGTTTCCCTTTCTTACTCTTGGTGGAATCCTCTTCGGCCGCAGCCGCCTCGGTGGAGGAGGACGAGATGGAGGAGTTGGGCGTAGCCGGCGCCGGCTTCTCCTCCTCTTTCGACGTCGGAAAAGGGCCATAGGCGGCGGCGGAGGAGAGAGAGTTCTGGTCCGTGGATCCATGCAAGAATTCTGTGAAACCCAGCTGGAAGGCAGGATCAAACATTTGGAGGTGAGCGTCGGAGCTGGCGGAATAGGGAAAGTTGGCGGTGTTGCGGCGGTGGTCGTCGTGGTACGGCTGGTGGTAGAAGAATTCTCTCAGATCTTCAGACATAATCGAGAGCTAGCTGGGGATAAAAGAGTGGAGAGTAGAGAGAGAGAGAGAGAGAGAGAGAGAGATGGAGGTCTGGGCTGAAGAGGTTAGTTTGCAATATATGCTTTCTTTATTTAAAGCTTTGACGAGGAGAAGATTTTTGTTGAGGTCAGTAGTCGTATATAAATTAATTTATTCTCGTGGGTTGTTGGTCATCAGTTTAAGTTTTGAATCTCATGTCTTATTCTATTATTGCACTGCAAAAATATTTAGTAAGAATATCATAAAATAGGTATATTCATATACAGAAATGTTTTCCTACCCACGGTGGACACACTTAATGTGTCCACCGCTTATGTGGCAGTGTCACGTCGTTAATATTTTCTATTTGGGGTTTAATTTTTATTTTTTTTTAGAATTTCATTTTTTTTGATATAGTTTAATTTTTATGGTATACATTTAAATTAATTTTCTTATTTAAAATATTATCACGTCATTTGTGGATATATTAAGTATGCCCACAGTGGGCATTGGAGCGTTTTTTTTTTTTTTTTTTTGACCATATGAGCTACTCATTCATATATGACATTTTGTCTTGTATATGCATACACCACGTATATATATCGAGAATATTATATACAGTATGCAAGAGAAAAGATCTCGTGTGACACGAGAATTAGATGGTTATGGAAATATATAGAAATAGAGTTTGAAAATGGAGGTACCGACCCCACTTTATAAAGGTGAGGTTTGACAAAATGAAGTCGATCGAAGAATGGACTCATTTCTCACTACATAACCTTTTCTTCTTCTTCACCAACAATTATTCCATTTTTGCTGCTCATATAATTCATATAGCAATCAATCGATTATAGATAAAAACTTATTTACACCTTTTGCCTTTCTATAGATTATAGATAAGGCAGTTTCATTATTGAGAATTATAATATAAATAAATAGATTTCACACCTCTATACAAGTTCGAGCTTATAGATTAGATGAAATTCTATCATTCATGATGATATATCTCATACTTTATACTCCCCATCTCATTGATAAATGGCTGGTTGACCACTTTTTTTGTCTGGGACGGAGGGTATTAAGAAATTATGTATAAATAAAGAAGAGTAAATAGCATAATTGACCCTTGCGCTTCATGAAAATTACATAAAATATCATTGTGTTTCTTTAATTTCACAAAACAATGCCGTATTTAAAATAAAAAAAATAAAAATTAAGTTACCCGATCTAGAGCTCTCAACTTATGTTTTAAAATATGCACAAAATATTCATAATATTTTGACATGTGTTTTGCTAACATGTCAAAATATTCATAATTTGTTCGCTTTCATAAATGAATTTTGGTTTCTTATGCAATTTACTCAAACAATAAATAATTAATGGTCAAGACATAGTGTGTATTTATATAGTAGCATAATTTTAATTAAAATATAAAATGTAAGGAACACTTCCATTCGTACGTGCTGTCTAACAAAAGGAGGCAAATTAAGGAACTATAAATGTAAAATTAGGGGAAAAAAATAAAAAAAATCAAGAAATAAATATAATAGTACTAGTAGTTAAGAGGAAGGATGGCTGGGAATTGAGATAGCGAAAGTCAACCATGACTAAATTTGTGAAGGCGGGTAGCGGAGAGGCGGTCAATGTTTCAAACTCAGGGCCAACATCAGTCTGAACACGTGTCTTTATTACTGCACCGCCACTTGACCTTCACTGCCACGTGGCATGTGCTCTATGGTTCGCTTGCATTCTCTTTAAGCTCGGTGAATCATAGAACCAAAAACGATGATAATTATTTATACCTTTTTTCTTTCTTTCTTTTTTTTTTTGAAGAAACTGCAGACGCAATTTATAATCTAACATGTTTCTAAAAGAACAGACAACTTTTAAATTCCTCGCCGAAATCAATTTCATTTGAGTATACTATTTTTTTCCAACTCGATGTGGGGTTAAACTTTAGCCTTTATGTGTGTAAATTTGTTTTAGGAAACGCACGAGCTACCGCACGCACAACCATACTTACTAATGGAGGGAGAGAGAGAGAGAGAGAGAGAGAGAGATTAATTTTCAAAATCTGGCCATTTTTGGCTGGAAACCCTCGGTCCCCATTTTTCTCATTTTTCTTCTCTTTTGTTTTTTCATAATTTTCATGTGGATTTTATTTTCATATAATTCCATGTCAGCAACAACTAGTCCAATCATATTTCACGTGTCTAAGAATTTATTCGGTGCTAAATTAATTAAATAGTTTTTATTTACGAAGAAAGAAGACCACATGCATAATTTCGTATATAAATGCTATACTAAATTACTAATCTCATCAATTCGTGTTCACGTGTTTTTGTTGATATTAAATCGGTAGTTGAACCATAAATAATAAGGGGGGGGGGGGGGGGGGGGGATGAGTTTTACTTTGAAGGGGAAAATTGAATTTCAAATTCATCTTTCACTAAAAATATTTGTAAAATACTTTGTTTTTCAAAAAGGAATACGTAAACCAAAGAGGGATAAATTTAAAAAGAAAAAATATCTAAAACCCAAAGTGCAGTATGAGGATGCGAATGAGAAGGTATAAAAGTTTGACTATTGTTGAATGCAGCCAAATTATGTAGCTAGGATTAGGCAAAACCTTTAGTCCTATCAATAAAAAAGTTGTGGACTGATGGGAACTAATTATTTTTTTTAAATGTATAGTTATTAATTTAGTATTGACTTTTTCTTGGTACTATTTTATTCAAATATTTTCCGTACTCGCGTTGTTTGACAGAATATAAAAGCTTAGCTAGGGTTTTGTCTCCTTATACATTTTATTTTTCGACCCAATTGTGTGATAATCTTCCACTTAATTATTATTGAGAAGATTTTAACAAGGTGTTACAAATGTAGGGACGTACATTATTGCAAAATATGATATAAATGAATATATGGATTCAACATATGAAATTATTTCATAATATTAGAGTCTTAGGATAACACTGAGGTCTTGCGTTTAGATCTCACTCATGAAATCAACTCTCGCTACTAATCATATAAAAAATGTGTACTTGTTGAGTTAGAGTTGAGAATCAAGCCCACAAGTGATCGAGATGAACATTGAAAAATATAATATAGATGAATATATTTTACGCGTCTCTACAAGTTTTCCATCTTTTTGACGAGATGGTCCGATTTAAATACAAGAATCCATTTCAAAAATTCAATGCAAAAAATTGAGTTTATTTTCAAATTTCATTCCAGATATTTTATATATAGTCGACTTACTTTCATTTGAGTGTGAAAATTGATATAAGGCCAAACATATGGTACCAAAAGGAGTGTATTATAATTAATAAGTACATATGTTCATCTCAAACTCTTTATTGGTAAACTAAACTACGAGATTAAAAAGTAATTAATAATAAAGTTTTGAATAAAATATATATACATGTCGTTGATCAATCGAAAGGTAGTATGTGGCATATCTCCTAATCAGTTGAGCTGTTAGTAGCTAAATAACAAAATTAGGCCCAAATCACCAATGATATATGGTTGCTTTACAAATCAAGACAAGTAATTATCAGAGTCAGAGGTCGCCATATATACTATGTACTGCAATTGAAAATCATAATATTTAGTTAAATTGCCTAACTTATTAGCATTTCGATATATATATATATATATATACACCTACGTACGACTAAATTACAGTGCTAGTTAGTGTATAATTCCTGTATATATACATGCATTCATTACCTAACTAATGTATCAATTACGATAGCAAGGATTATAAAATTAATAAACAACTATTAATTCATTGTGAAGGTCAAAAGGCTCCCCACCTTTTCTATTTTTTTTTATAAGAAAATGCATAAATATTGGACGACATATATGTGTACTAGTCCGCACGTACACGTCTTTTGTGAGCACTTTACCGTTTTTAAAGGTTCACATATCATATTCTTATATTTATATGATAATTATCCCCTTTTGTGTTTGAGTCGAAATTATTTTATTTATGGATAAATAGGATCACATCTTAAGTTGAATTCAATTGCATGTCCTTTAGGAGTGGACATCTTAATTTTTTTTATTTTAAAAAAAGAGTCGAATTAAACCAAAAAAAAAGTGTCGCTTAACTCATAAATTCATAATTAGGGTTAAGTCACACATTGATTGAAAACTTAATTGTCGAGTGCAAAGGGGAAAAAAGTGACAACTCACTATGCATAGGGAAATCTGTGCTTATTTGTAGTGATGGTTGTTTAATTAAAGATCAGGGAAATTCTTGAAATGTAAAATTAGTAATAAAAAAAATTAAAATAAAATGAAATCATATTGACTTGATTTGCCCCCATTATGTGTGACAAAATGACCTTTGAAAAAATGTTGAAATTGTTATTGCAAGTCCCACAGTGGCAGGTTATTTGATAGGTACACATACCAGAAAAAAAAGAAAAGAAAAAGAAAAATAATCCATTGAACATTAATGACAAATCTTTATCATGGGTAAAACCCTAATTCTAGTATCGTACAAACTATTCCAATATTTTCTTGTATAATAATTAAGTATTTATGTGGATATTTATTTCTAGAGGGCTTGTTTCTCGTATATATTGTTTTGTTTGGTTCTTTAACACTACATGTATAATGATGATGACAATTTAATTTCATACTATTAATGAAAATTAATAAATTGAACTGCTACGAAAATTAGAACACAAAATTTCGGCAAAAAAGGAGCATATGCTTTATTAGTAAATATATATGGTCAAGGATGATGGAATAGACAAGAAGACGTTTCACATTTGAGGCTAATTAAAGCTGCAATTAGATAAATTAATTAAATCAAAATAGGTTTAAAAATGGAAATATTGACTCATTCAAAGCATTACAAGTGGAGTAGATGGGCACGTAATGATATGATTTTTGACTTGGTGATGCAAGGAAATGTCTAATCCGTTGATTAAGATTAACAAAATATCGGAAAAGAATGCAGATATAGTAAAATCTTGTTGATTCTCTATTGAATGCCGGAAGAACACAAGACAAAGACAAGGGAAACAAACCCTAATTCTATTATCAAATTCCAAAAGACATAATTAAATAGAAACCCTAGCAACTAAAATAATAAATAAACTAACATATAAATATTAATAACTATTCTCCACCACTTGGAGAGACTGATGCAGTGATGCGGATTTATCTATTTTAGTTATATACATATTTTACATAAAAAAAAGTGTATAAATTAATTATGGTTTTTTTACACCTTTGAAGACCGTATCTCTGAAGGGTTAATTCGTGTGGTGTAATACTCCCTCCATTTCGTTTATCTTGGCTCATTTCTTTTTTACCTTTTTTGGCACACTTTTTCACGCTTCAAAATGATGGGTTTTAAAATGGATTTTTGAAGAATTCTTTCTTTTACGGGATACTACGACTGTCGTAGTATCCCGTAAAAGAAAGAATTCTTCAAAAATCCATTTTAAAACCCATCATTTTGAAGTGTGGAAAAGCGTGTCAAAAAAGACAAAAAAGAAATGAGTCAAGATAAACGAAATGGAGGGAGTATAATTTAGGAAAAATGTTTCCTTTGAAAAAAAAAGTCTATAAATAATTTACTATGAAAACGATCACGTACCCATCGTGGACTAACTCATCGCCTATGAGGCAATGTTATGTGGATACTTTTTGATAATATATAATTTTAGGGTTTATTATTAAGTATGACCATATTGATATACATATATACTAAATTATTGAGTCACAACTCACTTGGTATGACAGTTGATCGCGTAATAATGTCATATCAGCGAAGGCATAGCTTGCAGCGGGATATGAATCATTATGTTACTTTGATGACTCATATTTCTGATCACCGTGGAAATACTTCACACTTAATGTGTTCCTTGCTAACGTGACAGTACCAAGTAAGTATTTCTTTATGTTCAATTTTTTCAAGTAGGATTTAATTTTTTTTATGATGAACCGCTCAATATATTTTGAGAATCAGCAGGGTAATATAATAAAAGAAAACAGTACAAAGAGAAGAATTCTTGGTCCGACCAGTTCTCTCTACTTTTGAAGAATGGGGAGATGTTGATGGGAGTGGGAGGAAGGGTTATGCCGCAATTATCTCTTCCCTTTTCATACCAGTTTTCATAATTAATCATGTATATTTATACTAATTAATTCCTTGGATTTGTTTTCTAATATTAGGGATCTTTTCATCTATGGTGTTTGTTCATCAGTCAAGCTCATTGTACAGCTCCCTAGTCCCTTCACCTCATCAACAATATAATTAATGTATATAACCTTTATTAATTACTAATAATCTTCCCTTTTTTCCTGAAATTATATATACTGGAATTAAAATTCTTATCAAGAAATTTAAGGCTACTTCAGTTTAATCAGCAAGTATAATGGACAACATGTAAAGTGTACGTATTAATTATTGCATTGCATGAACAATAATTGACTTGGTCTTATCCCAAATACTAAATTATAGTGGAGTACTTTCACTAGTGATTATAACTTATTTCAATTTCTTTTGAGCTTATTATACAATATTTGAATTGAAAATCCAGAAGAAACCCTTCTTTAATTCTTAATTATATATAGATGAAAAAACTGCAAAAGTCTGTGATTCGTTTCCAAGTCACTGTTTGACTTATCCCACTTTCTTTTTTGAAGAAAAAGATAAAGGTATGAGAAAACCCATATGTGCGTTTACGGAATAGCTTAATTTGAAGATCGATAGGATAAGATCGGAGTTTATGTCATGTGTTTGGGTGAGACTCGTATCTCACGATTAATCTCCATTTTATATCGGCTCGGCCATTGCATGAGTTGATTAGAAAAACGCAGTAATAAATATAACTAGACCAGTTGTGGCACCACAAAGAATGTACCCATTTTTCTCAAGGAAAAGATCGCCACCTAAAGAAGAGTTTTCACTCTAAAACACAATGCTCTTTCCAAGAACTTGAACATATTACATAGGATTGAAGTTATTCTTACAAGAATCGGCTTCTGTTTTGGCTCGAGTCTTCATGCAAGCAAACTCGTCTAGCCAGCCGTATTGCCACGAGGAGCCATACCTAACAGGAAAAGACTCAATTTTGTACTTGACCCAAACTTTTCAATGGCCTGAATCTTGTAGCACGGTCAATGATGAAGACGAAGCTCGTGTTTTTCACTCAGTGACGGCTTTCCATAAGATCGAGTAGACTGATCTTCCCACAGTTGCCAGCATCCAGCCTTTCGAACTGTTTGCATATTTTGAGAATGTCTTGCTCTGAAATCTTGCCCATCTCTTTCAGCTTGTATATCGCATACTCTGATTTACTGTTATGCAAGGAAAGAAACAGCAAAAAGTAAGAGATTTTGATCTATATAGTTAGACAAAATCTTCGAAGCCAATAACTTTTACTGCGATCGAAAACTGACACAATGGTGTTACTTTCATGTAAACACGAACTGGAAATTCCTTAATGAAGCCATGGAAGAAAGTAAGATGGAATATGGCAACATCAAGAGTAACATTTCACTATCATTTTGTTTTCTATGAAGCACTCTTGGAGCCAAAAAGAGTTTCTGCAAGTGTTATAATTAAAAAGCAACATTTTCAAAAATCACAAAATGTACTTGGTGGGTGAGTGCTTTATAAATCAAGATTGTGTTTTTGGCTGACATAATATCCAAACATGTTTATCTATAAAACGAAGCACGGAATTTATGGGGTTTACTTTGGGTGATAGAATAGATAGATAAAAATCATATAGGCTACTAATCTACCATTATACTCCATTTGATGGATTGATCGATTTTGAAATTATTTGATCATCAGATCCTTCAAATACTCAGTCGTATGTGTTTATCAATCTATCCTTCCACCCAAAGTAAATGCCCCCTTAGCTCATACTAATTCATAAATGAATCAAGAACAAATAGACCTTCAACTAAAATTCTGAACACCTAAATCATAGGAATGCAATCAGATGTCAACAAACAAACAATCACCCCGCGAATCAAACTATCAAGCATCATTTCTAACTTAAACGAGTGCGAAAAAGTAAAGAGGGACGATAGATACTAACGTGACGAATCCGTTGTTGTCAATGTCAGCTGCAAGAAACTGCGCCACAGTCATATGCTGATTGAGCACCCACTTTGCCATCCTCCTCTGCCTCCTGTGCACCCTCGCCTCGGCCAGGTAAAGAAAGGCTCTAGCCACAGCAAGAGTCGACACAAGCAACCAAATCGAAGCAAAAACCCGACCGCCTAAGGAATGAAACGCCCTATCACCATATCCAACTGTGGTGACAGACATAACTGACAAATACAAGGAATCCAACCAACCCAATCTCTCAACAAAATGCATAATAGCAACACCAATGCCAATACAAAGCACCACAACGCCTAAGGCCAACCCCACCTTCAATCTAATCCTCATCCTTCCCTTCTTCACATCAACTATGTAAGACCTAGTATCACTAGCTCCCTTACTTTTGATAGTCCTCAATAGATAATTCTCTTGCAAATCAAGCATATAGCTAACCATCCCAGTCAATAATATGTCAATGAATCCAAATCCAACCAACACAAACATGACTGAGAACAATTTAGTTGCAGCAGAATCTGGAGTAATATCACCGTATCCAATCGTACACATAGTAACAATGCAGAAATACAGAGCATCAACAACAGGGTGTGTCTCGTTTCCCTTGAAATTATCCCTATTAATGGAGTATATTACTACGCCTAGACTTAAATACACAATCAAAAGCACAACGCCCTGCCTCACAACCGATTGCTTACCGAACTGTGGGGGCTCCGGTTCAGGAAAATCGTGAAACTCGTTGATATTAGCCATGGCGGGAGCAGTCTTGGACCTATGCAGATTCTTGGAAGCTGGAGATTTCGATTTCGACCAAGAATGTTGGCTTTCTTGATCAAGATTTGAACTTTGATGGTCAAAATCTAAACTTTCGTCATTTTGTGAAGAGGGTTTAGGAGAATTCAGGGTTAAGGCTAAAGCTTCGAGAAAATCTGGGGTGGTGGAAGATGATGCAGATGTGGGGGGGCCGAAAATCAGCCTGTCTTTGAGTTCTCTGGACGAGGGGGTGAGAGGGGAGGGTGGAATCGTAATTTCGTCGTCCTCCGGAAGGCAGCGGAGGAAGGGCGGCGGCCGCGGCCGCGGCCTTCTGGGACTGCTGTAAGGGAGGAATGGCTCTTTCTCCATGTGAGTTGCTGGAGTGGTGGTGCGGCGGAGGTTAAGATTCTACGGCGGCGGCGACGCTGTATATGTGGCGGAAATTGAGACGGGAAATCTTATAATACTCCGTATTTGGTTAGGGATGAACATGCAAAGAATTAGGGTGGCACTTGGCAATGCATGAATAGGAAATTAAATGCAGGTTTGAATATTTTAATATTTAATGTTGAAAAGATTTGGGTCGAGTAGGACTGTAGGAGTGTAGGCTTTAGGGAACGTGGCGGTGTATCGGCGCCAGTTTAGGCCGAGCAACGTCACCCATTATGGCAAGTGAAAGTGTTAGAATTTGAAGGCATGAATACGTTAGTATAATATACTTCCATCTAACCTCATCTCATCTAATTAGTCAATCTTTATTATTTTATATCTCATATATATTTTTAAAATTTAAAAATAGACTAATTAGGTAAAACGGAAATAATAAAAAAAATTAAAAAAATTGGGTTGGAATGTTTTTCCAGCTATAATATAATCCTATAATTTTTTTTATCGAATTTATATTTAGATAATCGATAGGTTTTGGATTGGCTTGACCTTTCTGATAAAAATCTTCTTCTAGATTATTTAGACAAGCATGTTTTCGAATAGATCAACATAAGTACTCCAAAAGTTAAAATATTTGTTCCAGTTAAGAGTCGTATCACAGATTTTATAAAAAAAGTTAGGCTAAGAAAAGTTTGTTTTCCCAATTTCATGCAATAATCTGGTAAATAAAGTAAAATTACAACGAAAATCTTCATATTTGAAAAAGCAGATGCTGTTTATCCTCCATAATTAGTATACATGTATCCATACTAGCTTTCGCTCCACAACCAAAAAAAAAAAAAAAAAGAAGAAAAAGAATAAATGTGTTCTTACTAAACTGAGTGAATTTGAGACTCACATATAGATATAGTCATCCATTCACATTCCCTTTAGATAGTCTACTTTCTTGAGCAAGTGAGTGAGTTCATATCTGTAGGAGTGAAGATGGCGATGGGTAATGTTTCAAGCAATGCTTTTAGGATTAAAGTACATAGGGGAAATAAAAAGGATCAACAGCACCAGAAAGTGATTTTCTCAACACCCATAATAACAATCATATCATAACCCCGACTACAAATTGATAGTTATCCAAGAAGAGATGCTTAATCAAATTATAAAATGGGCTACACAATAACGATGTGTGAAATAAATATTGATCCATAGGATAGGATGGAAATCACAGCATGTCAACATGTAAATAATGCCTAGTTTGGAATCACACGCAAGCCCAGAAAAATACTTTGGAAGATGACTCAGGAAAGCCAGCTAATCGTCGTCGAGTACACTTGTACGCCTCCTAATCTGGGAAGCAACAGACCACTTATCAACGAATAGAAAACAAATGATCCTGACAAGTTCAAGAAGGATGACAAACAGCTAATTCTGGAAAACTTAACCACTGCTACTACTTACTGTCACTTTGGTTTCTTTACTTGTTTGGGTGTTGATTTGTTCGAGCAGCGTTATAAGCCTCTCTTCAGATACCTATTGTTAAAAAGCAAGAAATTTTTTGTATTCATTCGTCACAATTTTCTCTCAGACAACATGCATCACATTTAGGAACGCATACGATGAAACGTGAGAAAATGATAGCTACCTTCTCAACAATCTGACCCATTTGGGCAGCTCTCAGTATCACATCCTCAACCCCTCTGGCCTTCTCAGGTTTTACCAGCGCAATTCGAGCAACTGCAAAAATAGATGCATAAGAGTGAAGATACATGGATGATTCATTGCAGAACAAGATCTACTAGTGACACTTGAGTAAATTAGATACACCATCATATTATGCAGCTATGTTTCTAAATTTTGTCCATCTGCATTCGGAGATGTTTGTATGAGACTATAAACTGGAGCTACAAGGAGAAATTGTATTAAAACTATTTTTTATTTTTTATTTTCTCATTGCAGCTCAATTTAGCCTCAAATGTGAGAGGTCTTATTTACTGTTTCCATAATCATGACCATATTATCTAACGAGCATATGCTCCTAATTCGCAGAAATTTTGTGTTCCAACTTTTGTAGTAATACTAAATTTTCACTTACAGAGTTACGGTATGAAATGAACATCAATATACTTGTTGTGTACTCGTGTAAGAGAACCATATAAAAATAATAATAATAATATACAAGAAAAAGTTCTCTGAAGAAAATTCGTGTCAAAATTAGAAAATTATGAGCAAGTTAAAGCAACTCATATTGGATGAAGCGAAAATAATTCCACTTACGTCTTGCACGTGCTTCAGATGTCAAAATTTGTGTCAGCATCAGTTCTCTTTGTTCCTCTGCCTCCCTAAAATGCAATCATAATTTGAAATCAATAAAAGCCTTACAAGGTAACTTCTAGAAACAGATAAGTCCACCTTTTAGCCTCCTCCTGGGCTTTCTGCTGCTCGGGACCTTGACGACTACCCTGTAGGTAAATTTACAAGTAACTAAAACATGCCAAGAATTCAGAAAACAAAGAAAGCATAAACTTAGAAAGATAAAATAGAACAAAATGCAATTAATACTGCGCCACGTTGAGCCATCAGCTCCTGCATTCTCCTTTGCCTGATCGCATCCAGTTCTGGGTCAGCCTACATACAATCAAATCAATAAAAGTTAAAGCTAACAACAAGGACACCATATTTTGCCTCAAAATGGGAAATCTAAATGCATATAATGTTCAAGAACAAAATTAGAGTAACGTTAGCATACTTACTGAAGATTAATACTACTAGCCAAGACCAATCAGAAACACTTATAAAGAAACTGACACGATGCAAACCTCATCTATCTTCTTTCACTCCCTTCTCCGTTCTTAATCCACATTCCACGACCATTTATCAATTTTTTCGTTGGTTTGGGCCTGTTATCAAGTCCACTACCTATCTAGTATCTACATATAGGTTGCCTCACTTGCTATGATATTAATCAACCAGTTCAGACATTTTATAAGATGTTATCAAGCTACGTTTTCCTTTTGTCATCAAAAGAGACCATAACTACAAATTTTAAAACTTAAAAAGAAACTATGTTGAGTTTGTACAACTTTGGTAAGGATATCAAATGTTTCATTAAGCAGTATCAAGCATCTTATGTCATAGTGGCAACACAAATGCCAATTCGTTACATAATTAAACTTGAAACAGTCAACAAAAGAAACAACCCAAGAATTCATGATCTCAACCATGTAATTAGTTTCATATACAAAATAAGGATGTGTACAAGATGAGATCAAGCAATCACTCAATCAAGTAAATCATTTAGTAGCACATCTCTGCACAAAATCCCACACTGGCTAGAATTACATCATTACATCTCTGTACAAAATCTCAGGCACGAAATTTTGAATAGTTTAAGAGAGTTCTGTTTACTTATAATTTTATTTTAAGCACGCATTTCCTGAGCTCAATCCTTTACTAGCGCGGAAGCATAGCTACAGCTTACATGTTTCAAGAATTTTATACAATATAAAATAAATAAATTTAAAAAAAAAAGAAAAAAAAACCTAACAGCTTATCGTTTCCTAATTATTCAGAAAGAGATAATTTGGCTTCCTCTAAATTCTATAATCAAATCATATCCTACTCCAGAATCAAAATCTGACATCAGAACCCATGCGATCAGAAAAAAACCCAGAATCAGCTGCTGCATAAGTTCAAACTAACTGAATCAAAAAAGAGCGGAAAAAATATACAGATGCGATAGATAGAAACAGCACAACAAAAATAAATTCGACAGAATCAAATAGAAATTAAAAAACCCTAACAACAGCACAACACTGCTGATCGAGAGATAGATGGAAGAATCGAGTAAAGAGCACGACAAGAATTTGCTCACCATTTCTTTTCGCGGATTTGAACTCGGTTTGTGCTGAAAAAGAAATTCACATAATGAGAAAGAAAGAGTATATGTAATCGCGGCCCACGGGCCCACAACTGCGTCCGAATAACGCTATCGGGCCGGGTTATCTTTATCTTTATTCTCACCCGGTTCGGTGGCGGGTCTTCTCCAGTGCGCTCTTTCTCCAATTCTGTGCAATCCTCTCAATACAGGTCTTTTCATTCATTGGACATTGGGGTATTCATGGTCAAAATATCTCAAACTTAAGATTGTTTTTGAGGTTTTATCTATTTGTTTGATTGTGTGTAGCATGCTCGCGTTTTTGTGGCATTAACAGTTTTATGTGCAATGACATGATTTTCGTAAATACTTACATCCAACATCTTTCATTAAGACTATCTTTATCAGTGACCTTGTATATTAAGTAATAGCAAAAAGACGAAACAAAGTAATAGAGAATTCGAAATGAGAATAAAATTGATAATAAGTAGATTAAACTTTAAAAATAAATATTAACGGGATAATAATGCAAAAATGTTTTTATAGATTTTTTTTTTATTTTTAAATTCACATTTTCTAAATTCTCTTTAAATAGATACCAATATTGATAATTTTTGAAGCACAATCAACAATCCTCCCTTTCCTCATCATTTGACATTCATTCTTTTCTCATCTCTTTTTCATTATCAAAATCATCAATCCAAATTATCTTTCAATCTCTAAGCATCATCAAACTCTCAAAGTTACTCAAATTCTCAACTAGAAAGTTTGATTGCATGCTACTACATATGAATAAGATTAGCCATAGTACCCATCATCCCAAAATAATATGTAGAGAAATAGATGATATATGCATTGATGTAAGGGACTTCCCAATGTTACTATTGTTCGCGAGAATTTTATTGGATTTTTCCACACCCACCCACCCACACACACACACACACACACACAAATGTTTTTATTTGATTGTTAAATTTGTATTGGAATTGGATAGCTTATCAATGAAGACCTATAGCAAGTTGAGCACCAGTTCAATTGGTTTAGTTGGTTTCCAAACATCTCTATCAACCAAACGCATGTATTTGTTGTATTTATGGTACATAACTTGTACTAATATAGTTCTCATAGAACATTCTTGAATCTGAAGCAGCAAATAGAATTACCAGATGATGAATGAATAAAACCATGAAAAGGTCATTCATTCATTCATGAACCATCAAAATATGTCACCAGCTATACTGCTACCTTTAATAGGATGCAAGAAAAGAACCTAATGCAATTTATAGTAAAACAATGTGTTATTACAAAGATAAAAGAGAAAGACAACATGTCAGGACCATTACTTGCTAGTAGGTGTTATCCTTAGAAGGTTGTGAAGATTAAGACCACTAATCTTCGCAGCAAGTATGAAATCATTCTCAGTGAGCCCACCTGCACCAAGAACAAGATCGAGTATACCGAGACGTGTGAATTCACTAAGCAAATTCAAGTGAAATATATGTCTAGTGATAAGGAAATCAATGCACATAAGGAGCATCGCCTTTGTTCAATGAAAGATAAATCGTATTGGTTTTAATAATTAGGATCAATGCACATAAGCTTCACTAAGATGGATAAAATATATGTCTAGTGATAAAGAAATCAATGGGTACTATATTCCAAATGTAAAAACTGCATAGTCGACAAGAAGGTGATCTTACCCACTGCATGAGTCCATATGTCAATCTTTATGTTGTTCCATCCAACAAGATGAAGATCTGGGTGATGACCTAGATAAAAGAAGAAGAAGAAAATGAGTTAGATGGTGAACAGTAATCAGAATGCATGGGACCTCAGGATTGAAAGATTACGCCCAAGGCGGCATTTACTTTGGGTAACAGTTTAGATTGACAATGCGTATGATTGAGCATTTGAAGGATTAAGTGATCAATCAAGCTCAATATTACTCAAACCCCCAGTGTATGTGGTGGTTAAGCCTATACTGTTATCACTCAAAAGTAAACACCACCCTAATATTAGATGATGTTTTGAGAAAAAGCAATTTACAAACTAAAGGGCACATTATTGGATGAGCCAACCTGAACTTCTATGCTAATTATTAGTTACCATCAAAAGTCTGGATATCTGTATCTTGTTTATCCAAACAGAAAGATACAGCAGGAGATATTTGCTCATACAAGCTTCATTAAAGCAACATTATCTTATGGTAAGAAGAAAGAACTCTTAACTCCACTGTGAGGCTTCTTTTCCACAACCAAATTACCAGAAAGACAATCTCATTCAAGCTTAAGGATATCTTCTAATCAAAGAGATAGAGGAGGGGGTTGAGATACAAGATCTTATGGAATTGGCTTTAAGTGTTCATACAAAGAAGTCTATTTATAAAATTATAAGTGTATGGCCCTCTTATTTGGGCTTTTATATCTCTTACTAAAGCTTCTGCATGGTAGCATGCCCTTCTGGGCCCCTAGTGGATGGATTAAAGTCAATGGTACCTATAAGCACTTACTAATACTTGAAATCTATAGGTCAGACTGACAAACAACAAGGTTAAGCAATGGCATCATATGTTCTGGCCAAATAAATTGGAGTTGCAATGAAGGAAAGTCCAGAAAATATCCAATTTCAACGGGATAAACTTATGAGGTATACCTTCAGCTTCTGCAACATCAGCCACAAGCCGAAGAAACTCCATTCCTTTGACAAATGTCTTAACTTTCCAAGACTGATGCAGCTTCCAAGAACCATTTTCATTCACAAGATTCCATCCAGGAACCTGAGACATGAATTACCAATAATAATCGCACTACACAAATATAAGGAAACAAAACTCACAATACATCCATACCCGTTGGATCAAGATGTTGGCTGTCTCTTCTGTCATAGGTCTCAGATCTTTGGAGCTGCATGGCACACACTTCTTACTAGCCAAATCTGTCATAATTAGGAAAATCAATTCCAGGAGAGTATTATCAATAACATTCATGGCTGAAGAATGAAGTATGCTTCCAGAAAGACACCAGATTCAAGAACATTGGCGACATTTCCAACAAGAAAAAAACTTAGTAAGAAACCTCAACTTTAACATCAACTGCGCTCATCACCAAGTAGCACCCTTCAAATAAAGTCCTAAGGTCAGTGTTCGACATCCTTTTCATTTCTCACAGTGAATAATTTATTTCTTCTACATTACCTATCCTCTAGGACCTCAACAATCCCATTTCTCATCATCACCTTCAGTATGAATTATTGAAAACCAATAACAAATTAAAAGAGTTCGTCACATAGTTCAATTTTAGCAGACCACTAACCTTGGTTAGTACAAAAAGCCCTAATCCCATTAAGACTGCTAATGTTCAACAAGCTTCCTTCATGGCCTTGTGGTCTATCAGCAACATGAATACTCGAGCTGTCCAAGATAAAAAATTTGTGCACTCATTGAAATCGTAAATTCACGAAAACCTAGACACGGGAATCTAATGCTCCACCTACATTACAATGTCGAAACAGAGCACAATACCGTTCTGTAGAAGCTAACAAAGTTTACATCAACAAAGAAATTCGAGCATGCATAGTTAGCAGTACTGCCACTCCGCGGGTACGACGATTCCTACTAGAAGTTCAAAATCCACACCACCAACAGTCACAGAACAACGCTGGGAAAATCAAAAATTAAAAATCATGCAATCAATTGACCTGCCGAGTTAATTTCATCTTTCTCGTGATTTCTCGCCGTTGCTATTTAGGGAGGTGCTAATACACGTACGGACTCAAATTTGCAACATATTACTCGAATTCACATAAAGAAATGACATAAATTGATTTGGAGAATCAAGAATTTAACGAGATTACAATGAATGAGAGAGATCGGTAGAGAAGGAAAGTTACCGTCCATAGCCAGTCCTGACTCCCTGCCAGAGCGGTGTCAGTATAACCTGAACACAATCAACGAAAACTCAGAAATCAAATACTGTTCGCGCGTCTGTGTGTGTGTGTGTGTGTGGTGTGTGTGTGTGTGAGAGAGAGAGAGAGAGAGAGAGAGATGTACATGGGCATTGAAGGAGAGAGCGCAAAGACGAGAGTGAAGAGCCATTTGGACGCCGCGCTATGTGACGTGTGTTGTATGGCCACATAAGGACTTCATGCTTTATAATGGGCCAGGCCGATTATGGGCAATAGTGGGCCTTAAAACACTAATTTTAAGGGGCCGAAAACAAAATTAAAGTTAGTATAGGAGTATAATATAATAAGGGACGTTTACTTCGAGGGATATGAATAATATTTATGGATAGGACTAAATAAGGGATGGAATAGGATTATTGTAATCTCATGTGTTTGGGTGAGATTGATATAGCATGATTAGTACCAAATTGAGGGATAAAGTGTGGGCCAATGGCGGGCTTTGGAATATCTTCTATTTCCAATCCTACAATGTAAACATGGAATTAGGTCGTATAAAATTAATCAATCCGACATAATCACCCCAAGTAAACACCCTTAAATGATTAATAGGTACTCCTATATTTGTTTACTTTGTGGGAAATAGATTGATAAATTATGAAAGTATTTGAATTGCCCTTAGTTTTTTCTTGAAAAATAGTATGTGATGGCAGATGGGTCTTTTTACAAAAGCGTTATAAAAGTAGTAGTATTATTTTCTTCAAAAAAAAAAAAAAAAAAGTAGTAGTATTATTATGTAATATCATCGTATAACACAAGAGGCTGATCAAATTTTTATACGGCCTAATCAAAAAAAATTATATAATCAAATAAATACACAGCACGACAAAATATCATGGTACGATGTTTTGCAAGATTCCATCCAGATTTCCTGCCAACGTTAACAAATCACCCACTTAATTGCCCAAAGCCAAACAGTCATTTGGACAACAAATAATTAAATAAAAATTCATGTGTTAATTTAGTAACCATCTGCGAAAATTTAAAAAACTCAAAGCTAGACAAAAGAACCACCTCAAACTAATTAGCTTCACTGAATTAAAAGACATAAAAGTAGACCAAAACTCAATTCCTATTGTACACAAACAATGTTACAATGGACTCAAACTGAAAGCAGGAGAAGAAAACATGACCTTTAACTTAACAACCTTCACAGAAGCAAAGCTTCCCCTAAGCAAAGTGGATCTAAATTATAAAAAGTGCAAGTGGAAGGTAAAAACACATCTCCACCAACACAAGATTAGCAGCCAACCATCTCCCTCTCTCTCTCTCTCTAAAAGTTACACCAACTCAGGACAAAGCACTCGATGCAAACCTCGACGAAACACAGGCACAGGCCCAATGCAGTTGCCCATCGTCTTCGTAGACACTCGATAGAAGAAGAGTCACGAGCTGAATATTAGTAACCATTGGGCCACATTTGGGACTGCTTCGGCTGTCCTTGAGAAGCACCATCTCTCGGGTTTTGTTGCTGGTCAAGAGCCTGAGAATGGTAGAAATTGGGGTAGCCAGGAGCCCCGTAATTCTGTGATTGTTGCTGCTGCTGAGGAAGCTGAGCTTGCCTGAAACCACTGGCCTGCTGCTGCTGATTCTGTGCTTGGTAATTGTAGTATGCGTTTGATGGAACAGCTTGCACTGTTCTCGAACCTTGCCCGTGAAGCCACATAGCCGAGTTCTCGTTCTGACAAATATGACACAATATTATTATACAAGAGACTTCTATCAAGACACAGAAATAGGGTGAGCATAGGTTGGTTCAGTCAAAAACTGAACCGATCCATGAAAATGAGTCGACCGAATCATTTGGAACATTACAAGCAAACTCGCTGTGAAGCAAAACTGAACCAAATCCAAGATTGAGTTTCGGTTGGTTCTTAGGGTTCAACTAATTAGATTGTTAAACTTTCTTTCTTTTCTAATATTTCCTCTAAAATATTAGATATAAAGATACAAATTGTCCATGACAAGAAACCATGTCCAATCCAATAACAAAGTACAGACATGCAAATAAGAACAAACCTAATGAACCAAGACAAAACAAACTTAATGAATTTTAGAATTTAAAAAACATATACAAATTGAGTTTCGCTGATCCCCTTGGAGACATCCAAGCAAGCCTATGTAAAGGTCTAGGGCTCAATCCTCACAGCTACCCTTCCCCCAACTAAAACCGAAACCTTTCAGTTCTATTTGATTTTTCAGTTTCGGCCACTCCTACACAAAAGTATGGGGGGAGGGTGGAATCAATTGAAGAGTAAATAAACAAAGAAGGATTACCTGCTGCTGCTGCTGCTGCTGAAGCGAGAGCAAGTGACTGTTTTCCTTGTACTGAGAACTCAAAACATCATCATAGTTTAAAGCTGATCCAGACGGGGCTGCTTGGGGGTTGATCTGGTAATTTCCTGGAAGTGTGGCGGTGTTTCCAAGACCACCGTATCCAGAAGGGACAGCAGCAGACTGAGGCAAACTACTGACAGAAACGCTGCTTTTGTACTGAGGCAGTAAAGCAGCCAAGGACTGATGGTAGGTGCTGTTACCTGCAAACGACTGCTGAAAAGCAGAAGGCATGTATGTGTAGCTCTGAGGCAAGTAGGGGTAGCCAATCATGTTGGCAAACGGCCCCAGAGGAAGCGTGGGCTGAGAATACGGATGTACGGCTATATGCTGGGGTAGAGGAGGACCAGTGGCTACGTTAGTTCCTGAATGAGACTGTGTAGGCTGCGACGACGAATTAGCACTCTTCAGAGCCTGAGGCATAGTGAAATATGGTTTATTATAATTTCATGATGATGATGATGATGATGATGAATGACAGCTAATTTGGTGAGATTTAATTTGATGACGACAGTTCAATAAGAGAGTGGATTCTTAAAGATCAATATCATAAGGATTAATGGATAAAAAAGAAATTATTATTATTTCTGGAACACATATAGAGTCAAAACATATATAATTGCAAGCTGAAAAAGCGTTAAATATAAGAAGAGGGACATAGTTTATATTACACAGCTCTTAGTTTAGGTGGGTACCTCAGACATAGACATTGCTGAAACACCACCTGAAGAAACAGAGTTCCCATATTTTGAAGACATAGAGTGCGAGACGGGAAAAGGTGAGTATTGAAGATCAGATTCTCTAGCAGAGTGAACATTTCCAGTCAACAATGTGCTTTGCAGCGAATTAGGGTATGAGTGCTGTATATAAATCATCAGAAAAGGAGAAATAAGTAGAAGTACAAGGTCTCACTAATTAACAGCCACAAATACACTAAGACATTATAAGCTAAGCTAACATAGCAAGTAACAAATCAGCAATTTACCAATACAAACTAAAACGTACTCCCTCCGTTTACTTCCATTTGGTCACTTTATATTCAATATGTGAGGTATAAAATATACAAAGGGGCCAAATGAAGGTGAACAAAGGGAGTATAAGAGAAACATGAGAATTTTTTGAAGGATCAAATAAATTTTAGGAAAAAAGCACTATAGAAATGTGATGATCCAATAACTCTTCAAAGTTTATCACAAGCATAGAAAAGTGACTATTAACTTATTTAGCTCACAAATAATTTCCTTAATAAAGCAAGGGAATAATTATATTACCATAACGTTAGAAAATTGAGCAAGATTTTGCATCTGAGAACTTGTCTCATTAAAAGCAGCATTCAGTCTTTGAGCTTCATCTAAGGTGTAACTGGGGTTGGCAGAAGGAAAAGAATATTGATTTTCATGAGCCACTTCAGCAGTCTCAGGCTTCAATTCTTCTGGCTGTGAAGCAGAAGATGCATCGTATGTCCCCACAATGGCACCATTTGGACCATTTATATGGTTCATATCCGGTGTGTTCCTAATAGAATCGTCAACATAATATTCTGACTGTCTGCAGAAAAAGAAGAAGAGATCTTCAGAATTTTGAAGATGATGAGAAATATAAGATCTGAGAATCGCTAATCACTAATATAATAATATCCAATACCTAGTATCTGCATGCCCAGCTGATGAAGAATCAGCCTCATTATGTCCCTCTTCCAAGTTACTTTTCACAGGTGCAGATGTCAAAGTTCCAAAACTGCCAAAGCTCAAGTGTGAGCAGTCTGCAGCCTGAACTTGCAAATGGTCAGGAATTACGACAGAAGGAGTATTTCCTTCAGCTGGAAACCCTATATCATCCTTTTCTACACTTAGCTGTTGAAAATTTTGGGTGACTGATGCTACTGAAGCACCAACTTCTTCACCTGCAAATCATTACCCACAAACATGAATCTAAACCTAAAATTGTTTGAACCACACAAATGTATGTACGACTCACTGTTCTGCAAGAAACTACAGTTTTAAACATACATTTCGCCAGCTTCAACATATATAGCACAATCTTCTTGGAAACAGCAGATATGAAATGTCTGGAGTGTGACTAATTCGTGATTACCATAACTGATTCTCTAAAGTCAATTTCAATTTCTTCTGATATGTTTGTGCTCGTAAACAATTAGAATCTAGAATACATAAATCCATGACAAGTAGAATTAGATGCAGCGTAACAAGATAAGTAGCTACTAAACATTTTCCAAGACATTGAATGAGATTATACTTTGGCTCAGTAAAACTGAAAACGAAAGGAGATTTTACCTTCATGATGCTCGTATTCCGGAGCCTCAGACTGGTACGGAGCCAACTTTTGGTACAACTCATTCTCAAATAGCGACGAACCTCTTGAGTCATCCTCTGGAATTATCCTATTGGGTGAGTTCAAATCTTTTCCTCCAGAGTTTCCAATATTATCATCTTCTCTTTCTTGAACCTCTTCTGCCTCATAATGGTGATCGACTCCATCAGAGACACTGGATGCCTCTGGATGCAGCTCAGCATCAACATTATATTCTGCAAATGGAATCGCATTTACAGGAGCTGGCTTCTCTGTAGAAGGCCACTCATCAGTGCTCTGAGCATGCTGAACTGAAGAAACTTCTGATTGATTAACTTTAGAAACATGATCTGCTCTAAGATGAGGAAATGATTCAGTTGCAGAAGTATCTTGAACATTGTGATGACTTGCAACCGGGGCCTGTGATGCTTTATTATGCGGTTTGCCCATCCTCACAATATCAGCCATGGAAACTTGACCAGGAACACCAGCCCAGGCAGATTGGTATCCAGAAGCTGTCTTCACGGCAGCAGATGGCATGCCATCAGCTGTTCCCAACAAGGATCCTTTACTCTCCGTGAAGCTGCCATCACTGCAACATACTCATGTAGTAAAGAGCATCAATAACAGCAAGGATTCAGCAAGGCAGAAATGCATTACTTCATGACTGTCAATGATAAGTTTAGATGGTCCCATCCAAATGATAATACTATATTTTAATTTAAACTGCCACTCAACCCAAACTCTGATCAATGGGACCTACAAATGTAATTTGGAAAAGCGTATAACATATATGCACCATTTTTTATGATGTCGAGAATATGAGGATCAAAAGAAATGAGTCGTAAATGCATAAAAAAAAAAGGCATCTGCATTGTATTGGCATTAACAAATGTAAATGGAAATATAGTTTTCATTCTTAGAATTTTTTTGCCATGAAACATAGAGAAAAAATAATAAAAGAAACATGCCAATACATATAACTCAGCATGAGTAACAATTTCATAAGTACTCAAGGAGCCAGCAGCCAAATTCTCTAGGCCCAGATACGCATTTATATTACTGAAATGTAATGAATAAGAAACTCAGTTTCTAGTTGAATAATATAATGCATGATCTCCACAACATGCAAGAGCCGTGACACATCTGCTTGTAGTTTTATGCAAAAGGTGGCCACAGGGGATACATTTCAAGATCGAGATAACAAATTCTGTTAATAACAACAAACCTTGGCATAACTTTAGAAAGGCTAACAAAATCTAGGGTAACAGGTTAATCAGCTAGGACTTCACACCAATTTCCTGACTGAAACATGAAGTGCTGATTTTTTTAAAAACTATACGAGATTCAGTAAGAACCAACCTGAGACCAGAAAGTCCTTGGCTTCTATTATTTACTGAACCACCAGATGCTGATGAAAAGTTATTCTTATAAGCAGCCAATCCATTTTCTTTCTTATATATTGGCTTTCCATGAGACTCTGAGAATAACAAAATTGGTTAATGACACTTGCAGTGATTTTTCTTATTGATCAAATCCAATAACTGAAGCTGTCATACCAGAAGCACTGTACGTTGCAGAAGCACCACGGCTAGCTTGTCGGTCTGAACCATTTCTGCTGCGTCGAGTTGAACTATTGTTAGCACCATGGGTCCTAGAGTCATAGCTTTCTCTACCCTGAAACATTTCAGTTGAAAGAAACAAACAAATAGGTCACCATGCTAGTTTCATAAAACTAAACCACAGTGTTATAAAAGCTTTAACATGAGTTTTCATGCTAGGTCAAGGTCATCATTAAAGCTGAACCATTCTACATTTAATGGGAGAAGCAAGAAAATAAATCAATCAATCCGGGTAGAAGACCACACGAAAATAAATTTGTAGCTCCAGCAGATACATAAGCTATTGAGAGCACATGTAAGATGTTATTAGAATACAAAAAAGTTTCTCTTTCATATTATAGAAAGGAGCGTCTGCCATCATACAGGTCCTTTATCGGAAATTACGAACCTCTTTTTTCTTTTCTCGTTTGCTCTTCACCTCATGGAAAGGATCTACACAATTATAAAAGACGTAAGAGAAAACTTCAATTAAAGAAATAATTACAGTGATGACAGCTTTAGGTGCTCGGTGCTCCACTAGTAGTAGCATATTGTTAGTAAAATGCTACATCTAGATGCTAAGCTAGCAATAAATAGGAGCACATAGTATACGCACTTTAAGTAGAAGCATTAAGTGGCCATGTAAACAGCCAAAAGAATTCAGTCTATGTAGTTTCCATAACAACCAATGATTTCCCAATTGAAAAGCAATTTGGTCATGTGAAACAATGGGGACACCAAGAAAGCTACATTTAATAATACGTGCATTCCCAAAACCAAATACTCCACATAACCAGAATGAGTGTGTATGTCAGCACAACCAAAGAAAGTCGGAAGAATGCAAGGAGGACTATGCAACGGCAAATCTGCATAGTACATAGAGAACCACCCAGTAAATGGCAGAACCTTCATAAGCATTTGTGCACATCGGGGCTAAATAGTGAAAAAACAGCATCCACCATTTTGAGAAACATATTCCATCAGAACTTCACACTTATCAAATCAGCAGTTACCTTCCTCAAACCACCTCCAGCTGGCGACAATTAAAATCATAGTACAATCCATAGTGACTATAAACTTATACTGAAAATCAACTTCAGGATCGTTCGGGAAGAAACTTTCAACTAATCAAGAAGTGCGGGAAAGCCGCTATACGGGAGTCCTCTAGCAAAATATCATTTTCGTCAGAAAATAGTTCTAAACGTTCTAAAAGACTGCCGGGCAAGGTTAAAATCTTTTCTTAGAAACACTTGCTTTCTATTATCCTGTCTTCCAGTTTTTGTTTTTTTTTTTCATTGAAAATTAATCAGAGAGAAAACAATATTACGAATTTCTGATTTGTGCTCCACGGTATATTTAGTAACTAAAACGTAACACAGGTGTTTCTTTTCAACTTAAAGCAAGCAAATACTTACCAATGCATCTCCTAATATGACTCCCATCAACGAAATTGTAAGAGGAAACAGTAAGGCATCAACACGCACGCACATATAAGCACACATACAATTTAGGGCAGTCGAGCAAAATACCCTGAAACAGGAGACGATTAACGGCCTCGTTGGGGTCCATATTACAGTCCTTGAGAGCAGCATAGATCTCCGCTTCGGGGTAGTTAACTATCTCCTTCAAGCTCTGCACCACCTTCCGCGCGCCCGCCGGAATGATTTGTACCCCGCCCCCATTCCCGGCGCCGCTTCCCCTGCTTGTACTCATCCTTCCGGCGACAGATCTAGCCCTACTCCCCGCCTTCTCCCCTTCTTCAATCACTTTCGCCCTTTTTTCCACTCAATTTATGCACTATAAAAAAAGAATCACTCTTTATCCCACGCACGCACGCAGGAAGCAGGTGCAGAGTGAGTTCCGTTGAGTGCAGTCGTTCCAAATTTGATGACTTGTGATGAAGAATCCGTAGCGGGTAGGAAATTTATCAGAAGTTACGGAAACCCTCCTCGCTCTCTCTCTCTCTCTCAGTTCAAAGTATCTCTCTCGCTCTCGCTCTTTAGCTTTGGATTTCAGTTTTTATATTTATCTGTGTGCGTGGGGGGGTAGAGAGAGTGGGGGTTTGCTTTCTTATTGGCAGTTTTGATTTTTTTTTTTTTTTTTTTTTCCCCTTTTTCTTTTGACCATATCTTTAGAAGAAAAAAATAAAACTAAGGTATTTTTTGCATTTATTAGGTGAATTTGGATTGGAATTTTGTGATAACCAAACAAAAGAGGGATGAATAGATTACAAGATTGTTGAAAAGTACGAATTATGAGAATGAATCGTTTATAATAAGATTTTAAAAGTAGATAAATTTTGCAGGGGTATTTTTTTTTTAAATACTCCATTGAGGGTACTTTTTTTTCTTTTCAAAAATGATTCGGGTATTGTTTATTGTGAGTAAAGATTAGGTCTCACATTTAGTATAGTAAATGTATTAAATGACCTGCCATTGCCATTGGTGGTAAAGTTAGTAAATGACATAATGAAGTAAGAGTAAATGACAAACCAAAATGAAATTATATTCACACATTTGAGGATGGATGAAGTATAATACAATAGTCAGAGATTAAAAAAAAAGGTGTGTCATTGGTTTTTAGATGATGAAAATAATGTAGAGTCTAGCAGCATAATGGCACCAACCAACACGAAGAGTGGCTCGGTCATTTCAAGCATGTATTAAAATATCAACAAATATGCTTGACAAACAAATGTACGCGAAATTACAGCACAATTTGATTGAACATATTTGTCTATAATTTGATAACGATGATGAGTAGTTTGATTATAAAAAAAAAAAAAATCCCTTTTTTAAGTATTGTGTGGTGTTTTTTAGTTTATATTTTGTATTTTACCCTTTTACAAGTACTGTACTTTATTTGAATTTTTCAAATTTATGTACGTTTGGCTCTCCAAAATTAAAATCCATCATTATGGGACTTTTAATTTTGGGTTCTTATGTAGTTGCCCTAAGGGTGTGTTTGGTAAAGAAGATGAACCAAGATGAACCAAGATGAGAGAGATCATCTTGGTTCATCTCACTGTTTGGTAACCAACTAAAATAAACTGGAGGGCCCGAGATGAATACAAGGCCCGTTGATATTTCACTGTTCCGTCTTGTTTAGTCATCTCACGTTTTTGGTCGGATGAGGTGAACTCATTCAAACAGTAACACAATATTTTCTCTCTCTTACCATTTTACCCTTATGTATTTATACGTTTTCAAATAATAATAATAATAATAATAATAATAATAATAATATAATAAAATAATAATAATAATAATGTAATAAAATAATAATAATAATAAATAAATAAATAAATAATAACAATAATAGTAATAATAATAATAATAAATCAATAATAATAATAATGTAATAAAATAATAATATTAATGTAATAAAATAATCATAATAATAAATAAATAATATCAATAATAGTAGTAATAATAATAATAATAATAATAATAATAAATATTAATAATTTAATAAAATAATAATAATAATAATAATAGTAATAGTAATAGTAACAATTATAATAATAGTAATAATAATAATAAATAATAATAATAATTTAATAATAATAATAGTAATAATTATAATAATAACAAGAATAATAATAATAATAAATATAATAATAATAATAATAAATAATAATAACAATAATAGTAATAATTATAATAATAACAAGAATAATAAAAATAATAACTTAACAATATAATAATAATAATAATAAATATAATAATAATAATAATAATAATAATAATAATAATAATAATAATAATAATAATAAATATATTAATAATAATAATAAATAATAACAATAATAGTAATAATTATAATAATAACAAGAATAATAAAAATAATAACTCAACAATATAATAATAATAATAATAATAATAATAATAATAATAATAATAATAATAATAATAATAATAATAATAATAATAATAATAATACAGAGTAATAAATAATAAATAATAAATGGTACTATTTAATCTCAATGATAAAAAGTGAAATCGGTAGGGGTATTTAATAAGGGTAAAATAGTCAATTTAAATTTTAATCTAGAGTTTTGCAATTTGTACCAAACACAATATGATACCATCCGGGTCTGAATTTTTTGCTACCAAATGGTGAGATGAATGATTCATCTTGACACTATTCATATGAGTCATCTTGAGATGAATCATCATTCTTCATCTTGATATGATTACCAAACGCAACCTAATAGTATAGACATAATAATCTTTTAAGGGTGTGTTTTGTAGGGGAGATGAAGCAAGATGAAGCAAGATGAGATGAGTCATCTTGTTTCATCTCTGTGTTTGGTAGCTAATAGCCGGCCCGTTCTTCATGTACCAAGCCCGACATAAGGTGAGATGACTCAACTCTCAAATTTGATGAGTTGAGTCATCTCACCTAAATAGTAATCTCTACTTTCCAATTTTGCCATTAATTAAATAAAATAATTGATGCTAATAATAATAATAATAATAATAATAATAATAATAATAATAAAATCACTGCTAATAATAATAACACTAAACTAGATTAAAATAGATAAAACGATTATAATTAAATATTTAATAAATAAAATTTTATTAAATAAAATTTTAATAATATAGATGTTTGTTGCTGTTAATTAATAATAATAATAATAATTATTATTATTATTATTATAATATTAATAATAGAAATAATAATAATAATAATAATAATAATAATAATAATAATAATAATAATAATAATAATAATAATAATAATAATAATAATAATAATAATAATAATAATAATAATAATAATAATAATAAGTAGCAATGAGTAATCACAATTATAACTGTCCAAAGTTCAATTATTGAAAGGGTATTTTGGTCAATAAAGTCTCTCATCTATAGTTTATCAATTGCACCAAACACAAATGTTTTCTCATCTCACTTTAAAATTTTGCTACCAAATAAGCATATGACTCTTTCATCTTGGACATTATTCATATGATTCATCTAGAGATGAGTCATCCCTAATTTTCGAGATGATTCGGCAAAATGCACCAAACACCACCTAATTTTATAAATCGAAAGCTAAAGAGAAAAAGGAAAAGAAAACGAGAGTTCACCGCTCGCGCGCAAAGCACGTGGATACTTCGGCCATGGCGATTTCTGTTTCGAACCGGAGTTCAGCCGCAGTATTCTCTCCACACTCTTTCGCCGCTTCTTTCAGTCTTTGCAGAAGCTTATAATTCTCCGCTTCTCGTTGAAGATTTCGTATCTTTTAATCGCGTGGGCTCTTGTTTGTGTCAGATATATTTCTTGATACCGAAGCAAAATTTGTTAAATATTTGATGTAGAGAAAAAAGTCGCGATTTTTTACTGGGGAGTGACAGCATACTCCAGCAATTATTGGGTCATTTTTTTTCCCCCTCAAGATTATTCATCGTTATATAAACAAAAAGGAAAATGGAAATAGTGAAAAATGTGGTTGAGATTATTGGTTTTATGTGCAACTCTGAGTCCTGGAGAATGGCAGTGCTCTGGACGATTTCTCTTGTATTTTCCCATTTGAAGTTGTTATACCAAAGCTTAATCTCCCAAAAGTCGAAATGTTACCCTCGTTCTTCGCTGGAAGACTCGATTTTCGCCACTGCGATGGTGCCGAGGCCTGTCTGCATAATAACTGGGGTAACTTGAGTGCTTTTATTTTTTTTAAGATTTTCTTTTACTGCTTTTTAGAGTTGAAGTTTATGGATATACATAGTGGTAGTAGTCAATTTTTACTGAACTCTGTTGTGTGGTGTTCTTTGCAGGCGACATCGGGTTTGGGTGCTGCTGCTGCATATGCTCTCTCAAAGGAGGGATTTTTTGTTGTTCTTGGTAATCTCTCTATAAGTTTGCAAGAAAGCCTAGTTGGATGAATATCGATAATTTCAACTTGTACCTCTGTAATTTTGTTGATGAGGAATGCTTTGTTTTTACCTAGTATCAATTTTTGTTGTTGGATTTCCATAAGAATGTTGGTTTACCTAGTTACAGTCCACGAACTTGATTTTGTGGTTAATGTTTATACTTGATGATATCGATGTTCATAGTTTTGTGAAGATGAAAGTGGTTGATTCAAGGGAAATGATTACACTCCTTTAATTATCGATGATTTTGTTTTTTTTACTGGTTTGCTGTAAGTTGAATATACTTTTATTCTCAAACTTGCAGTTGGAAGATCATCCGAGCTCTTATCTAAGGTTAAGAGCCTTCAAGAAATCTTTTTCTGTTTGTCATAACCCAGTTACTTTATGATTTTTAATTTTTAACCAATATATGCTTCAGGCTGTATCTGATATCAAGAGTCGGAACAATGATGCTTGCCTGAAAGCTTTTGAGGTCGATTTGTCTTCCTTCATTTCAATCCTCGTGTTCGAAAACTCACTTCAGAAATGGCTACAAGATTCAAACATGCATTCTTCTGTTCAACTTCTGATAAACAATGCTGGGATCTTGGCAACTTCGCCTAGATTTACTTCTGAAGGATACGACCAGTTACTATTCCTCAAATTCTTCTCAACGACTATCATAAGTGTCATTTCTTTGATTTGTTTCTTTCATTTCTTGGGCAATTGAGAGAAAGACAAAATTGAAATAGTCTAAGCTGCAACAGTTTCCTCTCAATTGATTTAAACTAGGTACTTAAAATGTTGTATAGTCAATAGCGTGTTTTGCTTGAATGAGGGATAGCTTATAATATCTATTTGCTAGTACGATAACCTTAAACTTCATAGATTTATGCAATGAAATGCAAATTCACTAGTTTTTCTAATATGCAGGATGCTTGCAACAAATTATTTTGGTGCTTTTTGTCTCACCAAAGTTTTACTTCCCCTACTTGAAAATAGTCCTCTTCCTTCTCGTGTAGTCAATGTGTCATCATTTACCCATCGAAATGGTAAGATCCTACCTTTTATATTATGATGCATGAATATGGTGCCCCGTTTTTCTCTTATCCTTTTTTGTCTTTTTCTACCAGTTAGCTGCAGGAAGGCTAACACGGAAACTGTTTCTGGAAAGTTCTTTACGAAGTTTAAGGATTATCCTTTTGCACGGATTTATGAGTATTCTAAATGTAAACATTTTATCTCATAAGTCATACTAAGTCCAGAACTTAATTGACACATTGTTGCCTAATATAATGCTAATCTCATTTCATCCGTTAATAGTGTGCATTCTACTCTTCTCGTACGAGCTTCACCGAAAAGTTGGCCTAATGAAGAAATCCCAGCATCTATCTATCGTGTAAGTATGCAATTCCGGCATTCAGCTGTCAAAGTCTCTCAACGTATAATCTTATTTATGATAAAAATAAAATCAAAATAGTGGATAAATTTCAGTGTTGTTTCGGTACTTATCTGATTTATTTTAACCTTTTGCCTTCTGAATGTTCAAGCACTGCGGATCCTGGAGCCGTGCAAACCAACATCATGCGAGAAATTCCTTCACCTGTTTCAACAATGGCTTTCACAGCAATGAAAGTCTTGGGTGTTCTTCAGTCTTCTGAAAGTGGCGTAAGCGCTATTGTTGATGCAGCACTTGCCCCTCCAGTAAGTATTCAATAGAAATAGTTTATCAAGACTGTGTCTTGTCCGAATTATCCGATTTGCTTGAGAAACGACTGAATCAAACCCAATGGGCTTCTGTAGAGTGTTGGTCAGTTTTCTACGAAGGAATTGACTTTACTAATAAACTTAGAAAAATGTTCAATGAGTGTTGCTAGATCATTACTTTGAGTTTCATTAGACAAATAAATGGTACTCATCTTGTTACTCCCTAGAGAGACGAGGATTCCATTGACTATAAATCGAGCAAGCACGCAGCTTTGCCATCTTCTAGTCCAGTCTTATTGTATCACATTTCTGCTTCTGGATTATACAGTTTATCGTATCAAGCTTGATTATTTCAAACTATTGAACCCTTCCAGGAAGTTTCAGGAGTCTACTTTTTCGGAGGGAAAGGTCGAAGTCTGGATTCTTCCTCGCTTTCTTATAATGCCAAGCTTGCAAAGGATCTTTGGGATGCTTCCTGCAACATGTTTGAAGAACTGCACGAGGCAAACAATCGCACAGTCCACTTCCAAGAACAACAAGATGAACAGATTTGAACTCTCTAGCTAGATGTGCAAAAAATACATGTTAGGAGTCCTATATGTATATATAGCTTACATTCATGCATTATGCAGAGAATGTATAATAATGATCATCATTATATGATATTGGTAGTGTTTATTAGTCTTTTGCATTTGACAGTTGAGTGCTCTGATTCGAATACCAAAAGAATGCCTCGGATGTTGGAAAGAATTTAATCGCAGAGTTCTCTTTGATTGTAATTCTTTGCTGCAAGCTGCTGCTGCTGCTAATATTCTAGTCATTGCTGTATCTCCTTGAAAAATCACAAAACTAAGCTACCAGTGTCAAAAAGTAGCAAAGTACCAAATTTCTTTAGAAAGTTTTGCAATTGAAGGAAGAAATCTATGTGGGCCCATCTTAAGACAGTTGAAACCTTTTTGTTTTAACTTAGAATAAGATCTCTATCCTCTCTGGCTTTTTCGACCAGGTACTATGTAACAGTGAAAGACAAAGAAAAGAAGGAAAAAAAAGAGGATGCCATAACATAACATCATAATATATCACACAAATTCTGATATTCAGATAAAAAAAATATAAATATAAATATAATTGATAGATTATTCTGCACAAGTACATAAGAAAACATATTGATTGCCTCCTGCCTTTCCTTCCCTATTTAGGCATCAAGTTTTCCCACAAACAACAATGCCTCCTTCCTTAAGTTTTCTCACATTCTCTCTTCACTGCAAGAAATTGATGATTCTCCACACTTTATTCTATATAAACTCCTCCACCCTAATGGAGGTAGCTTCTGCACTCAGGCACCTAAGCCATTCATTAAAATCGCGCCTTCTGCTGAATCCGGTTTCGAGAGAGAGATTCTCGAGTCATGGAGGGCAAAATCGTCCATCGCAATATGCTGTTTTTCCTGTGTTTTCTCTTCATGTTAGGTATGCATTTCCCATTTTTTCTTCATCATCACAATCTTGTGTTTCTTGATCCACATCTTTTTTAGGATTTTTTTTAAAATAATAATAAGTTGTTCTTATAATTAAAGTGTATGTGGTCTTACATATTTTGATATGTCTATCACATCCTTAATTATTTTAGTTTCTAATAAGAATTTAAGAATGTATACATATACATATATTTTTGTAAAATTCATAATTGTAAAATTATTTTTTGCGTCTTCTTAGGCACAAAAAATGCAGAAAGGACACCAATCAAAGTGAGCCAAAAATCGGCCTATCGAGTTGTAGACAGAGATAATGTACCTATCGTGAATCCGACGACACCTGGCACGACACCAATTGTGAATCCAACGGCCCCGTTGCCTCCCACGACAACAGGGCCTTACATTGACCCTAATCCTACGGTTCCGTTGCCTCCCACAACAACGGGGCCGAACCCGACCGCCCCCACCTACTCAGGTGGAGGAGGGTCTTGGTGCATAGCCAACCCCACAGCCTCACAAATTGCATTACAAGTAGCGCTCGACTACGCTTGTGGCTATGGCGGAGCCGACTGCTCCGCCATCCAGCAGAACGGGGCGTGCTGGGAGCCAAACACATTGGCCGACCACGCCTCGTTTGCGTTCAACAGTTACTACCAAAAGAATCCCGTTCCCACAAGTTGTGTCTTCGGAGGGGCAGCTCAGATCACCAACACAGATCCAAGTAAGAGCAATCTTGAATTTTAGATTCACTAAATTTGAAACTAGTATGTTAACATTTCCTTTTATTCTTGCAATGATAATTTTTTTCCTTAACTATATTTAAAGAAAATATATTCTTAGCAAGTGTTCTAATAGTCGCTAAACGCTAGTAGGGCGGTGGGAGGACGATTAGCGTCTAGGCGGTGCCTAGATAGTTTAAAATCAAAATTTACGTCAATTTTTTCATATATTTAAACATGATATCCATAAGTTAAAGTATAAAATCCATAATTTTTCAACTATAATTTAAATCTTACAGCCCTCCAAGCCCCGACTAGCCCGTATAAACCCTCCTAGGGCAGCCTAGACATACCTAAGACCACTTAGGCACCTGCCTAGATACCAATTATTCGCCGCCGCCTAAAAAAAATGTCTTGCCATTAATCGGGACAGCCCGACACTTTCTAGCGCCTAGATGCCGTATAGGCGGCCAAGTCGGCCTTCTTTTAGAACACTGTTCTTAGCTGAAATCTTGTTTACATTTCTTGTATGAACTTCAAATTATTGGCAATTAAAGTATTTTTATTTTTGTAAAAATGAATCTAGTGTGTTTACATTCCCTTTTGCATATTATTATATCAGGTCGTGGCAGTTGCCGCTTTCCAGCGTCTAGCACAACCACCACGACCCCTCCGGTCTCCCCGATGCCCCCTCCAGCCACCTCCATGGCCCCTCCAACCATGCCCACGACGATGCCGCCGCCTAGGTAAGCAACTCAGCTACCAGAATTTCAAGATTTTTTATATTTGCATCAACAACATATGTGATGTTAGTGCTTCTATTCATTTTTTTGGCAATGTAGCCCAACATCGACCTTCGATCCCTACTCGCCGGGCGGAGACAGTGGCGACGGGACACAACCAACAGACGGAGACTACGGTGCCGGGCCAACAGGCGAGCCTAACTCGGCAAGAACAACAACAAGCAACCTTGTTTTGATGATCATCACCATCACCAGCCTAGTGATGCCTCTTGCCATGGCCAATCATGTCTGAAAAAGGCGAAAAGCGACCTCCGGTTCCCGTTGCTGACTTCGAACGAGAAGGCAATGGCTGATGTACGAGAAAATTTTGGGCAGAGGATACCAAAGAGACCACTAGAATCAAGGCCTTAAACTTGTAATCAAGGAGAGAAGGGGGAAGATGTAGTATAGGTTTCTCATAACTATTGAATTTCTCCAGTTAATAAAGCTAGCATTTATTTATAGACAGGATTAGCTGCTTTAGATGTGTCAAGCTTACTCAATAGATGTATGGTATTCATGAAGCAAATAGTGATAAAAAAACAAGCCTAATAAACTACGTTCCTCGCTAGATTACAAATTCAGCTTAGCAAATGTATACATGGGTCCAAGTAAATAACTAAATTAAATATATTGGGATTTATGAAATACTACCTCCATCCCATTACATTAGTCCTCTTTGCTTTTTGATTGTTCGGCACGCTTTTCCACCGAAACCTAGTACGAGTTTTAAAATATAATTTTGACGTATTCATTTTTTCACGGGGTACTATGAGTATCATAGTACCCCGTGAAAAAATGAATACGTCAAAATTATATTTTAAAACTCGTACTAGGTTTCGGTGGAAAAGCGTGCCGAACAATCAAAAAGCAAAGAGGACTAATGTAATGGGATGAAGGTAGTATGTTATCTTAAAACAATAATTATTTTATTCAAACAAAAATGAGGAGTTGCAACAACATTTTGTTGTTGTATTTTAAACTTTGCTGAATTACCACGCCCATCTTTTGATCATTAAGAAACTTGTTCCACACCAAAAAATTGAATTGTTCTTAAATATTTAAAAAAAATAAAATAAAATTGGATGAACTGATCTACAATTATTTATAAATTGATTATTTGAGTAATTTCAAGAAATAGTAATATACAACTTCTAAAATATAAATAGCAAAATAGGTACATAAGGAATACGATTAAGATATCTTCAGCAAAACCCAAATAGTCCTAGAGCTATGAGTGTCATGCTGAGAAAAATGGAAGAAGAATTAAGGGCGTATGCATATTGAAACCCTAGCTGGAGGAGGAGGTGGTGAACTGCAAGCTCTTTCAATGGCTGCGCAGGGTTCCGCCTCCGAAAATTTAAGTAAATATTCATCTCTAATCACTCTTCTCTGTTATCTGGGTAAATTATTTGGTTTGTGTGCGCGCTCGACGTCCCTCGGTAGGAGTAATTTTTTGATGCTAAGGATGGAAGTTGATTATTTGCTTTATTTTGGTTTTGCTTATTTGTTTTTGGCTATGGTGATCATCATTCATCCACGTACTAAACCTAAGTGTATATGTTTTCTTTGTTTGTTTGATCAAGTGGTGGTATATAACTAGGTGCCCCATGAAAATGTTGGGTTTTTTTGTTCCACAGATTTATGTAGGCAAAAAGATTTTGGTATCTAACTGCTTCTTGTGCTTTTGTAGGCATCAGTCTTTCGCAGAAAGTTAACAACATAATTTCTGGTAGCATGCAAGACTACAGTTCTTGGACATCATTGATTTCAGAGATCGACACTGCATCTCCAGTATGTATGTACATATCAGTGTTTGAATTCTAAGTTTTTTTTGGACGATTTTTGTTAAATGTGCCTGCATTGCATATATTTTCAATTTCAAACGGTTTAAATAAATTCTTATAACCAACAAGACAGCAATGACTAGAGATAAGCATGTCCTATTTAGTCCATTATGTTCCTTCAGAAAAAAAATGTTCCTGGTCTCTGATATTGCTAAAACTAGGATTTGTTTTTAATATATGTACTCTTATGATCTTCGATTGAACTTCTTTCTTGCTGTTGGCCATCCAGTTTAGGTCCATAATATACAGTTCTTGCTGAGTATGTTGGAAAACACACACTGGAAAATTGCGTAATATGTTTTCAAGAAATCAGAAAATCAGTTTTGCCAAAAGTTCGCTAACATATCAATAGCTAAAGTTCCTTGCATAGGACGCACAGACATGTTTGTTATGAATGATACAGATAGGATATACATAAGTATGCTTATACTGGTTGTTGAATTATACATGCAATTCAATCTATTCATGCGTCTGAATTGTGGTGTACATGTTTTAATACTATTTCTGCCCCAGTTAACTTGTGAATTTGAATTACAGGCAGATATGGATATTATTTCCTTAGCATACGACTCTTTTCTGTCAAGATTCCCATTGTGTCATTGGCATCTGGAGAAATATGCTTATCAGAAGGCTAAGTTTTGCAACTCTCAAGAAGCTGCTAATATTTTTGAGCAAGCAGTGGAAGTGGCAATGTATTCTGTTGGTTTCTGGGCTGAATATTTCACATTTGCTGCAACTTGTTTTGGATCCCCTGTTGATATTCGTAGGTACTATCCATGAAGCTGTCTATTTCGGACATTTATTTAGATGAAAAATCTATGCTTGAATGTGTTTTTGGAGCTATATTGTGTAATGTTTTATTTAGGAAATCCATTGACCGGTGAACTTCTACAATCTGCAGCTTTTAATGACAAAACTGATACATGAATAGGTTATTGTTAGAAGCCAAATTTGGTTACTGAAATCAATCTTTGAGCGCATTGGGATTTGGGATCACCGGATCAGGAAAAAACTTCAATGAGTAGGTGTAACTTCTATAGGTTGACCTTCACTCTAGAGAATTCTTAAAAAATGTATATAATACCTAAGTTTTGAACAATGCCGTTTGTCTTGAAAAAATATACGGAGTACTATATTACTTAGCAGGAAACTCTCATGCTGAAAGTTGATCAAGCTAATGATGTAACCTGACATTCAAGTTTTCTTATAAATGAGTAACTTTCTTGCGTTACTGAAGCATTTATCTGGCACTGATTTGTGATGCAGAATTGAAATACTGGGATTATATTGTTGGAGTCATCATGTACTAATAGTACTCGATCTGTCGTTCATTTGGGCAGATTGTTTGAAAGAGCCATCTCATTTGTTGGAAAGGATTACTGTTGCCATGTCTTATGGGACAAGTACATGAAATACGAATTCAGTCAGGAGGGTTGGATCTTTCTGGCACAAAGTTACATCTGGTCGTTGAGGTTTCCAACCAAAAAGCTGCATTTTTATTATGATAAGTATGTCATTCTCAACTCATATTAGTATGTCTTTTTTTTTTTTTCACCCCTCAAACATGTTTTGAATCTATTAACTTCAGCTTCAAGCAGTTTGTTGAGAATTTGGAAGAGGAGATCGGATATGACAAAAGTGACAACATTGTAGGGCAAATTTATGCTCCTTGTGCTGCTTTAGAACTATCTAAGGATGAAATTTCTCTTGTTATCAAGGATATGCTAAATTCTTCTGATAGACCCCTCAAATCCAAAGCGCTGAATAGATATAGATCTATCGGTGAGGAATTCTATCTGGAAGCACGCCGGATGGATGAGAAAATACAATGCTTTGAGACAAACATCCAAAGGCGTTATTTTGATGTTACTCCACTTGATGACGACCAATTGACTAATTGGCATCTCTATCTGGATTTCATTGAGAAGCAAGGCAATTTGGATTGGGTAAGTATTTATAAGAAATCATACTTTCATGTGGATTGGCCATGTCGTATTTAAATATCTATATGTGTGCAGACCATGAAACTGTATGAAAGATGCTTGATTCCTTGTGCAAATTATCCTGAATTCTGGATGCGGTATGTGGAATTCCTGGAATCTAAAGGCGGACGTGAGCTGGCTCTTTCTGCCCTAGCCCGGGCAACTCAAATATTTTTAAAGGTTCAATTCTGTGTGGATATATTCAAACTGTCTTGGTAAGAAGAGGTATCGAAGAACTAAAATATTCTTGCTAGTATAAGCCATAAATAGTACGGTTTTCAAATATGCTTATAGTGTTTTGCAATATATAATTCACCATTTAACCCATCCAAGTATAGTTTTATAGCATTCCATCTCGGTGAGTCATAATATGTGAAATATAAGTTTTCTTATATTAATTCAGATTTCCCTTACTTTCATTTCTAAAACTTTTAACATATATTTTCTTATTTCAACCTCTTCACAACTAGGGTAAGGAAAACAATATTACCTTTTTTTTTTCCCTGTAAAATAAAGAACTTTTATGTCTTCCTTTTTGAGGATTTGATTTCTGGTTTGATCATATGGCGCAGACTGTACCGGAAGTCCATTTATTCGATGCAAGGTTTAAGGAGCACATTGGAGATGCAGATGGTGCTCGTGCTGCATTAGCTCTTTGTGATCCAAAAACTGATTCCACCTTCATTGAGAGCATTGATGCACAAGCTAACCTTGAAAGGCGTCTGGTATGAGTTGCATTATTGCATATTTCTAGCACTTGGTTGAGTTAATTTGTTCTAAGGAATTCTTTCAACTTTCAGGGAGACCTTGCAGCAACTTCTGCCACATACGAGAAAGCAATTAAAAAGGCAAGGGAGAAGCAGAAGCTACACCTTCTTCCTACTCTGTATTCACACTTTGCCCGCCTTAAATTCTTGGTATGAAACTTGAGTAATTCCAACTGTGTTGTGTCAGAAAAAAATAGTTCTGTCTGTTATATTTAATAATGCTCATGAGAATGTAATTTTCAGTGTTGCAAAAGAAATAAAGGGTGATAAAGCAATCAGTTGAGAATGTTCACAGTTCTGCCCCCACTTTTTTAACTTGGAAAACATATTTAACTTACAACTTTTTTTTGGTGTAGCATAGCTTTGTTAATACCTATAGGTCCACTATTTAATACTGAAAGAAATAATGAAGCTCCGAAACTATAGAATCCTGCAAAAAACTATTATTATGTCTTCGGTTCTTGGGTGCTGGGGATTTTTTTTCAACACTGTTCTGGAATATTTCACTTTATTATTCATTTAATTTGTGCTGTCATGATATGTTATTGATTCCATAAGTTTCTGTAACTAAACCTTACTGGCTGATAGATAACAGGTAGCGCTGCTGCTTCTAGAGATGTATTAATTGAAGGTATACAACAGGTGCCTCATTGCAGATTCCTCTTAGAGGTACTACTAATGTTTCAATAATTTTTTATTTGATAGGGTGATTGAAGACTAGCATAAGATTGTTGAGTGTGTTTTCCCTTCTCCGGTCATTAAATAGAAAGAGAAAAAAAGTGATCTTCTTTCATGTGCAAATTTAGAATAGATCACTTATGTTTCCGCAAGTAATCTTCCTTCATGCATGGATTTAGATTAGATCGCTGGTATTTCTCTATTTACTTGGAAATCAGTTTAAGAAACTTCTACAAAGACCATCGACCGTTTTGTCTCCTTTTCTCCTAGATTTACTTGTCTTTTAGCATAAATATCCTGCTCTCTGGACCAAGGGTTAAAAGTCTAACAATTGGTTGTTCCTCCTTATGTGCAGGAACTGATAAACTTTGCAATGACTCATGAAGGGGCAAGCCATGTGAACATCATAAAGTCAATCATAGCAGATGCCATTTCACCCAGATTAGACAAAAATGAAGGTTTGGATGCCAAAGATCGAGAGAACATATCGCGCTTGTTTTTGGAGGTCAGATTTTCTATGCTCTCCTTTTATCATTGTGCTGCACAATTAACTTGTCACAGTTTAATCATTCTTGCATTATTCTTGCACATCTATTCCTAATTATCATACAGCCTAGTTGCTTCTCAGTCTAATGCTAGAACGACGTTAACATAATTGCTGAACCTATTACTGTGTCAACTATTAACTTGAGTTTGCTATTCTTGTTCTTTATATGCTACATCAATGCCTAATATTTGTTTAATATACTCAGTTTGTGAATCTTTGTGGGACTATGCATGATATACGAGAGGCTTGGAATCGCCATGTCAAATTATTTCCCCAGTTGCTGAGGAAAAAGATGTCGTCTAAGCACCCTGCATCAGGCAGTTACCCAATTAGTTTGGTCAGGGATAAAAAGGGAAAGTATGGGCAAGAACAGGTACCTCAATTTCCACTGAGTAATGGAGTCCATCCTAACGAGGTTGCAAGAAGGCCCTCGCCCTCGCCTCTCATGGAAAAAGTGCAACTGCTGTCAACCAAAGAAGTTTTACCCAATGGTGATGAATCTCGAGACAGTGAACCGGCTTATGGAATTCCACGCCATTCTAGAGAAAATGAACAGATGCCTATGGTTGTTAGTGGTGAAATTTCTGACCACGCCAAAGAGAATGCTTTGACTGTGCGCGACTCCAATCAATCTAGACGAGATGAACTGGGGCCAATGAATGTTACTGCTGAATTAGGTACTTTGAGCCCTCCGATGTCAGCTCATGATTTAGGGAAGTCAACGGGGACAACTGAATCAATAGAAGCATCCCACTCCAGTTTACCCAATCTTCAGCCAGAGTTGGATTCAGTTTCATTGGACCGTAATACCTCCAAGTCCCCGGAAAAGGAAATGCAGGAGTTGATCCCCATGTCTTGTGATGAGCATGGGGATATGAGAAATGTTTCTTTTGCTAGTCATTCTGCCGAATCTCTCAAAGTCAGTAGTGAATCTGAAAGAGATGGATCAGTGAGCCAAAACCATAATGCATCAATGGAAGTATCAAATCCCGAAGAACCTTCAAGGAGCCATGAGGTCTCAATTGAAATGGATAACGTGGTCCCAGCTCCTGGACATGCAGCATCAAGGTTTCAAGATAAAATGCTCAACATAGAGCAATCTCCCTACATTAAGCACCATCCAGCTGATGCAGTAAACAGTAAACGAGTCATGAATCAGGGTGGCAGTCAGCAGTATCCAGCTAGGCAACAGCATAGCCAGTCAGAGGAGAAAGCAACTGATCTGGACCAGCAAAGACGCGAACCGGCTTTTTATGCTGAGCAAAACACAAACCCGACAACTAGCCAACAAGAATGGCAAGCACAACAAATGAACCAGATGATGCTGCAGTATCATTACCAGCAGTATCAGTATCAGTATCAGCAGCAGCAGCTACAAATGCAGCAGCATCCCTACTATCATTATATGAATCAGCAGCAGCCATATCAACAGCCGAATCAGCAGCAGCCATATCAACAGCATAATCAGCAGCAGCCATATCAACAGCAGAATCAGCAGCAGCATATTCAAATGCAGCAAGGTCACGAGTCCTATCCAAATTCTGAACAGCCTCCAGAGGTTGCTTACCAAGTACATCAATTGGCATATCAACAGCAAGCGACGACGCCAGAGCAACAACAGCTGCTTTGGCAGCAGTACCAGCAATATCAGGGCCATCAGCTTCAACAGCAACAATATCATCAACAAGCCCCTTCACAGCAAAATTTCACTCCGCATATGACCCAAAACCGACAAGTATGTCCAGACATTTCTCTTCAGGATTATTACAGTGTAAGAACTGACCTTTGGGGCTAGTTTAAAAAATGACATGACCTTCAATGTATCCGTATATAATCCTGAACTTTGGATAAAGTTTCATACATGGCCTGGGATGTATTCTCTGAGTACAAAAATCTGACTCAACTAGATGGACACACATATAAGATCATATTTGAACTTGGGTAATAGTGCTTCGTCGAGTTGAGTCAGATTCCTGGTTCTGGAAGATACCACCCGGGTCATATTTGAAAGTTGGTCCAAAGGTGAGGGTTTCTTACAAATATCTCGAAGGTCAGGCCATTTACAAAACATGCCCCAAAGGTGAGGCCATAAACTGTAACTATCCCTTTCTCTTTTGAAACTGCTTCCACATTTGCTGTTGGAGATATCATTGTTGTAAATGCACAAATCAGCCACTTTTGGGTTCACACTATGATTGTGCACCACTTTTGTTTGCATTTGCTGCAGGGTTCTAAAAGTGATTATGAAGAGTCTCCACAAGCTTCAAAATAGTTTTCAGTCTGCCTCAAACGACTCAAAGATTGCTTGATTTGGTACGTTTAGCTGCAACCTACTTCAGCGATGAACACGGATTTTCTAGTATGATAGTATTCTTGATGACTTCAACCTCATCCATAGACCGTTCTTGCATTGGATTAGAACCTTAGTGTGCTGAGTCTTGTTGACCACCCATCCTATAACTAGGCAGCTCTCACTGTTTTCACACTTCAGGTTTAGAGAAGGTAACCTGAGTTTGTCACTCGGTTTGTTTGGTTTATTAATTGGTACTATAGAACATTACCATTCTTCTCTCCGTTTTATTGGACAAGTTAACATGTTACCGAATGCAGCATGAACAAAATTATCATGACGAAGTCTCGGAAGTCTCGTAAGACCTACGGTTTAGGGTTAGCGGTTTCCCCTGATAAGATGGTGTACTAGTTTTTGTATACATGACAATCTCATTTGGTAAATGAAGTTGCTTGTTAGCTGAGAGGTGGTGTATGATGTGGTTCTCAACATACAATAATATCGAATTTAATTTTCGCCAAAAACAGAAAAAGAAACCAGAATATAAGCTGAGGTGGCTTCAAGTTTGGATACTTCCAACTAGAGAACTTTTTTCCTTTTTTTCTGAAAATGGAAGTCCATTCAGCAATATTCATGTGCAAAATGGTTTGAAAAATTTACCAGAAATCGGCTTTGATACTTCATGTACGAGGACAACAGCCGTTAGCGATTGGTGCCAAAAAAAAAGGAATTAAAAAAATATATTTTTATCAATTATATCTCATAAATGACATCATTATGCAAGTGCTTATAAACACAAACTTATCTTATATGCACCGACGAAACGTAGTGGCCAATTGCATGATGAAATATTTGATTGAAACTTTTGTTTGTTTCAGGCAAATAAATTTTGGATTAAGAGATAGTAGTAGTATGTTTTAATCGTTTGATGGGAAATAGTTTTTGTTTGTATTTTGTAGTATAATTAATGTAATGGATATTGGATTTGGAATGCATCAAATCTAATACTCCCTCGCCGAAAATGTGTTTGATAATTAAAGTTTTGAATTTTTTATAAATATATTTAATATTAAATAAACATTTCAAGGAAAATAAGGTCATTAATTAATTTTTTTATTCATTAATTAATTTTTTAATTCACTAATTATTATTTTTTTAAGAAATAATGCCATTTCAATGGGACGGTCCAGCCATTTCGACGGGACGAAGAGAGTAATTTAGAGAAATTATTATTGAAGAAAGATGTGTACGATGGAGACGCGGTGCTCCAATTTCAGCCACATGAAATGAGTCGACATCATCTCACTTTCTGAGACTGTCATATTCATGTCTACTCTCTTTCTCCACGAGTATCTTTTGCACATAAAAATGACAATAGAATAGTCCCTCTCCCTTAGTCTCGACGAAATTGAACCGTTGCATTATTTCACATACTATATCGATGAAACGTCTCAAATTCGTTGTGACAGAAGGAATACAGGAGTAAATTATACTCTTTCCGTCTCGTCGAAATGGTCTGATTTTTTTTTGAATATATGTGAAGTACTATCTTCGTCCCGCTTAAATTGTCTATCTTTCCTTATTGGTCTGTCTCATATAATTGTCCACTATCTAAAAATAGTAAAAACTTTATCTCACAACTAATACTATTTTAAAATTTATTATCTCTACTTGCATTGATCTCCGTGCCAAAAGTAATGTGGATAATTTAAGTGGAACAAATGAAGTATAAAATAAAGAAACAATACTATTTTAACGGGACATAGGGAATATTAATTTTGAAAAACTCCATTCGTCCTTTTTTTTTAGTATGGTTATTTAGAAATAGTGAAAATTAATCTTAATTCATCTTTATTTTGAGATTATTTATCTAATTTTTGTTATTGGTTCATGTTAATTCAAGATGTAATGTATCATGTCATTACGGCATATGATTACTTTATCATGTCAACACGAATTAAATGATCGAATCATGTCGTGTTCGCATTCTAGTCAAGCATGTCCTTAACAATTCGATAAAATTTAAACTTAACAAGTTGAGTCGTTATCAGGTCACCACGATAATGGCCCAAATTTGAGAACCCTATAAAACGTAGTAAAAGATTAAGAGAAATAATTAAATATAAACATTAAAAGACATCTCCTCTCACTTTCCGAGGTTTTAATACTCTTCTCTCTCTCCAACGAACTTTATCGCAATTCGCAAACCTCCACTCCTGCGGTGGAGTGGAGCTGCGGTGGAGTGGAGCTACATTACTTCAACCGAAAATATAGTTCTATATATACCGCAAACTACTCATTAGGAGCTGGTTCAGCACAGCAAGATTGAAAAGCGAAAAATTCAGTGCTTGAAAGAAGATTTACGCGCGCCCATACACACAACACACACTCACACAGTGGAGAAATAAGTACGATCATTCATGATACTACAATTCCATCTACACACCACCGCTTTCGCCCCTCTTCGATTCTTCACCACAATCACTCACCAAGGAAACCAGGATCTCTCAATCGAATGGAGTTGCACACCGTGAAGCTCAACAGCCCAGAACCGAGGAACACCGCCACGTCATCCTCCGGCACCACTAGCAACCTCAAAACCGACGAAAAGACTATTGCTTTGTACAATGCCGACGCGAGGTTGTTGTCGGAGTTTGACCAATCTGCGAGGTCTGGTAACTTCTTCAACTACTGTAAATCTGTCCCTTTCGCTCCTAAAACTAAAACTAGTGAGGAGGACATGACTGCTTATCTCACTAAGATTCAGAGGGGGGGGTTTGTGCAGTCTTTCGGTTGTATGATTGCAATTGAGGAACCTAGTTTTTGTGTGATTAGTTATAGTGAGAATTGTTTTGATATGTTGGGGTTACAGGGTGTTCTGAAAGGGAAATCGGATTTAATTGGGGTTGATTCAAGAACCCTTTTCACTGCTTCATCTAACGCTTCTTTGGCGAAGGCCGTCTCTTCGAAGGAGATATCGTTCCTGAATCCGGTTTCGGTGCATTCTAGGAGTAATCATAGGCCGTTTTATGCTATATTACATAGAATTGATGTAGGCATTGTGATTGATTTGGAGCCTGGCCATGATGGTGATCCTGCATCTGTACATGCTGGGGCTTTGCAGTCGCAGAAACTCGCTGTGAGGGCGATTTCTAGGCTGCAGTCGTTAGCCGGAGGCGATGTAGGGGCTTTGTGTGATACAGTGGTGGAGGATGTTCAGAGGCTTACTGGTTATGATAGAGTTATGGTCTATAAGTTCCATGAGGATAATCATGGTGAGGTTGTGGCTGAGATTAGGAGATCGGATTTGGATCCGTATCTTGGTTTGCATTATCCTGCCACAGATGTTCCACAGGCAGCTCGTTTCTTGTTCAAGCAAAATCGAGTTAGGTTGATTCATGATTGTAGGTCGAAGCCGGTTAAGATAGTTCAGAGTGAGAAGCTGAAGCAGCCTCTCTGTTTGGTTAATTCCACCCTTCGTGCACCTCATGGCTGCCATACTCAGTATATGGAGAATATGGGGTCCATTGCTTCATTAGCAATGGCTGTTACTGTGAAGGAAGGTGACTCGATGAAGCTATGGGGATTAGTAGTGTGCCATCACACTTCTTCACGTTATGTCCCTTTTCCTTTAAGGTATGCTTGTGAGTTCTTGATGCAGGCTTTTGGTTTGCAGCTTTACATGGACCTTCAAATGGTATCACAAATGGCGGAGAAGAAGATCTTGAAGATGCAGACTTTGTTGAGTGACATGCTTCTTCGAGATTCTCCACATTGCATTGTGACTCAGTCTCCTAATATAATGGATCTTGTTAAATGTGACGGTGTTGCGCTCTATTATAATGGGAAATGTTGGTTTCTTGGAGTGACTCCAAATGAGGCACAATTAAATGATATAATAGACTGGTTGATTAGTATTCTTGGAGATGCTACGGGATTTTGTACAGATGGTCTAGCTGAAGCTGGCTATGGAGGAGCAGCTCTTTTAGGAGATGCCATTTGTGGGATGGCGGCTGCAAGAATTTCGACCCGCGCCTTTCTATTCTGGTTTCGGTCCCACACTGCAAAAGAGTTCAAATGGGGAGGTGCTAAGCATCATCCCGAAGAGAAAGATGATGGTGAGAAGATGCACCCTAGATCTTCATTCAATGCCTTTCTTGAAGTGGCTAAAAGCAAGAGTACGCCGTGGGAGAGTGCTGAGATTAATGCCATTCATTCTTTACAAATTATAATGAGAGATGCTTTTCAAGAGAGTGTGGATAGTGATCCTAAACAGAGTGATTCTGATGGTGGAGAGGTGGATGAACTTGCTGCAGTGGCTACTGAAATGGCCCGATTTTTAGAAACTGCGAATGCTCCAATTTTTGGGGTTGATGCGTCTGGTTTGATCAACGGATGGAATGGCAAAATGTTTGAGTTGACTGGATTAGAATTGGTCAAAGCTCTTGGGAAGTCGCTTATTCATGATGTTGTCCACGAAGAATCGTGTGAAGTAGTCCAGAACCTTTTGGCTGGAGCTCTTAGAGGTAGTTCCTTTTTTTTCCTTTTTTTTCTTTTTCCCTCTCCTTTGTGATTAAAACCATTTAATTTCCGTATTATGTTTAATAATATCATGTGGAGTTCTATATTCTTCGAAATGGAAGTTGTGGCATCTTTCATTCATTTTCGTACAAAAAATCACTCTTTTAAAGTTACTTCTTCATTTGTTTTTTGTAAATGACTCTTTTGAAGTAACATCTTCATATTTCATTGCTAGACTGCATAGTGGTCTTATCACATGCAATATTTTTCTACGATTTTCATTTTGTGTTTCCTGTGGCAATATGCTATGTTGGTCCTTAAATACAAGGTTTATGTCTGTGAAAGTAGGCAAACTTTTGGCCTTATTGTTGAGATGTCGAAACTGAACACCAAAAGATCCGTTGTCCGTGTCTTCATACTTCACCCCTCCACTCTGTAGTGGTCTTATCACATTGCAATATTATTCTATGATTTCTTCTTGCGTTACATGTGGTGAAACAGGTTTCTGGTCTTCAACTACAAGATTTTTGTGTATAAAAATGGGTCATATAGGTGAAGTTCAAAGTTGAAAATAGAAATTTATTGATCTCTTGCTATATAATGGTTTATTTAAGAAAATAAAATGAAACGATGATCCTATGAAAATTGTTTATGTTCTTCTTCCTCGGTATCCATATTACTCATATTCATATTTTTCAACCATTTCACATGTCTGCATCTGTTTCTCCATCATTTCACCTATCTCAACTCTCTTTGCATCTAAGGTAAGGAGGACAAAAATGTTGAAGTAAAGCTGAAAAACTTCAAGATACAAGAGTCAAACGCAGTTGTACACCTTCTTGTTAATGCATGCACTAGTAGAGACTACAAAAACGAAGTCGTGGGCGCATGCTTCGTGGGTCAAGATGTCACTAAAGAGAAAACCATGATGGACAACTTCATCCGCATGGAAGGAGACTATAAGGCTATAATCCAAAGTGTAAATCCTTTGATTCCTCCCATATTTGCATCGGATGAGAATGCATGTTGTTCTGAATGGAACGCAGTAATGGAGAAGGTAACTGGTTTTATGAGGCACGATATAATAGGAAAAACGCTGCCCGGGGAAATATTTGGGAGTTTCTGTAAGCTGAAAAATCAAGATGTACTCACAAAGTTTATGATTCTCCTGTACCGAGCTATCAGTGGTCACGATACTGAAAAGCTTTCTTTTGGATTTTTTAATAAAAAAGAAGAGTTTGTCGAGGCATATTTGACAGCTTATAAGAGAGGAAACGAAAGAGGAAAGATAGTCGGGTGTTTATGCTTCTTGCAGATTATAGAGATCCATCAAAAGGAGTGCACAGATGAGAAAGATGTTGAAATGGAAGAGCTTCTTGTAGAGAAAGAATTGGTTTACATTACTCAGGAGATGAAAAATCCTCTTAGTGGAATCCGTTTCACCCACAAACTTCTCAAAGGCTCGGCTATTTCAGATGACCAAAAGAAGTATCTTGAGACGAGTGATGCGTGTGAAAGGCAGATATTATCCATTATTGACAATACTCATCTTGGAAGTTTTGAAGTGGGGTAAGTATTCTTGAACTAAAAGCTCAATGCATTGTGAGTTCAACTCTTCATGAACAAGTTTTTTCCATTCTCTAAAGTTAGCCTGCATCTTAGCTATATTCCTTTCAAAAGTAGTAGGTTATTTTATAATAGGGTTAATTGCCAACAATTTCACCATATTTGGCTCGATTTTGGTTTTCACACATCCTTAATAAAGTGTTTCAGTAACATTATCCAAAAAAATTCAACGGCGGAAAAAATGATTTCGCATGATTTTTTTCCACGCTGCCATAATTTCTTTGTCAAATTTCCTACCCAGTGTGGGAAAATCATGCCCAAGTCCTTTTCTCAATTGCTGGAAAAATTTGGGTGTCTATTTGCTACAAATGAAAAGGTGGTGCCAATGTTGAAACGATTCGTAAAGCATGTCTAAAACCAAGATCAAGTCAAAGTTGGTGAATTTTTTTTGTAATCAACCCCTTATAATATTTTGTTTAGTAACTGAAGCCACACATAGCTCAAACTTTTGTCATTATTTTGTGATATTTTTGGCTGTGTATCAATAAGTTTTGCCTCAAGCAGCTGGTTTCTAAAACAGTATTTCCTTTGTTCGTGTAGCAAAGTTGAGCTAAAAGTTGAAGAGTTTCTTTTAGGTGATGTTGTGAATGCTATTGTTAGTCAAGGTATGATTTTGTTAAGAGAAAAAGATTTGCATCTCATCCACGAAATTCCCGAACATGTAAAGAGTCTTCGTGTGTATGGTGACCAAATGAAGCTCCAATTGGCCTTGTCCGATTTCTTGCTTTGCATTGTGGACTCCGCCCCTCCTTCACTAAATGGTTGGGTGGAAATTAAAATATCTCCTGGATTGAAGCTGATACGAGATGGGAATGAGTTTGTTCAACTAGAATTCAGGTACTATAACACAATCCTATCAATTTTCTTAAGTTGGCTTGGCTCGTACATGAGAAGATTATGGCGATCTTGCAAGTAATTATTTACTCATTATCTATCTTTCGTGCTTTATTATTCTGTTATGGGGCATCGACAGTAGATGCGATTGAGTATTAGAAGGATTAGAAAATCAAACAAATTAATAATAATTTAGCCTGCTATATAACTTTTACCAACCTTAGCTAACTAAGTGAACGACATGCTCGTTGTTTTCATCTCTTTGATTCATGATATTGAGCTAAAAGGCTCAATATACCCAAAGTGAAGAACTGGTGTAACTATAGAAGATTGAAAACTTGTTGTTATGCAGAATGGCTCACCCTGGCCAAGGCCTTCCTGTCCCTCTCATCAACGAGATGTTTGGCACGAAAAATAATCATACAACAACACATGAAGGAATAGCATTGAACATCTCTCAAAAGCTTCTTGGCATGATGAATGGCAGTGTTCATTACATTCGAGAGCAACATCTGTGTTATTTTCACATCAAGCTCGAGCTCAGGTCGAAGGATCCCAGATTAAATGGTTCGGGCCGATGATGATGGAGAAGAAGTAGCAGAGTAACGGTTGCAGGTAGTTGGGAAAAAATGTAGGTATTGATTTTCTAGTTTGAGTCTGATTGCTGCTGTATGTTGTGCTGTTTACAAACTGATAGTAGTTGATTTTGTTAACAAATGTATTGAGTGTATATTAATGTATGATCTCAAGTTGTGGATTTTATGTAAATTTCTGTGGAATATTATAGAAATACATGGAAATTTCAAATGCATAATGCTTGTCTTTTGAGTTTTCGTTAATTTATTTTAATTTTCACATTTATAAATTCTACGTGATTCATGTTTTAATTCGGAGGTCAGTTTTTGCATGCGAACTGATATAAAATAGAAAACAAACAATTCACAAACCAAGAATAAAGATTAAAACCTTTAGAATAAGATATTGAAAATAAATTACTAGTGTTTTACACATTCATTTACTTACTATCAGTACTTGAATATCTTTCAAGTTAAATTAGTAATACTCGAGAACACGTTAATTTTTACATGCAAATATGTAAATTTTAGAAGATAGGTTAAGATATGAAGTAGATAGGTTAAAGTTTGTAGCATATTACAAGCTAAGTTTACAACATAAAGGTTAATGTTTGTATGTAGTTAGATCAAAATTTGTTAAAGATAGATAATAGTATTTGGTAATTTAATAGGAAAAAAAAAAATGATTTTGGTAATTTTTTCATTTATGATAGTAACATTTTAATCTCAATATACAAATAAAATTAAAAACGTAATCTTTTTTACTTTAAAATATGAAAAGTTCGGCTGCATCGCCTGCACATATCTATAAAGCTCCCGCAATCTCCACCGTTGATTTCCACGGCTTTCCTCATCGCCTCCAACCCTAAACCCTAAAACCCTAATCCAGAATCAATCCAGTTCCTATATAAACCACTCAGCATAGCTCTTTCTCAAATATCACAGCGGCGGAGAATAATGCAAAACGTCATCCGCCGACGCGCAGGTTTAGTCAACCTAAAGCTCCTCCACATGTCTAAGGCTACAGCTTCGACACTCTCTCTTTAATTATTTCTTTTCCGAAATTCTGATTTCGGAACGGTTACTGTTAGCGGCGACTCGATACGATTAGAATTTCTTTTGAGAAAATCGTCGAGAAAACCGCAGCGCGATTTCGTATTTGATTTGATTTTCTCTTTAATTTTCTTTGATTTGGTAGCTTTGATTTTGAGAGGAATATGATGACTAATTTTGTCGCCCCAGTCTTAATCTGCATCTAAAAATTAGATGTAATGTGGTGATTGACCTTTTTAATTCTGATTCCTCTAGCAATTTCTCAAAAATCATCTCCTTTATTTTAGATCTTTGAATTAAAAATTAATTTTCAATTTTTGAGATATACATGAAGAGGCGTGATGATAAACTACCCATATATATATCTTCTGCATTTGAATGATGAATACTTTCATGCACTACCATCTGATCTCTCATGTATGTATATCTCACGATTCATTTTTATTTGCTGTTTTTTTCTTCAATTAAGCTAATTTTTTTTTTAATCTTCGATTGAAGTTTCACTTTTTTTAATTTCTCAGATCTGTTGATGCAATCCGTGATGATATTGTTTCCTATTAGCTGAGTTTACCAGTGATTATCTCAAATACAAACACCATCTTTCGGCTGAGATTGCTCATCAATGAATCAATTTAATTTTCATTTCAATAATATTTGTATTTGAATTATATGCCCATGGTATCTAATGTCAAGGATTATATCTGTTTCTTGACATTTCGTTTTTCTGGGCATAAACTAATTTGAACAGACCTTGCGACACAGTTAGCTTCTGTTTAATAAGCTTTCTGTTACTATATTCCTGCCTACATAATTATTCAAAATTGTTTTATTTTAACATGTTTTTTTGGGTTTTTTTGTTTACCGTTTCTTGTATCAAGAATTCTTGAATTTTTATATCGATTGTTTTTGGACATTCAAAAAATTTAGTACTTTTTTTCAGGTATCCACTTCAAATTGGAGTTCGAGACTTGCAATTGTTTCTGTTGCTTATTGTGTAGTTTACACATGTACTTTTGCAGTAATTTTCTTGTTCTATAATGTAATGGAGTTTGTACATCTTTGAAATTGTAGACTTTGCCTATATTTATCCAGTTAATTGGTTTGGACCTTCGATGTAAATTAATTGATCATTTTTATACAACATTCTCTTAGGTAATCAGTTTCTCTCCACTAATTCTACCTAATTGAGCATTCAAATTGTTTCTTGTTACCAATTTAACTGAGATACATTTATAATTCTGCATTTATTCGCTTGTTGTAATGTAATTTCAACACTAGGAATTTTCTCGAATGCATCCTTTGTGACATTGTAATATACATTGAGCAAGATAAACTATAAACCTCGTTAATAGTTTATACATGTAATATATTATACACATTTTAAATTTAGAAATTTAATTTAGACTGTATTAACCTTGTGATAAATAAAGATCTAGGCTCAACTCTAGAACAAACGATGAAACAAGCCAAGGTGTAAATTGAATGTAGGCATATGCATACACATACACATCATATAAGCATTTGAACTCACTATAAATCTTGGTCTCGAATCGGTTGATCGAAACCAATCGGTTTGAATTGGGTTCGGCTTGATATCTTGGTCTCAAATCAGTTGATCGAAACCAATCGGTTCGGCTTGATTTCTTTGTCTTGGATCAGTCATGCATGCCCCTACTTCGGGTGCGCTTTCTTTGTCTTGGGTCGGTCATGCATACCCCTACTTCGGGTGCGGAGGAACAATATGGTTGACAAACCAACCAAGAAAAAACACTCAAAAACGAACAAGGAAATCAAGATTCCTTCCCGACCAAACCAAAACAGATTTGAATTCTCAAAACCACTACCAATAGTCACCACAAGAGCAAACCCCATCTCTGAAGTGATGAAAACGGCTTGAATCTCTAATCACAATCTCACGCCCAACAATCTTGGCCACAAGTTTAATAGCAGAGTGACAGTCCTCACATGTCCTCAAATTCTTCATCACAGTTATACTGCTCCCTTCCACTCCACTTATCAGCCCAAAACATATAGCCAATCTCTCACTATGCTGCCACAGCACTTCTTCCTTCTGCTCCTCCTCCACGTCGTGCAAAGCAAGTCTTTGATCGGATACAAAGCCATACTCCCTCACCTTCTCTCTCAGCCACCCTAGCTTCTCATATATCTCTCCACTCAAAGGGTGCGACTTATCGGAGGAAACAAATGAATGGCACAAGCCCTTTAGATTCACCCAACTCCAACCAGGCTGTTTCGTAGTGCCTGCTCTTTTCATATACTTTCTCACCCTTTCAACATCATCCCATCTACTGTGAAATGCGTATATGTTAGATAGTAATATGTATGCTGCACTGCAGTGTGGATCTAAGTCGAAGATGTTCTTAGCTACGCGCTCTGCAATCTCTATTCTAGCTTGTTCTCCTCTGCATCCACTCAGCAATGCAAGCCATATTGAGAGATTTGCTTTCATGGGCATTTTGTTTGCTAAATCCTCTGCTTCTTCCAACTTCCCGCTTCGACATAAGATGTCAACCATGCATGCGTAGTGCTCGAGCTTCACTTCAACCATGGTGTGTTGGTTTAAAGAGCTGAAGAAGTGCCTTCCCTTCTCCAGCAAGCCGGCGTGACTGCAGGAATTGAGCAAGCCGGTGAAAGTGATTTCGTCCAGTTTGATTCCTGCCTTCACCATTTGGCTGAAAAATGCTATTGACCACTCACTATAGCCATGTTGTGCACATCCAACGATGATTGCATTCCAAGAAACTACGTTCTTGCTTGAAATCTCCTCGAACGAGCGAATCCCATCATTTATATTTCCGCATTTTGTGTAGAGAACAACGAGAGAATTACCTACAAACGCATAGGTGTCCAGTCCTAGCTTGATAGCTGCACTGTGAATCCCTTTCCCGCAGTCATGAGCTTCAATCTCACGGATTGAATTCAAGACACTGGTGAAGGATGATTGATTTGGAAGGACGCCTAATCTCATCATGTCACAAAAAACTCTAAAGGCATCTTCGTGCTTATCATTGGCGCCGAGTCCTGTCAAAAGAGAAGTCCACACTACCACATTCTCGAGCAACTTCTCACTGAAAACCTTCACACATTCGTCAACCTTCTTGCAATTTGCATAAAGAGTGATCAATGAAGCAACGACATATGTGTCAAAAACATAGCCAATCTTTGTAACTTGCCCATGAATTTGACTCCCCAAGCACAACTCATCAACTTTAGCACAGCTAGATAAAACAGAACACAAAGTGCTTAAAGTAGGCCTCATCCCGATTCTTATCATCTGTCTAAAGATCGATAGAGCTTCATTGCTCCTCCCAAGCTGATCAAACCCACTGATCATCGTTGTCCATGAAATGGCATTTTTATCCGGCATCATCTCAAATAACTGAGTTGCCTCTTCCACTCTCCCATTGGTGAATAGGCCATGGACGACTGCATTCCACGCAGCTGTATCCCTCATCGGCATCTTCCCAAACATCCCTTTAGCTTCTTCAATCATCCCATGCTTGAAAAATGCATTGATCATCGTCGTCCAAGAAACAACATTCTTGTCAGGCATTTCCTCAAACAGCTTCAAGCCCATCTCGAGGCGCCCACAACTGACACAGCCCTTGATCATCGAATTCCACATTACTGTATCTCTGACCGGCGTTTCATCAAACAGCTGCAGCGCATCATCTAATCTACAGTCATTCACATAAGAAGCGATCATCTTGGTGCATGAATACACATTGCGAGGCGGTGAGACTTTTCGGTCGTGATAAAATCTCCGGTTCTCGAAATTGCGAGGTTTAATGGAGATAGCGAAGGAAGGCATTCTTGAATCAGCGAAGTTCCTGAGTAACGAAGAGAACTTTTGAATGTGGCGCGAAAAGTAGGCATTTCCGCTCATGGTGGGAAAAAACTTGCGATTAATGGAAAACGGAGATATTCCATGAATCATTTAATCTTCATCAATGAATATCTATCACTGTATCTATCACCGTGAATCCAAGCTTTCTTGAAATTAATATTAATTTTATTTATGAGAAGGGATCTATTTTCATTCACAGACACGCACAACAATAAAGGCACACAAAAATTATTAAAATACTAGAAGCAGAAATCATATAGATTTTTTTATTTTTATTTTTTTTATTTTTATTTTTTATTTTATTTTTTTGAGTCTAGAAATCATATAGAATTGTTAAAAGTATTTTTTAGTTTTTTGGGCATAGTAATTATGTTGTTATTTTTTTTTCAAGATAGGAAAATTAATTAATACTTCAAACATCACAATCTCCAATATAATGTACCAGGACAGTGAACTTTTTTAATAGAATCCTCTTAAAATTAAAATAGAACTAACTTCAGAACTAGTCCTCTCAAAATCTAATTTCTTTGAACATTTAGTGCCACAAAATTCAAATATCCAATTTTGAGAAGAGGACATGAATAACACATCATAATCATTTTTGACAGCATTATAATTTATAATTAAGCTTGTAACCCTAGAATATGGAGCCTGAATGGACTGTACACAGAAGTTCAAATTTTTTGGCCCACGTTTGGGGCCCAGACGAAATCCTAATGGATTTAGGATTAAGGCTTGTTTTGTTATTTATATAGCCATTATCTCATTGTAATTATCATCTGAAAATATTAGTGAAAATCCTTGTCTTGGCAGCATCCCCAAACATAGTCACTTTGTGACGAATTGGAACAATTCGTGTGTTTTTTTTTATCTATTATGTCAATTTTCGTAACACAAAGTGGTGCCGACATAGAGTAATTGAAAGTGGCATTGTAATTGCAATTTAAATTAAATACTATGCCTTCATATGCAATTAACCTAATGGATTTGCATCCAACCCAATGCTCGATTGAGTAACTAAAAACAACTGCAAATAACAAACAACTATTATTACTTAATTAACCTAAAAGGGACAAAAAAGAAGGATTCCACATTTATTAAATTAATAAAAGAAGGAGAAAAGCCAAAGAAAAGAAGGATTGCAACAATATTCAAATAAAAAGTTGGGAGGTTGTAGCAGATTGTGAGGCAAGCAAGAATATGGCATTCCCTTTTCCTGCCATGGACACAAAGCTTCCACCTTTACAGCATCATCCTAAAATCATACCTTTAGAACATTCATCCTCACAAGAAAAGAATTCTTCAATCTAAGATTTCATGCACTTATAAAACCCTCTCAATCTGCACAGATCACATGTATCTCCATGCAAAAAAGCCTGAGAATTTTTTTCAGAGTGAATCATATTCCTATCTATATCTCCGGTTCGATTAATTTTTCGATAAAATGGCTGGAGGTCAGCAGCTCAAATCTGTAGCAGGACTTCTTCTGGTGCTCAACTTTTGCATGTATGTTATAGTTTTGGGAATTGGTGGCTGGGCCATGAACAGAGCTATTGATCATGGTTTCATTATTGGTACGTCTCTTTTGTTGTGTGTGTTTTTTATACAACCTCTATTTCGTCGAACTGGCTCTGTTTCTTGAATATATGTAAGGTATAAAATAAAGAAACAGAGTAGTTCGACTAAATGGAGGGCTAATTTTATACAGTGCGAGTGTGAAGACTAATTAATGGCCTTTGTGGCATTTCCACAAACAGGTCCAGGGCTGGACCTGCCAGCGCACTTCTCGCCGATATCCTTCCCGATGGGGAACGCCGCGACCGGATTCTTCGTGACATTCGCCATGATCGCCGGAGTAGTGGGCGTCGCCGCCGCCATCTCCGGCCTCAACCACCTCCGCCACTGGAACGCTGATAGCTTGCCTGCCGCCGCCTCTGCCGCCGCCATTTCCTGGACCCTTACATGCCTTGCCATGGGGTGATTAATACTCATATTAATAAGTGTGTGTGTGTAGTGTGTTTTCATGGGGTTTAACTTATCTTCCTTTTTCAGGTTTGGATGTAAAGAGATTGAGTTGCACATAAGAAACTCACGACTGGTGAGTTTGCATGAAAATTCCACTAAACATTATGAAAATAGGTCCTTTCTTTTTGTTTTTTTTTTAATAAAAAAGGATTCTTCTTGTTGATTTGCAGAGAACAATGGAGGCTTTTATGATTATTTTGACAGCTACTCAGCTCGTATACATAGCTGCGATTCATGGAGCTGCTTCGACGAGAAGGACTTGAATTGAATGGTCATGTGTGTTTTTGTGTGTGTGAATTGTTTGATTTAATTTTACTAGGTTCTTTTTCTTTTTTTTTTTAAATTTATATTTATCATCTTGTTTCACTTGTTTAAGGTCTGAAAATCAACTAGTCATTAACTCATTAATTTGAGCCATACCAAATAAACTGGAACAGCCTCTTGTGTTGGATAAACTTTCAAGCTCGACTCGACTCGTTTGCGACCTTATTCTGTGTTTGTGCAGGTAGTTAGATCTAAATAAGCAAGGGAGTGAACAAAATCTAGTAGCAGAAAGAATCAACTTTCAAAACAAGTAAAAAAAATGTACATGATGTAGCAATCATCAAGCCATTAACAGCGATCGTACGGGGAGACGAGGTCAGAAATCTGACACCTACGTACGATCAAACAGAAAAAAAAAAAAAAAAAAAAAAGAAGAAGAAGAAGAAAATCTTCAAGATTCACAACTAGAAAGGTTCCTCAAGCAATATCAAACTGTGCCAAGCCAAGAAATTCGGCATATGAATACTCGGGAAGAAAACTCGTCTATCCACTGCAAAAATGAAGAAAAAACTTGCAACATAACAACTAGTTTATGCCAACACTAGTGAAACTATAGCTCGACCTCACCTTCTCGAACACTAATCTCCTTCAGAATCCGACATAGTCTAAGAGGCGATCTATCACTGCGAGGCATAAGGAAAAGGAATTCACTTGCTGAGACTGAGATACTGCAATAAACAATGAAGAAGAAAATGACTTTAGAAATATAAACCAAATTATCAAATCAACAAGTAAAGAGAGAGAGTTACTTGTTATGTTATATACAACAAAACATACTTTTGTTACATTCTTAATCTTATTCTAATCGAGAACAAATGCTGACAATATAGAGCCTAAGTGGAATATGAGAAAAAAAAAAAAAAAAAAAAAAAGCAATAAAATCAACAGGAAACGGCATCAAGATTATTGCATGTTCATCAGTTCAAGGCTTCATTCAAGAGAGAAGCTATCAAAATCTAGCTATTTAACTCGAAAAAATTCAATGGGTTCTAGACTTTATGACTATCCATTGATGAACTTAAGGTGGCAAAGGATTAATGGAGCTCGTTCAAGGGTTCTCTAACCTTAGGGCTCACTGGAGAGAGACGACATGATGAAAATACTTTTTAGCTTAATTTATACACTACTCACCACTAACAAGTAATCTAAATTAACGAAAGTAAGATTGTCGCAGCAGCTGCAATCATTGAGTAACACGGTCCTAAGTGATTGCTTATAAAATTGCTTGAAAATCAAGCTAGAATTTGCTTGAAAGTAAGAAAATGGCTTTAGAAATATAAACCAAATTATCAAATCAACAAGTAAAGAGAAAGAGTTACTTGTTATGTGCTATACAACAAAACAGAGAAATGTTGACAGTATAGAGACTAAGTAGAATGTGAAAAGAAAGCAATAAAATCAACAGGAAACGGCATCAAGATAATTGCATGTTCATCAGTTCAAGGCTTTGTTCAAGAGAGAAGCTATCAAAATCTAGCTATTTAAGTTAGGAGATTTCGATATGAATGCTGAGATGCCATAAGATTCTATTGCAGCTCTTCTTCATATTATGGAAATGCAGTCACCGGAGGCTATTATCGACTTCAAAAACCAATCCAGATAAATGATTGGCTATCCATAGATGAATTTAAGGTGGCAAAGGATTAATGAAGCTCTTTCGAGGGTTCTCTTACCTTAGGGCTCACTGGAGCGGGACCTAGATATGATGGAAATACTTTTTTGCTCAAATACAACAATCCTAATATGAAAGCATTTTAGATCGAAATCATTGGCAAAGACTAATATGTTACACAGTTACATCACCATTTAAACGAGTGAGTACAGCTGTAAAAGAAATAGTGCATTCCAGCATACATGAATAACCTTGAATCACGTTATGAACCAGATATCTTGAAAGCGGTAAGCATCAAAATCAGTAGCAAAGACTAATATGCTATACTATCATATAAACGAGTAAAACTGTAAAAGAAATAGAGAATTCCAATCTACATAAATAACCTTAAAGGCTTAAACCATGCTGTGGATCAGATTATAAAGAGCAATCAAAGGTAAAATAAATAAATAACAAAGAAACAACTGTTTCTTATACTAACCATAAATTTATCTATCCGACCCTGAGAACAGTTCAAATAGTCCACAACAGCCCTTCCACGATGTTGTTCGTCCCGGACGTGGATGAGGAACTAGCAACGGCTGCAAAAAGACATTAGAAGAATGAAAAAAACAGATTTACCATAGAGCAAAGTTAGATTGCTAAAGTCTCTTTCAGAACAATAGAAAATCAAAACTGCACCTCAGTAACTCCAGAATCTTTTTCAGTATCTGCTCCATTATCATGAGTAGCTATAGGAGCATTGTAGGAAAGGCTTAATCGTTCATCAGTTTCTTCTGCTGCACATTTCTTTGGATCAGAGGTCTCTGGAACTTTCTCAACAGGTGGAACGGTTGCTTCCTCAACATAACCCTTCTTCTCTCCATCTTCCACACTTTCACTTAACAGTGAAACCTTATCCGAGACAACAGGTGGAATGCTATCCACAACTGCATCACTTGCCTCTCCAATCGTAATTGAAGGCACAACCTCGATGTTTTCTTTGTGCAAATAGTGATCTCCCTCGACTGAAACTGGAGCTTTATCAAAGGCAGCATGACTGGTCTCAACACGATGAGATTCATCATCCGAGCTGCTACTGCTGGTGCTCCCAGATGATCCTCCATCATATGATTTCCTTTCGTTTTCATCATGCTCGATCTTGAATTCTCTTTCAGCTTGAATGGCATTCCTCTCTATCTCCACTTCATGCTTGTCATCACCCTCAATTTTCACACCCTGGACTGGAGGAAGATTAGAAGCATTCTCATCCCTATTCCCACCATGTTCTTCCTCGCCCTCAGTCAAAAGGTCGTGGTGACTAGGGTGATCTTGAGAGGTGGTCGAGCTAGCCTCGCCTACATCGCTCTGTCTGTCATCTTGGTGCTTCACATCACCACCCCCTAACATATTCGAATTCATCCAAAAACAATCAATTAAAAAAAAAAAAAAAAAAACAAATCCAGCACAAGATTTCTCCAGCATAATATATTTGAATCTAAACAATCAGAAACCTCAAAACAGATTCAATATCCGCACGAATCTATTCAACATCCCTTCTCCAGAAAGCATAGCAATCAATAATTCAAAAAAAAAAAAAAACAGCAATTATAATTTATAAATAAAATAATAAATGCTCACATACCCATCTCCAGCAAATGCCCAAAAATACACAATTGAGTAGCAGCAATAAGATCGAATCCGAGATTTATAGAAATCAAGCGAAGACGAAGCATAAACAATCTAAAAAAAGAACACAAATAAAGGCACCCCCAATTGGTGGAAAAACGAACTGTAAAGCTAAAAAGGAAGGAACAATAATTGAAAAGGCACATGGGGATGTATGTCACGAATTAAACAAATCAAAGAATTAATCTCTTTTCGAAATACATGAAGTAGAGATTTTTATACCTTGGGTGGAAGGATTGGGATTGTTGCTGGGCTGAGTTCCCTTCCTTTTCTTAGCAGCTTTTCGCTTCTTGGCCCCTGACGGCATGATTGTTTGATTAAGAAAATTGATTAGAGGGAGGGGTAGAAGGGAAAATCGAAATCGCGGGGTGGATTATGGAATCTCTCCCCAACTTTCTCTCACGAAAGCTGTATCTAGGTTGTAGAGAGAGAGAGAGAGGGAGGGAGGGAGGGAGGAAGAGATTTTGGAAAGTTTGAAAATGGTAAAATAGTAGAGAGAAGGGGGAGGGGGTGAGAGATTGGGTGGTGGGGGTTGGTTGGTTATGGAGAATATATGGTAAATGGGGGGTCTCTGCGATTTCTGAGGGATCTTCACCACTGCCACTCTTTGCAGCTCACCGCTTTTTTCTGTATTTTACATTTTTTTTAAAATCTTTTTAGAAATTTTCAATTTTTATTTTATTTTATTTTATTTTATTTATTTTTTTTTATTTTATTTTTTATTTTTTAAGGATTGTAGAAGCGTGGTAGAAATAGGTGGGGGTAGTACCATCTCCCCATCACGGAGTCTCGTGGCAAAGCTATATCACTAGTTTTTATTTATTTATTATTTTATTTTCTTAAGGGTTAATTGCTATCGTAATCTAGATCATAATTTGCAATCAGTGACTTTTAAAATGTTGCTATTTGCGATATCTAAAGGGTGCTTGATGTGATTTTATAATTGTGTTGTGAGGGGGAGTCACAACGATAGTTTATCATAATTATATTATTCTAAATATTAAACATAAAAATTAATTTGAATTGAAGATTGTATAATTATCAAGTCCATGTGCTATTTTTATATTAGCGATGGTCACATTGATCGTGCATGTTACGTAGATGAACAATTGAACTGATAAATTAGCGGTTCAACTCGGCGAAACCTGAGAGACTAAAATTTATAAATTCTTTTATAGTGTATAATTGTCTGGGTCCAACCGGGTCGACCCTTGCCCGCGCTTGAAGCTATTTTGGACAACTTGGTGTGGCCTAAAATGTCGTTGAATCTAAGTATGTGTGCCCCGGTTCAACCTGAAAAATCGTGTAGGAACGAGCCTAGCCAATTTTCCCACCTAGAAAACATATCAATGCATTGTACTTGTAGATGAACCCGCGATTTTAAAGGTCGCCACTCAACTTCTATGTCACCCGTAAAATGGCCAAATATTTTATTGATATTATTAATAGTTTGGGATATGACTAATGGTAACCCTTTAATTATGGTTAACAATTTGTTCGTATCTATCACACGCTTTGTAGCATAGGATAAGAAAAGACATTGTTTATTATGTCATCGGAATAGGAAGTTCAAATTTTACTATATATAGTCCCTAATAAGAGGGGGACTTTCTTTCTTCACTTTGATGTCGCAAACATTATCTTGGGATTTTTTTTTAAGAAATAAACATTGTCTTGCATTTTAAATGGAATTTCTAAGCATTTAGGTGAGAAGAGGTGCGCGTATAATTTTTACTTATATGAAGTAATCCCTATATTAGCGAATATCTATAGCAATTTTGTAGTAGTAAGGAGTATTATTTATTCTGATGTCACGCATTTGACTAGAATAATGCACGTGGATAGTGTAAACTTCAATACTGCATCTACAGGAATTGCAATACTATGTAAATCTATCTCATATTTTGAATCATTTGATACAATAGCAATTTTGTAGTATAATTTTTTTCAAAAGATAAACAGATTACAGTAAGTTGGACTTGCAAACAAAAAAATAAAAATATATAGTTCGAAATAATTTAGGATTGTGGAGTTCATATTCGGCCCAGCCTAATCAAGTTTATCCAAATAAATTCACAAATAGAAGCGAGTTTCTTCCCGTTACGATAAAAAAGAATTCGGTAAAAAAGCCTCATGCAAAAAAAAATGTTCACCATCTTCCTTTCAACTTTCCTAAATAAATCCAATTACAATCTCGATTTTTTTTTACCCGCCATTGATATTTGAATTTGAATAGTAGTGGATTTTGAATTGAAGGAATAATGAAGCAAACCTAGTACATATATAGGACTCCATTAGCGTCGATATTAATTAATTGGTAATTAATATATTATAGTAATAATTTTCCTAGATGGGGTGCCACATAGTCGCTTTCAGTTTCGTTCTCCACTGCACTTTCGCTTATTTATTAAATATGAACACATATTTATTTGCACTTACAATTGTATGAGAGTAATGTATTTTATATTATAATAATTTCGTGCTTCTCCCCCCTCAATTAATTTGTTATTAATCACAGTAACGCCGACATGATATACACACCCCAACATAACCCTCCATTTTTCTTATATGACGCAATCCAAAAAACAACACCATCTAATATTGTTTAGGATATATGGTTATTAGAAAATTATTAAATAATATTTTTTAGTACGTCGAGTTAACAAATAAATATTTATTGCTTTTAAAATACATTATATTAAACATATTGTATTTCGGGATTGCCCAAGAAACTTGGAACAAGACAAATTTTTGGTAAATTTTCATTATGTACATTTGAATTTAACATGCTACATCCATCCACAAAAACGTACAACATTTTTAATGACAGAGTTTTAATAAAATATTAGGCGAATATTTAGGCGAATGGGTTATTGTTTGATTTTTTTTAGACAAGGAGATATTAATCTATATTTATTTTATTTAATTTAATTTTTAAGAATGAGTAATCTATATTTATTTTTAATTTAATTTAATTTTTATTTTCGTTCACATTATTGATTGGATTCACATTTGGCTTGTCAGAAATGGATGCTATCAAATCAGTAATTCACAAGTTGTGTGGATAATGTCAATAATCAAATTTATTTCGTCATAAATTTCTGACCTTTTGGACATTGGAAAGCTATTTTTTCAATAATACTACTTCGTAATAAATAAATATATATAATTAATTTATTAATTGTCGTGGCTTTCTGGATCCATCGTATGGTTAGTGGAAGTCCACGTCACGTGATGGTCGGCAGCGTAAATTATCATTTTTATCAACGTTACATCCAATGGAAGAAGTAGTATGTTGGGTTCAATATTATAGTAGTAGTCGTCAATTTCCTTTTTGTTCTAAAAATTTGAATTTATTTCCAGAGTGTGCATATTCACTCATATAAAACGTTAAACTTTATATTCAAATAATTTATTTAGAAAAAAATACAAAAAAAAAACGTTCCTTCATTTATGGTAAATGTCAATTTGTTTATCTATTTTATTCTTACCGTGCAAAACTAGCAGACAAAACATAATTACCATAATTCTGGGGGTACTATAATTGCAAAATTTGTGATCTAAATAAAGACGTGTTATGATTAAAAATGACAACTAAATGTTGTGATATTTAAGATAATTAACAAATAAATTGACATGGTCCGGTTTACATTTGGACTTCAAAAATGAAAAAGAAATAACTTTAGATGGCTAGACACATATGTTAAAAAAAATAATTTATTTATAATAAATAATTATTTATCCTAAACACTTCTTGACACTAGCTTCCAAAATTACTTGTAAATTATGGCTTTGGAGATATCCATCTGTCCCACCCAATTAGTCTATATTTATTATTTTATATTATCTCCATCTCATTTAATTAGACACGTATTCTGTTTTGGTCCGTCTTAACAATTAGATACATTTCTTAAAATGACAAAAAATACTTGGCTACAATTAACTCTCTCTCTCTCTTCAGAATTAATTACAGCCACATATTCCCCACTCTCTTGATTTTTGGATCTACAGTAAATGTCCCTAATTAGTTGAGATGGAGGTAATACCTCACATATGAATATAAATGTGGACTAATTAGATGAGATTGGGGGAGTAATTATGAACGACGACTTCTATTTGAGTTGAGTGGTGGCCCATTGGGTTTGAAAGATAGTGGATTTTTAGCATATTAAAAATTTCATATAGGAGTAGTAATTACTCGTAATAAGGTTTGCCGACAACCTCAACAGGCATTCCTTCATCAAATAATAAACCTAATAGTTAAGGGTTTGCTTGGTATGGTGGAATGGAATGAGGTGAAACGGAATGGAGGTAGAAATCATGTAGAAATTTATACATCATTTCTACATCCATTTCTTTCCACCTCATTCCATTTCATCATACCAAGCACCACCTAAAAGTTTCTGGACCTTAATCCATATGCTGTTTTTAAATGAAAAATAAAATACAAAGTCAAAAATAAAAATATAAATGAATGAATTTCTAAAGTTGAAATGTTGAGAAACATACTCAAAAACTCTATGGGCCCTATGCTACCTCCGCCTCTCGCCATTCCTTTACAGTCGACATCTTCTTTGTATGGAAGAAAAATATTAAGAATATATAAAATAAATAAATTGTTTATATTAAAATTAAAAATAGTAATAAAGTTTATTCAGTGATACTTTTGAAAATTTAGGAGTAGGAAAAAGAAAATTAGAATAAAGTGTAGTTATTTTTTTTAAACATCGTTCTCTGGTTGCACATAGAGCGTTCAAGAAAGTGGGTTTTTAAAATTAAAATCTGACAGTAATTAACTAAAAAATAATAATGTAAAAATAATAGATACGGTAGGGTTTTTCAGCCCGAAAATCTGGACTTTTTAAGCCCAAAAGCCCGGTCAGCCCTTTTTTTCGAGCCTATATCTTGCTGGCCCGACCCAGCCCTAACCCTGGGCGGGACTTATTTTGCCAGCTATAGTTGCACCATCGTCTACAAAATTACAAAATGAAAAGAGCATACTAAAAATCAAATTTAACTAAGATTAATAAATAAATAAAAATTCAACTAAACATTAATGCTCTTGAGCTTCCAAGTTGATGAAGTCAAGATAGTATTTGCTGTTACAAAAAGAGTGGTTGAAGGATTGGTGGATTTTCCAGCCCAATATGGATATGGGCCGGGCCCAACCCAAACTCCAACTCTTAGTGAAACCCGACATGCTACACTGGAATGCTGGATTAGGGTGAAATTTGAGAATTGAGAAAGTTTTATTCTATTATTGATTATTTTTTTGTTGGACCAAAATGACAAATAGTAATAAATTTTAGTGGACGGAAGGAATAATAAGTTAATTAGGATAAATGTAGATCAAAATTGAGAGGTAAATAATGATATAAATGAATTCAAAATTAAATAAAATATATCAGTTATTTTTTAGTTCATAAATACTAAATTTTATAATTCTTGAGAAAAATATTTGGCAATAGATTCATAAGTGTGTTGATGATATAAAGTGTTACAATAAATTTAGAAAGAGTAATAATACCAGATAAATTGAGACGCCTTTTTAGAATTTAATATATTAGGTACTCTTTATTTTTTTTCCTATTAATGATGACATATAAAATTTTAGGAAATATTAAAAAAGCAAGTTCGTTCATAAATCATACTACTCCCTTTGTCTCAACAAATTTGAATCATTTAACTATTTTATACTTTTCATATATTCAAAAAAACACCTCGAGTTTGTTGGGACGGAGAAAGTAAAACATAAATATTACTGTGATATATTAAAATAAACTGTCCAAACTTTTTATTAAAAATGGATTTTTATTTTATGTTTTTTTTTATTGAAAATCTCTATTCAAACACTCAAATATTGAGATTGTTAAAGAAAATTATACTACAAAAATCCACTTTAAAACTCATCATTACAAAAGCTCGATCCAAAACCAACTAAATTTTTTTTCTAATTTAAAGATCATATGGACGGAGGGATTTCATAATTCCAATTATTATTTACATAGATTTAATATATAAAATATTAGACCTTTTTTTATATAATAGTACCACTTATCTACTTCCTTTAGCTGCCTTTAGATATGTTAATGGATATATTACGATTAAACGGTTAAACCTAATGAGATCATCATAGAATAAGAATACAACATAGAACAAAAAATCAAATACATATTAATAATCATAACAAACTAAAGGGAGTCAAAAATTCAAACGAAGTGCAAGTGCGGGACAAAGCTTTGAATTCCAAATGCCATGATAAAAACCAAAAGAAACATGATCAAAAGTTATTTTATTTACCCACAACTTCAATTCAGTGATTGTGTATTCCCTTCAACTCTTGTCGGGAAATAACGGGATATCAACTAAGAGACTGGGAATTGAGAATCAAGAGAGGAATCAAAATGATGAAGAAAAAATGATGTTTGAATTTTGTAGCTTCGAACTTCCACACTAATTTAAATAATTTACTTCCCCCTGTTTTAATTAACCCATAAGTGCATTGTTAATTTAATTCACCCTAATTTAAATAATTTATTTCTCCCAATTTCAATTGTCTATTATATTGTTAATTACTAATGGAAGAACCTAAACTAAGAAAAGGTACGAAAATTAAAAAAGCCAATCAAGTATAAAAAAAGGTAAGAAAATTATAAAAGTCAAATAAGAATTCGAAAGTTTTAAAAGATAAATATTACGGAGTATAATAATCTATATAAGTTAAACTAAATTAATCTTATGACATTATTTACATTATTATATTACCCTTAAATTAAGTAAATAAGAAGGATATAATAGGCGATCTACATTTTGTAAAGACAAAGACTTGTATTAGCCCGGCCACATAGTGCGGCCAAGGCTTTGAAAGCAAAATAAATTACTTGGCTCAATTAATCTACTTGACCCATAACTCAAAAAGAATGCCTTATAAAAATATTCAATGGACCTCAATGTGAGTCTGAGCTGATGCAAATGTATCTCTTTTGTAAAACAAGGCTCTTTTATATATTGGTATAAATAAGTTGTCTCATCTTATTTGGTTTATTTCCTCTTTTGGCCAGACACAACTCACTTTAGCCCACAATTAAAGATTTTAACCAGTTAAATAAAATCATTAAATGAGATGGACCACAACAATGTTTTTCTAATTCCTCTTTATTTAAAACTTGTGCCAAAAAATAACAAGCCAAGTGAAGCGAGACGAATGTAATATAATTTATTACATGATTCGACTGAATTTTTCTAACAAACGTTGTTGTCTAAGACCAAGTTTTAATCAAGACCATGCTCCACATGTTTACAAACAATCAAAGGAAATTGAAAAAATTAAACATTAAATGAGTTATAAATGATTTAAGTCACTTTTAACAAGTTTCTTAAACTTTTAAAACTTGTGATCCATTAGGGATAAGCTAAGAGGTAGGTGAAAATTTTGGATAACTTGTTTATTTATAATATAGTAATGAGTTATTTTCAACTTTTGTGGTTGTAATTTGTATACCCTTGTCATCAAAGAACATAGAATAACTTAATCAATTTTATTTATGTTCATGAATGTCCCAAGAAAACATATTAAAACTCTCTAGAATCTTTACAAATAATTTCCATCATAATTGTTTAACGAACTATATATAATTAATTTTATTAAATCATCATCCGTGACGATTCAAGTCCAAAAAGTCAACAATTTGAATTGTATAATTATATCAATTATAAACGTGCTTTATTAGCAGATATTGTAGACTGCGTGATTGTCAAAACGAACGAATATCACTTTTTTTTTTTTTTTTAATTCAGAAGGGTCAAAAAGAGTACACGTTAATTTAATGAAAAATATTTAAATAGAAATGCTTCCAAAATCAAACAATGAATTAATATTTGAGACAACTATACAATAGAGACGTTGAAAAAACCATACCATAGTCTTGATAAGGTTTTATGCATCGGAACGGTGCTTACTTCGATGTTAATCGTAAATCATATAAAGATCAATCCATTAGAGATATACAGTTATTATCTATGGTACATTTCATTAGTAATATACTCTCTCTATCTCTGTATATTAGTCACATTTGCTTTTGGCATAATACTTAAGGGTATAAGGGAGTGGCTGGTATACGAGAATAAAATTCATTAGGAATGAAATGAACTCAGTAATGGAATTGAGGTGAGAATGAAATGAAATTAGTAATGAAATTCCTATGACTGGTATATACAGGAATGAAATGACCATTCCTGTATTGATTCCATTCTTAAGGCTGATATTATTAGAATTGTTGTAGACATTATTATTTATGATAAAAAATATACAGAATAATTAAATATTATTATATAAAAAATTAAGTAGTGTGGACTCGATTCTAGCAAACTTTCAACACATATAATATTTTTTGATAATTAAAAACTCTTTGATTTTGTAGAATTCATAAAAAAAATCACATAAAACTAAACATAAAATACAAAAAAAAATAAAATCCATAAACATGTTATGATTGCAGTTTTTGCTAGCGATGAAAGAAGAGGCGATGTAGAATATGATATTATGATTGATTATGTTAATTAGGTTAATATCAATTTTAATTTATTAATGGTAATTAATGAGAATAATTTTGTAAAAAAGATTTAAAATTTTCATTACTGAGGATAAGGATTACGTAATACTAGGGGCGAGTAGGGGAATGGTTAATCCTACCCTCATGGCATTACTCATTCCTAATGGAATGGCCATTCCTAATCAAAAAATTATACCAACCGTGTCATTAGGAATAGAGTCTGGAATGTCATTCCATTCCTATCTTATTCCCGCATACCAGCACTAAAGGATTTCAAGGGCTTTATCCAACACTAATTCCTTTCCTTTTATAGTAACATGACTAATAAATGGGACAGATGAAAAATGAAATAAGTACTAATGAAATGAGACGGAGTATTAACTAAGCAAAAAATAAAAATAAAAAATAAAAAAAGTAAAATTCTACTAATCGTGCATATGAATCTGAAGTCACGGGCTGATAAACTCCGCCAATCAAAATATGACAAGAATTAAAGAATCTAGAAATTAAACTGGTTACATTTAGTTTAACGACTCTGAAAAAGAAAAAAAAAAAAAGAAAGAAAAAAAAAGAAAGAAAGAAAAAAGAATGCGACATAATGAATTTAAAAGTAATCATCATATATATATAATTAATAGTCTGATAAATAAGTCTCTGAAGTATATATATTAAGAGGGAATAGATCATGTGCTAAAAAATTCTCATGTGAGAAATGAGAATAAATCCCAATCATCCATCAAATATAAATTAGTGGCTAGGATTTCACATCTCAATAATTATGCACACGTTAATTCATTTTTTTAAACCAATTGATGGGCAATTTTGGTAGATTTTATATTTGGAGATTCCATAAAATATTTCAAATCCTGAATTAACGCAGCGTTCAATCAATCTGTAAAACTTTCTTCTTCTAATATTTTTCTATTTTCTACCCATTTCTATCAACGGTGATGCCATTGCCATATGAATTCATCATTCTCTCCAATACTTCTATTGGCAGGTAATAAAAATTTAGGAATTGATCTTAAATTAACGGCAGCCTTACACAATTAATATACAATTACAAATTATTTCACAAAGAAGAAAATTTCACAATTTTGACAAATGTTTAATATTGTAGCTTAATACTAAATAAATCATGCTTAATATTGTATATTTATATGCTTAAAATTGGATTAAATCATGCTTAACATTACAAATTTGTTGCTTAATACTAGATAAAATCATGCGTACCATTACAAATTTGTATGCTTAGAACTAGATAAATTCATGCTTACCATTATGATTTTGTATATTTAAAAATTGATAAAATCATGCTTACCATTACAAATTTGTATGCTTAAAACATAAATAAAATCATGCTTAATATAGCAAATTTTTTTATGTTTAATAATGCTAGATAAAATTATGCTTAGCATTATAAATTCGTATGCTTAATACTAAATAAATTATGCTTAGCATCATAAATTCGTATGCTTAATATTAAATAAATCATGCTTAATATGAATATATGTATAATATAATAATCATATTCCGTATACATTACTTCTTTGATGATAGATATATATTTTGAAATAAAATATTGAAAAATAAGCAGAAATAAGAATACATTTGGTGTGAAAAAATTGCTCAACTATAAATAAATGAATTCCATTAAGAAAGAGCATGTGAATAATTGTAGATAGACATTATTTCAAATGACAGTTACTTCAAATGAAATCCCTTAATTGAAGGGTTATTAATTAAGAAAATAATTGTAGATAGACATTACTATCCCTATTTTAATAGATATCACACTAATCACTTATTTATATCCTATTTTCATATGATCCATCCTCTATTATAAGAAATGCAAATTAGATAATGTTTATATGAATAATTAAACATTTAAAATTTTATTCGAATGCATGTGATAACTAATATTTTTTTTTCTTTTTTTTTCTTTTTATTAAATAAACAGGGATCATTTCTTAACGACAATATACCAAGTTATTATGGCTACTTCGATTATAAAAAAATAAAATAAATAAATAAATAAATAACCACTAATATGAATAGGAGATAACACAACGCAGCTCAATTAGTAAGACGTTTCTCCTCTAATCAAGAGGTCAGTAGTTCGAGTCATCTCGGGTGCGTATGTGTGAGTGTGTGTGTTGTGTACTTGTGTTTGCCTGATAAAAATAACATAATTTTTTAAAAAAAAGAACTAATATGAATAGGAAATCCCCTTGTTTACCAATATAGAGATAATAAAGTACAAGAACCTTATTTTTTTTTTTTTGTCTCTTCGTAATAAAGTTCACAAGTTATTTTTTTTATTTATGATTTAATTTAATATGTGTGATATTGAATTACTGGAATTAATTTTATGAAGCTAATTGATTGGTTGGATTTCTATAAGTGATTTTCTTTTTATAGTTTACATGGACGGAAGCATTGATAGAAAGTTGAAAAGGATATTGATAAGGGAATATGTAGCTAGCATTTGTAGGAATTGAAAAACGTAGGAGTATGTTGATTATGAAATTAAATGTAAGAGGCATAGGCGGCTCTAGCTACATTTCCTTGTACATCCCTTGAACATTTCCTTTTTTTTGGCAAAGAATATACAACTATAATTAACCATCTCTTCTTAGAATTGATTGTAGCCACATATTCTCTCATTCCTTAATATTTGTGCCCAAACCAAATGTATTTATTTAAATGGGACAGATGAAGTAGTATTTAATAGTATTTGCCTTTAGAAAAATATATATATATTCATTCATTGCAGTTCTTATATCCCAACAAACTTGAAGTGTTCTTGAATATATGTGAGTTATAAAATAATGAAGCGACTTAAGTTTTTTTGTGACATGGGAGTATATGATATATTTATTTTCAACATGAAAATTAATCAGAATGCGTAATTTGAGGAAAAGTGGTAGATTTCATATTTTTTGAAAAAATGATTTTTTTTTTCAAATAGAAAAACGGGACAAAAATATTGGGACGAGCTAAAATAGAAAATTAAGCATGTTATAAATAATTGGAACATTATTTGCCAAGTCTACGTTGGTGCAAAATCAACGAAGCCGGCAATATCTATACAAATATTATTTTTCGGACTTCTGTAATTAATACACGAAGAACTCTATTTATTTTTTTTAGTGTAATTTTTTTTGCCACTTATGTGGTTTGGAATAACAACTATTTTTTTTTTTTAATCATATACTACCTCATGTTCAGGATTTCTGAGCTCTTTCGTTTCAGCATGCATTTTTCATATTTCTCGATGATGGGTTTTAAAATAAATTTTTGAAATATTTTTTATTTTACGAGATACTATTACACTCGTACTATCCCGTAAACAAAATTTACTTCAAAAATTCATTTTAAAATTTATTATCGAGAAGCATAGAAAATGCATGCCAAAACGAAAAGGGTAAGAAATCTTGAACATGAGGAAGTATTAAATAATATTATATATACTCGTACCGAAAACAATGAACTTGACCATTCGAGTCCCTTTGCGTTGATTATTTTTGGAAGAATGTGTGACTGTAATTAGAATAAAGGAAAAGAGGAGAAAATATTTGATGAGTTCCTTTCACCATAACTTATTTTCAATTATGACCATATAATAATTTTGAATATTCGATCTTGAGTAATTGCATAGTAGTAGTAGTTGATTTGTGGCAATTTCAACACTACAATCTTTAGGATTGAAATTCGTCAGATAAATCTCTTTTTTTCCCTTCTTTTTTTTTATATATTTATTTATCAGAAAAGTAAGATAAATCTATTTTAATAGTGAAATAAGTTCGAACTAAAATAAGAATGCGGGGTCATTTTAAAAAATGACGCGAAATGGCAGTACGAGACAAATTAAACTGCAAATAAACTAAATAGTACTTTTATTGTCACAAAAAAGAAAGAAATTAAATCACAACTCGTATTAAATGTCCAACTATAAAAGGGGGGAAAAGAGATAGGATCGAGATGGAACTAGTGATAAGAATGAAATTCAAGATAAAACAAGTATAGGGATCAATATAATCCCATCGATATATATGTGTAGAACCTTTTTATTCAAAGTCGTTTAACTCATACTCAAATTGGAATGGGCGAAATTAGAGAAAAGAAAATCGAAATGATAGACCGGCTAAGTCATTCTTTTGGAGTAATTATATAAGATGAAAAATAGAAACACCATGCATTGAAAAGATTGGAAAGTCATATGTATGTAATTAAAAGTTACAATATTTTGATAAGAAAATGCGGCTCAGTTGATCAGAAGATTTAATTATATATTTAATTATTTATCAGAACATTTATTTTATCAATAAGAATTTGACTCATAAAAATATGGTTTGGAATCAATGAGACGTTTTTCTCCGACTAATAGATTGGAAATTCGAATCATCTTGAATGCATGTATAGGGACGTGTATCGTTAAACTAGGAAAAAAAATCCTTCTTACACTAGATTTTTTGTGTTATTCTAAAATTGAACCGTACGGACCGGATTAATAATAATAATAATAATAATAATAATAATGATAATAATAACTAGGTAGGACGTATTCCATTTCACATGCTGTAATTTCCCTTAGGCCATTTCCATCAAATTTCATTAAATACAACCGCCTTTCTCCCCCCTCCCCGTCCCCCTCCCTCTATATAATATACAGATATAGACATGGCAGTTGTAATTTAAACACATTTAAAATAAAATAAAAAAAGAAAAAAAAAAGAACATGGCACCGAACAATGAAATTGGAAGAGAAATAAGCGTTCAAGAACTGCTCAAAAACCCCCTTGTTGAAATCCCACAAAAATACATAACCGATCAAGAACCGGCCATCTTTTCCGACCAAACCGCCGTACCCATCGTCGACATGAAAAGGTATCTCTTCGACGAAACGAAGGCTTCCGAGCTCCAGAATTTCCACTCAGCATGCAAAGAATGGGGCATCTTTCAGGTTCTTCTTCTGGGAAACTTCAACAACTTCTTCATATTCAACAACCGTATCTTCAACCTTAATTAAAAATCTGTTGTATATGCTAATATGCAGCTGGTTAATCACGGGTTAGAAGCTTCATTTGTGGAGAGGCTGAAGCGGGAGATTCAAGAGTTTTACGAGCTGCCATTGGAGGAGAGGTTGAAGTACAGAATTAGAGCTGGAGAATTCGAGGGTTATGGCCAGAATTTGCTTCAGAGTTCTGGCGTTGACTGGGCTGATAGGTTTTACATGATCACTAACCCTATTCATCGGAGGAAGCCTCATCTCTTTCCCGAGCTCCCTTCGCCTCTCAGGTAATATGATGATTCGTTAATATGACCAATGACGGAGTCAGAAATTTGAATTTACATGGGAGCATGCAATCATTACTAAACATCATATATGACGATCTTGCTTGAAATTAAAATTGATATTTTTAATTGGAGTTTTGTTTTGGTGTGTAAGGATGGAGGGGAGAAGATGAAAAGAACTAGGAAAAGAATAAATTTTTTCCTTTCCCAAAATTTGACCTACTCTAGTAAAGTAGGTCACACAATTTTCACTGTGGTGATTCCATCCCTAATACAATAGGGCATCTCGCACGCTTACAAATTACGGAGTAATATGATTTTGAAGAGTAATTAATGAAAAATTAATCTAATAATTCAAACGCACAGGGAGACCTTAGAGACCTTCATCTCAAAGCTACAAAAACTCAACAAGATCTTACTGGAAATGATCGCCGTAGCTCTCAACATCGATGTAGACGAAATCGAAGAAATGTTCGAGGACGGGATGCAATCGGTGAGGATGAACTACTATCCCCCGTGCCCCGAGCCCGAAAAGGTCATAGGGTTGACTCCGCATTCCGATGGAAGCGGAGTCACCATCCTCCTCCAAGTCAACGGAGTCGAGGGTTTCCAAATCAAGAAAGATGGAGTTTGGATGCCAGTCAAGTTCTTGCCACAAGCCTTGGCTGTTAATTTGGGAGACATTGTTGAGGTTTGTCCAAAAAATTTATTCTTTAATATTATTAATTTTGCATTTTTGAAAGTGATGTTTCATCTAATTCTTATTTCAATTTTACGAGCGTGCCTAATAACTAGTGATATTATAAGTGCATATATCAAATAAAATATGGGATTGGGAAATGTTTGTACAATAAAGAATTAGGTTTTAGTTTTCTTCTTTGAAAGTTATAATTCTTCTTAATTTTTATTTGTAATAATCTTTAAAGTTAGTCAATAGTTGGATTGTCACGTCATGCATTTCTTAATTAGTGGTTTTTTAATTTCTAGATCAAGTAATATGTGCTGACTAGAATTTCTCTCGAGGGAAGATTTAAATGGACAGCTCACAATATATAGGATTTCTAGCTAGTTAAAGGTTTGATTGTTTCATCAAAGATTATTTTATCATACTTAAGAAGAAGAATAAAATAATTAACAAAGAGCAAGATCTAAAGTTGATTGAATCAAGATGGTTTGACTAATCTATGAAAATATTATTTAGGCATATATACGTATAAATTCTACCATTAAAAAATGATTTTCTAGCTAGAAGAAACTATATATCATTGATATAAGAAATTATTGTTGTAGTGTAGCCAAATAAAGTGTTAGTACTGAAATTGCCTATAATAATATAACATGGGAAAAATCAAGATCATTATAAAAAGTCTTTCTAGCATTTTTTTGAAAGTTGCCCCTAGAATATTACCCTATATTATATTTTATCATTGATTAATAATGGTTTATGGACCACATAAATAATTGTTGAGATTTGACCTAAATCTACGCACTACCTATCACTTTCATTTAATTTTCATCACCAGTTGATTCCATTATGCTGTAATTCTCATTATTTTCCTATTGTTATTTTTGGTCAAGAAAGATATGATCGCTTGCATGTTCTAAATCAAATTAAAGTATGATATGATCTTGTCTCAAAAATTAGTAGCAAGGGTATATGGTCATTTCCATTTATTTATGGAAACTGAATTTGTTAACTGTCATATTTCTCCCTTGTCCCAAAGCATAGTAACAAGGTTATTTTTAATGTTAAATTACCAAATCTTTTTAATACATTATTCCTCTCAGTGACTAGAAAATCATACTCACCTGTTCACAAAATGTGCTTATGATCTTTCAACGCATATTTTAATGTGTCGAAAAATAAATGTTAAAATAAAACCCAAGTCTCAAAGCGTGAATGTTAACATTCACTTTTCGGCAGATCGAAATGCGTATCACATATATTGTGGATTGAAGAATTATATAATTTGCTAACAGTTTGCTTAAAAAAAACTAAGTTATCATCGCAAGTCTAAATGAATTTTACTCGTGTAATTTACTAATTATGTCATATATATGACTCACATTTCCCATTTATATTTTGTTGTTTTCACATTCAAACAATACAAATGATAGTTTCAACGAAAATACCACATCATCGGTGAACACATTAACATGCTCGTCACATAAGTTGACATGTTTTGAAGGTGTTGAGCAATGGTTTGTACAAGAGCATTGAGCATAGGGCAACAGTGAATTCAGAGAAAGAGAGGATTTCAATAGCAATGTTTTTCAACCCTAATTTTGAAGCAAATGTGGGCCCATCTCCAGCTCTCTTGATCGATCAGAAACCAATATTTAAGACAATGTCAATGGAGGAGTATGTCAGTGGCTTCTTCTCCAGGAGGCTAAAGGGCAAATTTCTAGATTCCATGAGAATTTAATAATAATAATTTGCATAAATAATTGGTTTCTCATTACATTATATTAGTGTGTATTCATAGATGTGATTTGCATTTATGAGCAGATTTCACAATGATTAGAAGTATTTGCGCTATGTATAGAGTACCTAACTATTTTAAATGAAGAGTACAAATAATATTATTATATTGTCTTTCGGTGTGATATCTAATATTGCACTGTCACGTGTTAAAAATATTTCCTAAATCAGCATTTGTGTATAAAATTCTTTAATAATTGTTGATTTAACAAGTGACAAGCATATGAATGTGCAATAGAAAATGTCACACCAAAAATGACTGGCATGATGAATGTAGGTATTATTTACTCTTCTTTTTTTTTTCATACTAACCATCCTTTATTTTTTAGCGAAAATAGCAACCATCCATGATATTGATAATAAGACCAGACTGTAAAATATGTAGCATTTTTGGAGAATAGGAGTATTGGGCCAAATAAATGATAAAAAATTTGGTAAATCCAGTAATTACTTCTCAACCTAGTGAACTCAAAATGTTCTACCGCCGCCACCTATCAGAAGTTGGTGGAGGTGCTGCGCTGCCACCCTCAGCGGCGGCCCTCTTGAACCTAGGAACATATTTCCCAGGTCCAGCTGCAGGTGCACCGGTAGCAGCAGCAGGCGCAGGAGCCCCCGTAGCAGGTGTGGGTGTAGTTGCAGCAGCAACAGGAGTTGGGTTTCTCATCCCCAAGATTTCTTCCCTCCTCTGCCTTTCCTTTTCTTCCAGTTCTCTCTCTCGCTGCCTCTGCTTTTCAGCTATTTCGTCCAACTTCGCCTTTCGCTCGGCTTCCTCTTTCTTTCGCCTCTCCATCTCTGCACATTCCGACTCACCATTAAAAACACAACACAACTAAGCAACTGAATTGATGCACAACATAATTGACATTGTGAAATTCATCAGTATTAGTACCTTCAAGTCTTCGAGCCTCCTCCTCTTCATGCATTCTTCTCTGCCTCTCCTCTTCACTTCTTAGGAAATAAATCATTTTCCTCTTAGCTTCCCTTTCCTGTTTACGTGACTGGATAATATTGCTGATTGTCTCTTCTCTTTCCTTCCTAACTCTGTCACGTTCAGCTTTTCTGCAATTCACAACCCTTTCCTGGAAAAGGTTCTGCATATTACACCAACAAATTAAACTGATTAAAAATACATGCATATCAGAAAAAATAATGAACAGACATCTTTCAAGATGGGCAAATGAAGTTGATACCTTGTTCTCTAACATCCTTGCAAGCCTTCTTTTCTCCTCTAGGTCTCCAGCGTGACATTGCCTACTTAGATCAACCTCTCTCTGTATAAAGGCAGGAGAAAACAGGATTACTTTCTATGTGAACATTCTATCATACAGAAACCGATGCAGGAAATCTCCTGCCAAAGAAAAGGGTTATATTAAAACGAAGTTTACAGCCAAGAAGATGACAGATCCAAACCTGCTGCATAAGCTCGTGAAGAACTTTCTCCTCTTCTAAGCGTTTCTGAAATGTAGCTTCAATAAGTGGAGCAGCCTCTTCCCTTTTTGCCCTCTCCAAATAATCCATAGTTTTTCCGAGCTTCAGTAGCCTTTTCTCCATTTCTTGCTTCTCTCTCAGCTGCTCACTAACAGCTAGCTCCATCAATGTCTGCTTGGTTATTTTTTCCTGAATTCATGTCAAACTGTTAATTTGGAAAATGGAGTTAGCTAAACAGCAAGGAAATCTATCAGGAGGAATCAGTTCACTCACTCCCTCTAAGACTGGTTTCTTTCCTTTCCTCTTACTACGCTTTTCAGCTTCTTGCAGCATTGATTGGGCTTCCTCGAGCTCACGTTCCTCTATTTCTCTCCGAATTCTTTGATTCTTCATTTGCTCGAATTCTATGGCAAGTCTCTTCTGCTCTGCCTCTTCAGTTATTTTCTGTAGTTTCAGCCGCTTTGCCTCCTCCTCTCGTTCCTTTAGAATGTAAAAGCCAGTGATGCTTTAGAAATTACACAACTAACAAACTCACGGGAATCCATCAAATTATCAAAGCAAAAAATCAGTTACCATCTCTAAAAGGTGACGCTCTTGCTCTTCTTTGCGCTTTTCAATTATTGTCTTGCGTGCAAGCAGGCGTTTGTGCTCCTTTTCAACTACTTCCACTAAATCCGACAGTGTTTCCCCCAATTTTGGACTTCTCTTCCCAGGAGGGCAGATCATGGCCCTTGACTTGCTGAGGGATTCAGTGAGAGCTGAGAGGTGATCTCGTAAGCCTTCAGATTCAAGATTCTGAAGAGACAAAAAGAATTCGGTTGGGAAGAGGGACATTCAGTTTCACAAACACAAAATGTATATTGCAGAATCAAGTCGATGATCATACAATCCATCAGAGGCCAAACTTAGTTGGCGAATTTCAGAAAGATAAAAAAAATAAAAAATTAATAAATAAAAATATAGATGGTTACCTTGTTACCAAAGAAAATCGCGCCCTTCCGGTAATCCACCTTCATTGCTAAGAAATTATTCTTAACGGCATCAACAGAAATCTTCTCGACCATTGGAAAATCAAAAAAGGGAATTATCTTTGACAGGTTATCAATGGTCATTGTCTGATACACCTGCGAAACCTGGATATATAGAAAATAAGAAAAAGAACAAACACAATGTAAGATACCAAAAGTGTTGCACAAGAACGAGAGTGAAAAATGTGGTAGAAGTGGAACATACCCTCTGAAGCAACCTAAGCGCAGCCAGCTTTTCCAAAGAAGGAACATACTGAGATAGATGAACCTCCGGCACAGAGGAAGCAGAGGCAAGTTTACCTCCAAGCTTTGAAACTTTTATTAGCAAGGGCTGTACTTGCACAGCAAGGTGTAAAGGGAAAGATTCATTTTCCAATATATGGTACAGATCCTTCACTTCCTGAGTTGCAGAATTCAAAACACCTTTGGCAACCTAAACAAACACCCCGAGAAAGTTGAGAATGAAACTGACACACAACAAAATGGGCAAAATGAAACCAGAAATATCAATACAGTTCACTAAGTCACATTCAGGATCTTAACCCGAAAACTCTATGCCTAAGCAAGATTTGAAAAGATTGTCACTTACCAAATCCAAGAGCAGTGAGGACCTAGAGAGCTGTGAAAGAATAGAACACAATAGTTACAAAAGAAGCGAATCTAAATAATATCATGAAGCAAAATATGAAGCCAAGACATATAATCACCACTTCTCTGTTCTCTGGTTTGGACTCGACACCAAATGCAATAAGGTTTCCCACTCTGAGATTCCGTTCTTTCTCGTTTCCCAGCTCCAGATGAGACGCTCCATGTGACCGGTCGTAAGGGGGTACTGAGAGTGCAGCTAGGACAGCAGATGAAGCTATCATCTGCAGGTCCTTGTGATTTAGGTTCTTGTTGAAGCTTTTCTGAACTGAGAAAAGCTTAAGCCATGCATAGGCATGGTAGAGGGTATTCGAAGATGTCCAAAAGATCTCGGACAACTTCGAATAATACACGACCATCAGTGAAGCTTTAGGAGTCTTCTTGACCATACACATCAGGCCGTATATATCCTCAACAGAGCGAAATGCCTCCTGCAAAATACAAGTAGAGACAGAGCTTAGAGAACCATAGAAGGCTAGCACAAGCTGTATAGCAGTAATTCCTGTATCTAACGGTGGGCAAAGAAATAGACAAGTCAACAAACCTGCCAAATCTCAAGCTCAGTAGCTACTTTCAGCTGCTCAAATCTGGTGTCCAGATACAACTGCAAACTCTCAGGAATAGTAAGATCAGGCCTATCTCTCTGGAATTTATTAATGTTTGCAAGGTGATTCCTAATTATTTCACACAATCTCCGAAACTCAGTAGTTCGCTTGTATTGCTTGCAGAATTGGAAGGCGCGATGTGCAGTCATCTGAATATTCAATATCAGAACCCAATGAATATCATGCTAACACAAATTGCCCACAACAAAAGATAGCTGTTCACAAATGAAAGGATACGATGACTTATCCGATAAAAACATAAAGTTTTCAGACACATTCCACAAGAAAAACAGGAACAAAATAACATACATATATAACATAATTTTGAAGAAATGGCCAGTGCCCTTTAGGAAAAACTATAATACAGGAATGAACTCCAAAATAGGTGAGAAAAGTTTAAGAATTGTTGATCCACCAGAATAAGAGATCTAGCCCAGTGCGAATTCAATTCATATTCAAATTACTACGAACATGATTACTCCTGCCTAAGACAAATAAAATATGGGTTGGAAGCATGATTGCATGCCTGTAATGAATAGGAAATTCACGATCCAAACTGAACATAAATGGAACGAAGATAAACTTACAGCGTACAGGGCTTCCAATCTTGAATTGTTGCGAAGAATCTCAAGAACACTTCGGTAGGTCTCCCACAGGAACTTAAACCAGGGAGTGACGAGCTCACGGTCTGATCTATCCTTCCCTTTTTCCCCACTGACATAGCTCAGAAGTAAATCTTCAGGCCTTTTGTCTGCTTCCAAGTCATCTACATCCAAAGCATCTTCCAAGGCCTGCGCTTGATTACGTGCCAGCTCAGCTCTCTCAGTGGCCAACTGCATGAAATGCTTTATCACTTCCTCCAGCGACGTGATGTTGACCTGTTGGCAGATACCACGGTATTGGATAAGCCCATCCTTGGCATGTCTTCCCCTCCTCATCTCAACACATAGTTCCACATACTTGAACATTATCTTTTCGTGTGTTCTCGTCCATGCTCTGAACCTCCTCGAGGTAATGGAATTATGAAGAGCCTCAAGTGCTTCTTGATTTTGTCCGACATTAATCAACTCTGCATCAACACATTCACATGTATAAATGACAGCTGAGGTAAAAAGTTTACATTCGTTGCATAATGATATTAGAGCTTTAGCTTACCCTCAGCTCGCTTCAAGGCGTTCTCCGGTCTGGCAAAAGTAGACATATTTTAAGACAATTCCAACTTTCTGTACTCTGCAAAATGGGAATTCAATCAACAATGTGTACACCTATACTAGAATGCTTATTAGTCTGTAGCGGAGCAGAGCAAAGAAAGAAACAGAGTTTGAATTGGTCGCCAATCATTCAAAACTAGAGTTCCACAGATCCAAGAAGAACACATAACCGTTATAACTCAGCCATATACAACGCTTCCTTACTAACATGTGATTATAAGGCTACTATACATCGCATCTAATCTAAATAACCTGATTAAGTCCTAATTAAGTTCATTTAGCGGATTAACCTGAACAAGGGTTTATAAGGACGAACATTACAAATCCAGAAATTGGACAAATTATTCAGACAACAAACACATACAGAAGAAGAAAAATGTCCTAAAACAGAAATAACCTGATCAAAAACAGCGGCGAAATTCCGATGGTCGGAATTCGGAACTATAAATCAGAGATGAAGAGAAGCTTACCTTCGACTTCGAGGGAGAGGAAATTGGGCTTGGATAAAAGAGGAATGCTGAAAATTTCACATCTATACCACAATTCGTATACTTTTAGAATTTGGCCCAGTAAATTAATGTTGTTTCCAAATTTGGACCGCTAAAATAATTAATTTTTGAACCCTAAATCATTATTTTAAATGTTAGGATGAATCAGATTTTACAATTATGAATAATACAATTATTTCCTTATTTTAAAATATTGCAATAATCCTATAATGTGATGAATAATACTCTCCTCTACATTTATAATGAATAATCCTAGTTTTATAATTTTTTAACAGTACAATTTAATAGTGTTACAAATGCAATTTTTTAATATTTTTATTTTTTGTTTCATGGAATTTCATAGTTGTGTCTTATTAATTTATTAATTTAATGAAATTCTAGTTATCAGGAAACCCGTATAAAAAGAGCCACCACTTTTTTACATGAGATCATTTATCTCGTCAATTTTTCTTGAATTTTATTTATTTTTCTCTTCAATTTTTATTCATTTATCTCGATATTAGTTTGATTTTACGCTAATTAACTAGGATTCATTAATCCAATTATAGTTTATAACTTTTTAGTATTCAATTTTTTTTTATACTAATAGTAGTGAAGTTAAATAATAAAATTAGTGTAATATCTATACCATATAATACAATGAGAAATTAAAATAAAAACGAAATAAAATCAGTAAAAATCAATTTCCATGCATGATTGGTCACAACTGTGATAGATAATATCTCATATCAAATACTTTTTCGTTCATGAATGCGACAATTAATATCGATCCATAATATAGAATCTATATCTATATATATATAATAGTAAAATAAAGGTCGATCAACCACGATTTTCTTGATTATTTTGTTAAATTCTCATAATTTTGGCTAATTAATTACTTTTTAAATCTAATTAATATATATCTTCATAGAATATACATATAAAAAGAGAATTTCGACATCTATTTTATTTTATATTATATATTTTATTTTATCATATATTTTATTTTATATTATATACATACGTATTATATTAGTAAGTTATTAACACATATTCATGTATTTATATATATCTTTGTTATCCAAACTCATATTTTCGCAAATTGGGTTTAGTATTTAATTTTAAAAGACAAATTATAATAACAATAATTTAAGCAAAATCGAAAATAAAAACAGGAAAAATAATAATTTGATTTGATATAATTTAATTTTAAATATAATCATATGTACAAAATAGGAAATATACTACACTAATTTCCTTGAGCTTGAAGGATAATCTAATATAGTATGCAAGACATTTGGAATCCTATTTTCACTTTTATGTATTACTTGATCAATGCCTGTCGAAAAGTAAAATAAATTTTGATCCTATATGAATTTATCTAGAATTGATTTGCAAACTTTTAAATTAATAATTTTTTTAACTAAATCTAAACAAGACTTTTTATAATAAAAATACAAGCACACTTATTCAATTAAATCAACAATGTACAAGCTTTTAAATTAATAATTTTAGCTAATTAAATCCAATAAGATTTTAACTAAATCTAAAAAAAGACATTTTACAAATAAAATTTTTCTTTATTGTTAATTGTATCACATCAATCGACTTAATATGTTGATGTGGAAATGTCACGTATATAATTTTTTTCCTACGAGGATATATCTAGAATTTTCTAACACTGCTTTGATTTTCAGGTGGCCCTTGATAAGATTTTTTTTGAAGAATATGGCTATCCGAGAAAAATGGTTCCCTCATTAACATACTTTACAATTAATGTCCACAACGGGCGACTTCACTTCAAAATTTGAATGAATACGCATACTTAAGAATATGTTACTATCATTAATCTACGAATAGTGAGCATCTTGACATTCAAAATTCAAATGAATACGACTACCCAAAAAAATGGCAAATGTATGAGGATATAGGAAAATAATCTACAATTTAATGTGTGTAATATCATTTCCAATAAATTGTCAATACGAGCGATTGAGGTGGCTTTATATATTCCATTATGGAATTACGTATAACATCAGACAACTCATTCGGTTTTCAAGTCATCTCTATCAGGTCATTTTTGGTTTCGGTCGGCCAGGCTAAGATATTTTTAAGTTATCTAATCGAGTATATAACTATTTGGGAAATACTATAGACTTCATATTTAACTATTCGAGGAGTGTTCGACTGATTTTTGAATTACATAGAGAATATAAGCTTCATGAGAAAATATTACCTCTCTTTTTAACCTATTTTTTTTTTTTATTTCATTGAACAACAGACATCTCAACATATGTGATAAAGTGCAATTTCAACTTGATATTAACAAATACAAAAAGTCAAGAAATATTATCATCCATCTGTTTAATATTTCTACAATGAACAATGAATAGTTTGACATTCAATATAAATGCAATTACTTGAGAAATACTAACTCTCCTCAACATTTTTTTAAATCACAATAATCAAAATATCGATATCAAAATGAATACAACTATCTAAAAAATTAAATATCCTTGACCCATTTTCAATTATATCGAACAACGGCGGCTTACCATTTCAATTGAATTAAACTACTTGATAAATTGCATATTTTTCTGACATAATTTTTTTCGTTTATGCAAACAACGAGCGACTTCAGAAATATTATATCTCTTGGCCTTTAATTTTATTTTTTTCAAATGGATCCTAACAAACTATACTCTCAAAATAAATAATTTTATTATTATTTTCAACAAGAAGCGAGTCCCGTCGAATTTCGACGGACACTAAACTAGTAAATATTATTTTGTCAACATCTACATTCTACAATGCCATATTGTTAATTTCATTTAATCATCATCCGTGACGATTAGACACCTAAAGGTCTAAAATTTGAATAATATTACAATAATTAATACAATTTATTTCGATATATAAACGTGCTTAATTAGCAGATATTGTTGAGTATACTGGATTTTCAAACACAAACACCACACTTTTTTTATTCCGAAAATCCCAAACGAATGCACGTTAATTTCATGAAAGTTTTTTAATATAAATTGCTATGCACTAGTCATCCCATCATAGGCTTGATCTCTTCTCGTGATTAAGGTCATAATTTTTTTCTACGACACGTTAGGTATGCCATTAAATAAATAGTAAATGCGATATATATGTTTTGAATTGATCGAATTATTTTAACACAATTTATCGATGATACATGATACAACAATTTCACTATGCATAATAAAGCTTTTATAATGAATTCTTTCCTTATTATAACGGACTCAGTTTGAATAATAAAAAAAAATCATTATAAAATGAACATAGGGATCGAGTGTATTATATATATACATGTATATTCTAATAAAAAATATATTATATATTCAGTTAGTCCACTTCAAACCATTTCATTTAATTTAGAAATCAAACCGAATCGAACAAACTGAACCCAACTAGAAAGGGGCTCAAACTCAAACCGAACGGAACAAATTCAATCTGTGTAAATTCCGATTTCACACACTACTTTTCAAACTTGTTCGTAAATTAATCACCTTTTGATTTAATCTTAATTCTTGCACGAAATGATTTTTTTTCCTTAAATTTTAGTCGCATTGACAAAATTAAAATTGATATGACGATCAAAATAATATTGATTTGATTTTGACGAATTATTTTGATTTATAGGTAATTAGAGAGGAGAGGGGAGGGTGAAGTGGTATTGAAAGGTAGATTTATATTACTCTTTTCTTTTTATTACGTCTTAATCTAAATAGTAGCGTCCACATTAAAACGATGCCGTTCTGATAGTGGGGATAATTTTAATTTTGCTAGCTCAGCTTAGATTTGGGGGAAATCCGATTTATGGTACCTCTATCTATATATAATTAGATTTTTTATGCAGTGTCTATGGACGGCAATCATGTGCAAAAAATATTAAGGAAAAAAAAAAAACATGTAATTAGGAAATTAAATGCTAGACACACGTACGGGCTAGACGAATATGTACCTTGTATTAATGTTTATAGGTTCTCTTCTTCTTTAATAGTTCTTTCTTTTTCAATATTTTTGGTTGTGTGGGATGCGAGAGCGAAACTCGCTTTTGATTAATTGTTATATTTTAAAATAGTGAATGTTTTTAACTTTAAACTATAATAGTAACTAAAGCTACAATTTCCCTTAGAAATATAAAAAAATTTAATAACACTTTCGTCATCATAATGCCTATTTTCGCAATTTTCCTGCAAATAAATAAAAAGTCTCCCAAAACTCGAATTTAGTGTCTAGCTAGAAAAGGAAAAAGGAAAAAGAAACGATGGCGTAAAGTTGGAACAAGCAAATTTATAATATGGAGAAAAAAAGTGCAAGACCATTATAATCACATCACAATTAAAATCTAGACTTAATATTATACCTATTTGAAAAAAAAGGATTTAATATTGCAACAAAAAATTTCCGACAAAAAGTTGAAGGTTTATTGGCGGATGTTAAATCAAAATTGGGGTAATTAATTAAAATTAAGGTCGGCGAGTCCGACGAAATTGAAGATTATAAAATTAAAGTTGAACTTTTAAACTGTCTGACTAAAATTTGGTCATGTTTCTTCAAATAAATATTGTTCATAATGAAAGGTAAATAATTACACGTCATTGCATGGAAATTTGAATAGACACATTCAGTTTTGGTAATATTTATTTTGGACGTGCTGTCGTTGCACAATCTTCAAAAATAGTGTTGTGAAAAACCAAATGGTTGTGATTTCTAAGGAAATAAACCATGTGATTTAAAGTTAGACAAAAACTTGTGTCAACCGGAGGCACCGTGCGGTCGGGCCCAAAATGACAATCTTTATACAGAAAAATATCAATCTATATGAATAAAAGTGTCAACCTTTAACATAATTATTTTATGAATAAAATGACAATTTTTAAAAGTGTCAATCTTTATACAGAAAAGTGTCAATCTATATGAATAAAAGTGTTATTGTTTTAGCCCGGCCGCACGGTGCCTTCGGCTGACCCAAGTGTGTCCCTTAAAGTTATTTAGGGGCTCTTTGTTTTGTCACCATATCCAAATTAATACCACCAAACATCATTAAAAAAAAATAAAAACTACAAATATACATGAGATAAGGTCTCAGATTCTAGTATTGACGTGATCTTTAAAATTCAATTGATTATATTAAAAAAAAAAAAACTACAAATATACCGTCCGATACAGGCTGAATATCTATGTTTTTGTGATTTTCTAGTTAGTACAACTTACATTATTACAACTAATATTCAATTGAGAATGGACCTAGTTAATTAATTAAATCCTGTTTTAAAATTTAATCGATCAGTATACACTTTATTATCACATGCTCTAATTTTCCCATGATAAAAGCCATCGAATTTCACTAAACGCAACCACCTCTCTCCCGCCTATAAATGCTTCACAAAATTCTATTACAACACATCAAAACTCAAAAAAGAAAAAAAAAAAAAAAAAAAAATTGCATAAAAAAAAATGGCACAAAACAATCAGATTGAAAGTGAAATAAGCGTTCAAGAGCTGATGAAGAAAACCCTTGTTGAAATCCCAACAAAATACATAACCGATCAAGAACCGGCCATCTTTTCCGACCAAACCGCCGTACCCATCGTCGACATGAAAAGGTATCTCTTCGACGAAACGAAGGCTTCCGAGCTCGAGAATTTCCACTCAGCATGCAAAGAATGGGGCATCTTTCAGGTTCTTTAATTTCTTGGAAACTTTAACAACTTCTTCATATTCAAGAAAACCCTATCTTCCACCTTAATTAATTAATCTTTTGTATATGCAGCTGGTTAATCACGGGTTGGAAGCTTCGTTCGTGGAGAGGCTGAAGCGGGAAATTCAAGAGTTCTACGAGCTGCCATTGGAGGAGAGGTTGAAGTTTAGAATTAGGGCTGGAGAATTCGAGGGTTATGGCCAGAATTTGATTCAAAATTCTGGCGATGAGAAAGTGGATTGGGCTGATAGGTTGTACATGATTACTAACCCGATTCATCGGAGGAAGCCTCATCTCTTCCCCGAGCTCCCCTCGCCTCTCAGGTAGGTCCTGATACGATCTTTCATTTTAAATTATATTTATTGCTCGTTAATTAAAAATAAGAGATTCTTTCACTAAAAACGCAGGGAGAGCTTAGAAATGTTCATCTCGGAGCTGCAAAAAATAACCAATATCCTATTGGGAATGATCGCGGAAGCTCTGAAGATCGATATCAAAGAAATCGAAGAAATGTTCGAGAACGGGATGCAATCGTTGAGAATGAACTACTATCCCCCGTGCCCGGAGCCCGAAAAGGTGATAGGGTTGACTCCACACTCCGACGGAAGCGGAGTGACCATCCTCCTCCAAGTCAACGGCGTCGAGGGTCTCCAAATCAAGAAAGATGGAGTTTGGATGCCGGTCAAGTTCTTGCCACAAGCCTTGGCTGTTAATTTGGGAGACATTGTTGAGGTTTGTCCAATCATTTTTATTTTATTTTATTTGCTATCTTATGATAATAATGTTTCATTTTCATCTCATATTTTGTTTTAGGAATTAATGTGCCTAGTGACTAATTATCTTATACTACCATTATTCCTAGCTTTCTTCCCAAAGAAAAAAAGAAAAATAGTTAATTATAGGGTTGGCCGGTCATTTATTTCTCAAGTATTAATTAAGATATATAGGAATTACATAATTTTAGTAGGTTTATATTTTTAGAATATATCTTTTAATTTGTGGCATGCCACCTCATTCGTCTCACATTAACTGTGGACACAGTGGATAATCAATAGATTTGAATTTCTATTAAATGGAAGATTTATATTTTGTGTGGACAGCTCAAACACAGTCTAGAGATTTGAACGTTTCATCAAATAATAATTGAATTATCATCCCTAAGAATAAGAATAAGATATCAAAAATCAAGATTTAAGTTGAATAATCAACGCACTTAGGTATACAATTAATTTAGATAATTGAAACACTACTAGCTAGAATAAAGTAACTCATAGATATAAGGTGTCAACATTTTACAATTTTTGCCTAGTTTAAGGGCGTGATAACAATTTTATGTACAAGAAATTGATTTTTGTGATATAGCCTGCAAAAAAGGTAGTACTACTAAATTTGTCAATAATATATAGTATATGTTACATGGAAAAAATAGAAGATATAACATCTTTTGGTAAAATAGAAGTGATCCTTAATGTTACAATTGGTAAAATAATGGTATGCGGACCACATAATTATTGGATATATTTACCTAATTTTAAACACTAGCTATCTCTTTCATTTATTATATTAGTAATTTATTCGATTTGGTTATTCAAATACGGAACAAATATAATAAGGTTTATGGTGATTGTGGCATACAAATCAAATCACAGTAGGGTGTGGTTTGAAGTATGAAAATTTGAACTCATTAATCGAGTGTCAAAAGAATAAAATATACTCTACTAAGATTCATGAAAACGTGAATCTATTTTTAATTGATTAATTTGTTGCTTCCAGAAAATATTAATTAATTATAGACAGCGACACATTATTTTACTCTTTTCATGAAATTATTGACTTGACTCACTTTCTCATTTAGATTTTATTATTTCATATTCACTTTCTCAGACGACACCGTATATTGTCACATCGTCGGTGAATACGTTAACATACTCGTCACACTTTTGTACAATTTGATATATTTTACAGGTATTGAGCAATGGTTTGCACAAGAGCATTGAGCATAGGGCAACAGTGAATTCAGAGAAAGAGAGGATTTCAATAGCAATGTTTTTCAACCCTAATTTTGAAGCAAATGTGGGCCCATCTCCAGCTCTCTTGATCGATCAGAAACCTATATTTAAGACGATGTCAATGGAGGAGTATGTCAGTGGCTTCTTCTCCAGGAGGCTAAAGGGCAAATTTCTAGATTCCATGAGAATTTAATACAATAATTAGTTACATTAATAAATGGGATTTTCATTAGATTACATGTTTATTTGATAAATCTGTGGCTTAATACAGATGCCACGATAAATGATTAAAGTATTTGCATTATGTAATAATGAAGAATACCTCATAAGTTTACAATGAGGAATGATAGAATATACATATATATTTCTTGCATTTTAGTGTAACCTATAGTTTTATTTTTTGTAACTCTTTAATTCTGTATGGATTTAAGTTATTAATATGTTTTCAATGGCTGAACTAATTATGAATTTGCTTAAAATATTGGTCCAATATGCAATATTAGTTGGTCCAACATTTGCTCTAATTAAATAGTAGAACTCAACTCAAATCTAAAATTTGAAATACAACTTTATAACAATCAAAACCTCGTTTTGATAAATTGAAAACGCACGACGTTGTCTATTTTCGGTACCACACAAGTTTAGATTTCTTTGAAATTGTGAATCTTGAGAAATTTCAAAAATTAACGAGAATTTATATGTTTTGAGCAAACTTGAAAATATTGTGAGAAAGAAAAAAAAAAGACTATAGTTCGTGTATTTTCAAATATTAATAATAATGAGAACGGCGACGTAGCCTCATCTAAGCCAAATTTTACCAACAAAATCGACAAAAATATCAAATGAAAAAAATGAGTAAAAAAATTATGTAGTTTTGGTAGTTTCATCTAGTATTGTGGAGATGGTCGGTTGGAAAATTTATGGAAATGCCTTAATTGTGCTAAATATATTACTTTAAACTCGCTTGTTAAGCATGTCCTATTTTATATTAGGTCGATAATTAATTATGTAGTTTTGGTAGTTCCATCTAGCATGTCCAATCATATTTCAATATATAGTAGTTCACGTTAATTTCAAAGTTACGTTGAAATGATAATTACACTCAGATCGTGGCCCCAAACATAGGGGTCTATTAATCAATGATTATATGTATTATAATCATTTAGGCATTTATGAAAGTTTTATTTACTGCTATTAATGGTATATAATTTGCTAGTTTTGCTCAAAATTCCACCTTCATGATGCTTTGATTTTTCTATCACGCTAATTTTATGAAGTAATTTTGTTAACAAATACTACGTACCTTTTATGTTTTTGTTAATGATTATAAAAAACTCAAACTATATAACATGAGTATGAAATAGAATGTGAGATCGTACGTGCACGTGTGAAACTCCAAAAAATAAATAGAAGTAAATAAATAAATAAATAGAAAATCGAGTTGATATAAAACTCTCCAAACGTGGCATTAATATTGCGCAGCAATAAAATAGTACGAAATTAAAGAGATGGTTGAAGAAATTGCAAATTCAGCAACTGCCGCCATGAACGAGGGATCGGACAAGTCGGTGCTCAAGGCTAACGTCGAAGGCGATACCGGCGCGAAGGAAGGGGAGATCGTCGCCGGAGATCCTGACGGTGCGGTAGCGCCTCCGAAACCGCCGCCGACGCGGCATCCGTTGGAGAACTCCTGGACATTCTGGTTCGACAACCCTTCCGCCAAATCCAGGCAAGCTGCGTGGGGGAGCTCCATTCGCCCTGTTTACACCTTCTCTTCCGTCGAAGATTTCTGGCGGTAATCTTTATTCTAGATTTGTTTTCTTAGATTTCGACTTAAGTACACTGGTTTTATTTTATTCTGCATGAATTTGTATATCAGTAAATTTGGGATTGTAATTTTGTAATCCTAGGTGGAAATTTGAATTTGTGGACTTGCTGTTATGTGATTCCTTCTTGTGTTTGCGCTGCAATTTCATGAAATCTGCATTTAATAAACTGCATTTCCTTAATTTGTTGGCGTTTATATGATCCACATGCATGTACATTTAAGGGGTTGGTGGATTCATTATCCCTTTTATTTTTCTAAGTGTAGCATCTGCACAGACAGGGATGGGATCTTGAATTTAAGTTCGTGGAGTAAATTTTATTTTATTTTATTTTTATTTTTGAAAGAAGAGGTGACTGAGGGTTGAAAACTTAGTAAAACCTTAGAAGAGATAAATTTTGATGTCTTAGATTGAATTTTTGTGGTTTATGGTTGGAGGAAACTAATGATGTCAATTGTTTATGTACCTGTCTTAGAAGTTGATCCTTTCTCCTCATAACAGAATAAACTCAGTGTTTGATCATGGTTTATGGATGAAGACGGTTTCTTGAACAGTAGTAGAAATCGAATTGTATTTGTTTTGATTTCTATTTCAGTCACTTGCCAGTACTACAATGTTTCCATTACTTGGCTTGCAGAGTTTATAACAATATACACCATCCAAGCAAGCTAGCAGTTGGAGCAGACTTTCATTGTTTCAAAGAGAAAATCGAACCAAAATGGGAAGACCCTGTCTGTGCCAATGGGGGCAAGTGGACTGTTAGTTTCTCTAGGGGCAAATCTGATACATGTTGGCTCTATACAGTATGCTTTAGATCCTCCCGTTTTCTTGTTTCATTGCTATCTTTACTCTGTTTTCCTTTTGCTCGTCTAAATTGCTCGTATCTGTGGAGACAGTTGTTGGCATTGATAGGAGAACAATTCGATTATGGTGATGAGATATGTGGAGCTGTTGTTAACGTCCGAGCAAGGCAGGAGAAGATAGCTCTCTGGACTAAGAATGCTGCCAATGAAGCTGCTCAGGTATCTTTCATGTGACTTAATATCATGCTGTCGATTTCTCCGATGATCATTTTCCCTTTGACTCTTTAATAATATTTCTTTTGTTTCCTGCTCTGTGTGTGTGTGTGTGTCTGTGGGGTCTTCACAAGCTAGCGTTTCACTACATACATGACTGAAGTTATGCAGTCGTTTTCTCGGATGACCAGTTCTCTCTGAGACAACTCCTCTAAGCTCTTCAGATTCTTTTCTCTTGATATTTCTATGTTGTGTGTGTGTGTGTCTGAATGTCTGATCTTGCAAAGATAGTGTCTAATGTCTTGATGAACATGCACTCGGTGTTTCTAGGATAAGTGATGTTGCACTTGAGAATGCTCAGGATGAATCAAGCCATTGTGACATTTCAAAAGATTATTTGGCATGCCTGAATCCTTGGCAGCATCGAACTCAATTTATTGAAAATTTGTAGTTTCTGGATTATGACAAACAAATCCGTTTTATCTTTTCTTGCGTGTATGCATGTGCGATCTTGACTAACTAGTGTTCAATACTCACAGCTGACTATAGGAAGACAATCTAAGACATTTCTGGATTACAAAGAAAAAATCAGATTCGTGTGTGCGTGTGTTTGATCTTAACACACTAATGTTCGTAGACTCGAATAAAATGCACTAGGCGTTTCTAGGAGTAACTAAAATCGCCATTGAGCATACTTATGATGAATCAAGGCATTGTGCACATTCAGAAGTTTGTTTGGCATGTCTGAATCGGTAGCACTGTAGCAGTATCGAACACTATCTGTATAAATTGAAACTTTTTAGTCTCTTTTGCCTTATCCATCTGCATTTTCCTGGAAATTCTCCAGTTGAGTATAGGGAGACAATGGAAGGAGTTTCTGGATTATAACGAACAAATCGGTTTCATATTCCATGTGAGTGCTCTCCGTCTGGCCTCAGACGATTTTTCGCATCTTTTAGTTTGTGGTGTAATGATCAGATTTTTTTTTTATTTTTATCTAGGCTGATGCTAAGAGGCTTGACAGAGGTGCTAAGAATAAATATACTGTGTGAGAAGCTTCTGAAGGTTGGTTTTCCATCTCGTCATTCTTCTCTGCCACGAATAACATTCAAGATTCTATTTCCGTAATTTTAATTTAGCCACTTCATATGCATATATATAGGATAGAAAATTGAGTTCCCTAAATAAGAATTGAGTTCTTCAGATGGAGTTTTAGAACCACTTTGAAGGATTCTTATCATAGAGAATTCTGTCCATATATTTTCATAATTCTTTTTTTTCTCTTTTTTATTCTTCTTTTCAAATTTTAGTGATGTCGTAGCTCGTAGCTTTGATCTATAATTTATTTTATTTGATGTCTCGTAGTATGACATTGACATGGAATTACTAGTATACAACACATGGTTCATGTCCCGTATTATATGAAATTTAGTACACGACTAATGTTATCTTAACTTTTATCATTATACAACCCTAAACAAGTACTCTCTCCGTCCCAAGGCAGTTGGCGTGTTTTCCTTTTTGGGACGTCCCACACCAATTGACACATTTTCTTATTATCATCCACTCATCTTTCAGCACGTATTCCAATATAATTTGAATTCTAAAAGTTTGATAATTTTGGGAAGCTTTAGTGAAGGAACTTTTGATTTCTTTTAAAGTGTAAAATTTAAAAATATGATTAAAAAAAATAGAAAAATAAAATCTAGCTATATATGGTGACATCATATTATAAAAAATGTAAATAATTAAAGTTTAGCTCAGAAAAAAGAAATTGAATTGAAATAGCAAAGTGACCCAATTGCTACACTTGATTCTAGTCAAACCTGAAAATTAATCAGCAAAGAAAATATGCATACTTGGTTGAAGTGGGCGAGTTCATGAATGAGCTCATGATCTCCCCAACTTTTCAGTTGATTTCTCTTCAGTTTATTTTCAACCAAATACTGCTTCGGAATTTTTCCCACAGAAAAAATTACAATTTTCTTAAAACTCGTGTCAATCAAACCGGAGCTAAGTTTTGGGGAATGGAGGGATCGGTTATGTCTTTTTTTATTTAATTATAATGAAGCAGATGTCTGGTTTCGTTATTTAGCTCGTGGTGTTTCAGTGCTCGTGCTATGCACATGGCGTGCTCGCTAGCTCTTTCCTTTGATTAACATTGAAGATGATGACTTAGTGCTCGTTTGGTTCAAGTTGGGTAACGGAAACGGAATGGAATCAAGTCAAGTAAGAAGGTGTTTGGTTTATTAGATGAGATTGTAGTGAGATTTAGTGGTGGATAACTTAAGATTGAATCTCATCTAATAAAATTTTGTTTGGTTAGCATGATAAATATAATCTCATGTTTGGTTTGTAATATTATATCATGCAAGATTATTACTCAATTACTAATATACCCCTAAAATCAATATATATGAATTTATACTTAAAAGTGTATTACTTTAACTTGAATTTTATTTTCTGAAATCTACATAAATGAAAAACAAGTAAGTTTATTCATTTCATACTAATCTACTTATATAGCATACTAAAATCGATAAATGTATATTATAAATGCATATATACACATGCATAAATTAATAATAATAATAATAATAATAATAATAATAATAATAATAATTTATTTCAACAAATGAGTCAATGACATTGGAACAAAAGTCTAATATCGCAAATAAGTTCAATATAAAAAGTGGACCAAGCCCAAATTAGCGTTACTTGGGCCTTACGTACAACGCATTATCTCAAAAAGTTTAGAAAATAAATTAAAAAAATAAACATTCTGAAAAGGAGGAAAGAATAAGCCCTAAAGCTTCATCTTCTTCTACAGTAAAAATAAGAAATACAGCAGTAGAAAAGAAAACCCGCCTGTGCAGCGCGCATTTCATATGCGCTAATATTACTTGGATTGCATAATAGTCGGTGGCTTGAATCATCTCTGTCCTCCTATTTGCCGCTGTGCCGCAGATTTTAAAGAGTAAATTGGATTATTGGAACTCAGTAATTTGGAGAAGATACAGTAAAGTTCAACCAAATAAAGAAGGATCAAGTACCTGTGTGTGGGAGTAATTAAATACTGCAGTTTGAAGAGATGAGAGAAAACCCACGAAGATGAAGATGAAGATGAAGATGATGTAAATTCGGAGGAACTTCTTCTTCCACACATAAAAGAAACGAAGAATTGAAAGGCGGAATTGAGACTAAAAATTGGAAGGGCAAATTAGTATAATGATGTAGATTTTTGTGTGCGATTGTTCTATCGCTGGGGGGAGGCTGCGATTGAATCTGTCGAGATGTGCTATCGTGAGATTGAATCTCACGATTTTGTGATTCTGTATCTTCATAACAAAACATGAGATTGGGCCTTATCTCACATAATATCAGGCCCAATCTTAGAAACAAAACAAGTATGAGGGAATGGTAATAATAATGGTTACTTTTATTGAGTGTTGGTTCAATAGTAGAAAGGGAATCACTTGTGAGGGGGTTTCCTTTCTCCTTGTTTCCCTTCCTTCTTGAGGGGTATCAATGTAATGAATTGAGTTACCCCCAAGTAAGGGAAATGGATAACCTATTACTCAAACCAAACAAAATGTAATAGAATCAATTACTTGATTCCGTTTCCATATCCAAAAAAACTTGAACCAAACATGGGCTTAGAATATAACATTTTTTTTCTTTTATCTTTTTGGGGGGAAAGAGACGACATAGACTTTTGAAGGTGTGTTGGGATCGGAGATTCATACGCTCTTTGCAAGTGTTTGATGATTCTTATAATTAAATAAGACAATTGGGAGTCTGTCAGATGTTCTGTTAAAATTAGGGTAAATCCAATTGGTTTATCACGCAAAAAATATTAACTCTGAAAAATTACTTTGATTTTAGTCACTTCTTTTACCATTTTTTAATAGTAACAAAAATTAATATTAGGAATATGGTCGAACGCCTTAAGGAACTTAATGATACAGATACCCCCCCCCCACCCCCACTAGTTTTTATTATAATTTTTAATACGTATGAGACTTTCATTTCTTCTAAATTTAAGATTTACATAATATCGATCAATAATTTAATTGTACCTCCATCTCATTGACTTAGTCTCATTTGCCGTTTCGGTCCGTCTCACTTATTAGTCACATTTCCAAAAATGGTAAAGAATATTTGGCTATAATTAACTCTCTCTCCTCATAATTAATTATATCCATATATCCTCATTTTCTTTAGTTCTTGTGTCATTTAAAAATGAGACTAAGTGGGTGAGATGGAGGTAGTATTAGGAGTGAAAAAGAAAAATTGATGGGTGGGGGACCGGTTCCACTTTGGCTATTCTTCCATCCGCCGATGGCGTGGAAGTACCTTCAATTTGGGATTTAAGGACTCATATGCCTACAAATAGATTTTACTCCCAAATAAATTTTGTATATCCCCCTTCATATTGTTATAAGGATTTTTATAGTTTATGATTCAAACATTGAATTTTTAAAACTTTCTATTTATGACCTCCATTTCATGAATGATTTAAGTTTTTGTTAAATTGAATTGAGATTTTATGCTTCATCTTACCATTAACTCATTTTAACTACGAGTTGAGTCATTTGAGTGACGTAGAAATTTGGGATACAAGTCATAAATTGGAAAGTTTACATATAAAAATAAAATAGAAAGTCACAAATCAAAAAATTGTCTAAGTTGATAACAAAGCGCAGGTCAATTGGTAAGACATTTCTCCTCCAACTAAGAGGTCAGAAGTTCGAATCACCTCGAGTGCGTATGTGGGTGTATGAGTGTTGTGTTTGCCTGATAAAAAAAATAAAATATCTCAGTTCGGTTCATAAACTATAAATAACCCTTATTAATATTGTGTCCACATTAAAAATATGTTGCGAGGGCAGTTCCAAATTCCAATCATCCAATGGGACCCCTTTTTTTTGCATAAATATAAATTATTTCTCAGCGAGAGGTACAATTCTAGTTATCCCTAGCTATATACGAGTATAGTTGTAAAGAAAAAAAAAGTCATGCATGCAAATGCAATGCAATATAATGTTTCAGTTCTGAAATAGGTTGTACTAATATTTAAGAAATTAAATGTAATAATTTCTTTTATGGCTACGGACATTTTTCGAATTCATTTACGCCAAGCGAAGATCGATAACAAAAAACAATTACAGTACGTCCCAAATCGAGAAAAGAAGGAAGAACAAATAAATAAATAATTTTCCTTTCCTTTCACATTTTCTTCTTCCCCAAGCTTCACGTTTCGAGAAACCCAGTCATCCGAAGAATCAAATTCCGGAATTCACTCAAATCCCTCCCCTTCAGAATCCTCCCGCAAATCGACAGCTCCATCATCTTCCCAGCCACGCGCCGCCCTATAATCACGTGCGGCGGCACCATCTCCCCGTCGTCGCCGCCGTCGAGCCACGCATTCCGCGGCGCGCTGGCCGGGATGTTAACCGGCACGGACCTCGATCTCCTCCGGCCGATCCTCGATTCCCGGCAGCTGACCGGCAAGCTACGAGCGGCAGCGGTCTCGTCGTCGGTTTCTCGGAACACGACGTCGGATTCCTGGAACTCTTCTTCCGCCATTGAAGATCTGGTGCGGAGAGTTAGCTAGGGTATTTCGATTGTCGGGATTTTGGCGCAGGCTAAGAGGTGAGAAATGAGAATTGAGGGAATTTATAGAGGAGAAGAAAATGGATTGAATTGAAGGAAATGAATCGTAGTGAGCACACTTTGAATTGATTGCTGGCGTCACTGCGATTGGCGTTGAGTGCGGTCCCCGCTTTCTAAAAGTTGATTTTTTAAAGGGATTTTCTTAATTAATTTGATTATTATTGTCTGAAGCGATTTATAATGGATCTGGACGTTGTTACTTGCGGTTCACGGCTTCTTGTTTCTCTTTTGTGGACCTTGTATTTGGATAGTTTGCACAATTTTTACTTTTTTATATATGCGAAGATGCAAGAATTTGTCATGTTCTTTTCACACACGACAAGGAAAGAAAGAAATAAGATAAAGAATTCTTGAAATTTCTTTCTTTTCTTACTACACTAAGTGCCAGTATGTTATCAGTAGCTTGGCTGAAAATAATGAAAATTCTTGTAATGACAGAGCTTTATGATCAAATTCATTATTTTTGGCAATTGTTAATTAGTAATAGTTTTAACTTAATTGTACCATTAACCGATTTAATAATGTCACATATCATGAATTAGTCAAATTTTGCATATGTATTTTTTAACCATAGCAGCCCGCAAACCGCATAAAAGCGGTAAAACATACTTGAGAGACATGTTGTGACAGACTCAAACTCATAGAGGTATTAGTGCAATTTGAATCCGTAATCATTTAGGCCACAGACGGACCACTTTACCACCGGGCCACTCCTAAAGGGCAAAATGAACACTTTTAAACTATAACTATATCTATATATTTCCCCAAAATAATTGAACACTTTATTAGGTTCTAAAAGAGAATTGAACTCTCTTGACAATCTATAAAAAGCAAAGACTTAATAAGTAGGCTACAATGATGCTCCTTAATTTGGAAATTATCTAAAAAGCAACGCAATATTGCTGACAAGTATGGACGTAGCTAGAAATTTATATATAGTCGGGTGAGATTTGGAAAAAAAAAAATTTAGATTTTTTTAAAGACAACAAGCTCTCTTCAATTTCAAATATCATATCTTGAAAAAATAAACTAAAGAAAAAACAATATATAATGAAAAAAAAAACAATATATAATGAAAAAGAAACTCAAATTAACACTACATATTATAAAAAATAAAAAATTTAACAGGCCGGTTGCCGAGTCGAGCCTGGTATGTGGCTCCATCCCTGCTAACAAGACAACAACATTAACTACAACGTATTTTCTTTATTATCTAAAAATCAAAATAACACTACAAATATCGATAAATACAAAGTCGCATAGCCACCTAAGAAAACTTGATATCCAAGCCACCTATCGATGAATAAATTACAGTACATTTTAAAATGTGCATTAACTACGCAAAATAATATCTCTGACATTATAATGGATTCATTAAAACTTTGGAGGACATTAATATTATTTAAATCGGAAGATTCGACTGGCAACGTTTAGGGTAAAAAACAAGGTTAAGATCGTAATCCGATCAATGATTAAACGAGAGGCGTAGATTAGAAGCGATCGGCGAATCTGGCGGCTGAGGATGTGCCTTCACCTTAAAGAAGTGAACGCCGCTAATGTGTGCCGGATTCTCTGCGCTCGCGTCCAACGAACTTATCAAGAGGAATCCCTACCATCCACTCATTAGCTGCCGCGTGGCCACTCCGCTGTTTCCATGTAGTGCATTATCGCATTCCTCTCTCTAGGAAGCAAGCGCGCGACTGTACACAATCACACGCCACAAATTTTTATGTTTATTTAATAATTGACCTTTGTCTTTATTAATAGCAATGAAGTGCAAGGTAACGCCAAAATTGAGTTGTAAACCGTATTTTCAGGATTATTTTTATTACTTCGAGATGACTTTTTATATTTGAATTATTGAAGATGATGTAGTTTTTGCTCAATCTGTTGCCAAAAATATTGTGTTTGTCATAATTATATTGTGTTGTACTATTATTTTAGTTTAAGTAAATTGAATATGCAATATGTATTGGATCTTGAAATCTTAATTACACCCAATTGAGTACACACAAAAACAAAATACATTATCATTAATAAGCAAATAGAATTATTACGCAATAGAAGGCTTCGAAGTGTCATTTTCTTGTAAAGTTTGTTTGCCTTTTCCATGAATACATATGGAATTAAATCCAGTTTAAGATAATGACAATCGGGTCCTATTTAAGTATAGTATTTCTACATATATTGCTTCTATTGATGTTATCTTCTATTATTTTTTTAAGACTATGGCTTAAATTGATGTCATTGTACTGCCTATTATTCTCGTTTATAATAAAAGGAAAACATGTGGGGGGGTAGTATTTAATTTTTAAGTAGCTAAGAAATTGATATGGGCTCGCCTAAAAATATATAGTAGTAAAAGAAAAGAGATTTAGTATGGGCTTGTGCTACGTAAATGAAACAAATCTACCAATTGGGCCAATTATCTTCAACGTGTCCAATAGGGAGAATTTTGCCATTTTGTATTTAATTTTCCCCTCCCACGTAAGGTTTAAATAATGCGAGACTCCTCTATTAGCTATATATGACACAAGAGTTAATCCCTAAAAGTAGTCACTTTGATATAGTAAACCAAAATATTAGTCACTCATATAAAAAAAATATAAATACTAGCTACTCATATAAAAAACACAAATATTAGCCACACATGTATTCAAGGTTAATTTTCACGAATATGTGAGTCGTGTATTCATGTATTCGTGTATTCGTGTATTCAATGTAAATTTTCACGAATACATGAGTTGTGTATTTGTGTATTCGTGTATTCATATATTTGTATATTCAATGTTAATTTTCACGAATACATGAGTCGTGTATTCATGTATTCGTGTATTCAAGATTAATTTTCACGAATACATGAGTCGTGTATTTATGTATTCGTATATTCAAGGTTAATTTTCACGAATACATAAGTCGTGTATTCGTGTATTTGGTAAGAGTTATTAATTTTTGTGTTTTTTATATGAGTGACTACTAGTATTTTGGTTTGTTATATCAAAGTGACGATTTTAAGAGTTGCTCCTATGAAACAATATAATTACAAAAATCTAATGGGAGATGTCTCGTTTATTTGATCCACCTCATACATACATAGTATATAATTAACGACAAAAAGAATTGTAATTATATAATGTTAAAATTAGCCCATGTCTTGAAACCTCGGTTTAAAAGAATACTAGGATGTATGCATGTGAAATTTTCTTGCAATGTCTAATATATATACATAAGATATAGATAAACATTATATGATAATGTGAATTAAATGTAAAAGAAAAACAAAAACTGGTGATTGGTGAAGGTGAATAATTATTACGGGTCCTCTCATAATATTCACAAAGAAATTTGTATTGGAAACAAAGTGATGGCGATTTTTTTTTTGTTTTTTTTTGAAGTAGAGACTTGGTCGTAAAGTTGTTTGCTCAACTGTACGATTTAATTGTTACAGCCGCATGAGACTATGTAGGTTGACTTTCAACATAAAAGAAAAAAAGAAAAGAAAAAAAGATGTATATGCAGTAGCAGCATGTGCAATTAATGACTCCATACGTCTAAAGTCAACTGCTATCTATTTTTTTCCCCCCTTCTCGTACCAATGCCCTTTTTGCTTACTAGCTTTAAGCTGGAATCAGTATACACTATTTGGCATTATTTCAAAAAAAATTAATAAGATATTTAAAGATTTCGTCACGAAAGACTTGCATTCGATATCTTTAATCTTGGTTGCATTCAATATCTTTAATCTTGGACATTAACCATCACGACTAGCTAGCCAACTCACTCACACACCAATTGGCTATTTTTTTGCTTAGGTTATTATTGTTGCTTTTGTAATATACTAGAAAAATTTACAGTTGCTAGCCTCTTCTGATCGTATTATTTTTGTTTAATGATCATAATATGTTTATTTAATAAATAAATAAATAACCATAACATGCATGCAAATTAGAGTATAAAGAGACAATTCGTATCTTAATTATTCAACTCAAAATATAGATACTTTTGTAGTAATCCCGAATTGTAGTTAAAAATAGCCACTTTAAGTAAGACAAAACTATATAGAGCTAGCAACTTTTTGTAATTATTTTTATTTTTATGACGAAAATAACACAAAATAAATCATGAAAGTCAGAAAACAACAAAATAATATATCTAATTCCTCGCGAAATTAAGCCAATGATTTTAACTACTACTCCCTCCATTTCATCTAAAAATACTCATTTCTTTTTGGCTTTTCTGGCACGTTTTTTCACGCTTCTCGATGATGGATTTTAAAACGAATTTTTAAAGAATTCTTTCTTTTACGGGATACTCCAACTGTCGTAGTATCATAATAAGAAATGAGATCTTTTTAGACGAAATAGAGGGAGTACTATTTATACAAATCCACACAGTAACATAATAATATGCAAATGTTCTTAGTAAAATTAAAAATATTGTTTTTAATGACATACTATTAATATTACCCGCAACTAGTCAGAAAATAAACCCAAAACCCAAAAACTTGGGCTGCATTTTGTCATTCAATCCAGGCATGTGGATTGGGTAATAGGAATTCGCAGTTTTTCCAAATTTCCACTTTTTTAGCACTTTAATTCTTATGACTTTTTCCAAACAGTAATTAATTTCCAACCGTTTGCTAACTACCAAGGTTTAATACCACACCCCCTCCCTTTCAAGATTTCTACACAACTATAAATCTTTTCAATTCACATCTCTCGACTGTCGGATTCTGCTGGGCCGCATCTGCATCGTTGATTCGCAAATAGTAGTTGACTTCATTTGCTTTTATTACACACTTTTAATAGGGTTTTTTTTTTTTTTTTTTTTTTTTTTTGAGAAAAAACTTTTAATAGTTAGAGCGTACAGAAATAAATATATGTGAGAATTGTTTTGAAAATCACTAATTTTATGAACATTGACCAAGTTTATATAATTTTAAAAAAAATGTTTAGTATAAGCCGCCTATAAAAAATATGGACGTGTGTTTCATTAATCAAACAATAAATATAGGGGATGATCCAAAACAACGAATGTCGGCATCTCTTATGACTCTGACTGTCATAATATCCATCAATTTATAATCATATCTGAGATCATGATGTCTATTTTAATTCCGATGTGGTACATTATTATTCTTCGATTACTAATAATCCTAATTCGATCATGCCCCCCGAATTTATGTTAGGTTACTACCTAATATATTTTTATAAATACAATTGATAATAGTGAGTGTTTTTGTTCGACTTGCCTTGCGTTTATTCCAAAATGCACTCATTAACGGTGGCTTCAAATTATTTCTCATTAGATTTGACTGAACCTAATATTTCAAATTTACTTTTTTTTTCTTTTTTTGTTTTTGGAAAAAAAAAATTTACTTAAGTTTTTTAAAAAATGAATCATATAATATTATCGACATGAGTATTAATTAATTTATACAGTATATATATAGTATTTTATAAGAAGAAGATTTGGATCTTCTAAGTGATAGGATAGCAGAAATCCCATGCGCGTGCAATGAATGCACCGAACTAACTGCATTTCCAAATGTACAAGTCTTGAAAGCCAGCCTCTTCCCACTTCCCTATCTTGTTTGTTCAAAACCATCACTATAAATATCTACTTCTTCATGCCTTTATAACTCACTCCTCCTACTCAACATTCTCTCTTATACTTATTTATCAATATTTCCTTTTCATTCTCCATTCTTAGAGCATTACGTAAATGGCATCCAACGGAGTTGGGGGATGGGCGGCTGCGTTGATAGTGGTGGTGGTGGTGGCGCTCAGCCTTCGCCACGGCGGGGTGGCGGCGGAGCCCCAAGTTCCGTGCCTCTTTATCTTCGGCGATTCTTTGGTGGATAATGGCAATAACAACAATATTCAGTCTTTGGCTAAGGCTAATTACTTGCCTTATGGAATCGACTTTCCTAATGGCCCCACCGGTCGATTCTCCAATGGGAAAACTACGGTTGATGTAGTGGGTAAGCTTACCAACTTACTAAATATAAATTAAATTCCTTAGTTTGAATTTTTAGAATTCTATATATAGAAGTTTAATTTTATTTTGTTACCACAGCTGAATTACTAGGCTTTGACGACTACATTCCGCCGTACGCCTACGCCCGCGGCCAACAAATACTCCGGGGAGTGAACTACGCGTCTGCGGCTGCCGGAATCAGATCGGAAACTGGCCGGCAATTGGGAGGAAGAATTGATTTAACGGGACAAGTGAACAACTACAAGAACACCGTGGGACAGGTGGTGAACATCCTCGGCGACGAAGCCTCCGCCGCCAATTATCTGAGCAAGTGCATATATTCCGTCGGAATAGGAAGCAACGACTACCTCAACAACTACTTCATGCCCCTCTACTACTCCACCAGTCGGAGATACTCCCCCGACCAATACGCCGACGTTTTGATCCAACAATATACCCAACAATTGAGGGTACGCACCCCATATATATATATCCATTTTATTGTCGTACACTTCTCTCGTATAATAATATTTTATTAATATAATTATATTAATAAAATATTACGATGCGAGAGAGGTGTGTAGTACACCTGAGTGATGACTGTTTGCTTGTGCAGAACTTGTACAACTTCGGAGCTAGGAAGTTCGCGCTGATCGGGATCGGCCAGATCGGGTGCAGCCCGAATGCGTTGGCGCAGAACAGCCCCGACGGGAGGACGTGTGTGAGAAGAATCAACGACGCGAACCAGATATTCAACAGGAAGCTCAAGGGGATGGTCGACACGTTCAACCGGAACACGCCCGGCGCCAACTTCATCTACATCGATGCGTATGGCATTTTTCAGGATCTCATCCAGAGCCCATCAGCTTTTGGTAATTGCACCTCTCAATACCGGTCTTTTTCTATATGATGAAAGTATATACCTAGCTCTGACATCAATTTAAATTGAATGCAGGTTTTACAGTGACGAATGCAGGATGCTGCGGGGTGGGAAGAAACAACGGCCAAATTACATGCCTACCTGGGCAGACACCATGCAGGAATAGAAACCAGCATCTGTTCTGGGATGCGTTTCATCCCACCGAGGCTGCGAATACGATCGTCGGCCGACGATCGTATAGCGCTCAGAGACCGTCGGATGCTTATCCCTTTGACATTCGCCGACTGGCGCAGCTCTAAAATGATGAAGGAATTGAAGATGAAGATCTTCATATATTGTACGAGTAATTTGCGATAGCACGTTTGATTTTTGCTTCGTTACAGTTTCTTTTCTTTTCTATTTTAGTTGCGATTTTGTTCTTCTTTTGCGGTGTGTTTTGGCGGGTGGAAACTGCCCGATGTTTTTTTTTTTCTTAAATAATTATGGTGATTATTATGTACTCCGTAATAGCTATTAGCTATCGTGTTATTAGTTGTTTTGATGGAAAGTAAAATTAAACATCAGAATTTTAAATTTGTTGTGGTGTCTTGAAAGTTAATACTGTAATACTAATTTTTATTTATTTTAAAGAATGCGAAGGTTTATCTTTTGGGCATTAATCAATGTTTTTCCGACGCCTGTTTATGGGCCGGGCAGTTTATTAAGAGGAGAAATTCGGGCCTTTTAACGATCATTTTTTTTTTGTTCTTCTAAATTGTTGGGCCAGCCCAATTAGTCTGAAAAAGGTGAGTTAGGGATAATGATTTCTAATTAGTCTGATTGGGTTGAACAAAAAATAGTCTAGATAGGGTCAAGTACCCCCTACCTACATAGGTTAGGTAAAAGTACGTATCCCAACGAATATTTATGGCATGCTAAAAATATTGATTATCTCGATATAAATTGAGCTTAATTAATGACGTTGTGTGTGCGGGAATTAAATTAGCGTAGTAAAGTTAATGCCAAATTCAAAATGTCTCGACATATTCATGAATTTAACTTGAGGATTCAAAAAATGATTTAGCCTGTGAATATAGAATTCTAAAGTATATAAAATTACTTCATCTGTCCCATTTTATTAGTTTCATAGATTAGACATACGTGAGATATAAAATATTACTCCAAAACTAATGAAATGAGACAGAGGAATAGTACTTACTCACCACAGAAATCCACGTGACAAATCCAAGAAGGTACAGCGAAAATAATTTTATCTCGTATGAAAAATAGGAGGAAGAAAAGGCATCAATTAAATTCACGCCTCCATTATTTTATTATCTTTGTCCTCTATCTCTAGCCCATGGCACAATCTATACATAAGTAGCCGCTTCACGCAATATATATATATAAGAAAATAGATACTTAAGCTATACTATAAGTCTCTCTGTGTGTAATATATATAGATGATTTCAAACAATTCCGCACATTTTGCTTAAAAAAATGACTGCAAAAATTAGAAAATTATCCTTTCTTACAATATTATACTTTGTGTTTGTGGTTATAACAAGAGTAAGTAGGGGACAACAAGTTCCTTGCATATTTTTCATGGGAGATTCTCTTTTCGATAATGGCAATAACAATAATCTTAGGACCCGGTCTAGGGCTAATTATTCTCCTTATGGGATCGATTATCCTGACGGTCCAACCGGCCAGTTCAGCAACGGTGAAAATATGGCTGATTTTCTTGGTTAGTGTATTCCTCACTCTCAACTCATTTGTATTCTCTCTTTATTATTTTATAAAAATTACAATTGTCCATGCAGCTAAGTTTCTGGGTTTTAACAAATCTATACCACCATTCGCAACTGCAAATGGCAAAGAGATTCTCGCCGGTGTGAATTATGCATCCGGAGCAGCCGGAATCCTTGCCAAAAGTGGAAGCAATTTGGCAAGTATATATATTAGTTATTTTATTTTTGAAATAATTTAACCGGTGGTTTCGAACTTGAGACTTTTTGATAGGAAGGATTAATCCCATTACCACTAAGTCAACAGACGCACACTGTGTCGAGTTATTTAGTATTATTAGAGTTTGATATTTATATAATATTCTTATTAATCCATCATCATTTATTATTATTATCATCATATTGATTTATGTTATTTATGAACTAATTTTTGTAGGGTAGTCGATTCAGCATGGACATGCAATTGTTAAACCACAAACTTACAATTCTAAGAACGGCGATTTTGCTGGGAAATTCGACTCATGCGAGTGAGCATCTGAAAAAGTGTTTGTATGTGGTGAATATTGGAAGTAATGATTATATAAATAATTATTTGCTGCCACAATATCACCTAAGTAGCACTTTCTACTCACCAAATAAATTTGCACAACTTCTCATCGACGTGTACAAGAAGCAACTAAAGGTTAATTAAAAATACTTCTAAAGTTTTTCCATCATTTCCTAATTATATATGCATTATATTTACTTATGAAGCAAATTGAGATGTGCAGGGGTTGTACAAAGATGGAGCAAGAAAAATATGTGTTTTCGGATTAGGTTTATTAGGTTGCCTTCCTCAAGTTGTGTCTATGCATAGCAGAAATGGATGCGTCGACTCCATCAACAACACGACCAACCAATTCAACAAAAGGTTGAAGCCTCTCATCGACACTCTCAACGCCGACCTTGACGCCGCCCACTTTATCATGATTAATAGTACCGGCATCGCCACCACCGGAGATCTCTCGTCTTCAGGTGAACGATTTCACTTCTTTTTATAAAACAATTAACGAGAGAAATTTAAAGATCGCACCAAAGATGACTCGAATCTAAGACTTTTCATCTATACACGCACATCTTGCTATATTAATTTGTATGCATTATTATTATTATTATTATTATTATTATTATTATTATTATTATTATATGTTTTCAATTTCTATTAAATTATTTTAAGAAATGATTTTTTACATTTAAAAAATTGAACCATCGTCTGAATTATAATTTATGTATTATTGCAGGTATTAAAATATTAAAATCACGAATGCTTCATGTTGTGTGGCAAACGAAATAGGACTATGTGATGGTGGTAAGAAGCCATGTAGCAATAGAAACGATTACTATTTCTGGGATAAAGTTCATCCAACCGAAACGGCCAACCGTGCCATGGCTACAAGAGCTTACTCGGCGGCTCTGCCCACCGATGCTTACCCCGTTGATATTCGAACTCTTGTTCGACAGTAAATTGTACTTTCTCGTCCTATTTCATTTGGCTCATTTTATTATTTTATATCTCATATATTCAATAAACGAGTCACATGAAATGAGACGAGAGAAAAATAATGAAATGATAAGGCTAATGATACAAATTGAAATTTTCATTCAAAATAATATATGCGGTGCATTAAATGTTTTATATACAACATTATACTGAGTATATATATTCTTTTAGGGGATATATAGCAAGTAAATTGTACATACTTTGAAGTTTGAACTACACTTGTAAACTCAACTGGGCCGGGCTTGCCCAGTTCAACAAATAGTGTGGGATGAGCCGCGCGTTTGAAGGGGTGATTTTAAACATAGCCCACATCTTACTCATCATAGCCCTTAATTTAATAAAAAAAAATAATGAATACCAAAAAAATGTACGATATTAACCTTATAGCCCCCAAACTAAATTCAAAATTAATAATTTTATCCCTACAACTTAGCCCCAAAAATCTGAAGAAGGAAAGGGCGGCACTTTGGTGGTCAAACACCGTCATCAACAATTGGAAACTTTTCAGGCAAAGTTGATTGACACAATAAGAAAGATTGGATATTTATCAAAAACATTATTTTATAAGAACTCTAGATTATGTACTGATGGAATCGGCAAGTTTATTTCATAGAAATTAAACAATCTCATAAATTAAATACTACACTCATTATTTCTTCATCTCCACCCTATCAATATTTTTTAGAGACGGAAACTTTATCGCCATAACCACTTACCCAAAAATGCAACAACATATACAACTTGCAATTTTTTTTTTCAAACACGAACAGTGGCGACAAAACAGTGATATAATACGATCATGAAAGATATTTAACTTGATAATAATGATGATTTCTTTCACGGAGAGCAACAACTTGACCAAGTTTATGGCGTCAATATTTAGATAAGCAAGAAAGTAAATAAATAGAAAATATGAAGACACGTGTGAATCAATGCTTTACGAGGCAATGCCACTTGCTTCTGTAGATGAGCACCCTTAATTATAGAGTTACCTAACTAGCTTTTAATTAATTATATATATGTAAATGTAATGGCATCCCTCATAGCAGTTGCCTCCAATCCATACACAACTGTTAGGACTCTCTCTCTCTCTCTCTCTCTCTCTCTCTCTCTGCTTATAATAAATATCTACAAACTTTGCATCATACTATTAAGTATGGTATGTGGTATGGTAGCCTTTTTAATCCTTAAAAAAATGGGCGCAACAGTTATGAAATTATTCATGTTATATTTAATGATGAAACATGCTATGATAATTGAGGGGCAACAAGTTCCTTGTCTATTCATTATGGGAGACTCTCTATTTGATAATGGCAATAATAATATTCTTCTAACCCTAGCCAAAACCAACTATTTACCTTATGGAATTGATTATCCTCACAGCCCGACCGGCCGGTTCAGCAACGGCAAAAAACGTCCCTGATTTCCTAGCTGAGTTATTGGGTTTTGAGGAAGCCATTCCGCCATTTGCAACCGCACACGGAGCTGATGAGATTCTCAAAGGTGTAAATTATGCTTCTGGAGGAGGAGGAATCCTCGACGATTCCGGAAGATTACAGGTCAGATTATATTATATTTCAACTTAATTATTATTTACTTTAATTATGAGTTTTACTTTTTGATATTTAATGTAGTTTGGTTGAGCTTTAATGAGTCGAGTATGATTTATAGATGTGTAGATCTATTAAAGAATTTGATTCTTTACATAATTTTTTTAGGGTAAACAATTGGTAAAGAATTAATCAACTTTGAACCAATTCCGGTTTAGAGACGATTTATAAATATTTTTAATAATTATATCAACGTTTTGATTTGTAGCATCAGCGTGGGAAAAGTTCATATTAGAAGCTTGGGAAAATTTGAATTTGTCTATTTTCGCCATACAGTATTCGTTAAATGTTTTAAACCAAAGTCTTAGTACATCGAAGGTCGTCAGTTTTATTTTTGGAAACTAAAAATGTTTCTTATTAGTTCTTTTTATTTATTTATTTTTTAATTTTTTTTTTGCGGGTAAGGATTTTTATTTAATCATCATACGACAAATAGTAAAGATAACAATATTAAATGATACTTATCTCAATGCTTTCGTAACTGGTATCTACTTGAATATGAAAAACAAAATTAGGTGGAACGCTATTTTTCGTTTGTCGTACGCATTAAAGATAAATTTATTTTCTATATCTAATCATTTGTATATATTGGTCGGATCCGGGGTGGAATAATAAGGATTTCACTTAAAAGAAATAGTTAAATTTGGTTGGCTATAGTATGCCAATTTTGCTGTTAATTAATTTTCATATTTTTTCATACATAGGGTGATCGGTTGAGTATGAACAGACAATTGTTCAATTACGAAATAACAATTTCCAAAATCGCACTTTCGTTAGACAATGCGACTTTAGCTCATGAGCATCTCAACAAGTGCTTGTACCTCGTGAATATGGGAAGTAACGAGTATGTGAACAACTATTTGCTATCACCACTTTTTTTTAACCAGCGCTATTTACACTCCCCAAGAGTTTGCAAAATTGGTGATCAATCAATACTCGAAACAACTTAAGGTACGTATTTCTTTACAAATACATTTTTTTTTCTCATCTAAGTAGCAAATTTTCTACTTCACTCAAGTTTCAATTTGTTGCATTTTTTTTTTAATGAGAAGTAACATACACAATATTATTAACATATGCATGGTTAGTATAAATGTTTGGAGACAAACACCTCAATTTAGTATATATAATTAACCCTAATAACTTTTTTTTCTCTCTCTCTTACAATGCAGTGCTTGTACAACTATGGAGCAAGAAAAATAGTCGTCTATGTTGGCTTTAGTTGGTTGCATACCTCAATATTTGATCAACGATCCTTCCGACGGATATATTTGCGACGACGCCATTAATAAAATCGTGCAGCCCTTCAACGACGAATTGAAGCCGCTCCTCGACACCCTCAACGCCGATCTCTACGGTGGACAATTTATCATGATTAATTCTACCAGCCTTAGTATTAATCAAGGAGACGATTTGGCCCTCGGTAAATTATGTTATCAATATTAATTTCCGAGCATAATATATTATATTTGCATCTCATGATATGGTATTCATGTAAATTACTCCCTTTTATTAGGGTTAGAGAAACGAACTCAAGAAAGGCAACTATTTTTGATATCGTTTAATTCTTTTCATTTCATATATATAGATCCTGAAATACACATGAATATAGGAAAATTAAATAATTTCTTTGTATGATTGCATGCATGTATTAAAGTTTACAATTCTTCATGTTGTAGTGTATCAAAAGTGTCAGGACTGCTGGAAAAGAAATATGCAGCAACAGAAATGAGTATTAGTATTGGGACAATTATCATATCTCTGAAATTGGAAACCGAATTGCAGCTATAAGATCGTACGATGCTGTGTTTCCGACCGATGCCTACCCCTTCCATATTCGTCGTCTTCTTCAACAATAAAATTTATTTTATAATTTTGTATTTCTACCTAAATTATTGATATAAACTTTCTTGCTTGGTGCAAAATTATCACTTTTTTTTTTCCTTTCCATTTGGATTCATATAGTATTAGAAAGGCAGATTCAAGTAGGAAAGTTATATCTCAAATTAAAGTTTTTAATCCAATACTTTTGATCTATTGGCGAAAATGCCTTGAACTATTGATAATTAAAATTAACTGCATAAACTACCATGTAACTAAGAAAACACATCCGAGATAAACTTTCGACGTCGGAAATATGAGGTGGGTTGCCGGCACTTAACTATCGACTTGTTTTTTAAGGAACAAACTTGATCAAAACGAAGTCGTTTTGATCAAATTTCAGAAGGAGAAAAAAAAAATCTTGAATGAAGGCAATTAATTTGCCCTCAGAAAAAATGGTGAATGAATAAGAATCTCTAGTTAAATAACTGCAAGACTGCCATTTCAAAAAATAAAATAAAAAAATAGTGCAATAAAAAAAGTTGGTACGATTGTTGATTATAATATTAAATTAAATCACATTAAATCAAAATTGAAGAAAACAATTAAATAAAAATTAAGAAAAAAATAATTTTGTTATACGATCGGTACACCATAATTGGTACAAAGTACGTCATTCGCACTTAACCTGGCTGTGGAGAGAAGAGTGCCATTAATAGGAAAGTAGTTACCTAGCTCTAAAGTTTAAATAACTATATTATTATTTTTTTTTTTGAAGAACTAATTATCATGAACATGAAGATGAATTATACAATTCTATACTAGGATATTAGCATCCCCTAGAGACAACTAACTCTATCTACAAAGACTCCAATGTACTCTAGCATTTGGCGCCATCTCTCTCTCTCTCTCTAGAATGTATATATAGTCGGAACGCTGAGCCCCTCTTCGATTATGGGTTGAGTCCAATTGGATGCGCACCTGAAGTTGTTTCCAAAAATGGATCGATTTGCAACGAATCATTGAATAAGCTGGTGCATCCAGCCCTTCAACCACGGGTTGAAGCTGCTCGTCGACGACCTCAATGCAGATCTCGTCGCGGCAGAGTTCGTCCTCATCAACACCACTAGTATTTTTCTAAGCGACCATTCCAAATTAGGTAATTTGATTTCGATCCCAATTTTTTTTTTTCTTCAATTTCGGTATAATATATATTTCCTCTGTCCCAGTAAAAGTGAGACAAGTTATGAATGCTCCTTGCAGCAATAGAAATGAATATTTCTTTTAGGCTAATTATCATCTCTCGGAAAATGGAAATCGCGCTGTAGCCGCAAGGTCCTTCGATGCTTACTTGCCCACAGATGCTTACCCTTTCGATATTCGTCTTGTTCGAAAATAATACTCCATCCGTCCCATTTCATTAGTAACACTTTATTTGCTTTACTATGGAATTAATAAATGATGTCTAATTATGATTGTGCAGCTACCAAATAGTTTTTTTTATAATTTATTTATTCCTTATGGAGCTATTTTTGATGGTTTAACAAATTAAGTGTGCCTTACCTACACCAGAATCAAATCAAAGTTAGTTATAAAAAATAATCACGTGATAAATACTAAAGAAACTTTATAAAACAGAATATGGCTTAACATTGCACATTGTACTTTTATTAGAAACTAATTAGTCAAAGCCATATTTAATTTTCTTAGGTCACAAATTATCAATACATATATATAGGAACTAAATTGGAGCCTCAAATCTTACAAAGAAGATAATGCTGCAACATTAACAAATACATTAATAAAACCCACAATTAATATAAGTATATCAAAGAGTACTTTTGGATAGAAAAAGAAGCAAAGATTCTGCTCTAGTTCATCTTTCTTCTCTAACACCACCAAACTTGCTCATCTTTACTTAGCCATAACAACCTTTTTTCGTCGAAGAATCGACGACCTCTCCATCGTCGCGTTAGCTGTTAAAACCACAAAAGGTTTGTAAAAAATAAGTTATTTACAACTTTTCCTCAATATTTCTTATAAGCTGTTTAAAAGAGCATATATCAGCATGCTCGTCACGAGCAATTTGTAAAGTAAAATACAAGACGGAAACATGTATAATACGAGATTCAAGATTGATAGGCTTACACTAGCTGAAGAGAAGGCTGGTCTTGCCTATGGTAGTCATGATCGGACGGTTGGAGGCCGTTGACTTGAAGATAATCACGAGCATCGAACTGTTGAGATTGAACGAGTTCGTGATACTCGGAACTCCCGGGCATCAAGTTCATCTGCTGCAGCCCTCTCTCAGTTTCAGCTATCTACATAACTCACACACATTATTTATTTATTTATTGAAATTATTTAGAGAGAGAGAGAGAAAGACCTTAGCACGAAGGAACTGATTGTTTTGATGTAAGTCAATCTCCTGCTGGCAATATGAATTGCATGAGGAGAGAAACATAATCAGAAGGCAGAGAGTATATTTATATATATATGAAATGAAAAATATATATATGTAGTAATGAATCGGTATGCCATTTTCTATTCTAATATATGGAAATTATGGTATACATGTATATCTATATATTTCAAAATTTCATAGTGACTTGTATTGGAGATGAAACTACACATTTTGAAGCTATCTATACCAGAAACAACAAAACCAGAATTAATTATATCTAAATTGGTTTGGCAAATATTATACTATCCATTGATAGTAATTTGATATATACTCTAACCATTGCAATAATATATCTATAAAAAATCAAATTTATCAAACCATTTAGACTAGTTGAATTGGGGTTAGTTTAGAAGTAACATTAGTTTCAACTTATTGTATATGAAGCAAAAAAACTACTAAAAGAAATGTAGTCAAATACAAACAATTCACTACTCACCCTCTTTTGCATGTACTCAATTTCAGCAAACAGCAGCTCATTCTGCAGTAAGAGAAAAATATATTTAGAAATTTAAGAAAGCAATGTTTAATTTTTTTCTATACAAATCCATTTATATATTAATTTCTATTCCCTTTACTATTTTTTTTTTTTTTTTTATATTCTTCAATAGAATAACTAGATGTATAATCAAACACAATTTAATAAAGACCCAAAAAAAATAGCATTGCAGCATGTGATTTTGTGTTTTGATAAACAGTTTCTTCAGTCATTCACAGTCCAAATAAATAACATGTCCCAATAACCTAATTTTCAAGATCCAAATCAAAATTAAAAATACTCATTAATTACCTTCTTGGATCGGATTTTGCCAATTGCTCTCTCAACTTTACTCTCAAGGTTCTTGAGCTCCCTCAGATTCAAAGCCCCTAAACACTCACCAAGCATGTTCCTGCCACAATTAAATACAAATATTAATTATTTGCTACTATGATGTATGGCAGTTTCAAAAAAAATAAAATAATAATAATAAAAGAAATTTCAGAAGTAATATACTACCTATTATTATTCTGCAAATTACTTATTTGGGCACGAAGTTTCGAAGACTCTTGCTGGTAATACTGAAACAATAACTGAAGAGTGAGAACAAGTAATCTAATATATTTTGTCAAAACAAAAATCTGTCAATTAATATAAAAAATAAAAAATAAACTTTTTTTCTTAAGCAAAGAAAAAAGAAAACTTGAAGGAAATGAAAATCATGATCAAACTTTAAATAATTTTTTTTTTACCTGAGTATTAGCTTCAGAAATAGAGCCAGTACTTGAGGAATCTGAGGTTGCTTTCTTGTACCTCTCAATTGTTGCTTTAACACTGCAGTTATTTTGCAGTTCTATAAACTATAACATTTTTCATATGCATGCTTATATATATATATATATAAACAAAACCATTTTAGCAGTTAATTTTTGCCGCCATATTTTATAAATTAGTTAAACATTTGTGGGAAGTTATTATTATTTCATTTCTGAAGTTATTATTAACCGTTGTTGACCAATTATTATGAATTAAACAATCAACCCCACTCCAAAAAAACTGCCACAACTCAAACCCACGTTTTATCTCCCTTTCCTTCCTTCACTTTATTTCTATTTCTATTTCTATTTTTGCAATTAATTGTATGTGTTTGAGCCTTATATACGAGCTGTATTTTGATTGTTGGGCATTTGTTTCAATTATTTGAGTGATTCACGTGTATACATTTCATATCTTAAGATTTTTAATTATTGATTTTTGATAACGATTTGTTCATTGTAATTAGATTATGAATTCAACATCTATTATAATTTTTTTTAGTATATACGTAAAAGAAGAGTTTCGTATTATTCACAGTAATCTTAAACATATGCATCTATTTTCAATATATATATAGTATGTGTATTCTGAGTCCGCATATAAATGTCAGTACTCCCTTCGTCCCCTTTAAATAGCTACGTTTGTTATTTTAGTCCGTCTTATTTATTAGCTACATTTCATTTATTGGCAAAGAATATGTGGCTACAATTAACTCTCTCTCATTAGAATTGATTGTAACCACATATTCCCTCATTCATTAATATTTGTACCCAAACCAAAATGTATATACTATTTAAATGGGACAGGGGGAGTATAAATTATCATTACATTGGGCTTTAAGTAGAGTTTATACTTTTTGTAGTTTTCCATTTATTAATTGTAAAATTCAATAGTAAGTGAATGGAGTCGTTCTCAATTTCTTCCGTGACATGCAAATATTTTGATTTTATGGTTGAAGTAAATATATAATACAATAACTATTTTACTATGTAAACATGTCATCATGATACTTATTTAGGATGAAAGATATTCTTATTATATTGGTAATCGTAGTGGCCGTGCATCGCACGGGAGGTTGTACTAGTAAAAATAAACTAATTAAAACAGTCAAATAATTAAAAAACGATCATCAACCCACAATTTTCTTACCGTGTATACAAAAAGCAACAAGTAATACATACATACAATGTTCTAAAAGTCGTCAGTCGTTAGTCGGACGGTGGAGGGGGGGACTAGCGCCTAGACGGCTAGGCGGGAGCCTAGGCGGATTAGAAACACAATACTTATTTTTATTATATTTACATTATGTCATCAGTTAGAAACTATATTACATATATTATTCATAATTTTATTACTAAATTCATAATAAAAACATAGAATATGATAATTAATAGTCCAATTCAATAAATTTCATAGTGTATAAATAAATTTCTAACTTTCAACATAATATCAGTATGTATTGAATTCAATATTTGTAATCTAATTTAGCTCTAAATTCGTCTAACCATCCAAATCACGTATGAAAATAGCCTAATTAACGTAAATATCGATTAAACATACCTAGAGACTAATTAAACTTTAATATGACCAATAATTAGAATGTCGCTAAGTGCCTAATCGGATTTAGCATTAGTCGGGTCGGTGAAGTGCCGCCTAGCGCCTAGGCAGGGACTAGGCGGACCTAGGGGGACTTTTCGAACACTGCATACATAAACATAATTAACATTGAAACATGATATTAGGGGTAAACTTTGAGCAAGTCCTCTTTGAAAAAAGCTGATTGAAAAGTTTGTCATTTAATGTAAGTCCATTCAAGGTGTCAAAGTGACATGATCTAATATAGTAAAAAGATTAAATTAAACTGAGCCACTGTAAAAATAAATTTAAAAAAAAAAAAAAAAAAACCTTCTGAGTCTGCTGTTACCTTAATATCCTCGAGGCACTGATTGGCTGTCCTTGCCAAGCTGGCCAAATCTCGCAATATGATTGGCTCATATTTCTAGGTCACAAACTAGCCAGTAATTCTGCCTATTCTACCACGGTTAATACTATTAACCTTACCTTTTCAACCGTCATTTTGGTAAAATCCAAAAACCTCAGAATCTCAGAACTCCCTTATTGGTTGTCTCTGCTCTGAAGCCTGACCCTCTCTCTCTTTTCTCTCTCTCTCCATATATACGCACAAGAGATATGGAGTATGTTTGTATGTATTATATAATACGAAAAGAATGAAAACATAGTTTCCTGAAATGGAAACTTAACTCTTCCTCTCTCTCTCTACTTAAAGAAAAATCTATGTAAAGAGGCAAACGTTTAATTTTATCTTTAGATTGGCAAATGTAAAATACACAGGATTTTTTATTTTCAAGAAAACAAACTGATGAAAAAAATCACGAAAACTACAATGTGTATTTTTCTTTTGAGCAAATGAAAACTGTAATATATGAAAAGCAAAAGGAGACTTAAAAAAAATTGTTAAAGAAATGAAAGCATGGTTTCCGGAAATGGAAACTAGTGAGATGAAGGGCTATTAAAGAAGCTATAATGAAATAGCAGAAATCAAGAAAACTGAAGGGAGTTTTCATTGGTTTTCAACTCGCTTTCTCAGACGATACTTTCCTGTTTTAGCTTCAATAACTTTAATGCTTTGTTAAAGCTCGAGATGACTTGACACACACAAACGCGATTCCGATTTTTCCAAGATACACACAAATATTTTGAAGTTATGTATTGTGTGTGTGTGTGTGAGAGAGAGAGACTGAGTATTTCTTGTCAAAAGTCAAGGATTTTGAAGTCATTAACAAGAAAATCCGTTTGTGGCGTGATCATAAGATTCTTGAAACTTGAGTGAAATCTGTTTCATCTGTTGAAATCCAACTAAACAAGAAAACCCATGTTCAGATACAAAAAAGAAAAAGGGAAGAAATTTCAGAAGGAAAAAAATGGCCCTTTTCCCAGAAGAGGGAAAGAATTTTAAGGGGAAAAAAAGATGGATCTTGATTGGACGGTTTGGCTAATTTAAAATTAAAAAAAAATCAGAGCGCAACAAGAAAGACACACCAAAAATTAAGGAATAATCAGTCATTTTTGCTTTTGGGGATCTGAGAAAGGCCAGCCCTAACCCTAATTAGGGCAGCTTTAATTTGGGTGTAGTTGAATTGCAGAGGTGGACAAAATCTCGCCGAATTAAGCTTACAGAGATATAACGGGCTTTTGTTTATAATTTTTTTTTAATCCAGTTTGAATAGACTTGAAACTAATTTACTCCAATAAACATCAAATCAACAAAGAAAGAAAAAGAAAAACTAACAAGGTTTATAAATAATTAGGGCTATTGACACCTTTCTTGCATAGCCCTTCTTCACCTTGATGGTGCTAATACCTATCGAGGAAGCGTGGAAAGAGATGGATGAACGGCCAAATCACAACTCGACAGGTTTCCAAGACTCGATCCAGAGAGAGAGAGAGAGAGAGAGGGCTGATTTCAAGAATTTCACACCCACCATACAAGAAGAGATCTTTATTCACCAATACATGAGAGGAAGATGGGGAGAGAGAGAGAGAGAGAGAGAGAGAGAGAGAGAGAGAGAGAGAGAGAGAGGAAGATGAGAATGTGATCTCAAGAATTTCTAAACCATTTTTCTTGATTAGTATTCACTATACTGCTGTTGTTTCCCACCATACACAGAGAGATCTTTGCAATTACCAAAACATGGACTAATTGGGATCACAAAAAGAGAAACTCCATAAAGCACAGTGAAGTGAAAAACAAAATCGGGAAAATCACAAAAATAATCTAAGTCGAGCAAAAATCTTCACTGTAAAAGGGCTCATGTCCTCGACCTTAAAATCTTTCCTAATATTCTCACACACTGTCTGAAAACAGACAATCAATCCCCAATTTCATTTCAAGCTTCAACTATTTAGTACCCCTTTTAGATGTACAAATTACAACACCCTTCTAACCCAAACTGTCTAATTCTCAAAAAAATCTTTCCAATTCTTTCTTTTTTCAAAGATCCCTTTTTTAAATAACACACAGTAGGAGTACGAAAAAAATCTGTACCTGTTGTTAGCATACTCATAGAGTCTCCCTCTGCTTGAGAAAACAATTAGAGCAACCTCAGCATCACAAAGCACAGACAATTCATAGGCCTTCTTCAACAAACCATTGCGCCTTTTGCAGAAGGTCACCTGCCTATTCGTCGTGTTTTCGATCCGTTTGATTTCGATCTTTCCCCTCCCGATCTTCCTCTCAGCTGATAGCTCCCTTGATTGATCACTTTGGAACTCCATTTTCAGCTGAAAATTCAAAGAAAGTTCAAAAAAAAAAAAACACCATATTAAAACATAGCTTATTGCACTTTTTGACCTTTTATCAAGCTTGATAATTCAAGAACAAAGATAACAACTATCAAGAATTGCATTTCAAACACAAGGGCATACTAAAGTTTCAATTTTTAAGAAGACCTTGAAAGAAAAAAATTTCAAGAATGCAAATCTGTACCTGCACCCAACCTGGGGTGGATTGTTGAGAAAAAAGATTGAATTTTTTCTGAGTTGCAGAAAAAGCTTTGGTCTCACAAATCTTCAAGAGAGATGTGGGAAAATGGGATGTTTTCACTAGCAGTTGTGCGTATTTATAAATCAAGAAAATGACATTTTATTTTGATGATTCGTACAATTGGAGCTCATTTTGTGGTCAGCATATACTACAAAGATGAGAAAATTATAGTCTTGGACGCTTTTTTATGATTTATATGAGTGTACCTTGACACGGGTATGATAATGTATATAAAACTCCCCAACAATGAAATTTTTTATGTGGGGATAAAAGAGTTGGGAGTTGTAAGAATTATCATGTTATACGAAATTAGATGTAGTAAAGGGACTTGTATTAGTGGACCACATTATAGATTTCTTAGTTGATAGAGATGATTAATCTGTAATTAGTCGAATGGTTTACCACACTTGGTAAGTTTTGCTTTTTTCGCATATAATCTTAGAATTATTTTATTAATTGGTTATTTTAATGGTATTGAAAATTCTTCTTGCTATATGTCTATTCGACTTTACTACCTCATAAGCATTAGAAAGAGTAATAATGTTATATAATATTCCCCGAAAACAAAATCATTAGTCTTACGAGAAGAGATTAATTACCTTTCACCTTCGCTATTTAATGAAGTTTCCAAAATAAATCTTTGTAGTTGAAGTTTTATTAAAATAGATGCACCTGATTAATCGTGTGCTTCATATCAATAAATGTTTTTAGTTGAAAGAATCCTTTGCTGCTTTTACATTGGAAACTTGTTCCCGTAAACTAGAGATGGGAATTCGCTACGGGTCGGGTATCCATTCCGAAATTTTTGGGTACTCGAATCTAAAAATCTAAAAATTCATTATCCAAACTCGAACCCAATAATATTTTCGGGTATCCAAATACCCGTTCGAGTATCCCATTGCCCGAAAATATCCCGAAAATTTAGGAAAAAAAAAATGCATTTTTTAAAATTTGTTTTTCCTATTTTAAATGATGTCAGTAGCTAGCTAATGAAGATATTATGTAATAATTGCATGATTAATAAAACATCAAATGAAAAAAAATGAGAAATGAGGATCTGAAATGTTAACTTGCTAAGTTAATTATTTATTTAACTATTTTTTCTTAATTATTTGATTTATTATTTATTTATTTTATTAATTAATTTAAATATAAATTTTGAGTTTTCGGGATTTCGGGTAATTTTTTCGGGTTCGGGTATACCTGATACCCGGAAATTTCAAATCTCATTACCCAAACCCGAATTTTTCGGGTTTTGGGTACCCGAAAACCCGTTCAGGATCGGGTATTTTTTTGTTCCTACCCGAAAACCCAAACACAAATTCCCATCCCTACCATAAACTAGATATATACTCTATCCGTCTATCTTATAAGGCCGGCCACAACGCGCCGGAGAGATCGCTCCTCCGCCGAGCCGATCTCCGAGATCGGTCACCCGCGCGCGTTGTGGCCCTCATGATCGATCACGAGCCGCGCGCTGCTCCGCGAGGCGAGCGCTCTCCCAAGCTGACGTTAGCATTATATTTATTTATTTATTTATTTTATTCTGCATCCGAAAATTAAAAAAAATAAATTAATGAGTGTTGTTTAGAATTATATTTCATTATAGTGAATAATTGAAATATATAAAAGATATTAGAAATTAAAAAAATTAAAAAAAATTAAAAAATGGGAGAGATCACGGAGAGATCTCGTGCATTGGGGATCTCTCCGTGATCGCCGGAAAGTGGGAGAGATCACCAAATTTTGTGATCAACATTGTGGGCAGCCTAATGAGCTAATTTTTATTTTGTGATGTCCAATTCATCTTGATCTATTTCCTAATATAGAAAGATAAGGACTCAAATAGTTACTTAATTAGGCCTAAATTATTTATTTTTTGTTTTTTTTCATAAATAATAAATCTGAATTTATAAAGAAATTATTAAAAATTAAATTAAATAATTAATTATAATTAAAATGATTATTTTATTATCTTAATTACCCTTTCCTAAAAACATGTGCCCACTTTCACATAGCTCATTATAAGCTGGATAGAAGGAGTATATAATAGCCACGAATTTTATCATATGCAGGTTTTAATTTTATTTATCAGTAGAAAAAATCTACTAATTTTATCTCTATAAGTTCTCTTTGTGACAAATTTAGCCGGACTTAAACTTAATACAAAATTCTAGCCACATAGATTGGATTTTGTAATAATTTTAGCCTTTGAGTGATTTTCGGTGCTGTAAAATCCTATTGCAATTCGGAATTCAAACGTGGGTCGTAAGAATTGTTTTATGTTGTTAAATATATATGAGTGTAAAATGTCACGTGTACATTCTGAATTCCAACTAGATTTTATGTCGCCGAAAATCACTGAAAGGCTAAAATTATCACAAAATATAAATTATGTGGCTAAAATTTGATATTATATTAAGTTTGGACTAAAACTATATTATAAAGTGAATTATGGGACTAAAATCGTCTTTTAAATCGTGACAAGAAAAGGCGCAGGACATTATATATCCTACATATATCCATTGATCTCATTGCACGATCTACCAATTAACATTTGGAATTGAGATATAATATTATTGAACTCATAGTCTTTAGGTATATACTTAAAGATCTGAATTGATGGAGATTCCTTTTCTACAGCGCGATTGATCTAAATAACTGGCCTCAATTCATTACTTCAAATTAGAGTTGTTAAAAACAGTTTGGTCTGATTTTAGACCTACTTAGCCCTTTTAAAAAAAATAAAATAATTAACATGAAATTTAAGACCGTGTTACAAAGGATTCGAACCCAATACGTTTGGTCCAAGACATTAACCCTCTACCGCTAGGCCAACACACACACTTATCCTTTTTTCCAGGTCCTCTTGAGTAACCATTTGGCCCGACGCACTACCCGTTGACATTGCTACTTCAGTGATTGAGATCTTTTGTTACATTTTAGTGTTGCATTTTTTATTGTACGGTCATATAATCGTTACATGTTTAAAATATTTCATAAACAAAAATGCTAATTTTGTGTGATGGATAGGGTAATAAGAAATGCAATATTAAAATGCAATAAAGAATCTAAATCGCTAGTATATCAGATCATTTTCAAATAAAATTCCTTTTGTAATTCCCAGCTTCTTAAGATGGTGATATAGTAAAACAATTTATAACAAGAATATATATATATAAACTAATTAGAACGTGACATGTATATATGAGGTGATATACATCACATCACTCGATGTCTAGATTTTCCCCCATACTTTGTTTTTTCTCTCTCATGTCAAGATTTGATTAATCAAGGGGGAGGGTGAAACCTCTTCTCATTACTCTTGAGGCTGTCTTGCTATATAAAACCAATTGTCTTGGAAGATAAGTCATTCTTTTGTGAAAACTCGTGGTTTGTTAAACATATGGTAACATACATAACTCTTCTAGAAAACTAGAATTCAACCCAAGATAAAACACCACCAATTTAAGATAGTAGAAGATGGTCGGCCTATGAATTAACATATTGCATTTATAACTAATTAAGGGATCACGAATTTAATTAACGATTAAATAACGTGTTGATGACCACATGCATTGGAGGGTTGATGCACCAAATGATGGTAAATAGTAACACAACCACTTTAATTTCCAAGAAGAAATTATTATAACCACTTCATGATTTAGGTCTTTTTTTTGTTTATATTATTCTTATCTAACTTATGTTATAGGTCAATCATCCCTTAGTAAGGCCTTACTAAGGAAGGACTATCTACCTTATATGTTAGAGTCAAGATTTTTATAAAGTCGATTTGGGATAAATAGGGACTCCAACAGTCTTTTTCCCCAATCTTATTGCGGTCTCGGTTGTCTTCTACATTCAATGGAAGGAGATTGAGATTTTTAAAATGAAGGGTGTTGATCAAATGGCTCATATAGAACATTGATTTTAGTATAATCTACATGTATTGTTAAAGTATGGTTGCAATTAATATATAATAATCATGACGATACTTAAGCTTCACGTTGTATATGAATAAGCATGATGCTTATTTGTGTGTGACAACCATGCTTACTTCAATAACTGTCGTAAATCATGCTAACATCAATGATCCAGATCTATTTTTATTATTTATGTTTAGATTTATTTTTGTATGAACCAAACTATATATGCGCGTTTGTGCTGGGGGTAGGGTTGATAGGGATGCCAAACTGTTTGTAAAAACTGGGGAGTAGGGTTCATGTGAGGTGTCTACTTTTGCCGTAGCATCTATTCAAAAGGGTCGGTCATCTTGCCTTCTACTTTCTAAACGAATATTAATGGCCAAGAATCACATCTCTTCTTAATTTAATTTGTTAGATCAACTCTTAATCTGCATTTCAAGACATATTTATGTTTGCCATTACTCCAGCACTTCACACTTGCAACTATTAATTAAATTGTGCCCTTAGATAAATATTTTATTTTGTTTAGCGAAATTCCATTTTGAATGGATTTCACTTAGAAATTATTCAGAATTTGTTTAGGAAAATGCAATCTGTACTTACATGAGTTACATCCATCTCTACATTGTTTCGTTATTTTTTTTAATGCTTTGATTAGTGATCCTTTAAAAAAAAAATAATAATAATAATAAAAAATAAAAAATAAAAAATAAAAAAAGGATTAGTGATTAATTGTAACTGGCGGGTTTAACACGAGTCAACCAATTTTATCTCGAGACGTGTTTGAACGAGTCAACTCTGTTTTTTCATTGGTTGAAAATTTAGTCAAATAGACATGCATGTTTTTAATGTCCAACAATTAGTTTAAGAAACATTTGAAAATGAAGGTCGATCAACTTTAAAATATAACGAGACTAACAAATAAAAATAATTCTAATTTTGATATGTAACTCAGACAAATCATTTAGTTATTCTAAAACATAATAAATGATTAAAAACGATCCAAGTTCATTATTAGGACCCTTTCGAGTACATTTTAATTGGTTTAATTATGAGTCATTAACTACAATTGATAAATTCACTTTCTGATGTTTGAACAAGATGAAATGAAAACTTTTAGCATTTTTATGAGACATCTCATGTCACATAAATACAGTATATGATTGTTGTCGCATGTCACCACAATATTTACAAAATTACTAATAATTAAAATTCTTCATAAACAATATTGCAAAGCACAGAATATTTATTAATATGGTATATACGTCAGTTTGAATCAAATATAAATCCAACCTATATTCTACTTTAGTTTGCACAAATCAGTCCATAGTCTTTTGCCATGATTACTTAAAATAAATTCATAAATTAAACTCATAATTTTACTTTATTAGGGAAGAATATAATTATATTCTCAGAATTTGTTATATTTGAGAAAAATCCTTTATTTTATTTTTTTTCAAGAGAAAATCATATTAGGAAGGTTCGCGTACCTTATTTCTCTTTTATCAAGTAAGCACTAGCTAATGCTATATTGATTCACGTGAATAAGAATAAAAATAAAAATAAAAATACAGAGTCTCTTTTTCGCCTTTCCTTTTGAGATTTCTTTAAATAAATCGAGTGTATTAAATGATTGGTGGTGCCAAAACATATAAGTTAAAATTGGAGAATTCCAAGACATCAAAACTTCACATGGCTATAACAAGAAAATATTCTTTGTATCTAGAATTAATGCTATAAAGTATAGACTATAGTGGATATATATATTCAAAAAAAAATTAAAAAAAAATTAAAAACTCAATTTTACTATAACAATTTGATTTTTTTTATTGTCACTTTTTTTCTTCAAGAAAATGAAGCAACAAGATCATCACTAATACTTCTGGAAAGAGCTGGCAACATTACAACTAACAATGAGCATTACTTAAATATCAATATTAAATGTTGATGGACTCGAGACGGAAACAAAAATTGACGTAACATCCATAACAAAAAAAAAAAAATTAAGTTTCATTTTTTTTTCCTTTCATTTTTCTACTTTTTGGGATGAGGAAAAACTCGTGGTCTCTATCTATGAACTATATACATTTTAAGTAAAAATCGTTCTTATAAACTAGTATGAGAATTACTAGGTTTGCCTTGTGCAAATAATGAACCTAAAAAGTAAATGAGAAATTTTTAGTTCAATGTTTCTAAGCTTATCTTCAAATTCTAAATCAACCTCCAAAGTGTATTAAAAGAAAATACAAGAATAATTTTCATTTCTATAATATATATAGGTTAGACGCTTTCACCAAATGGAATGCACCAAACAATAATTATCAATCTACCTTCACACCTAATCACACATTCATACTTAAGTGCAAATTAATAGACGATAAATGCTTCTCCTCATACGCTCGATCGGGTACGAACAAGATTCCTACATTATAAAATCGTATCTCGTCTATTATTTCAAGTCATCTTTGTAGAGTAGAAGATTTCGTGTGGTCGAACGAAGATCGAGATGCAATTATAGGAAGTATATAGATGCCCTAAAGTCTAATGAGGACCAATATTCTTTCAAAGAAGGGACCACCTATATCAAAACTTGATATGTTTTTTAGGGTTCTTGATGTTGAAATTGCAATGGTTTCAATGCACACACCTAATCAAATTAAATAACCCCACAACTCCATCATCAATTCCAACCATAAGGGTACTATGAAAAAACCCTAGCTTTTGATTGGAAAGTTTAACAAATATAGTACCGGATTATTGTTGACGAAATTAGGGTTAATTCGGATTAATTTTGGAATTGGACATAGTTACTCCAACCATGTAAAACTAGATTTTACTATCATTTCCTTAAATCAGTTTTTAACATGCTAAGAGAGGCAAAATATGTGTGGTGTTGGTATAAAGTTTTGGAAGATGAAGTCAAAAGGCGTACTGGTAGAAGATATGTTGCTTCTTATGTTGAAACAAATTTAAATATTTTTTGAGTGGTCCTTTGCAAAAAGCTTGATATATATGGTATTTTGGATTGTTGAATGATGTTATGTAGGAGTAGTTTTCTCTATATATTTGAGGTGTTCTTGACCATTTAACTAACTTGTTTTGTACTCATTCATAGTACGCACGTCACAAGAAAATCATCTGCATATTCATTGTCGATCGCGCTTTAATTTAATTTAATTTAATTTGTGTTTTGTACTATAATTAAGTGTACGTAATTAACTAGCTAGTGTTTGGAAAATAGTATTGGAGAGAGAGAGAGAGAGAGAGAGAGAGAGTTTCTTGAAACAGCACATTTACCACTAATTTCAAAAGAATCACATTAAAGATCAAGATCAAATCCTTCAATCTATTTCCTCTACATATTTCTGTAGAGAGAGAGAGAGAGAGAGAAAGGGAAAGAGAAGTAAATTTACAGCAAAAGAGTGTTCACTCTCACAATAGACAACAATAAGAATATAAGATGATTTCATCTCAAACCAACAATTTTCACTATGGTAACATTAAGGCCTATCTGCAATTGAGCGAGTCGAATTTGATCGGCTCGAACCATCTCTCACCCAGTCTGCATTCTGGAAGCATTTCAATGGCCTCATGACCTGAACGAAAAATCCACAATATACAACACATACGTTCATCATCGTTCAAGTCAATTTACCAACCAGCTAATAGTTGATCATTCGTGAAAATGAAACGGAAGAAGGCATTTCAAGAGGGGGAGGAATACCTTCCAACGCCTTCTGTTGCCAAATCTATTGTAGATGGCATCCAGTCGGGGAATTATTTGCTTAAATGTCGGCCTATTAGCTGGATTATCACTCCAACATTCCTCTATCAAACTGTAAACAGGTCGTTTTTAATAAATAAAAAAAAAAAAAAAAAAATTGGTTTCAAACTATGCCGCATTCTCAAAAGTTGTTTTATACTCAGGATCAAATAATATGCAAATATGATTATACGAGGTACGCAAAACAAGTGAAGACTGGATGAAATAAGTTAGCTGAAGAACATCTCTATAAAATAAACAGATAACTTACTGTTTCAACCCATGGGCATAGAACTTCGACGCGGCTCTGAATGGAGGGCGCTCTTTCTCGGAGAAATATCTAGGAACTTCATGGTCTTGCTTTGAATAGAATGGTGGATATCCTTCAATCATCTGAGTTTAATGCACCCAAGAAAGAACAATATATCAAAGTCTACAAGTGCAAAAGAAGCCAGTCTAAGGAAGTACTATATCTTAACACAGTTATACGGCTGTTCCAATCGTATCAAATTGAATAATGAACTGCACATAAATACTGAAATAGGATGAGTCATAGTCTGAATTCAAAATGGTTTAGCGATTTGACCAGAAACTGCAGACTAATTATATTTGCAAAATGAAAGAATATTTATATTATTTAAGAGAAAGCCAATGTTAAGATGAAGACAAATTAAAAGATTAATAAAAAATAAGAATATTTAAATAATATCAGCGCAAATGCTACTCGCAAGATTATTAGCTGAACCAAAGTCCAGTTATTTATTTCTCTCTAATATAGCAAACTTGAATGAAATGAAACATTGTTCGATATCTAGCAAAAATATACTAACATTTTTCATCTGGGGCACTAGATGGTATGGCCATTACCTCTTGTAAAATCAATGCAAATGAAAATACATCTACTTTAGTGTCATACTCCTCATTCTTGAAAACCTCCGGAGCTACATAACGACCTGTCAATGAACATACAATTATTCTAAGCAAACAATCATTTGTTCGATAGCCTGTCTAATTTAACTAGCTCCCGATCTTCTTAAAAAGGAAAAATAAGCGATAAAGAAAGTAATCAGGTAGCAAATCCCATCCTCGGCTATCGGAAGAGTGGTAGCCATAATCAGAGTTTTGTACCCAAGTCTACTCTCTCAAAAATCTGATCAGACTTCAGATAATAGTAATTTGAGATCAAAACTCACAAGTAGTATCATGACCAAGAGGCATGTCTTCTTTGATTCGGTTGGCAACTTTTAGAAGCTTACTAACTCCAAAATCTGCAACTTTTAGGTGACCAGAATCGTCCAGCAAGATGTTCCTGTTATAGAAGCAAATTCTATGTGAACCTGATAGAATGGAAGATTTTATGGCACAATATATAAAGAAGTTCGAAATTACAAACTTACGAAGGTTCAAGGTCCCGATGAATAATTGCTTCAGGTTTATTTTCATGTAGATAGTTCATTCCCCTGAAGACCAAAAACAGTTTCAAGATGACTTTGCATGTCTTTAAATCACTTTTCAGCCAGTCTATTAATAGAACAATTCCTATCATCTAAAGTATGTATTTATTGCTGTTCAACTTTTCCATTTTTCTCTTCGAGTGCAGAAATGAGAGGCGTAATTAACTCCAACTACATTTTCTGTATCCCACTAAAATCTGTTTGGACAGACAAAAAGAGAGTACGATTTAAAATATGTTCCTACAATATGACAAACCTAGCAATATCCATCGCAAATCTGAGAGCTGTTGCAGGTTTAAGTGGGCCTTTTTTCTTCAAATATTCATGGAGATCACCCTGCAAGTTCATGGAGTGTATACAAAATTAAGAGAAGAATCACAACCAATATTGGTTTCACTTCAACATGCATGAGGCAGAAAAATGATGAAACTTGAATTCATGCATCAAAGACAGCTAACATACAAAACCCATTTCCATAAAAAAGTCAAAGGTTAGGTAGCTGATACAACCAATACCTTAATACATCAAAACCACTGAGAAAGGAAGAAAGGCTACACTAAAAATGCAGATTAATTGGATTTAAATGGATGAAATGATTGTTGAAATCAAGGTTCGCACAAATGATTGTGTAAAATGTACTGGACTGAACTTCACAAAGCTATAATACATGGACATACTTCTCTTGCATAGATTTAAAAGTACGATAAAAAAACTTTCAAATGAAAATGAGCGAGTAATCATGAAAATATTCTGTAGCACTGCATCAATAAATACCTTAGGTAAGTATTCTGTCACAATCATCATCGGACTACTCTGTGTTACAGCTCCAAGAAACTGTACAACATTTGGATGTCTTACTTTCTGAAGCAATGCAAGCTCATCCCTAAATGCCTTGCTGCAAAAGGCAAAGGAGTTACACAACCATAAATGCCAATAGGATTATTAATTTATTATATGTATATGAGGAACTCACACTTTATCCTCAACAGCAATTCCTTCCCAAAATGTTTTCACTGCAACTTTTGTTCCACGCCATAAAGCTATTCTGTATGTTCCCTGACATGATGTTTTCACCATCAGGTAAAAGAGTGCATAACTTGGATAAGAAACAGAGCAATACTAGATACTGATAACTGAACTTAGTTGTTATGTCTAGCCAGTAAATAACCATAAGCTATGCCAATGAGATCAAATTGACATTCACAAAATTTCAATAGAATCCATTCACCCATCTCTCAAGAATTAAGCACATTTTTGGAAACAAGTCGAAATCGAAGAATATGAATATTAGTGAGTATACTGTTATGAATGAAAAAAAGAATAAAAGTTATTTACCTTTGTTATTTGAATACTGTTGGTGAAATCAAGTTCTGCAGGACTAATCTCATATTCAGGTACTTGACGAGCATTTTCAACATGCATGGGAGCCATCTAACAGGGAAAATGATGGCACATTAAACCCAAAGCAAAGTAAGAGAAATACGACAGACATGTAAGAAAATCATGCGGTGCTTAATAACTATATCGCTTACAAGATTCTTCGCTCCATACTTCTCCAATAACTTGATTACACCATGATTTTTATAATGTATGGCATCTGCAAGAGGCTAAGAAGAAAAGACAGGTCAGATTGCAGAAAGAGTAAAGGGTAAAAGAACAGATCCGTTAAATTTATGTTTGGATTGGGCCTTCAGATTACCACCAAGAACGTGCTACTGCTATAGAAAAAATTGAATAACTAGGAAAGGCAGCAAACTGACTAAAGACGATACAAATTAGGCTGAATTATGATATCAGCTGTCCTAATTATAGGTAAGTTCTGCATTACATAACTCATTTAATCCACAATAATCACCCCAAATATAACAATCACTTTCAGAAACCAATTATTTCGAGACATAATAATACAGAACGATGCACGGGCAGCACCCTCGAAGATCAGATGCATGCTCAAAAAGTGCACAAATTTTGACTAAATTAGGAACAAACACGAGTATAAGCAGCTTACTGCATAGAAACTGACTTATAGAATGGTTTCAAATTCTTTCTCTTTCATTCTTCCAATAGTAAAGACGATGTGTGAGAGTGCCAGAGTACTCAGATGCCATTGTTATTCTATGAAAACAAATGTGAAGTTATGAACCATCTATTCAGCATCAAAATCCCAGAAAGAAATAGCAAAGAGTCAACAAACAAAGACTATCAAGAACAAAATTCTCACAAGTGCAGAAATCCATATCAAGAACTATCACAAAAACTTCACAAATATGCTTCAAGATTTAGGATATACCGTGCTTCCCCATCGATCTTGAGAATCCGCCTTCGCCCCATTTTCGAGAAGCAGCTTGGCAACATCATCGTACCCCTGGCAAGCAGCAACATGAAGTGCAGTCCGATGATCAATATCGCGGAAATTGACATCCAAACCAGCCTCCAAAAGCTCCTTAATGCCATCCAAATCACCCCCATTTACTAAGTACATCAGCTTCAATCCTGGATCAATGTCGATCACGTCATCTTCTTCGTGTTCCTCCAGATCATCGAGGTCCTCGTAGACCCTCTCCGGCGCCATGGACGATTGCTTCCACAGAGTGTTTTTCGCAGGGGTTTCCAACTCCATTTAAAACTTGATACAACTCTAATACTCAAGTTTAACAAGATTTGAAGAGATCACGTATTTTTCGAGATTTCTTTTTTCTTTCAAGAAAATTTGAGGGTTTAAGAAACCAAACTATGAATGTCAAATTGGAATCAAAGTAAAATTAAAAGGAAATCAAGATTCAAACCCCTTAAATTGATCAAGAAAACTCGAAACCCCAACTAACTACCGCTAAAAAAGTAGACTTTCAACCGTAAAATCAAAAAGCAAAATCAACCACAACCTATTTAAAACCTATACTTCTTTTCTAAAGACTCAAAAAGAAGAAATTAAATCACGAGAAACCCACGAATTCGGAAAACCTCTGTAGCAAACCGAACTTATATGCAAAGATTCAGAAAGAAAGCGTACAAGATTCCAACAAGGCAAAGAAATGTGAATATATATATTTCTGTGAAAACACACACACGCCCCCACCACTGTGTGCAGATGACAGTGGAGGGAGAGTTGGCCGAACAGGTTAAACGTTGACATTTGAACAGAGAGGAGGCGACTGACGTCACGCGCCGAGTAAAAGCGTGTTTTGTGTATAATGTTTTGAACCAGTTATAAAACGTTTGTTTAATGATAACAACTAGCAAGATCTAGTTGCCAACTTGGATTAATATTTTTTTCATTTTTTTTTTGGCCCCCAAAATAATCATTTGAATTGACTAATTCATAAATTTCATGACATTAGAAATATGACATGAGATTGCAATTGGCTAATGGCGATTGTCAAAACATGACCCAATACATGTTTTGATTGATTTGACTATATTTTTATACATTTAAAATTGTTCGAATATATATATATATATATATATATATATATATATATATATCAACTAACTCGATTCTAAACTATATCGAGTTGTCGGACCATTTGATTTGGACCAATAAGACTAGAATTTTTCATCCCTAACTTATCGGTTTTAGGTTGGATTTATATCTACCTCAAGGTTGTGGCTAGGCCCGCTACCGCCCTTCAACGCTTAGAAATTTTCAACCTTAATCTCATGATTAAATTGTTTTTGTTTAAAAATTTTCGACTCTAATCTTCCTTCTTTTTCGACCAGATTGACATGCATGGACTTTGCTGGCAGGCTTGATATATTTTGTTGGCATTGACATTATTACACCTAGGAAAATGGCTTGAAGATATTAGATCGGATCAAAATGCAAAATTGACTAGTCTATTTTTATTTTATTTTATATATATATATATATTATTGCCTTGATTTAGAAGATATTCTAATCATGGATGAACGTGGTAATGCTTCCAACTAGATTACCTCACGAGACAAATAGTTGGAACATTTCGGGATTGTAAAGCTATTACTTTCGACATGTGTTCAACAAAATAAACATGTACATTTGCTTACTTTAATTTACTTTTATATAATATTTTTGTTCTCAAATGGATTTATACTACCAAAGGCGTCACCCACTACATTATGTTTTTCAAAAAATACATGCATATTCAATTGGAGTATATTTTATGAAATTTAGTTGGGGTAGCATTGTGGATAGTGCTGTTACTTATAGACCCGGACCCACTTAACCACTACAACTACTTCCCTTCCTCATTGAGGCCGATCCTTAATGGAGAGTGACAATGCTTAATCCATTTTTTTTTTAATTTTTTAATATATTAACCTTGTACAAAATTTCGTGCTAAACCCTAAAAAAAATAGTGCGAAAGAGCCCTTCATATTAGGGATGCAAACAAATCAAACTTTTTTGGTTCGGTTCGCGATTCGTATTCGAAATTTTTATATTTGAATTTGAGTACAAATATTTTTTTTGATTCGATTAGTTATCAAATACAAATAAAAATCTTCTTGTATTCGATTCGATATTCATAAATATTTTGTTTAATATATATACATATATACATATTAATTATATTTATATTTATATATATAATTTACCTCTCATGTTGCAAATTTATTTATGTTAAACTTAATTTATCGGAACATTGTTATGCATCTTTTGATAATGGATATTGCCTCATCATTAGGATAAATATATGGTGAATGTATAGTCTTGGATACAAATAATAATACTTCACATTATTTTCTTTTGAATTTTCTCATTATTTGCCGTCTCTCTCCCCTCCCTCAGCTTCCTTTTTGTACATACAACTTATGTTAAATAATAGCATCCGATTAAATAATTTCGAATACAGGTCATTTTTGTATCAAACTTTTAAAAATTATTGTGTTTAATGCCTAATAGATTCGTCAAACGAGAATCAATTTGGATTCGTTAAACTATTCAAAAATTCAAATTCAAATTGGATTTTCATATTCGCACAATATTCGAGTTCGATTCGAATTTGAAAATAATTTGACAAATACAAATCGAATACTATGATATTCGATTTATTTGCAACCCTACTTCATATACTCCGTCTCATTAGAGTATGCGTTTTTTTTTTTTTTTTCACACGGGTTTTAATAAATTGTAGTAGAGTATGCGGTTTTTTTTCCGATAAATGGTAGGTGAATGGTGTCGTTAGAAAGAGAAATTCACATTAATGTGGAGTAATGTACAAAAATGAAATATACATATTGAAACATACCAAAAAGAAAATAGTGCATACTCTGACGGAAGAGTACAAAACTACAAACATACAAATACAAATCAATTCAACTTCAACGAAAATATCCGAGTGAAGAAAAAATAGCAAGTGTTTCATTATTCAAGATTAAATATTATTACAACGACGGAAGTATGAGTAGAAATTAAAGAGAAATATTCTACTAGATACCAAGTATATAGCATAAATATTTTTGGAAAGCATAAAGTATCATCATCCATATCTAATACAGCAGTACGGTTTAGTACCTACTAGTACTGTACCCGTGCGATGCACGGGTAAACTATGCCGTGTATTTTAGATTTTTTATTTTATGTTATGCATGGCTATCATGATTTTTTTGTTTAAGTTTTTTATTACGAAAATATATGTTGTTTATGCTCGTTGAAACAATATTGTTTTAGAATCGTAAAATTATATATGTCATATATTTTCAAAGTACTTTTTAATGTATTTTGATATTTGTAATACTTAAATCAAATTAATGTATATACCCCGTCTCTCTCACAAATTTAGTCCAGGGGGCAGGATGTTAAGAAAACATTTTTTTAATGTACACATGTATGTTTTTAAGATTGGAAAGATAAGTTATATATAAAGTAGAGTAATTTCTAGTGGAGTAAAATGACATATTTTGTAATTTGGTAGAATCCTAAAGATTGGGAAATGCTTTAGTTAAATATAATTTTCAGTATGTTACTAAATTTGTGGGATGGCCCATTTTAGCAAGTGATACTAAATTTGTAAGACGTAAAAAATAATATTATTATACTCCATTCATCTTATAAATTTCGTATTGGATGACCGATTACTAAGTTAAGAGAATCAATTATTTACACTAAAATTTAATATGTGAAGCGGTGTTAAAAAATTTGGAAGGAAAGAAAAGTTTTGGATGAATAAAGTATAGTTATTTTTGTAGAACATAGTGTCATATTGTGCTATTTAAGAAAATTTTGAGAATGTTTGTTATAATAGTGAGATGTTATAATTTTCGCTTTAGGTATGAGATTAAGTTTAGATTATATACAAATATGGTAAGTGTGGCTAAACTTTTGAGATGTTGGAAGTAATTATTTAACTGTGTCGTATAACATTTTAATTTTTTTAACTATGTATGAGGTTTATATGATCTTCTTTTGTTAAAGTTTTAACTGAATACCCATAGATAGATTTGTCAAACGCTTTGGCTGGGCCGGCCCGAGCTCGAGCCCATCGGGCTTGAGACAAAAGTTGGGCCGGGCTGGGCCGCCAAAATTCTACCGTGGTGCAAAAATCGATGCCCAAACCCGGTCCATAAAAAAAATATAGTGTAAAAATGATCGGGCCGCCCGAGCTCATCGGGCTTTTGAGTGATTTGGGTCAGGTCGGGCCGACCCAAAATTTTAGTTGGCCTAAAATTTCATAGCCCAAGCCCGCCCAAACTACGGGTGGGCCGAGGCTACCCATCGGGCCAGAGTTTTTCGGGCCAAATTTAACAGCTCTACCCGTAGATAATAGATATTTAACCATACACAACCCGAACTCATTGCGGATATCAATTTTATTTCCTAAACCCGTCTCAAACCCATTTAGTTATATCCAAACCCACCCTATCAAGATTTGGTGGATGTAGGGTACCATTGTCATCGCTAGTCATATCCTTCCATATGTATTACAAAAATCAATACTCATTCTCTTTTATGTAGAAAATTATAGTACAATAATATGCCTTTAAAAAAAAAATTGATAGATTTATGATAAAAGCTAGGGTTGATCACAAGAAACCGAAAAACCAAACCTATTGACAAACATGACCGAAACTGATCTGGAAATATGATTAACTGAACCGTATGGTTCGGCTTTTTTCCTACTTATCAAAATACGACTGTATTGGTTCGGTTTCTATTTCTATGCATAAAAAACCGACGGCTAACCGAACCGGTACCTATTAAATAGATATATGATACCTATTATATTAATTTTAGCTCTTTTTTTTTAATTTGATATTATTACTAATAAAGTTTTAACTTTTTTACCCTACAGCTTTTGTCTTCTCTAGTTCTCTTCAGTGTCTTCACGTTCATTATAGGATATGAATTTTACTCTTAAATTGTTTATTTTGCATGTACATTCTAAGATATGAATTTTGTTTTTCAAATTCTCCTATTATGAATTATAGAAAATTAACTATTTCTAGAATTTTACGATGCTCAAATCACACGGTCAAACTTGATATATTGATGCAAACAGATGAAGAAAAAAACTCAAAATAAAAAACTATGAAGACTTGAAATATATATTCTCCTGGTAATTTATCTCAATTTAATATAAGCATCTTTCACCATCTTCTCAATACCACCATCAACTCTATATAAAATATATTAACAAACAATTGTAACGTATGTTTCTTGAACTGGATCTTGATTTATCCACATAAACTTTAGCTTTAGTTCCTGATAATCTTTATAATTATAATTATATTCTTTTTATTATCATAATACATGCATGTGAAACAAATATTATAAGCAACCACATGTCTTATTTGTGTCATGAGTGTAGAATCAAGAACATATGACCATTACAATTTACAAACGCTCATGACCATTATACGAGTGTAGAATATGTTTAATCCTAATTGTTGCAATTTTATCTCTGCCATTAATGGCAATGATAATATCTATATATACACACAGTACTATATTATCCAACATATTTTACTACATTATCTTTTGAATATTAATTGTGTTACTTTGATAACTTTCTATAAATAAATGTCAATTAATTAAATTATTTTACTACCCTTTTTTGGCTCCAACTTATAATTTACCTTACGTCCTTACCTAATATGCACCTCAATTTATTTAATTCGTATTAGTCCACATTAATCGAGAGTAGTACGTGCTTGTGGAGATGATAAAAATTTACATTGAGTCTCTTATGTAAAATTATAATACATATCATAGTATGTACTAATATGTATTCACATTTCAATAATCTCAATATTAGATCTACCAAAAAAAAAGAAAAAGAGATACAACATTAATATATAGCGAGAAGACGTTGACAATGTTGGTGCACCCATTGAGCCACTTCTCTCAATACTTTTATATCTTCACTCGAAAAAGTTAGGCCCTTGTCATCATTACTTCATATTTTGTGATCCACATCGCTTCTCTCTCAATATAAAAAGATATTGACACCTAATGATGAAAAACAAAACATTTGAAATGTATGGGTATTGAGATTGAAGAAATTCTGAATTAGTATATAGGTAGAATAATAGCTTAATATGGAAAATATATTAATTTGTTGCATAAATCATGCTTTTGTAACGTCTACTATTAAATAATAGATTGACAATTACTAATGCACAATTATGATATACTCAACTTTTAGAAATAATATACTTATAAAAATTAAAAATAAAAAATTTAACGAATGAAAAATTTAATTTTTATTTTTTATTTTTTTTATGAGAAATAGTTTACATATATAATTCTTAAATATTTAATTGGAATACAATCACCTATATATTTGCCTAATCAAAATGTCGAATTATAAAAAGGGGCACCTATATACTCATTATTTTCTATCTTATATATTAAAATAATATTTTAAAAATAAATTATTAATAACTATATCATTTTTAAGATTAAAATAATATATTATTATTAATATTGTTTACAAAATTTAAGAATTTATATACGTATATATACAAAAATTAGTTTGACTTTGATACATGATATTAATGTAAATTTAATTAATAATTAAAAGGTTAATTTACAAAAGTTACTATTTATAGTAAAAAAAATGGCAGCCCGTAGTCGTTATTATTATATAGATTTTCATTTACATATTTATCTTCCATTATCGCACATCACCCTTATCTTTATTGCACCCTAGCTTACCAATTTCCTCAAGGAAATTGGGCTATTTTCTTCATCTGGGTCGACTCAATGTCAATCTTGAAACCCTTCCCGTGCTGCTTCCAATAGTCGGCCTGTGGATTAATCCACTCGGGCTCTGCAATTTCAACACGAGATCGCTTCATAGCATCGGTCGAAATGTTGTACTTGCTATCCCTCTTCGCCACCAAATCGGCCTTCACCATCCCCCTACTCACCCCTTGGGGCGACATCATTAGGGCCGGAGGACCCATCGGAAGCTTATCGCCTACAATTGGATACAAATTTCAAATCTTAATTAGATTATTAAGGACGTGTTCGTGTTCTCTTTGATGGAAAAAATAATACTCCATATATATATTTTTTTTATTCTCACTAATTCAGAGTAAAGGTGTAGGATATATACCCTTATCAGTCTGCCACGTGCACCAAAACTTGCCGTAGGTCTTGGCAAGATTATCGAGCTCCGGTTTGACGACCATCTCGGGTACCCGCGGATTCACCCAAAGCCCCGATTTTATCTATTACAATAATAATATATTTATATATAATTAGTATTCAAGAAACGTGTCATCTTAAACGGGATACAGAGCAGAAAAAGACCTCGTAGGCGTGGGAATGCCACAGTTTCTGCTCATCAAGAGGAAGGCTCTCGAAGAGGCGGTCGGATATAATATACTCCACTCCGATGAGTCGGGCGGTGGAGTCGTCGGAGTCGTAGACGGCGCACTGGAGGAAGTCCTGGTTGAGTCGACTCACGTAGTGGTGAGTTTCGATCTGGCGACTCATGTCGTGGCTGTAGAGAGCGAAGGTGCACGCGTGCTGACTCATCTGCTTTATGGGCGTTAGAGATTGCAGCATCTGAGCGCCTTTGTCCAGCATGTGCTGCCCCATGCTCATCGCCTGCCCCGGCGGCACGTGCTCTTCGCCGCCGTGCGCCGCCGCTGTCCTATCGAATTCTGCCATCGGTCAATTTTTCTTTTCGTTTCCTTTTGGAATTTTATTTGTTTCTTCATGGAAGAGAGTACGGTGTGGGTCGATGTATGTATAAGGGAAAGATTGGTGAAGGGTATGGGTGCCACGTGGGACATGCAAAGTGCGTCGACGTGGCGAAGGTGCTGCTACGTGGCTTTCTGTCTGAATCTTCTGCTGACACGTCTTTTCTTTGCATGTTTTCAAAGTGGATTTTCATTGTGTCGGTTGCGCTCACTACAATTTGTTTTCTAGCTTTTGAGATTTTTTTTTATTTTTTATTTTTTGAAAAGTTGTAGCTTTTGATACGTTAATAGTAATATGTACATCTATTCGTAATAAAATTTAAATATTTAACAGACTTAATTTTATTAAAATATATTAACGGATAAAATATTTTTTTATTATTATATCAATATATGAAATGCGATATATTTATTCTACAAATGTATAAGGAAATGGTTCTCAAAATATTTCAGACAAATGAAAGCAAATACATACAACTCGATCGGGACAAAATTTTACAGTGATAAGTTACAAATTTTACATAATACTATGGTACTACTTGATGAAAGAATATAGCTGCTCAACCACAACATTATACATGATATATCATCACTACTTCTAAACTAACTGCAACCGTTACTTATAGGTTAAAAAAGAACTAGAAAAACCGAACTGAATCGAACCAAAAAAAATTGATTCTGTTCGATTTTTCTGAAAAATAAAATTAGAAAACAAAATCGATTTAGAAGGGTCAATAAAGTATCACGACTCGATCAATATACACTATCTCGAGTGATTTCCGAAAAGTCGGAGGCAAACGAAGAGAAACCCGGATCAATTTTCGAAGCCGGAACTTGATCTCCGGACGAACTACTAGTGTCGTTTCGCCTCCCATGGCGGAAGTTGTTCATCGCTTTAATCCTCGACTCCGTGCTTCCCTCTGCGAGTGTGTCCGGTATGACGAGATTCCCTTCCATCATCTTTACCGCCTCCGACATTGTTGGTCGAACAGATGGAGTTGCATTCGTGCAAAGGAGTGCGACCTTCACGACTCTCTCGACTTCCTCTCTGTCCACTTGAGATCCCAATCTCTCGTCGACTAGTTCATTGATGTTCTTGTTTACTTGCAGGTGACATGCCTGCAGAAATGCATGCATGCGCGGGTGTTTTATGAATCATTTCAATAATGACTCAAATTTTCAATTCTTGTGAAAATAGGCAAACTTAAAATAAAGTAAAGAGGTAGTAGTATTGTACGTACCCAGTCAAGAAGGCAAATGAAGTTGTGGCTTGGCATGTAGTTGCTATTGCTTTTCCCACTAACAACCTCCAAAACCACGACTCCGAAGCTGTAAACGTCCGCCTTGTCAGTCAAGTAGCCCCACAACGCATACTCAGGCGCCATATACCCTCTGCAAACGAGACGAGCAAGTAGATTAGGCACACAAGCATGCAAGAGATAGAGAGACAGAGAGGATGAACTTACATTGTTCCAGCAACTTTGGTGCTAATATGTGTCTTCTCATCCTCATTGAGCCTAGCTAACCCGAAATCGGAGATTTTAGGGTTTAGATCTTTGTCTAGGAGTACATTTGTAGCTTTGATGTCACGATGCACAATTTTCAGCCTCGATTCGTCATGAAGATAAGCTAAACCTCTAGCAATCCCGATGCAGATCTTGTACCTCGTTGGCCAGTCTAGGATCATCTGGCTTTTGTTTGAATCTGAAAATGGTGCCCTGATTCTCATCAATTTACCATGAATTAAATCTAATAACAGTACAAGATAAAACATGAAATGACCAAAATACCCCCCAATCTGCTAATAACCTAATCATATAAATAAGACTGCGTAAATATTTACCAAATAAGACATGAGCAAGGCTATTATTCTCCATATACTCGTACACGATCAAAAGTTGATCTCCTTCTATGCAGCATCCGTACAGCTTCACAAGATTCGGGTGTTGCAAGCAAGAAAACATGCCAATCTCGTTTAGAAATTCACGGTTTCCTTGCCTTGATCTCGATGAGAGCTGCTTCACAGCAATTACAGTTCCATCAGGTAGCACACCCTGCAACAAGTTTTATTCATTTTTTGTCAAGACTATGAAATGCTAAAAGCGGCTGAGAAAAAGACAGCCTTTAGTAAAAGTAACGCACCTTGTAGACGGGGCCAAAACCGCCTTCTCCAATCTTCTTCGCATCATCAAAGTTGTTCGTAGCTGCCTGGATTTGTCTCAAAGAAAATGTAACTGTTTGCAGTTCTAAGCCTTCGAATTCTGCCCATGTAAAGGAAAAAACAAGCCTTTAGAACTAATATATTGAAGCCTAGAGCGAATGCAAAAAACACTGAACCTTAATTTAGACAATCACAAACCAATACTTTGAGAATTATATTTACTATTTTAAGCTTGAATGGCATCACCTTTTCCTAGGCGGTTTCGGCGTTTCAGAATACACTTCCAATAAAGGAAACCCGCTATCAAGAAAATAACAAAGGCAGCAATTACTGCACCAACAATATAGCCAGTTATATTCTTCTTCTTCCCATCTGAACAAACCTTGAAACCTGCAGTCATATAGAACAAAAATGGTAAGAGAACTAATCTCGGATTAAATAGTGCATTATAAGAAACGGATAGATTGAATAGATACTACAATCCTCTAAACAAATAATGAAAAGCATAAAAAAACGATCAGCCAGTACAAAAAATATTTTTCCAAAAGATGCACATAGTATTTTTCAAAAATCTCACTTGATAAAGACGAGGCCCGAAAAACAGCCAGTAGAATGCTTACTTGGATTTACTGAGATAGCTGATATAAGAGAACCATAATCTCCTCTACTAGGAATTCGCGTAGTCCCTTTACTAGCCCAGTAAAATCTGATCTCCAGTGTACTATCATGCACCGTGGCATTGAAAGATCTAACGACAGGCCTTCCATTGCCGCGAGCTTCGTCTTCGATATTAAAATCTTTCTTCACTAAATTTTCCTGAAGCACAGAGATGATCAGACACGAAATACAGGCCACCTAGAGATTTTTTTTCCTTCCATCTATGCTGAGAGACAACCTGGATGTATATATCGAACGTCCGCCTTCCGACGCTAGTATATGCGTTGTCGCTCGTGAACATTATTTCAGCAAAGTGTAGGCTCACATTGTAACTCCCATTCTCTAGGCAATAATGGAAGTATGTTAGAGAAAGAGGACTTAGGCGTGCCGTGGTGTACAAGTCTGGGATACTTATGTTAGCCGTGGGTCTGACTGCACGTGAGCTTTCGGAGTTAAATCCATCTAAGAAGGTTCCGGAGCTTATAAAGCCCCAATTATTGTCACTTAAAAATCTTGAATGATCACTTCCGAAATCGCCTTCGTAAATAGCTCGTCTGTCATTATCTCTGATGGTCAAGTCAGAACCACCACAATTTACAAGTAACGAACATTTATCTGCGAGGTGAAACAACAACCGTTCTTGTGAGTATAAAGGAAGTTAATCGAAGTTCATGTTGAATATGTAACAATGTAACAAGAACTCCATTTGAACACTTTCAACCAAATTTTCAGAAGAAAAAAGAATGATAGTGTACTTACATCTTGGACAGGTGACATTCCTTGTGCACGGAAGCATTTGTTGTCTGTTGAAAGCACACCAGTTAGCATCTGTGGTTGTCTGAATTTACATGCTCTCTCAGTACTAACCATACTATAGTTGTACTAATACCAAAGTAAACAAACATGCATCTTACAATATGTTCGCAGTCGAGGAGCCCTTGAACAAGTTTACCTTCCGGTTCCTAGTACCACCAAAAAGAAGTTGAGCAACGAATAATGTTTCTCATTATAACATAAAAGCGTCGTAGAAATAATAATAAATAGATAAATTAAAGGTGCTCTACATGTGTGTCTGACAAGCAGGTTGGTCAGGCCCTTGCCAAGTAAAATTGTTGTAAGATAGATCACTGCATTGAATCAGATAAACATTGAGTTCTTGCAATAATAAAATATATATATATATATGCAGTTTCTTCTAAAAAAAAAAAAAATTATATGCAGTGAATATAATAGATATAAAACATACATGTTGCTTCCGTCCTTCAAGAGTGCGTCGGGTATATTTCCACTCAGCATATTACGAGTAACATACCTATTGACATATGATGCAGAGTCTGAGAGTCAGAGTAATGAAGAAGGCAGAGTAATCATTTTATTTAAAATCAAAACAGCAGATGAATAAATATAGAATTCCTTTTGAAGTAAGAAATCTGTATTTTTCACTCACACAGTTTTCAGATTTCTTGCAATGTTATTAGGAATCGCTCCCACTAATTCATTGAAACTGACATCCCTGAGAAAAGCATAATATGGAAAATTAATCAGCAAAACAGAAAGTCATATATATCAATATGCTCATGCACATTTGTTTAGAACTACGACTAAGGTTCTTATGAAAAACTCATAACTTCATTGATGGAGTTCACTGCACAGAAGGATACTTTCCGCGAAAGTAAAAGAGCCTTTTACTCGTGATCTCATTATTCTTGAATGAATTTACTCAGAGAGTAAATCAAAATTTTAAAAAAAATGGAGAAGAAATGCAGATAAGCTGCCAATATTGAAGAAAGTGTAAGAAGGACTCGAATCATTACAAGCAAGACAAAAGACAATAAACATCATCAGCCAGTGAGAAATTGTTCACCGAGCAAATTAAATAATTGGATATTCTTATTGAGTTGTAAATTGGTTACTCACAACATTTGCAGAAGTCTGAGCCTTCTCCAAATATAATCGGGCACTGGTCCAGAAATGTTACAGTTCCTCAACACCCTATAGGATTAATGATCTTAATAGCTACTATAAAGCAAGAAACAATATTTATGAAGTTTTCTACAGCAATGCATTGAACATACAATGTCGTTAATCCTGTGGCGCTCATCAGCAATGGAAAATTCTGAGACGGACTCCTTAATTCGCTAATTCTCCTGTATAAAGAAACTTCATCACTATTAACTTTCAAGCCGTAAAAAAATACTCCCTCCGTCCCATTTTAAGTGGCTCGTTTTCCTTATGATGTCGTCCCATTTTAAGTGGCTCGTTCCATTTTAGGAAATAATTATCTCTGTCTGGGTCATACCCACTTTTCATCTTTTAAACCACTTTATACCCATCTCCTGAACACCCACGCCCAAAAGAAACGAGTCACTTAAAATCGGGCGGTGGGAGTACCATTTAAGGGAAGTAAACCCCACTAAAACTTATTGATCCACTGTACTCACAGATCGGTTAGCATAGTGAGAACAGACATATTCGACGGGATGGGCCCCACCAGTCCACTTGCTTGCATTTCTCTTCATTCAGCAGTCAACAAGTCAAGAATTCAAGATTAAAAAAAAATGATCAAGATTTTGTAGAGTTTAGGATTAGATTAAGATCTTACAATCTCTGAAGCTGTTTCCAGTTCGGAATGAAGTTGGGTATCCGACCACTTAAATAGTTATCATTTATCCTACTGCAAAGTGGAAAGAGAGACATTGAACATACAAAAGAAAATCGGAGATGAGCAATAGAAAAGGATAGGATAAGCACTCACAAATCATTTAAGTTTGTTAGTGCTGAAAAGGATGCAGGCAGATGCCCAGTCAAGCGGTTTGAAGACAATATCCTGCAATTCGATCAATCATTGTAGTTGTTTATCATTCGCTTACGCATCATCTTTCTAATTTAGCACAAACTAAATAGGGATATGAAGTCTCACAATGCTTGCAAGTTTATCAACTTCCCAATATCAGAGGGAATTATCCCTGAAAATTCGTTTGCTTCAAGGTTCCTGATATAATCTCATTCGATTAATACTCACAAGGCATAATAAGACCAAGCATGGTATGTTTGATTGAAAGAAAATTCAACAAAAAAGCATAAATTTACAACACAGATGAGATTGTAAGAAAAGTACACTTCAAGGAAAAAAAAATGTTAAGTGCCTCAGGATAGAATATATTGCCACCAATGAATGCATTGATGAACAAATTCAGAAACGTACAAGTACAAGAGGGTAGTAATATTTCCCAGTTCCTCGGGAATTTCCCCTGACAAGCGATTTACGAGAACAGAACTGCAACAAGACATAACTGCTTAAGATCAGAGAAAAGAGTGTGCACTTAAGTCTAGTCGAAAGTCATAGATATAGCATACATATTTGTCAATTTTGTTGAAGACCATTGTGTTGGGATTGTGCCACTGAGGAGATTGTAAGCAAAATCCCTGCGGAACAAAAAAAAAGTTTTGAGTACATAAATAAGGCAGATGACACATAAACTGTGAGCTTAATGGTAAAGAGAAGTTCTTACACCGCTTGAAGGTATGGAAGCTTTGTAATATTAGATGGAAGAACTCCAGGAAGATTCAGACTCTTAAGCACACTGCAACAAGTTGGATTTCAAGTGAGTTTAATACAAATGCATCCAAGATTTCATCTTCCGATCTTAACAAAACTAATACAGACTAGACAGCAATTTTTATGATCAAATAGCATTGTAATGAATATAATAGCATTACAAATAAAAGGCCTCCATAATTCTTATCCTAATGTTCTCGGATTTCTAGTTAATTCGGAAACAACAAAGTGCAGCAGCCATGCCATCGAAAACCATCTATTATGCAGAAAGGGATAGTGCAAATGCAGAAACTAACAAAGACAGAAACCATACAGATTTGTAATATGACAAACGGTGTTGTTCTCAAAGTTGCAATTACAATCAACATAACCCTCAGAACCAGTTGGAGGCGTTGGCGATATCCCGACCATCTCGACTTCGCACTGATCACCGTTGAATTTCCAATACGTTGCACCCATCTCACTAACAATTTCTTGAAGAGCAACCACTAAAAACCACACAGAAATAACCAAGAAAACAAAAATGAAGATTACTATACAAAATTGAAGATAATTATTTAACTCAGCTAAAAGCAATACTTCTTCAATTATCCATGTACATTAGCATACTATACATCCAATTAGTAAATAAACCCCAGAAACCACAATTCAATTTCTCAAAATTCTACAGTCTCTACCTAAATCAAACAAAAAACTATACTTGTTAATGGGTCATTTTCAATCAAGAAAACTTAGTAAAGTTGTAAGCAACAAAAGCAAGAGAAAAGAAAACTGCACGAATTTTGAAAAGGCAAAAGATAAAATTTGGTTACCTTCTTGTTGTGGCACTTGTGATTGGGAAATTTTGAGCAGGCCGAAACAGCAAACCGCCGCAAGAACCCAAGAAGCAACGGTTTCACTGAGGCACATCTTCATTCATCAAGAGGAGTTCAAGAATTTGCAATTACTAATCATGCAGGAGAAGAAGCAGGAGTTAAATGAAGTTGAGGTCCAATAATTAATTTAGTATAGAATGTTTGAGTAACTGTATATTTGTGGAAATGTAAGAGAGAGAGAGAGAGAGAGAGAGAGACCACAAAGGAAAATTCGAACATTAAATTTTTATTAGTACTTTTTTTGAACAACGCTAGATCTCTCACCCCAACTTGTCGCTCTCATCATAGCACGTGTTTATAACTTGAGTAATCATATTCAAAGATTATAAATCTATATATCCATGCTTTGTTCAAATATGAATTAAAACGAGTCAGACTTATGTGTTGTTCAGTTTTATTATAAAATTATCTCAACACATTATTTTCTACGAGTGTTCGGTCTAGTCAAACACCAACGCCACATATTTTCAGGATAAACACAAAATAATTAGACCAACCTCAGTGAATTCATTTAAGATGATGATGTAATTACGGCTGCTTTCAACATAAATACTTTTCAATTAATTTCATATTTTATTCAATTAATACAAGTCAATTGGGCCTTTATTTTCCTTTCATTGCCCAAAGGCTTAAGTGATAGCAAAGCCAAAAAGAAATCCACGATTTTGGCATCATATTTGTAAATTAGCTATTCTTCTATTAATAATTATTTAGTATGTAAAAATATACTCTAAAAATTAATCAGTATTTTTGTAAATGTGTTGGAATTAAGCAAATTATGCATTTGTCTAATACTTTATCTCACAACTTACAAGCAACCGTTTTCTTCCTACTACAACCACAAATGTCATGTACAACTCATGATGCCTAACGTATAACACCTGGCTGAAAAAGAAAAGGCAGATTCTCGAATTATACAATTGTCAGGCGATAATCTTCGAATGGAGGAGACGAAGTCGAGCGCGCTATTCGACGACGACGATGAGGAATTTCAAGAGGCGCTCGATGATTTCGAGTTCTGCGATTGCTGCGAAACGTTTGACGATCTAATCGAATCCAATGCCGACGAATCAATCTCGGATCCCGGCCCTAATGAATCCCCGGAGGATAAATCACCGCCGCCGGCGATTCTCCGCCGCCGTAGATCTCGTTCGAGTAAAAAATCCTCCGGAGATGGCTCGACGGAGTCGGCGAAGCTCATCTCGCCGGAAAGTGTGGATAAATACTCGAAAGAGAGAAATGTACTGCTTTCTCGGAAACTCGAGGAATACGAGAAGGGATTGGAAGATACGAAAGTTATTTCGCCGGATAATGATACGAGCGAAGTGAAATCGACGATAACGGATGCGAACGCTGCTGCTCGTGATGAAGAACCGAACTTGAGAGGAAGTGAGGAATCGAATTCGAATCTTCTATTAACGTTGGCCGGTATAGTAATCAAGCCCATCGGTTTCCAAATTCATTTGCTAGTCAAATTTTTTACGTTTATAATACGATTAGCGTATTACTCGTACATGCTTGTGTTTAATCCCTTTGGGCTTGTGATTGTCTTCAGAGGGTATTTAATTCAGGAAATGAAAAAAATTTGGAATCTTATGTTTGGAATTGTTTCAGAGTATGTGTATGAATGGTTGAAACAACAACGAGCGATTTGGAAACTGGGTTTGAAATGTGGTTGGGGATTGTTGTGGTCAGCTTATGTTTGTTCTGTGCTGGTGGGATTGTTGGTTTCTGCATTTATAATGGGCGGAGTAATGATAAAAGTGGTGGTGGAGGAGCCGATTAGGATGACCAACAGCTTGAATTTCGATTATTCGGAGAAGAGCCCCATGGCATTGGTGCCGATTATGAAGATGAATCATGATGTGAGGCATTTTGTGGAGAAGCCTCAATTCTTGAAGGCTGATGGATCGAGGGTCGTGCCACGTGATCATGGGGTGCAGGTTACCGTATCATTGAATTTGCCAGAGTCTGAGTACAATCAACATCTTGGGATGTTTCAGGTACGTGTTTGATGTCGGTAGATGATCTTACTCTACTGAAATTTGTATGTTGTTGTGTTGAGAGTATTGATGACTGCATTTTATGGTTAAGTGACATTAGTTTAAGTATATGGCCTTGATGAAATGCAAGGATGTAGATGTGGGAATATATTATATTGTTTATGGTTCATTTATACAGGTCGGACTTCTGCAAAGTGATTTGTATTTTTTGAGAAGTTGATCCTTTTGCTGCGGCAGCTGTATACTTTGGTTCTTATCCAAACTATTTGTTGAACTTCTGTAGATGAAAATTGGTTATGGTCTCTGCATTTTCCTTTCCTTGGCAGCTACTCTCTTTGGAGGTTACTATAGGTTAGCAGAATTACTCTGCTAAGGAAAATTATATACGCATTGAGTGGGAAAAAAAGTAGTTGAATTTGGAGAACATCTGTAGATTTGTTAGCACCCTTAGTAACTGACACGAGCTGTATTAGTCTCAACTCCTGTAAGGTTATCAGCTCAAAGAAAGAATATTAGTGTATTACTACATAGCTCTTCCTTGATTCTTCAATCTTGCATTTGCCAATCGCATCTAACGTAGCGGATAATACCGAGTTACTAAAAACCCCATTTAGCAAGAATAAGATCCGGACAGTGGCATATATTTTCCATCTTCCGCAACTTGATTTTTTCTCTGTGCCCTGAAATACTCAACTTGTATATGTGGGGGCATTGATGGCTAATACAACTCATGATATAGCTAACACAGCATGTCAGTTTTAGTTGGATGGTCTGCGAAACTTGATGCTTTAGACTGTAACAAGATATTTCAAATTAATACGCAATTATCTGATATTACACGACTAATTATCATTCCTTCCTCCTTGAAGGTCAGAGTCGACTTTCTTTCTGCTGATGGCCAAATACTCTCAACTTCAAGACGTCCATGCATGTTGCAGTACAGAAGTAATTCAATCCGCCTTCTTCTCACTCTACTCAAGGTTGCTCCTATTCTCACAGGCTACACATCAGAAACCCAGAAATTGAAAGTAAACTTTAAAGATTTCACTGAAGGTGAAATCCCAACTGCATCCTTAAGAGTAGTTCTCGAGCAACGAGCTGAATACTCTCCAGGTGCTGGCATCCCAGAAATATACAGCGCTTCTCTCACCCTTGACTCCGAACTTCCTCTCCTCAAAAGAATCTTGTGGTTCTGGAAGAAGACATTGTTTGTGTGGATAAGCATGACTGTATTTATGATGGAGTTGGTTTTTGCTCTCCTCTGTTGCAGACCACTTATCATCCCCAAAATAAGACTCTGGGAATCCACACCTAGAGATGCAGCTTCTCAAAGTTAAACGACGGGGAAGAGAAATAACACACTGTGATAGACGAAGGGCGCTTCATGTTGTACCATGTGCTTTCTTGTTTGTTCCTGACAATGCACTGAACTTTTGTGCGTTGAAGGCGAAAGAGAGGTTGCTTGTCTTCTCACTCTATGTATTGTAAGTATATTTTCACACTTGGAAGTAGTAGGCAAGATTGTATATAAATAGGAGTTAGGATCCATAATTTTTTTTGTCACGTTTTTTAGAGACTTGAGAACTCCTTTGTTAATGTAAGAGCATTCCAATACTGTATGCTACACTTGGGCCATATAATAGCTTCTGTTTTCTACATTGCTTTAATGTTGTGCTTAGGATTCAATCAGGCGTTATCATAATAGTATATGATATTTCCTACATTAAATAATTACGAAATTGAGTCATGTCAAAAATTAGAGTATCTCATGTTCTTGGCAAGAGGGAATTATATTAAGGATTAATATCATTATCTAGATTTAAAAATCAAATCAGAATATTGGGCACTTTTATTTCCATACGTCGGTCTGCTTCTGAAAAAATTAATTAACTTTCGTGTAATAAATGATACTATTAACCTATTATTTAAAATATTATCAACCTTGATTTTTTTATTTTTAAGGAATATCAAGCTTCAATTAAGGAGTAGTATGTATCCCCGCGAAATAAATTTGAAGTACGCCAGCTGTGAGAAGTTAACGTCTTATTTTTCTTACTTTAACTTTTTTCTTGCTGTATGGCGTTGGTTTCAAACCTAAACAAATTCGACCGTTGAAAGCGATTCTGGTTTTCAAAAAAGGACCTCTGTTCCTTTCTTCCCCCAAAATACTAAAATTATCTCGCCTCTCTCTCTCTCTCTCTCTCTCTCTCTCTCTGTAGAATTGAAATGGTTTCCAAAGTAGCCAAGAGAACCCCCACAAAATCTCTCAAGAACCGGAAAAACCTCCCCTACCCCCACCGGCGCAGCCGCAGGAAGACCCCCATCAAGAACGCTGCCGCCGCTGCGGTGGTCGCCACCATCAACAAGTCCATCTACACCTGCCACCGCCGCCTCATCAAGATATTCACAAAACTAGCCCGCATCGCCACTCCCAAGAAAACCCCTCGCAAGAAAGGCTACAAGATTCTCGAAAAAACCCTCGCAAACCCTCCCGACATCGCCGCCGTCAAAAGATCTCTCTTCAACGACAGAATCCCCCTCCCTCCGTTGCTCCCACCTCAAAAAGCCACCATCTTTCTCGATCTCGACGAGACTCTGGTGCACTCCACCGCCACTGTTCCGCCGGAAAGGTACGATTTTGTGGTGAGGCCCGTAATCGATGGCGAACAATCAGAGTTCTATGTTTTGAAAAGGCCGTTTGTGGATGAGTTCTTGGCGTATTTAAGTGGGAAGTTTGAGATCGTGGTGTTCACTGCTGGGATTGAAGAGTATGCCTCTCTTGTTCTTGATAGGCTGGATTGGAGGAAACTGATCTCTCATAGGCTTTATCGGGATTCGTGCAAGGCCATCGATGGGAAGTTTGTCAAGGATTTGGGTGAGATTGGGAGGGATTTGAGCAAGGCTTTGATCGTTGATGATAATCCGAATTCTTATCAGTTGCAGGTCGAGAACGCGATCCCGATTAGGCCGTTTGTGGATGATCTTGGAGATGAGGAGCTGATGAAGATGATCGAGTTGTTTGAAGGGTGTGATTTGGTTGAGGATTTGAGGGATTTTGTCAAGATTTATGCAGATTATCTCAAGGCTGCTTCCTTTTGAGATGAGATGATTGGTTTTGTTTTGATTAGTTTGAGGTTTGTTTTGTAAGTGTTGGAAGAAGAGTGTGTACAGAATGTGTTCAATTTGAAGTGAAAGGAGAAGCCTTGGATTGTTTTGTTATGGTTATGAAATGTCATTTCTTTCACTATGAGTGAAAGTGTAATAAAAGTGTAAGGAGAAGATTTGCTTATTTTGGCTAATTTGGATGGATGCCTTGCTTAATTAATATATATGTTTAATGATTTGAGCTAAGGGCAATGTATTTGTTCATTTTTTCAAACGATTTAACTGAAATTTAAAGATCATGCTACGAAACACTTTAACCTAATAAGTGTTTTTTTCGCCACAAAGTGTCAAGCATTATCCTCACTACCATTAGGCCAACTCACGCACACAAAGTTATATTCTTAATTGTAACTTATGAATTATATATAAAAAATTTAAGCAGATTTGAAAACCCTTAACAAAAATAACTAATGTAATTAATTCGCAAAAATTTTAATTAAAAAAAATCAAAATAAAGATGTTTGTGTAGGAAAATGAGCAATTCATATTGAAATATCAAATATATAGAATTGCAAGCGAAATCCATAATAAACTTCAGAGTTGCCAAATGGAAAGGGAAGTCGTTGTTTTTGAGCCTCACACATGTGTAATCATTTGGAATAAAAGATATAAACCACATTAGGGGCAGATTTGATTTGAAATCTTTTCCTAAAATTAATAACAATTGAAATTGACCCACAATGGTCTCATAAGGACATCAAATTCATTATTGTAAGCTCAAACTTTATTACAGTAGAACAAGAAATTAATCTCTAAACAAAGATATGCATAGCAAACTTCATAATAATTGGATACGACATTAACCTATATTATAGTAAAGCAATAAAAGTATTACTGTGGCGAAATAGGAAACCAATAAAAGTTCGTAATTAAGTAAATTAGGGCCAAAACAGGAAACAATTATTAAGACTTTTACTGTAGTCAAACAAGTTGAATCATAACTCACAAATAAATATAAAAAAGTTATAAGATAAAAAAAAATGAAACAAACAAATATACCAACCTAAAATCAATTTTTATACTAAATATTTATTTTATTTTTAATTAAACTAAATATACAGTGGCGTGAATTATTGTAGCTTAGCACATGACTCGTGAGTTGTTTGCTTTGACAGCAATTAGATGTAACTACAATTTAATGAAACCTCGTCGAGTCGTCCTATAACCTTTTCCATAAATATATCATTTAAGATGAAGAAACATTCTCTCTCCACTTTTAATTCTTTTTTTCATCTTGTTTTTTCAGTCCTAGAAAACATGAATCCAAGAAATTTGGGCATCCCTACATTGTGAAGTCATCAAAATACTTGTGTTCCAAATTCAACAAAAAATGTGACTCACTCTACCATCACTTTCTCATTTAGGATCCTTATCACTAGGGATGAGTAAAATCGAACCGCATCACTACTTTGGTTATTTTCTTATGATTCAGTTCGATTTTTATTTATAAAAATCAAAAGATATTAGCTATTTTTATAATATATTTTATACGTTTCAAAGTTCTAAAATCAAAATTTTAAATCGGTTTAGTTTGATTCGATTAGAACAAAAAATGGTTTGAATCGGTTTATCATTTTATAGATTTCGATAAGTTAAATTTTGATAGTCGATAACCATTATTACAACACATAATAAATAAGACTAAATTAAACTCTCATTCATAAGAAAAATTTATCAACAAATTAACTATCCTAAAATTATAACCAAAGCTTCTAAAAAGAACATTGTACTAACTCTTTATGAAAATCAAATCTCCTAACAATCAAAATAGGGCACATTACTCATTAATGGACCAATAGATGCCCCTTTGAGCTCTATCCAAACCTGTCGAAAAACACTAATGATCAAATCATGATATTCGTCGCAATTCAACGTTAAATAACAAGCCAATAACTCCTCAAGATCATCGGGGTGCCCTATTCCTTTCTCCCTTATCATCTCCACCATCGAGTCCTTGAAGTCCCGATGCGGATCGACCGAGCTCTTGACGACCGCGAAGCTATCGAAAACCGTGCTCTCGTCCGCCACTCGTTCCTTCGGCACCGCCTTCTTCTTGGCCTTCGCCCTCGCTTTTTTCATCTCCTCGAGAGCTCTGATCTTGCATTCGGTTCTCGGAGAATAGGTCTTGACGATAGTGCCCCGACTATTTTCTTTTGTTTTTCTCGTTTTCGGTGCGGTTTTCATCCTTATATCCTTGAGCTTCCGGTCCGGTTCGAGTTTCGGGCTTTTTGCCGGCTTTCTCGAATCAGGAACCGGTTCGACCGGAGAATCCCCTCTCTCACGATCATCTTTCGCCGCCGGCTTATGATCAACTCTCCTCTCTCTCATCCTCTTTATATCCGAAACCATCTCGCTGAAATTCCGGCACTCGTCCCCCCTCCGAAGCTCGGCTTCGGCCAATCCGAACCTCTTGAAATCGGAGCAGACATGATTTTCGTCGGAGTCTTGCCAGATTGGATTGACTCCGCCGCCGGCGCTCCGGCGTGGCTGGATTCTGTCGTCGCCGCCGAAGGAGATCCTCCAATAGGCGTCGTCTTCGTCGACGCTGTAGAATCTGCCTTCTCTGTAGAAAGATGAATTGGGAGAGGGAATGTCGAGGACTGAATTCTTACTGTGTTTAGTAGGAGAGTTTCGTTTGAATTTGGAGAACCAAGAAACGGGAAAGACGCGGTTGATCAGAGATGATGATGAAGATTTCTTTCTTCCCCACTTCATCTTTTTCTTTTTTTAAATTATTGGGAGGATTTTGATAGAGAATGAATGCGTGATTGTGAGGAAAAGATTAAGCTTTGATGAGGGGAAGGTGAAGAAAGTGGAGAGTGATGAATAATGGAGGGATAATACAGTTAGGAGGCGGTTAGAGTGTTTAAAGAGGACATCGTGGGGTTGGTTGCTTTCATTTTAGAGAGAGAGAGAGAGAGAGAGAGAGAGGTAATTATTATTAGTACGTATTTGAAACAAAAAAGAAAAGCACGCCTTATTAGATCTTGTGACCACTTCGCCCACTTTCAACTTGCTAACTTTTTGAAAATAATTTAGAAAAAGCTTAGAAAAATACATTTATTTATTAAAAAAAAAAAAACTTTTTAGTATAGCTTCTTCATAGTTGGGGGTGGGGCTAGTTATATTTTGAATTTTTGTGTTTCTTACCATGATAATAATTTACATTGATTTAGGTTAGGATATCATGGTAATTATTATGATAAATAATGCAAATTAAATAATTGTTCTTTACATTATAAGTAGGGGTAGGTTGATTAATTCATAATTATGAGTCAATTTGCTTGAATTTGTTGTTGGATTGGTAATTTTAGACATAATTCCACACATGCCATATATTTGCCTTGGATCAAAATTTTGGAGTATATTAAACCTACTCGATTATAGATTTAATTATTTTCTATAAGTCAAAAACTACACTTAAATATAGGTTTACTACTAGTTTATCATTTTTCTATTTTGGAAACAAAAAATTTGAAAATATGGTATGAAACTGTAATTTGGAATCTGGTCCATCCTATTATACATGTCATGTACAAAACAGATTTCATCAATTTGGATTCTCTCAATATTGCCTCTAAAATTAGAAAATAATTTTTGAAATAGAAGTGCAAATAAGGAATCTTATCCAATTAAGTTGTCAAATTTTTAAAAATGAAGAACATTTGAGGGAAGAAAGAATTGAGTTGGTCAGTTTCATAGTACTCTTGTCTGTACTAGAATTTTGATCCTTTGTTCTTTCCCTTTCCTTTAGTAAAACATGGAGTCCATAATGGTATGTAATTGCCAAATTATGCATGTTTGCTGCCTGTTTTATGACATGTTTGGTACATCAAATGTAATAATTGCACCATTATTTTACCAACTTTCTATAGGAATTAGGAGTTGTGTTTTCCCAATTCCCACATGGTTGTTATATTATATGGTTAAGATGTCTCTTCCAACAAATATGATGGCCCATTAATTTACAACTTGGGCTCACTAATTAGGGTAAACAAAAAGGATCCATAATTACTTTACTTTTTCCAAAGGGTGATGCTATTCGGCCATAATGTGGCCGGACATAATTTTAATTATTTTATTTTTTTTAACATGTAATAATTTATATATTTATGCCAAACTTTTTTAGATTATAAGAAAACTCAAAAGTGATTTTTCGTATAATTTATATATATGTTTTAAAAATAACCCTTTAATTATTTGATTATATTGATTATTTTAAAGAATTTGTTACTTTTTATTTTAAAAAAATAGGAAAAATATGTAATTTTTGGGGGAAATTTTTTTTGAAGTTAAAATATAAATGTCATTAATTATAATAATTATTTCTTATTTTCAAAATGACATATATTATAAAAAATATCATAATGTGGCCGGCCATATTGTGGCCAAATATCATTATTATTTTCCAAATGACTATTTAATTCACTTTATTTTAATAATTGGGTTTTTATGAATATATAAATTAGTTTGGGAGCGAAGAACTGATCTAGACCGTTGATCTGTGTATGATATATAATTGTCATTGAAACAAAGCATTTGAAGAAAGTGTGTGTGTGTGTGTAGCATATAAATTGAAACCCAGAAATTGACTTGGCTTTTGATTTTTCTTCAAAAAAATTATTTTACATAATACGTATTTTTGTTATTTTATGTTTTTTTTTAAGGAATTGTTATTTTATGTTTAAGAAATTACTATATTTTTAAGATATGGGCCGATCATTGTATTTGGAATGGATGTGTTGTTTAGTGGGCTGCAACAAATTTGACTTATAGCTAATCTACTCCCACTCCATACTGTATAAAGTTATCATAATGTGTTCTATTTTATCAATACATTAAATTAAACCACTTCATATTTCAAGAAGCTTAGTTAACTCTCTCAATATTGATTTGATAATCTAGTTTGCTAACCAGGGGTCAGAGACATGATTTTCATTATAAAAAAGAAGTATATAATTTCTAGTTCATAACAAACACATATACTAAAAATATTGTGCAATTTCTTTTAGTTAAGCCATCCCTTTCCATGATATTGAGTGAAGTACAATACAGAAAAATGGCATCTTTTCTCAACCTCTTTGTAAAGCAATACCTTTTATACACTGCTGATTTGTGTGGTCTAATCATAAAAGTGAGCTCTTGACAAAAATTTACAAGTTTAAATTCCCACCAACTTCTTCTATTGACTGTTTCATAGAAACATAGAAGCTGCCTATTAATTAACTTGTACTTCTCTTGAATTTATGGCAAAGGAAAATATTTTATTCTGAGTACAAATAAGCAGTAAATTTGCTTAAGTCAGTCATAAGTAATCAAGAGTTTTTTCTATACTGGCCCCTGCCCTCCCCAAGTAAGCTACTATTTGATGAAGATGGACTTTGGAGGAGAAAAAAAATGGAAGAAAAAAGAGTTGTTGGCTAAATCCATTACTAGTGTTAGTGATTTGGATGGGATTGCAACACTTTCATTTGATGTAGGGAAGGTATATTTGTAGCTCAAGTTTTGACAGTTCTTCATACTTCTTCTTGCTTTAGGCATGCTTTTGGCATTACTTTGAAATCAAGAATGCCAATTTTCTTCTTATTTAATACAGTAGTTACAAATTGACTTTATCCCTTTCTATGGAGCTACAAATTGTACAAATAACCAAAATGGGCACATCAAAATTAGTTCACCTAGCATTAAAGTGGCTCAAATACAATGATGTATTTGGTGGAAAAAAAATATTATTCGGGATAATGATTTTTGCTCAAACTTCCAACCTAATCAATAATAGGTAACAACTGTGAATACCAACTACTTGGAGTAGCAACTCTATTACTCTATGGAATCACTAACTCTTTGACTGGAGCAAATTTTTTGATCAAGAGGAGTTGTGAAGATGGAAACATACATTTAAACTCCGGAAAATGGTGCTATCACTTAGAAATATGAGACAACGCGATTTTTCACTTCAATTCTTGGTTCTTGCTCTCGTCTTTCTTTCTAGTGTCGTGTCTTTGAATTTTGAAGATGGAATAGTATCTGCAGTTGGGGATTCGGGCATGAGAAGGGATGGCCTGAGAGTCGCGATAGAGTCTTGGAATCAATGCAATGAAGTTGGAGAGGAAGCACCTAATATGGGAAGTCCAAGAGCAGCTGACTGCTTTGATGTATATAAAGCTTCTCCTCAACAAGGTCAGTTTCTACCCTTCTTCTTCTTGATTGAATATGTCTGCAGTTGAAACCAAATTGAAGTTTCATATAAAGAGATTCGAATATAATCTACATGCACGCATATTAATCATGATCATGTTTCATGTGTAGTGATGATGCATGAAATATTGTGATCTTTATGCATCGAATTAGTAGTTTTGCAGCGTCGCTCTGCAATCATCAGTTTCTGCCCTTCATCTTTTGATTGAATTCTGCCTAAGTTGAATCCAAATTGAAGTTTAATTCAGGAAAAAGGAATAAAATAAAGAGATTCAAAAAGAATCTACACATGCATATATGATTAGCGAGCCTTTTCTCTATGCAGGAGAAGATCGGTGCTCACTCTGCAATCAACTACCATACATGCTCGTGCACCGTGTGACAGAAGAGGAAAACAGATTAGGAATTGGGAAGCCATTTCTGGGAGTTGATCAAGTTTCACTCAAAAATGTTGACCGATACGCAGCTGAGAAAGAGCTCTATTTAGGGCGTAAATGCGAAGTTAAAGACTCACCACATCCATGGCATTTTTGGATGATCATGCTCAAAAGTGGCAACATGGATACATATGCAGGTAGGTGCCCCAAAAATGGACATAAAATAGGCCCTTATGGCCCTGATAGCCAGTTTCCTTGCTTTGGAAAAGGCTGCATGAACCAACCATTGATGTATCATGACTACACCTCCTTACAAAAAACTCAACTCAAGGGTCGTTTCTATGGATCGTGGGACTTGGATTCTGATCTGAGTAAAGGGATGGAAGGAAGCAATTTTTCTTACCATTCAGTTACTTGGGAGAAAGAGCTTGGTGAAGGAAGCTGGATCTTTCACCATGTGTTACGAACTTCGGTCAAGTATCCGTGGCTGATGCTTTATCTCAGAGCTGATTCCACAACTGGATTCTCTGGTGGCTACCACTACCCTACAAGGGGAATGCTAAAGATAGTAAGTAACGAGAATATAGTCATCATCATATGATTTTCTTGCATAAAGATTAAGATTCTCAAAAACATTAAAATTCTGAATGCAGATACCTGAATCACCAAATTTTGTAGTGACATTCACTCTAAATGTGATCAGAGGTGGAGGGCCAAGTAGCCAGTTCTACTTGATGGACATGGGCAGCTGCTGGAAGAACGATGGCTTATCCTGTGATGGAGATGTAACTTCAGACGTGACACGTTACAGCGAAATGATCTTGAACCCAGATACACCTTCATGGTGCCATGCAGATGACTTCAAACTCTGCCCTCCATTCCACACTTTCTCAAACGGCAGCCGTGTGCATCGCAATGATACTGCTCGTTTCCCCTACGAGGCGTATCACCTGTACTGTGCACCTGGAAATGCAGAACTTGCAGAAACACCAAACATTATGTGTGATCCATATAGTAATCCTCAGGCACAAGAGATTCTGCAGATTCTGCCTCACCCCGTTTGGGGTGATTATGGCTATCCAACAAGGAAAGGGGAGGGCTGGATTGGAGATCCTAGAACTTGGGTGCTCGACGTTGGGAGGCTGTCTGCATCCCTTTATTTCTACCAGGTTTGGATCCTTATTCTTCGCTTTTGTGAGAACTGTTGAGTTGAGGATTTAGTAAAAGATCCTATTTTAGTAAGAAATGATACCTTTTTATCAGTGAGATTGTAAGAAGTGTTCGTGATTGCAGGATCCAGGGACTGCACCTGCAAGAAGGCAATGGACATCCATAGATTTGGGGACTGAGATTTTTAAAGCTCCCAATCAAGTGGCAGAATGGACTGTCAGTGATTTTGACATTATTGTACCCAATATATACTAGGTGGAGCAAAATTTAGAGAGAGAGAGAGACAGAGAGATGATTCAGTATCCTCAACCCCAACTCTAAAGAGGGCCTGCATGATCATATTTCAAATTCAATTTTCTTGAACTTCCTGTACAAATTGGATCAAGTGTATTGTAGAACTGTTGCCCAATTTGAGACCCAAAAAAAATAGTTGAATCATAGTATCTGAACTTTAAACAGTATCCTCAACTCAAACTTTCAACAGAGATGTACAGTCATTCTTCATATTCAATTTTCTTAAACTTCCTCTAAAAACTGGATCAAGTGTAATGCACAACTGTTTCCCCATTTAAGACATTTGCACCATAGTATTTTAACTTCAGTATATAATTCATATTTGAATCAAAAAATGATGTAAGAAGTATTACAGAGAGAAGAAAACTGGTATACAAACCTAAAAAATGCTAAAACTATAGTACAGGCACGGAAATGGACATGGGCATAGAAACATCACCAGCAAAACTTGCCTCTCTAGAGTTCCCAGCAAATGCATATCCTACACCTAATCCACCAAAATGCAAGCGTGCGTTTTCAGACCTCTGAAAAACTCTAGCAAGCGATGCAGCTTTCCTTCTGGCACGTTTTGTCCCTATAAAGAGCAATGACTGCAATAACCCGGCCAAAGCCGGAGCTTTCAGCACCCTCTCAGTAGCCGCTGCTCCACCACTTCTACATAGCTCGAGCAATGCTGCCACTGCGTTTTCTTTACCCCTAGGGGTGCCACATCGCATCATTCCAATCAGCCCTTGTACTGCCATTTCTTCGGAAGCTACAGCTTCAGCCCCTAACGGCTGCCGTACTATAAGAGCTACGGCCCCTGCTGCTTCTTCGGATACAGTTTCCGATTCTAGTGCCTCAACTATTGCTGTTACTGCCCCTGAATCTATCATTCTCGAACAGTTCTCATTGTGCGTCGAGAGATTGAATAGAGCTGTGACAGCATCTTTCTTCCCTCTAGGTGTTCCCTCTCTCAAGAGCTGAGCTAATGCTTCGACTCCCCATTCTTCTTGGGCTATCTGTTTCTTGTACTCGTGGACAGCTGAGAGACTGAACAAAGTAGCTGCAGCATTTTCTCTAGCCTCGACTGTGTGTCCATGTCTCAAAACTCCAACAATAGCTTCCAAACACCCTTCCACATCCATGATTAGGCATTTATTCTTATCGTATATGGATAAGTTCAACATAGCAGTGACAGAATTCTCTTGTGCTAGAGCATCTGAAGACGAAAGTAGCCTTTTTAAAAGAGGAATGGCGCCAACATCAGCAATGCAAGCTCGATTCTCCCTCCCTGTTTTTGCAAGCAATCTAATCTCCATGGCAGCCACAGTCTTGGCTCTTGGAGTCCCAATAGCAAGCTTTTCAACAAGAAGAAGTGCAGTTACTTTAGTAGCTTCGACTGCAGCTTTGCTCATGGATGCAGCCACTGCACTCTCACAAGGATAATCCGAATTCTCCGGTGGATCATAAGGTATATCATTAGCCATACACCATTGCAGAATGAGATTCCTCAGAGCTCTATTAGGCACTAACTTAGTATGAAGAAGCATTTGCCCCGTTTTCGGGCAGGTGGAGTGCCCTTCCTGCATCCATCTTGTAATCGAAGAACGCTCATAAGTTTGCCCTGTGGATATTATCACTGGATCCCTCATCAAATCCAATGAAATTGGGCAAGAGAAATCTTTAGGGATCGCGATGAATGTTTCCGCAATCTCTTGATTGTTGAATCCTTTCTTTATCTTCTTACAGTTCCAACTTCTCAATTCGCCTTCGTCCTCGAATCTGAAGAGCAAGAACCTACAATACCTCATAACAGCCACAAATCCATTAAGAACTGAGGCTGTAGGCTCAATATCGCCGTCATGATTCGCAATCTGCTCCTCCAAGAACTCAATCTCAAGCCTACAGCTTTCCACATCACAAATCTTCAACTTCTCCACAAAAAATGCATGCAGTGCAGTTCTATCAGGAATTCTTCCATTCTCAAATTCATTCAAGAAATAGTATAACTTCAACCTCATCAAATCATCGTGCTTATCGATAAACAATCTCGACTTCCTGGACTGCTTACACAACAACTCAAAATGCTCCTTAACGTCTTCAGATAGATTGATTTCAGCCAAAGGGAAAACATCCAAAAGGGTCGAGATTTCCTGATTCAAATCATGGAAATTGCCAGAAATGAAGTGATTGTTGAGCAAGAGCCACAGTTTACTCGACCCTCGCACATAATCAATCAAGATTTTAGACCTGTAGAGCATGAGGTACAACTCCTTCAAGCACACGTAGACTGTCGAAGCTGTCTCCAGGAATCCCACCTCCCGGAAAGCATCCAACAGCACGGAAATCACCTGGATTTTCCGAATTAAAGACCTGCAATTCTTTACCTGGAAAAAAGGCATCTTGTTATTATCCGACGCCAGCAGCTCTTCGGAAATTTCGCGCAGATTCTCCCAAACGGCGCCGTTGCTCACTTCCGCCGGCGCCAGGAACGCCTCCTGTGACGGCGATCGCCGTCTCCTCAACGACGAGCATGTCGCCACGGACGCCATAGTCTACTAACCGAAAAAAAAGATAGGAAAAAAAGAAAAGAAAAGGAAAAAAAAAATAAAATGAAAGCAGCTCAAGTATTTCTACAAACAGTTGGTGGGCATCCAAAAAACACACGAACTACAACAATTCGAATATGGGTTGGGTTGCGTCCAGAATTTACAAAGAATGGGTGTTTGATTTTCCTCTGCGTGTTTTGTGGGTAATATAAATGAAAATAGGTACCGAATCCGCGTGGGAAGAAGAAGAAAGAAAAAGGGTGCTCGATTACGAATGATGGATTGACTGAATTTTCCATTTTCTATACGGCAATTGAATTTCTTATTCAGAATTTAATATTCTTAATAGGTTTTTCTATCTTGGAAGTGACCTTTTGCTCTAGCCTGCTGATTTCTCTATTTCTTAATTTTCTTTTTTTCTTCTTCTTTTCTTTTTAATCCATAAATTATTTCAAAAATACCTGAATTACGGAAATCTTATGCTAGAAGTGATTTGATTATTGAAGTTTGTTAGTTATAGCTTGATGTGATCAACATTTAGATGTCAAATCTTTTAATATGAGTGGAGTTGTTTTCGATGGTATTTAAACACAGGACATCCGTGTTAGCCAAAAACTTTGATACATGATAGAATTTTATCTCATTTGGAAACTATAACTTGTAAAGAGATGTGAAATTTATTCATTTATATTATGATTTTCAATAGGCACGAAGGAAGTATTATCTAAAAAGTTATCTCTCTCAAACAAAAGAGTGGAATAGAAAATAGTGGTAACGAAGAGAAGAAATATTTATCTTTAATTATGTCTCTTTTGACTTGTTACAAGCCACATCTCTACTTTCCTCTTGAGTGAGCCCTAATATCCACACAATTACAAGTTGACTAACTATCTTCCTCATCTAACATTAAAGCATTAATTTGTTAAAGATTTGTTATCGATTTTTTTTTTTTTTTTTGTAAATATGATAGTATTTTTTTTAAAAGTAAGCATCATTGCACATATAAACAAGTAGGAGTATGATTTTTTTAGTTAACTCATGGAAATTAGTGTTTGTGTGACTCAAAGTTTTGGAAAATATTTGATGAAAATTTATGTGGAAAGGGGTTTTGATTAAACATAGCTATCAAAATCGTCAGCTTAAAATTTAAGACTAATTATTTGGCTAATTCCCTGTTTGATTTGCTTAAAATTCACCTAATTGAGTTGACTCGATTACGCTAACCACAATTAAGCCATAAAAACTCGACACGTGGCAGTGTTGCATTGCCATGCATTAATGCATAAAAAAAGACCTTCAGTTTAGTTTAATTTTAATATGATTTGATCAAGTACCTACTTCTATTATGCTGACCAAAATAATTTGAGTCCAAGTAAAATTTCAATATATAATACTAATATTCCTCACCCCAAATATATAATAGTACGATTCAAACTTTTCAAGTTTCAAAGTCGAAATTGACGTGGAAATATAATAAACAATTCTTAATTAATTGAATCAAGAAAATAGTGGTCCTAAAAGAAATGCTCTCTTTTTATTCTCATTTTTCAGAGAGCAATATTTTCCTAATTAACTAACACCATTGCCACATTCACCTTTTTATAGTGGTAGGGTAATAATATTATTTTTTGCACCACCACAAGTTGTCTTCCAAACACACACTGCACGCTGAAGTGCGTGTGCATATCATCACATCATAATATGATCGTTATTCGTTACCAAGAACGAATTTTTTAATCACTAGAAATATAAATATAATTACAGATTTGAGCATGAAAGATGAATACGTAAATAACAATATACTTTATCTGTCTCGAGAAATAATTAGTACTACTACATCCATCTCATTATACTACTATTAGACTCCATTTGTTTCAAATATTTCAGCATGCGTTTCTACCGAAATTTAGGAAGGGTTTTAAAATATAATTTCGGTATAAACGCGTGCCGAAATATTTGAAACAAATGGAGTCTAATATGATGGGGTGTCGAAATGTTTGAAATAAATGGGGTCTAATATGATGGGATAAAAGTAGTATATTAGAATGAGACGGAAAGAGTAACTTTTTTCAAAGTAGGGTCCGTCGCTTTCGGAGACACAAAGGAGCCGACCACGGACTTGTTGGTCCGAACTCTCAAAGTCTAAACCAACCATTGTACGGTCTTCCCTCTAGACTAAGTAACAGTTTGAATCCAAATCTGACTATCAAGAGTTGACCCATTTTTAAAGTCTTTGTTGATATTTCCCTGTTATATTCTTATTATATTTCCATATTATATTCTTATAATTCAAAATATAACAACACATCACTTGCCTTTAAGTGCAATGAAATACATTATCAAGTTTCTGCAGTTCAAAATAATCACAAACATTTCAAAATAAGATAATTTGAAATGCAGAAGAAACAATTATACTTAGCTTTTCTATTGCAGAGAAAAATCTATCGTCTACAATAAAATGGAAGCAATTATTGGAAAAGGACAGACTAAAAATATAAAGATTCATCGATAAAAAGCTGTAATCTTGCATCTGCTCTACTCTAAATAATTATTCTCAAGAATTAGGGATTTGTCTAATGAAAGGCCTAAACAGCAGGTACGGGTGAATCTTGCACGGGTCCGAAAATCGAGCTCTCTAAGTCGACGGAAGTGCTTACCTTTGCCTCGGGGACCTACCGGAGAGACACCTTCCGCAAGAGACGTATTTCAGCAAATTCCGCGGCTTCCTTGTTCTAATCTTCAAACGAGAAAGCTGCGAATAGGGAATAAGACGTATATTTCAATCTCGAAATCATCAATTCACAATGATTTTAGTTGCTGGAAGGATAATGTATCTCCACAAAGGCGAATGCTTAAGTAGTGCTCGAATCAATCTAAAATTCATAGGCTAATCCACCACATACCTTGATGGATCGAACAATTTTAAGCTTGTTTGCTTGAAATGTAACTTAATTACTACTTCATACTGGCAAGTTCTCTATTAACCACATCAAACACATAATAACATACAGCGTAACATAAGATAGCTCGACTTCCGATTGTTACCTTTTGGCGACTCATTTTCGGAGGGTTCCAACAAAGCAACCTTCTTGATCTTGCTTCTAATCTCCTGCATAATGAAAAATGTAAGAAATTTACAAGACGGTAGCCAATCGAGCCTTTAGGCAATGCAAGAACATGGAGCTGCATGAAGCCGCTTCACTTCAAACTCCTGGAAATGGTAAATGCTTACAAATTTTCTTGCTCGAGTTTTTCAGCGATTGAGACAGCCTTGCGCTTGGACCATCCATTATTATGTTGAGAACATCCCTCTGCATGCTGAATCACATGAGCAAGGGATACCTTGCTTTTAACAAGGGTAAGACACTGATTTTTCTCACCTAACACTGTAGATATCTTCTGTGAAGAAGATGTTACTCCATTTTCTACACCTTTACTCTCTCGAGGAGAAGCTTCGATTTCAACAATTTCTCGCCTATTCATTTCAGAAGTCGACACATCTCTATTCACATCCAAGTGAGGCGGATTCTGAGCTGCAGGTAGCAGAATCGGGCCTCGACCACTTACTTTTCTAGATTCGCATCTTATCTCAATCGTCACCGGGCATCTAAGAACCGACTCAAATGCTTGTAATATGTGCATTCTGAATTTTTCTGCCTTGGATTTTGTGAGCTGTGAGTTGAAGAGCAACTGAATCGTGGGAGCTGCAGAAACAGGCAACTTCGTTAGATGTGCTAGTTCTTGTATGATTTTCCGAATAGTTCAAAGAAGTGTTGGGGGAGAGAGAGAGCAGAAAACTACAAGATACTTCCTTCTTTAACAATTCTGATGACACCAAAATCTTTGCTAGAGCAAGTTTTTCAATAAATCTATCTATGAAAGTAGACGATAAGATATCTTTGGCGACTATAACTCAATGCCTAAACTAACGTAAAGAATAAATCTCAAGCAGTAACATATGTCCAATCATGCTATGGAATTAGAATGTCATAAAATGGGCATAGAGCAAATTAATGGTACCTGCACCATAACTGACAGAGACGAGCTTCCCTTCCTGATACATGAACTCTCTTATGGTATTAACTGGGATCTTTTCCAGCACATCCAACCAAATTTCTTCGAGCTTCTCGTGATAAACTGCTTCTGCATTATTTATTCGGCTTTTCTCATTTGAGGCAACACGAGAAATCATCTCACCTAGATCGTGTTCGTTACCAGCTCCCTTCATCTTAGCACTGTGACGAACATTTCCAGAACTTTCAGCATTGCTTTTTCTGGGCCCGTGTCTTAAAGAAGCACCATCTAAGACTAAAGGAGTATGATTCAAGCTAGTATCTATTGAAGAGCTAGGCAGCATATACTGTTGATCAGGAGCCAGTTGCAAAAGTGCAGCAGTTAACCAAGTTATCCTATCATTCGACACCCTTAGCTGCTTTTCTGCTTCAGACAACGTCTTTAGTGCTTGCCGCAATTTTTCCATATCTTCTTTGGATACTGTAATTGGATACAGATCCCATCGTGAGAGGCAGAGAAAAATAACTATCGAAATTTCGCTACGTTAATGGACTTATGCAGAGGCGAGAGGCACGAAAAAGCAAATTTAAGATTAAGGGTAACAAAATTATAATAAAGATAATGAAAAACATGAGAAGATGAACTGATAATAGAATTGTAAAGAATTACATTCACGCCTCCGAAAAAACCTCCTTCTAGGCCTTTCTTTTGTGAAATCATAGCTTCCAGCAAGAATGTCGGTTATGACTGTAGCAAGCTGTGACATCAATGCCAAAGGCTCAACTCCAGATTCCATTATATCTCTCAGATTCTTCACTGTGTTGACAGTATCAGCAGATAATGCTAAATCAAGAAGATCTACCAATTTTTCATCCGAAACGAGCCCAACCTGCGAAGAACAAAATGTTCATTTAGTATATGCCTCTGAACAAGGTAGAATACATAATTTCTCATCTAAGATAAACCCAACCTGCAAAAGCAACAAAAAAGGTAAAGAATTTTCACTTTAAACTATCAATATCTCAAGACAAAATTAAAACAAGCTTCTAAATTTTCACATCGAATAAAAATAACAACTTAGAAGGAAATCGTGATTAAGAAATCCATAATAGCTCATGACAAACGAAAGTGAACAGAAGTAAAGTAGAATTCCATAGTCTAACTTGTGCTTATAATAAGTGGGGAAAATTCAAAATCCACTTTAATTATTAGATTAGAGTGTTGCATAAACAGTGTCAAAAGGCAAGGAATATACCAGTTCTTGAACAAGGCTGAGAGAAATTCTCTTCCCGAGTAAACTCAACTGCTCCAAAGTCATTTCAGCATCTCTCAGGGATCCATCGGACCTCGATGCAATAAGCTTCAAAGCATCCTTATCAATATCTAAATCTTCTTTCGTTGATATCCACTGCAGAGTATATATTATATCTGCATCCTTCAACTTCGGGAAAAAGAATTTCTGGCACCTGGATATTATTATATGAGGTAAGGCATCAAGACTCGAGCAAACAAGAACAAAAACTACACGCCTAGGAGCTCGATCAATGACCTTCAAAATCGTACTCCAACATTCAGATGAGACAGTGTCACATTCGTCGAAAATGAAGACTCTGTACTGAGATTGAAGCTTTGAAGCAGCCGAATTCCCAAGTAATCCAATAATCTTTTCAAGATCCATATTAGTAACTGGACCTATTTCCTTTATATTCCGGCTCTTGCCCTTGCTTTGAGAAACGCAAGAGTTACAAAAGCCACAAGGCTTTGGATTTTCCATAGATTGGCAGTTTAAGGCTCGAGAAAAGATTCGTGCACACGAAGTTTTACCAGTTCCATGAGGCCCATAAAATAAATACAACAACCCAACTTTTCTTTTCACTATAGCATTTGAGAGAGCCTGCACTACTAAATTCTGACCAACTAAATCTCTAAATGTTCTCGGCATGTACTTTTGCGTGAGATTTTGATGCCTTTCATTGTTATGCTTCGATCTACCTTCTGATGCAAGGTCAGAATCAGTTTCCTGCTTTAGGAGATTACCTGCATATATGCCTAACTCTCCCGAGTAATCGTGGAACCAAGGAGCTCGATCGATGCTTCCACGAGAATTAGAGGGATCAAGCAGTAGAGGCAACGCTTCTGCATCAGATCTTGTAGATGAACTTGATGACATAAGGGGCATATTCGGGATTTCCATTCCTCGTGAAGTGGATCCCCCTTTCTTTGATCTCGGTTCAGATAAACCACAAGAGAGGCTCCGGCCAGCCAAATCAAGAAACGACTTTCCCCTGTCATGAATTCTTGACCAGTTCCAGGGAATCCCACATCCATTTCTTGGATCATTATTGATATTTTGATTGTAGTGATGTTGGACTTCTCCACCTTCACCAAATGAATTAGAGGCTACTGAAATTTCTTTCTGTGCCTCTCCATCTCGATTAGCTATAGAAGGCCGATTTCTTCTTGCACCACTGCGAAACCTGCGCCTTTTGCCTCTATTTAAGCTACTCCTATGGCGAATACTAACCCCTCCTCCTCCTTCATCGTGAACTTTTTCTGAATGGATTCGTCTCCCGTTTCCATGGTTATGAGATGAAACTGCATCATCACTTCCAACCGGGACAACTTCTCTCAACTGTTCAGAGAGAGTCTTGAGCTGCCTATCTTGTCTATACCCTCCTTTCCTCTCCAGATACCCATCTTCTTCAAGATCTTCATCATTCCCCAAAATCCTTTCACTGGATTCCTCCCTCCTCACTCTTCTCTCTCCTCGAACCCCATCCTTCCCACCACGCTCTTTGCCAACAGACCGTCTCCCACCAACTAAATCATCAGTTTCCCCTCTTTTGAGAAGAACATCAATGGCAGAAGGAGAATGCCACGAAGGAGGACTTGCAGAAGGATCCCTTAAAGACCTCGACCTCTGAAGAACGACGAGCTCCCTCATAAGAGCCCTGTCCCCCAAGATTGGACTATTCTTATGCATGTGGTTCTTCAAATGAATGCAATTTGTCAAATGAATGTGATTGCGTAGATGATCACTAATATTACCATTCACATCCTTAAGTATCCGATCTCGAACTGCCCTGGTCATGATCTTGATTTATAAAAACACAAAATCTTTAAAGTGTATCGCATCACAGATATAGCAGAATCTATTTCTGGCAGAAATTTTTGGCCCAAAATTCTAGCAATCAAAGATTCTACCCTCTACTGTATCAACACTACCATCTAGAGAAAAACACTTCTTTCTTTTGTTCACAACACCACCTCCCCCAAAGAAACAAAACTCAAGCTACAAATCTCCAAAAACATATAATTAGACATTTAAAGAATACAAAGCAAAAAACCCACATCAATTACACCTCAAGAAACAAACTTTTCCAAACACACAATTCAAGAAGCCGCCACTAACTACAAAACTATTCACTGAGTTCAATTTGAACATGAAAGCTGTATTATTGGGCTACAATGGAGGAAGCAAAATAATAATACAGCGGGAGAAATTGAAGAAGAGTAGGACAAAGTTGGAGTTGGCGGTATGGAAATCTTTAATGGAGAAAAGAAGAAAAGGGGGAGTTGAGGAAGACTACATTCACCTGAATCTTGGAGTTAGAGGCAACCGCTTTTTCTAAGCAAGCGACCCGTTACCATCATTAAGTGTTTATCTCTCTTTCCCTCTCTAACTCGATAGGAGTATATCTGACTGTAATCAGATCTCTTTCGCCATATCCGCACATGAAGTTCACGAGGGGGTCTCTAGAAAACGATAGAACACACCTCCAGTATGTGTAGTTATTTTATTCACATATGTTGGAGTTGGATAAATCTTAAACAGAGTAAGAAATATGTTGCTAGTTGTCTGTATTAACGAGTAACAGTGATGGCTTTGCAGAGTGAGATTTCGAGTCTTGAGAGAGAAAGGGAGAGAGATGGAACGAATAAATATAGTTGTCCTGTTTTGGAGGGGGTGTGAGGGTGGGGGTGGGGTGGGGTAGGAGGGGTGCTGACTGCTGAAAGAATGCTGCTGACTCTTTATTTATTTATTTATTTATTTTACCATCATGGAAATAAATTGAAATAAAAATTAAATATCGGACGGAATATTTTTATATATTTTTAACGATTTGTTGCCCTTTTTAATTATTTTGATGTGGGCGATGAACCAATTTTTGTTTAAATTATGAAAAATTTTATTTTACTAAAACATACTTCATCCGTCCCACCTAAATATTTTATATTGCTTTTGACACCGACATCAATGCAAGTAGAGATAAGGAATTTTAAAATAGTATTAGTTATGAGATATACTTTTATCATTTTAGGAAAGTGGACTATTATATGAGACAAACCAATAAGAAAATGTGGACTATTTAAGTGAGACAGAAGGAGTAAATTAAGAAAAGTCCCACAAAGAACTAGAGCATAACATGAGACTTGTGATTCTTATCGGTATGAACGTTTGTGTAGAAACTTAGCTAATTAAATCTTGAATATCTTTATTGGTAAAATAAAAAAAAAAAAAAAAAAAATCATGGTTATGCTTTAAATGTGTAGAGGACAGAAAATAATTATATGTTTAGTTAGCAATCATATTTCAATTAAGGAAGTTGTTGTGATAGTATCATATAGTATTAAGTAATTTGTCATAAATAATTATTATGAAAATTAAACTATTTTTACAGTAAAAAAAATGCAATTTCTCATAATAAATTTATATATATAAAATTATATAATTTAACTTTTTATTAATATCATTGTCACGTCAATTTTGATCGAAAATGAAAATAGTTATCATTGTCATTGCCACACCCCCTCATTTCTTTATGTTAATTTTCCTTATAAAAGTACATTCAAAAAAATCATTAGTTTTTGTTTTAGCTCAGAAAAGAATTTAGTTAGACCGCATTAAAAAAAAAAATCATTAATTTTACCTTTTTACTATGCTAAAAATAGAAAACGGTGATTTTTCCCCCCTTCCTCTGTACAATAAATTTCTTGAAAGCTCGAACCTAAATTAGAAAGAGCTATAACAGTTGATTATTTTATTCCAGAAGTACCGATCCATCTAAGTTCATATATAAATTACATGCAAATGTTTTTAATACAATGAATTATTATTTAACAAATAATGTTATTTGAATCTTAGTGGGACCAACGGGGGGCCATTCTGTTCAAAATACCGTTTGAACCTTAAGGTGGGGCCCATGCCTTCTAAAAAAGAGTAGATGGAGTAAGACATATGTCTCCTCTATATTAATAATTGTGGCAAAGGAAATATTACTACTGTTCCCGTTGTATTTTTGTATTTATGGAATATATAAATTCTTACCAAACGAACAATAAAATCCATGAATATATTACTTATCTCAGCCATCTAGCTAAAGAAGCAGCATTTAAATTATTAGAATATGGCTCTCTAAAAATAGAGGCTTTCTAATATATTAATTAATTGTCACGATATTTAAACTTGTTTGAATTTTTAAATGCTAATAAAGTTGTTAATTTTCGACATGTTTACAATGGTAATTAAATTAGGTTTTTGTTTTCATTTTTAAGTTAGAAAAAAAATGTTAATTCTAAGAAAATTTGAAAAAAAAAATATATTACAGTAGTAATTTTTAAGGAAGGGGGCCCTTAAAATTAATAATTTTTTTACACGTGGAGAAAATAATTGCAAATGTTACCACCTTCTCGAATAACATTATAAAAGAATTTAAAAACAGCAAATAGTAATAAATGATTGTAAATCATAATAAGTAGTATCAATTGTACAGCTAGATAATTATCGAAATACCGTAAATGGTCCCTATTGTTTTTTTTCTAATAAATGATGCCTAGAATATTAAAAGAAGAAAAACAAATGTATTTCCTACTATGGGAAAATAAAATCAAATACAATTTAGGGGACCGATCGATTACCAGAAATAAAACGAAATGCAAAAGTCCCAAAATATTGGTCATGTAAAAAAAAATTTAAAAAATCATGTACTAATGGGAAAAAAATATATATATACTCCTTATCTAGTTTCCCGCAGAGATCCCAAAATATTGGAGATGAATAAATAATTAAATATTAATGCAAACAAAAGGAAATATGCTTAAGAATCCTACTTGATTTGATCCGGGGGAAAAAATTATATATAATTTTGATAAATGAATAATGATTTTGATCAGTTTAAGTTTACTCGTGGTTGATTAAAAATTAAAGGATAAGTGTTTGTAGTGCAAATTAACGAATTTCACATTGTGCATTAAATCAACGATAAGTTGATACAAAGCATATACTATATCACAGAATCTTCATAACGAGAAGTTTGAGAAAAATTGGAAAGCTTTCTTGGAAATGAATAAGTTCCAACGTATTCCATGTTTTCATTTGTAAAGTAAAGATTCTTCTGCGATTTAGCAAACTTAATACCGACTTGTATTTTCTGTGGATGACAAAAACTTTTACTATTTCAAGTATTTTTGGAATGCATTTCGAATTCGACCGACTTTCTAAGTTATTCAAAACAATTAATAGAGACGTTTTGGTCATAAGTATAATTTATGAGTTTCAGTTTTAGATAATATAAATTCTAAAATTACGTAAAGTTCCATCAAATTGAAATGGGTCACCTTATTTTAAATTAGTAAAATTTAATATGAAAATCGGAAATTATATCTCTCCTAATAATGTTCCAACTTTTTTTTTTTTTTAATTTTTTTTATGAAGAAATGTTCCAACTTTTTGAAATGCACAAGACCCTTTACAACAATATTGACTTTTAACACCGAAAGTATATATGATGAGAATTCTTGATTCCCCATATATACATCTCAATTCAAATTAAAATCATTATAAGGCAGATTAAGTCACATCTTTCGTATTTAGCCGTCATGACAAATTATTATTATCCAAAATAGAATCTAAAATATCATTGTATAATTTTAGATTACACATCCACATTGTAAAAAAAATTGTTACAGCTGATGTGACAATGTCACGTTAATAATTTTTTATTAAGTTATTTTTATTTATTTATTTTATTTTATCTATATTTTCAATATCATTAGTCTAAATATTATGTCGTCCGATACTATCATATATATGTGTACATGTACATATAGTGGTGAGTTCGTATTTATACGAAAAGTGCTAATCGTATTCAAGAAAACATATTACTACATCTGTCTCATTTAAGTAGACTTGTATTCCGTTTTGGTCCGTCTCAACTAATAGACCTGTTTCCTTAAATGGCAAAGAATACTTGGCTACAATTAACTCTCTCTCCTCAGAATTAATTATGGTCACACAATCTCCACTATCTTGATTCTTGTATTTACAGGAACCGTCCTTACTTAAATGAGACGGAGGTAGTATTGAGTTTCAAATTGAAGAAAAAATTCAAAAGAAATAGTATATAAACTAAATTAAATATTAAAGTAAAAGAAAATGGAATGTCAATTGTCAAATCCAATTCGTTCAAAAGCAATGGAATCGGCAGGTGACAAATTGGTTATCAAAGTGGCATGGCACCATCCAATTTTTCGGAACCAATCAATCATGGCCCTTGAAATTATTATAAATGTAATAAATAATGAAAAATGAATGGATCACATCCGTCGAAAAGGGTGATAAATATACGAGAAAAATCCATTGGTCACATCCGTAACGGAAAAAAAAAAAAACAAAACAAAACAAACAATTCTCAATCAAGGTCAATTCCACGAGTGCACTTCTTGTACACGCCAATTATTACCCAAATTAAACGATCTTATGATTTGATGATTTTAGTCGGAAAGTTAGTTAATTGTCATAATCCTAACTTCTCCAAAATATTAGTACACATGGATGAGACCCCGTACAAAATAGATTTTTCATAAAAAATAAAAAATAATGCATCTTATATATAAGTATAATGTACGATATGTACAACTATAATGCATCGTGCATAGGGATGGCAATGGGTCGGGTTTTTACGGGTACCCGCCCCACCCAAACCCTAATATGATGGGTTTTCGTAAAACTAAACGAGTTTGGGACGGGTTTGGGTAATAAAATTAATACCCGCAATGAGTTTGGGTTGGGTATGGGTAGATAGGTTCGAGTACCCACTACCCAAACTCATATATATTTATGTATGTGTGTGTGAATTAAAATATTAATAACTATTCGTAATTCTAGGTTTCTTTTTTTTATGTATCAAAATTAATATTTTATTGGTATTTATCTTGAGATTTATTTTATAATTTTGTTAGTTTATATTTATAATAAGATTTGCATATTTAAATAATAGTTTTGACTTTCGATTGGTATATATATAGTTATAATTTTTGTTATATAAAATTTTAAAGAACTATTTATATTAATGTTGTAGAGTTCGGGTTTTATCGGGTAATTAGTGGTTATTACCCGATGGGTTTGGGGCGGGTACGGGTATCAAAATCAATTTTTAAACGGGTATGGGTACAGAAAATTTTAACGGGTTTGGGGTGAGAAAGACTAAATGGGTGGGTACCCGACCCATTGTCATCCCTAATCGTGCATCATAATGCATAGTCTATACAATCATAATGCATCGGTCATCATAATGCATTTTTAGTATAATCATAATGCACCAGTCAATCTTGACTGTAGATCACACTAACATCAGTGGTTCATATCATTTCTCATTTTTTACGGAACATGTCTTTTGTACGTGATCTCCCCACTTAGTACACAAATAAAAAATAATAATTTAGAATAAAGGATTATCAATTTATCATCTCCATTGCTTTTATTATATTGTACTATATATTAATTTTTTGGATGGATACATTTTTGTTTTCAAAAAGAGAAAAAGGTGCAATTGAATATCATATAATAAGATTTTAAATATTGAAAGAAGTTGTAATAAATACTAATAAATTATGAAACCAAATGATGAACAGATGATTAAAATTCGAATAAATGACTTCAGGAAAGTCAATAAAAGGAAGTATAAATATAAGTACTTCTCGACAACCAAATATGACAACCAAAGATTTAGAGATCTTACCAATCTTCAACTATAGTGTTGAACTTTGTCTAATTTTTATTTTTTTTTTAATTTTACAAATAGTTGCCAAATAATTTAAATTCATAGGAAATGTAAGAATTTGTTTAATTCAAAATCATGTCATTGGATTCTTGCTGTGAATTTGTCGCCTTGTGCCTTTGCATGTCATGTGTTCCAAATTTCAAGAACTTTGCCAGTGTAGATAATTAATTATTCATTTCAACTTGGAACCTAACCATCAAATCTATATTCTTAATTGTGATTTGTGACACCGTGGGGGCTTCTTAATTTATGTAATAATTAAAAGAGCAAAATCTACTTGTAATATTTTAATAACGATCTCCAAAACCCCAATCCATTTACTCATTTTTATAATGGTACCATTATAATTTCATTTCATTTTACTCCACATATAGTCAAGTAGATCGATAAATACCAGTAAATTCTACTTGATTAGAATGTTCATATTTATTTAGTACTTGATTAAATGTTCATATTATTAGATGACATTTTTTAGAGGGACTAACAATAAATTTCTATATTACTACCTCTGTCTATTTAAGTAGATATGTATTCCGTTTTGGTCCGTCTCAACTAATAGACTTGTTTCCTTAAATGACAAAGTATACTTGGCTACAATTAACTCTCTCTCCTCATAATTAATTATGGCCACACAATCTCCACTCTCTTGATTCTTGTATCTACAGGAACCGTCCATACTTAAATGAGACGGAGGTAGTATATATAAAGACCAAATCCATTATAATTGTTGTAATTAATTGAAGTATAGTAAACGTTTCCAGAAATGTCCATTTTTCAATCGTTAAATTGCTTTCATAAGAGACATTATAATTACTATCATAAAATTACAAGAATATTATTTCATGTGGAAAAGTCCATAAACAATAATGCAGAAGAAAAGGTGTTATCATGGAATATAATTCTCGATCTATACATTTAGAGAGTTCCCATTATACGAATAAATGGAAATTGTGCATCATAGGTGAAATAATTAAATTCAATTTAGGAACATCATAAATTTGTGAGACACCATAATAATATATTTGTGGCAATAATTGTCCTTTTGAATAAGATTTAAGATTCCTAGTGTTGACAGCTTGTAAATTTGCAAAGAGACAACATAGTGTACAACCATGGATGCTGGAGGGTACAACTATGTGTAGCTGCTTTCCAAACCTAGTCTTTGTAGCCATGTGAATTAATAGCTCTAGGCAGTATAATGCCCCTTTTCATTTCCATTTTTTTTTTTTTGGTTACATTTTGTTTAATGTTGACTGTTGAGTTGAGAAAATTTTTACATCTCAATTCTTTCTTTTAGGCTAGCTATATATTTGAATAGTACGTCACACTATTATCATATGATACTGATTCTTTTTTCTTTTCTTTTTTTGAAATCATGTGATATTAATTCTTAAAGACAATTATTGTTTCTTGATTGTAAATAAAATAAAATATTGCTATTTTAGAAATCATCAAAAAAATGTAGAATGAAATTTAATAATCTATATTGTAGGTTTTGATGCTAGCATGGCATTAAAAATTCTATCTACCACGGTCCAATAACACAAATTTTGAATTGGACCATACTTTGGTGTTGCCTTTTGTTTATTTATTTATTTATGATAATGTAGTATTTATTTCATCACTATTTCTTACAAAAAAAAAAATCAGATTTTAATGAATTATACCGTCTTACTTCTAATTTAATTTTTAGTTTTTTTTTTTGATCGGAAAAGAGAGAATTTATTAGAAGATAAGCAACCGGTACGAGGGGTACCAACCCGTTACAAAATCATTGAACACTCCAAGTATCGATGAGGTTCTTTTTCGACCAAGTCACAAAACTTAATGTATGTTCAGCCAATCCGTTTGCCGCACACCAACTCCAAAATCTACATTTTATCTCATTTAATTTTTAGTTTTTATTATGATGTCTGGGTCGAATCCTCTCAACTTTCATTTGTAAGAAGTAATAAATAGCTCATTTTAATAAAATTTACGAATGTATATACGATTTAACTTCAACTTAAATACAAGTACATGAATCAAACTTTACAAAGAGCTTAATTTTAGCATATACGGAGTATGAAAGTAGAAGAGCTTAACTTAGAAAAGAAATACGAAGCTCAATTTTAAAACGTTCTACTTAAGAGTATGGGAATCTAAATGTGCACTTTTTCTGGATTCAATGATTAACTCCTAGTTATCTCAAAAAAAAAAAACTAACTGAATAGTATAAATACTCCTAACTAATGAACTGAGAAATTCTGACAGTAAAAGTAATCATACTAGAGTCAACAAGTTCATAAAAAGCAGAGCATAACAACTTAGTTATGCAGTAAAATTTAATTTATCAAACACAAGTTCCGAAAAAGCGATTAGGCACGCTAATAACCTACTAAACCAAATCCCATGATTAGCCTATGAACTATCGAACTACTTCAATTTGTCACCACATCGTCGTTTGAATGGCTATAAGGATTAATTACTCTTTGCAATTATTTAGTGAAATTTATATTAGTTTCGATTTTTTTTTATTTGTTTTTCAATGTTATGGCATGTATCCCACATTATGACATTGCATCAATGACTTTAACTTCCAATTGAAATGATTTCGAATCCCAAAAATAACGATGGTGAGATGGAATACAAAATTCTAGTTGAATTCGATGGTGATCCGAGTCATTTATACAGCATTGAAATTCAGGATGCATGACGTGGATTCATTAAAAAGGATATAAAATGAAGTTCAAGTCACAAATTGAAAATTTTGAAAAGTCCAGATCATTCAAAAGATATAATTTTATTTAGGTCACAAATTTGAAATGATGTCATAAATAAACTATGGATGGTTTCCTTTTTTCTTTTGAAGGAATACATAGCATGGAATTACTTAATCCAATATTTGTGTAAAAATAATAGTAATAATTAAGGCATGCTTTTCTAAAGATGCTTTAAGATGTTGATGTTGTTAACTGGAAAAAAGCATAATCATGTCTAGTTCCCAAGTTACAGTATCTTTGATATTTGTGAGTAATTAACTTTTTTTGTTTGCTAGCAAATCTTAGGCCTTATAGTCCTCACTTTGAGTTCTACTCACTTCACTAATGTTACTCACATGCCAGCTTTTCGGCCGCCGTCGCAAATAGTATTAATTTAACTTAACTAAACCAGTTTCTAAAGATTATTATTTATAATCTCAAGTTTAGTAGCTTTTGCAAAAACAAAAAATACCCAAAAAAATGACTAGTTTTTCATCATTTAAAAAGAAAAAATCATGTACTATCAAAATTGAGGCATCGAATTCTTGACTTGGCTCGTCAGAGTACCACATGTAAATTCAATTATATTTTCACACGTGAGACTCCGACATTTTCCAAGTCAGAATTTGGTGCCACATTTTTTATAAAAATATCGAAAACAATCAAAAGTTGTGACATTTTTGCAAAACGGATCAATTATAGCCCTAAAACACACACATACAAAGATAATAATTCAACAAAACGAGCAACGAGTGTGCAATTTGAAAGTGCTTTCATCCACTATGATACAAGTTTTCAAACAAAAATGTACATCAACGTTTGCGAAATATAAAATTCTGCAGGTTATCAAAATCGAAGTATGACTCCAAATGGCTTCACATTATAGCTCATCAAAAATGGAATTTTTTTTTAATGAAATGAAAGAATTTACGAAATTTACAATCTCAGCGAAGTTCTGTTTTTAGGTGTCATGAATCAAATTTGTAGGCTCACTGAGAACATACTTGGGTAACTCATACTTGGCACCTGCAGTAAGTTCAAAAACGATACTTTGATTTCATTTGGATTATTTTAAAAATATATCTGGGTAAAGGGCCTACTTGAAAATATTTTATAGATAATGGGGTTGAAAGTTAAAAATAGCAATCGTAAAAATAATTATAGATAAATTATATATTTACCCCTCGAAACTAAAATTTGCCACGAGTTACATATATGTCATTATTTGGACAATGAATTTGATACGATTATATCTATAGAATTAATATCTATATTAGTATTTAGATATGTTTAATTATTTAGTTTGATCTTATAGGATATTTACCTAGTTTAGGATTCTACTCGTAGGGATTTAGCCTTATATATTGATAGTCGATGTATTTGAGATTCATGGAAGGAATAGAATATCAATTGGAACCCTAATTATTTGGTTCTCCTTCTTCCTCACGACAAAGCCCTAATTGGCTGCCGACGGAGAAAGCTCTCCGCGCTCAGCTCTTCCACCTCGCTGCCGACGGGTCCGTCACCCGCGTTCAGCACTCGTAGCCGCCGACCTTCACGTCAAAGGCGCTGGATTTCCAGATTTATTTATTTATTGGGCCGTGTCTCGGGTCTCACATGGGCCTACGCATGGACATCATGGATTCAGAGTTCGATACCAAGGAATCCGAGGTAAATCTCGATCAAATTGACTCGCAGGGAGGGATAGCTCGTGCTCAAAGTTATTACGATCTTCATGAGAAATCCAAGGAGCAAGTAGTTGAATCATCTTTCGAGTTTGAGGTTGATTCAACGCTACAATCGGAAGTCTTAGTGGGAGAGTCTCTACTTATGAGTTATGAGCTGGAAGAGAAGAACCATGTGGATGAGTCAATTTTGGGGCAAGATGACGAAGAACTTGAGTTTCGATGTAAGCAGTTTGATGAAGAACTTCCACCATAATCGTATGTTGGATTGGAGATTGTAGTTGTCCATAATCTGGAGCAAATTGAAATCGTACAAGTTCTGAAGCTAAAGGAAGTTGCTTTTGGAGCTACTTGGAGTAATTCTATCAACCGTGTAGCCGAGTCTGAGAAGGAAGTCAACGACAATGCTAAGCCAAGGATGGTGATGAAGTTGTATGATCTCAAGGAGGTGTTCAAGAAATCGTTTGAAGAATTTTATAAGCTCCACCTTGAGGGCAAGGTGGTTTTAAAGGGGGTTGGAGTTGATACGATTATATTTATAGAATTAATATCTATATTAGTATTTAGATATGTTTAATTATTTAGTTTGATCTTATAGGATATTTACCTAGTTTAGGATTCTACTCGTAGGGATTTAGCCTTATATATTGATAGTCGATGTATTTAAGATTCATGGAAGGAATAGAATATCAATTGGAACCCTAATTATTTGGTTCTCCTTCTTCCTCACGACAAAGCCCTAATTGGCTGCCGACGGAGAAAGCTCTCCGCGCTCAGCTCTTCCACCTCGCTGCCGACGGGTCCGTCACCCGCGTTCAGCACTCGTAGCTGCCGACCTTCACGTCGAAGGCGCCGGATTTCCAGATTTATTTATTTATTGTTCGTGTTCGTTGCTCGATAGGGTTTCGATCCTATCAGAATTATAGAGATATGATGCTACTTTCACCTCGTCAATTGGGATGCAAAAGATTCATGAATATGAGGTTAAAAGTTTGCTATTTTACAAAATGTTCTTTGATCCATTCAAAATGATATTGCTATGATTCTCGATCAACAGGTATATATATTGAAAATTTTGGAGAAAAACACTTTTATGTTCCGTATCTTCAGTGTGTATTCTTTTATGCCTTTTTTCCTTTATTCTTTTTATGAAAAAACGTTTTATCTTCATTGGTCAATGAGTACAATTATCACAAACTTATCTTCATAAAAAATAGGAAAAATATAAAATGATCAACAAGTAAAATTAAATCAAACGTAAGATCGGTAAATATAAGTATTATAACCATTCAATCAATTCTTATCAAAGAGAAATTTGTCATCCATTCATACACTGACCCCTTTAAAGAAAACTTCTAGCTCCGCCTCTGATGGTGAAGTAGATGCACTATCACTGAAGAGTATTTTTATAAGACCCGATTTGACTAAAAAATGTCTAGCACACCTTTATGAAGATGTTGAAAAGGGAATCTTCATTTTCAAGAAATGAAAGGTATTATTGTTGAAGATTGTTGTTTGAGAACAAAAAAAATTATTAACATAACACAACCTCTTCTTTTTTGCAGACAATATGCAATATGATCTCCCTAGCATGTACGATTCAATCGTCCCTAATAGTTGGCTATTCCCGGAAAAAGAAATTTCATTCAGAAAAGATGAAGCCAAATTTAGGTGACAATCTTGCAACTTTCTAGTTGAGATGAGAAAGGAGATGTCAAGATTGACACTTGAGTGAGTACTTATAGTACAACTAGTTTTTGCACTGGTGCGATGCACCGAAATAAAATTTTAATTAAATTATTAAAATAAATATTATAATTAAATTTTTTAATGATCAAATTAAAATGTAAGTTATATGTTACTCTTTTGTCTCATTGACCTTAATGATCTTAATACATTTGATTGAAATCCTCTCATATTTCAGTCAAATGTATTTCAATCAAATGTATTAAAATCATTGGGTTAAAAGTGCAGTCATGTTAAACAATAGTTGCCTTTAGATATTAGATATCTTGATTCATGACATGATTGATTTATCTAATAAGTCTTCCCATGCAATAATCAAATATTCTTAGTGTAATTTTAATAGTCTATTATTATTATTTTATTTATTTATTATTATTTTTTTATCTCAGTTAAACTTCCTTTCAAAAGTTTTTAGTGAACATTGAGACCCAACCCCACCATGCTAAATCATTTCAGAAAACTCGTCCATAAATATATAACAAATCACATATGCATTATGATAATGAGCTTCAGAAATTTCAAACTCAATTTATCAATTTAAAAGTTCATTTAAGTTTTAATGTCAATCGAAGATGGATTTAAGAATCGATCGTATTAGTCCAAATACCGCCTTAAATATTTAATGAGCTACACACACACACATATTTAAGACTATATCTGCAATCATACATGCATACATAATTATGCATTGTCATTTACACATACACAAAATATAAATATACACGGCATAATATAGCATCCAGATTATACCTAAGAAAATTTAAAAATAAACATATCGCTGGTTCACTATCAATACAAATGGAATTTAAAGTTGAGAAATACTACATCAATATAGGAAAGAGTCGGTTCTCGGTGGAAATGTACTCGGAGCAATTAAGGAGCAAATATAGTATATATGGCCATAATATTAGTATGTGAGAGTGTCAAGAACTACGGTTAGCAATACTATTGCAATGGGAGAAAATTGAAATGTACCTTTATCATATTCAGATGAGCTTGTGATTCAGGTAATGAAGTCTGCAAATGTATGTCTTCAAGGAAATCAAGCACAATTATGGCATCTTACTCAAATTCTTCACTTATTTTATCATGCATCATCTTGTGTTCAACGATCGATTAAAAAAGAAGAAAGAGAAGAGATAAAGTCAGATGAAAATTAAACAAATAAATCAACTTAAAGTAATGTTCCTCAGATTCAACATCTTTGGCGTCCGCGTTCAAATTCTTCTCAAGTTTATCTCTTCTTCAGCTTTTGTTAACGATTTCGACGCTAAAATCAATGTGGCAACATTGAGATATGGAGATTTTCGAAGAGAAAATACTGTGGTTGGAGGAAAAACAACTGTCTTTTTATCAAATAGATTGACAGAATTCTTAGTAACAGAAAGAATTCACTCACGGAACTTACATAGTGGAGTGTGACATGCCCGCTTATGGTTTTTGTGATATTGCGAGGATTTGCTTCCTACAAACGATAGGTAACTCAATTTGCTTCATAAATTTTAAATTTCCCAATTTCAAAATTTCTTTCAAAGCAATTTGCTATTAATTGGAAATCATATAATCGCTCTCTACTACATATACAATCATCTACATCGACGAAAATAAAGAATCAAAGAATATGAATATCCTTTAAATATATATATATATATATATATATATATACAATGCTCGGATATACAAAGTTATGAAAGTTACTCTTCTAGTAGATTTATACCATGTGCTTTCATGAAAAAATTTAAAATGGAAAAAAGTAAGCAATTTGAATTGCATTAGACTTTAGTGATTCAACAATTGAAGATATGTCACTGCTTACATTGCCATTGGTATTTTGAACTGTTTATCGTCATGATCCTTCGTTGTTGATACAGAAGTCTGCTCCACCAAACTTGATGTCCGGTATGGACTTTTCATTTACACCGAACATCCATAAGTTGTCGTCTTCATCCTTCTCAAATTCCACCAAAGAGCCATCGTTTCTTACTATATTGCTATTACCGTGGGTAGAGGAATTCAAATTTAATTGTCTGAATCTAGGTTTAAAGAAAATGACGTGTTTCTGATTTGAGAGAAAGAGCGCACAGATGAATAGGAAGGGTCGTCGTCTCCAGAATCGTTCTCATTGGTTGTGGGAGAATGGAGAAGATGTACTGCAGACACTATCGTATAAACAAAACAAAAAAAACTGCTCCATAATTCTCTCTTGAAATAACTTTAATTTTCTTTAAAATCACAAAATTGCCACCGAAATTGATTTCAAATTAATTTTCAATCGATTGTTAATTTTGAACTGGGCTTTTAATATATAATAGATATATATTAAAATTAGAGTGTATTTTTCTTTGTCTTCTTACATGTTCAAAATTTATGTAGGGACAAAACAAAATCGTAATGACAGTTACACTAGAAGAAAGATTAGCGCGCCTTCCTATGAAACTCCTGCATTTCTTCGAAACCTGCATGCACCAGTACGAAAGGTGAGTAATGATTCAACTTCTTATATATGTCTTCATATTTCATATTTCAACTTGACTTATCATCCATACTTTTGGAACACCAAGGAAAAGGTCGAATTCAATAGCAGATTGTACAAGAGTTTAAAGAGGGGAAAGTTGGGCCCTGTATTTGCTGAGGAAATGAGGCTAAAGTGTAGCATACCTTATGGTGATTATGATGACTGGTGGGACAAGTTGGATGGACGGTTCAAAAAAATCTGGGCAAAGGCTAAAGAAAATAAGGATATTCGTCCATACAAAATAAAAGTCGATATCATCTAATTTTACAATGCGGTGTATTCGCATGTAAATGAGGATGAGTATCGTGAAGATGAGATACATGCTTTAGAAAGAAAAGAAAATTATCAAAAGTTCTTATGTATTAATATTGTAATAAGATTGTGTTATTGTGTAGTACGCCTGGAGTGACATTGAAATCGAAGCGAAGTTGAGCGCATATTTCCCACACTATTGCATTGATATATTCAGAGTCATATGTGAAAGTGAAAGGCTGATGCAAGCAAAGATGAAACGTCTAAGAAACTGTGAAGGATGCCCTTCGAGAAGTGCTAAACTTTTGTTCTAATGATGATGGTAAAAGTATTAAAAGCATTTTTCTTTGATTATGATTTCGATGATGTTGTTTTTATTGTTATTATTATTGTCATTGTTGAACAGAAAACAAGGTCGATAAAAATACACAAGTATGGGAGTGGCATGGCTAAACATGGAGAATGCTCCTTCGCCCTTGCTTGGTGTAGGACCATACTCGTGCAAAGGGTTGATTCAGAGCAATTGTAATCGTTTTTTGGCATAATCATATCTTATTGCTGGTGTTAAATTGGCCTCTAGAGTAACAAAGCGCTCGATAACCGCCATCCCCTTCAATAAAATTTTGTATTTGTCCCTACATAAATTTTGAAGATATAAGAAGACATAGAAAAATACACTCTAATTTTAATATATATTGTACTATAAGTACTCGCTCGAGTGTCAATCTTGACATCTCCTTTCCCATCTCAACTAGAAAGTTGCAAGATTGCCACCTAACTTTCGCTTCATCTTTTTTGAATGAAATTTCTTTTTCTGGGAATAGCCAAACTATTAGGGACGATTGAATCGTACATGCTAGGGAGATCATATTGCATACTGTCTGCAAAAAAGAAGAGGTTACATTAATATATTTTTTTTGTTCTCAAACAACAATCTTCAACAATAAGACCTTTCATTTCTTGAAAATGAAGATCCCCTTTTCAACATTTTCACGAAGGTGTGCTAGACATTTTTTAGTCAAATCAAGTCTTGTAAAAATACTTTTCAGTGACTGTGCATCTACTTCGCCATAAGAGATGGAGCTAGAAGTTTTATTTAAAGGGTGTCAGTGTATAAATGGATGACAAATTTCTCTTTGGTAAGAATTGATCAAATGGTTGTAATACTTATATTTACCGGTTTTACGTTTGATTTAATTTTACTTGTTGATCATTGCACATTTCTATTTTGTATAAAGATAAGTTTGTGATAATTGTATCCATTGACCAATGAAGATAAAACATTTTTCATAAAATCTGATTTATGATTTTACTTAATTAAAAATATGACTTTTAGAGTTTTCCATTTATAGATAAATAACTCACACAATACATCGACTATCTAAAACATAAATCTTAATTTGAAAATACAAATAGGTTCAAAACATATCGTAATTTTTTTTTAAAAAAAGTCATAATATAAATAATTGTATGAAATAATTGAAAGATTGTATGTCGATTTTGCATTTTTGTCAGTATCAAAAAATTGATTTCAACATACATATTATTATATGAAAAATAATTTGTTGACACTAGATTAATATCTATGCTATAATACATTTATTTACCAGTTTTAATATTATAGATTTTTAAGTCAAATTTAATATTATTTATGGACTAATGCACATTTATTCTGTATGGTATGAAGATAAATACATAATAATAAAATCTCCTCAATTATATATAAAGAGCAATTACATATTTGTAATTTTAATCATAAACTGAGAAGAATTGATTCATTTGTAGAATTAAATGAACTTTGTCAAGTATATATTGATATTAAAATAGAAAATGAAAGTTGACAAACTTATGAAATCAAATCTAACATAAACATAATTGTAATACACATAGATTTCATGGTTAGAAAGAAAGAAAAGAAAAGAAGACAAACATGTTTGTGAGTTTTTTTTATATATAAATTTCAAAATTTTTGCTCTTGAGAAAAATAAAAATAGAATAAAATTTGTACCACATTAATACTACCATCTATTTTTATAGCTGTAAATATGGAATCGAATGGGATTTATAACGATATTTTGGTTATGATCACGATGTATCTAGAAAAGATGATGTCTTTGTTGATAATATTCCTACAGATATATGTGATGGTTCGGACCAAAGTGACGGTTTGAAAAATATCAAAAATTTAATTTGGAATGGATTAGATTTGATATTAATTATAAATTAGATTTGATTTTTTAAAATTGAAAATCACATCTTATTTTAATCTTTCTCCTAAAATAACTAAAGACAGTAAAAAATTGAAAATAATCTAAAATTACAAAATTACTTCAATTATGACAGAGACATTATGTGGGTAAATAGTTTTTTTTATATACTCATCCCATATTTACGATATATTTTCCCAATTGAATTGTCCTATAAATAATATTTTGTTTTAATTTTTGAAAAAAATAGATTTAACTATTCAAAAAATTTAAAACTTATCACTTTTTCATATTTTACATTTCTCATAAATATTATATGCTCAAAAGGAAAAAAAAATATTATGAACGGAGAGAGTAAATATTAACATACATTTTCTATTAAAATTTATACCTTTTTTAATTAAATAATGTTAACACTAAAATTTTGATTTTTCGTATAAGAAGAAATTTAAATAAATACTCCCAACTTACCAAAGAAAAGGAAGGAAAAAAGAAAATAAATAAATAATAAATACTCCTATGTATTTCTCTCTCCCAAAACGCCACTCCCAACCCCAACCCCCTGTAATCTATTCCACGCTCATCCAAACTCCAGCGGCGGCGGCGGCGGCATAATCATTTGGCGGTTCATTTCGGAGATCTGGATTTCAGAAAGCGACAATGAGAAGGGTAGGCATCGATCTCATTCTTCTTTACCATGCTCAATCATCAAAGAAAATCTATTAACCAAATATATATGCCATTTCATCATGGTTTATCCCTTTTCTTATTAGAAAAATTTATTCTGAAGACATGATCTATTATAACATGCTTATTCATTTTCTTGATTTCAGTTACTGACAAACATAACTGGAAGTGCTAATTAAGATCTCTTTACCTATGACTATTGTGGTGTCTGGGATAGCAAAGATGTTCGTTGGGGAGCTTGTAGAAACAGGTACGAATTGAAGAAGTCTTTGCTCTGTGTGTGTGCGTGTGTTTGAGTTGTACTGAGAAAAACTAAGGAGGATGCTATGGATTGCAGCTAGAGTAGTGATGTCAGAGAGAAAAGATACAGGACCCATCAGGCCATGCCATATGAGGGAAGCATATCGAAGATTAAAACTCGATGGCAAGATTCCAAAGAGATGGGTACCCAGGCTTCTTCGATAAAACAACTTCCGGAGCTAGAATCTTGAAGGTACATGATATTTCTTTGAGAATGCTTTTTAGCTACACTTTCAAGGATTGTAGATTTGATGAAACTTCAATGTTGGGAGTTATTGATTGATATGGCTTAGAGAGTTGTTATTCATTCATTGTAACCATATGCAGTATATTTTTACTTTCGAAAATATATAATATAATACTAGTATATTCTAATGTATACATGTAAATTTTAATAATTTATGGGATGACCTTAGTCTTTAGTGCATGAACTAATTAATTATCTAGTGTTGGCCCTGCAACTGAATTCTTGGCACATTGGGCCAGGCCAACCGTTTGTTTTTTTTTGCATATTGGGCCAACTTACATATTTTTATCACCTGATTTTTACATATATATATATATATATATATAGTGATAAATAATATGCTCCTATGAGCGTTTCTCATGAGATACTATAATATTAATGTCATTTTCAAAAAAAAAAAAAAAAAAATGCAAAAGAATATTCACTTTTTCAATGAAATCACCAGTGTCCCTCTGATTTGTAACCACAAATCTTTAAAGAACACCCTTTTCAAACTTGAATAATTCTGACCACATATTGCATTTTAATTATTTATATGATACTACTTCCATCCCATTATATTAGTTACATTCACTATTTGACACGTTTTTTCACCGAAACCTAGTACGGATTTTAAAATATAATTTTGTAGTATTATTTTTTTACGAGATACTATGAGTGTCATAGTATCCCGTAAAAAAAACAATAATACAAACTTATATTTTAAAACTCGTACTAGATTTCGGTGGAAATACGTGCAAAAAGTAAATGTAACTAATGTAATGAGATGAAGGTAGTATATGATAATAAAAACAAAACAGTCACCCGAACTTTTACTTTAGATTTTATACGTAATTGAAAATGAAATTAATCTTGATATTTTATTATAAATAGCCTCGTGCTGAGTCCTTTATTGGAGTACTTATTATTGCACACATAGGTAGTGTATTACATGTTAAAACTATGGCTCAAAACAAGGGAACAATATATATCTAGATTTGGACGATGTGCGTTAGAGTAATGTTATAATGCTCACTGTGTGCATACTTAATGTACCTACGGATGATGTGGCAATACTATAAATAAAAAAATTAATTTAAATATATACCATAAATAATAAACCCTACAAAAAAAATTAAACCTTACTAAAAAAAACTCAAACCTAAATGGAAAAATTTATCTACATAGCATTATCACATCAGCGGTGGGCAGCGTACCCACCGTGGGTAGGGGAGCGTTTCTACATGCGTCGGCCATGCAAAAGGAAGCAATAAATTAATTTGCCTAAACTAAATTGCAGGTTTGTGTCTGCCTATGCTAGATCATTAGTCTTTGCTTACACTTCTATACTTAGTAAGGAGAAATGTAACGATCATAACTAATTTATCTTGATATTTTATTATAAATTTCCGTCTCAATTAATTTAATTTTTTTTTATCTATACACTTGTGAAAGTACGTTACTGACTCTACAACGCTCTTTATAAACGGGACATAAGGAGTACTATCATAGTCAAGGGACAATAGGAAAGGGGCCCTGCATCACATAATTGATGGAAGCAGAAGTAATTAAATCTGGCAGTTAAGTTAAGTTAAGTTTGAAATACAGTTGGGATAAAAATCTGTTGGTAACTAGGCTCAGGCCACCACCAAAATTTCTATTAAATCACATCACATTCAAACTCAGGAATAAAAAATAAAAATAAAAAGGTAAATTGTTTTGGTCATGAGTCATCGACTCATCAATCATTCCACATTTGATTATCTTTTTAGGGTGATTTGGATATTTATGAAATTCAAGATGAAATAATATTTGAACTTTGGAGAGTGGATCCATGACCTGTTTCTTATCTCATAGCATATTTTTTGAACCCTATTTTTCAGGCAATTGTCTCTGACAGCCCACAAACTAACTGTGCTTAATTGGTTTCTGGTGTAGGAAACAATAATTGTGGAGATTTGTAGTACGATTTGTGTTTCGTCTATAAAGAATTCGATACATTCTTTATGACACGATTTTTAATATATTCGTAAATGATGCATTTTATAAAAGCACTTATAAAACAGGTCGTTATATTAGTGAATATTTTTGCCTCTAATTTTATTTTTATTGTGTTCGATTATTCAAAAAAAAAAAAAAAAAAAAAAAAAATCGCTAGTAAGGTCACGGGGCAGGTATTGAAAATCCAAATTTTTCTGCAGTGGTTGATTGGTACCAACATGTGCCTCACTTTGGCTCTCGTTTAATGCCTTTAATCAGTCAACGAGTTTATTTTTTTTCAATAAATTAGAAGACATTTTTTTGTCTAATTCATTAAATATTAAAATATATAACTACGTTACTATTGCGAAGAAATCATATAAAAAATGTCGATTTCGCAAAAGATATATAATTGTATGATTTACGGTTCAAAATAAATGGTGTATTATAATATGTAATGCATTATAATTATACTCTTTCCGTCTCATGCTATTAGTTTCCAAAGGGAACAACACGGTAACTAATGCCAAAGAGAAGATAAGAGATTTGAAAGTGTAAATCCTTATCATATTGGGTAAGGGAATATACACACATTGTTTATTCTGAATCAAATCATATGAGTACAAAACAAATAATATTAATTCTGAGATAGTATTCAACCACACTTTCTAAGGACTCAAATTTTGCAATATTTGCGTGCCGTAAAAACAAATGTAAGAAGCAGTTCAGCAAAAATCAGCTGAATTATACATGAGAATTATTATTGTTAATTATGGTGGGCTTAAGTCCCACGGTAAGTATAGTAAAACTTACCCTCCAATCAACATTTTGTGACGTAATTGGGGTTCTTATTACAACTACTACACATCAATAATTATTATTAGCTGCATAAAGTAAGATGAAATGATGACGTGAACTTTTTAGTTAAATACTGGACATGCGACATAATTCCCCTAATTGATCTACCTTATCAAGTCGAGTGTGATAAATTGAGGGAAAAAAAACGTATTATTCATATAAAGATCGATTTATTTGGTTGGAAGAACGAGTCCTTACGCGCGAAATAATAATAATAATAATAATAATAATAATAATAATAATAATAATAATAATAATAATAATAATAATAATAATAATAATAATAATAATAATAATAATAATAATAATAATAATAATAATAATAATAATAATAATAATAATAATAATAATAATAATAATAATAATAATAATAATAATAATAATAATAATAATAATAATATAATAATAATAATAGCCCGAGTAAGGAAGAATTTAAATTATTTCTTATCATAATGGGGGACATAAATTGCGCATGACAATGGCATCCGATATTATATCAATATTTTATGTAAATATAATCATTATCGTATTCTCGGTACATTAATGTATGCCCAATTAAGGCTGGACTCCAAATTCCAAGGGGGCAGCTTCTTGCAACTACATATTTTAAAACCTTATATAACTTCTTCCTATGCTATTGTTTTTTTTTTTTCCCCCTTAATTTGTTGTTGCTGTGTGTGTGTGTAATTGTTTTAATTTCATAGAAAATTAAAGAAAAGGGCCTTTAAAGAAGAGAATGGTGTCGCGCCCCTAAACCCGCATGACACGCCTCATTAATATCAAATAATTCGATTTTGCTTTTTGAAAAAAAATAATAAAATAAAATAAAATAAAATAAAATCACTTCGTGTTAGTATGTTTTTCTTTTGTCTTAATTCAATTTTATTTATTTAGATTCTTAATGAGGATGTAAGGAGTTGGATTGCTAAGGAAGAGGAAAAATAAAATACACTCGTAATAATTAACCACGTCAAAAAAAAAAAAAAAAAAAATATGTATTTATTGTTTGTCTTGGGACAATAGCATGCCTGCAGAATTCATACCTTAAAAGTCCACAAACTACGCCTCAGATTCTTTATGCATGCTTAATTCAATGTTCTCGCCAGCACCATGATACTAAATATATTATAAAAAATATAAAAAAAAACAAATATCTAAATTAAATTGGAAAATGCATAAATGAACAAGATACGCGACACGCCTGAATATAATAAACAAATATATATGAGCTACATTTTTTAGACTGAATTTTACATTCATTCAATCTCGATTTGATATCAAACAATCTAGGTTTACTTTTAACGTTTATCTACGGGGCATATATCTTTTAAATTCTTAATATATATATAGTGGTCGAGGGTCTAGCCGTGTAGATGGAATAGAAACTAATGATGAAATGCACAAAAAAAAAAAACTAAACTAATTAATCTTGATTCATAGTATTAACCTTAACTAAATTAAAGTTCCACGTGATGTGTTTTGCTTAACATTCAAGTTAGACTCAAATAAACTTTTAAGCCCCATAAAATGTCGACCAATATTGGATGTGCTCATGACTCCAAAAATTGAAAGTCCATTGTAACGTAGCTTTCTGGAATATTCCTATTTAGATGAAATTATTATGTTTCTTTTAATATTTCACAAATCATATTTTGCTGTTGCCAGCTTTTCTGTCATCAGCTAGGTAGTATATATGATCCAATATATTTTAATATAAAATATTAAAAATAGGATTTCGGAGGAATCGAATTTTTTATTTTATTTTTAATTACGAACGTCTCGAGTATTAATTTCATTATCACTAGATCAACACTAGTTATAAGTTCGAATTCATCATTTAAATCAATTTAAGTGTCACTGTGTTAATACTTATTACAGTATATATGTATGATGTTCCCCACATACTCAAGTACTCAACTATAGTCCTCAAACAAGAAAATGTCATCCACGCTTACGTTAACGTTCGAGTCTTCGATATCTTCTCATACGTTGAGTAAAAAACATTTTAGAACTGATTGTATTAAAAATACGACTAAAACACTATCAACAACCAAAAAAGGACGGCTCAGCTTTATTTTATTTTATTTTATTTTATTTTATTTTAATTTAATTTAATTTAATTTATTGTTAATAGCATACATTGGGAGTATTATATTAGTACAGTTTATCACCCACAAACATCATATACAACTTTTTGACTCACTATAAGATGATTTTATGCATGGTAAAATTCAAGGTCATCAACTTAGATTATCAATTTACTTCAAGCAATTTTCTCATCTATTTATCAAATGAATTATTGCATCACATAATAAAAAATCAAAAGAAGAATTACATTCTCGAGGCTCCATTTATCCCTATCCTATAGCTTCGTGAAGAAAGTAAACAACACGACTTATTAAAACAAAATCATCAAGAAATTTAAAAGTTTAAATTAAAGACTACTGAATGGTGGGCCCAAATTCTTTAAATAAAATATGCCACCATAAATAAATTATTATACTCGAAAGTCATAATTCTTGCATATATGTATCATCTATTCATCTTCATCTCCGCGCATGCACATTCCTCTGTTTCTTTATAATCTTTTCCCTTTTCTTTTTTCCTTCTCTCAATCTTCTTTTTTGTTGTTTACATCTCTGCTTTCGCAAAGAGTCAAACAATTTTCCCTGCTTTTCAAATTCTTTCAAAAATCAAATTCCCACTTCACCCTCTCAGCCAAATCAAGAAAATACAAGAATTTTCAAGAATTAATGGATTCAATCCGACCTTCTCCAGCTCCAAACAGAAGCAAAATCGCCAGAACTTTTTCGAGAATCACTCACCTCAAGAAACCCAGAAAGAATCGATCGAACTCGAAACTGCGATGCTGCGAGTCGAAGCTGTTCGACAAGGAAGTCGCAGAAGAAGCCATGGCGGAGCTCAGGAGCAGAGCCGCCATGGAAGCTTTCGTCGCGAAGCTCTTCGCCGCGCTTTCTTCCATGAAGGCGGCTTACGCCGAGCTGCAAATGGCGCAGTTCCCTTACAACAACGAAGCCATAGAGTGCGCGGATCAGGCCGTCGTGGACGAGCTGCAGGCGCTGTCGGAGCTGAAGCGGAGGTTCATGAAGGACCAGATCGACTCGTCGCCGCCGCACGTGGTGGTTATGCTGGCGGAGACGCAGGAGCAGCAGGCGCTGATGAAGATGTACGAGATCACGATGAGGAAGATGCAGCGGGAGATCGACGGGAGAGCGTCGCGGATTTCTTCGCTGCAGGAGAAGTTGAAGGAGATTAATCTCAACAATAGGTTGATGGAGAAGAAGATGAACGCTAGCGGTTCTTTCTCTGTTCTTGAAATGGTGAAATTTCCCGGTTTGAGTTTGAACGATTTCGTCGTCGTTCTTCACTACGCGATGAGGTCGGTGAGGCATTTCATCAAACAGTTTATTCGCGAAATGGAGTCCGCGAACTGGGATATCGAGGCCGCCGTGAATTCGATTCATCCCGGCGTTAGATTCAGCAGAAGGGATCATAAAGCGTTCGCTTTCGAATCTTTCGTTGCCGGAGAGATTTTCAGTGGGTTCGACGTTCCCATTTTCGGAATCGAGGGAATCGATCCGGCTTTCGCCGGAGAGAAGCAGCGGCGCCGGAGTTTCTTCTTCGAGGAGTTCAAGAAATTGAGGTCAGTCTCTGTGAGTCATTTCGTCAAACACAATCCGAACTCGTTATTCAAGAAGTTCTTGAAATCGAAGTACCTTAATCTCGTGCACCCGAAGATGGAATTCTCCTTCTCCGGCAACTTGAACCAGAGGAAAACGGTGAACGCCGGCGATTTTCCGGAAACTGAGTTCTTCAAGATGTTCGCCGAAATGTCGAGGAGAGTTTGGCTGCTTCACTGTCTGGCATTTTCTTTTGATCGTGAAGTGAGCGTATTTCGAGTGGAGAGAAATTCACGGTTTTCGGAGGTGTATATGGAAAGCGTCGTCGATGACGTTTTCACGGCGGCGGCGGCGGCCGGAGATTTGCGGGTGGCGTTCACTGTGGTGCCGGGGTTTCAGTTGGGTAAGACGGTTGTGCAAAGCCAGGTGTATTTAGTCCCGACGAAATCTCCGGCGAAGAGTTAGAAGATTCTGAGTTTACCAAAAGGTATCAAATCTTTGTGCCATATTTACTTATACTCAGTGTTCTAAAAGAAGACCAACTTGGCCGCCTAGAAGGCGTCTAGATGCTAGATGGTGTCGGGTCATCCCGATTAATGGCAAGACGGTTTGCTCTAGGCGGCGGCGAATTAATCAGCATCTAGGCAGATGTCTAGGCAGTCCTAAGAGGGTTTAGATGAGCTAGTTGGGGCGTGAAGGGCTGTAAGATTAAATTATAGTTGAAAAATCATGAATTTTATACTTTAACTTATGTATATCATGTTTAAATATATGAAAATTTTGACATAGACTTTGATTTTATATTAATCCGTCTAGGCCGTCTAGGCTCCGCCTAGACTCCCTCCTAGGCCGCCTAGACACTAATCGCCCCATCACCGCCCTACTAGCGTCTAACGACTTTTAGAACATTGCTTATACTAGGCAATTTCTATGATGAATATAATTGAGCACATTAATTAAAAAAAAAAAAAAAATTAAGCATATTCCTTTTTTTCATTTTTTTTTCCCGAAGAATTAAGCACATTCAAAATTCCATCATTCCGTTCTATGTATGCTTTCATAATCTCATTGGTCTTAATATTACTAGTATTATATAGACTGTTACATGCATAATATTTATTCTTGTACAATGAAAATAATAAGTAAATTATGTAATACTACTACTATCTTAGTGTGTTGGAACACTTAATGTGCCAATTCAGGGTAGGTGTTGAATACAGATTTGATTATAGTACTAACAAAATTATTCAACGTTGGTATTGGAGATTTTTTTTTTATTTTAATTATACGTTAATTGGATCAGTAATTCTGTAATTGTGACTTGTGAGAGTAGTAATTTGCCTTCACCGTTAGAAAAAATAAAAAATAAAAAAAATAAAAAAAAACCTCATTTAGCTTCAATTTATCTAATTAAGTTGTCACATTTATGAAAATAAAAAGAATCGTAGTAGTAAACAAATTGCCTTTTCAGTTGGATCAATATTCAATAATATTGCATTTAATTTACTCGTAATTAAAGATCGTTTTTTTTTGGGAAAAAAACCAAGAAGTATTATAAATTCTCAGGATCGGGCAACAGAAAATAATAAAATATTACTACATTCCCTCGAGCACAGGAACATGGATGAAAGTTGAGATTAGAGAGAGGATCCAATTTGATGGAGGAGTCAGCCGGGATTATAACCGAGCGGCGGCGGAGGATGAGGAGACGGGACGGTGGTGGCGCGTGGAGATGCAACAATTATACGGTCTCAAAAAATGGGACAAGAGACTGAGAGAGTGGAGACGGTGAACAGTAAGCAGCACTGAGGGTGGGTTGTTATGGCCCACACTGACTGGAAACGAATTCTAGAATTAATTGAGGAAACCAGCTGCTGCAATTTTGGAATATAGCCATGGGATTCGGAAAGCTTGTTATCGTTTGGCGCGAATCGGCCGCCGCCGGTAAATTATATTTTAATTGGGCTGCGGCGGCGACTCAACTCGATTTTTGAGAAACTATAGTACTAGTAAACTGTAATCTTGGTATATTTATATGTAATATTGACACAAATTAAGGTTTATCGATCGCATAAAATTATAAAATATGGGTGCATCATGTAATCTATATATATTACTTGAATGCATCCGTTGATTTTAATTAGTACTTTAATCTTACATCATGACTCGTGTAATCTTTATGATAATACCCGTTTATATTCTACAAAATGCATTTTGAACGGGTCATTATTTGGATTGGGCTCTGTCCACTTGAAGCCCATTAAAAGCCCAATATCAGCCAAGCCCAGTGTTAGCCCCAAGAACGCCCCTACCAATATGGGTTTGTTTGATATTTGTTCTTTTTCCTCCCGAGGAAGAGAAGTAGAGAACTATAGTGTTCGATTAATAGAAAGTTCTAGAAAATTTATGGGCCTAGCAAAATGTAAAATGATGTACGGAATATTTAACTGTGCATCAACCAATCTATTTTAATTGGTTTCTGAAACTATTTAGGTTTTACATCAATCGTGTTATAATCATGGCAAATGCCACTTTCTAATATAGTGTAGTACAGTAATAAACTTTTTTCCTGATCTAATTGTTTTTGGGTTGTTGAGATTTGAGAGCACTTAGAAATTACATTATAATATGAATTGTTTTGATTTTTCTTACGTAATTATAAAATCCTTTACAAGTCTCGTATGAGTAAATTTCATATTATTTTATCACTAAAAAATACTCCCTCCGTCCAGTTTATAATAAGCCATCTTTATTCAATATGAGTCTATTATAATAATAAAATGGTTCATTATAAGCTAGACGGAGGGAGTATTTGTTTTTTTTTTTTTTTTTCTGTCGGTGCTGACCGATTTTCTGTACTTAACAAAGTGAAATTACAGTTTGTTAATCTTTTGATAGTCCAATTAATTAGTGACTAGGAAAATCGAATTATTCCACGCAAGCACTAGAGATTGATTTGATTAATTGGATGTGTAAAATAATTGATGCATCCAAAATTGACAGCTTCGAATCAAGACAGCCATTGACAAAGATTTCAACTACTACTAGCCTTTCACAAAGTGTGTTGGAGTACTATTATTTCTTTACGTTTATTTTTATTTTTATCCAAAACTATCGATTTTTTAAGAAAAACTTCCCCAATCACTAAAGAATCTATACCCTATTATAAAAGTGTATTGTTTTACAAATTTTGGATTACTTATTATATCCTTATTATATATTTAATACTAAGGGCAATATTGTAATATAACATTATAAATAATAATTATTATCTGAAGTACTTTAATAGGAGTAAAACTCTATCCGTATTATGATAGAATATTATTTAATTCTAAGATGTGAAAAAAAATTACTTGAGGCACTAGGACGGGTATTGACGATCAACATTCTTGAGGTTAATTATAATAAAATATAACGATTTATACATCGAATCCATGCACATAATATAGAGTAAAATTTATATACCTATTACAAAGAGTCCTTTTGTTTTAACAAATTTTAGTTTATCTAATTTGTCTTTATTATATATGTACACACTAAAAAATTGTATACTTTAATACTCCATCAAATAATAATCAATTCAATTATTATTTTTTAAAATATAATCATATCAACGAATAATCAACTCAATTATTATTTTTAAAATATAATCATATCAATAGTGTACTCATGCATATTATAATTTTCATAACAAAAAACATTAAATTCTTGATAATAAATAAACCGTCTTTTGTACGTTTGGACGTAATTGTTTACTCTCTCCGTTTTTTTTTTCTTTTTCAAATGTCATATTTAGTTTTTGTTTTTGTTTCCTTTTAAATATTTTATTTCGGAATTTGATAATAAAATAGCTATTTGTTTTCCCATTTTACGCTTATAATTAATGTTTTATATAAGTTGGTGCTCATAAAAATAAAATAATGTTACAAAAATAAATTTACACACTTCTTTGGTATGTGTACAGTAAAATCTCTATAAATTAATAACCTTGGGACCATGATTTTTTATTAATCTAGAGAGATATTAATATATCGATAAATTAATATTTTATTAATTAAAAGATAGACTTTTTCAATTCAACAAATTTAGTACATATGTATTGAAAATAAATGAATTCATATATGTTTCATTGATTATATTCATGCATCAACTAATTCTTTGTAACTAATTAAATATATTCATGTACAATATCAACTCATTGTATATAATTAACTATAATTTTCATGGACGCATGTTACAATTCATTAGAATTACTTAAATATACATACTTACATTAATTTATTGCACTTAAATAACTATTATAGTCAATTAAATATATTCATGCATGATGAATGAAACACATACTATATTAATCTCAATATGGAAATAAAATAATTTGTAACACCCAGCCATGTCTTCTCATCTAGAAGGCATCGCAAAATCATTCATGAATGATCACACGTAAAACATTATATGAGTATAAGAGGGATCATCTCACATGCACTCAAAAAGATTCACAAGAGTGGGTTGATGAAATCCAATGAGATTAAAGTTTTAAGAAAATCAAGTAACAATAGATTCATATTTTAGCAATTTCCCATAATATTTGTAATTGATTAATTTATGAGTTATTAATTAGAGTTTTAATGTAATCTAATATTTATAAAGGGATTTTTCAAAAAAAAATATTATCTTATTATCTTATCGAATTTGATGATTTTTTACAAATGTCCAAGTCGGGACTATAATTTGATGAGGAAGACATTTAAAAAATAAAGGAAATAGCTATTTCAACGTTTGGACATAATAGGTTAGGTATTTCAGTATTTTTGGACTTCTCGCCACAAAAATTAAAGGATCCGACAATGTAATTTTTAAATAAATATGGCCTCTACAAATATGTATATATAGCTTATAAAAATATAGTTGAACACAAAATAAATGATTGTTAAATTAAAGTCTTCAAAACTTTTCTCTTGCCACTATTAAAAAATTTATTTTGATAATAATGTGACAATAAATATCCATCTTATCATATTCTCAGTAAAAAGATATATTGGAATTTAAATTATATTTTCCCTTATATTTCTTATTTGAATTTCAAATATAGTTTTTCTTTTCCTTGGCTATGTCTTCAATTTAAGGGCAATGATGTAGTATACTATAACTATAAGGTCTTTAAAAATCATTAGTGTTACATTTTAGTAGTATTATATTTCCAACAGAATTCGCATCCACACGAATTGATATTCATCTATGAGTAAAAATAAAATAAAATAAAATTTAATCTTTTGAATAATTATCTATATTGTATCTCGAAATTTTAATTATATAAGTTCTTATTCCTTCAAAAATGTTTGCTAACTAAGACCATAAAAATATGAATATATTAACATTATTCCAATATTCTAAGCTAAACAACCTTGATAAACATGATAAAGACGTAAGATAAAAAGAAATTGGAAAATAAAAAGTGAATCTTAAATTTCAATATTATATTAGTAAAATGGTACTTCATCCGTCCTCTAAGAGTGTGACATTTTAACCATTTTGGTTTGTTCACTAAGAGTGTGAGAAGTATATTTATAGTTAAAAAAATTATGGCATACACATAGTATCTTCGAGGAATGAGTGAGTTATTTATAAATTATCATATTCTTATTTATTCAATAGATTATTCTATATTTTAAAATATTTAAAATATTTATATTTTAATAAATATAATCATTTTTATTTCATACTCATACATATCTCTATATATAGTCATCTATCACTAGGAAGACATAACTAAGATGATATAATTTACGATATAGAATATGATCGCAGAATAATTAAAGTTCAGTAAAATCATAGAATTATTAGTTATCTGAAAATATATATAATAGATATTTTTAAATTCTCATATTAAATTTATTAGAAATTAGATTTTGTGTTTTTTTCCATGCGATAAATTTGAAACTAAGAATTACATCTGATTCAATTATAGTACTTAATAAAGTTAGATGACATGTTAGATTTTGAACCCTAATTCTATTTTGCATTAGAGCTCAAGTAGTAGAGAGTTATACGATGGAAAATATATTTTGTCTACTAAGGCTCATTTTTTGTCTACTTTTCACATTTACTTGCCGAAATTGTTGAAGTTAATATAATAATATTTTTAAAAAAAAATTGATACGCATTATATTACTACAATTTAAAATAAATTACTCATATACAATAGAGATTATACGTGCAACGCACGTAATCATTAATAAAGTATCATTCTATAAAAATAACAGTAAATTATGCATTCCAAAGTAAATTTTTCGAAATAAAATATTTTTCATCATTACTCCGTACTATATATAGTCATTTGGGAGTTTCTTTATTCACTCTTTTTTTTAAGTAATTAAACTTCCAAATATCAACAACATCATCGTTTTTTCATCATATATGTGTATTTATGAACCATTATGGAAATATTGAGTTTAATGATAAATTTAATATTTTCTTCTCATACTAAAAGGTGAATCAACGTGCAACGCACGTTATCCCTGCTAGTTTTTAAAAAAATCTATCAGAAACTCCTAAGAACTAGCGTCGACAATTCTTTTTATTTTGTTTTTTTAAATTTGTTTTCATTTTTATTTTTTATCAACGCGGTAATAAGCTCTTTTTGATTTTAAAACAAGCAAAGTCTGAAATTTTTCGTTTTCTTAAATATTTTTCTTATTCACCAATATATGTTATTGTATTATTACAAAGTTAGTTGTGGCGAGTGGTGACATATACATAAAATACTATCTGCTAAAACTACAAAAAAAATAAAAATGAGATTAACAATTTTGGACTGTTATTGAATTATCCGTAGACAGTTAATTGACTAATTAGGCTTGCATGACGTGAAAGGTATGTCACTTTTATAAAAGATAACATTAGAGAGAATGTTATGATTACAAACTATGGATTAAGACGCATACCATAGCATGGAGTCAAAAAGATTATACTCCATCCGTCCCAAGATTTCTGACACTATTTTCTTTTTGGACCGTCACAAGATTTCTGACACATTTCCTTTTTGGTAAATAATTAACATACTAATGATACAATTAGTTTTCCCTTATTAAATTAACTTTCCCTTATTAAATATCACCATCCACTCATCTCTCAGCACGTATCCCAATATAATTTAAATCTTAAAACTTTAAATTATCATAACTTGCTCGTTTGTTCTCGGATTTTTATGATTTTTATATCAAATTAAAGGTATCAATACGATCTTTCATTTAAGATCAAACATGAATATATCTGTATTCATCTATGATGTTCTAGTTTTAAAATATGTCTAAATACATAAATCACATTACATTACATTCATAATACACTTTACACTATAAATACTTCCGTCTTAGTTCTCGTGCCGAAACAAAAGGTATCGGAACTTGGGACGGAGGGAGTATTAATTAGACCATTCTTCAACCACCCTAACAGAAACGCAATCCTCTTCAATTTGCCTCCAATTATTTTTCTCACTAATCCCATATTTTTCACACTATTCCACCTAATTTATACGCGCATCCAAATGAAATCAAACTTTTAATTTCCTTTTGTCAATAAAAAAATACTAATTTTAAATTAACGTGGGATTAATTAAATAAAACTATTCCACAAACAGCAAATTAAATGTTAAAGAAAGAAAACTCGAAAAGGGAAAGTCAAAAGAAAGACTCTATGAAGTTAGAAATTCAAACTTTATCCGATTTATGTTTATAATAATTATCTCAACTTAACTTGCCCTTTATAATGAATTACTCAAGAAAATTCCCTGATTATTATTGTTTTATTATAATCTTTTGTGGTGATCAAATTTGTTCGTCAACGTACGTTATGCTACTATCTTTTAACGGCAGTGATATTCATAAATTATTGTGGAATCTTGAATTATTAAGTCCATCCCACGTCACGAGTGTAATGTGCGTGCATAATACAGAAATATATAGCTGAATTTCTTAATTTCTTAAACTGTGCAGTGTTGCGCGCACCTATGTAGATATATATAAATCTGTTGAGTTATAATTATATGTGGTAGATTGTTCTTTTTCTATAAAAAAAAAATTAACATTAGGATACGGATTTATATTTCATATATAAACGATCCAAAATTCGTACAAAAAAAAAAAGAGTCAAATAATGAGCTGCCTAACTTAGCACGAGAGATCGTTGAATTCCTGTTACCATATCAGCACCACCTCGAATACGCATACTTTCTCATATTGTTCTTATTGTTATATTGAAAGTAATTTTAATAAGTTATTTAATTATAATAGTCATTTGAAATTGGTATTCGATATCTCTCGGCAGGATAATTGAGATACTAACTAAAACGTACTCGTGACAAAATGAGATTATTACGATTTAACGCACATAAATTAATTTGTGTACACATACATACATGCATAAATTATAAATTGCCCGTGACTGGAAATTAAAGTCGGCTGCATTATTCAATAAATAATGCTAATTATATGCCACGAATTTCTCTATCTAATCTTAATTACAAAATAGACTTAAGCTACGTACGACGTACCATTTTTCTGCAGTTATCATAATCAATAATCACAAATAGTAATTGGTAAGTAGTAGTAATATTTATAACTCCAGTGATATTCGATTGACTCCATGCACCTTCATTTTCATGTTGGAATTTGATCAAGGCGCGCAGTAAAAATTATGGGCAATTCTTTCATCGTTTATGGTCATTAATTACTTTTTCATCAAACTGAATAGAAAATCTAATAATTTATTTGTATATGCAAGTAATAATTTGTTAATTTTGATCTCAGTAAAGAATACGAACATGGCTTCTTACTATCATTTTTATTTATTTATTTACAGAAATTGATTATCAATGTCCCATTCTTCAAGTTGTGCTACATTAGTGATTAGACACCTTATGTACTCCATTAATATTACTACTTTATTATATCTTCCATGTAACTGGACACGATGATGACAAAAATCTTCAAACAAGTACATGATGACAGAGAGAGGAGAACGCATCTCAGCTAATTGAGATAAATAAGCAATTCAGTTGCCAGAAGCAAAAGCTCATATCGAATTCTCAATGTGAAACATTAGAAGAAATTACGCACGTGGTAACAATTCCGTATGAGTTAGGCCCAAGTCTTTCTTTCCATTTAGCCCCCAAATTTTGTGAAATAGGGCATTAAGTTTTTTGAAATTTTCATCGTCTGCTATCGTCTCCAAATGATGAGGAAAATTTGTAATTTATATTTTATGTAAATTATATCAGCCTTCTCCTTCCAAACACTGTTGGCAGATGAACTGACGAACACCCAAAAGCAACAATGTCATCTCATCTTCGGACTGCATAACTCTCCCTAATCGGTCGACGAGAAGTAATTTGGGAGCAACATTTTTAGAATTTAGGAGGTGTTCATCGATGAAATAGGGTTTCTCTAACTCATCTCGCCAAAATCGCTCAAGGCATTTGCATTTGCATTTGCCGGCTGATTTACAATCTAGGTAACTAAAAATCTCTAAAACTAAATCAAGGTGCAAATAGGGGTTATTCATTTGATAGAGGTGAAGAAATTTGGGGGTTTCTAAGCATTTCCCTGTTTTCTGGATATATCTGTGTGAAGAAGATAATTTCTTTTTTTGAAAGCGCGAAGAAGAATGGCCCTTGTTTCGATGACCACCATGACGTCAATGCATTTTATTTTCCTTTTTAATGTTTATTTTATCTTTTTTTTTTAAATAAAAAAAAATTATGGGCTTTGCGACAAATATATTGATTTATTTTATCTATTTTTATTAACATTTATTTGTTTTTATAGCAATATACCAATTTAATTTTTAGTCAATCTTTTATTGAGCTTTTTTTGTTAACCCAAACAATATAAGCTATTTATTTTATTATTATTTTTTTGAAACCACAAAATCACGTATGAGTATATTAGTGCGGCCACCTCCCTAAATAATTTAATAATTAAATTCACACATATGAAAATTATGAATACTCCTAATTAAATTAATAATTAAATTCACACATCTGAAAATCATGATCTCCTAATTAAATAAAATAATTAAACATCATAACTTATGTAATAGTCTAATTTGCAAAATCATACTTTGATAAAGGTTTTTTTTTTTGAAACAACTTTAATAAAAGGGTTTAATTACTAATTCGGTGTTTTTACAGATTTGATAAGTGGGTATTAATTTATTAAAGGATGCATACTATACTAATCGTAGGGAGCGGCTCTTACTGGAAAAGATCACTCGATATTAGAGTATCGACTCAGGCAGAAATTAATAAAGCCTTAAAAAAGTGAATGTAAAATAAAGTAACCTAACCTAACCTAACCACAGTAAAAGTAAAATGTAATAAAATAAAAGATCGAAAACGGATCTCCATCCTACGTAGAATTATGTAGAATTTTTGTGATTATTTTGCCTAAATTCTCGTGGTTTTGGCTATATTAGGCAATAATTTAATCAATATATATATATATATATATATATATATATATATATATATCATATTATAATATATCTTCATATATTAATAAAAATTTGTACATATCTCATATTTCCATATTATATTATATTTTTATTAGGATTAATAATAAAATTTGTTATCCCACATCAATTTTTTATAAGACTTTATCAGTGGAAAACTCATATAAAAGAAGCCACCACATATTCAAAATTATTCATCTCTAATTTTAGATTTAAAGAATAAAAATTGAATGATTTTCTATTAGTTCAATTTTTTCTTTGATAAATTTCAAATAATTTATCACGATTTATATTTTTGATCGATCGGATATAATATGATTATTCAATTTAGGAAATTGAAATACTTGGGTTGAATTTGCAGTGTCATAAATGTTAAATATTTATTTGCAATATTTTAAAAGCTAAAATTAAGTCACTAAAAGGTCAAAGATTGTAATTAATACGGCAGTATTCACTTGAAATCTTAATTATTCTTATTAAGTTGTGTATTTATAAGAATTGTAACAACTCATTAATCTATCCATTCGAACCATAATTATAATTATCAACTCACAAGACAATTCATGATCTTATTTCTATCCCATGGTTTTCTTATATTTCATTATATTATATACTGATGACATACATGTATGATGTACGCTTAGCAATCGACAATAGAGAATCAGATTTACATTGTAATTTAATAAATATATAGAAGATAAAGATTGTAGGAGGGAATTAATACTATGTTTTGAGTTAAGATGCATAAGTGCAACCAATACTCATTTAGTCATCGTTTGCTTAAATTTTCGAACTCTTCTTTTATATCCAACTTAATATATGTGTTTAGTGTTGATTTCTAATGTGGGACAAGGGAAATAGGCGGCTTCATATTCAAAATGAATATAACTACTCGACTTGAGAAATACAACCCAACAAACGTTATCCCTCAAAACCGTTGACCCAAACAATGGGCGACGTAGTTTTCAAAAAAATATTATATTAAAAATGAATACAATTGCCAACAAATGTTACTCTCGAATGGTTGAACAAATAACGGGCGGCGTGACATTCAAAATGAATATAATAAATACACGAGAAATATTATATCTCCAATGGATAATCTAAACAACGGGGGACTTCATATTCAAAATGAATTACTCGAACAAATGTCTTCATATTCAAAATGAATATAATTACTCGAACAAATATTACCCTCAAATGGTTGAACCAAACAACGGGTGACTTGATATTCAATATGAATACAATTACCCGAGAAATATTATATTTTCGACGGATAATCCAACAACGGGCAGCTTCACGTTCAAAATGAATATAGCCACTCGACTACACAAGAAATGCTATCCTTCAAAACAATTGACCCAAACAACGGGATAGTTTTGAAATAAATATAACTACTCAAAACATATTACTTTAAAAATGCATACAACTTTCGAAAAATATAACCTTCAAATGGTTGAACCAAACAACGGGCGGCTAGGCATCAAAATGAAAATGCCTTGAAAAATAATATCACTGCTAAATCTATTTTTCTATTACATTTATGACGAACGTCTTGAAAAAGCAAAATTTGAATATATGACTTCTTGAAAAATTTTATTAATCTAATTTTCTATTACCGTATAATGGACGATTTGATATTGCTAAATGCAAAATATAGTCTATCATTTACCTTTTTTCTTTTGATATAATTTCATATTAATATCAAAAATATTTTTTTGCAGCATTTTTATCAATTTAAAATAAATAATTGGTCTTTTAAATTTTATTTTAAAATTGCAATATAAAGTGATCCGTCGAATTTCGACGGGCGGTACACTTGTAAAAGATTAAATGTGAAAAAGTTATATCTATGGCAAAATACCAAAATTGCCCTTTGCAGGCAAAAATGAACATTACACGTATAACGTGGATAGAAGCCGCTGCAGGTGCTACCCCCTGCATGTTCCTTTTTGCCTCTCCTCTTGCTTCGTCTTGCTACTGCTTCTGCTTTTGCTTTTGCTTTTGCTTCGAAGTAAGATTTTTTCACGGATCATGGTTTCTCATCGAGTGTGCTGCTAATTGTGCATATCCATCTCTTCCTCCGTTTCGGTTTTTATTTTTGTTTCTGCAGATTATTTTGCATCTTCTTTTCATTTTCCCCTATTTTTAGATTCTGTAAACCATTCTTCTTTTTCTCTGTTTGTAGTTCTAGTGAACATGAGAGTGATGCTCACCCTTTTATGTTAGATGAACTTGTTTTAGGGTTGTCCATTACTGCTTCTACTGCCATGCCTTTTTTCTTTTTTGAAATTTTAGATTTCCCCATACTTCTTTTTTTCTTTTCAAAATTTTTGATTTGACGTGATTTGACGTTCTGGGTTTTTTTTCTTTTGTATCTGAGATCTCTAATTTAAATGCCAGAACATAACATGAGTGAATAATATGTTGACTGATTCCAGGTCTGCTTTTATGCTTAGAATGAGTATGTTGACTGATTTATTTTATTCCCTTTATGCTTGGGCTACTTCCAACAGTTTGCAGATTGGCATGGAAGCCCAATACGACACCAACCGCGTTATCATCCGCGATGCAATTCTGAGCAGGTCGGCCGTAGAGCGACGACTTAGGGAAGACACGGTGTTACACGCCACCCTTTTGGCCATGCTCGGCCTTGAGCGTGGGCGGGTGTAACTCGTGGGGCACATGCAAGACGCACTCTGATACGATGATGGCCAACAATAGTTTCGCCCCTTAAGTATATTGAGAATGTGGGGAAGGCATTGAGCAACGAGAAGGGATGTCCGACGAGAGGCGGACAAATTAGTTGGGTGTTGATATCGTTCCCCTTATGAGCTCGATGGCAGGGCGAAACCAGTTGTTGTCCATGAGTCCCCGAGAATGGGGAAACCCTAAGTGTGGGGAAGTTGAAGGCATGCGTGAGAAGCCTAACTCTAGGTTTGGCCCGTGACAAAGTGGTATCAGAGCCAAATGTTGGTTGTGCGGCATCTATATGGGTAGACTAACCGCATCCCGATGGGCAGTCTTGGGATGGTTGATTCTCTCGTGTCCCGCGGTTGTTCTAAGGTGGAGTTGGACTCTCGAGAAGGAGATGAACCTTGACGGAGTGCCAAGCTGTTGCTGAGAGGATCATGCAGAGGCTCGCGAAGGAAAGAGTGTGGGGAAGTTGAAGGCATGCGTGATAAGCTTAACTCACGCATGTAGCATTTACTCGATTTTAGTTTAACTTGATTTTAATTCATCCGACCCAAGTAGCATTAGATTCATAGTCCACACTTGATTCGGCCCAATGCAAAAACCACAAACCTAATAAATCCTCTCCCAACAGCGTCGTCGCCATTCCGGCGCTCTTGTATAGGATGGCCCATTATGATGATAGACTGGAAGAAACCTTGGTTTATAACCGGTTATACAATGAGTTAGTTCAACAAGTACAGGATTTAACTAGGGAACATCTGAGGCATCTAACTGGACCACGTACGGGGTTTGACAATGCAGTGAGGGTGTCGTTTGAGCGTTTGGCTATCCTAGGAGCTCACGGTCCACTAGCACCTAACCTTGCCGAGCTGGCTGCGAACATCAATGACAATGAGAATGCTGGTGCAATCATACAAGTAACTCTCAACAACATTGAGGAGAGTATTCATAACACAAATTTGAAGGCATGCGTGAGAAGCCTAACTCTAGGCTTGGCCCGTGACAAAGTGGTATCAGAGCCAAACGTTGGCCGTGCGTCGCCTATATGGCTAGACTAATAGAAGCCCGATGGGCGGTCTTGGGACGGTTGATTCTCTCATGTCCCGCGGTTGTTCTAAGGCGGAGTTGGACTCTCGAGAAGGAGATGAACCTTGACGGAGTGTCAAGCTACTGCCGAGAGGATCGTGTAGAGGCTCGTGAAGGAAAGAGTGTGAGAAAGTTGAAGGCATGCGTGAGAAGCCTAACTCACACATGTAGCCTAACTACATGCATGTACCACACTTGGGGCTTCCCCATTCTCGGGGACTCATGTACAACAACTGGTTTCGCCCAGCCATCAGGCTCATCAGGGGAACGACATCAGTACCCAACCAGTTTGTCCGCCTCTCATCGGACATCCCTTCTCGTTGCTCAATGCCTTCCCCACATTCTCAATATACTCAAGGGGTGAAACTATTGTTGGCCATCATCGTATCAGAGTGTGTCTTGCATGCGCCCCGCGAGTTACACCCACCCACGCTCAAGGCCGAGCATGGCCAAAAGGGCGGTGTGTAACACACGGGGAGGATCGCTGAGTTTGCAATACTAGAAATTCAAGACGCCCACAACGCCCGAGTTACTTTGGAAAACATTGCGTGGAATGTGGCGTTATCTATGGATCCATCTTTTCCACTTACCCATGAGCTATACGCCGACTCTGTCAAAATATGCCATTGGTTAAACCAACGCTATGATAATGTTCATTGGATCGAGCCTTACAATTCAGATTAGGAAACTTTATTTTACTTTTAGATTATCACAGCCCTAATCAATTTAGAGTTTATTTAAAAGTTTAGCTCGTGAATTTTATGAATATTTTATTGTTGTCGAGCTTGTTTCACCTAAAAGTGCTAGCAATAGAACTAGGTCTATCGTAGAACTAGTAAGTTAACCCAATGTCAAATCTCAAGGAAGACTTAGTAGGGAGATTAATCGTATGAACTCACACTCTAAACACTCTACGAAAGCAAGTAAATATTTTGGGGTTTTTGGTTTTATTAGTAATTCCCAGACTTAATAAAAATAAAGCAATTAAACTATTCTAGACTTTAACAAGAAATTAAAGCAAATAAAAGTAATTCCCGTCTGTCACCCGAGATAAAGAATTAAACTAAAAGAAAGCAATAGATCTATCTAGGCATGAGTTGAAGATAAAGCAATAAAGAAAGCAATTAAATCTAAGTAATAGTCAATTAATCCTAACATGCTTGAAAATAAATCTAAGAAATTAGAAAATAATTAAATTTAATCTTAGCAATATAATCTAAACTAATGAAAGCAATTAATCAAAGCAAGTAAAGGAAGCAAGTAAAAACTAATCTAAGAGCACAAAATAAACTTACAAAACGAAGATGAAAGAAATAACGAAGAACTTGAATTGAATCTTGAATCTAAACTATAATCTTTAAAACATAAATCTAAAAGCTAATCTAAACTAATCTAGAGTTTTAAAGGCTGAAAAATAAGAGAGGAGAAATGTCTATTCGTTTCCCAAAGGTTACATATTTATAGAGCATCAAAAACCTAAACCAAGAAGGAAAATATCTCATAAATCCGTTAGGCTGGGCGGTCGCCAGCCCTCATCGGCGGTCGCCCAGTCTGAGCTGCAGTCCGCTGCGCGCGACTTTTTTGTTTCGGCCATATCTCCCTCGTCCGAACTCAAAATTGACCGCCGTTTTTTTCTACGCGCTTCTAACGAACTCCTCTTCAATCATATGTTTTTATTTTATCATAACTTCATCTTCACTTTTTGCTCATTTCTTCATTCTTTTGCTCATTTTCTATCTTCTTTTCCAAAACTTCTCACGAACTCGACTTTGACTAAAACACACAAAATAAACACATAAAAATAAACAAAACATATGAAAATAAACTCACACCAAACTATAAAAATCACACATAAACACACTAAACAAATCCCCCACACATACTCATTTGCTTGTCCTCAAGCAAACTCATTCAAATCATTTACAAGACATGAACTTATGAAGTGATAATGACTTTGGCTTCAGAATTTTTCCAAAAACAAGATAATATCATGCAAAATAATTCACCAAAAACTAAGCAATTCATGGAAAATTTTCAACTTTCAACCTCTTAAAACGAATCCTCATGACATGGATATGTATGAAAGTGAACTATCATCTCTCAAGTGTTTAGATTAGGGGAAAAGAAAGAACTCTCTATTCAAATCAAATAAATTGCCTACCATATGCTTGCATATCGTCTCACATCTCCACTACTTCAATGTGTGCTTAAAAAAAGGATCAAATAGGACTTTATTTTTGATTGTAATGCAGACTTTTTGGTAGGTAAGAAAATTTAGCTAAAAGTGAGTTAACAACCCCAAAGGCTTATTCACTCATCTCTTAATCTAATCTCAACTCTCCATTTTCCCCCACACTACTTCAAACCATATCAAAATAAGATTCAATCCATAACCAAAACCTTTACATTCTCATCTTGACTGTACTTTCTACCTACTTATGCTTCTTATTCAAACTCTTTTTTTTTTTCTTTTTTTTTATAGAGCTTATGTAGGTAGAAAGCATGACTAATAAATACCAAGACTACTCCTTCAATCTCCTTTCCCAACCTTTTCTTTCAAATAAACACATCTCATAACATCCATGAGTTAATTCTCATCCCAAAGTTTTTCAAAGAAATATTCGGTCTAAAATAGACCTCAAGGCTCAAAGAGGCTAACTAGGATAATATGAGTGAATTTGGACAAGGAAAAAGGATAAGAAGGGCTAAGAAAAATAGCCTAAGATCATTTCTTCATCATAAAGCACACTATGTAATCTCAAGGGAGAAACCCAAGCAAGTTCTAGAGACAAAATTGCATGCTTGAATATTCACACTCAAGAAAGAAACACGACTATAGTGATGTAAAAGTCAAAAGCTCAAATCTCTTACAACAAAAGGCTCAAATGATTTATGTTCTTAAGAGGCCAAAAAGTCTAAGTTCACCAATCATGCTTAACAAACAATGACATGCTTCACTCATCATTTTCCAAACAAAAACAATTAACATCATTAACCCATCATCACAACTGTCATTCATGTTTGCTATGACCCAAACAAGATGCTAAGATACAAAACAAAAAGATTAAGCATAATTAACAAACAAATAACACCACTAAAAAGTTTCTAACCCTTCCCCCACACTTCAAAACAAGCAATGTCCTCATTGCAAAAAAATAAAAGAGAGGGATATAGAAAACTTCACAAAATGACGACAAACACGGCACCAACTTCACGAGCCACACGAACACCAAAGCCAAGTACCTACACAACAAAAACAAAACAAACCAAAGCATAATACCCACTAACACACTCAAAACAAAAACAAAACAAACTAAAGCATAATACCCACTAACACACTCAAAAACGAAAAACTAAAAATACAAAAAACAAAACAAAAATAACACAAAGTTACCAACAACTCAAGGTGGTGGAGGATGAGAGTAGGAATAGAGAGCAATGTGGAGTGAAATCGAGAAGAAACTTGAACAGTCGAAACTGCTGGTGGGCGGTCACCAAGGGTGGCTGAGCGGCAGCCAGGTGGCCGATGTGGAAAGCTGGGCGAGCGCCAGGTGGGTTGACCGGCCGCCAGGTGCCTGATCTAGAATTTCTTCCTAAACCTACAAAAGAAAACAAAAAATTAATATTACAATTAACAAAAATCAAAAAGAAAAATTATGAAACTATGGGTTGCCTCTCACGAAGCGCTTGTTTAACGTCATTAGCTCGACGCAAAATTTTATCATCCAAAACCCATCGCAGCGAGCAACGTGTTGAATTCAAGGATCTCTTTTATAGCATTCACGGGCCCGAAACATTTATTGACCACTCTCGATCGAACTTTGGGCCTTTCATCCACCTCCGATTGAAAATCAAGGATTTGCTCATCTTAAATGCTCTTCCCCTCCCACACTTATTTGAGGCTCCACATCAAACTTCTCGTAATCTTGCCATTTAAACCAAGGCTCTTCCGTAGTGTGAGCTTCATCATGCATATTCGGAAGAAAAATGTCAATAACGTCTTCTTCTACAAAGCTCATCACACAAACCTTCTTCACTTCCTCAACTTCCTTTAAGTTGCTCAAATCTTGCTCAATGAGGAGCTCTTCCTCTTCAATGAACTCCTTCTCATCCACGCAACTAAAGAAATCCTCTTCATTGAACTTTTTCACTTGGACATCATCTTTCAATTTCTGCTCAACACTATCCTAATCCACATTGTTAGGAATTTGCACATATGAACATTTATGGATAAATGAATTAGAAGTAGAAGTATAAGGCTTATTAGGATTATTTTCAAATACCGAAAATGTTACCGAACCTCCTTCACCGGCCATGTTCAATGTGCCGGAAGCAACATCAATACGAGTCTGCGTAGTAGCCATGAACGGTCGTCCCAACAAGAGAAGGTGACCTTTCTCACTCCTAGCTCCTCGTCCCACATCAAGCACGACAAAATTAGCAAGAACTCGAATGCCTCTAATAATTATAGCAACATCTTCAATGATTTTCAAAGGATGACTCAAAGTACCATCTGCTAACTCTATGCGAATGTCGGTCGCCTTGAGATTCTTTGAACTCATCTTCTCAAAAATAGAATGGGGCATCAAGTTCACCGTTGCTCCTAAATCCATCATTCCCAAAACATTCTCCCCGTTATCCAAAGTAACATTCAATTCGAAACTTCTTGGATCACTTCGTTTAGGTAGCGACTGAAGATGGCCAACGAACTGGTGATCCTGCTTCTCCTTTTTCAATCTGCTCAGAAAGGGGATAGGTGGAACATAAGGGTTGGAAGCCTTGTGGAGTGGATTCTTAGGAAATTTTTCTCATTGAAGGACCGTCACCACATGGGCTTGATGGATTTGTTGCATCGGGTATTGTGGTGGGGGTTAGTAAGGTGTTGGTGGTGGGTAGTATGGTTGTTGTGGATGTGGATAATATGGTGGTTGAGGTGGATAGTAAGGTGATGGTTGAGGTGGTGATGGTGGAGGGTAATATGGTTGTTGTGGGTATTGTGGATGATATTGAGAATTTTAAGGAGGTAGGGCTTGGGGTGGATAGCCTTGTGCCGCATAGACCTCAATACCTCCTTCATAAGTGAAATTGCCCATATTTGGACAAATCTCGGCAAAATGGCCCAACTCATGACAAATTGCACACGCCTCCAGTTCACTTTCTTGGATTGGTGGCTGTGATCTTTTGAGAACTTTGACCGGAGGGGTAGGAGGAGGTGCTTCTGCTTTCATCTCGATTTCTTGCAGTTTCCTCATCACGCCTGCTAATTGCTTTTTCATCTCTGAACTAGCACTGACTGCACTAGCTTCTCTCAGTTGAGGTCGAGATAACTTGCGTTGTGAGGTTGCTGCAGCAGTCTCAAATATCACCTTCGATTCAATTGTTGTCTTTGATCCTAGATCTCCTCCCGCAGTGTTGTCCACCAATGTCTGACTTGATGAATTAAGTTCATCATAAAAGAATTGCCATAACATTTCACTGGCAAACTGATGATGTGGATACTGCTGCAATACTAAAATCTCTCCCGTGCTTCATGAAAAGGCTCATCAGAATCTTGTACAAAGTGCATTATCTTTGATTGAATTTCTTGAGTCTTCCGATTGGGGTAATACTTCAGCATGAACTTCTCACAAACTTGATTTCATGTAGTCATTGATCCAGCTGGGAGAGCACGGTACCATGCCTTGGCACGTTCCTTTAAGGTAAATGGAAAATACTTCATTCTGAGCTGATCTTCTGAGATATCCCCCAATGGAAAATTCTGATTAATCAAACAAAACTCTTGAATGAAGTCTAGAGCATCTTCATTGGCCAGACCATGGTAAGAGGGCAGCAAATGTTGGTGTTGCGGTTTAAGCTCATGCTCCCTCACCTCCTTGGACAGGGTAATCGCCGAGGTGGAAGTGGTGACAGTGGGACGGCCGAACTGATCAATTGGTTGTTCTGCCATAACCTCGGATTCTTCAAAAGGCAAGACTAAGCAGTAGTCTTGAAAGTCGACTTCCTCATCCTCTTTTGTTGCTAAAATCACCTTGTCTTTAGAACTTCGGCAACCTTGCATGCACAACACTCAACAAATGGATTAAACGCACCGATGGGAGGAGAGAAAACCGAGAACAGTAAGCAAAAATTAAAATAAAAAAGAAAAGAAAAAGAAACACACAAAAATAAAATCACACAATTAATCACCTAAAGCCTCCCCCGGCAACGGCGCCAAAATTTGTTTCACCTAAAAGTGCTAGCAATAGAACTGGTCTATCGTAGAACTAGTAAGTTAACCCAATGTCGAATTTCAAGGAAGACTTAGCAGGGAGATTAATCGTATGAACGCACACTCTAAACACTCTACGAAAGCAAGTAAATATTTTGGGGTTTCTGGTTTTATTATTAATTCCTAGACTTATTATTTTGGGGTTTTTGGTTTTTTGGTTTTGACTTAATATTTTCGGTGTTACCGGTATCCTTACCGAAATTAGGGCCCGTTTGGTAGCCAGTATAACCCAGGAAATGCCTAGATAAGAAAATTTATCTCGGCTTTTCCAGTGTTTGGTATCCGAGAAAAATAATGCTATCGGCCCGCGAAAATGCTTGGGCCCGGACTAAATTCACCGTTACAGTGGCATATACTATACCGTCTCTACCCCCGGATAAATTGTGATAAGTTTTTTATTTTCAATTTTAATTATCAATTTTTTATTTTCAATGTTAATTATCAATTTTTTATTTTTTATTTTAATTAAAACATTTTATTTTCAATTTTAATTATCAATTTTTTATTTTTTATTTTAATTATTAATTTTTTATTTTCAATTTTAATTATCAATTTTTTATTTTCAATTTTAATTATAATTTTTTATTTTTATTTTTTATTTTAATTATCAATTTTTTATTTTCAATTTTAATCAATTTTTTATATTTCTTATCCCAACTTATCTATGATCTATGTTTGTACCAAACACACAATATATTTCTTATCCCAACTTATCATACTTTTTTTATCTCAACTTATCACACATTTTCTTATCCATCCTTTTCTCGGTATTGCTACCAAACGAGCCCTTAAGGTATAAATGGGGGTTGCGGCAGCGACTCAACTCGATTTTTGAGAAACTATAGTAGTAAATTGTAATCCTGTCGTATTTATTTGTAATATTGCACAAATTAAGGTTTTATCGATCGCATAAAATATGGTATATTACTTGAATGCGTCCGTTGATTTGGATTTTAACGATCAATTATTTTAATTAGTAATTAAATCATACATTAAAGTCATGTAATTTTTATGTTAACAATCATACATGTAACACGATAATACAATATTATACTATAATAAATCTTTATGATAATGCCGTTTATATCTTATTCCCTCCGTCCCATTTAAATTGTCTGTAAAAAAAATATATGTGAAATATAAAATAATAAAATGACACAATTTAGTTGGGAGAGAGAGTACTAAATGCATTTTGAAGGGGTCAATAAAAATTATTCCATATATACATATATTTTGAACGGGCCATTATTAGGATTGGGCTCTGTCCACTTGAAGCCCATTCAAAGCCCATAACTAGCCCAAAAGCGCCCCTACCAATATGGGTTTGTTTGATGTTCCTTTTCATCTTGAGGAAGAGAACTATAGTGTAAGATTAATAGAAATTACTGAAAGTTTATGGGCCTAGCAAAATGTAAAATGGTGTAGAGTATTTAATTGTGCATCCACTCCCTTAAAAGACCTTATAAAGATGTATACATAGAGTAGAGAACATTTCTCGAGTCGAGGTGAAACGGGTGGCTTCAACAATTATTCTGATTATTACTTCTTTTTATCATATTAAATGAACAACTAATCTATTTTAATATGTTTTCTGAAACTAATTACGTTTTACATCAATCTTGTTACAATCATGGGCAAATGCTACTTTCTAATATATTAGTACAGTAATAAACTCTTTTTTTTTTCAAATCCAATTGTTTTGGGGTTGTTGAGATTTGAGAACACTTAGAGATAATATTACAATATGAATTGTTTTGATTATTCTTACGTAGTTATAAAATCTTTAAAAGTCTCATATGAGTACATCTCAAATTGTTTGATTACCGAAAAAAATATTTGCGTTTGTTTTCTGTCGGTGCTGACGATCCTCTGTACTTAACACCGTGAAATCACAGTTTGTTAATCTTGTGATAGTCCAATTAATTAGTGACTAGGAAAATCGAATTAAATTATTCCACGCAAGCACTAGAGATTGATTTGATTAATAGGATGTGTAAAATGGAACGAAATAATTGATGCATCCAAAATTGACTGCTTCGAATTAAGACAGCCATTGACAAAGATTTCACCTACTACTAATTTATAGCCTTTCACCAAGTGTTTTGGAGTATTAATTTTTCTTAATGGGATCTTATGTTTTTAATTGCATATTTTTTATCAATTATTTCTAAACCAACATGATTATCCAAAACTATCGATTTTTGAAGCAAAACATCCCCAATCACTAAAGAATAAATATTTCCCCAACTCCTAAGAATTATATAGCCGTCCAAAATTCTTTTTATTTTCTTTTTAAATTTCCTTTTTTTCATTAATGGTGTCTCTTTAACTTTACATCAAGCAGCGTTTGAAATTTTTTATTTTCTTAATTATTTTTATTATTCACCAATATATGTTATTGTATTTTTTACAAAGTTAATTAGTCGTGGCGAGTGGCGAGTGGCGACATATACTAATTAATATCCGCTAAAAATATTTTTAAAAAATTGAGATTAGTATTTTTGGAGTGTTATTGAATTATCCATAGACAAATAATTGACTAATTGAGGTTCCATGACGTGAAAGGTATAAATCACTTTTATAAAAGATAACACTAGAGAGAATGTTATGATTATAAACTACGGATTAAGACGCATAGCATGGAGAGTCAAAAAGATTAATATTAATTAGTCCATTCTTCAACTACCCTAACAGAAACGCAATCCTCTTCAATTTGCCTCCAATTATTTTTCTCACTAAAGTAATCGATATTTTTCACACTATTCCACCTAATTATTACGCGCATCCAAATGAAATTAAACTTTAATTTCCTTTTGTAAATAAAAAAATATCTTAAATTAATATGAGCTTAATTAAATAAAACTACTATTCCACAAACAGCAAAAGGTTAAATAAAGAAAATTCTCGAAAAGGGCAAAGTCAAAACAAAGACTCAATGAAGTTAGAAATTCAAACTTTATCCGATTTATGTCTATAATAATTATTTCAACTTTTATAGATATAGAAGTCGAGTGGGCGATGAGGTCTGTGTGACATGAAGTGATTAACGTGCCTTTTCATAAAAAAAAATTTAAAAAATTAATTTCCAATAAAATTCCTTGATTGTTATAGTTTTATTATAATTTTTGTGGTGATCATATATGTTCGTCAATAGCGTAAGTTATACTGGATTTGGATCCTCTATTAACTAATGGAGTGACATCTTATATTACACGTTTAGATGATCGTCACGTGTCTATAATATTTTCAATATTAATAATAATTAATAAAATTTATAATGAAAAATGAGTAGTTTTGAAAATATTATGAACAAATAACATTAGTATTCACAAATTATGGTGAAATCTTGAATTATTAAGTCCATCATCCCACGTCACAAGTGTAATGTCCGTGCATGATACATAAATAGCTGAATTAATTTCTTATTTTCTTGAACTGTGTAGTGTTATACACCCACCTATATAGATTTTATATTTTACATGTGATATATACAAATCTTTTGAGTTCTAATTATATTTGGTAGATTTTTTCCTAATAAAAAATTAACATTAGGATACGAATTTATATTTCATATATAAACAATCCAAAATTCTAAATAAATAAATAAAAAAAGAGTCAAATAATGAGCTGCCTAACTTTTCACGGGTCGTTGAATTCCTGTTTCCATATCAGCATCACCGAATACACATACTTTCTCATCTTATTCTTATTGTTATTTAAAGTAAATTTAATAATTTAGGAATTAAAATAGTCATTTAAAATTGGTATTCGATAATCGATATCTATCGGTATGATAATTGAGACACTAACTAAAACTTGTGACAAAATGAGATTATTAAATAAATGTGTGTAATGCTCCAATGCTTAAAGTGACCATGTTATGTGGCAATCGTATAAATAAAGAAGTTAATAAAAATTATACCAAAATTTATTAAATCCTATTTTACAAAAATCAAACCCAACCTAAAAAAAAATTAAACTCTAACTAAAAAAATTGTCAACGTAAGGCTGCGTTTGGTAATCATCTCAAGATGAAGAATGATGATTCATCTCAAGATGACTCATATGAATAGTGTCAAGATGAATCATTCATCTCACCATTTGGTAGCAAAAAATTCAGACCCGGATGATATCATATTGTGTTTGGTACAAATTGCAAAACTCTAGATTAAAATTTAAATTGACTATTTTACCCTTATTAAATACCCCTACCGATTTTACTTTTTATCATTGAGATTAAATAGTACCATTTATTATTTATTATTTATTACTCTGTATTATTATTATTATTATTATTATTATTATATTGTTGAGTTATTATTTTTATTATTCTTGTTATTATTATAATTATTACTATTATTGTTATTATTTATTATTATTATTAATATATTTATTATTATTATTATTATATTGTTAAGTTATTATTTTTATTATTCTTGTTATTATTATAATTATTACTATTATTGTTATTATTATTTATTATTATTATTATTATATTTATTATTATTATTATTCTTGTTATTATTTTAATTATTACTATTATTATTATTAAATTATTATTATTATTTATTATTATTATTACTATTATTATAATTGTTACTATTACTATTACTATTACTATTATTATTATTATTATTATTATTATTATTATTATTATTATTATTATTATTTTATTAAATTATTAATATTTATTATTATTATTATTATTATTATTATTATTATTATTATTATTATTATTACTACTATTATTGATATTATTTATTTATTATTATGATTATTTTATTACATTAATATTATTATTGATTTATTATTATTATTATTACTATTATTGTTATTATTTATTTATTTATTATTATTATTATTTTATTACATTAGTATTATTATTATTTTATTATATTATTATTATTATTATTATTATTATTATTATTATTTGAAATCGTATAAATACATAAGGGTAAAATGGTAAGAGAGAGAAAATATTGTGTTACTGTTTGAATGAGTTCACCTCATCCGACCAAAAACGTGAGATGACTAAACAAGGCGGAACAGTGAAATATCAACGGGCCTTGTATTCATCTCGGGCCCTCCAGTTTATTTTAGTTGGTTACCAAACAGTGAGATGAACCAAGATGATCTCTCTCATCTTGGTTCATCTTGGTTCATCTTCTTTACCAAACACACCCTAACACTATTACATTAACGATAAGCACATTAAGTGTGCCCACGATAAACAGTGTCGTGTAGCGTTATATGCCACAAATTTCTGTCTAATCTTAATTACCAATATAGACTTAAGCTACCATTTATAATCAATAATCACAAATAATGGTCATATTTATAACTCCATTGATATTCGATTAACTCTTGCACCTTCATTTTCATGTTAGAATTCGATCAAGGCACGCAATAAAAATTATGGGCAATTATATTATTATATATATATGCATGGTTTATGGTCATTAATTACTATAATCAAACCGAAATAGAAAATCTAATTATTAATTTGTGGTAGTCTCATGCAAGTAATACTTTGTTAATTTTGATCTTTGTAGAGAATATGAACATGGCTTACTATTATTTATTATCTACAGCAATTAATTGTAAACATCCCATTCTTCAAGTTGTGCTATTATGAGAAATTAAAATAATCCTCGTGGTAAACAATTGATGGAAAATAATACTGTAGTCGTTTAAATTAAGGGATGGATTTCACCCAAAACGGAAGGTTAGCGATGTAAATATATTGGAGCGGCCAAATGCCGATAAGATTAATTTCTATTTAACAATTTATGTATAATGTATTCCGATCCATAATTTAATAATTTTATCTAAATTATATAAATTATTTGTTTAACCAATTTACTCGATCGATTAGACCCAGAATTATTATTATTATTATTATTATTATTATTATTATTATTATTATTATTATTATTATTATTATTATTATTATTATTATTATTATTATTATTATTATTATTATTATTATTATTATTATTATTATTATTATTATTATTATTATTATTATTATTAACATGTTCTGGTCAACTCCCATCAATGTCAACAGGATCGATTTAGGAACAAACTTTAATTGATTAGATGCATAGCGAATTCGAGTACTACTACTTATTTTATTTATTTTTTAAATTATTTTTCATCTCATCGATCTTGATCATATATATATCTATATATAAGGGAAATAGAAAAAAAATAGAACCCATCCACTAAAATTGGAGGAAGATCATTTAAAGCATGTTGCCACCTGCAGCAAATAAGGTGTAATGTATTAGGTGTTAGTGGCCCAGAAATTGCACTAAATACTTTCTTAAAGTTTTTGATTTGTGCTATACTTTACAAAAGCTACCGACAATATAGACATGGGAAAAAAAAGTCGTATTAATTTACGCAGCTTCATTTTTTCTTTTTTGTTTTCCTCACCTCACATTCAATAATCTCACCATATTCAGAAATATAAACAAACAATCAAAAAAATCCCATATCTAATCTAATTATATTACCACTCAATTTATAAAATCACAAAATTAAAAAGAACTCGAGTGGTCGGTGTCTTTGTTCAGACAATCTTCTCTTGAAAAGTTGTATGCAATTTCATGGGATAAATAGTAAAACAACTTTTTGTCCCAATAATTAAAGAATACGCTCTCATTAGAAATCATATATCAAAAAGGGTTATGCTATTTACAAATATTTAATTTCCATGTATAAAAAAACTATTACCTATCACTGATTCAAAGAAACCTTGAATCACTAAACTCATAAACAAAGAAAGAATAGAAGGAATCGAACCGAGAGGAAGAAATAAATAAATAAAGCTCTTTGTTTGTCCCTAGAATTAAAAAAAGAAGAAAAAAAAGGAGTATAGGTAGGTCTAGTGACCCATGCCTGGGCTGGGGACGGAGTAGCGGAGGATCCGTGCGACGGCGGAGAGGTGGCGGGCGATGAGCTTCTCGTCGACGTTGTCTGCGTGCCCTCTCTTGCTCGGGCCGGAGTTCGGCACGCTGCCCTTCGGAAGAGCCGCCAGGTACAGGCTGCTGCTGCTGTCCGGCGCCGCCGGAAGATCACTGCGCCGCCGCCGCTCAGCAACCAGCAGCTTCCTCCCGCTTGTCGAGGGCGTTAGGGTTGAAAACAGGACCACCAAAGTGACGAAGATTATTAGAGATTTACGATCCATCTTGAGGGATATTACAAGAAATTGAACTGAGATTTTGTTTCTGATCAGCTTCTTAATTGGAGAGAGAGAGAGAGAGAGAGAAAGAGAAAGAGAGAGTGATGAATGAGGGTGTGGAGGAGATTTATATACACAGTGGGGGAGGGAGAGAGAGAGGATCTTGGGGCTCAAGGTAGTTGGGCCAAGTCAAATTTGAACTTTCTCAATTTTCTTTTTTTGATAAATGGACTTTCTTAGCTACTTATGAAAGTTCATGCAATTTTCTTGAGTTTCTCTTTATTTATTACAAATATTACTATGATTTTGTACATAGATATCTTATTATAATTGTAGCCCGGCTCGTGGAGTGATATTACAAGTATCACGTATATATATACAAAAAGTAAATAGAGGATGCGATGAAATAATTAAGTGGAAGGGATTTGGTAAATTACATGGTGGAAAAGTTGTAATGATAAATATTAACGAACAACACTCGTAAGCTACACTGCTCTCTTTAATTAATTAAGCAAACCCACTTATTACAACATAGTACTTCCCATTAACGAAGGGGCTCGATCATAAAATAATTTAGCACTATAATATTATATAAATATAAAAAAATTAATAGGGTTTCATAGTACTCAATTAAACTAGATCATTCTTGAAAACCTTTACATACATAGATGTAATCACGTATCTTTGGTAGGCTTAAACTCATGGCTGGAATCATCATCGTAGTAATTATACACCGTAGAAAATTAAATTAAATTAAATTAAATTAAATGATACTACTTAGGATCTATATATATAGTAGGGATGCTGGGGTTTAATTAGTTTGTGATTTAGGTAGGGGAGTGAGCTAAGCCGCGCCGGCCATTTTTTCTTACTAATTTCAACTATATTTATTAACCCTTAGATTTTAAAAAAATATATAAGACCTGAAGCTGATTGTGATTGAGCCGGACCATACTCATGCTCTTTATTCCAACTATATCTAATTCTATCTTTTATTCTCTCATACAATATGTAACCATCTATATATATATACTAGTACTAGTAGTATATGATAACAATTATAAATATAAATTTGAAAAAATTGAAGCGTGATAAAATAGAAGATGAGAAATGATGGATTGGAGTAGGGGCCGGCCGGAGATTGCTTAGCGGCATAATAATTATGATTTGACGTCTTATGATATAAACTACCTATAATTAGCATACACTCCCTCCGTTTTTTCCGAAGTGGTTCAATTGTCATTTTGGGTTTTTTTTTTAAGTGGCCTCTTTCTATATTTGGCCCAACCAACCCACATGCAACAGGTTTAAGCCCATTTAACCCTCACTTATCTAAACCCTAATCTAATTCTAACCCTCCGCCTCTTTTCACTCACATAGTAATTTCCGCTCAAAACTCCTTCTTCTTCTTCCCTCGTTTTCTGAATCTGCCTCCCTCCGTTTCAGTCTCGCCGCGCCGTCTCCCTCCCGACGCGGCTTTCCCTTCCACCCGCCGCAGATATGAGTTGTTCTTCCACCCCACTATCTGCTCCTGACTCTGAAACACCCGATTCCCTCCCTTTCACAAACCCTAGTGAAGAGGAAATTGTTCCAGAGACTGCCTTCGAACACGATGAAGATCTTGGGAAATGGTTGTTCTTTGATCAGTGGACAGGTTGTTCTTCACCATTTTGACTTCTCTTGCAGCTATGTAGCACAACAATAGGCTGCTTTCTTTTGCCTTCTCTTGCTTCTTTTGAATTTCTGAATGTAAACAATGTGGAATGATCTCTGATATTTATAGGTGAAGTTTGAATGTTAGTAGTGATGGGAAGTTTAAACTTTTGGTAAAGTGGGAACTTTTGGTAATGGAGGGAACTTTGAATATTTAGAACTTTTCCCTTCAATTTCAAGATTCATTTTTATTTTTAAGTGTGCCGCTCATTTCACTTAAAACACTTTGCTTTTTATTTTGTGGTTTTATTTCAGTTTTGTGTTTTGATTTTTAAAAACATGAGACAATAAATAAAAACTGAGATTAAGATACAGTGGAAATTAATCTAAATATAATATAAAAAATAAACTAAATAATTTAAAATAAATAAATTGAAAAATAAATAAATTTGGTGGGAAATTGAAACACATTCAATTAATAAGATTATTAATACACTAATGATTCTATGGTGGGTACCTTTAACTTCTAATCTTTATTTCCTTAAAATTTGTGCAAAAAGCAAACGAGTCACTTTGGAAAAAACGGAGGGAGTATTAAGTTTTTTTTTTCTTTTTCAAAACACCCGAGAGCTGAGGGTGAGGGTTATTCATTATTAAGTTATAGAAACTAAACTATTTAAGTCTAAATGATCATTAATAGATACTCCCTCTTTTTTTTTTTTAAGTGTCCCGGTCAACAAATCGCAAATAACAAGGAAATATGTAAATTTACATTTTAATCTCATTTATTATTCTCTTTTTTCTGCACACCACCTTATATGTAACATTAATTATAGGGGTAAAGTTGGAAAATATAATTATTATATTATCAAATTTTGAAAAAAGACACTTAAAAACAAACAACAAAAATGGTAACTATGACACTTTAAAAAAAAAAAAAAACGCAGGGAGTACCTTCTTAATTTAATTATATCTTCTTCCAGCTATAGGGGTCACTTTTGTACTTTTCAAAATGGGATATGGGATAATTGTAAAGTATACACTAATTAATCTAAGTTTATTCATATTTAAGTTGGCTTCTATGATTTGGGCTAATAGATGAGCCAACGTTTGATAAATAGATTGACCTAAAATTATTTTGTTTAATTGATCAATAGTTCGAATCCCATTAATATGTCCGCATCAATTCATTTTCTTGCATATTTATGAGATTGGTTGTAGATTTAGGGAGTGAAGATTTTAGAAGAATAAATAAGTGATCATGCATACAGCATACACATATAAAGTACTACATGTAAAATATATGGATATCTTAATAGGTACTGTAGTACTTAAATTATGTTGATTTTTTTGTAACCTAGTTGGTATAGCAGTCTTTGGTACTCTAAAATCTGAAATTGTGGTTACATGTTTTCTTCTCCCAGTTTTTTGTTTTTAATTGTTTACTGTTTATGTTCTACATGATGCAAGTATGGGCATGCACCTTTCCAATTGAATTCTTTAATTTAAGTCCTTTTTTTTCATATAAAATGCTAGTGGACTATTATATTGGAATATGATGATTGCATATATGTTTCTCCCATCATTATATTATTCGTCTTAAAGAAGTATATAAATTTACATTTTAATCTCACAATGTTTTTCTAAGCGTTAACTTATATATATAGCATTAAATATAAAGATAAAATGGTAGATATTTAACTATTTTATTATTAAATTTTAAAATGAAACACTTAAAAAAATAAAGAATTAATAAACTCGTTGTTGGACATTTGGAAAAAAAAACATACAGTGTATGTATGTAGGAGTATTATATACGCATAGACATTGAAACACACACGTGGTAGTTTGTGCCTCTGCACAAATTTTATAGCCCTTCATTAAGAACTTCGACTTCATAAGCAATCAAGACAAAAAAAAAAAAAACTCTCAACGTAATAATTAATATAGTCATAAATGCATATATGCATATCATTACATATAGATTAATGTATACATTCACTGATTCGCATACATAATTCACGTATCTCGATCTACGTTGACATAAGTATGCATACTTGTAAGTGGCACGAACTAGCTGAGTCCCCATTAAAAACGGTTTTTTTTCTTTTATTGATTTATTTTCTGAAATAATTATTTTAACATATTATATTTTAATTAATTGTTAGGTCTACCATTATGTTAAACGCAGAGCGCCTGCTAATTAATTAGAATTGTGTTTGACTTAGTAATGATTGTCCGAATCATTATTATTGTTGTAATTAATATAATTTTTTACTATCATGTAGTATTTTTTCTTTGGAACTTTTTTTTCTAGCTTGATGATATATAAAATGCAGAGAACTGCGAGTAAATATGTGTAATTGCTTACAATCTTTTTTAAAATAAAAGGAACACTTTCACAAATTAATTAATAAGGCATGACAATTAATTAATCACTCAAACTCAAATGTAACTTACGTTATGATTATCTACAGACAAACTCAAGAAATAGTGACGAAATTATCAGAAAAAATAATTGAAATGTTGTCGAGAGAAGTATATATGATTTGTTTGGATATTGATAAGATAAGATGGGATTGATTACGGCAGCATTTGGTTATTTGCAAGTCAACAACCAGCAACAATTTAATTAAGGCCTTTTATCATTTCCACTTTTTTATATTCATTCTTTTTGAATTTTGAACAAAATGTGGCACCACAAAATCAATTGCAGGCAATGAGAAAACTTTTCGAAGTTTAAAAATTAAATAAATTATTGTATTTATAATCTTTGTTATTGATACATGGAGTAGACTAAGATAGCTCTTTTGCTTGGTCAGATTAGATGCCAATTTAGATGCTTCACTTCTAATTTGAAAATTATACTATATCGGTGTAGATACAGATTCTGATTGTAATATTAAATCGGAATTAATATTAATTTCTTGCAAGATACCTGCATCATCAGTAGATCATTAAGTGACAATATCGAAATAAAATATTAAGTGACATGTATAATTATATGAAGTGGTTATCGACTTAACTGTTGGAATAATTTTCAAATAAAAAATTGAGGGCCGGTCATAAAACAGGAATACTACTAATATTTTAAATTCTAGATTTATTCAACCTTAATAAAACAGGATGACAAAAACTTGGGTGAGGTCGGCCACATAATGTGGCCGGGTCAAAGTGTCAATCTTTATATAGAAAAGTGATAATCTATACGAATAAAAGTGTCAATCTTTAACATAATTATTTTACGAATAAAATGTCAATTTTTAAAAGTGTCAATCTTTATACATAAAAGTACTAATTTACACGAATAAAAGTGTCAGTGTTTTAACCGTCCGCACGGTGCCTCTGACTGACCTAAGTGTGTCCCAAACAGGATTGTTGTAAATTAAGCTAAACTCAACAGAGCCACGTGAATGGAAATTAGATTGTGATTATTTATAGATCCCAAAAAGGGGGAAAAGTGATCACAATTAGTAAAATAACCACTTTGAGATAGTTAAATAAAAAATTAGCCACTAAAATAAAAAAATAAAATCTAACCACTTAAGATGAATTACATTATTACCCTTAATAAAATTAACTCTCTCCTTCCCCAAAACTCACCCACTCAAACACACACTCATACACACACACAAACAAACAGGAACACAAACACACGCACACAACACCCGCTGGCCTCTCTCTCTCTCTCTCTCTCAATCACACAGACGCACACATCACACACTCACCACACAGGCACACACATACAACACTCACGCAAACATCACATTTTTATTTATTTTTTTCATTTTTTTATCACTTGTTCTTCAATACACGAATTGGAATTCATCAATTCACGAAATCGGTTGAATAAACGAAAAAAAAAAATCGTGAGTTACTTCCTTTTCGCACTAATTCACGAATTCATTATTGAATTTGTGAATTCAGACAATTTTTGTGAGCAATTCACGAATTGAACAAAAAATTCGTGAATTCAAGTATTTTTTGTGATTAACTCACGAATTGAACCAAAAAATTCATAAATTCTGTACAAGTCGGGGGTATTATGGTAAGAGTGGCTATTTTTTTTATCTTTTTTATCCAAGTGACTTTTTTTTTTTTTTTTGATCGGGCAAAGTTAGTAATTAGCAGTTAGTAGTTAGTACATCTATTATTTGTCTTTACTATCTCAAAGTGACTATTTTTGCCTATTTTTCCAAAAAAAAAGTGCCTCAAAAAAGTTATATGAATAATGATAATAATAAGAGTGATATTATTTTTTCCACGTATGGTTATGGCTAAGACCATTAATAAATTTTGACATTAAAATAAGTATTGTGTACATAAGTATATATAGTCCAGATTAATTTAATTTGCTCTCGAGAAACAAAAGAAAGGCACCCACAAACACCCTCATACACCCAAGAATAAAATACTAATAATTATTTTAAGACTTGCAAAGTATGTTTAAGTGAAGCATTATAATTTACAATAGGTATGCTTACAAAAGTTGTACTTACAAGCGGAGCTTAGGTTTGATTCAAGTCTATTCTAAATAATTCTCTTTAATTTTAATTATGGGATTTTATGTGAATCGTAATATGAAAGCCTCTGTCACCAAATCAAATCGTCACGAATGATTACGTCTGGGGCGCTGCCGAACCAGGGAATTGCACTATATTTTTCGAATGATGATTACAATGAGAAAACGGCTATCAAATAGCTAATAAATCAAGCCCTAATCCTAAATCCTTTAGGATTCGACATGAGTTTATTAAACGTGGGCCCAAAAAAATCGGCTCCCCGTCCAACTCAGCAGCTTGGATCGCTGATATTGGGCCTTGGTGTATAGTACAATCTCTATACATCAACAAACCAACGAACGTAGTACTGTAATAAACAACACATGCATGGTCCGCATAGTTGACTTGTATTCTACATGCATGACATGATATGGTGCATGTGCGTAGTACTTATACGTATATGAATGTATATATGTGCAATGTGTGTGTATAATGACAAAACAACCTAGTGCGTGTGTGTGTTTTTGTTTTTTCTTTTCTTAAATGCCTAAATTGTCGGCATTGAAGAGTAGATGGTGCCGGTAAGATTATGTACATCCGGTCCATGCACCACTCACTATGTCTTCACTCACTCAGACACTTCTTCCTCCCCGGCTACCCAAACTCTTTATTTTAATTTGTCAAATCAATTACTTATATTTTTAAGTCAAATCTTAGGTGGAGTTACTAGAGTACCAGACTAATTAAATTAAATTGAATTAAATTGTATTGTATATTATTTTTATTTATAAAAATAATTGACGTGACACTGTTACATCAATCGTAGATACATTAAGTACGTAAACACGTACTTGTATCATATCGCCCCGCACTTGTGCAACATAGCCATCACCTTGTTTTTCCAATTTTCAGAACTATATATTTTTTTATTACAAAAATTCAATATTAAAGTAATTAATTATTTGTCTATTTAATCTCCAGTCATAAGATGCTTGTTTTCGCCCCTTCCGTGCACTTCCTCGTTTGAAACTCTTGAGAATATTTGTGGTGGCTAGCCTATAGTGATGAATTATTTATAATACATTCAATTTTGGGCTGTGTCCTGTGAGGATAAAATAGTAAACTTATTAATATTCTTTATTAGTAGTAAAATTTAATTAATGGGGCTGCGCATAGGATTACCCCAAAAAAATTAATAGGTGGGCAGCTTATCAAGGAATTGGGCCTCTATGCATTCCTAAAGGCTTACGGTGCATTTATTATTGAGCTAAAAAATCCCAATTTGGGAAGCCAACATTTCTTATTGGGCCTGCAAACAAGATTCTCTTTGTTATAAGTTTTCCGATTTTTATTTTTAACTTTTTGGCTGTATACTACTCCCCGTTTTTGGTCAATCACTTGTATACACAATAGTAGATTGTAGTACTACATTAGAGAATCCAAAAGAACTTTATCGTTCAAATTTTGTTTCCAATAAGCCTATCGCGTTTTTTTTTTTTTTTTTTTTTTTTTTTTGTATTTATTTATTTTAATATTATTGGATTTTTCCCCAAACAGTCATTTTATGTTCCACCTCTCAACTTTGTTAGAGACCACAATACTACTCCCTCCGTCCCGCGATAATTGTCCACAAGAAGAAATGTATATGAGATATAAAATAATAAATGTGGACAATGAGTAAAATTCATTGTAAAAAACTGAATGAAGGAAAGTTTGAGTAAGTATGTTAGCATGTAAAACAAGACATAGTTTAAAAGTTGCAGGTGGCGCCGCAGCCAAGAATTCACAGTTGTATTGCAGCTCATTAAAAGCCTGGCGAACTTTGAATTTTTCGCAACATATATGTATACGTATATAACTATATACGCTCAATAATTTTTACGTACTAGTCCATTTCAAGGCTACGTGGTACGTACAATATGTGTATATATAAATACAAATACACTTATTTACATTTACATGAATATTGATTCTGGTGGAGCATTGCAGACTGAATCAGTCGACATTGTCAGGTTTGTAATATTCCCTTTTTCTGCTCTATGCAGGAATTTACTCCCTAGATTTTATGCTACTTTTTTATATACATGCCTTTTTTTTCTTTTTTCTTTTCAATTTTATTAGGTTAATATAGGTAAAGAGTCAGGAGCTGAAATAATTATAGTAGTAATTGTTTTGTTACAATTACAAACTAGTACTACATATTTCTATCTCTATTAAAAAATATTATACTATACTAGCAAAATATGGTAATAAGTTAAATCTTGCTCATGCATAGAAAATAAAAAATTTATAAGACTACCCTGCAGCAGGCCCGGCTCAATCAATATCGGGGCCCTGTGCTAACTATAAAGATCGGGCCCCTAAATGTTTTTCAAAATATCACGCAAAAATATTCATTAAGTATATTACAATAATATTACTTATTAATATTGTTTGGAAAAAAATAATTAAGAACAATAATATTGCAGATGGAGAATAATTAATATATAAAAATTGTTGTGTTAATTAAGGTATTGGAAAAAGTTAATCGGAAGATGGAGAGAATAAGAGAAAACAGAAAGGAAAGTTTAGGAAATAAGGAACATGAAGATGGTATATATTTATATTCATGCGTACATATGCAATAAATTATTGGAAGTCCTTCTTTTTTTTTTTTTCTACCGCTAAAATTACTTGTTACTACACATATAATTTTGGGTCCCATTTTTTCTTGGGGTCCTGTTCCAAAGAACTTGATGGACATGTTCATAGACGGCTCTGCCCTACAGTGTTACCAGCTGGGGGTCATATGAATAAGACAAAATTTTCAATATTTAAAAATAAATCAAAAGGTCACGCTAATTCATGACCAGGCGGTTACACACCTAAGGTCATATATTATTTTTTATATTTTCACTTTGACACGTGGTAAGTTTTGATTAGTGGATAGGATATTATCGAAAGTCACTAATGGAGATAGTCTGAATACTCCCTCCGTTTTTCTCATCAAATATCAATACTTGAATTTCTTAATTTTCAATTCTTTTCATTAATTTTCTCATATTTCAATACTTGAATTTTTCAATTTTCAACTCTTTTCATTAGTAACACCATTTTCTCCCTCATTCCCATAATCATTAATTTAATAGATTCATTATTTTAAAACTGAATAAATAGACTAATGATATTTTATAATAAAAAAAAAAAGAGAAAAGAAAAGGAGAGAAGAGAATAATATATAAGAGTGAAAAAATAAAATGTCCATTTAAGTTAGTGGACATCAAAATATGTCCACCAACATAAGAAACTCAAATTAAGTCTATTTTTTACCTTTTTGGACCAAAATGCCCTTAATGAGTTGTTTTTACTATTTTTTTTTACTTTTTTGTTTTTTTTTTCTAATTTTCTGATACTTTTTTATTTGTAATTTCTTTTTCGAATTTTTTATAATTTTTTTCTGACGTTTTAATTTTATTTTTTTTTCCGATTTTGGCTCTATAGGCTCTAATAACACTAATAGTACCAATAGACCCAATTGTTTCAAATTTTTTCAGTCGTTTTATTTTATTTTTTTTAATTTTGGCTCTATTGGCTCTAGTGACACTAATAGTGTCAATAGACCCAATTATTTCAAAAAATTTTAGTCGTTTTATATTTTTCGATTTTGGTTCTATATTGGCTCTATTAACACTAATAGTACCAATAGATCCAATTATTCAAAAAAAATTCTTTTCAGATTATTGGCAACAACTTTTTATAATCTCATTTGACCTAATGATAATTCAAACAAACTCATAAAATTAGAATCTAAAGAAATAAATGAAAGCATAAAATTTTAAATTTGAATTATGAGTATTTTGAAAAAATAGACCCATTAAAACTAGTTCAATTTTTTTATAAAAAAAATCAAGCAAAAATGTGATAAATGTCACTCTGTCAATAATTCAGAAAATCGGCCATATAATGATACTATTAGAAGTTAATAGTACCTATAGAGCCAAATATGTAATTGGTACTATTAGTACTATTTCTACATTAATAGTACCAATAGAGACAATTGTACAACAAATTTAACCTCAATAACAAGTAGACACACATAGCATTTCGAAAATGCATCTCGATTCATATTCACATTTCTCGATTAATATCCACATTTACTAAAGAAAAGAATTGGAAAAAAAGAGGACAACAACAAAATCGGAAAAAAGCAAAAAAAAATTAAAAAAGAAAAACATGTGCATCAAAAAATGAAAAAAGAAAAAAAAAACATCAAAAAGAGCCATGAATGTAGAGCGTAAAAGCTAAAAAAAATCGCATAAAAAAAACATTAAAAAACCAGAAGGAGGAGGCAAAGAAATAGACGGAAAAAGAACAAAAATAAGTGTTCGGAGGTGAAGGAGTCCGGATCTGTGACTCCATCAGATCTGGATCAGCTTGATGGCAACCGGATCTGGAGACTTGACAGCGTCGGAGGAGGAAGAGTCGGCGGAGGCGACGCAGGGACAAGGGCTGGGCGCGGTGTTCGACTTTGGAGACGTAGATCTGGTTGGATGGCCAGATCTGGAGGCGCGGCTGCAACGGCAGCTTGGCTAGGCTTTGGGCGACGCCGCAAATCGACAAGACAGTGACGGAGGGAGGGCTAGAAGGCCTCGATGCCGCTGTTGAGGGGCCCGGCGCCACGGGTTGAAGCTGCCGGATCTGAAGGCGCAACGCGGATCTGGAGGCGACGGCAGTGACGGCGCAGATTTACGGTGGCGGCGGCGCTGGATCTATGGTGGCGGTGGAGAGAAATAGCGGCGCAGCGGACACATTGAAGAAGGCGGAAGGGGGAAGATGAGAGAGAGAGAATTTGGGGGGAGGGTTTCTGAAAAAGTGAAGAATGGAAATACGGTTTTGTCATTTGTGTGCATTCAAAAATCAAATATTAATCGATGAGGGTATTTTTGTCTCAAATACCAAAAGATAGACATTATTTGTGTTAATTGTGTTAGTGGATATTATTTGAGTTCCACTAACTTAAATGGACATATATATGCATTACCACAATATATAATGCAATATTTATAGGCCGACGTGACAATTATTCCTCATCGCCTTATTGGACGAGGCTAGTTGTACTACGAGCATCTTTGTATTAATTGCATTCATTGTTTGTGTTGAGCACCGTACATTCCTTTAAATGCATCGACATCATAATTTTACGAGTTGTGAAATGTCATTGTTGATTTAGGTTGCATCACTTCTGCTTTAAGGTTTTTGTTTTCGCCAATGTCTATGTATCGTTCTGTAATTTTTATTTGTATACATAACAATAACTCCCACAAGAGAAAAAAAAAAATGAGGCTTGCATTCAAATTTGCTGAGTTTGTATTTGGATCCAAGAACTTGCTTGATTGTGGATTTAAGTTAAGTATATATAGAGAAAGTGGATTGAATTTCAAAACATCCATGTACTACAGTAGGAAGAAGTTAAACACAAGAGTTGTGAGGATTCAAACGGTATTCCGATCAAATTTTTTGAATATTTCTGAACGATTGATTTTTCAAATTTGACTTCTCATAACAAAGGAACATTAATAAAATGTCTCTATGTCCTGTTGAATTTGTCTCATAGTGTCGGGTGCAGACATTAAGAAAAAAAATGACTATTTGAAGGTATTCAAATTAATCGAGTGTAGAAAAGAGGAAAACAATGTAAGTAATATTGGTGGGTCATAATAACAAATTATGTAATTTTAGAATATGTTTAAAATTATTTATATTTTACATACTCTCTCTTGTCTCGCTATATTAATATCATCTTGAATATACGCGAGATATAAATATAACGGGACACAGATAACATATAACTATTTTTTCGAAACGATAAGACAATTAAGACGATTGCTCGCTCTTGGAGTACTTGCAACTTGAAAGAACAAGGGGTTTTGAAATTCATAACTAGTCCGTGCCTAGTGGAACAGATCATTGAAGTTAAAGCATAAGCCACGTTAGTCCGTATACATATGTACAATATAAGTTACTCCTACTATTTTATCAATTTTGGACTCTTCGGTTCTAAAAACAATTTCCATATATACAAACACAAGCCGCAGCAACCATGATATGTATAATAATAATAAAATAAATTAAAGTTAAACAGCAATATCCAAAAAAAAAAAAAAAAAAAAAAACATAACATAACATGAAAAATTCGAAATTATATTTTTATACATAAAAAAAAGAACTATAGTACAATTCCAATCACAGCACTACACTACCTTCCCATAAATAAAACCCCCAAACTTCAAACCTTCAGAATCTCTTCGGAGAACACAAACAACCCTGCACAATTTCCACACACAAAATAAATAAATAAAAAAATACTCGCATAAATATGTCTACAACAATTAACAAATTAAAAAAAAAAAAATTAAAAAAATCAAGGAGAAGATACCTACATTGAAGGAAAGGCGAGATCTTCTCCTCGCGTGAATCTCAAGCGCGGTTCTGAGCTTGAGGGCCATATCGTGTTCGGTAAAAATGTGGCCGGGAGAATCCAGAAACACGTTTCTTTGGAGCGGCGGAGACCAGAGGCCGCTCTGCGCGTAGTCGAAGTCGAATTCGGAGGCGTCGTAGAATTTCGAGAGGAGTTTGTCGGAAACTGATTTGGAGACCAATTGGATTTTCTGTTGATGATGGTGATGATCGGGAGAGGTTGAGGATTCAGAGATGGACATTTTTTCTTGAGGATTTAATTGGGTTTTTATTATTATAACCCAGAAATATGCGCGGTAAGTGACTGATGAAATGCGCCAATGAATTAATGCAGTGGAAAAGTGCAAATGGTGTTTTGTTGGTTTCTGGGAATGTGGTGGGGTATGCGACAATGAAATATATATATATGTGTGTGTGTGTGTATATGTGCATATGCATAAATGTGTGTAACTATGTATGTATATGTGCAATTATAGAGTAAGTGGACGTGTAAAGCATTATTAGCTTCTAACCATTTTTGTCATACAAGTTACAACTATTGTAACCTAGATTTTATAATCATATTTGGGTTTTATGCATTTTTTTAATATAGGTGTACTATATTGAGTAAATACATAATTAATTGAATGCAGCAGAGGTCTCGGACTCTCGGATTCCCCTCCCCAATTAAAAAGAAAAATCCCTTAATTAGTCAAGAGATTATAAAATACTACTACTGTATAAAACAATGAAGTATCAAAACAACTGTTATAAAATAATATTCAAAAGTCAATGTATTTTTTTGTAGCTCTATTATTCGCTCATAATTCATATAGCGACCGGCCACTAGTCCGGCCGGCCGGTTGCGTTTAGAAATTCATACTGAGAAAATTTTTATTCATAATAATTTCGTAGCCTTTTCACAAGATTTATTTTATTTTATTTAAAAAAAATAACATTAAATTTTAAAAATCACTTCAAATAAAATTCAGACCTAAAACATTTACGATTAGGTATTGACTCACTAGCGTTATGTTTTTTTTTTTTATCAGGCAAAACACAACATACTCTCACACACACGCACCCCGAGTGACTCGAATCCCCAACCTCTTGGATCGGAGGGGAAGCGTCACACTACCGCTATGTTAATATACGATATATAAAAAATTACTTCTATGCGCGAGCATACCCATCTTTCTTCAGGCAGCAACTCTCCTTTCTTATATATAAGCAATACGTAATTATTGAGTCTTTCAATTATTATTAGTTAGGAGAATTAAAGTCCTCGTTTGGTGAAGTAGAACATGAACCATGTTGCAAACACCATATTTGGGCCCAAGAAAATAGTCTAACGCTAACTAAAATTGGAAACAATTTTGATGAGTAAATTCCATAAACACCTCAGTATTTTATGAAAATTACACAAAACATCCATATAATTCTTTAAATCGCATAAAGCACTCTTATATTTAATAAGTGTGTATGGAAAACCCATATGTTAAAGTGTATTTTTATAAAAATACACGAGTGTAGTGCGTGTTTTAGAAAAGCATATAAGGTGTTCTACTTTTATATACGTATTACAGTTTTAGAAAATACGTGGATGTTTGTGTATGTTTCAAAAAACACATAAAGCTTAGACCAACTTAGCCCTAATGTCCATTAGTGGACTGAGTATATAAACTATGCCAAAAACCAAATAGGCCCAATGCATAAAACTGGGCCGCACCAACTTAACCAATGAGAATTAAGGCCCAATTGTACTATTTAATTGAAATTGGTTGCTTCGAATTAGTCTGATTCAAGGTATGTTGCTAGCTTTCCAATGAGTAGATGTAAATAATTTCAGTCGTCAGTGTCGCTCAAAAAAAAAAAAAAAAAAGAATCTTTAGTGGTGTGGATAGTTATTTTTTTCTTTAGAATTTACAATAGTTATTATCGTAATATGAGTTCGTATTTTTTTTAAAGCAAAAGACAAAATCTAAAATTGATTTGAAAGTTGAAAGTGTACATAACAAGCAATAAAAAGTGGGACACTGCATCCCTAATGAATTATAATTGAATGTTTATTCATGTACGGAGTATTCATTAAGTGAGACCATTTGGTACTAGGTGAAGACATAAGATTCAAATAATACTTTTTTTGAATGCAAGAACAATGCTTTAGTGGTGCTTTGGAGAAAGTGGAAATGGTGATTTTTTTTTTTTAAATGATATTGTTATTTTCAGTTATTCAAAAAGGAAATAAGTGGTTTGCATGACCGGAACGTGGCGGCGCTGAGATGTCGAGACGGCGGAGTGGAGCTTCCACGTAACAAGCTCATGCATATGATGTCAGTGACATCTGATCCATTTAAATATCATATCACATTAATTCACAATTACAGCTGATATGTGTGGATTAAAAAGGTACTCTTGATATTAACTCATGAAATCAGCACACTCATTCAACAGTTTGTCTACCTCTAAAGCTAAATGAATTAGTGAATGGAAGGATCTATATCAACAAAAAAAATCTAGAGCATTATTTCAATTATATACTAATCAACTTTCTTCGACTATTAATTCAGTTTAATTTTATACTATTTGATTAGGCTTCAATTATTAAATTGGGATTTATCATTTATTTTTTTAGCATTAAATTTATCTTTATTCATTAACATGTGATTAAATTTTTGGAAAATACTTATAAAATAGAATTTTAATAGGATTTTATTAATTAGTTTAAAATTAAAATACATCATGTTTATGTATATTTACATTGAAAGAGAAAATGAGAAAACAGATCCATTTTGGTACACGATTATTAGTTTATTACCACTAAGTTGGAAACATGCAGGCCAAAATCCCTCAAATTCCTTATATTTTTAACGGTTGTTTGTTAGCTTCCATATTAAAATTTGGGTCCACATAAAATAGTGCATGAAGTTGGGTACGTGGAAATTGGAATCTCCTCTCCGCCCTACCGACACCCCATCGCCGCCACGTTCCCGCCATGCAAATATATAGCTCGAAAACATCTATAAATAAGCAGCTAGCAAATATACTCCTCCCATCATCAACACAACACACCACAACTCTCCAAATATCACTCCTCTATAATTAATTAATCAAGAGATGGGCAACCCAACAGCTCTGATCGTCCTCCTGATCGCGGCGGCGGCCGTGGCCAGCACCTCCGGCCACACGACGACGGTGGTGACGACGAGGGTGAGGGAGGATATGTGCGAGAAGGAGATGGAGCAGAAGATGCCGATGGAGCACTGCATGATGTACATGGAGAGGCAGATGAGGGGCCCGTACTACGCCGACGACTTCTTGAGAAGCGCCGTGGCCGCACGCCGCCCCATGAGGGAGGAGGAGCACCTGAACGAGTGCTGCGCAGAGCTAGGGCAGGTGAGGTCGATGTGCAGGTGCTCGGCGGTGAAACAGATGATGATGGACATGCCTCAGCTGGAGATGAAGAGGATGGCCTGCTCCCTCCCTAGTAAGTGCGGCATGGACCCCTGCGCCTGCCCCCGATACTAGAACTCAACTCAACTACTTCATGCACCATGCATGTGTACTATTACTAATAACCATAAGAATTTTAGCCCATCGGCTAAAATCTTTGCCTTTTTTCTTTTTTCTTCTAATAAAATATTTACCACGTCATCTTCTGCCCTCCTTCTCTATGTTTTGTTTCTGCCGTTTTATTTATAATATATAAAAATTAAATGGACATAATCTGAACGCCAGACAGAATATATATAAATAATATTTTAATTTATTTCATACACAGAGAGTGAGCTTGAGGTAGATGAATACAATCATGTGGGAAGTTAGCCGATGTCATGGGTTTCCACTATAATAATATGGTAAAAAAGTCAAATCTAAATGTTAGATTTTGCAATGCATCACATTCACATACAAAAGACAAAAAGTTGGGTACCATATGAGGATAAATTATGTAGGTTAGCTACTTTTATAAATTACAAATAGTTACATGCCGCATTGTGTACACCGGTGAATATGGAATTGATTCTTCTAATAATATAAATAAATATGTTAGAATCTTAATTAATTAACATGTAAGATCTATACAGTTAGAAACGATCTGCAATTGACAAATCACATTGAGACATGTATTTATTTTATTTTTTTCTATCCATATTAAAATTGTGCATAACCCACAAGTTTAAATTGCAAAAAGAAGAAAGAAATCACCACCATTTTTTTCTACTATTTTGAAACTTATACACCATTTTTTTAATTTTATTAACAAACCGTTAAAAGAAAGAACTAAATGTGCATCTTCGAATCTATTCTCTACGTTATAGATTTATTATTATCACGATAAATCTTTTTTGCTTCTATAGATGGAGATCGAAAGTGGTAGAGTTCATGTCACGTCACTTGATGGATATATATAAAACCCAAAAGGTCAACTCTACACTAATTTTTAAAAGAAAAACTAAAATTAAACTTAAAGTTTAGTTGAATTTATCTAAGTTCAGTCTCTTAAACTCTCAAAAAGATAATTGAATAAATAATACCTAAGAGATAGCAGTGCAATTAAGCACAATGAACCTATACGGTATGGTACCTACCTAGATATTGTTTAATTGATAGTTGTAGAAGTCAATGTTCGTTGGGCATTGAAAACATTAATTGAATTTTTCAAAGTATGATAAACTACCTATTTTATTTTATATTAATTGGAATGTGGGGTACATGAAGCAATAATACAAGCTAAACCATTCCATTGAAGAAAAAAAAAAAAAAAAAACGTCACATCTAATGTATTTAATATACTATTCTATTCTAAAAAGACTTATCCATCAATAGAAAAATATCGTTTCTGTAGCCTTTCTTTCAATTTGAATCAACTACCCCACCAACTGCACTTACAAAGTTACATTACAAACACTTCACTACAAATTGAAAATGGAGGTCCTTTAATCTTATACTACCTCCATCCCATTGTATTAGTCCCTTTTGCTTTTAGATTTTTCGGCACATTTTTTCACCGAAACCTAATATGAGTTTTACAATATAATTTAAAAATATTTTTTCGTTTACGGGGTACTATGACAGTATACATATTTTTAATTAAAATATAATTAATTGATAAGATGCGAAATTGACAACCTAATAATAATAGTACTATTATGTAAAAATAAAAAATCCAGAGTATAATTAATTAATGGCTGAAGTAGCTATACTTTATTAGTTATAGATAAGATCAGTAGCCGTTAGGAACAAAGACAAGATGCTAACTACAAGAGGGACATTTTAACATTATACAAAGAAAAAAGAAAAAGAAAAAGAAAAAAATCAATCAACAATAAATTAATCATTTTTTTGCACAGAAATCAGAATTAAAAATGATCACTTAATCAATTGCAGACAATTCCACTATCTACGGGCCCGCACATGGCCCTCAACCGGTTGTCGCCAAGCTACGCCGCCGCTGCTCCGCCTCCGTCTGCGCCATCCCACGGCGGAACACCGTCGAACACTCCGGCAGCTCGCCGAGATCGGCGAAAAGATCAGACTCCTCCTCCTCCTCTTCCCTCATGCTGAAAATCATCGCCATTTCCCTCTCCATACTGCTTCTCTCCTCCATTAAAACCGGGCTCTCAAGAATTATGCTGGGCCCGGATTCGAAATCAGCCAACCACCCAAATTCGCCGCCATTAACGAGAGGCCCTTCACCAATACTCGAGAATCGATTATCGGAAATAATAAATTCTTGAGATTGATTACGAACGAGAGCTCTAGGCTTTTGTTCCCCCTCTTCTTCGTCGTCCTCTTCTTCTTCCTCCTCCTCCATCTCTTCTTCCGAAACTGAGACGGCGGCGGAGGGCGGCGGAGGGCGGTTGTGGATGTTCCGAGAAGACGGCGGAGGGTGGTTGTGGTCGCAAGAATAAGTGACGATTAGCATATTCGGATCGGCTCTACTTCTCTCTACTTGCTTTCTTGCCGGGCATACCTTTGAGCTGCTGCATCTGTAATAACCCCTGCAAATTAATGGCGACCGTTGATTAATTAAACCTTTAAACACAATTAGTTATGCCTAATTAAGAGTTAATTAAGGATTACCTAGGGTATGGGGAACCTTTGATGGGCTTTTGTCCGTATTTTCTCCACGCCCAAGAATCGGACGGTGGAGCGCTGATGTGATCGCCCTTCAGCCTTAATCTTTCGATATCTTTGATCGGAACCGAAATCGTCCTTTTCCCGGCGGCGCCCCTTCTGCAAAAAATTATATTATTAATTAATTAATTAAATATATATAGAGTATTTCCCTTGTTTTCTGTGCATGCAGATTGCAGATTGCAGATTGAATTAGCCCACAAATAATTAAATTAAACCCTAATTAAGTTTTAGTTACCTTAATTTAGAGGAGGCGATCTTGGGATCTTTGGGCATGGCGGAGGAGGGAGAATCTCCGCTATTTTCCGGCGAATTATTCTCTGATGAATTGTCTGCAGATTCTCTAACGAAATGGTTGCTGATGAATCTACTACTGATGTTCATGCTTTAATTTGTGAGCTAGCAGTGAAGATCATGTATGGATTCTCTTGTGGGAGTTTGAGAGAGAGAGAGAGAGAGAGAGAAGGAAGGTGAGGATTGGGTGAAGGAGTTATTAATTATGAAAATGGGGTCGGATGATGCTACACTTGTGATATAGTGAGTAATATAATGGACGTGCGAGAAAATGTTGAAGTAATCCAAAGTTGAATATTATTTTGTTATAATGTGAAAGGGACCTTATATTGATTTATGCGAGCAATTTTTTTTATTATTTTTTATCATACAACCTTTTGTTTTTGTTATATGTGACGTACCCGGCTGATATTTATGGCTGCATACGTGGCATATATATACTTTTATACCTCTATTTAGACAGAAAATGATATAAATATGTGTATAAATTTATACTCTTTCTGTCCCATTAGAATAGACACGTTTCATTATTTTATATCTTACATATATTCAAGAAACAAACATATTCTAATGAGACGGAGAGAGTAACAAACAACGACATTAATAATTTTTATATTATGTATATTTTGAATGGTAATGTATTCATATAATTGTCTGTATTATGCAGATATATTTCTCTTACTTTGTTATTAGAAAATAATATGTGAAGGTAGAAATATATATATTTTTTTATAATTATTTGTTTTCTTAATTTTGTAAGTACATGTGATAACTACCCTCGCATGACTGACTGAGCATTTAAATGTATTTTTTAAAATTTAATTATCATAGCCATCATTTTCAGATTTTGGAAAAACAACCAAAGTCAGAAAACTCTCCCTTTATTTTATTTGTTTGAAATCGTTTCCAGTTTTTATTTTATATTGCGATTCCATTCCTCATATACATACACTAATAATTGAAGACATAATATAAATACGCTCATAATAAAAATAAATGTATAGCTAGTGAATAAAGGTATTTCCTCAACTATTCTGACATTAATTCACTAATATAAATTGGGCGGCTTAACGATATTATGGAGCCGTACACTGTACACATGCATTTAGTCTAACTCGTTTTTAATCCGATCTGTTAATTTTATTTTGTGTGCTTTGTACTCTATTTATTTAGTTTATGTATGCACGTTTATATATATGACATCAAAGGAAAACGAACTTTTTTTCGCAAAAAATAAATATGAATAAATAAATAATCCGTACGTTAATATAAGAAAAATAAATAAATTTAGACTGTTAATTTACGTACAATTAAGGATTTAGATAAGCAAATGCATTATGAGAATACATAAAATATATTTTCACGGTGATGCATTATATTACCGAATAAAATGTATTATCATGACGGTATATATATTGAATAATGCACGTAATGCATTATTTGGGGTAAAAATTAATGCACGGAACATTTAATAGATCTTGCAAGATCTCGTTTGAGCATGTACATTTTTCCTTCTCTGGCTGATTTAATAGAGTATGCACATTTCATTTTCGAACATTGCGTACCATTATTTCCTTAAGATTTGACTTTTCTATCATCATTTATTTATAGAAATACCATATTTAACCAACCTTTATTTAAACGAGTCCATTTCTTCACTAATATCACGTTTATCTAGTACTAACATTTATTAAAACTTGCATTGAAAAGAAATTTACATGTTGATGCGAGAGAGACAGAGAGGGAGTATTATTTTTCCACTGAGGGAAACTTTTTTGCGATCTCGTCCATTTTGTAAAGTACTATAAAACCCAATGTTTAAACTTATATGGCAGGTATTTAATTAATGACGTCATGAGCATTGCAATTGAAAATGCACAAGGACTGGTGTAGAGAAAGGGACGAATCATGCTTCAGTAGGAGCAGCGTAATATATAAATTAAACCCCTTGGTATCCATATACGTATATCGGTATCAAAATAGCTCATACCCATACCATGTGTTTGGTATATCAGTATATAAAAATTCAATTGATATCTTTGATATACCCATTTCCCACTTTTAACAATCCTGGATATACTATTTTCACCACCGGTATCACTCTTTCTTCACAGAAACTTTATATTTCTTTTTTGCTTCTCCTCTCCCAATTTCTTCGACGTTGCTCCAATTTTTTCAAGAACTTCACGATTTGTCGCTCATCATAAAAAATAAAAAAAATAAAAAAAACTTTTTTTTTCCAAAGTGAAAATTTGAGGTTTTTCTTCTTCCCTTGTTTCAATTTTATTTTCCCTCAATTTGAAACTGTACATTTAAATTTGCGAATCATATTTCCCTTCGTTTTGTAAATTGTTTAACGTAATGAGGTTGGAATTTTATTTTCAAGCAAATAGGTGTTTTGAGATTTCTTATTGGGATGGTGCTGCATTAATTGGTTTTTTTTTTTTTTTTGCGTAATTATTATTGTAGTAAATAGGAAATGGTAGCTAAAAGAAGAAAATTGATTTGACATGTTTTTTCCAAATGTGATGAAAATAGCTTTTTTGCTTGTGATTGCAAGTCATTTTAATGGTGTAAATTTTTTATAGCTTTTGCATAACTTACTATTATTTTTATGGATTTGTTAATGTCTTGGATTGTTTTTAGTTAAGAATTGTAAGTTTGGAACAAAGAAAAAGAACATATGAAGAAAAAAGAAGATAAAAGAAAGAAGAAATAAAGTACAAAATTAACTTATAATAATAATAATTATTATTATTATTATTATTATTAGTTAACTTTTATTAAAAAAAAAAAACAGGATTTGATATCTGATATCGGAAGATATCAATCTCATACTCTTACCTGATATCTCATACCCATAGTCTCCCATACCCATATCTGATACCTAATATACTAGTATATGGATACCAAACAGGCCCTACAGTATAATAATAGTGTGGTAATTTACAATTTGCGTGTAGTAATGAGCATATTAATCGGAACCTTTGACTATTAGAGATATAATATTAATTTCTCGATCGATCGATCCTCACCCCATCAAATGTATCCCATGTGGTAGGAAAATCGACATAATAAATGCTGAATCTTGTACCAGATTTACTACGCATTTTTTTTCTTCTTTCATTTCATATTAGTTACGCGTAAATGTCACATTTCTTGTGGTGACTTCGTTAGAACTCGTACGTTTTTAAAGTTTTGTGGACTAGTCCACAACCTTGAGTATAGATAGAGCAACTCCCACAAACAAAAAAAGAAAGAAAAAAAGAAAGAGAAAAAAGAGAACGAATAAAATTATTGCGAAGAGATCTCTAGTCTATCAGATCGAATGAGATCCTATATTGCTAAATTGTATTGCACTAACTATTACATAAATAGATTAATAACATATGGTAAAACCTAGGGTTTAGAAATTTCAAATGTTAGAGTATATATTTTCCTTATATAAATCTTAAATCCTAAATCATTAATTATGCCACATGTCAATTATTCATAAATACAATAGATATGACACATACAAATGCAATAGAAAATTCGAACTGCTATCCGATTATTTTGAAATACAATTGCATATTATATCCTAATTTTGTCGGTATAAGCTATAGTATAAATCATGTATATATGTCTGGAGAGAGCACATGAGATCCTCTATTCCTAACATGGTATACCAAATGTTCAGTAAAATCTCTATAATGTCATATTGTCAAAATCCGAAAATTATTGCTATAAGTTATTCATATATTGAGTTTTGCAAATAAAAATAATTATTTTGAAGAAAAAAGGTATTCAATAAAATTCGTGTTTTACTACACGTATATTGATAATATTGTTGCTGATTTTTTTTTATAATACTATTAAATTATCGATATTCTAGATGAACGAATGAAACGTGTTTTTATATTTGATTTTTCCCACTTTCCCCAATTCATAAAGTCATGGGCTTTGGATAACATAAATTATTTTTCTCTGACTTTTCTCCTTTCTTCCTATCCTTTTTTTTTTTTTTTGAAAGACCTTTCTTCCTATCCTAATATAACCAGTTGTTTATTTTGCATAAATATATTACTACTATTTAAATTTATTTAGACAGCGGATGCAGGTTTTACTTGTCCCGAGATGTGATTAAATACTCTTGACATATAAATATTACAGCTGTCAAAGTAAACTGGAATTTAGATCGGAGTGATCTCTGAAAATGGAGGCCCAAAACTTTTCAGGCTTAATTAGCCCGACCCAATGGGCCGATAGGCCTATCGGGCCATGGGTTAAAAAAGTCTGAGGCCCTTAAGGGATTAGAATTGAAGAATACTTTTCGTTTTCATTTATTTTTTTATTTAGAATACTTAGATGGTTTGGGCCATGTATTGGGCCACTTGTCAATTACTCTACAGGCCAATGGGCCCAAAAGGAAATGTTTCCACTGGACCCCACTTGTCTCAAGTTTGCATATTTTTTCAACTGTAAACTGTACATCCACTTTATCTGATTTGATGTTTGAGCTAAAATAGACCAATTTTTCTATTTCATCTCAACTTCAATACAACAAAGTAGTTTCCAAATTAAATACAGTATTAAAATGATAAACGAAATCTTTACTTTTTCCAACGTTTAAAATATTCAACAATTAATATGAATTGTTAGCGATGCACATTAGTGTCTATTTAAGGCATCATAACGAAACAACAAATAATGTAAAAAAAAGTACATATACGAGATTAATTAAATAGCGATTTTTTTAATATGTCCTTTTTTGTAATTTTTTTTGGTTCCAGCAACTGGGGAGGTCACTTTCTCACTTTTTATACCTCAAAATGAAAGTGGCCTTTTACATAATATCACGAGGACTTAAAATTACTCTAGCTAGGTAAAAAAAAAAAAGTAGTACTACGTACTACAGTATTAAAAATTGGAAATACATTTTGGAGTTTGTTTATGGATAACCTCGAGAATGGCGGCACTCAAGGTTGCAGCATCAACAGTGTCTTCAACAATGGCTTCCATTCCAAAAAAGTGGTTGCAAGAAACCCTAGCTTGCACTACGTTCACATTCAGTTTCTCAAATGCCTCCAAAATTGATACCAATATTTCTTCACCCTTTTTGCAAGTCACCATCACTCTTAAATATCCTTCCCCAACTTTCTCCACCTTCACTTCCTATCGTTTTCTTTATATCAGTAACATGAGAGAGAGAGAGAGAGAGAGAGAGAGAGAGAGAGAGAGAGAGAGAGAGAGAGAGAGAGAGAGAGAGAGAGAGAGAGAGAGTTGACGTACTTTGATATGGTTGATGAGGTGGTGGTACTCTCTTTTGATGGCTTCAACTTGGAGCTTCAACTTGTAGATGTAAACAAAAGCATCCATGATAATGGAGCTCCTTTTCACCTTCAAAAAAAAAATACAAAAATATCAGGACTAATAATAGATAGAAATGAAGTTTTTTGAACACAAAGCATGAGGATGTGGTGGATATACAGATTTTGATTTGGTTAGAGTTCTCAAGATGTGAAGCTTTCTGCGCAGAGCCATTCTCCTAATTTGAGTTTTGGCTGCCATCTCTCTCTCTCTCTCTCTCTAGATCACTTTTTCTTTCTCTCTCTCTTGTGTGTGTGTGTGTGTGTGTGTGGAATGGGAAAGGGAAGGAGGTGGTGGGTTTTTATATATAGAGATAAGATAGGCTAAAACTAAACTAAAAGAATGAAATGAAGTTGGGGTATAGGTTTTGGGGTCACGGAATGTAGAGATGTGTACTGACATTCAGTTTGTCATCATTCTTGAATTATTACTATTATTATGTTTAATAAATTTAAAAAGTACTGTTCCCATTTTCACTAATCAATATATAATGATTGCTACCCATCATCCCCACTTGAAACCGACGCACAATATATATATATATATACTACCTCCATCCCATATAGTTAGACTCTTTTGCTTTATTGACTTTTTCAGCACGCGTTTTCACCGAAACCTAATACGGGTTTTAAAACATAATTTTGAAGTAAATTTTTTTTACGAGATACTATGACACTTCATAGTATCTCGTAAAAAAAATTTACTTCAAAATTATGTTTTAAAACCCGTACTAGGTTTCGGTGGAAACGCGTGCCGAAAAAGTCAATAAAGCAAAAGAGTCTAATTATATGGGATGGAGGTAGTATATATATATATGTATAATAAAGGAATTAAAATATCACGAGTATTTTTTATTTTTTTTAAAAAAAGATAGACATTCTAAACACATGAGGGGGCAGCGGGCCAACCGCCAACAGAATTTTTGACAAGTTCAAGGATCATTAGATCCTTCCCCAAGGACCACTTCTGCAATTAAAATCTCATTTGTTCTTTAAAAAATATTTTTCCTTTTCTAATACTCTAGTATCTAGTTTATTTTATAATTTGCGGATTTTTTTTTTTTGAATTCATAAATAGTTAATGAATTTTTATGAAATTAATTAACTCAATTTTTGGTCCATGCCCACGATTTTCGTAGGCAACGCTGTAGATGCTCTTACTAAACCGTTCAGAAGATAACATGGCAAAATTTAATAAAATTATATACTATTTTGATATTTATTGCAATTGTGAAGAAGCGAGAGATGAATATTATAGCAGTGGAATTCGTCAGAGTTCGAATAGGATGGAATGGTTATAGGGCTATAGCCTATAGGGTCCATTAACCATTTGTAAACGTTATGATACACATTCAACTTATCTGAAATTTTTATAAATTCGATAAAAGTAGAAAAACCTTATCAGTAGGGAAAGAGGGAATTTTCCATAATAATGCAATGTAGTCAACATATTTTTTAGCCCTGCTAATCGTACGAAAATAACTATTCACAAATTGAATTTTATTTGACTTTAAACTTGCAACTGTTAGGACCTTGCGTGACTTTAATAACAAAACAGAAGAACCAGGAATAAAAAAAAACCACCAATTTTGTTTTGACATAGAAACGATGACTGAATAAAACTATTTATAGTAAATGGAGTTACTACAAAGGGAAGAAACTGAACCGACAACCGAAATCATCAGCCTTATAAAACCCTTGAATTTGATATGATCCAGATTATATATAGAACATAATGAAAATGTGAGGAGCATACAATATTCAACTTATATATAGTTAATTAATTTTAAATCCTACACCACATTGGATGCTTGTGCAGTAAAATAATTAATTGATTTTAATTTAATCCCCGATGTGAAGGTGAGAGGGAATAAGTTAGTCCAATAAAAGAAGTGTCAACGTCGCCATAATAAGTTGAAAAGTATAGAGTAGAAGTAGACGTACCTGGGCTTTTCGGCCCGTCGGGCTAGCCCTAGCCCAGCCCTAAAGTCAACGGGCTGAGCCCTAAACCGCAGGTCAACGGGTCCGAACCGAGCCCTAGACCGCGACGAAGGGCCGGGCTAGGTTCGACGTGCGAAGGAACCGCGGCCCGCCGGTTAACCGTAGGGCTGGCCCGCCGGGCTAGCCGTTGAACCGACGGGCTTATTATAGCCGTTGGGGCCCGACGGGCCGGAACCGGACCGGCGGGCCCAACGGCAGAAAACAGGGGTGTGGGTTCAGCAGTTGCTGCCTGCTGCGCAGCATGCATGCATGCAGTGGCACCAACGGCTCCTAGCCGTTTGGTTGTCATCTTCCCCCTCCTCCAAGGCTCCAACACCTTCTTCCTCCATTCCTCCTATAAATTCATGGTATATTCAAAGATCAAACACCCAATTTTAATTCTTAAGCTCTCATTATCACTCTCAAGCTCTCACTCTCATTTTAATTCTCTCAAGCTCTCAACCTCTTACTCTCTCAAGCTCTCACTTTCTCAAGCTCTCACTCTCATTCTTGAAATCTCTATTGTCACTCTTCAACTCAATCTCTATTCTCATTCTCACTTTCATAATTACACACACACATTATGTCTTCTTCCAAAGCAAACAAGGGCAAGGGCAAGCTCGTTGGTGATGAGCAAGAAGGCCGAAAATCTCAAAGGTCAAGAAGGGCGGAAGTGGCGGAGGAAATCTCAAGGCAAGTTGCCGAACGACTTCAAGCCGAAGAAGATGAGCAATTTGAGGACATGGTTAATACGATGGAAAGCCAAGGATTCGAATTTCATGGCTCGAACGACGATGAAGAGCACGAAGATGACGGGCTAAACCAATCTTCCCCAACAAATGCTTACAAGGAACCCAAGTCCGACATCTTTAAGAAACACTTTAGAAAAGTGTTGGCTCCGATACGTGAAGGCCAACCTCCTCTCTCCGATGGTCGAAAGAGATACTTGGCATATTGCAACTATTGCACGAAGCAATACAAATGGATCGAAAAGGGAGGCTATGGCACGCTCAATAGGCACATGGAGAGCACGCATCCGAGTGAGTTCGGAATGTCTACTTCTCAAACTCAAATTCGAGGTGCCACTTCATCTTCGGAGACGGGTACGCTCTATTTATTTAAATTTGATAAAGCTCGATACGAAGATGCATGTGCTAGATATTGTGCTATGGAGAAACAACCTTTTAATTATGCCGATAGAATAACATATGAAGTATCCTATAAAGAAGGTTTAGGTCTCAATGCTAGTAAAGTTGCTAGAACTCAAATGCTTAAGAGGATTAGGCGTCAATGCATGGAAAAACAAAAAGATTTGATGAAATATTTACAACGTTTGGGTCATAAAGTTTCTATTTGTGCCGATATTTGGACCGATGCATATAATAGGGCTAGTTATATGGGAATTACATGTCATTGGATTGATGCAAAATGGACTTTGCAAAAACGTTTGATTGCATTTAGGGAGTTTGAAGAGCCTCACACGGCTCAAAATATTGCTTTGATTATTATCACCGTTTTAAATGAATATGGTTTGATTAATAAGGTTTTTTCGGTTGGTTTTGATAATGCAACGGCGAACACGGCTAGTATTCCTCAACTCATTGAAGTATGTGCACCATCTTTTGATGGAAAATATTTTCATTCTAGATGCATTTGTCATATTTTGAATTTATGTGTCCAAGATGCGCTTGAGATTTTTCAAGAGTCCGTTGTTCCTATTAAAAATGCCGTTAAATATTTGCATAAATCAAAAACATTGGGGAAAAAATGGCAAAAATATTGTCGTTCAAAGAATATTGTTTATACATGTTTCAAAGCCGATGTATCTCATCGTTGGAATTCTACTTATGAGATGCTTAATAGTACGATGGAGTATAAGGGTCATTTATGTGATTTTTTTAGGAAAGAATTTTCCATGACTCAATTAGTTCTTAATGAGAGTCATTGGGATGCATGTTATGATTTATATGGATTATTGAAGGTTTTTCATATGGCTACTAAATAATTATCGGGTGTTTATTATTGTACTTCCGTTAAAGTGTTGGAACATTGCATGTATATTGCCATGTCTTTTAAGGCTTGTTTTACTAGGCCAAACTTGCAAGGTGTGATTTATTTTATGGTTCAAAAATGGCTAAAGTATTTTAGGGAGATTCCGAAAGTTTTCTTGATTGCTAAATGTTTGGATCCTAAATGGAGATATGAAGGTGTTTGTCAAATGCTACAAATTTATTATGATGCTTTTTTGCAAATGGACTTTAGTAATGTTATAATTGATGGTGAACAAATATTTTTTGATCTTCCTAATGTGCAAGATATGAAGGATGATCTACATAGGACTTTGCTAGAACTTTTTGATGAATATAGGAGAAAGTATGGTAGTAATGAAGATAATACGGAGATTTCTTCTTCTTATACTATGATGCCTTCATTTGATTTTCCCTTTGCTATGGACTCAATGGATCCTTTAGTTAGACAAATGCAAGGAATGTACCAAAATAGAACCTATGATAATCCAAGGAGCCAAGGTAATAGTGAATTGGATATATTTTTGCAAACTCGTTTTGTTTTTGGTGTTGAAGATAGTGGTCCGTCGATCGACGTGTTGAAATGGTGGTCGAAGAGAGTGGAGTACCCAATACTCTCCATGATGGCGAAGGAGTTATTTGCCGTCCCGGCATCCACCGTATCCGTTGAACAAGCCTTTAGCACCGGAGGTCTTATGCTAGATCAAAGAAGATCAACAATGAAGCCGGCAAACATTGAAGCTACCATGTTGCTTGATGATTGGTGTAGGGCCGACCTTAGAGCTCAAGAACCGGAATGGGATGATCGGAATGAGAGCGAAGATGAAGCCTTCACCGAGACAGATCGATCGGCATCGGGTGCGGAGTAGGAAACGTGGTGTTGTAAAAAGAACTACGTCGACTTTGATTCCTCTATAATTATGAGGATACGTAGGCAACTCAATTTTAGAAATTAAATTGAGCTCAAGTCTTTTATTGTTATATTTTTCCTCTTTTCAAATGTAAAATAGAGTAATTAGTGTTGTTGTGAAGAAAAAATATTTATGTAATTGTAACTTTGTAAGGTAGAAGAATTAGAAGACTACAACACAAGTGATAAGTTATAATTTTTTCACATTTATTAATACAAAGTCCTTTTGATCAAACATGGTTTTTACATGTCAATTAGGATGGAAGTTATGGATTTTAGGTGAATTGGAGCTCGAACGAGGAAGAACGGGTCGAAAATGGAATGAGAGCCGGCAAGAAACGGGCTGGCAGCGCGACCGCTTTAGAGAATGGGTCCGGTCGCGGGCCTATGCACAAACTTTGTGCTAGACCGCGCGACCCAGCGCGCGGTCGCGCCGCCCGGCCCCTTCTCGCGGTCCGCCGGTTTCAGCCCGAGCCCGCCGGTTTTTAATCGGCCCTGAACCGGCGGGCTAAAAGCCCGGCTCGGAACCGGCATCCCTACCCGCGGTTCGGGCTAGGGTCGGAGGTTTTCGAACCGGGGCCCGGCGGGCCTAGCCCTAAACCGCCGGGCCCTGAACCGTGGGCAGGTCTAAGTAGAAGTATGTTAGTATTAATTTATAGAGACCAAAAACTCATCGATGCCAGAACAGAAGCCCTTGTTTCAGACTTGGCATTGAATTGAATAGGCCCTCCTTATTTTTGGTGGTGTTTACATGCATGCATGCAAATATCAATTTTGCACTTATTGTCTCTTGGGCAACATACTTTATTTATAATTCATATATATTATTGGGGAAATAGTCAAAAATAGTCACTTTGAGATAATAAAAATAAATAGTAATCACTTGGATAAAAAAGATAAAAAAATAGTCACTCTTACCATAATACCCCCGGCTTGTACGGAATTCACGAATTTTTTGGTTCAATTCGTGAGTTACTCACAAAAAATGTCTGAATTCACGAATTTTTTGGTTCAATTCGTGAATTGCTCACAAAAAATGCCTGAATTCACGAATTTTTGGTTCAATTCATGAATTGCTCACAAAAATTGTCTGAGTTTACGAATTTTTGATTAAATTCGTGAATTCACTCAAAAAAAGCTTGAAATCACGAATCCAATTCGTGAATTAGTGCCAAAAAAGAAGCAATTCACGATTTTTTTTCGTGTATTCAACGGATTTCGTGTGATGAACCTCAATTCGTGAATTGAAGAACAAATGCTAAAAAAATAAAAATAAAAAGAGTGTTAATTGACTGTACTTGTTTGTGTGAATTGAACAAATGCTAAAAAAGAAAAGAAAAAAGAAAAGAAAAAGGAAGTTGATTTGCTGTGCGTGTGTGTATTGCTGGAAAAAAAGAATTAAATTATCAATTTCTAATAGGATTTCTAACATATCGGACGACCCAAAACATTATACTCCTCCTACTAAGTAAAATGAAGTTGATATTTTCTAAAGATTATATTAATTATAACAATTTGGATAATGAAGTTGGGTCTAAGTTAGAACAAGATTATGATATTTTCATAATATGTTTGCATTAAAAAGGAATTGATAGAAAAATAGAGAATTATGGAGGTCACGAGTGCCAATATTGGGTTGGGTGGGTCTGAATCTGAAAACTTAGATATGTATATTTGTTGAAAAGTGTTTGAGCAGTGTCTGCGAATAAATCACATGCCCTGACAATTGAATTAATCACTGCCTACTTCTGCCTCTCTCTCTCTCTCGCTGCTGTCTTATCTGCCTCGATTATTATATTTTCATCTCCACCTTTTCTTAATAATAATAATAATAATAATAATAATAATAATAATAATAATAATTCACATGAAATCTCCCACTCTATAATTTGTGTCTTGTTCTACAATTATAGATCGATTAATTATAAGTAATTTTATAGTCAATCCATGTATGAAATTCATACTTTAGTAACTCAATGTGGGTTTTCATGTTCTCATCAATACGGAGTAATTAGTATTTTATTATTTTCTGACCTACATATATCTTCCTTTCTCTTAAACCCTTGAAATTCGAATGGCGTGGTATTTTTTTATTTTTTTCCCCCTTGTACTCTTGTGTAGAGTGAGATATTATAGCATTCCAAACCACATCAAATAATTTAAAATTTTAAAAATACGTACGGAAGGGAAAATAATCGAATACATTGCAGGGAGATTTTCTGGTTATTTCTGAACCGATTTATATTTATCAATGACGCTCAATTTATTTAAATAAAAAGAAAGAAAATGTAGAATCTCTGTGAAATGGCTGGTCTGTTGTTCTTGGAAGTATTCAATATTTTGGAATATTATCTGAAATATATTCTTTTGACGAGTGTTTTAGACTAGATATATATATTAATTAGTTTACCAAAGCAAAGTCAAATAAATGGGATAAAAAAAAAATAATAATCAAAGAGGCCGTGAGAAAAGAATATTACCAAAGAAATATAATTATTAGTATATTGTACACAAAGCACACAAATATATCGATCTTTTGTCAGATAAATTCTTGAAGAATTTGATAAAATGTGATCTTCGACCTCGACCTCGAGAGACAAAAAAAGTGAAGGATTCTCTGTTTTTCCGAAAGATATGTGAAACGATTGATCGAGAAATGTAGACTTTTTTTTAAACAAATTAGTTAAAAAATTTCTTGTGCTATACAAATTAGTTACTTCGAATTTGGTGATGATTAGTGAGATTTTGAATCTTAGAATTATGGTTGTTGATTTCTTTTAAAAAAAACTAGTGTTGCGCACGTGCGTTACACACATGATATGAATTGTAAAGAGTAATAGAATAAATAAATAAAAGTTAAAATTATATATTTTTCTCTCACACCATTATTGAACAAAGATTTAATTCTCATGATTTTGGAAACCTAAAATAATCTCGTTCAAAAAATGAAAATAAAAAAAACCTATACTTTTGGTATATTTTATTTAAATTCATAGTAGTAATCTAAATAATTAATAATTACTATGTTCCTTAAATAATTTAATATTATATTTCTTTGAAAAAAAATGATACATCAAAAAGTTAAGCAATAAGTAATGATTACAGTAAATTTATTGATCAATAGTTTTAAATTTAACTTAGTATTATTTCACAAAAGTTCAATTAATAATTTGTGGCATTATATCCAGTTAAATTTTCTATTGTCACAATAAAATTTAAAACAAATTATCAATATAATTGAAAAAGTAAACAAATAACATATGAATATAACAAAATAAAGAAATTTATAGAAGAATCTAATGCAAAAATAGATATATTAGCAAATAATATAACATATTTATAATTTACAATACATTTGTTGCCAAATTCATTGGACAATTAAAAAATATTTAAAATAAATAATATTTAAGAAACCATTGGACAATTGACTGATACTTTTGGAGGAAAAATGACATTAATGTAATTCTTATCAACTATTTAACTTTTTTATATATTGTATAGATTGTCTTTTGACTCAATTGTACGTTGCGTTTTGATCCAAGTATTTGAAACAATTAGAATAAAAAAATCATCAAAAAAAATTGAATATGTGAAAACTCGTCTCACTCCATTTCCCTATTCTCCGTACACCCATGTCTGACCAAATAGTTCTATTTTCACACTACATACTGAATAAATTCAAAGTAAGCGTACAAAATAAATTCCAGATAAAATACTGAAATACTCCGCAAAATTCCTTATCAAATAAAGTATGTGTAGGTTAATTATTAAAAAAAAAATCACCAACTTCGACACTTTTACAAATTATAAACACAATTTTTAAATCTTAACGAATAAAATCACAAATTAAACTTTTATTTTTTTCCTCTGAATTTCGTTACACCATTAATCTGGCGTACTCTATATCGTTTTAACGTATGTACTGGTAAGGAAAAGACAACTGAAAACTGAAAATTGATAATGAATGAAGAAAACAAAAATAGAGGCCAAAGCCAAAGGAGCAGAAAAACAAAATTTGGTGGAAGAAGTTTGACGAGATCTCATCTCTTCCTTCAATTATTTTACTAATTGAATTGAAATTGTTTAGAGAGAGGAGGCATGCTTGAAAATGGCAGTAGCAGAGAACAGAGTAGGGTACAAAACAGAAAAGCAGTGAAAACAAATTGGAATTTAGTAGCTACATACCTCCTTGAATCACTCTTTCAATATTTTGTATCTTTCTATAATATGTTTGGCCCCATTTTTGAGGTGGGCTTTTAGGTCACTTTCTGTCTATTCATTCTTCTCATATTTCAATGTTTATGCTGCTAATTGAGCAAATTCGAATATACAAACGTTAATACAACAAACGGGTAATCGCAGCCTTACACGTGTCCTAGGTGAAAAGTGATATATTTTGCTAATTAAAATAAATCATAATTGAAGAACGGTGGTTTTGCTCTGAGATGGTTTTCAAAATTGTGTACTTTTCTGAATAAGTGGGTCCCAGCTGCCTTTTCCCAAAGACTATTTTATTCTTATTTTAGGTTCAAATAAAATATCGTCATTCATTTTCTATGTTCCATTTAATACTACATGATTTAGATTATTAACCCATCATTTGTTGAAAAAAAAAGAAGCGGAAATTCATTATTGTTTGAAGTTCATAAATTTTTTCTTCAAAAATAAATAAGAAACAAACTTCAAATATTTCTCGAAATTCAGACTCATATTTATGAGTTAATGAGGAGAGCGACGAAAATACACTAATCCAAATCCATTAATTTCGATATACGGAGTATAATAGATCACTTTTTTCTGGCACGAAAAATAGACATATTTTTTATTAGTAATGAGATTTATATATGTATTATATATATTGTTTTAGAATTTTAGAATTATAATTTATTTTTAAATTAAAAAAATCAAACTATATTTTTTAATTGATCATTAAGTTTGATGAATTAGTAGACCTTAATCGGCACAATGAACACATCTTATTACTCACTAATTGGACTAAGTATTTCTATATTGGGATATGTTCCATCAAAATTGAATATATATCTGTATAAATGAGATGAATGAAGTATTAGGAAACCATGAAAAAATTCGATACAATTTTCGTGCAATTTTTTAATGAAAGTTTAGGTATTTTATAAAATTGTTCATAAAAGAGGAGGATAAAATCTTGAATTGCCCCAATATAAATATCTTATTTTCTTAATTGGAAAAAATAAAATCATGTTTCAAAAAGTGTGTATCTTACTACTATCACTTCTTTTATACTACTACAATTTACAACTATTTTATCCTCGCATCAAAAACAAGAGCAATGCTCCTCTACACCACCGATAATCTAGTTTGAATTAGCCACTAATCGAGAAATAATGGGTGAGGCGGGAAAGAAATTACTCGGAGAATGGCTAATCGGAGTAGCGAATTATCGATGTTCAAGTCTATTGTTGTTGTTGTTTTTACAACAAGCGATTATATAGTTTGAAGAATGGCTAATCGGAGAAGGGAATTATCGATTTTCGAGGCAATTAGCCCTTTTTTAGTGAATATGTATTTTGAATACTTGATTAGCGACAACGAGGGGTTTATTGCTAGAATAGCCACTAATCGAGAGATAATGGGTGAGGCGGGAAGGAATTACTTGAGAATGGCTAATCGGAGTAGCGAATTATCAATTTTCGAGGCGATTAACGCTCAATTATTATTATTATTATTATTATTATTATTATTATTATTATTATTATTATTATTATTATTATTATTATTATTATTATTATTATTATTATTATTATTATTATTATTACCACAAGCGATTGTATTATTAAGCGCTAACCCGGATCGACCTTCGACTACTTTACTTCTCGTTTCACTTATTATCAGAGGATTTAACGATTATGATTTTAAGTAGAGGTTGATTTTCGATCCCAAATTAGTGGATTAGTCGTAATACAAAAGTAATTTCGCTCGATTAGTCACTAATCAAGTTGAATCGGTATAAATCATCCTATAATTAGTGAAACGGGAAGGAAACTATTTGAAGAATTGACCCCAGATTAGTGGATTAGTCATAATACAAAAGTAATTTGCTCGATTATTCACTAATCGAGTTAAATCGGTATAAATCCTCGGATAATTAGTGAAACATGAACGTAACTATCTAAAAAATCGGTCCTGGATTAATGGATTAATCGTAATATGAAAGTAATTTCGCTCAATTAGTCATTAATCGAGTTGAATCGGTATAAATCATCCAATAATTAGTGAAACGGGAAGGAAATTATTCAAAGAATCGATCCTGGGCTAGTGGATTAGTCGTAATACAAAAGTAATTTCGTTTGATTAGTCAATAGTCGAGTCGAGTCGGTATAAATCATCCGATAATTAGTGAAACAGGAAGGAAATTATTCGAATAATCGATCCCGGGACTAGTGGATTAGTTGTAATACAAAAGTAATTTCATTCGATTAGTCACTAGTCGAGTCGAGTCGGTATAAATCATCCGATAATTAGTGAAACAGGAAGGAAGTTATTCGAATAATCGATCCCGGGACTAGTGGATTAGTCGTAATACAAAAATAATTTCGTTCGATTAGTCACTAGTCGAGTTGAGTCGGTATAAATCATCCGATAATTAGTGAAATGAGAAGAAAAATATTTGAGGAATCAATCCTGAATTGGTGGATTAGTCAAAATACAAAAGCATATTCGCTCGATTAGTCACTAATCGAGTTGAATCTGTATAAATCCTCCGGTAATTAGTGAAATGGGAAGGAATTATCCGAAGAATCAGTCCCAGACTAATGCATTAGTCGTAATACAAAAGTATTTTCGCTCGATGAGTTACTAATTGAATTGAATCGGTATAAATTCTCGGATAATTAGTTAAACAGAAATGTAACAATTCGAAGGATCAATCCCGGATTGGTGGATTAGTCGTAATACAAAAGTAATTTCGCTCAATTAGTCACTAATCAAGTTTAATTAGTATAAATCATACAATAATTAGTTGCTCGAAGATTGTCTGAAACATATTTGAAGAGAAGAGTCAAAGAAACAATACAGATCGCAACCCCATTAAATTTATTTCAATCTATAATATTTTGAATTTGTACACAATTTTATATTTATTTATTAAATATAGTACTCCATCTGTCTTCATTTACTGACATTCTTACTATATTGGGACATCCTCCATTTACTAAACCTTCCCATTTTGGGTCGTAGACCCTACAATCATTTTAACACTTTAACACTTTATCATTCTACTTTTTAACACTTTAACACTTTAATACTATTAAAAAAATTAGATGGACCCATAATTATACCACTTTAACACTTTAACACATTAATTTATTACTATATCATCAAAATGTAAAATGTGCCCAGAATTTTGGTTCACTAAATGTATGACGAGTGGAGTATAATATTTGTATTTACATTTATATTTATATAATTATATTGGTAATATCTAAATGATTATAATTTATTCATTTTAAATTTATTTTTTACATACAATATGTTAAATTGTTAATTTACACATTTTCTGGTGCTCTTTAATTTGGAAATGCATATTGCATACGTTCCTAGTTTTAGTTTACATTAAAATTTGCAATAAGATTAATAAGGGAAAAAAAGAAGAAGCAGATAAAGTACGGAGATAATAAAAGAGAGAGGGAAAAGAGGTTGATAGAGGGGATGATTTGACTGGCAATGTCAAAAAAGTGAGACATTGACAAAACCGGCTGAATAAGTGAAAACCATTAACTGTAGCAAATTTTTAAAATAAAGCCATGATAAATTAATTACACGTGGAGGGATGGGATTGTTCGTGTGTTTTACAAACGTTTGTATATCGCACGTCCCTGCTAATTGCTAAGTGCTAACCCTCTCATCATCTCATCCCTCTCCCTTCTCTCTTACTGATGATTTCTTACTTATGTTATAAATTTGTGAATTTATTTAAAGTTGTGGATCTCATTCGAGGTAAATGCTATTTATTTCTTGTTATTTTTCTGGAACAATTTCAAATGAAATTAAAACTACTAAGGCTGCCCAAATCACACTCTAAAAAACAGTTTAAAATTAGAGCCAGCACAATAATTGTGTTACAGTGATACAGTAGTTAACAATAGGGGTGTTCACAGTTTGGTTAAAACCGTAAACCAAATCAGACCAAACCGTATTATATGGTTTGGTTTGGTTTATGGTTTGAAAAAAAATGGTTTGGTTATTTATTTTTAAAAATTATGGTTTACGGTTTAAGTTTGGTTTTTATAAATATGTAAACCAAACCAAACCGTAAACCGTAAAACCGTAATATAATGATAATAAATATTAGTATCAATTATTATTTTTGACATATTACATTGTCTTTTATTCTACCACCATTGAATGTTGTAAAATATTAATTAAAATAAATAAGCTAATACAATTTAATCTATTTTTTTATACATAGAATAATACTTCCAAGTTCCAACTATTTAGAGGCTCTCTTTTTACGCTATTAGATATATTTTCTAAATTTTAGTTAAATTCTTAATTTTTTACTTTTGTATGTAAATGTTAGATTGTAGTTCATGATTTTCGTTATGTAATGAACCTTTTTTTATTGTCAATTTTGATTTCATAAAACAATATATTTTATTTTACTATTTGAAATTTAAGTTCAAACATATTTTAAATAAAAAAAAAGCAGATGGAAAATATTTAAAAACCGCAAACCGAACCGCACCAAACCGCATTAATATGGTTTGGTTTGGGTTGGTTTTAGTGTTAGTATGGTTTGGTTTGGTTTCAAAAAATTACCAAACCGTATTTCATAATTTGGTTTGGTTTAAACATCAAACCGCACCAAACCGGACCGTGTACACTCCTAGTTAACAATATAACTATAAATGAATAGAGAAATGATTTAATTATATAGATGAGCTCAGCTCATCATGCTAAACTAGCATTAGGGTCAAGAAGGAATTTGTTGGGCTTTATTAATGAATATGGGCCCATCATCTTATTTTTAACTCTTTGAACTTACAAAGGCGAATCTAGGGAAACCTTGTACACTTCAACAACAAAAAAGAGCACTTCTTTTATTTTCTTTTATTTTTGATTTTGTTATGTTTTACTCAACTTCTTCTTCTACTTTTCTTTTTTACTTTATCCCGGTAGAAAAACAGTTTATTCCTCAGAACTGTGAACCTTAGAATATGCTAGAAATATCCATGCAGTTGATAAAAATGCTCATTTTTCTCAATTCACCTCTAAATAGACTCAAGAACTGCATACTACTCATCAAAAACAGCAAAAAGTTTTTTGAAAAAAATACAATAAGTATGGATGCATTATAGGGCATTTACTCCTTTCAGTAGGACATTAAGACAACGTTTGGCTAAGCTTATAAGCTCCTTAAAACAACTTATAAACTATTTAAGAACTTATAAGCTCCTTTTTTTTTTTTTTATCCGGTCGGAAAATAACTTATAAGCTCTATAAAAGTGTTTTGCAGAATAAGCTCTTTAAGAGGCTTATAAGCTCCAAAAATAAGCTATAAGAACTTATAAGCTCATTCAACCTAACTTATTTTTACATCTTATAAGCTCTTTGAAAATCTTATAAACTCATATATAGTAAAACCGTTTCAAATAAGCTTAACCAAACACCCTAAATGGTAAATTTCAATTTATATTTGCAGAGCTCACTGCCAAAGGAGTTTTGCCCGGTAATTCTGCCCAAGCTATTACATTTACAATTTTAGATACTTATCAGCCTACATGCGTAAAAAAAAGAGAGAGATTATTCCTATCTATAATGTGAGACAATATTGAGATATTTATATAAAAAATATTGATATATATAAATGATGATATTTACCAAACTAAGTATATTGCCTTTAAATATTTAAACTAAGTATATTGCCTTTAATATTGTCGGATTGCATAGGTTTAATGATCTTTTCTAGCTCTATTCCGCCGAAGAATATGAGAGAAATTCAATCATTTTGTTGTCACTTTTCACCGCGCCGGTCTTGAACTCACGAAACTATATATATTCACAAACAGATGACAAATTGAATTCGTGAATTTTTCGATCTCGATTTCATGAAATCACAATTTAATTTCTTCTACATAGAAGAATCCATAAAATGCTAAAAGTTATCACCTCAAGAAAATTTTCAAAATGTAGGGGATAATACAGAAAAACGAACAAAAACGGATTCTTTGAAAGGCGTGAAAACACTTTCAGATCGAATCAATTCGACGGTTCTATCGAATTATTCAATCGGATACAATTCAGAGATTCGAACTTTAGTATGTGATGTTTGAGCGAGTACAGAACCGAAAAGAAATCGAGAAGATGATCAGCGCTCATCCGAGAAACTAATTAGAATCAGTTTTAATACCGTTTGCAATTTTTCAAAATTGTAAAATAGTCCCTCGAAATTCCGGAAATTAAATTTTCGATGAATTTCTTACACAACAATTTAATCGGAAATAAAAAATTTCCAAGCTGACCTGGAGGTCAGCTCGACCCCAGCCAGGGGCTCTGCCCCTTGGACCCCGCTATCGGGGGCGCTGCCCCCGAACCCCCGTCCTTTAGGGCTTCGCCCCTAAAGTCATAATAAATTCATATAAGCGTGCACTCCACACCACCAATCTTATATGATGTATTATTATGACGATACTGATCAAACAAGTCAATCCAATTACACTAAAATATCCAACACAAAATCACACGAAAACATTTTAATGTTAATGTATAATATACAGAAAAGTGACAGTAGAAAATTCTTTCTTTTCCTTCTTTGTTCGCCCCTTCGCTTCAATACCACAGAAAAGTGACAGTAGAAAAATTCTTTCTTTTCCTTCTTTGTTCGCCCCTTCGCTTCAATACCGTTTATTCCTGCTCAGAATTCTCATAATAAGAATACGCCACAAATATTCCTGTAGATTGAGGGGGGAGAAAGGCTCAATTTTCGACTGAAGTGAGCTATAAATAGATGAAAAAAATCGCACTGTTAATCATCAAGTTCTGCAGTTCAAGAAAAGCATGAGTGTGGATGCATTATAGGGCGAATACTCTTTTGGCAGCAGAGCAGTAATTAATATTTGAATGCAAATTGTTTTTTTTACTGACCTTACTGCCAAAGGAGATTTGCCCAGTAATTCTACCCACTCCACTCTATCATTAATGCGAGGTAATTAAGTGTTATTTAGTTACTCTATTGTATACACCAACTTATGTATTTTTATTTCTTGTGTAGCTAGGGTTAGTTATTTCTTAAATATTGGTACAAACATACAAGCAAAGTACATTTTTAAGAACATGCATGTTCATGTACAGTACTTGCGTACAAGTATAGATATGTGCATGCATGGTGATAATAAATTATTCTAACCGGTCATAACCCCAAATATAGTATTTTCTACTTTCATCATTAATTTATTTAATGTATTATATAATTTGGAGAAACGTGCGTGTCCGAGTTGCCACATATATACCAATAGAAGGCTACTTTATTGGAAATGTGGGAACCAAATTTTGGGATATTCCTTAGGAATTTTGAAATTGTTCCGTCCGTATATTCGGAGGCTATTCTTGCAGAGAAATTATGGATCATAAACTTCGTAGTGAGAGTGTTGGAGATATAGGAATATATGCCCGGGAAAAGGAAGGGTGTGAGATTTAACTCAAGGACGCTAGTACGGAAAAAAACTCGTTATTAAGTGAGTCCGGTTTGAGATTGACGGTATCGTTGGTGTGTGAACCGGTTCGTCAAATGATCTAATGTGAAAATATAAAATTAATTATTGACAAAATACAACTTATATACCTATACCTACAGTATAAAGTCTCTACTATTTAGCAAACTTTAGGGAGCATGAGTCTACGCCCGCTAAAAATAAAGATATTATAAAAATGGAGGTGCGAGGAATCGAACCCTGTACCGTTTGACAGCATATCAACTGCTCTACCAATTGAGCTACACCCCCACAATTTAGTGAAATTTCTTAATTATTAAATTTGAATTTACGGCCCGTTAAAATCATATTATAAATCTATTATTATTATTATAATAGAGCCAATTTTTACAACTTTTATTTTACCTAATGTACCCCCATTCTAAATCTATAATTTTATTTCTCCGCTCTTATTTATTTTCTGAATTTTTTAAGAACATTATTCATCTCCCATGGAATCTATTGCTTCTTACGTGCTAAATTCGTAAAACTCACAATAATAAATATGATATAAATAGTGAAATATTACTCACTCCGTCCCATTGAAGTAATCATTTTTCCTAAATATATGTGAGGTATAAAATAATAAAATGAGACTAATTCAATGGAGCGGAAGTAGTACAAAATATATATTATTTTTAACATTTTTTTCAAAATTAATAAAAAAAAATCGTAATCTCTGCTAGTATTGTAAAAATTGGAAATACATTTTGGAGTTTGTTTATGGATAACCTCGAGAATGGCGGCACTCAAGGTTGCAGCATCAACAGTGTCTTCAACAATGGCTTCCATTCCAAAAAAGTGGTTGCAAGAAACCCTAGCTTGCACTACGTTCACATTCAGTTTCTCAAATGCCTCCAAAATTGATACCAATATTTCTTCGCCCTTTTTGCAAGTCACCGTCACTCTTAAATATCCTTCCCCAACCTTCTCCACCTTCACTTCCTATCGTTTTTTTTTTTATATCAGTAACATGAGAGAGAGAGAGAGAGAGAGTTGACGTACTTTGATATGGTTGATGAGGTGGTGGTACTCTCTTTTGATGGCTTCAACTTGGAGCTTCAACTTGTAGATGTAAACAAAAGCATCCATGATAATGGAGCTCCTTTTCACCTTAAAAAAAATAAAAATAAATATTAGGACTAATAATAGATAGAAATGAAGTTTTATGAACACAAAGCATGAGGATGTGGTGGATATACAGATTTTGATTTGGTTAGAGTTCTCAAGATGTGAAGCTTTCTGCGCAGAGCCATTCTCCTAATTTGCGTTTTGGCTGCCATCTCTCTCTCTCTCTCTAGATCTCTTTTTCTTTCTCTCTCTTTTGTGTGTGTGTGTGTGTGTGTGGAATGGGAAAGGGAAGGAGGTGGTGGGTTTTTATATATAGAGATAAGAGAGGCTAAAACTAAACTAAAAGAATGAAATGAAGTTGGGGTATAGGTTTTGGGGTCACGGAATGTAGAGATGTGTACTGACATTCAGTTTGTCATCATTCTTGAATTATTACTATTATTATGTTTAAGGGCGGAAATTAAAAATACCCATTTTGAAAAATTAGATTAACAAAATACCCATTCTCAATTTATATCTACAAAAAATACCTAATTTATTAAAATAATAGTATGGGGCCCACTTTTTTCACATGGAAGTCTGCAAAGGCTGGACTTCTTTATCGATGGGTGAATTTTTTTGTTTTTTTGTTGTATTTGACTTGACCGAATTAAAAAAAAAAAAAAACAGAATGAAAATTGGTCATTGGTTATTATTATTATTTTTTGGCCCAAGCCTTTCACGGTTTCTTCTCTCTCGCCCCTCTCACGATTCAAGAACCGTAAATTTCTTTTTCAACCGTGAGACTCAATCTCTCTCACTCTCACGATTCAACAAACCGTGAACCCTAGCCCCCAATTTTTTTTTCAACCGTGAGATAGAGAGAAAAGAAGACAAAACTATGGCCAATTCCAATTCGGGTTCCGAAGATGAAGGAGTCCAAGTCCCGGCTCAAGTACGTCGTGTTCCGACGATGGAAGAACGTCGAAACCTTCCTCATCCGCATCCTCCGGTAATTTTTCTAATTTTCTTCTTCTCTTCTTTGTTATTTGTTATTTAAAAAGTAATTGAATTTTTAGTATTTTTTAGTTTCTTAAATGAATTCGTATGTAATGATTTAATGATTTTATATTTTCTTGAATAGAATTATAAATTATAATGTGTATAAAATGCATTAATATTTCGATTTGTATGCAAGAAATCTGGATTTATTGGGATTTATTGGGTAAATCATGAATTCGAAATCTTAAATATATATGGATTTATCTGCGAATTATATACATATTTCACGGTTTGAAGTAAATTGAAACCATGTCCTCACGGTTTGAATGAGTATTTAACCGTGTAATTGATGACTCATCATGATTCACGGTTTCTATTTAAAACAAACCGTGTTCTCACGGTTTGATTTAAGAAGAAACCGTGAAATTTGTTGAGTCATCAAACTTCACGGTTTAAATTAAATCAAACCGTGAAGTCACGGTTTGTTTTAAATAGAAACCGTGAAATTACTGAAATTAAACCGTGGGCACACAGTTTTGTTTAATTTCATACTATTGCGTTTAATTGCAGAGAAGATTGTAAAATTTGATACTTCACTAAATTGATGAATCATTTTGATCTATTATGTTGCAGCCTAGGTATACATGGTACAGGCCTCGTATGCAAGGATTCCCCGGTGAAATAAATAGTTACAACAGAATCAATGTACTTCAAGGCGTAATGTATCATTTAATACGCATTGGTGGACAGGATCTATTGGGACGATTTGCCAACGAATCTCCATTTGGAAAGGTTCTCGCGCTTAGGAAGGTCGGGAATGCCAAGCGTGCCTTGCACGAGTTATTGGCTAGGGAGTTGTGGAGGGGTGAAGAACACGAATTCGAGAGGTTGTTCCACGTAGGTGGACGGGATATTCGGTTTGGGCCTCAAGAATTATGCCTTGTGACTGGATTATGCTTCGGCCCTACGACCTTTAATCCCCACGGTCGCAATCATGTCATCCCACAGTCGAGCCTCTTTCATACTTATTTCAGCGGACGTCAGGTGCAAGTCAAAGAGCTCTTGAATCATTTCAAAGATGCTTCAATCGTCATAGGGACTCCGGATCAATACTTGAGCGCCGCCAACCTCATTGTCTACTACTACGTGCTACTAAGTCGTGACCCTGACAGACATGTTGATGATTGGGTATGGACATTAGTAGAGGATCCACAACGATGGGCGGAATTTCCGTGGGGATCATGGTCATTCCAGATCATGTGCCACCAGCTCGGAGTGGCGAAGAAGGACCCCACAGAAATAGGAGGGCAAAAAAATAGGGGAGCCTACCATCTCTACGGGCCCGTGTGGACGATGTTTATTTGGGCCGTCGAGGCCATTCCTGCTTTAGGGCAAGCAATTGGGGTTCGTCGCAACGAGCACCTCATGCCACAACTTCGGAGATGGGAACTTGGGTCGTCGAATGCCGACTTCGTTGATTTCTTTGACAATCCAGAGGTATATACTCTCTTTTTGCTCTTTTACTGCATTAATTAATTATGTTAATCATTTAAAATAATATTTATGGATTATTTAGTTTATCAATAATTAAAGTAAGTAAATGTTTTTAGTACATGTTATTAATTAATGATTAGTTAATTACTCATAATAATACTGATTTCATAATAATTGTTTGGATTCGAATTTATAATAATTGTTTGTTTGTATTCGAATTTAATTTAAAATTTGTTTTTTTTTATTTGAATGGTGAAATAGTTTTTCCACGGTTTGATCTTATATTAAACCGTGAATACACGGTTACATTTAGTTTAAACCGTGAAAAAGTGATTTTTCACGGTTTGATCTATATTGAAACCGTGAATTCACGGTTTAATTTAACTTCGAACCGTGTAACATGCTTTAAGTTAAAAAAATAGCTATTTCAGATAGGTGAAGATTGGAAAATTGATAATGGTAATGGTTATGCATTTTTTTTTTATGCAGCTCGAAGTCAACCCCACACTCGAACCTGATGAAGAGGAACGGACCTCCTATTACTTTCAGTCCCTATTCGAGTGCCAAGACCCGTTACAAGTTCGGTTTAACCCGAATACACGCCATTCGTGGAAAAAAGCGCCTCCGGAGCAGAGGCAAACAAAGGATGCGAGAGATATGGCTCGAGTGATTGATAAGTTGAGGTGCCGTGATTCGAGGCAAGTAGGCCAGCCCCAACGTCGCCATCCTCGTGCCACCCGGGCAAATTCAGAGGGTGGAGCACCTATCCCGACCTTCACGGCTCGTGCGAGTACGTCGAAGAGGCCGAGGGTGAACAGTTCACCCCCCGATAGGTCCTCAGGTGTCGTATGCTGCGTACACGGGGATCCGTGCCCTCGAGGATGTGATAACGACGCGTGGGCCGACAAGGTAATGGAACGCCTGGCTCGGGATACGTCGGAGACTGGCGTCATGGCTCGTATCGCCAAGTTCATGGCAGGGCACCTGAAGGGGATCTTCGGGAAGTCGTCATCTTCCTCGAGCCATGGCATGCATTCTCGTCGTCGAGAACCATCACAGGGCAGCCACGTCCCCTTGGCAGGCCAACATTTAGTTGACGGGGGCCACGCAGCTCGTTACGATGATGACGGTGGCCACATTGAACAGAGGGCACCTAGCCACGTCCCCTTGGCAGGCCGACATTCAGTTGACGGGGGCCACATTGAGCAGAGGGCACCTAGCCACGTCCCCTTGGCAGGCCGACATTCAGTTGACGGGGCTTACGCAGCTCGTTACGACGATGACGGGGGCCACATTGAGCAGAGGTCACCTACCCCCGAGGCCGCTCCGGGTTTCGAGCACATGTTCGGGTTTTTTACAGAGCCAGTAGGGCAGAGCTCAAGGACGCCTCCATTTCGAGAGGCTGAGGTCGAGGATGCGGAGTCATCGCACTCGTCTTTTATCAGGGACCTGGAGAAGATGCCCCTGATGGATTGGGTACATCCTGTACTGCAGCCAGTGCTTGCCCATCAACCGGTGATTCCAGGCTCCGATACTCTGCAGGGGGGTGACTACAGTGACGCGGATTCAGATATTGCAGGAGTGACGCCTGTGCGTCGGGTCCGTGTTGGGCGGCGGACCGTGAGGCCATCGGCGTCGTTACAGAGCCCCTTTGTCCCGAATATTCCGACACCGTATTGCGGTATGACGATCAAACAGCTGTATCACGAATTCAGACTCAGTGGGCCGAATGCCTGCGTCTGGAACCTGCAGGACCCGCCTTTTCAGATGAACCAGTCTTTGTTTGATGAGATCGAACACCCTCATATTCAGTTCTCAGCCGAGGTTAGAACGATCCTTACTTTATATTATTATTAATTATGATACGCAGTCTAATTTTTTTTTTCATTAATACTCTGTGTGGATTATAGATCATGGACCTGTATACTGTTTATTGGTGGAGTCGACTCCAAGACGGACTTTCTTTGTGTCCGTCTCTAAATGACAGACGGACTGTTCTCCTTGGAATGGGCGTATATGTGAGTTTTTTAATACATTTTAAATGAATATATTTTTTTATTTTATTTTTTTCTTTAATCTCTAAATTAAGATATTTATTGACAGTACGACTTGAGGAGGGCCCTGATGGATTTTCACAAGGGAGATCAAACGGCAATGACAAAGTCGAATCTAAAGTATCGTGATTACAAGTTGTCCGATGATCTCGGGAATTGGTTTCACGGCGTTGGCTCGTACGATGTTTGGATGAACGCAACTTGTGTAAGTTTATTCATTTGAACTTTGAGTTTTTATTACGTATTATTATTAGTGCTTAAATGCATTATACTAATTATTAGTGATTAAATGCATTATTAGTGCTTAAATGCATTATACTAACGTGAGTAGTGGGATTAATATCAAAATCTTGTGTTGATTTTTTTTTTTATGAAGCAAACTGTGTGGATGTAGTTAAAAAAATATAAATATGTTGATCTTTTATTTTGATTTTGAGTCACTAATTCTAATATGAACTTGTTTCCCATTTGTCATGTGTTGTTTTAATTTGCAGTTTGTGTTTATTTGCCACGTTTCCACCGATCACTGGGTTATTTGCCGAGTACTGACTGATGAGTGGACGATGGAGGTATACGACTCACTTCTACATACGCTCCCTAATGCACGAGACAGAATGCATCGGTTGGTCCAGCTCTACCCGATCCAGAAACTGTGGCCCAGAGTGTTGCAAAAGGTTGGATATTGCCGATGTTGATCTTTGTGATTGTACCTGGATTTGTCTTCTTCAGCATTGCGAGGTAGCCCGGCAACATCTTGTACGAAGCTTCGTACTCGCCATAAATCATCTGAATTGCGCGGTTTCGCCCCCTCAAGGCGACATCGTACGTGATGTCGACACCGAAAACTTCCTTTAGCTCATTCATTATGATCTTTGGCTTGATTATTTCCTGATCACGTAGAATTCGCTTCGCAAAGTATGCCCCAATGACTGTAGAACGGAGCTTCCTTTTCTTCAGACCCATTATTTCATGATTGCACGTGTGATCGCCACAAAACTTGTTCACTAAAAAATGGCCGCCTCCGCTGGCGGTGGCGTGTAACTTGAAGGGGCATTGCTTCGATGCTTTGCATTTCAAATATAGTCTTCCACTATCCGACCTCTCTACCTTTGATTCCGCACTCTTCTCCAAATTCCACAGACCGGCTGCAATCGTGAGTTCATCCTTTGTATCGTACATGGCGTTAACAGCAAGCCCTTCAACAATCAGACTAACCTCACCCGCATATACTGCAGAGTTTTCAGGTTGGATAGGGACCATGGGGACTATCCAATTACTCGGATGCGTTGTATCGATATCCTCATCAGCATCGTCATCGTGCGGACTTGGATACATCAATCGTAATAATTTTTCCATCCCGCCTTCGTCCAGTATCCACGCTGTGTACTCAACAAACAAGGACCTATTCAGCCGCCTTTCAGAATTGTCTCCGGCTCTGTCGCTCTCGGTGCTCTGAGCATTAGATTCAACGTCGTAATCTGGGTCGTCCTCATCGTCTATAACTTCATACACATGGCCTCGAGACCGCGCCTCGCTACGGCCATTATGCTCATCCTCGGCCGCAAAATTGAGGTCTGGGATTGAATTTTCTCGGGCACTCGAGGCATGAGGGAATGAACTCGCTATGAGGTTGAGATCTGGACGATACACGTCGTCAGTTGGAAATGATGAAGTAGCGACCCTACCAATCTCATCGAGGTATGTGTGCCAATCAGTGCCCTGGTAGCCGAAGTCAAATGAGCCACCATACTGGTACATCTGCTCGGCCGTAGGGAAATGTGAAGAGGACGCCCCGGCTTGTTCACCGTAAAAGTGAGAAGACGATGCCGTGTTGTTCCAAGATATATATACCTTTGGGGACGATTCTGTTCTGCACAAGCAAACGAGTTCTTCGTCCGTCCCCAACGGTGATTTAACAAGACGTCCAGATGGTGTCTTCCTCAGATAGGTGATCTCAAAATCAGTACTCAAGAAAGCATCTGTTGATAAGACGATATCAACTATTTGTCGTCTCAAGTTGTAGACAGTTATAACATCTGTTGATAAGACGATATCCATCTGTCTACCGCCCTCGTACTCAACGCTTTCCCAATTTCCTCCATAGTTTACGTTCACGATAACGTAGGACATCTGCATGAATTTAATTCAAAACATTAGATGTATATTAAATGAAAAAATACATTAATTTAAAATTAAGATTTTATAAAAAAACAATGATAATACAAATAGTAAAATAAAATTGAAACTAATATTGAGTTCGACTAAGGCAAATTATAAATAGATGCGTACCTAAATTAACTTGAGCATGCGTAATTGTAAAAATAGACTCATTAACTTGAGAATGTAACTTAAAAGTGCTAATTTTATTAAAAAAATATTATCAATATAGTTTAAAAGATGTCTCACGGTTAGACTAGCATTTAAACCGTGAAATTCACGGTTTAAATGTTATCCTAACCGTGAAATACCTTTCTAATTAACAAATTATTTTATTAAAAAAATAGTATTAAAGAGACATCTCACGGTTAGACTATAATTTAAACCGTGAGACTAGAATTTAAACCGTGAAATATCTTTTTAAACTATATTAATACTATTTTTTAATAAGGTCTTTCACGGTTAGACTAGCATTTAAACCGTGAATTCACGGTTTAAATGCTAGTCTAACCGTGAATTCACGGTTTAAATGCTAGTCTAACCGTGAAAGACCTTATTAAAAAATAGTATTAATATAGTTTAAAAAACTATTTTATTAAAAAAATAGTATTAATATAGTATTAAATGCTAATCTAACCGTGATGTAACTTTCTAATTAACAAACTATTTTATTAAAAAAATAGTATTAATATAGTTTAAAAAGACGTCTCACGGTTAGACTACAATTTAAACCGTGAATTTACGGTTTAAATTCTAGTCTAACCGTGAAAGACTTTTCTGAATTAACAAATTATTTTATTAAAAAATAGTATTAATATAGTTTAAAAAGACGTCTCACGGTTAGACTACAATTTAAACCATGAATTTACGGTTTAAATTCTAGTCTAACCGTGAAAGACTTTTCTGAATTAACAAATTATTTTATTAAAAAATAGTATTAATATAGTTTAAAAAATGTCTCATGGGATTTAATTAATAATAATAATAATAACAATGATAATAATAATAATAACTAAAATTAAAATTCAGAGTTAATAACTTAAGCATAATTTAAATAAAATAGCACTTACAAATCGCCCTAATCATACCATAATTAAAAAAATTTAAACAGTACACTTTCATATTTATCTAAATATCTTACGGCTAAAATCATACTATAACACATAAGAATCAATATAACATTGAGCATAATCAATATAACATTGAGCATGTAAATTCCAAAAATAAAATTGAAAAATAGAATAATTAACTTCATAATGTACCTTAAAAGCTATAATTTACTGAGCTTTTTCAATTTCGTTTGCTTTTTCTTCCTTCTCAATTTGCCACCAGTAAGTTGTCTTTGATTGCCTTCTAGCGCTAAAAAATACTCCAAATTGTAAGCTTTTAAGAAATGAAGAAAATAATTTTTAAGGTGTTGTGAGCGAACTCTACCCACTTTATAGGATAAAACAGGTATGAATTATGAATTATTTGCTGTGAAAATAAATTTGATAAACTAGTCAAATTTGTCCGAATACAATTATTATTTTCACTATTTAGTCCGTGAATATGAATTTTCAGAGAATCCATTCAATAATTTTATTGTTTCACCTATCATATTAAATTTGACTGAATTTAGAATAGTTTGATGTCGGTGATATAATTTCACCCCAAAAATTTTCTTTTCTAATAAAAATAAAAATCAAACTCGATGGGGGCATAAATAGATAAAACTAGATAAAAAGTGGGGCCCCAACTCTACGCCTCTGCAAAGTTTGTGCATTGATTTCAACAATATAACATTAATATATTCAAATGGGTATTTTCTACATATGCATTTTCAGAATGAGTAATTTATACATACCCACTTAATATTTGGGTAGAAAGACATATTACCAGTATGTTTAATAAATTTAAAAAGTACTGTTCCCATTTTCACTAATCAATATAGAATGATTGCTACCCATCATCCCCACTTGAAACCGACGCACAATATATATATATATGTATAATTAAGGAATTAAAATATCACGAGTATTTTTTATTTTTTTTTTAAAAAAAGATAGACATTCTAAACACATGAGGGGGCAGCGGGCCAACCGCCAACAGATTTTTTGACAAGTTCAAGGATCATTAGATCCTTCCCCAAGGACCACTTCTGCAATTAAAATCTCATTTGTTCTTTAAAAAATATATTTTTTCTTTTCTAATAGGAGTACTACATTATCTAGTGTATTTTATAATTTGTGAAAAATAAAAATAAAAATAGAATTCGTAAATAGTTAATGAATTTAGATGAAATTTACTCAGTTTTCGAATTTCGTGAGCTACCGTCCGGAAGATAATATGGCAAAATTCAATAAAATTATTTTTGATATTTATTGGAACTGTGAAGCGAGAGATGAATATTATAGCAGTGGAATTCGTCAGAGTTTGAATAGGATGGAATGGTTATAGGGCTATAGCCTATAGGGTCCATTAACCATTCAAGTTATCTGAAATTCTTATAAATTCGATAAAAGTAGAAAAACTCAATCAGTAAGGGAAAGAGGAAAATTTCCATAATAATGCAATATAGTCAACATGTTTAGCCCTGCTAATCGTACGAAAATAACTATTCACAAATTGAATTTTATTTGACTTTAAACTTGCAACTGTTAGGACCTTGCGTGACTTTAATAACAAAACAGAAGAACCAGGAATAAAAAAAAACCACCAATTTTGTTTTGACATAAAAACGATGACTGAATAAAACTATTTATAGTAAATGGAGTTACTACAAAGGGAAGAAACTGAACCGACAACCGAAATCATCAGCCTTATAAAACCCTTGAATTTGATATGATCCAGATTATATATAGAACATAATGAAAATGTGAGGAGCATACAATATTCAACTTATATATAGTTAATTAATTTTAAATCCTACACCACATTGGATGCTTGTGCAGTAAAATAATTAATTGATTTTAATTTAATCCCCGATGTGAAGGTGAGAGGGAATAAGTTAGTCCAATAAAAGAAGTGTCAACGTCGCCATAATAAGTTGAAAAGTATAGAGTAGAAGTATGTTAATAATTTACAGAGACAAAAAACTCAGACTTAGCATTGAATTGAATAGGCCCTCCTCATTTTTGGTGGTGTTTACATGCATGCATGCAAATATCAATTTTGCACTTATTGTCTCTTGGGCAAAATCCTTTATTTATAATTCATATATATTGTTTCCCATTTTCATTTATTTGGAAAAAAAGATTAAATTATCAATTTCTAATAGGATTTCTAAGATATCGGACGACCCAAAACATTATACTCCTCCTACTAAGTAAAATGAAGTTGATATTTTCTAAAGATAATTATAACAATTTGGATAATGAAGTTGGGTCTACGTTAGAACAAGATAATATGTTTGCATTAAAAAGGTATAGATAGAAAAATAGAGAATTATGGATATATAGAGAATTAGAGGTCACGAGTGCCAATATTGGTTTTTTTTTTTTTTTTTTTTTGAGAAGGATGGGTTGGGTGGGTCTGAATCTGAAAATTAGATGTATATTTGTTGAAAAGTGTATGAGCAGTGTCTGCGAATAAATCACATGCCCTGACAATTGAATTAATCACTGCCTACTTCTGCCTCTCTCTCTCTCTCGCTGCTGTCTTATCTGCCTCGATTATTATATTTTCATCTCCACCTTTTCTTAATAATAATAATAATAATAATAATAATAATAATAAATTCACATGAAATCTCCCACTCTATAATTTGTGAATTGTTCTACAATTATAGATCGATTAATTTTATAAGTAATTTTATAGTCAAACCATGTATGAAATTCATACTTTAGTAACTTAATGTGGGTTTTCATGTTATCATCAACACAGAGTAATTTAGTATTTTATTCTTTTCTGACCTACATATATCTTCCTTTCTCTTTAACCCTTGAAATTTGAATGGCGTGGTTTATTTTATTTTTTTCCCCCTTGTACTCTTGTGTAGAGTGAGATATTATAGCATTCCTCCAAACCACATCAAATAATTAAAAAAATTAAAAATACGTACGGAAGGGAAAATAATCGATACATTGCAGGAGATTTTCTGGTTATTTCTGATCCGATTTATATTTATCAATGGCGCTCAATTTATTTAAATAAAAAGAAAGAAAATGTAGAATCTCTGTGAAATGGCTGGTCTGTTGTTCTTGGAAGTATTCAATATTTTGGAATATTATCTGAAATATATTCTTTTGACGAGTGTTTTAGACTACCTCCATCCCCAAGAAGTCCACTTTGCTTTATGCACGTATTTCCACCGAAACTTAGTACGAGTTTTAAAATATAATTTTGTAGTATCGTTTTTTTTACGGGATACTATGAGTGTCATAGTATCCCGTAAAAAAAACGATACTACAAAATTATATTTTAAAACCCGTACTAGGTTTCGGTAGAAATACGTGTCAAATAGTAAAGTGGACTAAATATATAGGATGAAGGTAGTACGTATTAATTAGTTTACCAAAGCAAAGTCAAATCAATGGGAGAAAAAAAATAATAATCAAAGAGGCCGTGAGAAAAGAATATTACCAAAGAAATATAATTATTAGTATATTGTACACAAAGCACACAAATATATATCGATCTTTGTCAGATAAATTCTTGAAGAATTTGATAAAATGTGATTTTCGACCTCGACCTCGAGAGACAAAAAAAGTGAAGGATTCTCTGTTTTTCCGAAAGATATGTGAAACGATTGATCGAGAAATGTAGACTTTTCTTAAAATAAAGTAAACTTTTGGCTCCATCAATACTCAGAATCAGGTGATCTTCTCTCAAACTTTATTAGTAATATCTAATAATGTATATATATATACAAAATATAATATAATATAATATAATATAAAATCATAGTATCCCGTAAAAAAAACGATACTTCAAAATTATGTTTTAAAACCGTACTAAGTTTTGGTGGAAATGCGTGCGCGAAATGTCAATCAAAATGAAAGTGACCAAGTATAATGGGATGGAGATATTAGTTAAAAAAATTGCTATGCTTTAATACAAAGTAGTTAATTCGAATTTGGTGATGATTAGTCAGATTTTGAATCTTGGAATTATGGTTATCGTTTTCTTTTAAAAAAATTGTCTTTGACTCAATTGTACGTTGCGCGTTTTGATCCAAGTATTTGAAAAAATTAGAATCAAAAAATTATCAAAAAAATTGAATATGTGAAAACTCATCTCACTCCATTTCCCTATTCTCCGTACACCCATGTCTGACCAAATAGTTCTATTTTTACACTACGTACTGAATAAATTCAAAGTAAGTGTACAAAATATATTCAAGATAAAATACTGAAATACTCCTCAAGATTCCTTATCACATAAAGTTATCATAATATGTATAATCTCAAATAGTAGGTACATATGTGTAGGTTAATTATTAAAAAAAAAATTCACCAGATTCGACACTTTTATAAATTACTAGTAGAGATTACGTGTGTTGCACGTATAACCTCTTGTTTAATTCGAATAATTAGTAATGTATATCAAAGTTATTATATTATATAACTTGTTGATGATATGGACTTAAATAACATTTTAGCAAGTAACTTAATGAGTAGACAAAAAACAAAGCGAGATTTTATGACATATTTTGTGTTATGTTTAGTCCCTAAAAATTTTACATGGTAGTGATAGTGATCATTCAACCCTAATGAATTGTTGGAAATTTGGTTTTTGACCAAATAAATAATAACAAATATTTAATTTATTATATAAATTAAATATTAGATTATTGTTCTACTCTCGGAGTAGATGAGTGTGGTACATTTATAGGCTCAAAACCGATTTCCGGTGAGTGAGATATAAATGTTCAAAGTTTGGTGGAGAGTTACTTCATTAGTTAATGAAGTGTAAGTTATACCACATTGATTAAATATTAATGTGGTGTGCTGTTTAAAAGTGTTTAAACATGTGGGCTTAATAACAAGTGGGTCAAGTAAGTGGATAAGTGTGTGGTTGGGCTCTCGCGTGAGCACACACTCGATCCGGCCCCGCCGTCCGTGCCGGACGGCACGGACGGCTCCGGCTCGGGCTCGGGCCTCGGCCTCGGGTTCGGGTTTCGTGGCCGTGGACTTGGATCTTGGCAATTGGTCCTTTGGGTGGTCCTTTGGGCCTTTGGCTTGGGCTTGGGGTCTTGTGTACTATATTTTTTGGACCACAAAATATATAGTGTTTTGGGCCATGTGGAAGCCCAATTGCCCAGCCCAATTCTAATGAGGCCTACCCGTCCAGCCCAATTCGTGGCCCATCCGGAAGAAGACTCTGGAAGGTGTCTCTTCAGCTGAACAGTCAGCCTCTTCCACTCCACCACTAACCCACTACCTTAGTGGCTGTTAATGCCTTTATGGCATTGATGTCCCTACTGAATGAGCAGCCTATAAATAGAAGGCTCTGCAGGCCATTCTAGGACACACAACTCAAAGCATTTTGCATCATCTCTTCTACAACATTCAGTTTTTGAGCTCAGTTCCTTCGCCTTTTATTTCCAGTTCGCCGGAGCTTCTTAGTTTGCGGTGCTGCTACTAAGAAGACGAGAAGTTGTTTTATCTTTGGGGACAAAGCGCCAAATCCGTGAGCACTACCCGGGGCGTAATTCGTCTTGCGGAAAGAGGGTTTCCTCGACTCGACTTCAAATTTCATTTTGTTTGTAGTTTTACTCATTTCACTTGTAATCTTCGATTATTCTATTGTAATTGTACGCCCGACAAGTTCTACATTTCCAACATGAATCATAGTGAATTACAATATAGAAAAATTGCTCCTATCACATATAGTTCCAGTGAATTAATAAAACATATCTATTTCATAAATCTAGTTGTTACAATATGGCTTCAAGTAACAATTGGTATAGCTATCAATACTTTGAAAGTGAAATGGAGTAATATTATCATGAAATACCTTTTAAGAATCTAGTTCTTAGTTTTATTGCAAACTATAACTCCTTTATTGAATTTCTAGTGCAAAAACAATAAAGACAATTCTCCTATAAATACCATGTTAAATTGAATTAAATACTCAAATAATTAACTATGACAAAAAAAATATGAAAGTTAGAAATTAATATACATATGCCTCGTAGTGATTAATGTTTCATTTACAAATATTTTTTTGTTATTTAATTTTATTATTTTTTCTCACTAAATTTAATATTTTTTTGAAAATTTTCATGATATATCTATTTTCTAACACAATTGAGTTTTTAGTTATATGCCATAATACATATACTAAATTGTTCTTCAATATCACGATCACATAAATTTTAACTTTTAGGAATCATTTTACTTTAGTTTCTTGTATTAAAGAAATTGATTGTTTTGGGGCAAAGCTCGTCCGATTCGGATAAAAATTAATTGGGCTGCCTAACCTAACCTAAAATGTCATTTTTGTTGAGCAAATGATTAGCCGAAGCAATATATATATATATATATTTAAATTATATAAAATGAATTATAATATTAACTTTGCTATGAATTTCAAAGTCGAAATATAAATTTTACAATAGATTAAAATATAAATATATATACAATGGGGAGATATGCATACATTGAATGACAATTCGAATCCATTCAATGTTAAATTTGTTGGTTTTAGTTTCATAAAGTACAGATAAGATACAGTTATCAATTAACTTTAATTTAGTTAATCATCATTTAATTGATAAATAATTTTGACCCAACTACATATACAAAAGGTGGTATTGGTTTTATATGACATCATCATAATATCTTTGAAGTAAGAGTTATAATAGGACTATACTACAAATCTAGTTATTATGTTAAAAGTATTTATTAAGTTTATTGTATAATATTAAAAAATCATATTAAATTACTATAATGATCTTAGAATAGATATATGATAAGGATATAATAGGTAAATCAAATTTTGTAAAACAAGACACTTTTATAATAGGGTATAGATAAACACAAATTTTAAATTTTAACGAATTAAATCACAAATTAAACTTTAATTTTTTCCTCTGAATTTCGTTACACCATTATCTCGCGTTCTATGCATCGTTTTAACGTATGTACTGGTAAGGAAAAGACAACTGAAAACTGAAAATTGATAATGAATGAAGAAAACAAAAATAGAGGCAAAAGCCAAAGGAGCAGAAAAACAAAATTTGGTGGAAGAAGTTTGACGAGATCTCATCTCTTCCTTCAATTATTTTATTTAAATAATTAAATTGAAATTGTTTAGAGAGAGGAGGCATGCTTGAAAATGGCTGTAGCAGAGAGCAGAGTAGGGTACAAAACAGAAAAGCAGTGAAACAAATTGGAATTTAGTAGCTACATACCTCCTTGAATTACTCTTTCAATATTTTGTATCTTTGTTTTGTATAATATGTTTGGCCCCATTTTTGAGGTGGGTTTTTAGGTCACTTTCTGTCTATTCATTCTTCTCATATTTCAATGTTTACGCTGCTAAGTGCTAACTCTCTCTCATCATCTCATCCCTCTCCCATCTCCCTCTTCCTATAAATAATAATTTACGATCATGCAAAGTTAAAAAGAAATATCCGGATATGATTTCTAACTTATTATGTTAGAATTGTAACAACTCATTAATATATCCATTCGAACCATAATCATAATTATCAACTCACAAGACAATTGATCGGTCGTAGAGTTTTAGAGTGTTTTCGTGATGGTGAGATTTATAGAAAGCTAAGAACACAATAATTAACGTGGTTCGATCTTTGGGTAGATCTACGTCCACGGAGGAAGAGAGAATCTTTGCATTGAAGTCTTTTTAGCTAGTAAATACAGTGCCCTCCTTATTATCTTACAAAATAGCTCTATTTATAGAGAATTGAGGTCATGGGTGATTCAGAGATCATGGGTGCTGCTCTCGTACGTCCGTCCGTACTCTGATCATCGCGGGTGGTTGAGAAATCGTGGGGCAGTTGGCTGATTTTGTTGACTCGTGTTATTGGGCTTCACTCTGGATGGGCCGAGCTGATCTGGGCCTTTGGGCCACATCCTATCACATCCCTCCCCAAAAGGTCGGAGAAGCGAGGTTATTGTAGAGAGGTGTAAATTGCCCAGTGGGATTTCGACAAAGTTGAACTGCATACCGCCTCGTTTTGACGAGGTCGAGCTTGAATTGCATTGCCCTGTCGAAATTAAGATTTCGACGAAGTCGAACTGCATACCGCCTCGTTTATACGATGTCGTTTTTGACGAAGTCGAAATGCATACCGCCTTGTTTATACGAGGTCGAGCTTGAATGGGCGGGATTTGAAAAGTCGCGACTGTTGGAGTACAGCTCGCATAGGGCACGTGTCGCATCCTTACTGGGTAGATGAAAAGACGGGATTTGAAAGGGCGGAAGATTTGCTTATAAAAACTTCCAGCGTACGCCTTCAAATAATTTCCCCCAAATTACTGTTCCGACTTTTAGAGAGAGAAAAACCCTAAGTCCGAGTTCTGTATTCGCCGCCGCTATTCGCACCATATTCCGTGAAATTTTTGTGAATCCCGCAACAAGTAAGTAATTTTTTTTTCATAATGTCGTCTTCTTCATCTTCTCTACCGTTAGATATGGATAGGGTGGACACTGGGATTTCGCCCTCGTCGCCCTTGTCGTCTAGGGTTTTTTCGGCGAGGGTTTGGTTGAATGTGTACACCCGTGCGCTAGTCCCTCCTAGGCTTAGGGAAATCGAATTCTTGCCCCTAGTTGGGTCAGATTTTGCCCTTGAAACTGCCTCCATAATGAGTGAGTCGCATATGCAGAATTTGGCTCGGAATTTTTTATTTCCGAAGTCAGCGGAGTTTGTCCTACCACGTATAGATGATAGGGGGAGTTCTCCTCCCGTAGGATTTTTCACTGTATACGAAGACTATCTTCACTTCGGTCTTCGTTTTCCGTTGAATCACATTTTCGTCGAGCTTCTAGAGAAGCTCGAACTTTCTTTAGGACAGTTGGCGCCGCCCTCAGTAAAACAGATCGTCGGATTTTGCGTTGAGGTCGGTCGCCTTGGTGGTTCTGTTAACTTAGAATTGCTGCTTAAGTTTTTTAGACCTAAGCGGGGTCCGACTGGGTGGGTTTACCTTTCACCCCTCAATAGGTTTAAACTGGATACACCTTCCAAAGTGCCGAACTGGCAAAAGAAAATTTTCTTCTGCCGGACTGAAGGAGTGCCTCTGTACCCTTGGTCCAAGGGCAAGTTCGCACTTCCTGTTGCTGAAAAACCCATCAGCGAACTCGAAGTGAGTTTGGTGAACCTCGGCCTTATTGAGAGGAATTACTTTGAGGCCGAGCTTTCAGAGTACGGGCTGAGCCCATATGACAGCAATATGTCTGCGGATTTGGGTGAGGCCCTGCTTCACCTATTTAATGAGATGTTATGTATCCGATGTTTAATATATGATGTTTTTGCAGTGAATCCTCAAGAGCTTCAGGCCGCGGTGCAGCGGAAAAAGAAGAGGGCTAAGACCTCTCCTACCGTGGTGCAGACGGTGTCTGGTACCTCGGCTGAGGAAACGACCGGCCTGACTAGGTCGGTTTCAGAAAATTCTCCGCATGATGCAGCTCGGGCGAGCTCGCGTCCTCCTCTTATTGTGGGCCACCAGATTGAGGGAGTTCGGCTTCCCTCAATTGACGAAGTGGGGGTGCAAGAGGGCAATCGGCTTGTGGCCAAGATGCATACAGGGAAATGTCTTTTCCCGAGGTAAGTAGAATTCGGTATATTAGATGTTGATGCCATGTGTTTGTTCTGACACCATTATCTGTGCAAGAGGCCGAAGTGGCTGTGGCCGGACTGAAAAGCCCGACGAACTTCGTTACTGACGGAGTCATCAAGTTCCGGAAACTCTCCGCCGAGGTCGAGGCAGCTAGGGCCGATCTTAAGGCGAAGGTGGTCGCGGCTGAGTCCAAAGCCAAGATGGCGGCGGAACGGGAGTCTAAAGCTATCGCCGCCACCGAAGAAATGGAGAAAAAAGCGGCCGACCTGGAGGTCGAGGTGGCGGAGCTGAAAGCCCAGCTCGCAGGCGAGAGGGGGAAGACCGCTCGTGCGGCAGCCGAGCAGAGTGGTATGCTTCGGGCCTTTGCCGAGCGGATCTTTCGATCCAAGCACTTCGGCGGGATCGTGACGCAGCTTGTGGGTGCCATGAGCAGTTCGATCTCCGCGACAGTCATTGACCTGATCGCCCAAGATTACCCGGACCTTGATAAGGTGAAGTATGGGTATGAGGCGATGACCGAGGAGGCGATGCTGCAGGAGTATGCCGAGGTGCTTGTGGAGACCACCTCGAATGTACCGGTGGTGGAAAGGCTGGCCCAGCATAAATCCCTTCTGTCAGAGGCGTCAGTTCGAAATTGCCCTGTCGACAGGGACAACAAGCTGGAGGCTACCATCGCTGGGCTTTTGAGGGACCGAGCCCCGGGCGCTACAGGAGGGAGGTCGGGAGAGGCCGTCGGCGACGGAGAGGTCGGCAGGGAGGAAGGGAACCGTGGTGGAGTTTAACTGACTCCTTCCATGCGTTCCTTCTCTCCCCCTTTTTCTTTTTCTTCTCTAACCCTTTTTTTTTTTTTTTTTTTTTTTTTTTTTTTAGCCTTGTACTTCGTCGCCATTAGGGTGGCGCTTCTTTTGCCGTTTGGCTATAAATAAAGAATGTTTAAATCATTCTTGTATCTATTGTGTTGTAGTTTGCTCCGGATTCTTTTGATGCTTCCCACTTTATTAAAGAAATATCCGAACTTTGCCAAGCCGTTGAAGTGGCCGAGCTCAATGCTTCGAATTGGAAGAAGCGAGCTGATAACATCGAGGTCGAGGCCGATGTGAAACTTCGAGCAGCTCTGGAAAAACTTGATGAGATGCATGCCAGATATCTGGAGCTTGAAGACAAGTACCAACGAGCTCGGGACAACATCAAGACTTGCAAAGAGATCGTCGAGGAGCATATGGAGTACGAGAGCATAATTTACCGAGCCAGGGGATCCACGATCTCCGAGACTTATGATAAGGTCAAGGAGCTCCAGGCCCGATGCCGAAGCTACAGGGAGCAATACTGGAATGAATCCTGGCAGGTTAGGGGTGAGTTTGAAGAGTTCATTCGTGTGGCGAGCATTTACGAGACAGTCCTTGATCGCTTTCCGAAGTTGAAGCGACGTCTGTCTTTAGAGGCTGGATCTGCGACTTCAATTTCCCCTGATCCGGATCCGAGATTGCTCGACCGTACTTCTAGAGAATTTTTGGAAGGGGAATCTTCGAGGTCTGTCGACCCTGACACGCCATTCTTGAGAACTTTACAGTCAAGAGCGGCCATCGGCGTCTAGACGAGGTCGGGGTCGAGCGAGCCAAAATGTTCGAGGTAGAGGTCGAAGTTCGGCTCCTGGACGAGGTAGAGGCAGGCTTAGTGTCGACGATATCTTGAACTTTAATTCTGACAGAGATTTTGCTAGAGATTGGCTCAGTTTTAGTCAGCCAAAACCTCCGGGTTCCTCGTCGTCTTAATGTAATATTTGTACATTTTTTTTTATTTAAATAAAACGAAAATTCTTGCACACATTTTTATGCTTTTAATCCTCGTCTTTAACTAAGGTAGACTCCCTTGTTTTAAACGAAGGCAGCTTTCATGTAGCCACTTCGTCGAGTGACGAAGTTTAGGCTTTTCAGGTAGCCACTTCGTCTGACGACGAAGTTAAGGCTTTCGGTTAGCCACTTCGTCCGAAGATGAATTTTTGGCTTTTCAGGTAGCCACTTCGTCTGACGATGAAGTTAAGGCTTTCGGTTAGCCACTTCGTCCGAAGACGAAGTTTTGGCTTTTCAGGTAGCCACTTCGTCTGACGACGAAGTTAAGGCTTTCAGTTCCCTTATTTGTCGAATTTATCGATAGGGGTGGTCCCCTTACGCGCGCGTTTAGGTGTTACTCCAAAGCGGAGTTTATTTGCGTATCCTCGTCAGGATTTTAAAATTGAGATACTTAATATAAACGAGAGAGAGATGTGCAAAATGCATGTAAATTATTTAAGTAAGTGAAAGCTAAAAATTTTTAATTAAATGAAGTCAAAATAAGACAAAATTTACCAAGACAACTCAATTCCTACGACCTAAATGAACTTGGACATCACTCTCTGTTTATACAAAGTACCTTTTCAAGTGGGTAATGTGCCATGTACGGGGTATGGGCTCACCAGATAGGTGGGCGAGCTTGTACGACCCTTTTCCGAGGACTTCTTGAACTCGGTATGGTCCTTCCCAGGTGGCTTCTAATTTGCCGAGCTTCTCCGCCTTGCTGACCTCGTTATTCCAAAGTACGAAGTCACCTACTTGGAGCTGTTGATGCTTTACCCGGCTGTTATAATACCGAGCTACTTGCTGTTTGTATCGAGCTTCTTGTATGTAGGCTTGTTCCCGTTTTTCTTCTAGCAAATCCAAGTTAGTTCGAAGTCCGTCTTCGTTGTCTTGGGCCGTGAAGTTAAGCGTTCGGGGGCTCGGCAAACCGATCTCTACCGGGATCACGGCTTCGGTTCCATACACCAAGCTGTATGGTGTTTCACCGTGTGATGTCCGCGGGGTGGTTCGGTACGACCATATGACTTCGGGTAAGTTCGCTGCCCAGTCTCATTTGACCTTATCCAACCGGGTTTTTAACCCCTTGACTATCGTTCGGTTCGTAACCTCGGTTTGACCATTCGCTTGAGGATGGGCTACCGAGGTGAACTTCTGTTGGATGTGAAGTTCGTCACACCATTCTCTGAACGTCCTGTTTGTGAACTGGGTTCCGTTATCTGAGACGAGGACGTGAGGTATGCCGAAGCGACAAACTATGTTCTTCCAAATGAAGTTTAGGGCGTTTTTACTTGTGATCCGCGCCAACGGTTCGGCTTCGACCCACTTCGTAAAGTAGTCGATGGCTACAATGAGGAACTGTAGTTGGCCGGGAGCTTTTTCGAATGGGCCGACGATGTCAATTCTCCACTGCATGAACGGCTAAGGGCTTTGCATGCTGCTGGCTAGTTCGGTCTGTGGCAATCTCGGAACCGTCGCATGGATTTGGCACTTCGGGCATTATTTGACGAGGTCGGTAGCGTCCTGGAACATGGTGGGCCAATAGTATCCCCACCTCATGATCTTTTTGGACAGGGCGCGGGCTCCGATGTGACTGCCACAGGAGCCTTCATGGACTTCGCGCAGTGCGTAGTTTGCTTGGTTGGGCCCCACACATCTTAGGAGAGGTTGGAGGTAGGATTTTCTATACAGCATTCCCTGCTCTAGGACGTACTTCGTGGATTTGGCCAGGAGCTTCCTAGCCTCGGCCTTATCGGTTGGGAGTTCGCCATTTAACAAGTAATTGCGAAGTGGAGTCATCCAGTTCGGTCCATCTTCGTTTACTACATTAACTTCAGCATCGTCAATGCTTCGGAGCTGTACTTCTTCCACCGGAGGGATCATGGATGATGATGCGAGTTTGCTTAGTGCGTCAGATCGCACATTATCTTCTCTTGGGATTCGCACCAACTCGAAGTACGAGAAGCTTTGTTGTAGGATCTTGGCCTTATGGAGGTACTTCTTCATTTGTTCTCATTTGGCCTCGTATTTGCCTAATATGTGGTTCACTATGACTTGGGAGTCACTGTGAATTTGAACGGCCTGTACTTGGAGAGCTTGGGCTAGACGAAGTCCAGCGATTAGAGCTTCGTACTCCACTTCGTTATTTGTGGTCGGAAAATTGAACCGAAGTGCGTGGGTGGTCTCCTTTCCTTCCGGGCTGATGAGTAAGACCCCGGCTCCGCTTCCTTTGTTATCTGATGCCCCATCCACGTAGACCTTCCAACAGTCTTGCGGCGGTGGCTTCGGTGCCTCGGCCTTTGATTTATCCTTAGTAGGTTCAATGGATTGCTGTGCGTCCGTGAACTTGGCTTCTACTAGGAAATCGGCCAAGGCTTGCCCTTTAATGGCTTGGCGAGGTACAAAGGAAATCGTGTGCTCGCCGAGTTCTACAGCCTATTTAGCGATTCGCCCAGATGCTTCCGGTTTTGTAAGCACTTGCCGAAGTGGGAGGTCGGTCAGCACTTGTATCTGATGTGCGTGGAAGTACGGTCGGAGTCTCCTTGCTGCATTCACCAATGCAAGTGCGACCTTTTCCAAAGGCTGGTACCTCGTCTCCGGCCCTTTTAGGGCCCGGCTTATGAAATAGACGGGTAGCTGATGACGTCTTTCTTCTCGCACCAGGACTGCACTGATTGCCTCGTCTGAAGCGGAGAGTTATAAAGAGAGGACCTCGCCCTCTTTTGGTGCAGATAATGTAGGGAGATTTGCGAGGTACTTCTTCAAGCCATCGAAAGCTCCCCTGTGCTCGTCGTTCCATTCGAAGTTCGGCGCCTTCTTTAGTATCTTGAAGAATGGGAGTTGTTTTTCGGCGGCCTTAGATAGGAAACGACTTAGGGCGGCTAGGCAGCCCGTCAGTTTGTGCACGTCATGGATTGACTTCGGCACTTGCATTTCTTGGATAGCTCGGACTTTTGAAGGGTTGGCTTTTAACCCCTCGCGTGAAACCCAACACCCTAGAAATTTTCCAAATCGGACCATAAAAGTACACTTTTCTGGGTTTAATTTTAGGTTCACTTTACGAAGTAGGCTAAAAACAATTTTAAGATCGTTTACACAAGTGGCGATTTCCTTGCTCTTTACGACTATATCGTCTACATACACTTCGACAATACTACTGATGTGGACTTCAAAAATCTTGTCGACCATCCTTTGGTATGTAGCCCCAGCATTTTTCAGTCCGAAAGGCATCTTTTTGTACGCGTAGATGCCGAAGTCTGTGACGAAGGCGGTCTTCGGCGCGTCCTCGACATTCATGAGGACTTGGTGGTATCCCTTGTATAGGTCCGAGAAGCTGAACACCTTGTGGCCTACAAGAACTTCGACCTTCTTATCAATGTTGGGGAGGGGGTAGCAGTCTTTTGGGCAGTGCTTATTAAGGTCAGTGTAATCAATACACATCCGCCACCCGCCTCCTTGCTTTTTTACCATCATGGGGTTGGCCAACCAGGTCGGATATTTTACTTCGAATAAAATATCGGCCTTTTGCAATTGCTGAACCTCATCATGAATCACTTGATTTCTTTCAGCTGCGAAGGCTCGCTGCTTCTACCGAACTGGTTTCACCCCGGGATCGATGTTGAGGTGATGAGTGATGACGCTTGGTGCCACCCCGGTCATGTCTAGCGGCGACCAAGCGAAGACATCTCTATATTCCCGAAGTAGCCGGATAAGTTGACTTCGGAGCTCGTTTTCGCCGACGAACCCTACTTTGACGACCTTGGCAGGGTCATCTTCGTATAATGCGACGTCTTCTACCGGCTCGACGGATGGAGGCGACGTCGGCTCCACCTCTTCGGGTTTCTGTAGTGCTATGCTTGGGGGTGTTGATTCTTAACACCTCGGAGTGCGACCTGCATGCACTCCTTAGCCTGTTGCTGGTTTCCCCGAAGCGTGATCACTCCATTTCTAGACGGAATTTTAATCGTCAGGTGATAGGCTGAGCAGATCGCCTTCGTTGCTATTAGCCAATCCCTTCCTAAGATGATGTTATAGGGGGAGCTGGCTTTTATGACGAAGAAGTGGATTATCTTTGTAGTGGACAGTGGGCTCTTTCCAACTGTCACGGGCAGTGAGATTATGCTTTCCGTCGTCGTCTCTTGTTGCGTGAAGTTTTTTAGCAGCATGGGTGCTGGCCTTAGTCGTGCTTCTTCGATACCGAGCTTATCGAAGCAGTCTTTAAAGAGCACACTCACAGAGGCTCCACTATCAATAAACACGCGGTGGACCAATTTGTTGGCTACCACGGCCTTGCTTATGGTGGCGTCTTGATGAGGTACCGCATGGGGAACCGGGTCATTGCCGGAAAAGGTGACGACTTCGTCCCTCTTGAACCTTTTTTGAGTAGGTTCTTCCCGCTGTTGACTTCGGGCCTCGGCTTTCGACGATGACCTCGTCGTGCCTTCGGGCAGTCCGGTGATGGCGGTAATGACTGCATCGTATTGAGGCTGGTCTTCATCCTCATCCTCGTCATCGTGCTTTAGTCTTTTGTCATTTTGGGGGGCACAGTTATTGCCTCCCCTATTTTTCTTTCTCTTGCACTTCCCTTGAGGTCGGGCCTCTCCCTGGTTGCGACTCTGGTACAATTTAAGGGTACCGTCGCGCACCATATGCTCTATGTCCGAGGCGAGGTCCCTGCAGTCCTCAGTTTCATGACCGTAGTCATTATGGAGCTTGCAGTATTTCTCCTTGGATCGGCGCTTCGACCCACCTCGGGATAAGGGCGGTGGCTTCTCGAACAAGTTTGAGTGAAGCTCATATATTTCGGCCCTGGACTTTGTCAGTGGTGTATATTGACTTCGGTCTTGGTTGGGCCGAGGTCCTAAGCGGGACTCGAGGGGTCCTCGCTGTAACCTTTCGAGGGCACTTCGGCGACCTGGCCCATGGTCGGTGCGCTCCTCTTTTCTATTCTTATCGTTGTTCTCGGGCCGATCTGCTGCCTGCTTTTTCCGATCGGCCTCGTCCGTCTCCGCGAATGTATCAGCAATCCTCCATAGCTGCCTGGAGGTCGTCGGGCGTGCCTTTACGAGTTCTCTGAAGAGAGTTCCGGACTGGATGGCATTTTGGAACGCCGAGATAAGCACGTCATCGGAGAGACGATCGACTTTAAGGCTTTCGTTATAAAAACGGGCCAGAAAATCACTGATCGCTTCTCCCCGCCCCTGCCTTAAGGTTAGGAGCTGGGCTGGGCTGATTTTCGCCTCGGCTTTTTTGGAAAAAACGACATTCAAAAGCGTCAGTAGGTCGGCATACGACCCTATGCTGCAATTAGGGAGGCTATCAAACCAACTCCTAGCGTTGTCCACTAGCAGCTCGGGAAAGACTTTACACATGTAAACGTCTTCGGCCAGTCCCTGGTTCATCATGTTGTATTGGAACCGGGATGGAAAGTTGCTGGGGTCTTGTGACCCGTTGTAAGGCGGGATAGGAGGTACTCTATACGTCGACGGGAGGGGAGTATAGAGTATCCTATTAGTGAAGGGAGTCGAGATTCGACCGTAGACGGTGAATCTTCCCTGGTAGGCGTTCCCCTCATCGCGTCGAGGTGGAACGGCGTTCTGACGAGGTGGCGTCGAACCGCGCTGAGGTGAAGCGTGATCGTTCCCGCGGCGATTGCTCTGTCGCCTTCGGGGAAGTTCGGCCTCGACGTCGAATCTTCTCTGGTAGACGTTCCCTTCATCACGCCGAGGTGGAATGACGTTTTGACGAGGTGACGTTGAACTGCGCCGAGGTAAAGCGCGATCGTTCCCACGGTGATTGTTTTGTCGCCTTTGGGGAAGTTCGGCCTCCCTGTCTCCAACGATCTGGAGACTTAGGGATCGCCTTTGTGACGGTTCGACTTCGTCTTCTCTGTTTTGACTTTGTTGTCGATGTTGATCGACGAACTTATGAAAGTCCTGCTCGTGGAGGTCTAGGTACGCCTTCAGTACGTCTCCAAGCTCGGGTTGGAGTTCGGTATTGTCGCGTTGGCTGCCACCCTGATCGGGTCCGCCGCTGCTAGCTGAATCTCCAGACGGGACCTCTTCCAGGTGGCCTTCAGGAGTTCGGCGAATGGGCTGTTGGTCATGTCGAATTTGGGAAGCAGTTTTCTGAGCTTGACTAACGTCACCCTCTTCCTCGTTGGCTGGAGTGTAAGGCGGATTGGTGAAGGGGTCAGCTTGCTTCTGTTTTGCTTTGGCGGCAGCGGCGGCAACAGCAGTGGTGGCGGAGCGGGTTGGTCTCACCATCGTATCCTCACTCAACGCGCTGATCGGTTTCACAAAATTTTCATTTCCCACAGACGGCGCCAGTGATCGGTCGTGGAGTTTTAGAGTGTTTTCGTGATGGTGAGATTTATAGAAAGCTAAGAACATAAGAATTAACGTGGTTCGATCTTTGGGTAGATCTACGTCCACGGAGGAAGAGAGAATCTTTGCATTGAAGTCTTTTTAGCTAGTAAATACAGTGCCCTCCTTATTATCTTACAAAATAGCTTTATTTATAGAGAATTGAGGTCATGGGTGATTCAGAGATCATGGGTGCTGCTCTCGCACGTCCGTCCGTACTCTGATCATCGCGGGTGGTTGAGAAATCGTGGGACATTTGGCTGATTTTGTTGACTCGTGTTATTGGGCTTCACTCTGGATGGGCCGAGCTGATCTGGGCCTTTGGGCCACATCCTATCAACAATTCATGATCTTATTACTATCTAATGGTTTTTGTATCTATCTATTTATCTATCTTTAAAATTTTATAATCATGATCAATTTATATTTCATTATATTATATAATGATGACATACATATATGATGTACGCTTAGCAATCGACAATGGAGAATTATATTTACATTGTAATTTAATACTCCCTCCATTTCACTTAACTTGGCTCATTTGAATAGTGATTTTTTGGCACGCTTTTCCACGCTTCTTGATGATGAGTTTTAAAATGGATTTTTAAAGAATTATTTTTTTTACGGGATACTACGACTGTCGTAGTATCCCATAAAAAAAAATAATTCTTTAAAAATTTATTTTAAAACCCATCATCAAGAAGCGTGAAAAAGCGTGTCAGCACAAGTCAAAAAGTTTTGAGCCAAGTTAAGTGAAATGGAGGGAGTAAATATATAGAAGATAAAGATTGTAGGAGGGAATTAATACTATGTTGTTTGAATTAAGATGCATAAGTGCAACCAATACTCATTTAGTCATCTTTTGGTTAAATTTCCGAATTCTTCTTTTATATCAAACTTAATATATGTTTAGTGTTGATTTTCAATGTGGGACAAGGGAAATAGGCGGCTTCATATTCAAAATGAATATAACTACTCGATTTGAAAAATACAACCCAACAAATGTCATCCCTCAAAACTGTTGTCCCAAATAATGGGCGACGTAGTTTTCAAAAAATATTATATTAAAAATGAATACAATTGCCAACAAATGTTACTCACGAATGGTTGAACAAAATAACGGGCGGCTTGACATTCAAAATGAATATAAATACCCGAGAAATATTGTATATCCATTGGATATATAATCTAAATAACAGGCGACTTCATATTCAAAATGAATTACTCGAACAAATGTCTTCATATTTAAAATGAATATAATTACTCGAACAAATGTTACCCTCAAATGGTTGAACCAAACAACGGGTGACTTGATATTCAATACGAATACAATTACCCGAGAAATATTATATCTTCGATGGATAATCAAAACAACGAGCGGCTTCAGGATAATCCAAACAACAGACGACTTCATATTCAAAATGAATATAGCCACTCGACTACACAACAAATGTTATCCTTCAAAACAGTTGACCCAAACAACGGGATAGTTTTGAAATAAATATAACTACTCAAAAAATACTTTCTTTCGACAAATGTAACCTTCAAATGGTTGAACCAAACAACAGGCGGCTAGGCATCAAAATGAAAATGCCTCGAAAAATAATATCACTACTAAATCTATTTTTCTATTACATTTATGACGAATGTCTTGAAAAATAAATTTTGATAAATATGACTACTTGAAAATTCTTATTAATCTAATTTTCTATTACCGTATAATGGACGATTTGATATTGCTAAATGCAAAATATAGTCTCTCAGTATCTTTTTCTTTTGATATAATTACATATTAATATTCAAAAATAAATTTTTGCACTTTCATCAATTTAAAATAAATAATTGGATTATCTTTTAAATTTTATTTTAAAATTGTAATATAAAGTAATTCGACGGGCGGTACACTAGTTATGTTATAAATTAGTTAATTTATTTAGAGTTGTGATCTCATTCGAGGTAAATGCTACAGTATTTATTTATGGTTCTTTTTTCTGGAACAATTGCTAATGAAATTGAATCTACTGTAGTTATAGAAATCACACTCAAAAAAAGTTTAAAATTAGAGCCAGCACAATAATTGTTAGTGCAAGTGAATAGAGAAATGAATTTATTGTACTGTATGTATAGATGGGCCCAGCACATCATGCTAAACTAGGATTAGTGTCAAGAAGGAGTTTGCTGGGCTTTATTAAATATTGTGGGCCTCCTCTCATCATATCATTCTCATCCCTCTCCCATCTCTCTCATTTTAAAACTCTAGATTAGAGATATCATCCAACTTAATCGGGAGAAATGATCCTCTATTCACTGTGGATATAATTAATATGCTCACAAATGACGTGGTGGTAAAGTATTTAAGGAAAATTATAATTAATATATTTTATAAAAAAACTAAACACTACAAAAAACAAACTAAATCCTATCAAAAACAACTAAACCCTAAGGGGAAATATTATTGACGTGGCATTGCCACGTCAGCCGTGAGCACATTAAGTGTGCCCACGTTGGATAGGGGAGCGTTTCTAACTTAATCGGCGTCAATTAATTTTTATATGATACAATCTTTTTTTTTCTTTTTTCTTTTTTGTCCTTTCTCGAACAATTTCAAAGGAATTTAAAACTACTAATGCTATCCAAATCACACTCCAAAAAAAAATAACAGTTTGAAATTAGACCCAGTACATTAATTTGTGTCACTGTAAAAGTTACCCATCATCTTATTTTTGGCCCTCTGAACTCACAGACCATGACACTTATATTATCGAATCCTGAGTATATACTTTGTTTCCTCTTCCTATTTTACTTGGCTCTTTTTCTTCTTTTTTTTCCTGGTAGAAAAACAGTTTATTCGAGCTTGATGAAATTCGAGCAGAAGGAGCGGAACTTTCGAAGACTAGAGGAAGAAATCAAATGCCGATTTTGGTGTTCGAGCGTGGCAAAAGGAGAGGCGAACTCGAATCTTAGTTTCGCTGTTTGGAACGGGCCTAGATTGAAGGATTTTTGGAACGGCTTGTAACAGCTGGTTTAGGCACGACTTGTGCCATTCTGATTGAATAAAAATCTTTATTTTCTGATAATAAAAAAAAAAGAAAAAGAAAAACAGTTTATTCCTCATAAATCTGAACATGCTAAAAATATCCATGCAAATGATGCAATTGAGGAAAATTGCTCATTTTTCTCAATTCACGAGTATGGATGCATGATAGGGCATTTACTCCCTCTGACAGTTTAATTTTTTTCTTTTTTATTGAGCTCACTGCCACAGGAGATTTGCCCGCTATTTATACCCTTGCTATTAAATCTTAGTCTATCTATCTCATTCCAATTATTACACTCAGGGTGAATACTCTTTGATGAAAAAAAAATAAAAATTCCACCATTTTCTTCATTTTTCCTAGGACATAAGGAAGATTTTCCTTGGGCAGCTGATTTCATACCATTTCACTCCAATATATATTACTACAACAATATTAAAAGAAGTAGGGGGGCGAGGGCGACATTATAATGAGAGACAAATTTTGATCTTTTTCTTACCCCTCCAATATTTAGCTTGTATGCACTTTTTTTTAAGAAAAAAAAAATTATGGTCTGGCTTAATTTTGCAATTATTAACTCATCCAATTAGAATTTATATTATTCTTTAAAATTTAATTTTAGTTTTATCAGTTAATATAAGATTAACTAATTAAAAATTAGGGTATAATTTTTTTTTTTAATTTTCAATTTTTAGCTATAAACGTAAATATAATTTTGTATATAATAATAATTTTTTACTTTTATGAAAAACGTTATAAAAATATTGAAATAATTAGTTTGGGACACATTGGTATTGGGACTCCGATATCACACTGTAACTAAAGAGCAGAATGTCATAAAGCAAATTCATTATAGAAACTACGACCAAGGGCATGGCGACAAAGGAGCTTAATCAGAAATTAATTGAACGAAGAGTTTGATACAGGTCTCACCTGATGCAGTCGGAATCCTTGGACAATATTGAAAATCAACATCACGAGATAATAAAATCTCTTCATAATCCTCATCCAAATATTTTAGTTTGAAAGTAGAAATCTTCAAGTTTAGTCCATTAGCCACTTCTTCGAAAAGCTTGGTCACTCCTAATGAGAGACATAGCTTGAATTTTATTGTATCTTCCTTGTATGTCACCTTCATCATCACCTCCTCCTCAACTATGGGAGGATGATCAGTGATATCTGTGTTTGTTCCTTTACCACTTTCTCTTTCAAAGATAGATGGATTCTTTTTGTTACGTCGCGGCCAACTTTTAATGCCATACTCTCTGCATGCACGCTTTACTGTTGATATTCCAACTGTAAGAAAAAAGTGAGTTTTTCACCATATATATTCATATTTTCATTATATAATTTCAAGGAAAGAACAATATATAAATGTTGTATGTATAATGTATGATTGTATATATAATACTCACCATCAAGCTCTTGTGCGGCATCTTTTATCTTCTTTCCGAAATGTGGCTCAAGTTGTTCAAAGCTTAGATGGGAACCGGTGGTTTTCCCTTTAGCTCTCTTTGTTTTCTTGGAATGGGAAGCAACTGCTGCACTTTTGCTCTGTTCTGTTTGCGTAACATCCGAGACACATTGCATTATTGGTTTATCTTCAGCTTGTTGGCCGTAAGCAACACTTTGAAATTTAAAGGGAAAAGGATATTGAGGTTGTTGGCCTAGTTCAGAGATAGTAAGAGCACTACTAGCACTGTCATCGGCATCACCTCGAGAAAACTCGATAACTTCCACCACCATTTCCTCTACCAGCTGTTTCCCGGACGAGTACTCAAAGCTCCTGAGCTGTTGCTTCATTATAGGTATGAGAAAGTTCAAAAAGGAGACGAGATAGTTAGGACACTGGTAGAGAAAGAACTCGAGAACGTAAGGGAAGTCAGCCCCCGTGTGTGAGCTTTGCAAACAAATTGCGAAACAAGAATCAAGCCTTTCTTTCCTTTGATAGTGAGCTAGGGGTTGATCACCTATGCTAAATTCGCATAAATTCCGACAAAAGCATGATTTACTCTCGGACTCCAGTACCATGCCTATAATCCCCTTTCTGGGCTTCACATGAATCCAATGGACCTGATTCTTTGACATGTATTTCCAACTCAAGTCATCTTTTGTGGACAGTGCGAGTTCCATGCACCTTATGTCACTAGCACCAACACTAGCACATGTTTCATAATTAGGGACCCAAACCTTTGCCATATGAAACTGGGGAATGTTTGCCATTTGAAGCAAGGCCTCCCTCACTTCAGACAATGCTTCTTTTCTGCCATCCCTCATCTGCTTACAAATACAAATTCAAAATATTAGTATATCATTTGTTATGACCACATCAACTCAAAGGATAAGAAGAGACTTATAGTAGTATTACTTTGGCAGGTTTGTCCTTTTCTGGGGAAATCGGTGAGAAGTCGATATGAGTTGAGCACAATGTTGCTGCCAACAACGCCCTTCTGATGTCTTTAAGTCTGGAAATAGGAACTCCTATCAACTCCAGAACACCAATACACTTGTGACGGTGCTCATCATTGTATGCGGGTAAAGCACAATAGTGCCGGAGACAAGCATTAAGTGCATATGCCTTGATAGGAAATTCTTTGTTAGAATAGAAGGAAAGGTCAGGTGTTGTTTCATGATTGCCAATTCTGAAGGCACGTCCCGGTGGTCCGAGCTCCTCTTCTCCAGCTTCCTCATCAACAAAGTAGCGAAGATCGATGCACTTATTCCTCAACGAAGCTAGCCCTTTCGCGAGACAACCCACAGCAAAAGGTTGATCCAAAGCTTGCAGACAACACCTACCTTCCACCACTTTGGGCGCCCAAAACTGTACTATCCAATATTCCCCAACTTCAGCTGCTATAATGCTCTTCATAAAAAAATTTATCCTGTCCCCCACTAGTATACTGTCATCATCATTTTCTTTTTCTTTTGCTGCCGAACAAAAAATCCATCCTTGGGCACCATCCTCAGAGGAGGGCTGTAGGCAACACGTGTACGAGTCGAGTGTTGTTGTCTCCATGTATTTTGTGAAGTCCGACTCCGAAAAGCTTTCCATATCGGAGCTCTCCACTTCTAGCATGTCAACAAGCTCCCTATTATGCTGTACCGACTGAACATCAACCAGTTCATCTGGGAGCTGTGCCAACTCCAAGGCTTTGAGTTTCGTCTCTATTATCCTCGAGATCGAATGAAGAGTTCGAGCATCATCTTCTCTGCAGTTTGGTCGGAGACACAACTCCAACACATAGCGCTCGCCATTGCTGCTGCCCATGCGTTGCAGAGAAATAGCAAAACAACGGGACAGCCTAGCCCTCTTGGCATGGTGCGCCAAAGGGTTCTTCGTTATGCTGAGATGGCATAAGTTTTGGCAAAAATTGTTAGGATCGACTTGAAGATTGTGGAACTCGCTTGCTTGAAGATAGACCAACACATCTTCATCAATATTCTTGCACGAGTTGAATTTGTTAGCATAGACGTTAATGAAACACGCTCTTTCCATGCAGATTGAGTTAGCACACTGCTTGCAAGGAACCCAAGCTTGTGCCAAGTATAGCCCGGGGACTGTCGCCATAACCAATTCAACAATCTCTTTGATTTCACTCTCAGGCTGCTGCTTATATTTGTCAGGCTGAATCCAACATGTATATAGGGCCCCACAAAATCATTACAAAAATTACGAAATGCTGCTTAATCACTAATAATGAAATTAGTTGCAGGGTTTTACCATAGAGTTCATGTATTCGTCAATAGGATTGAAGTTGATGTGAGTTGACCTAAGCCCTGCAGTCTGTGACATAGGTGTAAGTACTTATCAGTTACCGTTAGTTGCAGAAGAAAAACAGAGTAGCTCTAGTCACTTAATTAATGTTTCAGGTAATTAATTTTAATATAATACTCGCTTAATTTGTCTTGTCCACCGATTTTTTTGTCTACTTTTCATTTCGGTTTGTCAACCATTTCTTTCACTATTTTTTTTTTGAAAAAATGTATAAAATTAGTATAAATTAAATTTTGAGATACCATTGAGACATTATTTTAGGGATAGAGAATCCCAAGTCAGGAATACACAATTAACAATTTAAGAAAGAGAAACCAAAAAATAGCCATTTTGATAAATTAAAGTTAAATTTTAGCCATCACTAATGAAATATGTAAATTTTAGCCACTTTTATGATTTAACAGAAAAACCTAAGTTCAATTTTTACAATTAGAAATATAATCAGGAGCAATATAAACTAATAAATTGATCTTATAAGCATCTAATGATACATATAAAAGCATGTAACCATTCAATTTCAAGTTTAAACAAACATACAAAGAAACCCAAAAAAATCTTCAAAACTCATTTCATACAAAAGAGTAAGTATGTCATTGCATAGTAAAAGTGGTTAAAATTTATATGTTCTTTTATTGGTGGCTAAAATTTACCATTACATTATCAAAATGACTATTTTAGGGTAAAACTATACTTTAATTAATACAAAACACCTATTCCACTCACATTTACAACTAAAATGTCTTAAAACTCATATTGCCCTTCCATATAAGCAATTAATTGTTGGATAGAGGAGGGGGAGGGAGTTCACAATAATTCACCATACATGTTGATTGTGTTGATGGACTAGCAGCTAGCACAAAGTCCGTGCTATGCCTATGCACAGACTCTATTAAATTTACACTAATCAATAATCAATTGTCTGAGTTAATTAAAGATTTCACAATAATAGTAATTTTCTTAAGAAAAAATGTTACCAAAAATGAGAAATACTACTATGTATAAACATACTCATGTAAGCATTAATTTAATGAATTATTCTCGTCTAAATGTTGAAGAACAAATGAAAAAGAATCATGGTAGGTGCTCACCGTCTAATTAAATTAAAAGGAAAAAAGAAAAAAGAAATAGTTGCAGCAGTCAACAAGTGAGTAGCATAATTAATTAGTAGCATATATATATAGAGATTAGAGAGAGATAAAAGGAAATATAACTGAAGTGAATGTACTACAGTATTATGTATGCAATGCAAAAGACGGTGTTGATAATGATATATAACCTGCATTCCTTGATCCAATGAATAGAGTTCATAGGCTCCAATTGTAGCACCAGACAGGAACTCCAACACTCCGCTGCACTCATCGCTGTATACCTCAAATAGAGGGAGCGCCAAGTAACCTCTAAGACAGCTGCGTGCAGCTTCATCCCGCATGGGGAATTCATCGCTAGAGTAGAGCCTCAAATCCGGTGTGGATTCGGAGTATCCGTTCCGGTACGCCCTCCCTATCGGCTGCTGCTGCTGCTCTTCTTCTTCTTCTGCCGCCACGACACATACAGATACATGATCCTCGCATAGCTTCCTGTACCAAGAAATCCCCTTGTAGAGATTGCCAACGGAAAAGGGCTGCTCTGCTGTTGAGAGGTTAGTACGATTTTGCCCCTCCTCCTTCTTCACTGCCCAAAACTGCACCAGATAATGTACGCAGAAACGTGGGTCGGATGCTATGTGTCTGAAGAGACTTATGATTCTGTGTTGGAGTACTTGTGTTTTGCTGTCTGAATTCCACATAACCCACCCGAATTTTCCTTCCTCTTCTCCCCATGCCAATGCTTTTTCCTTGTTGCGATTGAGATACTCTTTGAATTGGGATATTTCATCGTAATGGTCGTCCCATCTCTCTCTCCCTCTCAGCACGCTTTCTGAATCCATCACAACTTCATCCTTCAATATTTCAATTCAAACCTTTCCCCACTTCAATTTCTCTTGCATATCTCTATAAATTGCGTATACGGTTGACTTATTCTCGTGTGGGATTATTAGTCAATCGGAGTAGACCCCACCGACCACCCAAAGTAACAACAAGACTTCCACCAATCATTCCATTTTGGACGTTTATGAACGGAATATTTCACATTTCTTTTATATTCAGAAAATTCTGGGACATTTCCCGCTTTGAATCCTAGCTACCTACATTCCGCTCCATTTTTTTTAACAATAATAATTCATGCTACCTACCGTGCACATACATAATGTTTCTGCATCTAAGATGACGTTATTATATTTAAAGAAAATTATTATTAATATACCATATAAAAATAATCATAAAAAAATTAAATCCTCTTAAAAAAAACTAAATCCTAAAAAAGGAAAGGTTGTGAGTATTCCTGTCTATACTATATATTACTTCCTTCATCCGAACTATCTTGTCCCTTTTCTTTATTCAAGTGAATGTATTATCTATATCCATATCTATACACTATTATAAAAAAGTGTTTTATTTACAAAATTTAAATTGCCTATCATGCTCTTAATATTATCATAAGAATAAATCATTAAAATTTAAAAATAAAAATAAAGAACAAAACCAATCCGTAGAGTAATGCTCCCCTACCCACCGTGGGCATACTTAATATGCCCACGGCTGAGTTGGCGACATTTTATTTAAGGAAAATTATAATTAATATACCTTATAAAAATAAACCCTATCATAAAAAACTAAACCCTACTAAAAAAAAGTGAATCCTAAAAGGAAAAATTATTGATATGGCACTGCCACATCAGCAGTGAGCACGTTAAGTGTGCCCACCGTGGGTAGGGGAACATTTCTACCATTGGTATTCTTATAACTTCGATAAAAGAAAAACCTACAATGAAATAATTTAATTCAGGATAAATTAATACGGAGTAATCATTATTTATTAAAATAAATACGAAATAAAATATAGGAAGAAGAAAAAAGAAAAGAAAAGAAAATATAAAATATATAAAGAAGAAAAAGACATTTATTCTTTTTTTATTTTATTATTATTTTTTTTTGTAAAATACAAGAAGACGAAAAAGCCATTCATATCAATAGATAAATAAATAAAAAAGGTAAAAATTAAAAAAATTGAACTGTCAAAGGAATAAATAGAAGAAAGAGAATTTAAAACAGAGGAATAGATAGAAGGAGCTAAATATTAATAAGGTTAAATTCTATTTTTTGTAAGTGCAAATTAATTCATGGAGAGTGAGAGATGAATAAATATAAGAAGGTAAAAGTTAAAAAGATATATTTAATTCTAATAATAATAAATAGATTGAGAAAATTAAAAAAAAAAAATAGAGGAATGGATAAAAGAGAGAATATTAAGAAAATATACAGGTTGTGAGGCGTGCTTTTGTTTGCCCACTATATCTATCAGGAATGCTCCCCTACTCACGGTTGACATACTTAATGTGATCATCAGCTGACGTGGCACTATCACGTCAATAATTTTTCCTTTTAGAGTTTTGTTATTTTTAGTAGAGTTTAGTTTTTTTAGTAGGGTTTATTTTTATAAAGTATGTTAATTAAAAAATTTCTTAAATATAATGCCGTCACTTAAGCCGTGGGCCTATTAAATATGATTTTAAATAAATTTACTCCTATATATATATATGATTTAAAATTAATTTACGCATTTATAAAAGAAACATAATATTCTTAAAATACTATATAAAAGATATGTGAAACGATTGATCGAGAAATGTAGACTTTTCTTTAAATAAATTAGTTAAAAAAATTGTTATGCTTTAATACAAAGTAGTTAATTCGAATTTAGTGATGATTAGTGAGATTTTGAATCTTGGAATTATGGTTGTCGTTTTCTTTTAAATTTTTTTGTCTTTGACTCGATTGTACGTTGCGTGTTTTGATCCAAGTATTTGAAAAACTAGTTTAGTACCTGTCGAAATTCGACGGGGCTCACTTCCAGTGAAAAATAATAATAGAATTATTTATTTTTAGAGTATAGTTTGTTAGGATCCATTCGAAAAAAATAAAATTAAACTGAATTAGTAAAAAATGAAGGAAAAAAAAAAAAGATCAATGAGGTGTAGCATTTCTCGATTAGTTTTACTCGTTTTGAATGTCAAGTAGCCCGTTGATCATTGTAACGAAAAATAGATTAGTTGTACTCATTTTGAATGTTAAGCCGTCAAGTATACGTTGTAATATAGAAATAAATAACTTTTTTCATATCAAGTATATCTATTGGTCGAAAAAAAATAGGTCAATAAGAGATAAATTTTTTTCGCATAGTTATATTCATTTAAAGTAAAGGCGTTCTTCGATATAATTAAAGGATGAAATGTCAAGCAGTCCGTTGTTTAAATATTGATTAAGGATAACTCCATCATATTTGAGTTTTCTTATCGATGAAATCATTTTCTCAAAAATAATAAAAAAATAGTAATATAAATATTTATTTTAAGATTATAGTATTGTTAGGATATATTCGAAAAAAATAGCATTAAACTAAATTAGAAAAATAAATAAAAATAAATAAATAAGGTGTGTCATTTCTCGGTTCATTACATTTTACTCATTTTGAATGTCAAGTAGTCTGTTGATCATGGTATTAGAAAAATAAATTAGGAGAGGTTACGTTTCTCGGGTGGTTGTACATCATACATATAAGCTTTCTTCATCTGTCCGTCCCTATTCTACTAACAAACTATAAACCGTAATGGTATAATTTTCTCGTTAATATGAAGTCTTTTAAATGTTGATCTGGAATAAAGTTGAATAATTCTATTATATTTGAGTTCCCTGATGAAGTCATCTATCTCAAAAATCGATATGACATCAATAAATTAAATAAAAATCAATTGATTAATAAGACAAAATAGAATTAGAATTTTCAAAACTTTAAACATTTCTAAATACTAATAATTTTATACAAAATAATAAATTAATAAACCCAAATCAAGATAGGTTTTCGATCATCAAAGTTGTATCAAAATTGAAACTGACATGACTTTTTTTATAGATCCGCCCCGATTGTGAATCTAAATTACCAATAATTTGGACGGACTTGACTATAAATTTTAAGTTCTTTGGAGCTTGTTCCACATATTACAATTTTTAGAATTGAGAAATATACATTCAATTTATTTGGATTTTGTTTATCCTTTGATTTTATTATAATTGATTTTATTATAATTTATGGTAGTTGAGAGTCTCGGTGGTGATTTGACTTCATACATGTGATAAAATAGATTTAGAAGTGATGGTATTATTTTTCAGGCAGTTTCATTTTGATGTCTAACTGCCCGTTATTTGGTTCAACCATTAAAAGGTAATATTTATCGGCAGTTGTATACATTTTTTATGTAATAAGTACTTTTTTAATAGTTATATTTATTTCAAAAAATACGTCTCCGGTCTCCCGTTATTTGGGTCAACTATTTTGAGGGATAACATTTGTTGTGCTGCATTTCTCAAGTCGAGTGGCTATATTCATTTTGAATATGAAGCCGCCCGTTGTTTAGATTATCCGTGAGAAATATAATATTTCTCATGTAGTTGTATTCATTTTAAATATGCAAGCTGACCGTTTGGTTCAAATATTTGAGGGTAACATGTGTTTGAGTAGTTATATTCATTTTACATATGAAGCTATCTGTTGATCGGATTATCTATCGGAGATATAATTTCTCGGGTTGTTTGGTTCAACATGCTTAATATGCTCAGAATGATAATAGTTTAAATAAATAATTAATAAAAATCATACCAAAATTGATTAAATCCCACTAAAAAAAACTAAACTCTACCTTAAAAAACTAAACCCTAAGTGGAAAAATTATCGACGTGGCACTGCCGCATCAACGGTAGGCGTATAGAATGTTAGACCGCTTGTTGTTTGAGACGTTATTGTGAGAGGCTCTGAAAGCTCGTGAGCAAGTACGGATATCAGTTCTCAAATACTTGTATTCATTTAGAATGTTAAATACTCGTTGTTCGGTGTAGCAAAAAAAATTGATCAATTAGATGCACGAAATATAAACGGTTATACTTTAAACTAAAATTGGATTCATTGGAAAAAAAAAATAGCATTAAATTGAATTAGGAAAAAAAGAGTTATATGAAGTGTGACATTTCTCAATTAGTTTTACTCGTTTTGAATGTCAAGTTAGTATCCCGTAAAAGAAAAAATTCTTCAAAAATCCATTTTAAAACCCATCATCGAAAAGCGTGCTAAAAAAGCCAAAAAGAAGTGTGTCATTTTATATGAAATGGAGGTAGTACTAAATATCATGCCTCCTTTTATATAATAAACTATCAAATTTGAGTATTTTTTATAAATACCATATTTTTAAATATCAAGTTGTTTGTTGTTTGATAAAATAGAAAAATAGGTCAATAAAAGGTACTTCCTCCGTCTCAGAGATATTGACCCCTTTTATTATTTTATACCTCACAAAAAATAAAGAAATGGCTCAATATCTCTGAGCCGGAGGAAGTAACATTTTTTGCATAATTATATTCATTTTTAATGTAAATGGTCCGTTGTTTGATGTGATACATGAGTTGTATCATAGACATGCAAGGTTCTATGGTACGTTTTCATATTTATTCTATATCTCACTCACCAAAAATTAATTTTGAACAATGCCCCGTTTATCTTCTTCGAGAGCAAACACCAAATTTATAAGAATTTTCTATTGATTAAATCTAATATAAAATTGACGTGGGATAGTTGAAGATAAATACAACTATTGTCAAAATCATGAAAATATAATTTATTTAACTTTTAGCATCGAAAAATATACATTCGATTTTATTTGGCTTTTGTTTATCCTTTGATTTTATTATAATAGATTTATGCTCTCGATCTCTTTGTATATGGTAGTTGAGAGTCTCGGTGGTGATTTGGTTATAGTTTATGTTTTGAGTTTTGGCGAATTCAGTTCGATCATTGCTCTAAATTTTTTGAGGTTTCATTACTTTGTGTTACAGAGATATCATTACATTTGATTTCCGATTAGTTTCGACTCGTGCCCTCACGATGTGCTTGCATGTGCTAATAGTGTTTTTTTGTGCCTTTTCTTTTATTCATCTTTTTTATTTATTTATTTAATATCATAACAGTGTCTTAATTTGTGCCTTCTACAAATTTTGATTCGTTTTTTACAAATTTTGATTCATTTTTTTCTATTATTATTATTATTATTATTATTATTATTATTCAAATAAATGACAAAGAACTTTAGAAGGAATCTTTTGATTCATTTTTTTCTATTATTATTATTATTATTATTATTATTATTATTATTATAATACAAATAAATGACAAAGAAGTTTAGAAGGAATCTAATTAAATAATGTCTTTTAATTAATGTCTTCTACAAATTTTGATTCGTTTTTTACAAATTTTGTTTTTTTTTTTCTATTATTATTATTATTATTAATGACTTTTTTTTTTATCTTGCTTACATAATTATATATCGATTGATAAGGAATCTTTCTTGTAAAATATTTTTAAATTATTAATAATCATACGATTTGGTATAGCTTAAAAGAACGACTGCTGTTCTTCTAGATGGTTAGTAAGTATAATAATTTTTGTAAGATATACATTGTGGTTTGCTATAAATTAAAATTCTATAAATTAATTAAAGATATATATTCTATGAAATAATTAAAGATATATATCAAATTAATGATACATATTAATCATACTAAAATATTGATTAATTAGTCAAAATTATGAGAATTTAACAAAATAATAAAGAAAAATCGTGATTGATCGACCTTTATTTTACTATTATATATATATATATATATATATATATATATATATATATATTAGAATCAAAAATTGAATATGTGAAAACTCATCTCACTCCATTTCCCTATTCTCCGTACACCCATGTCAAACCAAATAGTTCTATTTTTACACTACATACTGAATAAATTCAAAGCAAGTGTACAAAATAAATTCAAGATAAAATACTGAAATACTCGAGATTCCTTATCACATAAAAAGTTATCATAATATGTATAATCTCAAATAGTAGGTACATATGTGTAGGTTAATTATTAAAAAAAAATCACCAGCTTCGAAACTTTTACAAATTATAAACACAATTTTTAAATTTTAACGAATTAAATCACAAATTAAACTTTTATTTTTTCCTCTGAATTTCGTTACACCATTAATCTCGCGTACTCTATATGACTATATCGTTTTAACGTATGTACTGGTAAGGAAAAGACAACTGAAAACTGAAAATTGATAATGAATGAAGAAAACAAAAATAGAGGCAAAAGCCAAAGGAGCAGAAAAACAAAATTTGGTGGAAGAAGTTTGACGAGATCTCATTCTCATCTCTTCCTTCAATTATTTTATTTAAATAATTGAATTGAAATTGTTTAGAGAGAGGAGGCATGCTTGAAAATGGCAGTAGCAGAGAACAGAGTAGGGTACAAAACAGAAAAGCAGTGAAACAAATTGGAATTTAGTAGCTACATACCTCCTTGAATCACTCTTTCAATATTTTGTAATCTTTCTATAATATGTTTGGCCCCATTTTTAAGGTGGGCTTTTAGGTCACTTTCTGTCTATTCATCCTTCTCATATTTCAATGTTTATGCTGCTAATTGCTAAGTGCTAACCCTCTCATCATCTCATCCCTCTCCCTTCTCTCTTACTTGTGAGTTTAGTGAATTTATTTAAAGTTGTGGATCTCATTCGAGGTAAATGCTATTTATTTCTTGTTACTTTTCTGGAACAATTTCAAATGAAATTAAAACTACTAAGGCTGCCCAAATCACACTCTAAAAAACAGTTTAAAATTAGAGCCAGCACAATAATTGTGTTACAGTGATAGTTAATAATATACTAACTATAAATTAATAGAGAAATGATTTAATTAATATAGTGTATATAGATGAGAGCCCAGCACAACATGCTAAACTAGTATTAGGGTCAAGAAGGAATTTGTTCGGCTTTATTAAATAATATGGGCCCATCATCTTATTTTTAAAGCTGCGTTTGGTAATTATCTCAAGATGAGGAATGATGATTCATCTCAAGATGACTCGTATGAATAGTGTCAAGATGAATCATTCATCTCTCCGTTTGATAGCAAAAAATTCAGACTCGGATGACATCATATTGTATTTGGTACAAATTGTAAAACTCTAGATTAAAATTTAGATTGACCAAATTACCCTTATTAAATACCCCTACCTATTTCACTTTTTATCGTTCGGATTAAATAGTACCCTTTATTATTTATTATTTATTATTCTGTATTATTATTATTATTATTATTATTGTTATTATTTTATTAAATTATTATTATTATTATTATTTATTATTGATTATTATTATTATTATTATTATTTGTGAGAAAATATGATGTAGAACATCTTAGGAGAAGAGAGAGTTGGAGAAGAGAGAGAATTCCCCCTATTGTATATTCAAAAGAGAAGGTACATCAATATATATACTAAACAACTAGGGCTAGGAAACATTAAAAACAAAGATATAATAAAATATTCTAACACTCCCCCTCAAGCTGGAGCACATATGTCAATCATGTATAGCTTGGAACACAGGTGTGAAATACTCTTCTTGCCCAACGGTTTAGTAAAGATATCAGCAATCTGATCGGATGAAGGAGTGAACGTAGTGGAAATTATCCGATTCAAAACACACTCTCGAATGAAATGACAATCAACCTCAATGTGTTTTGTCCTCTCATGAAACACTGGATTATTTAAGATGTAGATAGTTGCTTGGTTATCACAATGCATAGGTAACGGTTCATCGAAAGTGAATCCCAACTCCCCAAGCAGATTCTTAATCCAAATTAATTCCGTAGTAGTGTGAGCCATAGCTCTATACTCGGATTCAACAGAAGATCTAGCAACGGTTTGATGTTTCTTACTACGCCATGTTATCAAATTTCCTCCCAAGAAGGTGTAGTATCCAGAAGTAGACTTTCTTTCGGTCTTGGAACCAGCATAATCAGCATCAGAATATCCTTCGATCTTCAAGTGACTATTATTCTTAAAAAACAATTATTTTCCTGGAGATTTCTTGATATATCGAAGAATTCGAATAACAGCATCCTAGTGAACTTGTTTAGGCTTATCCAAGAAACGACTCACCAAACCAACTGCAAAAGAAATGTCAGGTCGTGTTACAGTCAAGTAGATAAGTTTCCCAACAAGTCGTCTATACTCGGCCTTATCCTCTAAGAATTCTTCACTTTCATCCCAGACCTCCGGATCCACATCCATAGGAGTATCAAGCGGCTTAGTACCAAGTAATCCAGTCTCTTTGAGCAGATTTGTAGCATACTTGAGTTGGGATAGAGAGACGCCAGATTTGCTGTAAGCAATTTCAATTCCTAAGAAGTATTTAGGACGTCCCAAATCCTTCATTTCAAATTGTTCTTGCAAGTATTTCTTTGTGTCCTCAATTCCTTGTACATCACTGCCAGATACAAGGATATCATCAACATACACAACAAGAACCACAATTCCAGATGTTTGATGGCGAACAAAAACCGAGTGATCAGACTTGCATTGCGTGAATCCAATATTGGCGAGAACATTGTTGAGCTTGTCGAACCATGCCTTCGGGCTCTGCTTGAGGCCATAGATTGCCTTCTTAAAACAACAGACCTTAGTAGCATCCTCCCCCTGAGCAACAAACCCTGGAGGTTGCTCCATGTAGACGGTCTGAGATAAATCCCCATAGAGAAAAGCATTCTTCACATCAAGCTGATATATAGGCAAAGAAAAATTGCAGCTAAGGAGAAAAAGATGCGAATGGAATTCAAACGAGCAGTGGGAGAGAAAGTTTCAAAGTAATCAACACCATAAGTCTGTGTAAAACCTTTTGCCACCAGACAAGCTTTGTACCGATCAATTGTACTATCAGCAAGAAACTTGATTGTGATAACCCAACGACAAGCGACAATAACGGTTGAAGCAGGAGCAGTGGTTAGCACCCAAGTGCCACGAGATAAAAGAGCATTCATCTCCTTATGCATAGCATCTCTCCAAATAGGGTGTTTGAGAGCTTCAAGGTAAGAACTGGGAATAACTGTAGACAAGAGGCAAAGGGCAAAAGTACGAAAAGAAGGACTCAAACAGGCAAAAGACACAAAATTAGTTATAGGGTGTTTAGTGGTGCAAGTACGTTTACCTTTGCGTTGAGCGATAGGTAAATCATCGGGTGTGGCAGGTTGGGGATCTTCAGAATCTGCAAGAAAAGAGGACTCAGGCAGGGGACATGAGGCCGGTGTAGAGGTAGGTTCGGGTGCTGACCGAAGATGACGAGTATAGACCTGTAAGGGTTGAGCTGGAGGAAACACAGATGCCGGAATAGGCAAAGGAGTAGAGTGTTCGATAGGAGAAAAATCCCTGGTATGAGAAAAATACGGAGTACACTCAAAAAAGGTAACATCAGCAGAAACATAGTGACGCTTGGTACGGGGGTCAAGACATCGATAACCTTTTTGTGTGCGAGAATACCGATGAAAAACACACTTAATAGAACGGGGAGACAACTTATCCAACTCAGGAGTAAGGTCATGAACAAAAGAAACACACCCAAAAATACGAGGAAGAACAGGGTAAAGGGGTTTATCAGAATGAAGACACAAAAAAGGAATATCCCCATGTAGCACACTAGAAGGCATATGATTAATGAGAAAACATGCAGTAAGGACATCATCACCCCATAACCATTTTGGAACACGCATGTGAGACATAAGAGTACGAGCAACATCCAAAATATGACGATGTTTGCGTTCAGCAATACCATTTTGTTGAGAAGTATGAGAGCATGAAGTTTGATGAATAATGCCACGAGTATCACAAAAGGATGCAACCAACTTTTGAGTAAATTCGAGAGCATTATCAGTGCGAAGAATACACAAATCGACAGAATATTGAGTTTTTATTTCATGATAAAAGGAGTTTAGTACATCAGGAACTTCAGTTCTCTGTTTCAGTAAATACAACCAGGTCATACGAGAAAAATTGTCAACCAAAACAAAGAAATACCTGAAGCCCCCTCTAGACTCAATGCGATGCTGACCCCAAACATCACAATGAACAAGCTCAAAGGCAAAATAACTACGTTTATTTGCTCTAGAAGGGAAAGATGTGCGATGATGCTTGCCCAACTCACAAGACTCACATTGAAAATCAATAGACGAAACAGGAACCAAACAACGAAGACTCGAGGAAGACGGATGACCAAGACGACAATGCCACTGATATGGAGAGACATTGGCGGAAAGGGCGCGCGAAGGTGCAGGAGGGCCAGAATCTAAGTAGTAGACACCATCATGCTCATGTCCTCCACCAATCGTCCGCTTCGTCTGCAGGTCCTGAAAAGTAACATAGGTAGGAAAAAATGTGACAGAACAATTATGAGTTTTCGTGAGTTGACTAACAGATAATAAGCTAACAGGAAACTTAGAAGCAAACAAGACATCTTCAAGTTGTAGGTGAGGAGAAGGGCGGACAACACCACTCCATCACCGGAGAATAGGTGCCATCAGCGACACGAACAGAAGGCAAGGAAGGAGTAAAAGATGTCAAAAGAGATTTTGTGCCAGTAATATGGACAGAAGCACCAGAATCAACCAACCAAGACCTACCGTGAGACATGGCAAACGCACCTGCAGAAGCAACAATAGGAGAAGCGGCACTAGAGGATGGAGCAATAGTAGGGGACGCCGAAGCAGTGGATGACAAATTGAAAAACTGGATCAGATTGTCATACTGTGCTCGGGAAATCGAGACCACAACATCATTGGAGGAAGATTGGAGCTCCGGAACAACTGTATTAGCCCGACCTGGTTTGCCAAAAGTTTCCCAATAGTTCTCGGAAGTGTGGTTGGAACGATGACAATGTTCAGAACCTCGTCCCCCACGACCACGTCCACCACGGCCACGGCCACGGCCACCATAAAAATGTGGATTGTAAGCAAACTTTTGACTAGGAGCAGGTAAGGTGGAAGGTGAAAAAGAGCTAGGAACATGTTGATTCTGACCACGAGCAGCCATGGCGGAAAAACTTGAAGGAGCAACATCGTCGGCACGACCGGTTGAAACACGAAGCACACGAGATAGAGCATTGGATAACGAGGGAACATTATCACTAGATAACAAACTGTCACGAACAGGTCGGAGATCACCATCTAAACCGGATAAGAACTTATCAACCATGAACTCTTCCCATTGAGTTGCTCGATCTGCTGCAGAGCATGAAAGGGGATGATATACAAGGATTTCATCAGCAAGCCCTTTGAGGGTAGAGAAGTAGTCGTTAACAGAGTGGCCAGATTGAGTATGAGAGAAAAGTTTCTCATATAATTCAAAGACACGAGAGACGTTCTTTTCATTGGAATACATCTCTTTCAATGTATCCCATATGTCTTTAGCCGTTTCTAAGAACATGATGTTCTTACTGACAGAATCTTCAAGGCTGTTTAAAAGCCAAGTCATGACAACACAATCATTGGCACTCTAGGCATCATACTTGGGATCGGTAGAGACAATGGGAGCATTTAGAACATGGGTCTTCTTTTTCTGAGAGCCAAGAAACAGAAGGAAGGCGCGAGACCAGAGAAGATAATTGGAAGCATTCAATTTGATAGTGGTCCCAAGGGCTGCGGATTTGGAATCCGACATGATGCAAAAGCAAACCCTAGGTTGAGAGGAGTCAGCAGCGGCTGGATAGAGAGGCGGCAGCAGCGGCGGGAGCGAGAAGGCAGCGGCAGAAGAGAGGCGGCGTCGGCAGCTAGAGGGGAGGGGAAGCGACGGCGCCGAGAGAAAAGATTTTTTTTTTTTTGTGTGTGTGTGGGGGGGGTAGATCAGCAGTATAGTGGTAAAGGAGTAACGAGAGTCAAAAATCAAACCCGCTCTGGTACCATGTGAGAAAATATGATGTAGAACATCTTAGGAGAAGAGAGAGTTGGAGAAGAGAGAGAATTCCCCCTATTGTATATTCAGAAGAGAAGGTACATCAATATATATATACTAAACAACTAGGGCTAGGAAACAGTAAAAACAAAGATATAATAAAATATTCTAACATTATTCTTATCAATATTCTTGTTATTATTATAATTATAATTATTACTATTATTGTTATTATTTATTATAATTATTATTTTATTAGATTATTATTATTATTATTATTATTACTTCCTCCGGCTCAGAGATATTGACCCATTTTATATTGATATGTGAGGTATAAAATAATAAAATGGGTCAATATCTCTGAGACAGAGGAAGTACTATTATTTTTATTATTTATTATTATTATTATAATTATTATTTTATTACATTATTATTATTATTATTATTATTATTGTTATTATTATAAGTATTACTATTATTGTTATTTATTATTATTATTATTATTTGAAATCGTATAAATACATAAGGGAAAAATGGTAAAAGAGAGAAAGTGTTGTGTTACTGTTCGAATGAGTTGAAGTCATCCGACCAAAAACGTCGGATGAGTTAACAAGCGAAAACAGTAAAATAGCAGCGAGCTTGGGCTTCATCGGGCCATCCAGTTTATTTCGTTTCGGTATCAAACACTTAGATGAACCAAGATGATTAACATCATCTTGGTTCATCATATCTACCAAACACACCCTAACTCTTTGAACTTACAAAGGCGAATCTAGGGAAACCTTATACACTTCAACAACAAAAAAAGAGCACTTCTTTTATTTTCTTTTATTTTGATTTTGTTATGTTTTACTCAACTTCTTCTTCTCCTTTTCTTTTTTACTTTATCCCGGTAGAAAAACAGTTTATTCCTCAGAACTGTGAACCTTAGAATATGCTAGAAATATCCAATGCAGTTGATAAAAATGCTCATTTTTCTCAATTCACCTTTAAATAGACTCAAGAACTGCACACTACTCATCAAAAACAGCAAAAAGTTTTTTTGAAAAAAATAAAATAAGTATGGATGCATTATAGGGCATTTACTCCTTTGGCAGTAGAACATTAAAATTAACTATTTAAGAACTTATAAGCTCCTTCTTTTTTTTTGATCCGGTCGGAAAATAACTTACAAGCTCTATAAAAGTGTTTTGCAAAATAAGCTCTTCAAGAGGCTTATAAGCTCCAAAAATAAGCTATAAGAACTTATAAGTGCATTCAACCTAACTTATTTTTACATCTTATAAGCTCTTTAAAAATCTTATAAACTCATATATAGTGCATATAAACTGTTTCAAATAAGCTTAACCAAACACCCCTAACTGGTAAAATTTCAATTTATATTTGCAGAGCTCACTGCCAAAGGAGTTTTGCCCAGTAGTTAATTCTGCCCAAGCTATTACATTTACAATTTTAGCTACTTATCAGCCTACATGCGAAAAAAAGAGAGAGAGATTTTTCCTATCTATAATGTGAGACAGTATTGAGATATTTATATAAAAAATATTGATATATATAAACGATGAATATTTACCATAACTAAATATTGCCTTTAAATATTTAAACTAAGTATATTGCCTTTAATATTGTCGGCCGATTGCATAGGTTTAATTATCTTTTCTAGCTCTCTATTCCGCCGAAGAATATGAGAGAAATTCAATTATTTTGTTGTCACTTCTCACCGCGCCGGTCTTGAACTCACGGAACTATATTCGCAAACAGACGACAAATTGAATTTCGTGAATTTTCGATCTCGATTTCATGAAATCACAATTTAATTTCTTCTACATAGAAGAATCCATAAAATGCTAAAAGTTATCACCTCAAGAAAATTTTCAAAATCACATGAAAACATTTTAATGTTAATGTATAATATACAGAAAAGTGACAGTAGAAAAATTCTTTCTTTTCCTTCTTTGTTCGCCCCTTCGCTTCAATACCGTTTATTCCTGCTCAGAATTCTCATAATAAGAATATGCCACAAATATTCCTGTAGATTGAGGGGGGAGAAAGGCTCAATTTTCGACTGAAGTGAGCTATAAATAGATGAAAAAAATCGCACTGTTAATCATCAAGTTCTGCAGTTCAAGAAAAGCATGAGTGTGGATGCATTATAGGGCGAATACTCTTTTGGCAGCAGAGCAGTAATTAATATTTGAATGCAAATTGTTTTTTTTACTGACCTTACTGCCAAAGGAGATTTGCCCAGTAATTCTACCCACTCCACTCTATCATTAATGCGAGGTAATTAAGTGTTATTTAGTTACTCTATTGTATACACCAACTTATGTATTTTTATTTCTTGTGTAGCTAGGGTTAGTTATTTCTTAAATATTGGTACAAACATACAAGCAAAGTACATTTTTAAGAACATGCATGTTCATGTACAGTACTTGCGTACAAGTATAGATATGTGCATGCATGGTGATAATAAATTATTCTAACCGGTCATAACCCCAAATATAGTATTTTCTACTTTCATCATTAATTTATTTAATGTATTATATAATTTGGAGAAACGTGCGTGTCCGAGTTGCCACATATATACCAATAAAAGGCCACTTTATTGGAAATGTGGGAACCAAATTTTGGGATATGCCTTAGGAATTTTGAAATTGTTCCGTCCGTATATTCGGAGGCTATTCTTGCAGAGAAATTATGGATCATAAACTTCGTAGTGAGAGTGTTGGAGATATAGGAATATATGCCCGGGAAAAGGAAGGGTGTGAGATTTAACTCAAGGACGCTAGTACGGAAAAAAACTCGTTATTAAGTGAGTCCGGTTTGAGATTGACGGTATCTGGCTCGTTGGTGTGTGAACCGGTTCGTCAAATGATGTAATGTGAAAATATAAAATTGATTATTGTCAAAATACAACTTATATACCTATACCTACAGTATACATTCTCTACTACGGAGTATTTAGCAAACTTTAGGGAGTATGAGCCTACACCCGCTAAAAATATATTATAAAAATGGAAGTGCGAGGAATCGAACCCCGTACCGTTTGACAGCATATCAACTGCTCTACCAATTGAGCTACACCCCCACTATTTGGTGGAATTTTTTAATTATTAAATTTGAATTTACGGCCCGTTAAAATCATATTATAAAACTATTATTATTATTATTATTATAAAAGAGTCATTTTTTACAACTTTTGTTTTGCCAAATGTACCCTCATTCTAAATCTATTTTAATGGTAATAAAGTAATTTTGAAACGTAATTTTAATATTGAATTAAATTTATATAAACTTCTCCTATTTCAACTACAATTCTATTTCTCCGCTCTTATTTATTTTTCTGAATTTTCCAAGAACATTATTCATCTCCCCAAGAATCTATTGTTTCCTACGTGCTAAATTTGTAAAACTCACAATAATAAATATGATATAAATAGTGAAATATTACTCGCTCCGTTCCATTGAAATAATCACTTTTTCTAAATATATGTGAGGTACAAAATAATAAAGGAGACTTTTTCAATGGGGCGGAGGTATTACAAAAGGTGTATTATTTTTGACATATTTTTTAAAATTAATAAAAAAAAATGTAATCTCTGCTAATATTATAAAAATGGAGGTATGAGAAATCAAATTAATAATATTCTTGATATCACCAATTAAGGCCTCTATAAAAGAAAAACAATGTCAAATAAAAAATAATTCCGTTGCCGGGACTTGAACCCGGGTCTCTCGGGTGAGAGCCGAGTATCCTGACCAACTAGACTACAACGGATCGTGTTCATATGCTGCTAGTTAATTATTATAATTTATAACTTATCTTTTACAATCGGTTTTTAACTCTTAAAGAGAGAGGAGTATGAAATATGGTGCCTTCATAATGGTACATTTATTTTTAATTAAAAATACGAGTTCTGTGAGAGGTCTTTTGCTCTCATTTATATGAATTTGTTAATCAAGCAAACTCTTCAATCTATTTTTGGCTCTAGCACAACTTCAATTTCGAGGTGGCCCGTTGGTCATAATGTTTTTAAAATTCTTTTAATATGTATCGATAACTATGTTTGTCAAATTTTGATGGCCAAGAAATTCTTAAAATTCTTTTAGTATGGAGTATGTATCAATAACTATGTTTGTCAAATTCTTGAAAACAAAAAAATTATATATTAGATACAAAACCAATTTTGAGGTGACCCGTTTGAACAATAAGTTTTTGAAATTTTTGATTCGCATTGACCAGGCTAAATTATTTTTGAGTTAAAATATTTTGGCTCTAACATTACTTTGATTTTCATGTGGTCCGCTAGTCAATAAATTTTTGAAATATTTTTAGTATATATGATAGTTAGTTTTTTGTAACAAAAATATATATATTTAATTAAAGACAGTTGAACATATATTAACACAAAATAAACATCGTTTCAAAATTTTCAATTAATCAGGCAAACCCTTCACGTTATTTTCGAGTTTTTGAGTTTAAATAGTTTTTGCCCTAGCACAACTTCAATTTTGAGGTGACCCGTTGACTATGGAGTTTTAAAATTCTTTTAATATGTATCGATAACTATGTTTGTCAAGTTTTTTTAAATAAAAAAAATTATATATTAGACACATAATTAATTTGGAGGTGGCCAGTTGGCCAATAAATTCTTGAAATTCTTTTAGTATGTATCAATAATGACAAAAACTTGGGTGAGGTCAGCCACATAGTGTGGCCGGGTCAAAGTGTCAATCTTTATACAGAAACGTGCTAATCTATACGAATAAAAGTGTCAATCTTTAACATAATTATTTTACGAATAAAATGCCAATTTTTAAAAGTGTCAATCTTTATACAGAAAAGTCATAATCTACACGAATAAAAGTGCCAGTATTTTAGCCGTCCGCACGGTGCCTCTGGCTGACCCAAGTGTGTCCCATCAATAATTATGATTGTCAAGATTTTTTAACAAAATATAAATTTTTAATCTAAAACAGTTGACAATATATTAGATACATGAGCATCGTTTCATAAACCCTTTGGGATATTTTCGATTTGGATAAGATAGGATATATTGTTTATTGGTTAAATTATTTTGGGTAGCCTTGAATTTTGATGGGATACAAACTAGTTTGTTATAATCAGTTGATAAGTGCTATAATATTCTTTATAATTTTATTTAAAGAAAAATGTTATATGATTATTGAGCTGTAATTATGAGATGATTACATCTAATTCTCAATTAAAAAAAAATGAAAATATTTTTATTATTCGAACAAAGACCGATTGCCTTAATTGGCCTACATCAATTATGCTACCCTCACATCAACGTAGAACTTGATTCTACGACCTTACCACGAAGGTCTCATCTCATGCACTAAACCTACTAGATAAGCTCTTGTTTTTTTGTATGTGGATCCGTACAAAGAGAGATTAGAAGCGGAAAAAGAAAAAGAAATCAAAACAAAGAATGAAAGAAAGACCCAAAAAAAGTAGACCACATTAACTCGACTACAGAAATGCATTGCTCGTATCATCCCTCATTAACAACTGAAACTGCAATCTAAATTAGTTATAAAACTACTTGAGGAACAATAACAATTGACATATACATTACACACTCATTCCACTTGCTTTTCGAAAATTAGTTACAAAACTACTTGAAGAACTGGGAGAAGACTATGCAAATGCAAACCAACGAAAGAGCTTCAATTTGTATAACAGAGTGGAAAAATGTTGGCCTAAATTGAAAAGATCTTCTATAATTTGAACTTCGTACTCACCACAAAGAGCAGAACTAAGTTCAATTTTCGTGTATTCAAAGGGCCTCGTCACAACATATTTACGCGGAAAAACCATGGGAGGACGAAGGCTATTACCAGACATGCCATCAAGAAATTACATAACGGCTGCCCACTCAAGCACCTTCTGCTTCCGTTTGATGGGTCAAGACCCGCCTCCACAGATTGGGACTCGCTCCATTCTTCCATGAACCGGATATCTCCCACACCAGAAATGTTCTTTGCAGTCTCACTGCATATCTCACACACTCTGCAAACAAGAGGTGAAGCGAATTGTTTATAGCTGAACATGAAAAGGTCATAGCTTGCTTGGAAGGTTGGATTTTTCGTTGTTAGTTGTGGGTTTGTACGTGAAAAGAAAGAAGAACCATTAAGTAATGAACTAGCAAAGCAATACAAGCATCATGAATATTTTCCTAAGAGCAAAACAATGGAAAATAATCTGCTCGTGTGAGGAAACCTGCAGTACCGTTTCCAAATGCGTGCATATACAAGAATCAGGAAGCATGCATCTTATAACACGATACAAACACCCTACATTATCACTCATCGGGAGTAAGAAGATTGGATCGCAAGTCTTCTTGTTTTGAATTTTATTGGAGAAACCAAGGAACTAAAAGTAACAATTATGTTACGGTAGTATCCATAAAATGAAAAGCAAGAAAGAAACTTATAGCCAAGATGAGTACATGCTTATAATGTAAAAGAGGCTTCTCCTCCTCCGTAAACCAGAAACTAACATACAAGTAAATTAGCGCGATGCCAGTTATAACTCTACATGAATCAACTTACACAAATTCATTATCAAGAACTGTGAATCCTCATACCTCCTATACTCAAGAATAAGCTTCGCCACTTGCATAGAAATGCAGCACAAGAGATACGCTCATGGATCAAATGGTAGAATCTCAACATATGCAAAAATCTTATGAGATCAACTCACCATCAGTCCCATGTTAAGATTTCAAAGATGCACATTCCTTTCATCACTGCAAAAATTTCATTCTATATTTCTTTTAATTCAATCAAACCTAACCTCTCTCAATCTCTCTCTGCCCTTCTAAGCTCAATCACAAAGTGCAGAACTTTTGAGCTTGATTATACAAGCTACAAACAACCATGGATCAATAACAAGATTCATCAAAAAAAGAACTGTTCTCCAAACAATACTATAGGAGTAGCATACAAAATCAAATTTCTGCAAAAACTCAAAAAAAAAGTTACCTATTTCCTCTGACTTTAAACCAGGCCTCGGCGCAGAGCAAATGAGCAACACCAAGCTCCCCTTTGCATCCACAACCAAGCTCAATCAACTCCACCGAATTGTTCCCAGTTTCCTTTGCATTCAAATGGCATATTCTACACACCCTCTGATTTTCCCCAGCCAATCCATCACATTTGATGTCGATTACATGAGACGAACATTTGCTCTCCCCCTCCACTTTCGACTTGGGATTTGAATCGGCGATTTGATCATCTCCCACAGAAATTGCAGCCTCGGAATTGCTGGGATTTGATTTTTCATCGGATCCCGATTTCCCAACTCTTTGATTGATCTCTCCCGCCTCTTGATCCATAAATTACAGTGATATGTTTCTCTCTTCACTGAGAAGGATGAATTTCGAACTCAAAAATCAGAGTATTATATATCTAGGGAAGTGGAGAGGTAATTAGTGGCATGAGTGAGGCCAAGAAATAGCAGTCGTGATAGAAGGGGGTTACGAGTATAGGAATTTCGGAGGCAAAATTGCCATCATTTACAGCTCCTTCACCACCTTCAGTTGACTTAACAACCCCGTTCGTTACTCTCTCTCTCTCTCTCTCTAGAAAACCGATAACGTAGTATTCTAGTAGTAGTTCTTAGAAGAACGGTTTCATATTTGATGTCAGGCGTATGAAGAAATCAAAGAAGGGGCGCTTCGGTGTTTCTACCCTCTTAAAATAGGGTATTGTAAAAACTACCATTTAAAAAAAGGGTAATGGTAAAAGTACCATTACTTAATAAATTAATGTATTTATAGACCCACAATACTTAACTGTCGGTCTTCCCCTTGTTTTTATATTAAGTGGGGCCGTGTTGTTGTAAATTATGTGTGTCGTGTGTGTTGAACCTTCAATATATATATATATATATTCCACACTTGTATATTTGTATAGTTGTATTATTTGTTATGATTTAAATTTTATGATTTGTTACGATTTTAATTTTATTAGTTGTGAATCTAGATTTAAATTGTACGATTTGTTATAATTTGTTACCAATTGTATGAAATTGTATTTGTGGGTTGTTTAAATGTATTATTTGTTAGGATTTAATTCAAAGTTAGTATATATATGTAATGTCTAACATATTAAAATTTATATATGTGTAAAGCTAAATAAAAGAAATTTTTTGGGATAGGCAACCAGCCAATCTGGTCCCGGAAAACGGGCAACCAGATGTATATTCCGGTCGCCAGAAAATTGACATTCCGGTCACTTGATTGGCCGGTTGCCTATACCACTATTTTTCTTATTTTTTTTAAGTAAAGATTGCTAATCACATTTTTTTTTTTAGCTTATAAAATAGTTTGAATATTTTTTTAAAAAATTAATTGATTTTTTTTAAGTGATTTAATTCAAAAACATATCTATATATTATTTTTGAAACATTAAAATAAACATATGTGATGAGAAAAATATATTAAATTTTTTGATATTGGCAACCGGCCAATACGGTGCCGGAAAACAGGCAACCGGACGCTTCTTCCGGTCGCCGGAAAGTTGACATTCCGTTCGCTGGATTGGCCGGTTGCCTATACCACTATTTTTCTTATTTTTTTCTTAGTAAATATTGTTAATCGTATTTTTTTTTTGAGCTTATAAAATAGTTTGTATATTTTTCTTGAAAATTAATTGATATATATTTTGTTTAAATTTATTTTTTTTAAGTGATTTAATTCAAAAACTTATATATATGTGATGTTTGAAACATTAAAATTTATATTTGAGTTGAGAAAAACAAAATAAATATTTTGGGATTGCCGACCGGCCAAACCGGTGCCGGAAAATGGGCAACCGGACGCATGTTCCGGTCGCCGGAAAATTGACATTCCGGTCACCTGATTGGCCGGTTGCCTATACCAAAAATTTTATTATATTTTTCTAAGTAAATATTGTTAAACACATTTTATTTTAGAGCTAATAAAATAGTTTGTATATTTGTTTTGAAAATTAATTGATATATATTTTGTTTAAATTTATTTTTTAAGTGATTTAATTAAAAACGTATATATATGTGATGTTTGAAATTTAGAAATTTACATATATGTTAAGAAAAATAATCAAAAATTTTGTACGTATATATATGTGATTAAATTCAAAAAGCTATGTAATGTTTTTATTTATTTATTCTAAATATAGATTGATGGATCTTATATATATATATTATTTTATATGCTCAATACTTAATATATTAAACATAACGATTATTTATTAAACATAATACTTAAATTTGTAATAGTAATGATAATACCGATTGTGTCCCTATTTTAAAAATACGAAACCAAAATACTAATCTGAGACATTGGGACAATTAGGACCGGTGTGACCACATTCGTTGCAGTGCAGACACCTACGAGGAGGATGACCTCGACGAACTCTTCTTTCCACTCTGCCTCTTATTCTTTTTTCCTTCGGACGACCTGGTAGACGTTTTGGAATCGGTGGCTGGACGTCAATGTCCGATAAATACTGCGGCACTGTCCACAGATGCTTCTTCGGGACACTACGAATTGGCACGCTGAAACACGCCTGATACGTTGTCCGTCTGTAAAAATGTGATACATAATCGACCACGTTTTCTCCATTTTGCCTACAATAAAGAAATTCAGCCAGTTAAACAAGCCTGAGTATCGTGCGTATTAGTTAATTAAAACGACATGATATGAGTTTCATTACTTGATTGCCGCGATTGCATGAGCACAAGGTAGACAATCATACTCCCACCGGTGGCATTCACAGATGTGTTGTTGCAAGTCCACCCTGACTTCGCGTGCCGACGTTTTCACTTTATAATGAGGAGCATCTTCAATCCGGGTGGCTACGTAGGTTGTTGACCTTTCCAATTGAACTACCATCTTTCTCCTTGCCTCTTCTGTGATTGGATGAGGATCATTCCTGCACTTTTCTCGTCGCTCATTGAACCAACCTTCAATGATGAGTCTCACAACATCTAGACAAGCGCAAATCAGCAGACGTCGTGCCCAAAGAAGACTGTTATTAAAAGATTCTGCGGCATTGGACGTCATGTTGGAGAAGCGTCTGGCAGGGCAATGTGATCGAGACCACTTATCAGCTCCGATGTTTATCAATTTCTTATAAGCCAACCTACTAGTGCTACGAATCCCTGACATGAATTTCCCAAACTCCGTCTTGTCGTATGTGTATGTGGCATGTTGAAAGAGTTCGCCAACTTTCTTTTTGTAGATCGCCAGATTCTTGGCAAGGTGCCAGTAACAAAACCCATGTCTAGCTTCGGGGAACTCGACTTGAACAGCATGTATGATAGACGGGTGCTGATCGGAGACGAACAACGTAGCACTACATGGACCATATGCCATTCGGAGGCATCGCATGAACCAAGTCCACGAGTCGTTATCCTCAGTCGGCCCGATTCCATATGCCAAAGGAAAGAGTTGCTCGTTCGCATCCTTAGCCACAACTACGAACATTAAACCATGGGCATTCCCCCTGAGATGCGTACCGTCAACAATAATAACCGGCCGGAGGTATCCGTTTTCCCATGCGAATTGTGTCGCGCCTAGAGCAATGAATACTTATTTGAACCGGCCATCTGGAGTGATCTCGTACTCGTTGTAGGTATCGGGATTAGTGATCTTCAACATGTGAAGGTAACCGAGCAAATCGTTGAAGGACTCATTGTGTTTGCCATATACCATCTCGATTGCGTGATTCCGTCCCTTCAAGCACACGTCGTAGGTGGCATCGATGCCGAACTCTGATTTGAGCTCGTTTTGAATTATTTTGGGCTTTATTATCTGAGAATCACGCAACAATCTCTTTGCAAAAATTAAACCGATCACCAATGCATGGACCTTTCTCTTATGACCGGTATTTGTTAGACCAAATTCACTGCACACGTGCTCCTCAATAAATTTCGAAATAGTCCAAGGCCCGCCCTCGGTAGTGAGTAAAAGCCTGAAGGGGCAGTCTTGGGATAATTTGCACGTCGCTAGGAATCTCTTGTTATCTGATTTCTCGACAATATATTCTTTCCTCCTAATCAAATGCCACAAACCGACTGCAATGCAGATTTCATCCTTGTACCAAAAAACAGAGTCCTTGGAGAGCTCATCAATATTAATGAAATCATCGTGATATACTGCGGAATCACGAGGCCGGGGAGGGACTAACGGGACAACCCAATTACTCATGTGGTCGGTGTCGTTATCCGTCACTGCTTCACCCTCACTCAAATCTGGGAACATCATCCCAAACAGTTTCTGCATACCCCCTTCCTCCTGGATCCAAGCAGTCCACTCTGCGAATAAAGCCCTGTTCATCTGCCTACCATCATGGTATAAATTGGTCTCGCCGTCGCTCTCCGAGGTCTCCGAGCTCTCGCCAGGATCAGGGACGTAATCTTCATCATCCGTTCGCTCCTCGTCATTCTGGACCGATTGATTGAGGTCTGGAATTGCATTATCATGGATGATATTTTCATGATTCGCCGGATCCACACCAATGTTGTTGCTCTCGCCGAGATATACACCCTCATACCAGTTACTAGAAGCAGTAACCCTCCCGAAATGTTCCAAATCTACATGCCAATTAGTGCCTTGGTTGTGAAAATCAAATGAGCCCACATACGACCCGGGTTGATCGAAGGTAGAGACATATGGAGAGGATGCCCCGGCATGTGACGATGAGGGCCCAACATGTGAAGATGATGCTCTGTCGTTTGACTTCACGAATATCGTTGGCGTCAAACCAGCATTGCATAATTCAAATAATTTATCATCTCTTGTCAAGTGTGATTTGACAGTCCGTCCGCGGTTGTTCATCCTCAAATAAGAAATATCGAAATCGGAGCCCGTCAGATTACAATAATAAGATATGAGGTATCTCAAGTTGTAAACGGTTATCCTGTCAGAAGATAATGGGATAGTTATCTCTTGGCCGCCTTCATAACTACAACCATCCCATTTACCCCCGTATTTAACGTTTACGTAGACCAAATCATCCATCTGTAATCACATAATTAAATTTTAATTAATAACTCATCAACTGCAAATAAATATAAAAACAACAAATTGAACACATAAATATACCAATTTATTTAAGAGAACAAATTCTTTAAATTATACTAATTTCAAATTAAATCATTTAAAATTATTAATTTAAACAAAATAATAATCAATTAATTTCAATATAAATCTATAGGAAGAATTGCTAAGCTCAAAAATTAAATGTGATGAACTATTAATACTTAGAAAAAAAAAATAATAATAATGGTATAGCCAACCGGCCGGTAGGCTCACCGGAAAAGTGATTTTCCGGCGACCGGAATATGCGACCGGTTGGCCTTTTTCCGGTGTCGGAATGACCGGTTGGCTATACCCAAAATTTTCTCTTTTTTTTCTTAACATATTTATAAATTTTGGTAGTTCAAACATTAAAAATATTTTAATATTTCGAATTAAATCATTTAAAATTATTAATTTAAACAAAATAATAATCAATTAATTTTAATATAAATCTATAGGAAGAATTGCTAAGCTCAAAAATTAAATGTGATAAACTATTAATACTTAGAAGAAAAAAATGAAAAATAATAGTATAGCCAACCGGCCGGTAGGTTCACCGGAAAAGTGATTTTCCGGCGACCGGAATATGCGACCGGTTGGCTTTTTTCCTGTGTCGGAATGACCGGTTGGCTATACCCAAATTTTTCTCTTTTTTTTCTTAACATATTTATAAATTTTGGTAGTTCAAACATTAAAAATATTTTAATATTTCAAATTAAATCATTTAAAATTATTAATTTAAACAAAATAATAATCAATTAATTTCAATATAAATCTATAGGAAGAATTTCTAAGCTCAAAAATTAAATGTGATAAACTATTAATACTTAGAAAAAAAATGAAAAATAATAGTATAGCCAACCGGCCGGTAGGTTCACCGGAAAAGTGATTTTCCGGCGACCGGAATATGCGACCGGTTGGCCTTTTTCCGGTGTCGGAATGACCGGTTGGCTATACCCAAAATTTTCTCTTTTTTTCTTAACATATTTATAAATTTTGGTAGTTCAAACATTAAAAATATTTTAATATTTCAAATTAAATCATTTAAAATTATTAATTTAAATAAAATAATAATCAATTAATTTCAATATAAATCTATAGGAAGAATTTCTAAGCTCAAAAATTAAATGTGATAAACTATTAATACTTAGAAAAAAAAATGAAAAATAATAGTATAGCCAACCGGCCGGTAGGCTCACCGGAAAAGTGATTTTCCGGCGACCGGAATATGCGACTGGTTGGCCTTTTTCCGGTGTCGGAATGACCGGTTGGCTATACCCAAATTTTTCTCTTTTTTTTCTTAACATATTTATAAATTTTGGTAGTTCAAACATTAAAAATATTTTAATATTTCAAATTAAATCATTTAAAATTATTAATTTAAACAAAATAATAATCAATTAATTTCCAAAATAAATCTATAAACTAATTCCTAAACATATAAGTTCATTTTCGACATGTTAAAAAAATTCAATTTATTTTCAAAATAAATCCCTAAACTACTTACTATACTAAGCATATAAAGTCGATATTAAAATTTACCTATATTATTGGATAATCCAAAAACACGATTGAAGAAGAAGATGAAGCAGCGTGGCACGATATCCTCCTTGATAAACCCTTATAATGGCTCGTCTTTTCCTCAGCTTAGCTCGGTTGTTGATAATGCCTCCTCTTCTCCCAACAATTTTTTTTTTGTGAGTCTGTTTATTTTTGAATTCTATTTGCAATTTTTATGGTTGTATATATTGAGTTTTGTGTGGGGTGGGTTGGCATAGGATACCAAAATTTATTATTCCTATACAGATTGAATTATTGTAAAAAAACAGTCAAAAATTGTATGATTCAATAGCATTATTAATAACATTATTCACGCATGCATGTATACAGTAGAGTCTCAGTAGAGTCAGATTGAATTATTGTAAAAAAACAGTCAAAATTGTATGATTCACTATCATGCATGCAGTAGAGATTCGTCGTTGGACAAAATTTATTAGTTCTGAAAAACAAAATAAAAGATAAATATTGGGTTGGTTTGTTGGAAGATTGCTAGTTTTTAAATATAAAAGTGAGACCCATTACACATTAAAATATTAAAGAGGGCACTTTTACAATTTATTTGTTTAAAATTATACTTTTTACATTACCTCTTTTAAAAGGGGCAATTTCTCCTATTTGCATATCAAAAAATACAATGGACGACTGTGGCTTTTCCATTAACGGTACGGCCACGGATTGTCAGCTCTCTCTCTCTCTCCCGCCTGCAATGGCCTGCCCCTTCTTCCCTTACTGGCGTTGTCCGGTTCTAGTAGCCTATTAAAGAAAGATAATCTAAAGAACTAAATTTTCTACACTAGATTTCAAGATCTTCTACTCTATGATATAAGAGGTAGACGGATAATATTAATCCTAAATTATTGGCACAGAATGATGGATAAACCTAAATTAATGACAAAATAATTTTTAAGTTAATTATTTTCCATATTTTTGTTAGATTATTTTCCATATTATATTTTATTTATTTCCATATTTATAAGATATAATAGTAAGTAACAAAATTAAAGACATCGATTATAGATCTTAAATTGATTTGTTTCCATGATACTATGATTAAGAGCATAATTGTATTTGTCTACAAAAAAACTGAAGAAAACCTAAAATTTTAAAAACAGTTTTTAAAATTCGATTTTTGTCTTATTACTTTTTAAAAAAGGATATTATGTCCCCATAACATTATGTCTGTAATTTATCTTCCAAAATTAAATTCGGGTCATATTAGACATCTCTACTTCTAATGTATGATTTGCACACTATCATAGCAAGACATATCTTTATCCAAAATTCAAATAATGGGTTGAGATTTTTAAAAAAAAAATGTAAGGGTGGTGAAAATAAACAATCCAAATAAAATTGGACACGTCACTACGAGTAAGGGGTGCAATTTAACTATCATGAAAACATCATTATTTCTGTCTCCTTGTTTTGTTCATTTATTGGCAAAGCTCAAATTTTCTTGCAAGCTCAAATTTACATATAGGGGAAAGAACAAAAAGTTTTAAAGTTGAAGTTTTCCAAAGTTCAATTTTTTTTCTTACATTTCCCCAATTATGTCGGTGGGTCATCATCACACGTCCTACTCATAGCTCAATTTGATGGGTAAGGTGAAGACTATTTTGCCTACTTCACCTAACATAGTTTAGCCTTTCTAAATCTCATTATCACATCTAATTGCAAATTCTTATTGCCCCCTTAATTGTAAATATAGTATATTACTTTTAGTCCTTTTCAAACCCCATGTAATGCACTATAAAATATCCCACCTTTTAAGTTTTAATGAATGCGGTCGCATTCCTCTTGAAATTAAATTGATAATAATAATCCTAACATTTTTGTTATGTTTTTGGGTGTATTTGAATGAAGTGCCATGAGGTAATGTGTTCTTTAAGGTGAAAAAATTGTCTAACATGTGAAAAAGTATACTTCCAAACTCCCATAAAAATATTATCATTGAATTAGAGGAAAATATGAAGTAAAAACTGTGAAAAATATTTCTCCAATATGTCATTTCCTCTATTGGGTTTTTTTGCTTTTCCCCTTTATCTTTATAGAATTGGGATTTTTTTTTTCTTCCCCCTTTTATCTTTATAAAAACAAGCTAGTAATTTGGTTGGATCAATTATAATACTGTCCTACCACCCTAATATGCCAACATTTTCATTGGATGAAGCATGAAATTTCACATTATCCAAATTAAATTAAATTAAATTAAATTAAATCGAAAGGTCTAGAATTCATCCTACACGAAGCAATAGGTACAACTTACAACCAAATAAATATATAAACCCTAATATTAAATATATATTTTAAAAAATGAGGAATTGGGTGACTTGTAAAAGGTCCAATCACCAAATTAAATAATGAATTATTGTTCAAGTAGGCCACTAGCATAGTAGCATGGAACTGGCACATGAGTAGCTAAAATCCATTTGTCTAAGTTACAATAATTATCACAAAATTATTAGCCACCAAATAAAAGTCACGCCTTATCTTTCTTATTTTGTCCATTAAATTGAAGCCAATTTAAGTCAATCCCTCGTCTGCATAAATACAAGTTGACCTTCATTAGGTTCTTATTCATGTATACTCCAATATTTACAGTTCTTTGTTTTGCCTCCTTCGACCTCTATGAATTAGTCATTTTGTAGATTAAATAATCATTTTTTCTTATGGTTAGATTAAATAACCATAAGAAGTGGATCTGGTGGGAATATCTTGACTTTGTCAGCCCATTCATGTTTGAGGGTTAACTTCCACGGTTGACGCGGGTGAAGTCTTCTTCTTCTTCTTCTTCTTCCCCTCGAGTAGACTTTGGAGTATAGCTAATTGATGCAAGTGATTAACAAGGTAGGGACATTATATTGATTATACCAGTGTTTTTAAAACTAGACCGAACTAGATGGTTGAATCAGAAATCAGTTATGATTCCGGTTCGACAATTTTGGCCACTTTTCTGGTTGTGGCTGGTTCGACCATAGTTCAACCAAAAAAACCGAGAACCGAAGGTCTCGTCGGTTCGACTCTACTCTTAGACAAGTTAGTAAATTGACTTATATTTTAATGAATTACTATTAAAGGAACAATAAAATTGGTAATATTTAAAGGAATCCAAAATAGCTAAACACCACAATTATTAAATTAATAATTTCACCCGAGTGTGCCGACATAATACTTGGTGCCATATATTCCTGTCTCGTAAAGTTTCACTCATCATCGTATTTGCCATTCGAAATTTCTACCTTTGAACTGTCTAACATCATAATTATTCAATGTCTGCCCCCGACTATTATTAATAAATACAGTAATAAATAAAACATTATATCAAAACATGCTAAAACATTTTAGGATAAAGACTATAATTTTTAGTTTATGCAAAGTAGAAGAGCTTTATTGCAATTTCAAAATATTTTAAAGAGTGCCTGGAATGGATAGACCCAAAATCAGTTTAAGCCATGCACCAATCAATACTTGTGTTTCTAAATTGTTTGCGTATTGAATGACTCAATTATTCGTGATGGAAACTATAACATGCACATATATGATAATGGGTCAGCCACTTGCATCTTTCTCTCTCTCTCTCTCTCTCTCTCTCTCTCCCCACAAACACTAGAATACAGAACAAGAAATAAAGATAACACATGCCTTGTCTGCGACGCACGAAGGCAAAGATAGTAAAACAAGAGGTCCTAATACCTAATACAACGAGAGGCTGAAAGAAATAAGCACTCTAGTATTAAAATTCATCTATTCTCCATGGTATTTGCTAGTATCAGTCGATATCACATGCATTATGACGACGACGTTACACAAACCTTGTACCGATTAAGACAAAACACCATATAAAATACATAATTCTACTTGTACCAAGTCCTTGTTCAGACAAGCAGCAAAGAAATGATATGAAAATAAGAACATTATATGCCACTCAAGAGAAATAATACCTCAAGCTAGAAAGCTCAATAACATGCGTATATATACATGTAGCATTACCTCACCTAAAGCCCACCAGAATACTGTCTTTGGAACCATGGCTCTCATAACTCAACCATCTTCAGTTTCTGTAAGATCGATTATTTTGTCAAGAAAAGGTTGTTGAATTATTTGCTCATGAGCAATCTAGAAATAATTTAAACCACCTTGTATAGTTTCCATGTTATCTTCCTTGAAAACACCAAGGGGCGAGCCACGTACAGATAAGAGCATCTCGCCACATTTTGGAAGCCTCAAAGTTTTAGGTGTTAGCCCAACAGACAATCTATTGTTACTAACCTGCAGTTACATTATCACCAAGAAACTAGATTACGATACAGAAAAGCTGAGATAGTTCTTTTCGAGATAGTTAATAACTACTTATGTCACAATAAGCAGAACAAGATTTGTTGGAAGGTAATGACATCTTCTGCCTTAAATAAAGATTCTCAACTAAGATTCACAACAAATGATCAATTATACAGATTCACTAGCAAGATCACTTTCTTGCTTGACAAACAAAATAACAACTGTAAAACTTCATACAGCACTGATTATAAAACAATGCAAAATTGCTTACATTTGGAGTCCGCAGGTCATCCTTAGGCTCTAACATTTGTGAATCAGATGGCTCGTCGAAAACCTGAAAAATTGAATTAGAGGTGATGGAATCGAAAGATGAAAAACAAACAGCTAACATTAAATTTTATGCAAGTAACAGTATGAGGGGTTGACAAAAATGTAGGAGCATCTTTAGAAGCATAGATAAATAAGTAATGGATAATCTGCGAGCAAGGACATACGAGGCTCCTGATGTGTAGTTTATCAGCACCAAAAACACTTGTTTTCACTGCCACATAATGAACAAACTTAATCAGCTTTACATACAGAGGAAAGTCTTAATATAAAATCATATACCTCGCAGAGAAGGTGTCTCAATACCAGATTTATTTGAAAATTCAAAACCGCCTAAAGAAGGAATTCCAGCAGAATAATCAGGATAAGCAAATGACAGTCGACGTAGAAGTGCATCATGTAATGTTCTTTCATCAGCACGGTCCAGAGTTACGTCCACATCTTTTTCTTTGCATTTCAAATCATACTCCCCATCTTTTCCAGTCTTCTTTTCAAGGGAAAGGTTCAGAAAGTTGTCCTTAAAAAACTGCAGTACTGGAACCTGCAACTGGTCTTTGCTGAAATATGATTCAATCAAACGCAATGAAGTCTGGTACTGTTCGATTTCAACATCTCGGAGAGCTCTGATTGCAGCAAGTTGACGTTCAACTGATGAAGGCGATTATGTAAGTGCATACAGAAATGGATTACATATACACACTTCAAACAAAGAAAAGTAACTTGTTTCTGATGTTTGTCATAATCAAAGAAATGGATGATATCATATGATTATTCATGGAGTTCTGACAAAGTATTTCTTTTTTCAGATTATCATGACAATAAGGATCTCACATTTCAGGAGAAAATAACACAACATTTCAGATTATTCATGCTACCATTGGCTGTCAACTCAAGTATGATATAATAATTCGAACTGAGCACATTTAGGATCAAAGAAGTTCGCGAGCATTTTCACTCACCAGTTGAAAAACAAAATCTACAATGCTTCCTTCAAAATGTGTGTATACACATCAAAAGGACATAGCCAGAAGTAGCATAATGCGTTATTGCAGAGTATATCAAAAGTTCGGCCATCAGCTTTGGTTGAAAGTACCAGCTTAAAGAGAAATACAAAAGTTCAGATATCAAGATGATGGTATGAAATAAGACCATCTCCAGCAAACTTATTGTGGTTCTGGTACTTGTAAATTTGATTGAAATGCTGTTCTCCAATTCTACTCTTCCTATTGTTTTCCTTATTTATTATTGAGGACATATAAAGCTTAAGTTGGCATGTTCAAGGATAAGTAGAAGTGTAAAGCATATGATATACAGCAGTGGGGAAAAGTATACCTTCAGAGTCATCAAATGCCTCGTCTTTCTTTTCCAATGGAACACCTTCTTCATGGCAATTTTGTTCGTCAATGACTGGTTGTTTCCTTGGCCTTCCTCTCCTTTTTGCCATTGAAACCTTTTACACTATCTGAAAGTAATGCTCGAAAAATGAAAAAGGTAACAGTAAAGGGTAAGCAATATGTACTAAATCCAAAAGTCTAGAACACAATAGATACAATTATCCAATATGCAGTGCAATGTGAGATAGCATACAACTATATTAAATCAGGAGAAATTTCAATTTATTAACAAGGCACGCAGTTCCGTTCCCATAGCCAAAATTCAAATTACAATTTCCAGACAGGACCATTAAAAGACAAATCACACTTATCTGCCCTGACAAAATTTTCAAATGGGCTCTAATTTGAAAAACAAAGGTAAAGATTTAGAAAGAGGAGAGAAGTTATTTCTAGTGATTTTTAATCACCACTCATTAGCCCAAAAATCAGAGTAATTTATCCACTCAAATCATAAACCAGAATTTCTAATATTTGAAGAGCACATCTATAACATTTTGTTACGGCATCCAAATTTCAAAAAAAAATTATGCAGAACTCCTTCGGGTTAGTTCTCATATTGTTGCTCTTCCATTGTTGTTTATGCGTCCGAGCTATTTTTTTGTTGTCAACTCCTACAACTCCAATGCATATTACAGTTATAATGAAATGCGTAAAAACCCCCCTCCCACTGCAAATCTGCAATGCATATTCACAGCTACAATGATAACAAAGATAACATGATCAATTTTAAGGTAATCATATTCAGTGGTAAAATTCAAATTATTGAGTTCCAGTAATCCAACTTACTCACTAAAATCTGCAGCACAGCGGCGAATAGGAGGACAGAGATGATTCAAGCGACACTTATTCCACCGACAGTTCTGTATGAAGAAGAAGAAGATGAAGCGACGAAGTTTAGGGATTTATTCTTTCATTTCTTCTTTCGGAATGTTTATTTTAAATTTATTTTCTAGACTTTTGGAGATACTGCATTTTTTTCAATTATAAGGCCCAAAGAAACGCTAATTGGGTTGGATTCGCTTTTAGTATTGTACTACGAAATACGAATTTAGACTTCTATGCAAATGCCCTTGAGTTATTCGTTGAATATTATTATTATTATTATTAAACGTTTTAGTATAATAAATTTATTAATTATTGATGCCACTAATAGTGGTTTTACTATTTTGAATCATTTTTCTTACTTGCTTTGGCACATTACTGTTACTAGTCTCCCCAAAAATACATCAAATTTCTTCACTATAAGCTGCTAAAACTGCTTTCTACGGCTGAACAATCTTGCACCAAATGTATTACTATAATTTATATACACTTTTGCATAGATAGATGAGGATTCTTCAAAGGAAGAAGGCCTACCACACCTACCCTTAACAACCTGTCTGAATCCAAAATGAATGGAAAACCAAAGAGACATAACAACTAGCGCTATCTAGGGCCAGAAAGCTCTATGGCCTCAATAACAAATGACGATTCGTCGCAGGTTTCGTTAAAATTCAACGAGAAACTAAACGTCCGGCCTTGACATAGGTCGACCCCGCCCTGCGCCTCTGGCTGCTCCGACTGCCCACTTATCCCTTCCAAGATCTTCAAAACCTGCAACATTTTAGGCCGAAGATCCGGATGTGATTGAGTGCATTGCAGGGCGAGCTCCACGGCCCTTTCCACCTCATCTGTGTCGAAACACCCCTTTAGGTTCTTATCCACGAGCTCGTCGAGTTTCTTCTCTGCATGCAGACTTTTAACCTGTATGATTTCAACACACAATCAATAAAGTTGAAGCATGATATCTTTTACTTTTAAGAGTGTGTTCCAACAACTTAAATTATATTTCTGAACCTGTTTTAACTTTTTAAAATAAAAATGATCATCCAATTTTCCTAGTCACCTTCGATTGGAGAAAATCTCAACTTAAGGGCTAAAATTCAGACAGATCAAAAGTAATCTATTAAAAAAAGTACTAATATGATTTATATGAGCCAATGATTGTATTTATATATATATATTTAAATTCATATTCTGAGAAGATAAAAAATCTGCTAACTTACCCAGTCGAGGATCATTCCTCTCTGAACCTGCCCATGGGCTGCATCCAACGCCTTCTGCCCCGTTATGAGTTCGAGCAGAAGAATTCCAAACCCGAAAACGTCTGTTTTGTCCGAAGATTGGCCAGTCGAGAGATATTCGGGTGCGATATGCCCTACGGTGCCGCGGACTGCAGTGGTTACGTGCGAATCTCGGGGATCTAAAAGCTTAGCAAGACCGAAATCACCAACAACCGCTTCAAAACTTTCATCGAGCAAGATGTTTGCAGCTTTGACGTCTCTGTGGATTATCTTCGGATTGCATTGATCGTGTAAGTACAGAAGTCCACGAGAGGCTCCGAGTGCAATGCGCATGCGCTTGCTCCAGTCGAGAGATGGCGTCTCCTGGCCAGGATCTATCAATTTGATAATGCACACAAGTTAGACACAAGTTAGAATCGACCCTCACGGTTAACATCAGTAATTTAGAATGATCCGCGATAATACTTTGATGGATCGAACATTTTAGAGCTTGTTACTGTCAGATCCTATTAATAACCATATACTCAATCATATAAATTCTCAACCTAATCTATTACCTAAAGTGAACACCCAAGATCAAATACTTTGGCAATAAATCAAAGACTTCTTACATGTTCTAAGTGTGTTCATCATTGAATAATCTCAATTCCGGTATTTGATTCGGAAATAAGGTTACCATCCTCCCGGGATGAACGTTATAAAGCCCAATGAGTATCAAGTCAAAGGAGATCAAAGAGATAACAAACCTCGGAGACGATCTGCAACACTCCCATTAGGCATATAGGGATACACGAGTAACTTCTCCTCCGGGGTCATGCAGAAGCCGTATAAACGCAAGAGGTTTCGATGCAAAGCCAATCCTATCATCTCAACTTCTGTCTGAAACTGCACTTCCCCGGTGATACTCGGGTCCTTCAATCTCTTCACTGCTACCACTGTCTTATTCGGAAGAACGCCTCTATACACAACTCCGAATCCTCCTTGTCCGAGTATGTTTTTAGGGTTGAAGTTACTCGTCGCTACTTGTAACTCACGTAATGGGAACCGTTTCAACTGTCCAATACTCAACTCATAATCTTGCTGCACTGCACATTCGGACAATTGAGATACTCATGCGATCATCTTTTATGAAAACTGATGATGAACAAAGAGATAAGAATGCAGTTACAAGTTACCGTAGGATTTGTACAGAACACGAGATCTGTACAAGTGCACCCAACATACGAGGAGTAAGACAGAAACAACAAATGCCGAACCAATTCCAGCTATGACAGCAACAATCAGATGATGGTGGTGGATAACTTTTGGGTATGAAGTTGTTTCTTGAAAAAAAAAAACATAAAAAAAAAAAAAAACATAGAGAATTGAGCATTAATCAAGATAAGGTAAACTGTATAGTATGATAAGAAACTATTTAGTACCATTGAGAGGTTTCGGAGCAGCCATACAAATTTGTGAGTATGAAGAGCATAGAAAGATGTTTCCTGCAACACTGAGACAGAAAGCATTTCCTTCAGGGGAGTTGCATTGAGAGAAGTACAACTATTATAGAAACGGATATCGTGCTTCAACCTTTTCACAATTTTGTGTTTATTAACTACATATTGGTAATCCGTCAATGCTACATAGAAATATAAGCAACGGGTAAAAAGACGTAAGTAGTGTGGTTCAGTTTCGATCCTAGCTACAAAGGGTAAAACTCTGGCGATAAATGAGAAACTTGGCACATATCAAGCACAATGCATACTGCATCTTTACAGGCATTACAGCTGCAGAATAGCAGATCATTGGCAAAGGACTTAAACTTATGAATAAAGAAGAGAGCACATTTGGTTTTTCATTGTCTAGCCTATAGAGGCTGTGCTTATGATGATCATATGCAGCATAACATGGAAGACGGTTATTACTCGGCTCATTGTAGTGAATTTTGACATATAAGGATGGATACATATCTAAAACTTACACCCACAGAAACCACAACAGAATAGATTGCTCGAAGAGCTTCACCTGTAGTCTTTAGCAAGTATCTTTGGGATGGGACCGCTTAAGTTATTAAACGACAAATCCCTGCAAAATTTGAATACCCTTCTAATTAGCATCAATTTGCTATTCTCATAGTCACAATTTACTGATGATTCTGGTAAGAAAACATACAAGACAGCAAGACCTGTAAGGTGGGCTACGTCTTGTGGGATTTGTCCCGACAACTTGTTCTTGCTAAGTTTTCTGAAGATTCACCAAAGATTAAGTAATCTAAATGAATAGAGTTTGAATAAGCAAATCGAGATAATAATCAGAAAGATCAAGAGTCTGTAGTTCTAGAGAGCCTAGAGATAATAATCACCAATATATCCTTACAAGTAGCTAAGTCGAGATAGACGGCCTAGAGAGCTTGGAATTCCACCATTGAACTGATTACCAGAAAGATCAAGAGTTTGTAGTTCCGAAAGCTTTCCGATGTCAGGGGGAACATTCCCTTTCAACTGATTATTCTGTAATAACCTGTTTATACGCATGCTTCATTATTGGATAATAATCTTGGTAAACAACTACTGTGAGAAACTAACATTAGAAATTCAATAGCTGCAGACTATAAACTATATTAGATAAGGAAACAAATTCAACTATATTGTAATCAAGAAATAAGGACAATGCATAATGCCAGTCACATATCTCATAACCATAACTACTTAGTAGTCCAAAGCAATGAATTCAACCACAATGCATACAATGAATCATATGAAGTCCATTAAAATGTAATAAATACATTATATTCATTAGAAATTAGAACTTACATCGTTCGAAGATGAGTTAAATTCCCAATACTTGGTGAAAGTGTGCCAGATAATCCCATGCTAGGCATTTCTCTAACATTCATCAGAAAACAAGACAGAAAATGAGACTAATGAAATGAAAGCAAAGAATGTATACGCAGACAAACAAGAGAGGAGAAATTGTGAATGAGTCAAGTTTATATACTTACAAAGAAATGACAAAGCCTTCTGCAGAGCAACCAACCATGTACCAAGTGCAAGGGTCCACAGAGTTAATATCCCATCCATCAAGAACATGATTTTCATCTCTCATTTCTCTCTTCATTCCCATCAGAGCTGCAACTGCTTGCACCATTTACAAAAAAATTAACATTACACAGAGCAGAGCAGAGAGAGAGAGAGAGAGATCACCTTCAAAATTGACACCTTTAGGAGAAAGAAGACTGAAAGAGCAACCAACAGAAGTCGCCCCGAAGATAATTAGCAACAATGTTAACTCTATTTCTCTCATTATTTCTCTACCAGGAGAAAAAGAAAGAAAGAAAACTTGCAGCTGAAATGGTTTTCTTGGCTTGTTATATCTTTGACAATAAGATTTTGTCAGATGCAACTGCAATCACGAGGATGAAAGGATATGGCCGACTGAAGAAGACAGAAAAAGAAACCACAGAAATCTTTCTTTCTTCCCATTCCCTATTCTGCAGGTCTCTAACAAATAACTACTACAAGACATGCAAACTCTTCACATGTAAAACAGAGTTAGAAATTTCCAAACTTTTAATCCGACTAAAACCAATTTTCCTACTTTCAGTTTTGTCTTCGCTTTTACAAATGCAGTGATCCATTTCTCAAGATATTTCAGTTAAAATGTTACTGCCTCCCAAGACTCTCTCTTTTGTCCAATTATTTATGTTTCTCGATCATGGGATGCAGATTTTCCTTAAACTTGTGGATTTTATTCTAGTAATAAGCATATTATTTGAACAGTTACTATTCTTGATTACTTGTTACAAGGATGAAACACAATTTTAATTTTAGGAGATGAGACACATCCAATCTCTATCTTTTGTAATTTCTCCCTCCCTTTTGCATGCCTAATGATTTGCACTGTCGTCGCATCACAATATTTAGACAAAGCATCTTCGAACATTGTGGGTCAAAATATAGTGGTGTTTTGTCTCAAGTTCCAAAGCCGACTTGCTCTATCCCAATATAAGTAACATGAAACCATCATTATACTCAATTATCACTGCCATGTGATCACAAAAACAGAGAGCTTAAAATTATAACTACGTCAAATTAGTGAAATTACTACTATTAATCTAATTAGGTGGGAACACAATTTTAAAATTATATACACATTATAAAATTCAATTCCATACGATTCGTTGAAATTTTCCCACCAAAAACCTACGGCATAATGGGGGCAAAACTCTCGAGTCACTCAAATACGAAATTAAAATTCATCGGGCGGGATGCAGGAAAAAGAAATCGCAGAAATTAAGAGAGAGAGAGGGAGAGAGGAATTAAATTTAAAAATGAAACAGGAAGCGAAGAAAGGCGTTGTACCCTTGAGATTTGGGAACTGTGGAGGAGAGTGTCCCCTTGTCTTGCGAAGAAGGACAAGTCGAATATTATTCAATGCGGTAGGCCACACCACCACTCAATATGCACCGCACCAAAATCCAACCGTCCGATCAAAATTTGAAAATGATCGGAAAATCAAATCCGAAATTTGCGCGGCTTCGAACTGCGTGCTTCTCTTTGCTGGCGCAATAATTGCTGCTACTGTCGCTGTTTTGACCATTCGATAACGGAAGAAGACAGCTTGGCCATGGTTGGCTGCAACGACGTCCTACAGCGTAGGGTGGAACTGCCAGCCATTGGTTGCCCCACCGTGAACCGGGGTAGTACCGTAGGGGGCGGTGGTGGCGCACATGATTTGCCAATCAATACATACTCTTTATATGAATATTTTTTAGGTTCGTATTCAGTCTCGCAATATTTTGTGTTGTAAAGATGTTACACAACCTTTATAATCAATTATAAAATGAGATAATCCCCAGTGCTGTGCATCTACCTTCCATTCACTGTGCAGTTTGCATATTTATGTGCATTAGTGAGTACCCTAATCCTACTCAAGTCACTAAAATACTTGAGCAAATATTAATGAAAACAAGGAGCAAATAAGTAGAATAGAAAACTTGGCATAATAAATAAGCAACATTTTTTTCTTTCACAACAGGTAAAGGGTGCAACTGTAACGAGAAGAAGAAACAGAAAACAGAAGAGAAGCAGAATAAAAATAGGAAAATAAATCGAACCCACCATTTTTGGTTCAGGCTGGCTCCTATATAGGACAACACATCTGAATATACACTCTGATGAGATATCTTTTCCCTCTTATCCACCATCCCTTTCTTGTGGGTAACCAAACATATACACAAAAAGGATCTTCCCCTTTCCACCAATTCTGCTCGGAGACGGAGATGAAACAAGCAACTTTGTAGGAAAAGGCAAAAAAAACAGCATGTATGGAGCCAGTTCTGGTTCCCCTTCTGTTCTGGTCCTCGTAGCTCAATAGATGCCGTTGGTTCGGCTATAATCCCTCTCAGTTAGAGGTGTTATAGAACCGGTTTAGAGTTCTTCAACCCGGTTTAACTACCATTACTCGCAGCTACTCTATTTTACGTCATGCCCTCATATGATGCAAAGAACTGGAGGCCCATTTGTCTTTTCACGTGGTCTGGTATTAGCTTGTTGATCAGATCTGGAGATGCACCAGACAACTATATCCAGGGAAGCAGAGAGTTGAGTTAATAGGGTGGAAGAATTATAACTGAGGATAATCAAGAAATTGAAACGCTTTTTGATCTAACAACTCCTCATGAAACTTGAAATTTGCTTCATTCCACATAAAATTCAAATTATTTCATAAGCATGCAAGTCAGGCAATAACTCAAAATTACCATTTAGAAAAACATATGGAAACCAGGCTAAGTTTCATAAGCCAGTTAAAAATGTAAACCATAGCTTACTATAACTTGGTTTGTGGAATTTGCTTCTTAAGTAAAATAGTAGATCATCTTCCATATAAAAGAAAACTAATCAAATATAATATGGCTCGTGGCCTAATCTATCACTGATGATATCATATGCATGTGAGCCTCGGGTTCTCTTAAAAGCCTCCTTAGAATACAGTTCAAATCATTTCTTATTTGTAACGTGCAAAATGATAGAATATTCACATACCTCCTGTTTGAAATTGAATAGAGGTGGCAATGGGCGACCATTTGGTAACCGAGCATTAGGCTCTCGGAGCTCATCAAAGAAAGGATGTGCACATGCTTCCAGCTACAACAAGAAGCATCATGTTATAGGGCATACATATGATATTTGGACTGCATGTAGGCCGATCCCATTTATAAAATAAAAATAAATAAATAAATAACAGGAACCAGATAATCCTATTCTAGTCGTTGCTAAGTATGGACTCTGAAAAAACAGTAGAACAAACTCACCGCAGTGCAACGAAGATTTGGAGAGTATTGCAGCAACCTGGAAGTCAAGTCTATTGCTTCTGGAGGCATCCTTTTATGGAACACCTGGAGAAGAGGCATGGGTACAGGGCAGGTCAATATACAAATACACATGGAAAGTATGCAAGGTTTGTCATTCTGGCAGAGATACTTTCAACAGTAACACAAAATACAGCCCATATGTCAAGGAGTAAATACTAAGCTATACATCACAATCTGCACTATGCCACAATATGATAAGAAAAGACTACAGCCCGCAGAACTTAGATTGTTAAATAAGAGTGTTTCCGTCTTCTCATTCTTCCCCTTAATTTTCTGTACCATTTTCACAAGTCTTTTCACTATACTATGGGCTCGGACATCATGCACAATTATACGTGTCTGAGCTTAGATAAGGGGATCTCGAATTCTCAGGAGAGCATGACTGCAAAGAAGAGCCATTGTTCTTGCATGGAAATCCTTAAGCCAGAGGTTGTAGGGATATAGCCAGACATTTACTGTCTTCTTGCCGTGTATAAACATCATTGCACTATGCAGATCCTCTTGGATTCACCAAGGTTTTCCATCACAACAATCCAAAGATATTGCAGTCTTTGCTAAAGTAAGCTCACTACAACTCAGGAACTCAAAGATACACTACAAGCAAAGGTATCAATTACATTGCATTTTCATTTGGGCACAAAGATGGGCCAATAAGCATTGAGCAAAACAGATGTCAAAAGATTTACTTCACACTTCCAGCTCATCCGAATTATCAGGGGAAGCATGAAGCAACTGAAGTAAGTTATATATCCAATATCCATTTTAATTCTAACTCCCATTCTTCTCAACCATCCCCAGTAAAGATAGGTCGATTCTAGATGTTCGAATCACTAATTTTCAGTGGGCAATATAAGAATTCAAACAGCATCAGCCATTGTAACAGGCAAATAAGTTCATACCAGAATAGCTCCAGCACTGAATCATACACAATTTTTTAATTACAGAATAAAAAGTATACCTTGTGCCAAGGATGTGCTTTAATTTGTGGAAATCTAAAATCGTTGTAGTTTGGATTCATACAACGGATTTCCTCCCGCGTTGGAGTTCCAAGTACCTACAAGAGAAAATAATGAAGTTTAGGAGATAAGTTAATGAATGCATAGACATCACCTCCAAAACAATGACTAAATCATACCTTAATGACTTCCACAAGCTGGCCCACAGCATTTTCCCCGGGAAACAAAGGCTACACATTGCATCAAATGCATTATTAGATCAGAGAGCATGCAAATAACGAATAAAGGAAATAAGCATGTACTTTATGGATGGAAAATATAGTAAGGCTACTCACTTGACCCAGAAGAAGCTCAGCAAGGACACAACCGGCGGACCAGATATCAATGGAAGTAGTGTATTCCGTTGCACCAAAAATGAGTTCAGGAGCTCGATAAAATCGAGAACAAATGTACGATATGTTTGCTTCACCTCTCACCTATTAAAAGTACAGGTCAAGTAATCATAAGTATAAAAAATATATAAACAGATAATAAAAAAAAAACAATTCAGCTGCAGCATAACTTCAATAAGAATCACCATATGGTAGATAAGGAGGTAATATCCTCTATTTTATCTCCAGATCATCTAATGATGGAGAAAGAGGTTGTACAAACAGGGAGCTCGAAAAGATCACTTACTAATACTTTTGCACTTCCAAAATCACATATCTTGACCTGATGGGTAACAGGATCAACCTGCAGAGATAGAGAAGGTGAGTCAAAAAAGGACCACTCTTTCTACTCCTTAGTGAATGCAAAAATATTCATCCCTACCAAAACATTTTGGGGCTTCAAGTCTCTGTGGCAGACACCAGCAACAGAATGCATGTACGCCAAACCTCTGAAGATCTGCAGAACATATCATAATTGTTACATCAAAACAAAATGCACCAAATTGAACACGGAATATAAGGTTATATGGAGTTATTTTACTTACTTGATAAGTATAAAGTTTCACATATATGAGTGGCATTTTCTGGTTGGCGTCACTATAATGCTTCAGAACACGAAACATGCTTTCGGGAACATACTCCATAACTAAATTAAGAAAAAGCTCATTTTGGCTTGTTGTCGAGAAGAAACAATGTTTCAAGGAAACAATGTTTGGGTGATCCATAGTCCTCATTAACTGCAGTTCACGATTTTTATATCTTCTGTCTTGCAAAACCTTTTTTATAGCAACAGTCTCTCCAGTCTCGATGCATTTTGCCTATGTCCAATAACAAATAGCAAATAAGTTCCTTGAGGAAAATAACAATGACAAATAGGATACTAGCACTAATGGCATATAATATGTAAATACCTGAAAAACGATTCCAAATGAACCAGTCCCTACCACTCGCTCTGCCATGTAACTAACAGTCTGCACGATAGGAGAAAAATGAAATAAGATACAAAGTGTTTTCTTCTTCTAGGTCTTTTCTCCTTGCAGACGCAACAATGTATCAGTACCCCTTTGAACCCCTTCACCCTTCACTCTTCACTCTTCTCTCCACCAGTTACTCTCAAAAAAATATAGAAGGTAAGTGGCTAACCTGCTTAGGTTCCCCATTCTTTCCCCCAATTGTTGTTGAAATTATGTGACCGGTGACTGCACCACTCCCATCCATCACAGGAGCAGACATCTCCTGTAAAATGTTAAATTATGCGCATATTAGAAACTGCATTACTCCTCTGCTATCAAAAATCAGCTGTCAAAGCACTTCCTATATAGTATGTATAATTTTTTGCAAGAGCGCACTCTCTGAAAAGAGCGTACCACAATTAATACTACAGAGACATAATTTAGAAAAATCAAGTGCATATTCTAGGAAATAAAGCAAAATCCATGATTTACGACCCACTCACCAAAGTTCCCATTCATAAGAATAGTTAACCTGATGAGATTAGAGGAAAAATTATTGCTACTTAAGGCATCGATCTACTCCAAGGCCATAGAAACTTACTAAAATCGAAGTATACAGAAATAAATAACTTTCCATAAACTTGAGGATAAATAAAAGATCGACATCGCAAATCTAACTGCAAATTCAGATGAGATATAACTTCTCGTAGCCCATCCAAAATTGAAGGGTAAAACATAAAAGTAAATAAGAATTTATGATTTCTCCAAACAACAGAAGAGAAACAAAAACTCCTACGAAACAAATACGAGCAACAATAACCTCAAGCACCAAAAACTATAACAATCTAATAAATTCAACGCCTGAATTTTACTGATTGGGAGCAAATAAAATAAATTAATAAATAAATAATGCAGATCTGCCATTTCCGGAATCATTGGAAAAGAAAATGGAAGATCTACATATCGTGATATTTGGAAAATAATTTCACAGCATGGACAAAAATCTTCGGCCAGAAATGAAGATTAAAATGAAAATTACCTTATCATCGGCCATGGCAGTAGAATTCCCGCAAGCGATTCTAAACGCGAAAAACTAAAAAACGACGAACATAAACGAGATTTTAACACTGCGATCTGCGCAACATTTTGGAGTTCATAATTGAGGAGCTGATGATTGTCGCCTGTCGGTAGAGGAAAGGAAAAGAACAACAACAATTAGGGAGAGAGAGAGAGAAAAAAAGAGGAGAGGGGCGTGGTTAGAGGGTGGTGGTGGTGGGGTAGGGATGCCGGGACCCACAAACCAAACAGCAACCCATGTGATTACAGCTCTCTTGACTCTCCCCCTCCCTCTCTCTCCCCTCTTTTTTCTTTCTTCTTTTTCTTTTCCTCGAGGAAATAGTTGGGCGGAGAACGACCTCGGTTTCAACTTTAATTACGATGCATTGCCTCATTTAGATCACACATAAAAAACGTACTACTTCATGTCTCAGTCGTTGAATACAAAAATGCGACTTCAGATCGGTGCTGTAGATAGTGGGCCAACTATAGGAGCGTAATTGATGGGCTTGGGCTAAATGGCTAATGCATTAATTTCGAGCCCAGCTAGTCCCGTAATTAATTCATATAGTTATTATTCCCGCTGCTATCTTATTATTATTATTTTATTTATTTAGTTATTTATTTTATTTTATTTAATAAACCCCCAATTATGCATTTTGGCTAGATTACACTTTTCTTGTCACTACACAGATGTTTCTAGTGAACAATTACGGTATCTGTTTTTTTTAAAGCTTTAAATTTTGAATGGATGCTTTATTGCAACCCAATTTCACATGGATTCTTCAAAATATAACTCATAAATTTAATATGAGCTTTAATAATTAAATTCTAAATTAGATTAGTTTTTTAGGAGAATTTTTTTTTAGGTATTTACATTTATCGCGTTATGTCTGCTCTCTCTCTCCCGAATAAGATCATTTGATTGTTAAGGACATTCCTTCTGAAGATGGGTAGATAACCAACCCAAATGAAGAAGATCTCTATTGATGGTGATGATCATTTGGATGAGAGGCGAAGTTCCTCTATTTTGGATTATTTGGACCTTTAATTTTTTTAAAAAATGGTCTGACCTTTGTAATCATTTTGCATTTTTTTTTCTTTCAAAAAATGTTTTAGTTCCACCAATATTCCAATCATATTGCTCGTCGGACGGAGAATAACGACATGCTATTGAAACCAATATTCCAATCATATTACTCGTCGGATAGAGAATAATGGCATGCTATAGAAAAGCTTTTCAAGTGTAGAATAATTTAGACCCTATTTTTCATTATGATGAGTCATCGATCTAGTTGTAAATTAAAAATAATAATAATGTTGCAATATTTAACTTTCGTGGTAGATTACATGCAGCTCTAGAAGTCACTCGTGACTACAACAACTCAAGTTTGACATAAGATTTCTAATGATAACTTCAATTTCGTATTTGATGTATAATTTTTTGAAATCAGACTATTTTACAAATACAAATTTCAAAGGTGGGAATATTTTAAAAAAATTTAAAAATCAACCTCTTCACTATATATATATATATATATATATATATAATAGCAAAATAAAGGACGATCAACCACGATTTTTATTGATTATTTTGCTAAATTCTCATAATTTTACCTAATTAATCAATATTTTAATATAATAATTAATATGTATATCTAATTTGATATACATCTTTAATTATTTTATAATAATATATATCTTTAATTGATTATCTATTAGTTAAGTTCTTTTTGTGATAAATTTTAAGCAAGTTGCTTACGAGAAATTCAGCCGACCAAGAAGAGACTTCCAAATTGGTGGTATATCGGTATTCTCCCTCTCAAAGATTTATGGTTTCGTGTTTCGACAAATGGAGAATTTGTTGCTTCGTTGATTTTCTTGTGATTGAGCTGTGATCCCTTAAAAATTGTTGAGTAACACACACCATGGAAGAGGATATATAATATGCCATGTTCGATCTCAAGAAATGGACCCCCCCACACACATTAAATTATTTTATTGCAAATGAAATGGTGATTTTTTTTTTTTTACTTTTTTCTGTGTTATTCAATTTTGCATCATGTGTATATAGTGAGAGGCTGCAAGTTTTTCTATAGTTTGCTTATGATATGAAAAGTTATGATTTGTCGTAAAAAATTGGATAGTTCAATCTTTGGTTGTATATATTTATAAATTTATCACGTATCTATATATATTAATAAATAGTTTGAATTATGAGAAGTGATCTAATCAAATCAAAATTCTAATTAGAAAATGGAAACTTCCTATTAAAATAAATAGTTTTTTAATTAAAAAAAATAGTTTAATTAATTGATTAATAGGTAAAGAGAAAATAATAACAAAAAATCATATGATTACGGATCATAATCCAACGTGGAATATTGTGCATTTTTTGTGATAATGTCCTTCATGCATCATTATTCTTATGCTATCTAAATAAAACACAAACAATAATTGCAATGAACAACATATGATTTCATACTTCACACTCAAAACGAATATTACTACTCAAGGAATGACAATCCTCCTTAACCTAATCGACTTTTCCTGTCTACTACAACAAATATCGAAACAACAGGAAAATCGACAATCAAGAAATATTTAAAGTTTTGAACATTGTAATTCTATATTTTGTTTTATTAATCAATTAGTTTTTATTTAATTTATCGATCTCATATCGATTTTTGAGAGAGACGACTTCATCACTAAACTCAAATATAATAGAATCATTCAGTTTTGTCCCATAAAAACATTTAAAAGACTTCACATTAATGAGAAAATTATACCATTACGGCTTATAGTTTGTTAGTAGAGTAGGGACGGACGGACGGATGAAGAAGCTTATATGTAAGATGTTGCTAAATTGATTTTTGAAAAAATGATTTTATCGATAGAAAAAATCAAATATAATGGAGTTATCCTTAATCAATATTTAAATGACGGACTGCTTGACATTCCATCCTTCAATTATATCGAAGAACGGGTGCCTTTACTTTAAATGAATATAACCACGCGAAAAAATATTATTTCTCATTGACCTATTTTTTTTTTTCAACCAACAGAATATTTGATATGATAAATGTTACTAATCGTCAATTTATTTCTATATTATAATGTATAATTGACGGTTTAACATTCAAAATGAGTGTAACTATACGAAAAACAGGACCTCACCTAATCTACTTTTCTATTACAATGATCAAATGACTACTTGCCATTCAAAACGAGTAAAACTAATTGAGAAATGCCACACCTCATTGTTATTCTTTTTTTTCCCCTTCATTTTTTCTAATTCAGTTTAATTTTATTTTTTTCCGAATTGATCATAACAAACTATACTCTCAAAATAAATAATTCTATTATTATTTTCCACGAGAAGTGAGCCCCGTCAAATTTCGACGGACACTACACTAGTTAGATAATATAAAGTCATAAGACTCATAATCATAGACCATACATTTATCATACAAAAATGCGCAAGAACCTTAGCTCGTCGTCGGTCGCGCCACTGTACGCCGCCGCGGAGGGCCTTTGGACGTTGTTCGGAGCTGACTCAGATTGCTTTAATTTCCAAAAGGAAATGCATCCCAACTCCCATCCCAGGCAAGTAGCTACTAGTTCCACAGAACTTTATTTATCGACTTATCCCCAGGGGGATTGGTTGAATCGTTTATTACTTTTCATGAAATTTCTGCTGCTATTACTATTTCATCGATTATAATGGTGATGGAGATTAGTAGCGTTGGTATAAAATTGATGCATTCTTAGTGTTCGACGAAATGTTTCTGTGAAGAGCATGTTATTTAATATATTTTCACCAAATTGGTTGGTTAAATTGCTACCTATAAGATTCCTTAGTTGTCTTCCGAAGCTTGAACTTCGGATATAACCTCTCTAGCCTATAACTGTTCTTCTAGTCTACGAATGCTCGATCTCACTGCTAATAATTTCACTGGTTTTGTACCTCTCCCTATGGGATATCTATAGATCCTTGAAGAACTTTTGTTGTGTGGAAATAATCTAAGAAGTGATGCATCTTCCTTAGAATTGAGCTTCATTACTTCCTTGACCAAATTGCAGACATTTAATTTATTTGGTAATTTCTTCTAATCCTCTAGAAGGCTTACCAGCTTTCATTTGGAAATTATTTTCCTCGATAAAGATGATCTCCACCCAAAATTGGAAAATCGAGGTCCACTTTCCTTCTAGTATGAAACGAACCTGCTTCATGAACATAACAATAACTACGATATAGAACAATAATTAGTGGAGATGGGTAGTTTGGTGTCTACAGTTTGTATGCAGACTTCTCCTACAATAATCTCTAAGGTTCAACCTTGAAGTCGTTGGATGTGCTCCATTACATGCCAATCATAAGAATGAGAATGAGCTAAGGTTTTACTGTGAAAGCTGTATAATAAGATTTTAAATAATCTGGGTGACGGAATCAGCTTAGGTGGTCAGATGCTTACCTTCTAACCAATAGGTCAGAGGTTTGAGTCATCTTGGGTGTGTGTGAGAGTGTGAATGTGTTGTACTAAAAAAAAGGTTCTAAGTAACCCGAACTAACAAAAAATGACTCTTGCCCTTCTAAACCATATTCCAGAGTGTCAAAAAAACTCTGATAGTCATGAAACTATTTAGTTAAAAGGATCATTTAGTCAGAAAGTAAACAACAAGACTGTAGTTTGTATCTCAAATTCCTCAAGAAATAATCATCCAAACAAACTCGCATAATTTTCACTATGAACTCAAGGTTCTTGCAGCCTAACATGAAAACACACTTGTAATTAATAAAAAAAAAAAAAAAAAGACTTGAGCTTTATCCAGAAGCCGTTCCAATTTCTATGGTGGAACTAGAGTTGCAATACAAGCTGCACTACTTACTAGTAAAAGAAAAGAAACATCAAATAAAAGACAAATAGGTATTGCCCAAGTAAAATAACATGCCAATTAAAAATTTCTTCAGCAATGAAATCATAACTTTCATAGATCAAACACGGCTAAAGAAACTAACGGACAAATTATTAGAGGCAGAGGCTGGTAATGCACCACCAAGTTCTTGATTAAAGCATAAAAACATCAAACAAAGTTATAAATGGGAATTACATACCAATGCCAGGCTCTTCTGTTAGCTATACACATTCACTTCACCAAATCAGCCTTTGCTTCACCAAATGTTGTAAATCTAAGATAAATTAACAAGTACTTCCTCCGTCCCGCTCGATTTGTCTTGGTTTCCCAAATGGGATGTCCCGACCCATTTGTTTGGTTTCTATTTTCGACCTACGTAGGGTGTGGGACACTACCTTTTAAAGGTGAGCCCAAAGTAATTAAAGGTGTGGGACACCACCTTTTAACTCCTAATCACTTTTTTCTTAAAACTTGTGCCCAAAAATAACAAGACAAATCGGGTAGGACGGAGGGAGTAACTTATATAGAGCAGAGAAAAAAGGACAAGGGGTTAATTTGTATAACTTGAGTATGAAACTGAGACAAATGATGGTTTGCATCGACATATTTACTATAGCAATAAGCATCAAGGTATCTTCAACACATAAAGACCAATCTAAGCCTATAAATGTGACATGCTGGTATAGATGAAGAATTCATAACATGCCTTTGACCCAATAAAGAATCCTTAGGATATTCATTAGATTAGCTTATTCATCTTTCACTACTCTTTACAAAGTAGTTTTCCTAAAACGAATCAAATAAAAAAGTAGACTGGTAACTAAAGTTGAGAAATAAGTATTATAATAAAAGTTCTATCATTTATGGGTTGTATTTTTGCTGAATCAGAACTTAAATATCTTGTTCGAACACACTTATTACCTCATTCCACTCTATGTTTCAGATAACCATATTTAGTCCCTTCAAATTGTTACACGACTAAAATCGCAGTATTCTTTAAACTTCTCACTGAAATGGTAATGAAACAATATTATCTCGGAAAAAAACATAGAGCTTAAAAATATCTTACTTCAATCTCATTGCAAAAATCGGCGTTTGATTTTCTGCAATTCTGCATGTGCTTCCTTCATCTTAATTCTATGCGCTGGAGAATCTGCAGAGCATTGTAAAGCCAGTTCAAGTATGGATGATGCACAATGCATATTCCTATTAAATTGTTCTTCCCTCATATTCATCACTAAATTGGCATCTATCACCTCATCCGGCATCTCTGCAAGTGAGTTTTCAACCCATCTTTTTAAGTTCAAATCTCCTACAAACATATCATCACTAGGCCTTTTTCTCGTAAACGTTTCCATCAACGTAATGCCATAGCTATACACATCACACATTGTCGAAACTAGCCCTTCCGAACCATACTCTGAAACAACCAAAAAATCATGATGCATCAAGCAAATGTATACATTTAGGAAGACATATAATTTACACAATTGAAAGTAAATTGAATGCACTCAATATGCCTTCACCTGGAGCAATGTAACCCAATGTTGCAAAAGTTTTGGTTAACACAAAGCTATCCCCATTGCTTAACAACTTTGCTATCCCAAAATCGCTAACGTGGGCAACCATGTCTTCATCTAACAACACATTACTTGGCTTCATGTCGCTATGAACAATGGATGTCGAATAACCATGGTGGAGATACTCCAAAGCCGATGCAACATCAATCATTATATTCAATCTTTCCAACACACTTAAACAATAGTTATGAGAATACAACCATTGATCAAGGTTTCCCTTTGGCATGTATTCAAGTACTAATGCCTTGAACTCTTCATTGGAGCAACAGCTTACGACACTCGTCAGATTCCTATGTCGAATGTTACGCAGCATCTCACATTCGACATCAAATCTTCTTGAAGTACCTTCTAACAGCATATTAAACACCTTCACAGCAATAACCTTCCCATTGTTTAGAGTTCCTTTGTAAACAGAGCCAGAACTCCCAGCGCCAAGTAGATTGCTTTCATTGAATTGTTCTGTTGCTAGTACGAGCTCATGATAAGAGATTCTTTCTGGCTCAATGGATGGCAAGACATCAATTTTACCAGTTGTATTATCTTTCCTTTTGTATCTAACACAGATAAAGGCCAAAGAAACAACCATAATAAAAGCCGCAACTCCTACAACAACATATAGAGCCAATTTCACCTTATTTCTCTTTGATTTGTGATCAGGGCAAATCCGGACATGAAAACTCAAAATTCCACACAATGCTTCATTGCCCTCAAAAGAATCTGCAGTGAAGTTTTGGAATAGTCCACCCGTGGGAATTTCTCCACTTAAATGATTGAAAGAGACATTAAAGTACTGGAGGTGTTTAAGCGCTTCCAAAGACTTTGGAATGGTACCAGAGATGTTGTTATAGGACAAGTCAAGAGTTACCAAACTGGTCATGCTTCCCATGGATACCGGAATGGCACCTTCTAGTCTATTATGTGCCAATGACAGATTTACCAAATTCACCAACTTCCCAATAGTGTTGGGAATAGACCCAGACAACTGATTCATAGATAGGTTAATATAAATTGATGCTCCTAGGTTACTTATCTCTTCAGGTAAAAAGCCACTCAATGAATTCGAGGATAAGTCAAGATCCGTCAAATCTTGTAGGTTCCACAATGTTGGCGGTATGCTGGAATTCAACAAGTTTGAGCCTAAAAAAACTTTTCTTAAAGAAGAGACATTTCCCAAACATCCAGGAATTGGACCTGAAAATTTATTTCGGCTAATATCTACATTAGTCAGATTGTGTAGATCGCATATAGTCTCCGGAATGGAGCCTCCCAAACTGTTATCTGATAGAAACAATCCTTGAAGCTCTTGCAAATGCTTGAAAGTAAGTGGGATATTACCGGATAACTCATTGCCATGTAAATCCAAACTCCCCAAGCTGGTTAAATTGCCTATCTCGACAGGAATGCTACCATTGAATTTGCAGCTGCTGGCATCAAATACTTGGAGCGAGGAAGATAAATTTCCGACAGAAGCTGGAATGATGCCGTACAGGGGATTTCTGCTAATGTTCAATTTAGTTAGAAACCTGCAATTTGTCAATGGAGTAATGAAGTCCAGTGGTACTGAAGAAGGTGCATTCGTAAGATTGTTGCTCGATATCTCAAGAACTTCGAGAAATCTTAGGTTGCCGAAATAAGTGGGCATAAGACCACTGAATTTGTTCTCATTAAGTACGAGGATCGTGAGTTGAGAACAGTTAGAGATGGAGTTGGGTATTGGTCCAGTGATGAAATTTGTGGCAAGATAGAGGCCTTCAAGAATGGGAGAGGCATGGCATAATAAATCAGTAGGAAGATTGCCTGAGAGAGAATTGAGAGAGAGCTCGAGATTTCGAAGAGTTGAGATATTAAAGAGCTCATGTGGAATCGAACCACTCAAGTTGTTCATTCCTAATGTCATACTGTCCAGTTGGGAAAGTTGGCCAATTTCTCTAGGAATAATCCCTGCACAATTTAAGATTAAATTAGATTAGAATGTCAAATGTAAGGAAATTAGTAATATTGTGGCATTCAATAGTTATTCTTTTTCAAAAAGACATTCAATGTTGATTTTAATGTATTATATATCTAACATTAATTAATATTATGACTGTATTATATTCCGCCGCTGTCATTAATTAATGAAATTTATTTAATTTAAGATATTCCTCATTGACCTTTGAGAAGATTTCATGTATAGGAGGAAACCATATAGGACGTGTGTGTGTGTGAGCAGTAAAAGTTTATTTGACTTTATGAATGCTTTTGTTGCAGCTTATGGAGCCAGCAATTTATAGACTTTAATAAATATACATTATTCGATGTAATAGCTTTGATATATATTTGCCCCTATACATTAGAAATTTACACCACACAAAAGTGAGAAAACTACTCCACGCAGCATATAAGGTTCAAAAGTCAAAAACCTATAAGTTAAACATTAAAGAAAATGAAATTAGTATTTTCACAAAAAGTAAAAGACGGAAAGAAGAAAAGAAAAAAAGAACCAAAATTGCATAAATTGAAATAAATAATAATTATGACTACCATAATCAACCATTATTAAAAATTGTGGATTTTCTCATGTGTACAAATTTAAAAACACCAAGGTCCAAGAATCTGCGAATAATAAAAAAATGCCATACCTGTAAATAAATTTTCCGAGAGAGCCAAGGTTGTTAGCGTTGTAAGATTCCCAACATCCCTTATGAGATTCCCTGAGAATCTGTTACGCCATAGCAGTAAGGTATCCAGAGAAGACATATTCATGAATATTTTAAAATCAATTGGCCCTTCAATCTCATTGATTTCAACACCAAAAATAAACAGGCTCTGAAGATTGCCGATCTCACGTGGCAGTCTACCTGCAGTCAAGAAACTATACTTATTGCAAAAAAAAAAAAAAAAAAAAATTAAACTACAAATTTATACAATAAGAACATGAACCATACCGTTCAAATTGTTGGTACCCAGACCTAAAGTCTGAAGAGATGTTAAGTAGCCGATCTCAGCAGGTATGGACCCACTGAAAGAGTTGAAAGAGAGGGATAGTGTCTCAAGTTGTGAACACCGGGATAAATTTGTCGGAATCGGGCCACTCAGCTGATTTGTAGAGAGAAAAAGACCAGTAAGAAATGGAAGATTAGTGCACATGTCTGTTGGAAGACCTCCACTCAATTCATTGCCTGTCAATGCTATAAATGCCAGGTTCGACATGTTGAAAATGGTTGATGGTATTGCACCGGATAAATGATTGTATACGATCCGCAGCTCTTGCAGACTTTGAAGTCTCCCTAACTCTTGTGGAATCTCTCCACTTAGAGAATTGTAATTTATATTAAGATATTGTAGTTTTGTTAGGTTTGACAAGGATTCCGGGATGGGACCTGTGAAGGTGTTGTTGCGCAGATTCAAGTGCTCTAATTGTGGAAATTGAGCAAAGAGAGGAGGGATGTCTCTGGTGAAGTTGTTGAACCGAAGAGAGATGAGCTTCAGACGACGAAGGAGAGACAGCTCCGGAGGCAGAGCTCCGCTGAAGTTGTTGCTGGTGAGGTCGAGGGAGACGAGGAAGGAGAGGTCTCCAAGCTGAGGTGGAATGGTGCCGGAGAGATTTAAGTTAGAGAGATTCAGTGCAGCTACTCTTCGGTGGCGCAAGCCGCAAGTGACGCCGTGCCAGCTGCAGACGGGGCTCGACTCCGTCCAGTTTGTAGCGAGGATACGAGAAGGGTCGGAGGTGACGTGGGATTTTAAGGCAAGAAGCGCAGTTTGATCAGTGGCTAGGCTCTTATGAGAACTCTGGGCTAGGCATGAAGGAGGTATTTTTTGAAAGGTTGTTATTATGGTAATCACAACTACTGCATATGCAAGAATCGAAGAACACAACTTTTCCGCCATGGCTGCAAATTGATGGAGATGGAAGGTGCGATTATAGTCCCTTATAAGGCTGAGCTGACTTAATAATAAGACATGCATGATACCTTTGCATTTTCATGTAGGGTAATGATTTTCGACTGATACAACATTATTAATGTGTCCCACCATAATGCTCTATTATTGGATACTACGACTGTCAGAGTATCCCGTAAAAAAAAAAATCTTCAAAAATTCATTTTAAAATCCATATAAGAAGCGTGAAAAAGCATGTCAGAATTGCCAAAATGAAATGTAACCTATTGAACGAAATAGAAGGAATATGAGAGTGCTATATGGGGCGGGTTAGCAAAATACAAGTTATTTAAACATTAAAATAGTTGATAGCCTAAAAGTCAACCTTTGGCATTAGCATCATACGAGAATTTTTTAGGCAGGCTGCTTAATGTGTGCCGCCATTATTGTACTTATATAATTAGAAATAATCTGCATTTGTTGGAGCCAGGATGTGTTGTCTGATAAATGATGTATATATTTTTCTTTTTCGATGAAGTAAACTCTATTATACATATAATAATGTTTTTTAATGCGTCCACCATTGATGGATCGGTACTATATGCAAGTAATTTTTAGCAGGTTAAGATTTTTTTGGTAGAATTTAAAATTTTTAGCGTATGTACTTATAATTTATCAACTTTTTAACACGCGGCATTGCTACGTCAACCATGAACATATATTATGTCACGGTAGGCAGATGATCGATCAGGTTTGAGATCCTCTATTGCATTTGTATGTTGCATTCTCTATTGCATTTATAAATGATTGACATGTGCAAATCCTAGGGTTTAAAAATTTCTAATGGTTAGGGTATATATTTTTCTTATATAAATCTAAAATTCTAAATTATTAATTATGCCACATGTCAATCATCTATAAATACAATAGAGAATGCACATACAATGCAATAGAAGATCCTAACCCGATCGATCATTACTCGTGTTACACCTCACGTTATGTAAGTAGTTGACAAGAGGGGGTATGTTTTATCATTTAGCAGCATTGTCGGTGGGCTCCATGGAATTTAGTTAGGACTTGGGCATCAACACACGTAAAGGCGGCTGCTAATGAATACCCTATTTAACATTGTGTAAAGACTAAACCTCCAGCCTAACACAATGGATTATGAATTCCTTCCTAAACAGAAATCCCCTGCTTCCCTCTGTTGAATTAATTTTTTTAAGGGGATAAGCTGGGTTCATTAACGATGAGCAAGGCAAAGACAATTTGTCCCAATTTAGAATTCGATATAGGATACTAAATCATCTTTGCCTTGTATTTTTGCAGAACGAGTACTTAAACTACTCATCGAAATAAAATTATACCTCATCCACTCTCCATTACACACCATAAAAGCTACCTTCAAATTGTCATGGGACTAAGAACTAAAAATTGCAGTATTATACGAATTTCTCGCTAAAATGGTAAATAAACAATATTGACTCAGAAAAAAAACAAAACACATATATATATAGAGAGAGCTTTAAATTATCTTTACTCCGATCTCATTGCAAAAATCGACGTTTGATTTTCTGCAATTCTACATGGGCTACCTTCATGTTAATTCTATCCGCCGGAGAATTCGCACAGCAATGCAAAGCTAGTTCAAGTATGGATGATGCACACTGCATATTCTTGTTAAATTGTTCTTCCTCCATATTCATCACTAAATTGGCATCTATCACCTCATCCGGCATCTCTACAAGTGAATTTTCAAAGTTCAAATCTCCAACGAACATATCATCACTAGGCCTTTTTCTAGTAAAAGTTTCCATCAACGTAATGCCGTAGCTATACACATCACACCTTGTCGAAACTAGCCCTTCCAAACCGTACTCTGAAACAACCAAAAATAAAAATGTATCAAGCAAATATATACACTTTAGAAGGCACATATATAATTTACTTGATTGAAGGCAAATTAAATGTAATCAATAGGAATTCACCTGGGGCGATGTATCCCAATGTTGCAAAGGTGTTGGTTAACACAAAGCTATTCCCATTGCTTAACAACTTTGCTATCCCAAAATCGCTTACGTGGGCAACCATGTCTTCATCTAACAACACATTACTTGACTTCATGTCGCTATGAACAATGGGTGTCGAATAACCACGGTGGAGATACTCCAAAGCAGATGCAACATCAATCATTATATTCAATCTTTCCAACACACTTAAGCAATAGTTGTGGGAATACAACCATTGTTCCAGGTTTCCCTTTGGCATGTATTCAAGTACTAATGCCTTGAACTCTTCATTGGAGCAACTGCTTATGACACTTGTCAGATTTCTGTGTCGAATGTTACGCAGCATCTCACATTCCCCTTTGAATCTTCTTGACGTACCTTCTAATTGCATATTAAAAACCTTGACAGCAATAGCCTTCCCACTGTTAAGAACACCTTTGTAAACGGAGCAAGAACTCCTAGTGCCAAGTAAATTGCTTTCATTGAATTGTTGAGTTCCTTGCACGAGTTCATGATAAGAGATTCTTTCTGGCTCAATGGATATTAACTCATCAACTCTACTAGTTGTCTTGTGTTTCCTTTTGTATCTAACAAAGATAAAGGCCAGAGAAACAACCATAACAAAACCCATAACTCCTATAACAATAAATAGAGCCAATTTCACCTTATTCCTCTTTGATCTATGATTAGAAATTGCAAGGCAAATCCGGACATGGAACCTCGGAACTCCACACAATGCCTCATTACCCTTAAAAGACTCTAGAGTGAAGTTTGTGAAAGAACCGCCATTAGGAATTTCTCCACTTAAGCTATTGAACGAGACATTAAAGTGGACAAGGTCTTGAAGTGCTTCCAAAGACTTCGGAATGGAACTAGAGAGGTTGTTGTAGGACAGGTCAAGAGTTACCAAAGAGGACATGCTTCCTGCAGACACTGGAATGGGACCTTCTAGTCTATTATGCGCCAACGACAGATTCACCAAATTCTGCAACTCTCCAAGAGTGTTGGGGATAGGCCCCGACAACTGATTCATTGATAAATTTATATAGATTGCTCCTCTTAAGTTACCAATCTCTTCAGGTAAATGCCCACTCAATGAATTGGAGGACAATTCCAGCGTCGACAAATCTTCTAGGCCCCAAAAGCTGGAAGGTATGCTTGAATTCAACATGTTTGAGCCTAGAAAAATGTTTCTTAAAGAAGAAACATTTCCCAAACACTGTGGTATCGGACCTGAAAATTGATTCCAAGTAATATCTATATCACTAAGAGCTTGTAAATCGCATATAGCCTCTGGAATGGAGCCTCCCAGCATGTTATCCGGTAGATATAAACCTTGAAGCTCATGCAAATGTTTGATAGTATGTGGAATACTACCGGATAATTCATTTTCACTTAAACGCAATACCATCAAAGAGCTTAAGTTGCCTATCTCAACAGGAATGTTGCCGTTCAATTTGGAGCTATAGGCATCAAATGTTTGGAGCCCGGAAGATAAATTTCCAACAGAAGGTGGGATGGTTCCGTATAGATGATTACCACCAATTCCGAAGCGAGTGAGAAACCTGCAATTTGTCAATGAAGTAATGAAGTCCAGATTTGAAGAAGAAGGTGCATTCGTAAGATTGTTGTTATGCAACTCCAGAGATTGGATAAGTCTTAGGTTGCCGAGATCAGAAGGTATATATCCACTGATTTTGTTTCCGAAAAGTGTGAGACGTTTGAGTTGAGAACAGTTAGAGATAGAGTTGGGTATTGGTCCAGTGATGAGATTCCCGCCAAGATAAAGCCCTCCAAGAAAGGGAGTACCGTGACATAAAGTTGTTGGAAGAACGCCTGAGAGAGAATTGCCAGTAAATGAAAGACCTCGAATAGTTGAAATGTTAAAGAGCTCTTGTGGAATCCAACCACCAAAGGTATTCAATCCTAATGACAAACTCTCCAGTTGGTAAAGTTGACCAATTTCTCCCCTGCACAATACTAAGATAAATTACGAACTATTTAACTTTTGATAATTGTATTTTAGTTTATAGGAAGTTACAATTAAATATCCAAACTATCAATGTTTTTGCAATTATATCCCAACCTGAATTTTTTAACAATTAAAAACACTCGTAGACAAGTCGAATACTGAAATATAGATAAATATGATGTCATATTTTTTTGTTATAATCTTTAATATTCCCTTTAATTTTTTGGTTTACGTCGTTAAATATTAAGGTTCAAATTAACATTGTAAAAATAACAATAATTTGGATATTTGCAATTTTTTATAGATTGGAATACAATTATGAAAAGTTGAATAGTTTAGTAATTATACTATACCCTAGATTGAATATCTATTTTTTCAACAAGTTGAGATTCTTCATCCCATTTTGATGGCCCAAAACCGTGTCTCAAAATTTAATTTATATTAGTTTTATATTATTTTTTATTAAAATATAAACACTACTCCCTCCGTCACAAACTTGTTAGTTCACTTTCTTGAATATATGAAAGCGGACTAGTAAATTAAAACTGAGAGACTACAACATAGTAAACCATGACAGATATTTATAGATTTCAAAGTAACATAAATTTAAGAGATTGTTCACTATGGTTTTCGCCAAACATCCGTTTGTGATCACAATGGTTTGCTAGGTTTGTTTTATTTTTTCTTATAATATCTTATTTAAATACAGTAAATGTGAGACCTAATGTCACCATCAATAAAAAGTTATGAGTCGAATACATTTTTTTTAACCCGTACCAATTAAAACAAGGCAACACTTTAGGAGACGATGAGACGGGAGTATAATTTATCCCTCTAGCACAATGGTTCAAGGCCATCTAGTTTAACCTTTTTTCCATCTCTAATTCTGGAACGACGATATTCTTATTCAGGGTAATTAGAATTGTAAACCCGCGTTGCCGGGCAATAATTTACCCTCCGTCTCACTTATAAAGGATTATTTTTTATTCATCCGAGTCTATTAAAATAATAAAATGGCCCTTTATAAGTGGAACTGAGGGAATAAATATTTTATATGTCAAAATATAACTTCAATAATTATATACAAAAAATAAAAAAAATGCAAATTTAAATGTTCAAATTTTATGTTGTAATTTTAGCATGCATAAGAATTTTTGAAATGTGATTTATTCTTGAATATTGTTGGCAAATTTATTAATACAAATATTTTTTAAAGTTATTGCTAACTCCGGAGTTTTAGTTAATGTAGATAATATAGTTTTGGAGTGAAACATCAACTAAGACTATTTTATTTTACTTTAGTATAATACTTCTTTCATTCCGCCGAAATGACCGTCCTTTTGAATATAAGAGTATGATAAGAAAACAAAACTATTTCGACACAATATAGGGAGTAATAGATTACTACAAACAATGAGAAAAATTATTAGTCAAAATTATCTTCCTAGATAGTGACCTTGGGTTACTCAAAATTTAATTAATGTATTAAATTTTATTGAACAAAAAAAAAAAATTCAAAGTATTAAATGCATTAAATAATTGCATAGAAAATGATAACTTAATGAAATAAATAATAATGCTCACATATTAAAATTTTTGGAGGAAAACTATCATACTTTAGTATATTAATATAGATTTTATACATAACCCCCTTTTTTACTCTTCATAGCCCAAAATAATAATTATAAAATATGAATGTACTATTCTACCCTCATCATCTTCTTATTGAAATTCTGCATATGACCTCCATAATTCAAGTTTCAGACACCGAATTTTGTCAAAAACAATACGTTTAGCCCCAAAATCAAGATTTTGAAACTTGCTCTATAATTCGTATAAAATATATTTTGCAAATGAATAATCTTTTCATTATACAACAATTAACTTGAATAGAACAAGAATAATCAACTATTTCTCCATCTTTTCACCAAAGAAGACGACTTCACCAAGGCTGACGAGAACGAAACATCGATTATACTTACTCGATTCTTTCAAATTGGAGATAACCGAGAATCATAAAATTAGAGAAATATTAGAATTTATAGATTGTAAAAAAACTCCGATGTTTATTTGGATAGAACTCAGAGAATTGGGTGGGATTTGAGTTTATTCGATGATGAATAAGTTTGACGCTGGCGGTCACAGTGGAGAAGAGAGTAGGAGAAGAGATAGTTTGGTAGTTATCGTCGGGAGCGGATGTACCCTTGCGCCAAGGGGAGCATAGGCTCCCCAATTTTATTTTATTTTTTTTATTTGTTATTTGAATTTTTTTTAGTTTATTGAAAAGTTATGTTGCAGCTCCCTCATAACGTAGTGGTTTGAAGATAAGAAGTGAGAAAATGGAATAGGCAGTATACTAGAAAAGAAAAATATAGGAAGTAAATTATGAGTCGGACGAAAAATATTTATGAAAATAGGGAAGTATATCGGTACACACACACACACACACACATATATATATATATATATATATATATAGAGAGAGAGAGAGAGAGAGATGATATGCTACTTTCCCAATGATGGACACCTTAGCCGTTTGCTCACTTAATCATTATTTTGTTCGATATTTTCAATTATTTTATATTCTAGTACCTTAGAAATTAATGTAGAAATTATAAAATTTTGAAAATCAAAGCTCGAATTATTCTTTTTTATTTTTAACTTCAAAAAAATGAGTAATAAAACAAATCGAGCTTTGATTTTTATTTATTTTTTAGATTTTATGATTTCTATATTAATTTCTAAAGTATTAGAATATAAAACAATTGAAAAAATTGAATAAAATAATGCTTAAGTGACGATGAAGGTGTCCACCATTGGGGGAGTAACATATATTTAAATATTTTATATTGTTATATAATATAACTACTTGATATCACGAAAATTTAAAGAACGGTGAAGCTCTTCCAAAAAAAAAAATAATCTGAATCTGCCCCTGATTACCGTATTGGGGGCTAAGTTGAAGGAGAAGATCAGTGGCTACAACCTATTCATTAGCCATTCATTAATTGGGCTTATGTTTCATAAACCTCTCGCAGAAATTAATGTGAAGATGATGAGGATAGAATATTACTACATTCATATTTATAATTTCCCTCCGTCTCAAAGATATCATCTTGTTTTTTGGGTACGAATTTTAAGGAGTCATGTGGTTAGTGTTAAATAGTAATATTGGATGTTTTAATTAATGAATTTTTTGTAAATTTTTTAAGTTTAGAAAATGGTGTACATGTATTAATTAATTTTATTTATTTATTATTATTGATAGTTAAATTTATTATCTGAAATAATCAGATTTATTTTATTAATAAAAAATAATTAATTTTATAAAAACTTATGCCATGTGGTTAGTGTCTTTTTTTTTATAGTTTATTTCTTATGTTTTATGTAAATAATATTTAGTTGTAATTAGATGCAATTAGTTAACTAATGGCTCACTTATTATTTCCAAAAAAATAGAAACATGACATTATCTTCGGGACGGCCTAATAAAAAATGCAAGACACTATCTTTGGAACGGATGAAGTATTAGTCTTAGTAGTAATTATGGGGACTATGAAGAGTAAAAAATGGGCTATGCATAGAATTACCCTTTTATTAATTTATTTGGATTGGGCTGAGCCCATTAGAGTGTACAACGAATTGAGTGACTTCTATTATTTTGGGCCAATATATACGTGGCCCAGACACGATCTATACCAAGCCCAAGCTGTATTGGACCAACTTGAAATTTAATTGAGCCATGTCAAGTCAACCCGAAATTTTAATCGCCCTCCATGTGCAGTTAGAAACTACGCCTTCCCTATCAAGATTTCTGATATTATTTTTTGTTTGGGCCGTTTTACGATTTCTGAGAACTTTTTTTTTTGGGAAATGATTAGAAAAAATAATATAAAATTAATAAATCCCTTATTATACTTAATATTTTATAATATAAATTTTAAAAGTTTAAATTATCATAAATTGCTTGTTTGTTCTTCGATTTTCATGATTTTTATATCAAATTAAAGGTCTTGATACGATTTCTCATTTAAGATCAGACATCAATATGTTTTTATGCATATATGATGCTCTAGTTTTAAAATATGCCTAAATTTGTAAGCTCATATTACATCCATATATACACAATACACTTTAGACACTAAACACTTCCGTCTTAATTCTCGTGCCAAAACAAAAGGTCTCGGAAATCTTGAGACGAATGGAGTAACTCTTAATATTTCATTTCTTCGACAATTTTTATTTATATTTACAGATAAGTTATTTATATTTTCAGTTTAACTTAATAAAGTTTTATCATATAATTCGAATGATGAAATATTTTCAGCAATAAACATTAAGAAAGTTATTATGAACATACAAATAATATAAGCCCATGTTTGGTTCACCTATTTTTTGGATTGGGAAAGAGAAACAATTAATTGATTCAATTATTTTTTGTTTGATTTGAGTAATAGGTTATCCATTTCTCTTTAGTTGAGGGTAACTCAATCTGCCAAATTGCTACTCAATAAGGAGGGGGAAACAAGGAGAAAGAAAGTTCCTTACAAGTGACTCATTTCTACTATTAAACCAAACACTCAATAAAAATAAATATTATTATTACAATTCTCTTACTTGACTTGATTTGATTCTCTTTTCGTTACCCAATTTAAACCAAACGAGCACTAAGTATGTATATCTAATCTTTGAAAGACAAGAGAGGGGTGAGTAATAAACAAGGGTATTACTTTAAACTTTAAAGCAAGCAAGGGTATGTTTTACTATTAAAAATATGCATACTCAAGCAAAACGGAGGGATTACGTGCTAAAACCTTTTTTCGTCAGAATTACTGAATTGGGCGTGTAAAGGATGTAAAATCCTCAACTTGAGATTGCGTATTATTCCACTCTCTAATAAATATATACAAGTCCTATGAAATAGGAAATTAGTTACAACAAATCCTATAAACTAGGAAAGAATATATATACAGAATATTTACAGAATTAGTGATTATTTTGTCTAACACCCCCCCGCAAGCAAAGCGTGGGATTTCGTCCAACGCGGAGCTTGGAACGAAGAAACTCAAAGGCAGAGCGAGGTAAACTCTTTGTGAAAACGTCGGCGAGCTGCAGGGAAGAAAGAACGAACTGAGTCTTCAAGCGACCTTGCTCTACAAGTTCTCGGACAAAATGATAATCTATATCGATGTGCTTAGTGCGTTTGTGAGAAATAGGATTTTGAGAAAGAAAGAGCGCACTTTGGTTATCGCATAGCAGCACAGGAGACGAGGGAATATGAACATGCAATTCCTTGAGAAGATGCATGAGCCACATTATTTCAGAAGCGGTGTTGGCCATGGCGCGATATTCAGACTCACAACTAGACCGAGCAACAACAGGTTGTTTCTTCGCACACCAGGAAACGAGGTTGTCACCCAGAAATATAGAGTAGCCATATGTGGAACGTCTAGTGTCTAAACATCGAGCCCAATCAGCGTCGGAATAACCAAGAAGCTCGATGGCAGATTTGGTGAAGGTTAAGCCGTAATCCTACGTCCCTTTAACATAACGGAGGATGCGTTTGACTGCCTGAAAATGATCAACAGTGGGACGCTGCTGAAACTGACTAACGGTGTTGACAGCATAAGACAAGTCCGGCCGAGTAATGGTGAGATATTGAAGAGCTCCAACGAGGGATCGAAAGAGAGTGGGATCAGAGAACGCCGGTCCATCTGCGCAAAAAGAAACATAAGGAGCCAGAGGTGTAGATACTGGCTTCGAATCGAGCAAATCTGCACGCGTAAGAATATCCCGAGCATATTTGGACTGGCTGAGAAAGAGACCATCCGTTGGATACGAAACCTCGAGCCCCAAGAAATAACATAAACGGCCGAGATCTGTAATTTTAAATTCAGATTGAATCCGCTGGAGTAAGGAAGAGATAGCGGAAGTATCGTTGCCGGTTAAGACAATATCGTCAACATAGACGAGTAAATAAAGCAGCACGGTGCCTTTGCGAAAAACGAACAAGGAGGTGTCCGAGAAGCTGCAAGAGAATCCGTGGTTGACAAGAAACTGGCGAAATCGTTGGTACCAAGCCAATGGTGCCTGGCGAAGACCATAAAGCGCTTTCTTGAGTTTACAAACATGATGAGGTCAAACAGGATCAACGAAACCGGGAGGTTGCTCCATATAGACCGGTTTAGTTAGATATCCATTCAAAAAAGCATTCTTTACGTCCAGTTGATGTAATGGCCAAGAGAACATAGTGGCGAGAGCAAGAATAATACGCACAGTAGAGGCTTTAACAACAGGGCTAAAAGTATGTGTGAAGTCGAAACCAGGTAGTTGAGAAAAACCTTGAGCGACGAGCCGGGCCTTATGTCGATCCAAGGAGCCATCAGCGAGAAGTTTTGTGCGGAAAACCCATTTAGAGCCAACTATATTAACAGCCGGAGGCCGAGGAATGAGATCCCAGGTGTCGTTTTGTTTGAGAGCATGCAATTCCTCATGCATCGCAGTGACCCAATGAGGGTGTTTGAGAGCTGATTTGATGCCTTTAGGTTCCGAAGCAGCAGTGAGGGCGCAATATAGAGGGCTGGACTCGACGAGAGCAAGATCGGCGGGGTAACGTGGCTTAACGATACCAGATTGCGATCGAGTTCGCATATGATGAGTACGAGCAGGTATAGGCTCTGGATCAGATAGCGGAGACTGAGGTTGAGTAGTAGGAGATGGAGAATGAGGTGGTTCAGGAAGGTTAGTGACAGCAGGCGGAATGGGAGCCGAAGATGGATCAGAGGAACTACAGATAGTACAGGGTGATGAGCAGCCAACATGAGGAGGAGAAGGATCAGGACGATCGTTGGTGGAAGGTGGAGGAGGAGCTACTGTATCACAAAAGCTGGAGAAATCAAGAGCAGTGTGATGACTATTTTGTGAATTTTCGGCATAAGGAAAATATGTCTCATCGAAACGAGCATGACGGGTAATATATAGACGCCTCGAGGAAGGATCAAGACATTTGTACCCTTTATGTAAAGAGCTATAGCCGAGAAATACACATGGCAAACTTTGTGGAGATAACTTGGTAGGAGCATAATCACGAAGGCATGGAAAAACGCGACAACCGAAAACTCAAAAATGGCTATAATTCGGAACCAAACCATATAACAATTCAAAAGGAGACTTGTGGCCAAGATGAGCAGACGGAACCCGATTTATAACAAAAGCAGCAGTACTAAACGCGTCAACCTAAAAGGATAGTGGAGTATTGGAATGAAAAAGCATGACAAGACCGGTTTCAGTGATGTGCCTGTGCTTTCGTTCGGCGCGCCCATTTTAAGTGGGGGTGTAGGGGCATGACATGAGATGCCAAATGCCATTATGAGAGAATAACTGCTTTAGCTTCGTGTTTGTGAACTCAGTGCCGCCATCAGATTGAAAAGCTTTTATTTTGGTAGAGAATTGAGTCTCCACAAAGCGATGAAATTGCACAAAAATGTCATAAAATTCACTCTTAGCGCGCATAGGATATAGCCACACAGCGTGAAAAATCATCGATAAACACAGCATAATATAGAAAACCATAAGTCGACAAAATAGGTGCCGGACCCCACAAATCACAGTGAATTAAATCCAAAGCATGCAAGCATCGTTTATTATTAAGAGAATAAGGCAATCGAGTACTTTTAGCTATCTGACAAGAAGAACATAAATGTGGCGAAGGCAAAACAGAAGTAGTAGCTAAAGAACCATTCTTGCGTAAAAGAGAAATAATAGAAGTATTGTTGTGGCCGAGATGAGAATGCCAGAGATCGAAGGAAGCAATAGGAGCACCATGTTGAGAGACAGCTGATAGGGCAAAACGGCTGGAAGTCAGGCGATATAATCCACCATCACGGGTGCCGCTGGCCAGGATTGTGCCTGTGCGTCGATTCTGGATACGGAACTGGTTTTCCGTAAAAACAACAATAACAGGATATTCAAAGGTCAACTTGCTAACAGATAGCAGATTTTTAGTGAGAGCAGGAACAACAAGAACATTATTTAATTTAAATCAGAGGAAAGAGAGAGCATGCCAGTGCGTGAAATATGAAGAGGCGCACCATTGCCAACGGCGACATTTTCTGGTCCGGAGTAAGATGAAGAAGTCTCCAACTGAGAAGCATCAGGCGTCATGTGAGTGGAGGCACCTGTATCAACAAACCAATCCGAGGGATTAGTATGAGAAATATTACAGTTGGCAGAGAAGGCCTCAGCAAGATGTGCTGTGTTGTTCCTGGAGTTACGATCGAAAGATCGATCAAAGCGTTTAGGACAATCAAAAACATCATGATCCTCTTGGCGGCAGAAAAAACATCTAGGGACCAAGTTGCGACGTCCACGAGGCTGCTGCTGTCCACGACCTCTGGGACTAGGATTGCCACGGCCGCGTGAAGAGTTAGAGCGACCACGTCCTCTATTTGCAGCAAAGAACGCAACTGGGGCTGGAGTAGGCGCATCAAGTTCTTTCTGAAACAATTCATGACTAGTGGCTCGGGAGAGCAATTCGGAGAAGGAAGGAAGAGGCTCGATGGCCCGCTGAGCAGCAATAAAATTAGAGAAAGAAGAGCCGAGCCCACGCAGAAACCAATGGGCTTTATCAACCTCATCAATTGGTCGACCAATGGTAGATAACTGATCACATAAGCCCTTGAAACGACGACCAAAATCAGCAACAGAACTATCACCACGTTTGGCATTGAGAAGGTCATCTTTAATACTCAACTCGCGTGCCTTAGAAGAGTGGCTGTATGTACGAGAGAGAGCAGTCCAGACGTCACGCGACGTGGGGCAGCCTACGACGTGAGACATGGTCTCCTCCGTGAGAGTAGAGAGAAGAAAAACGCGCAGGAGTTGATCACGAGATTTCCACTTGACGTAATCAGCGTTTGTGGATGAAGAGCCATTCGCCGTGACAACAGTCTGAGGCGGAGAAGTTGAAGATCCATCAACCAAATCAAGAAGTCCCTGACTATCAAGCAAGGGATAAACCTGCGCATGCCATAATAAATAGTTTGAGGAGGTGAGTTTGATGGTAATCATATGCACCATCGTAGAGAGGGAGAGAGAAGAATCGGAAGTGGCCATGGAAAAAAAAACGGCGATGCAAAGAGGAAGCTAGGGTTTGGCTGATACCATGTAAAGGATGTAAAATCATCAACTTGAGATTGCGTATTATTCCACTCTCTAATAAATATGACAAAAACTCCTATCAGCCATCCTTACAGTATGGCCGGATCCAACCCGGCCCATACCAGACTGACCCGGCCCGATAATATATAATTAAAAAAAAAAAAAAGGAAATTAGTTCGCGTCTCGTCTCTTCCCCCTGTTCTGCTTTTCCCCAATTCTCCTCACTCCTATGCCTCCGCTCTGCCACCGCCCCTACCGTCGCCGCCTCCACCGCCACCGCCACCGCCACCGCCACTGCCACTGCCACCGCCACCGCCACCGCCACCGCCACACAACCACCTCTACTGCACTAATCACGATTTTTCCCCAATTTCTATTACTCTCAGGATCGCGTAACATAATCGGAGGATCCCTATTTCCTCTATCTCGTCCGTCGTGATTGTCCGCCGTGAAGAAGTGTTGCCGCCATCGCCTGCTGCTGTCACCATCGTCGTCTGCCCCTCCCTTCTCTTTCTCACCTAATTTATCCCTCTCTATGGCAAAGGATTGGGAGGAGTAACCTAAAATTCAAGGAGCAATATCAGTGAGTTTTTATAATTTCTACAGTTTTACGTCCAATTATGCTTGAGTTGTAAATTCTACTACAATTGATTGATTAATTTGTCTTAAAATTCTAATGATTCTACCGAATTCAATGAATATATTCCTTGCAAATAGATGAGATTTGTGTTTAAATAAGGCTTTTACAGAATCCTAGTTGAGCTCCTTGAGAGAAAAATATCTTTCTATTGGTCATGTATTTGGTATTTGTGAGGACAGCATATGTTGTTAATGGCAGCTTTTGCATAAACAATTAGTGAGGCTCAGCTGCAGTTTTGTTCTACGATCCTCAAACATTTGTTTCCCTACAACAGTTCGCTTTCTCAAGTTCAAATTCAATCTGAAAATAATTCAGTGAGATTAAGTTGTCTTTGTTCTCTTTGTGTAACAGCTTTAGTGCAATGAAGACACAAAGAGAAAGAATACCTGAAGAAAAAGATGAGATGCAAATGAACAAGAAGACAAAGCACACCAAGGAAGCAAAGGAGGTGTAGCCACAAACGATGCTTTCGCCATTGACGAGACCAACCTCTACGAGAAGATCGGCCTCCAAACTTTCATCAATCTCTCCACCAATTTCTACAACAGGTAGTAAAAAAAAATGGATGAGGTTTGCTTTTATTCAAAGTTTCAGCTGATTTTTGATGTGACAAAGTTTTGATATTTGGATGAACTATAATAGTGTTTTGTTCCTTGATTAATCGGTATGGGGTAATTGGAAATAATGAAACCGATGACTTCACCATTTCTGGTATTAGTGGAGTGAAGCTTTAGTTCAATTTTCCCGTTTATTTCTCTATTTGTGCTGCTTGAAAACTTGATTATTGATTTGCTGCTGCTGCTTTGAGCAGTTGTTATTGAATTTGAAATATTGGATGATAGAGTGATGTTGTTTAACTTGAGATATTGGATTATAGAGTTTATGATGATGACGAAGAGTGGTTCTGGTCGATTTTCGTGAATTCTAAGAAGGAAGAAGCAATTCAAAATCAGCATGAGTTACACAGAGAATGAGAGGGCCTCCATTGTTCAGCCAAAGAAGAGATGACTTATTTTGCACTTAATTTAATATTCCTTTTTTTGAAACATAATTTATACTCAATTTAACAAGGATCAGAAGTCAGCCGAGGTCCACATTTTGGATGTTTTCGACTTTTTGGCCTTGCTAATAGAGGTCCTTGTTTTTTATTATTATCTTTTATTATGTTTGCCAATATAGTTAAAAAGCATGTTTATTTACTGTCATGAATTTTTACTTGAGGTGAATTATTACTGTCCTCTCTACCCAAAATTGCTACTCTACTTGATTTAAGAATTATAAAGTTTTGTTGGATTGGCAACCAAAAAGAAGTAAAGTGAAATAGTGGAGGTATGATGATGATATCTACTAGTGTTGGCTGTTGCAATGCAATAGAGATGTTGCAGCAGGTTGCGTATTGTTGAGAAATAAATGTTTTGTCTCTTTAAGTTTGGTCAGTTTGTGAAGCATGCATGCATATGCTGCCATCATGATACTCTTGAATAAGAGTATCATGAAAAGTGTCAATGTACATGAATAAGAGTGTCAATCTTTTTGAACTCCTCAAATCGATAATTTTTCTATTATTGTAACATTTCAATGCTTATGTATATGATACCTTACGAGAAAGCAAGACATGATTGCACACTTTAAGTGTCAACATAATCAATTTTTTATTTTGTTTTTTTTAAAGTGTCAATCTTTATGAACAAGAGTGCCAATATACATGAACAAAAGTGTCATTCTTTTTTAAAAACCCAAATCGACAATTTTTCAATTATTGTAACCGTCCAACGACTATGTATACAATACCTTATGAGAGATCAAGACATGTTCGCACAAAATAATCGACTTTCATCGTTTTTACTAAGAGTGCCAATCTTTATGAACAAGAGTCCCAATATTAAAGAATAAAAGTGCCAATCTTTTTTGAACTCCCCAAATCGACAATTTTTCAATTATTGTGACCTTTCAACGCCTATGTATACGATACCTTACGAGAGAGCAAGACATGTTGTAAAATTTTAAGCGGCAACATAATCGATTTTTATCGTGTTTACTAAAAGTGTCAATCTTTATGAACAAGAGTGTCAATATTAAAGAACAAAAGTGCCAATCTTTTTTGAACCCCACAAATCGATAATTTTTCAATTATTTTAACCTTCCAACGCCTATGTATACGATACCTTACGAGAGAGCAAGACATGTTGTACAATTTTAAGCGGCAACATAATCGATTTTTATCGTGTTTACTAAAAGTGACAATCTTTATGAACAAGAGTGTCAATATTAAAGAACAAAAGTGCCAATCTTTTTGAACCCCACAAATCGATAATTTTTCAATTATTTTAACCTTCCAACACCTATGTATACGATACCTTACGAGAAAGCAAGACATGTTGTACAATTTTAAGCGGCAACATAATCGATTTTTATCGTGTTTACTAAAAGTGCCAATCTTTATGAACAAGAGTGCCAATATTAAAGAACAAAAGTGCCAATCTTTTTTTAACCCCACAAATCGATATTTTTTCAATTATTTTAACCTTCCAACGCCTATGTATACGATACCTTACGAGAGAGCAAGACATGTTGTACAATTTTAAGCGGCAACATAATCAACTTTCATCGTTTTTACTAAGAGTGTCAATCTTTATGAACAAGAGTGTCAATATTAAAGAATAAAAGTGCCAATCTTTTTTGAACTCCCCAAATCGATAATTTTTCAATTATTGTAACCTTCCAACGCCTATGTATACGATACCGTACGAGAGAGCAAGACATGTTGTACAATTTTAAGCGACAACATAATCGATTTTTATCGTGTTTACTAAAAGTGACAATCTTTATGAACAAGAGTACCAATATTAAAGAACAAAAGTGCCAATCTTTTTTGAACCCCACAAATCGATAATTTTTCAATTATGTTAACCTTCCAACGCCTATGTATACGATACCTTACGAGAGAGCAAGACATGTTGTACAATTTTAAGCGACAACATAATCGATTTTTATCGTGTTTACTAAAAGTGACAATCTTTATGAACAAGAGTGCCAATATTAAAGAACAAAAGTGCCAATCTTTTTTGAACCCCACAAATCGATAATTTTTCAATTATGTTAACCTTCCAACGCCTATGTATACGATACCTTACGAGAGAGCAAGACATGTTGTACAATTTTAAGCGGCAACATAATCGATTTTTATCGTGTTTACTAAAAGTGCCAATCTTTATGAACAAGAGTGTCAATATTAAAGAACAAAAGTGCCAATCTTTTTTGAACCCCACAAATCGATAATTTTTCAATTATTGTAACCTTCCAACGCCTATGTATACGATACCTTACGAGAGAGCAAGACATGTTGTACAATTTTAAGCGGCAACATAATCGATTTTTATCGTGTTTACTAAAAGTGTCAATCTTTATGAACAAGAGTGCCAATATTAAAGAACAAAAGTGCCAATCTTTTTTGAACCCCACAAATCGATATTTTTTCAATTATTTTAACCTTCCAACGCCTATGTATATACGATACCTTACGAGAGAGCAAGACATGTTGTACAATTTTAAGCGGCAACATAATCGATTTTTATCGTGTTTACTAAAAGTGACAATCTTTATGAACAAGAGTGCCAATATTAAAGAACAAAAGTGCCAATCTTTTTTGAACCCCCCAAATCGATATTTTTTCAATTATTTTAACCTTTCAACGCCTATGTATATGATACCTTACGAGAGAGCAAGACATATTGTACAATTTTAAGCGGCAACATAATCGATTTTTATCGTGTTTACTAAAAGTGTCAATCTTTATGAACAAGAGTGCCAATATTAAAGAACAAAAGTGCAATTTTTTTTTAACCCCACAAATCGATATTTTTTTAATTATTTTAACATTCCAACGCCTATGTATACGATACCTTACGAGAGAGCAAGACATGTTGTACAATTTTAAGTGGCAACATAATCGATTTTTATCATGTTTACTAAAAGTGACAATCTTTATGAACAAGAGTGCCAATATTAAAGAACAAAAGTGTCAATCTTTTTTGAACCCCACAAATCGATATTTTTTCAATTATTTTAAGGTATCGAACATGTAGATTGGAAATTGTCGATTTCGAGAGTTGAAAATTGATAATTGAAAATTGTCGATTTCGAGAGTTTAAAAAATATTGACACTTTTATTCGTGTAGATTGACACTATTGTTCATAAAGATTGACACTTTTAGTAAAAAAATGTCAATTTACATAGATGCACCTAATGCCTTAGCAGCCATTTGGAACAAAAGTTGCAGTTTTATTTCTGATGTAATCTTCTATCAGAAAATTAATAAAACGTTCTACTGAAATTCTGCTACCATATAGAATTCAAACTACTACTCAAGAATTCCTAACACAGAAAAGGCAGTGTAAAAAAATCTATACTTCATAAATTCACTACAATATACACAAAAACAGTGGCATTTTATGGGTTTGATTGAAAATAAAAGTCTAAACACATAGCTCAACATTCGCCATGCAAAAGATTAACAGACATCAAGATTTTGCACTTAACAATACAAATTACATCCCTTTTCTCATTCCATTAAAGACAATAAGCATCAATGCAACATCAAAGAAAAATACCTCGAAGCCAGGAGATATCAAATTACCTCGTGTCATTAATTATGATGACGACCTTAATTACTCAAGATCACTTCATAAGACATTCAGAATCTCATCACCACTAAAACTCTGTTCCCTCTATCCCATTTCAGTTGAACTAAAGACAATCCCCATATAATTGTCATAATGAAGAGGAAAAATCAGGTGAGAAAGAGAGGGGAGGGGCAGACGACGACGGTGACAGCAGCAGGCGATGGCGGCAACACTTCTTCACGGCGGACGAGATAGAGGAACTAGGGATCCTCCGATTGCAGGGTGATTATGTTACGCGAGCCTGAGAGTAATAAAAATTGGGGGAAAATCGTAATTAGTGCAGCAGAGGTGGTTGTGTGGCGGTGGCGGTGGCGGCTGTAGGGGCGGAGTGCGTAGGTACGAGGTGAATTGGGGAAAAGCAGAAGAGGGAGGAGAGACGAGATGCGAACCAATTTTCTGCGATCGCAGGGTGGCGCGGCAGTCTTCGATCGGAGGGGGTGCTGAGGTGATTAAAATCTCTTCCCCAATTGCAGCGTCGATCGCAGGGTGGCCATGGCTTCGATCGGAGTGGTGCTGTTGTGTGGGTTCAATTCTGTGGTGTGCTGTTGTCGCAGAATTTTTTTTTTTTTTTTTTTAATTTCTTATTCAAACTAGACGGGCTGGGCTGTGTATTGGGCTGGCGGGAACTGGGCCGCACCATGAGGAATGACTCATACAAGTGTCTCCCAATAAATATATACAAGTCCTATGAAATAGGAAATTAGTTACAACAAATCCTATAAACTAGGAAAGAATATATATACAGAATATTTACAGAATTAGTGATTATTTTGTCTAACAGGGCGTACCTACCTGTCAAGTTATTCTCGTAGAGTTCCAAGTATGTTAGCGTTGTAAGATTCCCGACGTCCCTTGAAAGATTGACTGTGAATCTGTTACTCCATAGCATTAAGTTTTCCAGAGAAGAAATATTCATGAATATCTTAAAATCAATTGGCCCCTCAATCTTATTGATTTCAACACCAAAAATAAACAGGTTCTGAAGATTGCCAATCTCACGTGGCAGTCTACCTGCAGTCAAGAAACTACAGTTATTATTATTTATTTTTTATTTATTTTTTTGAGAATCAAGAAACTACAGTTATTGAAATTATTTCCAGTACAAATGAAGCTCTCGATATATATAATTAATTCTGATAAAATAAAAATTAAAATTAAACATATATACCGTTCAAATTGTTGGTACCGAGGCCTAAAAACGTAAGAGATGTTAAGGAGCCGATCTCTGCTGGTATGGACCCACTGAAAGAGTTGTAAGAGAGAGACAACCTCTCAAGTTGTGAACACTGGGATAAATTTGCTGGAATCGGGCCACTCAGCTGATTCATAGAGAGAAAAAGACCGGTAAGAAATGGAAGATTAGTGCACATGTCTGTTGGAAGACCTCCACTCAATTCATTGCCTGTCAATGCTATAGACGCCAGGTTCGACATGTTGAATATGGCTGACGGTATTGCACCCGATAAATCATTGTATACGATCCGCAGCTCTTGTAGACTTTGAAGTCTCCCTAACTCTTGTGGAATCTCTCCACTTAGAGAGTTGTAATTTAGATTAAGATATTGTAGTTTTGTTAGGTTTGACAAGGATTCTGGGATGGAACCTGTGAAGGTGTTGTTGCGCAGATTCAAGTACTCTAATTTTGGGAATTCAGCAAAGAGAGGCGGGATGTCTCCGGTGAAGTTGTTAAACGGGAGAGAGATGAGCTTCAGGCGGCGAAGATGAGAGAGCTCCTGAGGCAGAGGTCCTCTGAAGTTGTTGGTGGCGAGGTCGAGGGAGACGAGGAAGGAGAGCTGTCCGAGCTGAGGTGGAATGGTGCCGGAGATATTTAAGTTGGAGAGATTCAATGCAGCCACTCTTCGGTGGCGCAAGCCGCAAGTGACGCCGTGCCAGCTGCAGACGGGGCTCAACTCCGTCCAGTTTGTAGCGAGTATACGAGAAGGGTCGGAGGTGACGTGGGATTTTAAGGCAAGAAGTGCAGTTTGATCAGTGGCTAGGCTCTTTGATGTTTGGGCTAGGCATGATGGAGGAATTTGAAAGGCTATTATGGTAATCACAAGTAGTGCATATACAAAAATCAGCTGCGTTTTCTCCATGACTGCAAATTGAATCTAGTTCCTAATTAATAATCACTCATTCGGAGAGATCTTAAAGCTTAGGCTGCGTTGACTTCACATTCTTTAATAATAATAATAACAATTCCAAACAAAATTAAACTTTGTAGAGTATCATTCACGCTATTCAAATAATCATTTTTGTATCTAAGGGAGTGTTATTGCTGAGAAGCTGAGTTGCTTGATATGTATCTGTGAATATTCTTGTGATTTAATGAAATGGGCGTCAACTATGATACATGAGAGGTCTCTACGGGTCTTCAGGTCTCTATAAGATACTACTATTCAACGGAAGAAAGAGATGATGCTTCTCTTCTCCCGTGTTTAATAGAATTAGAGATGACACACTTCTTTACTTTGAACTTTCAATCATCTGTCACGAAGCAAATTGTTGTTGTTTTCATCATTTCTGATCATTTTGAAATATTTTAAATACCTTTTATGAGTTTTTTAAACACGATTTTGATTTTCTAATGTATTAGTATTATCTCATAATCATCGGTATATCATGTTTTCAAAAATTAAATATTGGAAGGAATTATATTAACATAATTGATAGTGTGTAGTAACAAGCTATAGTAACAGCCAAAAAAGATACTACAAAGAACAAGTGGCTAGTAACGAGAAGAAATGTTTTACGGAGGTTATAATAGACAAAATGACGTACGGGGCATAGGAGAAGAAATGTTTTACGAGGTTATATGAGATGTACGCCAAAGTTGACTCACTATCTTTTTGAATCAGCGCATTCACATCCACTGCAATCTCATCTACTGGGGTAAACTGCAAGAAACTGCCCTAGTGTTTTGGGAAACCTACACGAAATCCCCTTGTGTTTTCTAATTTGTATAAAACACCCACGTGTTTTAAAAAACCCTGCACGATTAACCCGAACCGTGAGCACTTATCGCCGTTTGCTCACTTTAGCATTATTTTGTTCGATTTTTTCGATTGTTTTATATTCTAATACCTTAAAAATTAATATTTCAATAATTAAACTTCCAAAATTTATAAAAATCGACATTCGATTTGCAATTTTTCCATTAAACTTTAAAAAACGAATAATATGACAAATTAAGTGTCGATTTTTTTTAAATTTTGAAGTTTAATGATTGCAATATTAATTTTTAAGGTATTAGAATATAAAACAATCGAAAAAATCGAACAAAATAATGCTAAAGTGAGCAAACGGCGATAGGTGCTCACGGTTTGGGTTAATCATGCAGGGTTTTTTAAAACACGTGGGTGTTTTATGCAAATTAGAAAACACAGGGGGATTTCGTGTAGGTTTCCCAAAACACAAGGTAGTTTCTTGCAGTTTGCCCCATCTACTGCATCTTTTGGAAACATTACCGTCGCCTTTCTCCGAAATTTATTCTCTTAGGGCCCGTTTGGTAGCCAGTATAACCCAGGAAAAATCTAGATAAAAAAATTATTAGAAATTTGGCTTTTGACCAAATAAATAATAATTAATATTTAATTTATTAATTAAATTAAATATTAGATTATTGTTCTACTCGCGGAGTAGATGAACGAGGTGTACTTATATGCTCAAAACCGATTTCCGGTGAGTGAGATATAAATATTCTAAGTTTGGTGGAGAGTTACTTCTTTCTTGAAAGAAGTATAAGTATGATGTTTATAAGTGTTTAAACAAGTGGGCTAAGTATCAAGTGGACTAAGTGGATGTGTGGTCGACTTCGTCCTAGGCACCTCGGCTTCGGCATCGGCTTTGGTCTTCGGGCTCGGCCTCGGCGTCAGCCTCGACCTCGGGTCTTTGGTCTTCGGCTTCGGCCTCGGTACTTCGGCTTCGGCCTAGTCACTTCGGCTTCGGCCTAGTCACTTCGGCTTCGTCACTTAGGCTTCAGCGCCTAGCTCAACTCGGCCCAGCTCGTGTAGCCCATCCGGAAGAGGTTCTGGAAGGTGACTCTTCAACTGAACAATCAGGTGACTCTTCAAATGAACAGTTAGCCTTTTCACCTTTCATCTCCACCACTACCTCAAATAGCCTTTATGACTGATTAATGCATTTAATGCATTAAATTCCCTTACATAGTGAGTAGCTTATAAATAGAGGGGATTGTAGGCATTTGAAGGGTATGCATAAGACATAAAATCGCATCTTGCTGCATATTTCTCCTTTGTTCATTGTTCGAGCTCAGTTTTCACCTATATCCAGTTCGCCGGAGCTCTTGAGTTTTGCGGTGCTGCTACTCACGAGACGAAAGTCGTTTTATCTTTGGGGACGATACGCTATTACCGAGAGCACTACCGGGGCGTATTTCGTCTTGCAGAAAGAGGGTTTTCCTCGACTCGACTTTTATTATTTTATATATATATTTTTTGTTTGTTGTAATCTTCATTTACGTTTGTATGCCCGGCAAGTTTGTACTCAATTTTCCAACAAAAATTTATCTCGGTTTTTCCAGTATTTGGTATCCGAGAAAAATAATGCCATCGGCCTGCAAAAATGCTTGGGCCCGGACTAAATTCACTGTTACACTGGCATATACTATACCGCCTCTACCCCCGGATAAGTTGTGATAAGTTTTTTATTTTCAATTTTAATTATCAATTTTTTATTTTTTATTTTAATTATCAATTTTTTATTTTCAATTTTAATTATCAATTTTTTATTTTTATTTTTAATATTAATTTTTTATTTTCAATTTTAATTATCATTTTTTTTATTTTCAATTTTAATTATCAATTTTTTCTTTTTAATTTTAATTATCATTTTTTAATTTTAATTAAAAAAATTTATTTTCAATTTTAATTGTCAATTTCTTATTTTCAATTTTAATTATCAATTTTTTATTTTTTTATTTTAATTATCAATTTTTTATTTTCAATTTTAATTATCAATTTTTTATTTTCAATTTTAATTATCAATTTTTATATTTCTTATATCAACTTATCTATGTTTGTACCAAACACACAATATATTTCTTATCCCAACTTATCATACTTTTTTTATCTCAACTTATCACACATTTTCTTATTCGCCTTTTTCTCGGTATTGCTACCAAACGAGCTCTTAATCACTGTGTTTGGTATCTAATATTGAACTATCTCTTTGACCCGCTTTTAGGTCCTTTAGGTCCCGTGACTGTCGTAGTATCCCGTAAAAGAAAGAATTCTTCAAAAATCCATTTTAAAAGCCATCATCGAGAAAACAAAAAAGAAAAGTGTCAATTTAGATGAAATGGAGGGAGTATGTAACTCAGAGAGTGTAAATCGCATATAGCCTCTGGAATGGAGCCTCCCAACATGTTATCCGGTAGATATAATCCTTGAAGCTCATGCAAATGTTTGATAGTATGTGGAATAATACCATATAACTCATTGCCATGTAAATCCAATGACATCAAAGAGCTTAAGTTGCCTATCTCATCTGGAATGTGGCCATTCAAGTTGGAGTTGTCGATATCAAGTAATTGGAGTCTGGAAGATAAATTTCCGACAGATGGTGGAATAGTTCCGTTTAGAGGATTACCACCAATTAGGAGACTAGTGAGAAACCTGCACTTTGTCAATGGAGTAAGGAAGTCCACTTCTGAAGGTGCATTCGTAAGATTGTTGTCGGAAAGATACAGAGCTTGGAGATGTCTTAGGTCGCCGAGATGAGCAGGTATATGACCGTTGAATTTGTTATTAGAAAGTACGAGAAATTTGAGTTGAGAACAGTTAGAGATAGAGTTGGGTATTGGTCCAGTGATGAAATTGGTGCCCAGATAAAGCTCTTCAAGAAAGGGAGTGCCTTGACATAAAGATGTTGGAAGAACGCCTAACAGATCATTAAGATCAACTCCAAGAATTCGAATAGTTGAAATGTTAAAGAGCTCATGTGGAATTGAACCACTGAAGGAGTTCAGTCCTAATTTCAAACGGTCCAGTTGGTAAAGTTGGCCAATTTCACTGGGAATAACCCCTGCACAATATAATACTAAGATAAATTTGATTGAATGTTAATTTTATCATGGGATATCCAAGCTTGTTAGTGGTCTCAGGTTCAAGTTTTCTGTGACGTTCAGTTAAGTTACTTAAAAAAGAAGAAGTTGGGATTGATTATTCCTGCCGTACGTACCTGTGAAGTAATTTTCCGGGATATCCAACATTATTAGCGTAGTAAGATTCCCGATATCCCTTGAAAGGCTCCCTGTGAATCTGTTACGCCACAGTAGTAAGGTATCCAGAGAAGACATATTCGTGAATATCTTGAAATCAATTGGCCCCTCAATTTGATTGATTTCAACAGCAAAAACATACAGGCCGTGAAGATTTCCAATCTCACGTGGCAGTGTACCTGCACTTGCACTCAACAAACTATAATTATTGAAATTATTTCCAACTTTTTTTATTTTAAAATGAAATTTCCATGAAGCTCCTCTGAATATATATAAATGATCTTGACAGAAATCTGTACACGTGAATCTAATACGAGAAGAAAATGAAGCGTTACGTACCGTTCAAATTGTTGCCACCGAGGCCTAAATACCGAAGAGATGTTAAGGAGCCGATCTCTGCAGGTATGGGCCCACTAAAAGAGTTGTAAGAGAGGGACAGATCCTCAAGTTGTGAACACTGAGATAAATTCGTCGGAATCGAACCGGTCAGCCGATTGTCATGGAGATAAATGTAAGCAAGAAATGGAAGATCTCTGCACAGGTCTCTTGGAAGACTTCCACTCAACTCATTGCCTGCGAACCCTATACCTACGAGAGTCGATACGTTGAATATGGCCGATGGTATACCGCCGGGAAAATTGGTTGAATTCGATCCACAGATATTGCAGATTTTGAAGTCTCCCCAACTCTTGTGGAATCTCTCCACTTAGAGAGTTGTAATTTAGATTGAGATATTGTAGGTTGGTTAGGTTTGACAAGGATTTGGGAACCGAGAGAAGAGAGGAGGGATGTCTCCGGAGAAGTTGTTGATGCGGAGAAAGATGAGCTTCAGACGGTGAAGGAGAGACAGCTCCTGAGGTAGAGCTCCACTGAAGTTGTTGCTCTTGAGGTCGAGGTAAGCGAGGAAGGAGAGTTGTCCGAGCTGAGGTGGAATGGTTCCGGAGAGATTTAAGTTAGAGAGATTCAGTGCATACACTCTTTGGTGGCGCAAGGCGCAAGTGACGCCGTACCAGCTGCAGACGGGGCTCGACTCCGTCCAGTTTGTAGCGAGTATACGAGAAGGGTCGGAGGTGACGTGGGATTTTAAGGCAAGAAGGGCAGCTTGATCAGTGGCTAAGCTCCTACTAGAACTCTGTGCTAGGCATGAAGGAGGTATATGAAAGGTTGTTATGGCAATTACAAGCAGTGCATAGGCAAAAATCCAACAATGCAACAGCCTTTTCTCCATGTGTGCAAATAGATGGAGAGATGGAGATGGAGATGAAGATGGAGATGGAGAGATGGAGATGGAGGATATGATTCCATTGTAGCTAATACAAGCTAGGCTGCGTTGACTTCACATTCTTCATGCACATGGATTAATTACTCGTATACGAGGTATTTAAATATAAAAATAGTTACGTTCATTAATTAAGTCAAGCATAATCAATATAGCACATGCAATATGGGGATTTTTTAGGGAGCAGGCTCATGAGTGTGGGCCCCGTTTATAGGGTCTCCATGTGGGTACCTACTAGTGCGCTTAATTTTGTAATGATAATATTAGTACCTTGACCGTGCGATGCACGGGCAACAACTATGCTTAACTCAAATAGTAATATATAAAAACATGACTTCACAAATCAAAGATTTCGAATATAAATACTATTAACTTTAGAAATATTTTATGTGAATATACATAGATTTGTCCATATAAGTTAGTGAATGTCAAATTATGTCCAACAACTTAAAAAGTACAAATAATATCCAATAACATCAAATTTTTGCCTTTTCGGACCGAAATACCCCCACCCACCTAAAATTTCAATTTTGAGATTGAAAACCACCGTTCCTCATTTCATTTCTCAATTTTCAAAACCCTAGTTTCCTCTCTCTCTCTCTCTCTCTCTCTCTCTCTCTCTCTCTCCCTGCCTCCTCCTGCTGGTGCTGCCATGCCTCCAGCCGCCTTGCTCCACCGTCGCGATCCTCTTCCTCCAGATCTAGTGCCGCCGTCGTGTTGTAGCCGTACCTCCAGATCCGGCGCCGGCGCCGGCGTAGATCCTTTAGGCCGCGCCGTCGCACGAAATCGGGCATTGGAGAGCAAAGAGCAAATGGCGGAGCAAAGAAGGCTCTGCCCCTGCCTTCTCCTTCTACCTCTCGCGGATATCCGGCGACCTCCACCTCGGATCTCCGGTGAGTTCCCTCAAGCTTCAATTAGATTTTTGGATTTTTTTTTTCTCGAGTTGTGCTAATTTTTTTTATTTTTTTCTTTGGATCTATGGTTTGTTCATCTAGATAATAAGATATTTGGATTTCTTCTCGAGTTGTGTTAGATCTCTGATTTTGCAGTTGGGACTATGGGATTATTCGGTGCCGATAGTCCCATAGTCCCATTTTCGATTTAGGGTTCCACATCTGGTTTGGTTGCTATAGTTGGTTTAGGGTTGTTCCTCTTGTTTAGAATCATGTATTTTGTTTGAAATGAAAATAATACTTTGAATGTTGATTTTATGGTTTAGAGTTGCAGTTGGGCTTAATGGGACTATTTGGTACATAGTCCCATTAGTCCTATTATATGTACTGGATTGAGGAGTTGCAGTTGGGCCTAATGGGACTATTTGGTGTCAATAGTCTCATTAGTCCTATTATATGTATTGTACTGGATTGATGAGTTGCAGTTGGGACTAATGAGACTATTTGGTGTCAATAGTCTCATTAGTCCGATTATATGTACTGGATTAATGAGTTGCAGTTGGGCCTAATAGGACAATTGGTGTTAATAGTCTCATTAGTCCTATTATATGTACTGGATTGAGGAGTTGCAGTTGAGCCTAATGGGACTATTTGGTGCCAATAATCTCATTAGTCCTATTATATGTACTGGATTGAGGAGCTGCAGTTGGGCCTAATGGGACTATTTGGTGTCAATAGTCCCATTAGCCCTATTTCTAAAAATGTCAGAAATTAAAAAAAAAAAAAACATAAATTTTGAAAAAAAAAATGTAAAAAATCGTAAAAAAAACTTCAGAAAAAAGAAAACAAAAGTCAAAAAATCAGTCAAAATCAACTCATTAAGGGTGTTTTGGTCCAAAATGACATAATTTGTATTTTTTATCTTCTTGGCTATTATTTGACATTTGTTAACTTTTATGGACATTTAAAAAATTGCCTCATATTTTATTGTAGCATTCTTTTGAAATGAAATACATAAAACTTAATATTAACAATTTATAGTGCTTAAAAAAAAGAAAGAAATTAAGAAAAGTACAGTAAAGTTAAGGATTGAAGATATATCTTACAAAAAATATTGATGCTTAGTGAGTTTTTTCAGTTTTGATTCATACTTCCGAGAAACATATGAAAAATAGCGTATAAACATATGAGTTTTATATATATCCCATTGTCTTATTTTTGCCATATTGATATAGGTACCTTTGTCTGGTTTTCACCTCATCTATCTGTCAGCAGAACTAACACTTCTCAATTGTTTTTCAAGTACTTCATTGTCTTGTACTTTGACACTCTCCTTTCCTCTTTTAATACCATTGAATGAAGCACGCAACTCATTCTGTGCCAAATCTTCCTTTCTCCGTTTTCATATTCAAGCCTCATATAATAAAATCTAAGGTCTTTAATTCCTTACCTCTCGTGAGCTTGCAATATATATATATCTTTTGTGGCTACCATTTTGTTTATATTAACTAAAGGAAATAGAAAAATAAATAGCACTCTAGAGTGATATTCCATATCAGCAATGCACTTTAATTTCTTGTTTTCTTCCATAAATGAAGAGAGCACGTACTTTTAGTACATCTTGATCAGCATGAATCTATGAAACTTCTCTAAACATAATCCAAAAGTAAAAAAGTGATCATGATGCAACTGGCCGAAATGAATATTATGAACTAATCATCAGACTACAGAATATTAATTTCTGGATATGGCTTCATAACATAAATGAAGCACATGATAAAAACAAAACACTTTTACAATGCTCTACAGACACGGACAAAATAAAAGTTTCGAACTGTCTATTCTAATTAATAAAGTTTAGTTGTATTATTTTTCCAAGATGGAATGAGAATAAAAAATTAAACTCAAAAACCTCACCCTCCGCAAATCTCCTTAGGAGGAAGTATGGTACACATATATGAACTGATTGTACCCTAACTTCAAAATCTATAAGTAAAAAACCCAACATCAACTCTTTAATATATATAGTCTGAAATATTCCTACAACTTTAACTCATATACTCTTTAGGTAGAGAGATATTCAAATTGGATACCCAAAAAGAAGAACGAAAGTCAAATTCAGATTTCAAAAAGTTCAGATAAAAAAGTACGTACTCTAATAATAAAATAGAATTAATACCTAAAGATTTAAAATAAATGATGTAAATTCAAAGAAACTGAATATATCACAGTAAATGCATGGCTGCAGCCAGAAAAAGTATAACTAAATATATACAGACCAAAACATTTTGTACGACAGTGCTTCATCAAAGAGATCCATAAACAATACAATTGTTGATTGCTTCCATAGATACGTAATAGAATATTTTCAACATTTGATTAAACTTCAAGACTTAATTTAGATTTAAGAAAAACATAAGTATACAATATCTCACATAAACAAAGAAGGATCACAAAATATCCATTGACTAAACAAAGAAGGAACACTTACCTATTCGTACACGAACATATCCGGATCGCAAGATATGAAGGTCTGACTCTTAATTCCGCTAACTCCGGCTGCAGAAACCCAACAATAATCTACAAAAACATATAAACCTTGTAGTATGGATAAATTTGAATTGAAAATTAAAGGACAGATTGCATGCATATTCTATCTTTAATATCCTAAAAATCAAAATAAAACAAATTAGAGATATATAAAACCAAATTGAACTAACATGATCAAGCGGAGGCCTAGGTTTGGAGATCGGAAAGTTTCAAAATTAGGGAAGATGCATACGAAAGTCGAAAATCAGTAGTTGGCAGCATCAGATTTCTTCAGCGACAAAGAAGAGTTGGTCTTCTACGATCGTGGGCTATCTCAACTTGTTTGGATCCTGTAACTATATAGCCTTCAACTCCACGAACAATGAACGTATTCAGAATTAAATATGTTCAAAGACTTAATTGTTGATTAAGATCGGAAAACACACATTCTGACAACCAAAGCCACCCCTATGGTTACCAAATACACAAACAGCAACACAAAAAACAACAAATGCTAATAATTACAAAGGAGGAAATCAAATTCATAGAAAAAAAAAAAACACATAGTTCAGGGTAGTCGAGAACAGGAGCAATGCCTGAAGAAAACATCAATCAAGATTGGAAAATAAAAAGTTAAAGAAAAAAAAATTAAAATGGAAGAAACAAAAACATGTGGGTGACGAAAAGGGGGAAATCTCAGCAAATTCATAGAAAAGAAAAAGAAAAAAAAAACATAGTTTGGGGTAGTCGAGAACGGGCGTGATGCTTGCAGAAAACATCAATCAAGCTCGGAAAATAAAAAAATAAAAAAAATCGAGATGGAAGAAACAAAAACCTGTGGGTGATGGAAAGCTTGACGAATCTCGAGAATGAATATATAAAATTCTAAGTAGACTATATAGAAGGTTTTTACGATGGTTTTAAAACTGGCACGCTCAAATATAACTTCTCCACTAACCCTCATCAAATGGCGTGAGGTACTCAGTTCATATCAAATCCTAATATCACGGAAAGAAAAAACTATCAGATTTACCGAAAAAAAAAAAAAAAAAAACCGTCAATTTCATTTTGTTTTTATATATTAATAGATTAATAAGAAACAAATTAAGAAAGAGAATAATATACATCTGGATCTGTTGGGAGCCAGTATTTGTTGTTTTCATGAAATATTATCCTAAACAAGTACTGTCGGTGTGCAGCCAAGATTAAACTATGAATTCCTTCTTAATCACAAATCTCCTGCTTCCTTTTTTTTTTTTTTTTTTCCTCAAATGGGGATAAGACAGTTCATTAATGAGCTCTCTGTAGTAGCTATCAATGAGTTATCGTTATTTATGGCAAAGTTTCACTGGGTTGTCTAGGGATGCCCACCAACTGTTTGTATTAATGCCTTACCAAAATGAAGTAAATAACTCGGCAATTTATTATGTCTTCTACAACAAAACCATACATTACATAAATCATAAGCGGCTCATTAAACTGGAAAATTATTAGAATCAGTACTTAAATGATCGCTCGTTGAAATGCACTTATACCTCGTTCCGCAATCTCTTCCACACAAACAAAAGTACCTTTATATTGTCGTTCCACTCTCATTACAGTTTCCGTATTCTACAAATTTCTCACTAAAATGGTGAAGAAACATTATAAACTCTGGAAAAAAAAACATAGAGCTTTTAAACTATCTTACTCTGATCTCATTGCAAAAATCGACGTTTGATTTTTTGCAATTCTGCATGTGCTTCCTTCATGTTAATTCTATCTGCAGGAGAATTTGCAGAGCATTTCAAAGCTAGTTCAAGTGTGGATAATGCACACTGCATACCCTTGATAAATTGTTCTTCCTCCATATCTGTAACTAAGTTGGCATCAATCACCTCATCCGGTAGCTGTGCAAGTGAATTTTCAACCCAACTCTTTAAATTCAAATCTCCACCAAACATATCATCACTAGGCCTTCTTCTCGTAAAAGTTTCCATCAACGTAATGCCGTAGCTGTACACATCGCACCTTGTCGAGACTAGCCCTTCCAAACCGTACTCTGAAACAACCAAAAATTGTATACATTTAAGAACGCATATATATATATATATATATATATATATATATATATATATATATATATATATATATATATTACTTGATTTAAAGCAAATTAAATTCAATCAATATGCATTCACCTGGAGCAATGTAACCCAATGTTGCAAAGGTGTTGGTTAACACAAAGCTATCCCCATTGCTTAACAACTTTGATATCCCAAAATCACTTACATGCGCAACCAAGTCTTCATCTAGCAACACATTACTTGGTTTCATGTCGCTATGAACAATGGGCGTCGAATAACCATGGTGAAGATATTCCAAAGCCGATGCAACATCAATCATAATATTCAGTCTTTCCATCACACTCAAGCAATAGTTGTGGGAATACAACCATTGCTCAAGGTTTCCCTTTGGCATATATTCAAGTACTAATGCCTTGAACTCTTCATTGGAGCAACTGCTTATAACACTCGTCAGGTTCCTGTGTCGAATGTTACGCAGCATCTCACATTCCACTTCGAATCTTCTTGAAGTACCTTCTAATTGCATATTAAACACCTTAAGAGCAATAACTTTCCCATTGTTTAGAGTTCCTTTGTAAACAGAGCACGAACCCCCGGTGCCAAGTAAGTTGTTTTCACTGAAATGTTCAGTTGCTTGCACGAGTTCATAATAAGAGATTCTTTCTGGCTCAATGGGTGGCAACTCATCAACCTTACTAGTTGCTTTATCTTTCCTTTTGTATCTAACAAAGATAAAGGCCAAAGAAACAACCATAACAAAACCCGCAACTCCTAAAACAATAAATAGAGACAATTTTACCTTATTTCTCTTTGATCTGTGATTAGAAATTGCAGGGCAAATCCAGACATGGAACCTTGGATCTCCACACAATGCCTCATTACCCTTAAAAGATTCTGCAGTGATGTTTATGAAAGAACCTCCATTAGGAATTTCTCCACTTAGGCTATTGAAGGAGACATTAAAGTGGTTGAGGTGTTGAAGTGCTTCCAAAGATTTTGGAATGGAACCAGAGAGGTTGTTGTAGGACAAATCAAGAGTTACCAAACTGGTCATGCTTCCCACGGACATTGGGATGGGACCTTCTAGTCTATTATGCGCCAACGACAGATTCACCAAATTCTGCAGCTTTCCAATAGTGTTGGGAATGGTTCCGGACAACTGATTCATTGATAGATTAATATAGATTGCTGCTCTTAAGTTACTAATCTCTTCAGGTAAATGCCCACTCAATGAATTGGAAGACAATTCCAGCATCGACAAATCTTCTAGGCCCCAGAAGCTGGAAGGTATACTAGAATTCAACATGTTTGAGCCTAGAAAAATGTTTCTTAAAGAAGAAACATTTCCCAAACATTTGGGAATCGAACCTGAAAATTGATTTCGGCTAATTTCTAAATCACTCAGAGCGTGTAAATCGCACATAGCCTCTGGAATGGAGCCTCCCAACATGTTATCTAGTAGATATAAACCTTGAAGCCCATGCAAATGTTTGATAGTAAGTGGAATATTACCAGATAACTCATTGTTATGTATATCCAATGTCATCAAAGAGCTCAAGTTGCCTATCTCAACAGGAATGTTGCCATTCAATTTGGAGCTATCGACATCAAATAGCTGGAGCCATGAAGATAAATTCCCGACAGTAGGTGGAATGGATCCGTATAGAGGATTGCCACCAATTACGAGGCGAGTGAGAAACCTGCAATTTGTGAGTGAAGTAATGAAGTCCAATTCAGAAGAAGAAGGTGCATTGATAAGATTGTTGTTGGAAAGATACAGAGCTTTGAGATGTCTTAGGTCGCCGAGATGAGCAGGTATAAGCCCACTCAATTTGTTCTCCTGAAGTACGAGAATTGTGAGTTGAGAACAGTTAGAGATAGAGTTGGGTATTGGTCCAGTGATGAAATTGGTGCCCAAATAAAGTTCTTCAAGAAAGGGAGTGCCTTGACATAAAGGTGTCGGAAGAACGCCAGACAGGGAATTGATATCAAGTGCAAGAATTCGAATAGCTGAAATGTTAAAGAGTTCATGTGGAATTGAACCACTGAAGGAGTTCAATCCTAATGTCAAAGTATCCAGTTGGTAAAGTTGGCCAATTTCTATGGGAATATACCCTGCACAAATATATAAGATAAATTAGATTGGATGTATGTAATTCCAGACATTCAGTGTTGTGTTATTTCAGACGCTCAATGTTAATTTTATCATGCATATTAAGTCCGTGTTTGGTTCATTTTCTTTTTCGGCATAGAAAGGGAAATAATTAATTGATTATATTGTTTGTTGTTTGATTTAAGTAATACGTTATCCATTATTTACTTGGAGAGAACTCAATCCAACAAATTGTTATCCTCAAGGAGGAGAAAGAGAATCTCTTATAAGTTACTCATTTTTATTATTGAACCAAACACTCATTAAAAGTAAATCAATGCACGGATGACGTGGCATTGGTACAAATAAAGAAGTTAATAAAATATATACTTAATGTAATTAAACTTTACTATAAAAAATTAAACTCTGCCTAAAAAAATTAAACCCTAGGGGGAAAGATTGCCGACGTGACATTGTCACATCACCGGTGTGCACACTAAATGTGCCCACGGTAGGCATTGGAGTGTTTCTATCATTTTTCATTCCCCCAACTTGAACCAAACGAGCACTAAGTATCTAACTCTAAATTAATAACTTCATTACGTTATGGTATTAATACTTTAAATATCTAATTTTATGGTATTGAATTTGAAACACAATTGTTACACTTAAAATTGGCGTACCTGTGAAGTTATTTTCCATGAGCTCTAAGCTTGTGAGCGTTGTAAGATTCCCGACGTCCCTTGAGAGATTCCCTGTGAATCTGTTACGCCATAGCAGTAAGGTATCTAGAGAAGACATATTCATGAACATCTTAAAATCAATGGGCCCCTCAATCTCATTGATTTCAACAGCAAAAACAAACAGGCTCTGAAGATTGCCAATCTGACGTGGCAGTGTACCTGCAATCATAGAAATCATTCCCAACATTTGTTTAATGAAATTTCGATGAATATATATAGGAGAAGAAGATGAAGCGTACGTACCGTTCAAATTGTTGGTACCCAGACCTAATATCTGAAGAGACGTTAAGTAGCCGATCTCTGCAGGTATGGGCCCACTGAAAGAGTTGAAAGAGAGGGACAACTCCTGAAGCCCTGAACACTGGGATAAATTTGTGGGAATGGGGCCAGTGAGTTGATTTTCAGAGAGAAAAAGGCCACCAAGAAATGGAAGATTAGCGCACATGTCTGTGGGTAGACCTCCACTCAACTCATTCCCTGTCAATGACAAAGTCGCCAGCTTTGACATGTTGAAGATGGCTGACGGTAGTGCACCGGATAACTGATTGTATACAATCCGCAGATCCTCTAGATATTCAAGTCTCCCAAACTCTTGTGGAATCTCTCCACTTAGAGAATTGTAGCTTAAATTAAGAAACCGTAGGTTGGTTAGGTTTGAGAAGAATTTTGGGATGGAACCTGCGAAGGAGTTGTTGCACAAATTCAAGTACTCTAATTTTGGGAATTGAGCAAAGAGAGGAGGGATGTCTCCGGAGAAGCTGTTGTATCGGAGAGAGATGAACTTGAGACGGCGAAGGAGAGACAGGTCCTGAGGCAGAGCTCCGCTGAAGTTGTTGCTGGTGAGGTCGAGGGAGGCGAGGAAGGAGAGCTGTCCGAGCTGTGGTGGAATGGTGGCGGAGAGATTTAAGTTAGAGAGATTCAGATCATTCACTCTTCGGTGGTGCAAGCCGCAAGTGACGCCGTGCCAGCTGCAGACGGGGCTCCACTCCGTCCAGTTTGTAGCGAGGATACGAGAAGGGTCGGAGGTGACGTGGGATTTAAGTGAAAGAAGGGCAGTTTGATCAGTGGCTAGGCTCCTATTAGAACTCTGGGCTAGGTATGAAGGAGGAATTTGAAAGGTTGTTATGACAATTACAAGAAGTGAACAATGCAACAACTTTTTGTCCATGTCTGCAAATAGATGGGGATGGAGATGGAGATGGAGATGGAGATGGAGGGTGTGATTCCATTCCATTCTAGCTATAGTATAATAGCTATAAGCTATGCTGCGTTTACTTCACATTCATACTAATAACAATTTTGTTCTTGACATGCACATACATGGATTAATTTTACTCGTATATTCAAATATAAAAATAGTTACGTCGTCACTAGCGCATTATGGGGATCTTTTAGGCAGCAGGCTCATTAGCGTGTGCCCCGTTTATAGGGTCTCCATGTGGGTAACTACTAACTACTAATTTTGTAATGGTAATATTAATAAGAGACATATATATATATATATATTAAAAATATAAATAAATAATATTTCGATTCCCTTTCTTGTACCTAACCAAACGAATTAACAAATCAGTAATAATTCTCATTCATTTCCTTTCCTTTCCCTTTGTTAATTCCTTTCCCTTTCCCTTTCCCTTTCCTAAACAAACAGCCCCTGAATTCCTTAATAATCACAAATCTCCTGCTTCCCTTCCCTTGTTGAGTTATTTTCTCAATGGGGATAAGCTCAGTTCATTAGTTAGCCCTCTCTTTCAATGAACTGAATTTATCATTTATTAATGGCAAAATCCATCATCAAGTCCATGTACGACTCTCTGTTTTACCCTTATACAATTTTTTCGGTTTAAGTAGCTCCCTATACATACTTTTGTTTTTGATTTCATTCAATCCTTATTTAACAGCTGCGACATATTTCCGTTCCCTGAATTATTTTCCAATATTGAAAAATCCAAATATATTTGAGTAGGAAACTGGAGGAGTTTTGAGTATCGAACTGTCGAAGTCAGAGTCGACGGACAAGAAGTAACCAGAAGTAGAGCGAGACAAAATACAACCCAACGCATCTCTTACCGTTCGAGTAGTAGCATTGCCTTCATTAAACAACTGACAAACATCAACATACAAGCTGTACAGATCCAGCATCTGTAAGTTGATTGGTGTTATTATATTTGGATTCACGACGACATCTATGTGAAATTCCTCACTTTTTTCCACCAATCAACAACGCAACAGTCGAGATCCCCAACGGCTAACTGAAGATCCAGGCTCCAATCATCTAAAACCTGTAGTAAAGCTTCATTTGACAAGCAAAAGCTACATCTTTCTGAGACTCCAAAACTGGCTCAACATTTTACGCACATGCCTTAAATACAAAAATACAGATTATGAATGTAGTTCATCTATAAAAATAACAGTAAATTAATAGTAAAAAGGCTCACTACCCATTTGGCAGCTACACATCCTGAAGCAAAAGAAAATTGGGAACAGCAATCTTCAGGAACAGGGTAGCATACAGTACCAAACTAGTCGTCTAGCAAAAACAATCAGTGTTGTATTAACTGTAATTTACCAATTCCGATGACTGAACAAAATAGATAGATGTGACTATTGGATCTCACCATCCTCACCAAGTTCGCCATCTTCAAGCTCCTCATGACCACTTCGTTTAGATCCATCACGATAATCTCTTTTGTGTTTTTTATGCCTGCTTTCGCTGTCTGATTCGGGTGAATATGCATGCTGAAGGATGATACATGACAAATATATTATATCAGAATACTGCATTTGAAAGTCGGTCAAATTAAACAGTTGGTCGAGGTGATGGGCTCTAACCTTTCTCGACTTTTTACGGTCACTGCCATGCCTGCGGGACTTCTTTGTCTCCTCTTTCTCATCTTTATCGGAACTCACATCATCAGTTGTGCTCTGATGCCGCTTCCGATGTTTCTTCTCTTTGTCCTTTTCTCTCTTTTTGTCATCTTTGTATCCATGAGTTTCCACTGTATCCACATCTTCAATCTCTTCATCTTTTCTTGAGCTATCTTTCCCCTTCTCCTTTTCTCTCTCACGATCCCTATCTTTATCTTTTTCCTTCTCCTTCTCTTTGTCCCTCTCTTTCTCTTTTCGTTCTTTATCTTTTCTCTTCTCCTTCTCCTCCCGCTCTTTCTCCTTTTTGTTCTGGAGAGAAGCACGTACACATAGGAACCACTTATTGGAAATTCATCAAAATGGTTGATCAATCTATACCTATATAAAAAAGAGCCTTGTGGCAAAATATACATCGCCTATAATATCCTTATAAAATCTTTTAAATTAAGGATAATAATGTAGAGGAAATACCCCCATATACTCCCTTACGCTAAGGAAGTCAATATTTGACTAAAACTTAAACAACATCATATTCTACCCAAGTTTCCTATGAGTTGACAGAAATACCCCCATCCCAAGTTTTTGAAATACAAATTCATCAAAATGGTTGATCAATTAACAAAAATTGTTGTATCAAGATTTTCACTACCTTTTCTTCCTCTCGCTTGCGTTCCTTTTCCTTTACCTTCTCTTGTAAACGAGATATATATTCATCAAATACTTCTCTGCAAAGGTTTTCTTCTCCCATGGACCTACAGAATACAGAACAAAACCAGATCAATTAAAAGAATAAATATTAGTAAGCATATTAATAATAATTCAGAAGAGATGCAGCCATTTTGTTATCAATTGGGAATAGTTCACCTGTACTCCGAGCTTTCTTCAACTAGTGGTTTGCACTCCTCCCACGTAGATAGCACATTTATTTCCTACGATTAAGTGAATAAAAATGACAGATTAAGCTAAATTGTATTAACTTGTGGGAAAAGAGTTGATAGAAAAAACTGCAGTACAGCCCTTCCACTCTCAAGCACATCTCATATACCTTTATGGAGCTTAATTTATCGGTGAAATCTTTGGCTAGACGTTTACGCTTCTTAGCCTCTTTCTCTTCTTTCTCTTTAGCTCGATCAATAAGATCTTCATACACTAGCTGCAATCTCACGTCAACACAGTTAGAAATCACCAACACAGATGCGAAATGCACAGCTTATCATTCAATGTCAATAGCAAATTACAAATACTGAACACCCGAACATGGAGATATGAGTAAATCTATACTTGCAAAATAAAATTCTTGAGGGGAATACGGTTTTGACTGTATAGATGCCACATTTTTCATCTTTTGAAGCTCCCATACAGTGGTTAGAAGAACGAACACCAAAGCAGGTAGAGAAAGAGACATACAGGTAAATGGTAGACCACACCCACACACAGAATGAGGGTATTTTTAGTTGTCACTGCAGTAAATTCAATAAAGAGGGTTTTTAAGAATCCTAATCTCACATTCCATAGCAAAAGCTATAAGTCAACCAAATTTTCCTATCAATAGCAAAATGCGATTGTGTAACCTTAATTGAGGAGAATGAGTAGTGAAAGTTTATACCTGCACATTAATGTCAGATATGGAGGATAAAACAGTACTATCTCCAAAAGAGGATTTGAAGTCTTCAAATGTCCATGTTGAAGCAACTGCTATCTAACAATGAGAATACGCAATATATTTAGGTTCAAACAGCCAAAACAATAATAGACTTGAAAAGGAGGTGGCGATGCAAATCCCATTATTTTACCTTTTCCTGCTTCAAAACATCCTTAATCTGTGCTTTGTCTTCATCATACTGTACACAAATTCAGGCGCCGGCAGAATATAGAATTGTTAGTGTGGGCCAACAGCAAAAGAAATAAGTAATACGAAGTGTTCTCCAGATCCTCCCATCACAGTTGAACAGAGATGTGGCAGAAGATATATAAATTTAAATTATTTTCCCGATCCACAGTTCAGACCTATAGGTCCAAAGCCCACTCACTTATCCAAACAACTTCTTGCAGACTACTGACACTTAGCATAAGTACCTTTTTGTCCAATTCTTCTGTTACGTCCTCAAACAAATCTTTGGGGGTAGAACCAGAAGTGTTTGATGCAACTGCTTCGTAAGCCTCAGAATCCTTGACCTGTATTGGTATCATAAGCATAAACACTCGACAATAAAAAAATGTAAAGTAGATAACATAGATCAAAACAGAAATAAAAGAATAATCATTTCTTGAAGAAGAAATGTGATGTGTTTGATTAGGAATAAAGCAAATAAGTTTACTCTTTGGCAATAATCTCCCCAGTGAGTTCTCGCCGTAAGAGTGCCAGCAGCAATATGCTCTTCCATCATCTTACGAAATGTATCACGGTTTTTACGCTCAGCTCGTCTCATTTGTTCCTAGATATGCAAAAGTGATCAGAATCAAAGCAAATATGCTCAGGAAAAACTGAGAAAGAAGCGTATCTCTAGAGATACCTTTTGTCTCTTCTTCTGCTCTTCCTCCTCCTCCTCCAAATCACGAATGTAATCCTGCAGCAGTGACATACATCATTCATGTACAAGCATAATACACCAAATATTGATGTGGTTAAAGGTTTCCCCAAAAAAACGTGGCACAATTAATTACTTCATCCAAAATGAAAATTGCATGAAAATGAAGGAGATATTAGAGAGGAGGATCCCATAGATACTATGATTCCCTATCATAAATGATAATTCACCTGGAAAATGTCAAGACGGTCTATTTTATCTAGACGTGTACACCGTTCATCATCTTCGAGAAGATCTTGAACCTTCCGCCACTGGCTATCCACCTGCATCATAAACGAATTTGTTCAACATGTTAGTATGGCAGAGGGATGAAAAAGTGCAAAGTTCAAGAATGGAGCAAAGAATAATACCTTGATAAAGCCACAGGATTCCAGAAACTGCCTAAATTCCAGCCTATTCCGACGATACTCCTCCTGAGCCTTTGCCTTCTCCTGGAACCCACAACCATACACAAAGATACAGACTTTAGGCTCAACGCCAATGCAAACCAAATCTGTCACTACAGCTTATGTAACATGTGATTCAAGTGGCAACAATATGCAATATCAACTCACAGCTTGTGCTTTATGAATTGATGCTTAAATATTCCAAAGAATACCTGTCCTAGGTTTCATACAACTCAACTCATGCAATCTATATCAAACATCTGATTGACATTACACTATCCAAGTGTCTTACTGTAAATCCCTACCAAACATCTAATCTCAAATATACCATCCAACAGGAATTCTTCTATTGAGAGCCACAACTCGTAGGACTTCATAAATAATATACAGGCCAGGACCATGATTAAGCCCGACAACCATACATTTCCAAACAACTAAATCAGATATTTGACCAATTAATAATTGAAAAACTATATGTATGCTCGCATGTAGGAATCAATGAGCTCCCATCCAGCAATAATTTTACATTAGTGACTACAGCATCTTCTCTGATTTATTTACAATTTCATAATTTAATATGAAGAGCTTCTAGAAGAAGTCTCAACACTCAAAAGAAATATCAAATCTTTTCTGTACCTTTTTCTGAAGGTCCACCAAATAGTTCCTAAAGAGATCCTCGCGATCCACTTCTAGGTCAACAGCCTTGAACCGTTTATCATCTTCAAACATTGTCACTGCTTTGCTGGTTGTTGTATAAGAAGTTAGAACTTGGAACAAAAATATCTTCACAAAAATTTGAGTAAAACCTTTAAACAACCTCCATCGCGTAGATGATGTGAGTTCTTCAGATTCCTAAGGCAAAGCAAAAAAACCAAATAAGTTCTGTGTATCATAAACCGCAAACCAAAAACAAATAAAAAAGGCATTGCACATGAAAAATTATCATCAAAAGCTGCACAGTATTAAAAATCATACAGAAACATGTTGTCCAAGAGTGACACACGGACTAATAGAAACCAAAGCAGGAAACCAAGTATTATATTCTGAATATGACAAATAAATTCTTTAAACCCGACATGATCATAGCAAAAGAAATATAGTTAAAGATCACGCACAGGAATGGATAAATACTGAACGAAGCTGTAATCCTTACTTCTAACATCTTCATAAACTCCTCCTTTGCTTTTCTCTGCCTGAGACGTTTCTCCTCAGCCTCTATCTTTTTCCTTTGCATTAAGTACTTTAAGACAATGCAAAACCAAATATAAATGATACAAACTATTTTATACAAAATAAATGGCATCAATAACATGCAGGAACCTTTTGAGTAAATTATGAACATATTCACTTAAGTAATTACCTCATTGAATGCTTGCTTTTTTTCACCGAGCGTTTTCAGAGCACCATATCTTTTATCATTAACAATCGCCCTCATGGCCTGATACAGCATTGTATATCAACATGTGACAAGTTCAAAGCAATTGCAAGAACAGAGCAGAACATTCAATCTACCTGGTCCCAACTCCAATCCGCCTCAACATTTGCAGATTCTAATAGTGCTTTAAACGCATTTTTTGCCTCCTGAACAGGTAGTTACTGTAAATCCCGGTATAATGGTAGTAATAATTGACGAAGATTATAAAGAAAGTACCTGCTTGGTAGCATAAATGAAAGGTTCATCATCCACTGTTTTCTCTTCAACTGGTGCCACATTCAGTTTCCCAGCAACAGTAGTTCCTTTTTTCTCCTCCTGAAAAATAGATGGGAAAACCATTATCAGCTAATACATTTGCTATATACTAAGTTTATCAGCAAAATGTATCTCTTGTGTCTTCTTGAACAAAGAAGCCAATCTAATGAACTTTATGAGAAGAAAATAATACAACAAAAACCGGAAAGAAGGAGAGTAGGGGGCGGAAAAGGAGGAAAGGAGAAAAAGGTGGGAAGGAACATGAGGCTGCTGGTGAGGAGTAAGGAAAGAGAAGAAATGGAATCAAGAGAAACGTTGAACTGATTGAACTAGTAACATGAACAACTATATAGCACTAGAGAATGAGAAGTGGTTTGTAGATAACTAGCCACACCTCTCCATCTGGGACTGAAGCCCCAACTGACGGACTCAACCCCACTTGAGATGAAGGATTCTCCATGCTGATCCTGCAACATTTTTAAAGAACAAACCGATAAAGCCTTCAAACAATGTGAATCGAGGTCAATCAAACAACTTTATGCAGTGATGTAGACCTGGCACTTAACAATTTTTCTGGAACACCAGAGATTCCAGAAGCTTCAGAAGGGGCAGAAGCCACCATGTTTCCTACTGGCACTCCAGTTGCACTTGCGGCAGCTGTCTGCATTACAGGAACAGCTCTTGGTTCAGAGGCCATCACACTAGGAGCATTAGCATCAGAAGCAACCGGAGCTGGAGCAGCCGGGACAGGACTCAAATCGACACCAGCTCCTGTTGATTTAGTAGGGGTTGACGTATTGGAGATTGTCAAGTTGACTGCAGCAGGTGGTAGTTCACCAGAAGTGCCACTAGCTGTGGGTGCTGCAGAGCTGGTGTTCATCTCCGGACGTGATGCCTCAGCAGCAGCTTTTTCAGCCTGTTCTCGAGCCAACTGGTAACCCAAGTGGGAGAATTAGTCCAGCACAAAAGGAAAGCAGTATAAAAAAACTTTTTCCAAAACCTACCCTCAATTCATCAGGTATCGTCCACTTTGATTGCTTTGTCTCTTTGTTGTAATAATACCTGTGGAGTCCCATAGTGATAACTTAGCAAGTATTACTTGACATTATATTAACATTCTATAGGCCATGTTTAATTAAGTAAAAAATGTTGAATACTATCTAAGCCAAAAGGGTTCGGGCAGACTCACTTTCTACCCTCCTGAGTAGTGAATTCCTTCCAAACAGTTGACGCATCAGCTCTCTGTGCAAACAGATTTTCTCATCAGGTCAGACATAAGTTATATAGCAGGTGACAAAGAGCATTAGAATCCTCGAGTCAAAATAAATACACATTAGCTTGGGAAATGGAAGTAGGAATAAAGACCATAAACTTCATAGTATATTCACATCCAAAATGCAATTCACTGAAATTGCATAATGCATTCATGAAAATATTCCAATTTCAAACAGTCGTAAAATTTACAAGATATAGATAATCTAGTCAATTAAAAACAGGCTAAATTAAAAGCTACATATTAGTAAGAGCAAGCCAGATCCCATCCGCTGGACCTTAGCCACAGGATAAACACAACTGGAGAGAAATCACAAAATATGATGAATGCAAAGTGAATCTCAAACAAAAGAAAGCCATCGTCCAACCCTTCTGCAATAATCCATCTTAAAAGAGTCTAGTGCTCATTAACAACTCATCCATATATCAAGGAGAACAATTTCTCATGCGATTCATTTTTCCTCTAAGCAACAAAAGTCCAGGCATATACCACTACTAAATAATGCTGGGGCAGATGAAGTAATAGAACTTCTGACAAAACAATAAGAAAAGAAGTTAACAGGAATCTATCTTGAGTTGTTAATACTGATCCTGTTATAACCACAAAATCAATCTGGGAGATCCAACACAATCATACAATTTTACCACATCCTGTACATACTCTCATTTCATCAAAATCAAAGAGAAATGAATACACCAAGTTCTTTAAAGGCAGCATAACGATATTCAGAAACCCCCATAGGCTTCCTTTCAGATCAATGGCAAAATAATATTCTACAAACATACTAGAGTTACCAGATGAAATTCCTATTTTGAAACCACAACATAACTTTCATATGTTAATCTGATCCATTAAACTGGCCATATTCTTTATTTATTTATGCTGGAATCTAGATTGAAAATACATCAACTGAAACAAAATTCCACATGACAAAGTATTACTTTTTTTTAAATCAATAAATTACTTTTTTGCAATCTGAAAATTCACAAGACATCAAAAGTTGTACTTTATTATAGAACTTCTATGACAGTCAAGAAAAGAAAGAATTTCAGCATCAAATATTTTCATCTGGCACACATGTACCAGTCATAAATTGAGTCATTGAGTTAAAGATCCTGGACCTGTAGAGCTCTTTGAGCCAAAAAGGCAGGGATTAGATAAACAGGATACCACCAGAAGGGTATTGCTAAAATTTTAACAAACCATGAGTAGATAAATTTAACAAAAAAATTAAGCAGATATCATTAACTTAAGCTGAATCTATAAATAAAAAAAAAGTAGATTAGTTCCACAGAGAAACTCCGATCCAGCACCTACTGACTAGATAAATCATTAGAATTGTAATAGTTTATTGGTTGGATGGAACTTTAGGGCGGGACGATAGTAAGAACTTAGCATCAGATAAAACATAGATTTAAAGAAGTGAAACGTCAATGCTACAGATATTATTTACAAATAACATGCATATGCTAGCCAATTGGATAATTTAATAAAGCACATACTATCCCATCAATTCTAAACAATAAACTACCAAAGCAGGCTTATGTATCTTCTACTTGAATAAGTAACAGAGCTTGTACTTTTCTATTAATACTAGGGAACAACAGCACCCAAAGATTATTATCATAAAAAATTAAAACCCAACATTACATTTGAATGTAAATAACAAACTGTTGCCTGCCTTGAGAAAGTGAAACCGCCTTCAAATTGAGCACAAAGAGCAGTCGTTATATTCCCCCGACTTGCCATGACATCTACAAACCATTGAACGACATGCAAATAAACGAGAATACATAAACAAGTCTACAATTTTCAATGTCCAGGGCATAGAGTTTGCACAAGATTGTAGCAGAATAAATGATGATTCAGAGAAATAATAAGATTTGTAAATGATCTCTTCAAATATAACAACCAAGAAATTCAATCACCTCTAGAGGAGTCATCAACTCAAGAGGCTTCTCCCAACTAGACTGCTTTGTGTTCTTGTTGTAATAATACCTGAATACACATTTCGATATTCTGGTTAGGGAATATGGCAGTAAGAAGTAATGAAATAACACATGTAACATAAGAAAACAGAGATGCTAAAAGAATAGCATCAATATTCAACTCTCACAACTCATGAGCCCAACACTGACTTAAGTCTTCTCAAATGTGAAATATTGGCAGATCAAGCTCCCACAAAAATCTTACTCAAACGTCAGGTGATATTGTGGTATTGACTGACAGGTAAAGTCTCCTTAACAAAATTAAAAATCAACTTACCTTCGGCCATCAGCAGCATCATATTCTTGCCAATCGGAAGCAGACTGTTGAGCAGTACCAGAACCATTAACAGCCTTAAGAAAAGGTTAGAAAAGTTAAAACCACGCCATCAACTGATTCAATCTTCAAATTGCATCATAACCTATACTATAGACTGTACCTTTTAATTATGCATCAACAGCATTATGGAAACAGTATTGTAAGCAACTAAAGGTGATAAGGAATATAAAATATAAACAGAAAACTGAAAAGATGACTCCACTAAGAGGGCATTTTCTTTGAGTGATAGGGCAAATTGATATAACATCTGATCGAGTGTTTGAAGTATAAGATGATCGAACAAGTTAAAATTAATCAATCCATCAAAGTAAACTGTAGATTTAGCCTAGCCCACAGATTCAGTTAGTCCTCACCATATTCCTTAGCCTCCAAATTTCTATGCAAAGGAACATTAAAACTAATACAAATACCCCCTCCCATGGAAAATCCTGTGAATAATAACCTCCAAGAGCAGCTGTAAGTTCGTATGCATAAACCAAACTATTACTCACTATAAAAGTCTGAAGAAGAATGCCAAACAACATTTCTACAACAAAACCAGAATAATAGAAAATACCACATGGTTCTACAAGAAAATAGCACCAAGCCACCAACTACGAGGAGTGAAACAATCATCATGAGAAGTATCTGGTCTAACTTCTTCCTAGCTACGACAGTTTACATGTTTTAACAGCAGTGCAGTTCATAACATAGTTGAACATCCAGATTATTTTAGTAGAAGTGACTATCTTTCGCAGTTGCAACCATTATCTTTGGACAGTTCAGATGCAAGTTTAAATATGCCATGACCAGACCATTGCCTTTGGCATGTGCAAACTCATTTTGAGTTACTGTAACCATGCTAGTAAAATGATTCTCTTATGCCCATGACCTGTCAATATGTGAAAACCCATCGGTAACAGATAACTAGTGCGTTGGATAGACATGTACCACAATTGTTTCAAATTAAAAACGTCTTTTTGGCATCCCATTTTTGTTTCAACAATTTCAAATGTGCCAATATAAATTACTCCCTCCGTCCCACTTATAAAAGGCCATTTTATTATTTTAATAGACTCAGATGAATAAAAATGGCACTTTATAAGTGGGAAGGGGGAAGTAATAATTAACAAATTGATTCCAGTTACTGAACTTTCATATTAGGCATAATAGTTCACAAAAGGTTATAGATGGCAATAGAAGAAAATAGAAGAAAGTCAACAGACATTCAGGTAAAGAAGATTACATTACAATTTGACAATATACAGAATATAAATTGCATTCTAAAAACTAATAGTTGTACCTTTTATATGGCAAACCTTTTTTTAGTTACAGAACAACAAACTTAACTAACATGCATAGTAATATATTAACAGTGTACACAATTGTCTAACTACTGCCAATCCAAAATTACCTCACAAAGTCACAATAACCTTTAACCTATGCAAAGCCATCAACTCAACACCTTGAAATGCATATATCTATACATGTAAATTTGTTGCACAAAGATGTGAGACTTCAATATGCCCTTAAGTAAAGCTACATTTGGATCACAATGATCTGAATGAATAAGATTATTTCCCTTCTGAAGTATTTGTCACAACATTACATTGGTTATTAATATTTCTAGTAGCTTAAATATGCCCGAAACTCTAAATAACATCAGCAGTTATTGCAAATAGCACTTGAAGGGTTTAATGTGAAGAGAAATGAGACAAGAACACTCACTGGTACAGTTGCAGTGGTGGGGAAGGATTGCAAGCTTCCTTGCTGCAGTGGTGCAACAATGGGAGTACCTTGACTTGAGTGCATCCACAGTTGACCTCCAGGTGTAGACATTTGGGAGGAAGGTTGAAACTGGGGAGGCATGCTGATGCCTGTCTGGGGCAAGCCAAAAGAAGATGGTGCATACTGAACATGAATAAAACAAATAAGATGATGCCAAAATAGTATTTCTGGGTCAGAGTCAAGAATAGATTGGCATATCTCTTACAGTATATGATGACGGAAATGGAGCTCCCTGGCCTGGAGCATTTGACTGAGGTTGTGCCATGCTTGATGTCATAGGCATGCTTGGTTGAGGATATGAGGATGGTACACCGTGCCCAGGCTGCGGAGGCCGCGACAGAAACTGTGGCATTGGTTGAGAAAAAGGAGGTAGTTGACCTTGACCTGGAGGCATCCCCATATTGTGTGATGGCTGAAATTGTGGAGTAGATTGTGTAGGAATAAACTGTTGGCCTTGTTGGGCCTGTGTGGCAGGACGGAACTGCAGCAAACACACATGACAAAGACAGAACCACCTTGAGATATGTCTCACTCAGAGAAACTCAATAACAAAATATTCTTTTTTTTTAATTCATTATATGCTGGAATTACATACTTGCATGGGATATGGAGGAGCAAAAGACTGAGGATCCATGGCTCCAGATACAGGATGTGTCCAATGTGACTATCATAGAAAAAGAGACGTGTTTGAAGAGATCAGTATCACAAAACAAGAAATTGAATTCTAAACAGCCCAAACTTATTGAACAGAACCCAGGCTATACAATTAAACATCAGAAGTAAATTATAGAACTCTACAGCTGTAGAACCTCCGCATCCTAGTTCTCATAAATTTTTAAATCACAGTGTGTAGCTTTTAATCTTCTCGGACAAAAAGTGTTCTGCCACCAGGATAAGGCAGCTGACAGTAAATCTCTAAATCTCTAGTCAATTGCAGTTCAAGTTTCAGAGCACAATTTGAATTCAATTTTAAAACTTGGAGCCATTGGATAATGTAACTTGTAAGTGTATTTATTGGAAAAAAAAATCAAACTATTTAATCTCTATTTCTCTGAGCAAATCACTTCACTTCCATCGTGTGCTATTTTAATGCTATTCTCAATATTTTAAAGTAGATATTTCAGTGCCGGTGTTTTGTATTTTCTATAAGCTAACTTTTGTACTTTTTTATTAGTTGATGCAACAGGTATTACAACAACAGTTAAAGCAATTGTTTCTATTTTTCAATCTCATTAAAGAAATCGGCAGTGTAGACATGAGTTGGTCTTCAAAGTGCCAGTATTCAGCACCTGAGTTTGGAAAAAAGAAAAAAGAAAAAAGGAGAGCCAGTAGAGATATGATTTTTTTTTCAACAATTCTACATTCTGTAACCTTCTTTATATCAGTTAAGATGTTTTATCCAGGATGGTGGTTGAAATATTACGGGCACTCCTGCAAATATCAAGCATAAATAAAGAACTAACCATCAAGGTCTATGTTCTTTAAGAAGTTTCTGAATCAAGAGTTGATTCTCCTCCTACATCCATTTGTTTTCTTGATTAAATCTGTGCACAGCTGAAAATATAGGCATGTATATTACGATTATCTTATGCTTAATATTGAACATTAAAGTTATCAGCAATACACAGTTACAAAAATAAACTTATTTAGAAAAGGAAAAGGAAAGGTAAAAATCAAGAGAGGGTGAATCAAGAGAGGCAAATACGCTGACAAGAAAAATACAATTAACACCTAGAAGTTGACACAGTCCAAACAATAACAAGAAAAAGGTATGAATTTTGAAAACAAAAAACCAAACATTCGTGAACTTGAATAAAAATTAACACATGCTATCAGGGGCGGAGCCACGCTTCACCCCAAACTGTTTTATTTGTTTTAATTTCTATTAGTTGAATTTGTTACTCGCCTGAATTTGATAGTACTAGCCCACCCTTCGCCGCCGCTGCTGCTGCAGTACCGCCGCCTCCACCGCTGCTGGAGTTTGGATGAGCGTGGAATAGGTTAAAGGGGGGGGTTGGGTTGGGAGAGACAACTTTTTTTTTTCTTTTTTCCTTCCTTTTCTTTGGCAAATTAGGAGCATTTATTAAATTTATTAGGAGTAACTAATATTTGATGCTCATATCCTATATTTTTTTGGGCTGCATGTTTTTATTTTTATTTTTCATCGGGGCTGTATTTTTCATACTCCGTATTTGTTAACATTAATTTAAGAACCCGGGCCATGTTACATTGTAATTTAACAGTATTTGTTGGATTCTCAATTGAAAGGCCCAAATTAAAAATAGAGCTACTATATAAGAGTTTTTTTTTTTTTTTTTTTTAGATTTGAGATAGTATATAAAACATTTAAGTTTATCCGATCTCAATTTATTTTTCAAAATCTAATTCCTTTATTGGGTACTCCTATTATATTTTCTTATTTTCAACATATACATTTGTCATTTGAATTTTTCTTCGAATGATAGATTTCAGATTGTTTTTTATTGTCGAATTTTTATTCTCTAAATTAAGTTAATTTGATATTTTTGACAGTTTTGTTCAGACTAATTAGGCGGAATATATGTAAAATATGAACCATTGCTGAGGATCAATTTATACAGATCAAAAAGATTGTTATATTTTGAGAATATTAAGAAAAACATAATATGCTTGTACAGATTTGTGCCTCTATTCACTGGGTAAACCGAAGTTTGATTTTAAGCAATTCCGCACGTGCTTCTTTCATATTAATTCTATCCAAAGGAGATTCTGCACAGCATTTCAAAGCCAATTCGAGCGTGGATGATGCACACTGCATATTCTTCTCAAATTCTCTTTCCTCCAAATTCATAACCAAGTTGGCATCAATTACCTCATCCGGCATCTCAACAAGTGAACTTTCAACCCAACTCTTCAAGCTCAAATCTCCACCAAACATATCATCACAAGGCCTCTTTCTCGTAAAAGTTTCAATCAACATAACCCCGTAGCTATACACATCACACCTCGTTGAAACGAATCCTTCCAAACCGTACTCTGAGACAAGAAAAATCAATGACGCATCAAGCAAATATATATGTGGAGTTAAACAAGTCGTATAATATATAGTAGATTGCCATGAACATAGATTGGCTCACCTGGAGCAATGTAACCTAATGTTGCAAAGGTGTTGGTTAACACAAAGCTATCTCCATTGCTTAACAACTTTGCTATCCCGAAATTGCTCACATGGGCAACCATGTCTTCATCTAACAACACATTACTTGGCTTCATGTCGCTATGAACAATGGGAGTCGAATAACCATGGTGGAGATACTCCAAAGCCGATGCAACATCAATCATTATGTTCAATCTTTCCAACACACTCAAGCAATAGTTGTGGGAATACAACCATTGCTCAAGGTTTCCCTTTGGCATATATTCAAGTACTAATGCCTTGAACTCTTCATTGGAGCAACTGCTTATGACACTTGTCAGATTCCTATGTCGAATGTTACGCAACATCTCACATTCGGCATCAAATATTCTTAACATACCTTCTACTTGCATTTTAAACACCTTAACAGCAATAACCTTCCCATTGTTAAGAACACCTTTGTAAACGGAGCAAGAACTTCCAGTACCGAGTAAATTGCTTTCATTGAATTGTTCAGTTCCTTGCACAAGTTCATAATAAGAGATTCTTTCTGGCTCAATGGATATTAACTCGCCAACTCTACTAGCTGTCTTATCTTTCCTTCTGTATCTAACGCAGATAAAGGTGAGCGAAACAACCGTAACAAAAGCAACAACCCCTAAAACAATAAAGAAAGCTAGTTGCACATTCTTCCTCTTTGATTTGTGATTAGAAATTACAGGGCAAATTTGAACATGGAACCTCGGTATTCCACACAGTGCCTCATTACCCTTAAAAGACTCTAGAGTGAAGTTTCTGAAAGAACCATCACTAGGAATTTCTCCACTTAAAGCATTGAAAGAGACATTGAAGAAGTGGAGATGTTGAAGTGCTTCCAAAGACTTTGGAATAGAACCAGAGAGGTTGTTGCAGGACAAGTCAAGAGTTACCAAACTGATCATGCTTCCCACAGACACAGGAATAGAACCTTCTAGTCTATTCTTCGCCAAAGACAGATTCACCAAATTCTGCAACTTTCCAATACTATTTGGAACAGAACCCGACAACTGATTCATTGATAGATTCATATAGATCGCTCCACCTAAGTTCCTTATCTCCGAAGGTAAGAACCCACTAAACGAATTCGACAACAAGTCCAGAGTAATCAAATCTCTTAGTCTCCATAAACTCGAAGGTATGCTTGAATTCAACAAGTTAGACCATAGTAAAATATGTCTTAAAGAAGAAACATGGCCCAAACAATCAGGAATCGCACCCGAAAACCGGTTTCTACTAATATCTATAACATTCAAGCTGTATAAATCACATACAACCTCTGGAATGGAGCCTGCCAACACATTATCTGATAGAAATAATCCTTGAAGCTCATGCAAATGCTTGAAAGTAAGTGGAATATTACCAGATAACTCATTGTCATGCAAATCCAATCTCACCAAGCCGCTCAAATTGCCGAATTCAGGAGGAATGTCACCATATAACTTGCAGCCGTCGAAATATAACAGTTGGAGCGAGGAGGACAAGTTCCCGACAGAAGCAGGAATGAGGCCGCGTAGCAGAGGATTATCAGCGATCAAGAAATAAGTCAGAAACCTGCAATTTGCCAAGGAAGTAATGAAGCTGAGTTGTGAAGAGGAGGGCGCGATCGTGAGATTGTTGCTGTACAAAAAAAGACGTTGGAGAAGCCTAAGGTTGCCGAGATGAGTAGGTACATGACCACTCAATCTGTTCCTTGCGAGTATGAGATTACTGAGGTGAGAGCAGTTGGAGATGGAGTCGGGTATGGGTCCAGTGATGGAGTTCATGCCGAGAGAAAGTGTTTCCAAGAAGGGAGAGGCGTTGCATAAATGGGTTGGAAAAACACCTGAGAGAGCATTGATTGAAAGTGAAAGAGATCGAAGATTTGAAATGTTAAAGAGCTCGTGAGGAATCGAACCACTCAAGGCGTTCGATTCTAACGATAAATCCTCGAGTTGGTAAAGTCGCCCAAATTCTCTGGGAATGACCCCTGCAATTAATTGAAAGAATTTATTGTTAAATTACCATGTTTTTCAATTAACTAGCACTGATTACGTGCGTTGCACGTATAACTTCTCAATTAGAATATTATTTTTTACAAAAGAACAATACATTTTAAATACTAAAAAGTATGGGTAACTTATGAAAAATTCTATGAGAATTAATTGAAACCATCATAAAAATTAGTTGGGTAGACAAAGCAAATCTCCTACTTTGTAATGAAAGGTTATAATGTGTTTTTGCACATTCCAATAGATGATGATTCTCTCATGCAATTTTAAAAACTATATAAAGATAGGATATAAAATTAGAGCCTACTTTTTTGCTAACTTGTTGAAAGTTGATAATATATGATTAATAATATCATAACTTTTAAGAATTTATCCATGTTCAAAGTATTTTTATGATTAATCATTTTAATCTATATATAAGTCTTTTAATCTTTGCTCTTTAAATTATTAAATTATCTTATTGGAACCTTAAAATAATTAAATGTAAACAGCAACTCGCATTTTAAATTAACCGCTACAATAATTTTTTTTATCATTATTTTTCGTCTTTTAACATTTAATTAAATAGACCGATAAAAAATCATGTCAAATGATCAGTTAACCGACCCGTGATCACCCCTACTTAAGAATATCCTGACTCGTGTTTCAAAAGAAAGAAAGAGAATATCCATACTCACATGAATCATATAGTGTAATATATATATATATATATATATATATATATATTAAAATAATTATCATAAGTGCTATGTATATAGTACTAAAATTACATCAAGTTAATATATCATATCAATTATTTACTACTTGATCTTGTAAAGCATTGTTCACATGATATTTGACGATCGAGCTTTATTATCATGATATACATTGAAATAGCTTGAAATATATTGCACGTAGTCTATCAAATCTTATTCTAAGCAATTATTATAGTTGAATAAAAGTGTCAATTGTCGTGAATAAAAGCGATACTTGTTATCGGTAAATGTGTCAATCTGTGTTATATTCGAAATCTTTAAATTTATCGTGTCCATCTTGCAATGATTAAATATTATAAATAATATAGTTATATATACTTAATCTTATATATGAGTAATGGAAGAATCTTCTACCATTTACGAAATAAAATATTTACTATTCTTTTATTTTTATTAAAGATATCAATTGTCGTTAATAAGAGTATCAATTATCATGAAAAAAGTGTCAATCATATTAAATTTGAAATCAATATAGGTCAGATCTGTGTGGATCCGGCTGCACAGTGAGGTCGGGCTGACAGGATTTATTGTATTTATTGACATCATTGTCTTGTTTCTTTATTAAATAAGTATTGTTTGTCTATTCCCTTCATATTTTCTTAACCCTAATGAGCATATTATTTTATTTTTTATTTTTCTTTTTATTACCCCTTTGTTTCAATTATTACCCCTTTGTTTTCTTTTTATTACCCCTTTGTTTTATTTTTTATTTTTCTTAACCCTAATGAGCATATTTTCTTAACCCTAATGAGTTTTAAAATGAATTTTTGATGTATTTTTCTTTTTACGGGATACTACGACACTTGTAGTATCCCGTAAAAAGAAAAATATATCAAAAATTCATTTTAAAACTTATCACCGAGAAGCGTTAAAATGCTTGCCGACAGTGCCAAAAAGAAAGGGGTCATGAATCTTGAGACAGAGGGAGTCATACCGGAGAGATTTGGTGATTTAATATGACAATCCTAGTATAAATTTTATAATGACATTATGAGAATTATTAATTAATTTTTAACATTTGCTAGCATAATTATAATGGGTTGTAGAAAGAAAAGTATAAGCATTATATTCAAGATTGATGTAATTTTAATATTATAATACTACTGTTTACGATAATTGATATAATATTATAATATGGTAACAGAGTTCTAGTATTATGAAACTGCTCAAAACAATTATTACAATTGTATGATATATTACAATATTAAAATAAAATATACTATAGGGATATAATAAGCAAATCAAATTTTGTAAAACAAGATATTTTTATAATAAGGTATAGATATAGATAGAAAAGTTAGTTGATCGTACCTGTGAAGTAGTTATCCATTAGATCTAAGTCTGTTAGCATTGTAAGATTCCCAACTCTCTTTGAAAGATTCCCCGTGAATTTGTTCTCCCTTAATACTAAGGCTTGCAAAGAAGACATATTCATGAAAATGTCAAAATTAACTGACCCCTCAATCCGATTTTCTTCAACAGCGAAAATAACCAGGTTCTGAAGAACACCAATCTCATGTGGTAGTGTGCCTGTAAAAAAAAAAAAAAAAAGTTTCAAACGATAGAAAATCAAATTTATGTCAAATTTAATAATAAGACGACAAGAAATGAATGCAATCATACCGTTAAAACTGTTACCGCCGAGATACAGGCCGTGAAGTGATGTCAAGTAGCCGATCTCTGAAGGTATGGGCCCACTGAAAGAGTTGTAAGAGAGCGACAGGATCTGAAGCCGTGAACATTGGGATAGATTTGTCGGAATGGGACCGCTCAGCTGATTTTCAGAGAGAAAAATCCCAACAACAAAAGGAAGCTTACTGCACATGTCTGTTGGAAGACTTGCATTCAGTTCGTTGCCTGTCAACGCTACGGAAACCAGGTTCGACATGTTGAAGATGGCTGATGGTATAGCACCGGATAAACGATTGGATAAAATCCGCAGGTGTTGCAGATTCTGAAGTCTCCCTAACTCTTGTGGAATCTCTCCACTTAGAGAATTGTAACTTATGTCAAGAAATCGTAGGTTGGTTAGGTTTGAGAGGGATTTTGGGATGGAGCCTGTGAATGTGTTGTTGCGTAAACTCAAGAAGTCTAATTTTAGGAATTGAGAGAAGAGGGGAGGGATGTCTCCGGAGAAGCTGTTGAGGCGGAGAGTGATGAGCTTCAGACGACGGAGGAGAGAGAGCTCCTGAGGCAGAGCTCCACTGAAGAGGTTGCTCTTGAGGTCGAGGGAGACGAGGAAGGAGAGCTGTCCGAGCTGAGGTGGAATGGTGCCGGAGAGATTGGTGTAAGAGAGATTCAATGCAGACACTCTTTGGTGGCGCAGGCTGCAAGTGACGCCGTGCCAGCTGCAGACGGGGCTCGACTCCGTCCAGTTTGTAGCGAGGATACGAGAAGGGTCGGAGGTGACGTGGGATTTTAAGGCAAGAAGCGCGGTTTGATCAGTGGTAAGGGTCTTTGATGTTTGAGCTAGCGAAGGAGGGATATGAAGAAAGGCTATTATGGTAATCACAACGTTAACTACAGCATATACAAAAATCAGCTTTTTCGCCATGACTGGAAATTTGAATAGATGGGAGTGTATGTGTGAATCTAGAGCTAGTCCCTAATAATAATTGTGTTTAATTTACTCATTCGGACAGGGACAGATCTCATAAGCTAGGCTGAGTTGACTTTCACATTCTTCATGAATAACTTTGATGCATTAATTTACGAGCGGCGATACATCTTCTACTTCTTTCTTTCTTTCTTTCAGTCACAGATTCCATTCTCAATAATGCGTCCATCGAGTACTGCATGCATGTGGGATCTTCATCTTCCGCATCAACTTTATTGTTCCAATCGTGTACCAACATCGATATAGCTTTGTTATTACATGCACATGGCTTACCAATATATATACTATGAGGTAATTCAAATATAATTATAGTTCATTAATTAAGTCGAGCATAGCACATTATTATTGGGATTTTCAGGCAGGGCCCCCTTTATTAGGGTCTCCATGTGGGTCGCTACTCGCTATTGTCCTTAAAAAATATACTACATTTTAATTTAAAATAGATAAAATAAAAAATTAAAAAAAAATGAAGACAATATAACATAAAGAATATTCACGCATGCATGCGCATGATCCCACATGTGGAGGGAAGAAACATGAAATTCGTTGATGTTGCATTCTATTTGGGTATTAATTAGATATTAAAATTATTCTAGCTATCTCGGTTTCAACTTCTTTTTCGCCGTTAATTTTGGTGAATATATCCTTATCAACAGCTGAAGCCGCATGGATATATTCTCTTAGCCCATGCTGGGATCTGACGCCTCAAAACTTAATTTCTTTTAATTCATTTTACTATGGAGATATATAGGCTTTTAAGGGTCTTTACAGTGGTCTTTTATTTCTTTTCACTATTGTTGCCTTTTGATTTGAACGTAATCACGTAGCAATTTCGAGAAATCAAATAATTAATTTTGTGATTAATTAATGAACTCAAGTAAAAAGAAATTGAAGGAATAAAAGAATTAGAAAATATTATAATTCTAATATTATTATTATTATTTTAAGTATATTTTCAGTTTTATTATGCTAATACTTCAAAACTATTAATAATATTATTAAATTCACAAATTACATGAAAATCAAATTTATATTTGCTCTTTGTCCCTTGAACTTCAGGGGAAAAAAATCATCTACGGCAAGCCAAAGCATGAGATAACATTATACTGTAGTAATTATTAATGATCAATCTATTCTACAAATCAACTGTTTGCACAGTCTTTATCTTATTCGTATAGGGTGCGTTCTCTTTGGTGGAAAAATTATCATGGGAAAAGGAGGAAAAAGAGAACAATATAATCACCCTTTAAATTTCTCCTTATTTCCCACATTTTCCCACCTTCTTCTCTTTCTTCCCTTCATTTTCACTCCAATGGAAGAAAAATATTATCCCACCAACATGAAGTAAAATTCTTCATCATAGATAAGGAGGTTGGAATAGGTGGGAAATAAGAAAAAATTTAAAGGGTGATTGTTCTATTTTCTCTTATTTTTTCATGATAATTTTCCACCGTAGAGAACACACCCATAAATTACTAATTATCTCGATACTTTTTTAATTTGAATATTTTATGGTTTTCATTTTTATTAACTACTCCTATAAAGCTAGAACTATCATGATTCATGCATATGTTGAAACTGAATTAACTTTCCGGCGTCAGCACTTACTCCAAAGCTGATCTTGCCTAGCTGTGGTTAAATCATCAACCATGCATGGTATTCTTTTTTAAAATACTCTATCATATATTTCGCACAATCGGAAAAGTCATAAGAGCTAGGTTATTTCTTTGGATAATGAAAACCAGAAAGAAAAAACAAAAACAAGTGAAATGCTGACACCAAGAAAATGAATTAATGCTCAAACTTGGCTTGACCTGATGGATAACACATCATGCTCGAGTCTGACTGGTGAATGGTGATGCAGACCAATTTCTCCTTTTATTTCCTATATATCTCTTATTTTATTTTATTATATCTTGACACAAGATGCAATACTATTTATTAACCAAAACAAACCTAAAGGTTGTTAGAAACCGCTACTTTTTGATTAGCTTGCTTTAAGTCAGCCTATCAAGAATTTTTTAATTAAAAAGAGAACGTAACATTATATATAGTAATGATCAAGAAACTAATATAAATAAGGGGTCTATGATCATAATTCATAAATCCACTTACACTTTCAAGAGCTAATTACTAGCAAGCTACAGCTACTCAAGATAAACATGAAGAATTGCTTCAAGTACTTCTTAATGTGCCTAATAATGATTTGGCTCCTGCTTTCGCCTGCGCAAGCTCGATCCGATAAGCATATCACTATAGCAAGAAAAGCGCTCGAAACTCAATTTCGGAAGCATAAGATGGATCAAAATGACCGGCCGGCTAGAGTAAGCCCCGGAGGGCCGGATCCGCATCACCATTAATTTTTCACAGAGTTTCCGTTACATTTTTGTATTCAATCTTATATTGTTCACGTGTATTTTGGATGTCATGCAACTCTATTTGGTGACATCGTAATTATAATGTACACATGATTGATGACGTGAGCAATATCAATGAAGTGAAATGACGAGATGTAATACAAAAATGTAAAAAAAAAAAAGAATTAAGGGATGAAATAATTGTGCTCTAGCTAGGATTAGGGATTGAGCCTTGTTGAAACACCTAAAAGATCCCAAATTCCCGATTATGTGTAAAAGAAAGAAATTTGACATGTAAAATTTCAAATTATCTTTTGGTGTGTTTTATTCAAGTGATATCAAATCATGCATGTCATATTTTCATATTTTTAATTCTTTTCACTAAAAATCATACATCCAGCAAAGGATCGATAAACTTCTAGCTAGATTAAGACAAATATATATTCTTTGTCGCTGAAAATGTAAATTTTGCTGCTAATTATAACGTTAGCATAACCTAGCCTTCTGTCATTACTCGCACATGCATGAATTATGTGCATGTAAATACATTTTATGTACTATTAATGTTATTGAGTATTGGAAAACATAATTATTTCTGAAATTTCAACGGCTCTCTTCCAAATTCACAAATACAACTTATACTAATATTTTCATGGGTATCGCTACCTAATTAATGTTAAGGCGTTTGTTTAGGATGCATAATGCAATGCCGCCATTATCTTTTGCATAATCAGTTCTCAAAATTGAGTAGTATTAATTCATCGATCAATTACTTTTTTCTCTCTTGAAACCAAATTACACCATAACAAATTACATCAAGGATTTCTTCTGGTAAAAGCAAAATGCAAGAAAGGGATTTGGATTTTCTATTGCTTAATAATGGTGTGACATCATTTATTATTGCACCTTTAGATATATGATTGTCACATGTCCACATATTTTTAAAAGCCCTCATTTTTCATAATGAAAATTTTAATTAATTATTGCTAGTTTGGTTTCGAAAATATTATGGACACGTGACAATCATATTTAAAAGTGCAATATAATAGAGGATATCAAGCTATGTTTGTATGCCAAATTTTATTAGCATTTTCGATCAATACACAAAATAGTGAACTAGAAGATGTATAATTTGTTAATATAATGCAACACATTCACACAGACACTCGAAATAATTTGAATTTTCAACTTTTATATATATATAGGGGCAATTAGTAAAATAGTCACTTTAAGATAGTAAAGATAAATAATAGCCAGTTGGATAAAAAAAATATTAAAAAAAAATAACTAGTAAAATCGTCACTTTAAAATAGTAAAGATAAATAATAGTCGGATAGATAAAAAAAATAAAAAAATAGCTACTTTAAGGGGAATACATTACTACCCTTAATGAAATTAAATCATCCCCTCTACCCTCAAAACGCACTCACCCATGCTCACAACTCACACACACAGCGCGCGCGCACACACACACACACAACACATCTATCTCTCTCTCTCACACACACACACACATACACACACACAAAACACTCACACGCACACACAATACATATACATGAAAAAATTATTCACGAAATTTTTTGCCGTTTGTTCTTCAATACACGAATTGAAATTCATCAATTCATGAAATTCGTTGAATATACGAAAAAAATTCATGATTTGCCTTTATTTTTTTCACGAATTTCATTTGTGAATTCAAATATTTTTTGTCACGAATTGACCTCAAATTCGCGAATTAGGTGGCGGGGTATTGTGGTAAGAGTGTAGTGATTCAGAATCCTACAATTCGTGGTGAGCAAGTGGGTATGAATTTGATAAAAGGAATATATGGTTATTTAAATACTTGTAAGAAGTGAGGTAATTGGGCCTCCATCTCCACTATAAGCACACGCCTAACAGTCGATCTGTTTCTTTATTTCTATCTTTTTTTTTAAGGTTTTGTCCCGTTGCACTTTATATACTTGGCAAAGTTGATAACGGGTATGGATTAAACGAATAACTGAAAACCTGCTGCTGGAAATGCACTTTGCAAACGCAATAAAATACAGCAGCCAAGTCTGTAAAGGAAATATTCTTTTTGGGTATTATTAGTACTATTAATTATTAAAAGAATCAGTTGGCCTAATTGTCAAATTTGGTGATCCTTTTACCCTAAAAAAAAATAAAATTGGTGATCCTTTCATTTTGCCTGTGGCGATTCGATTCGACCTCTATCAAATATATTTATGCGCGCGTGTCTGCTATTTTATCATTTTGGTTCGTTCGCAAAGTCTCGTTGTACATCCCTTTTTTTAAACATGTATATCACACAAATTCAATTAATAATTAATCTTATAATAATTACATTTTTTTTTGACCTTATCTAATTTCAACTTTAGATATATGATCATGTGAGACATCTCGAGATTATCCTATGAATAGAAAAGGGTTGGTCCCATCAAGATCGATTTCCACTAGCATGTTCTAATTATAAATGCAATATACACTTCCACGTCCAATATATTGATATTTTTTTGTAAGAAACTTATAAATTACATATATTTCTAATTCCACCTCTATCGAACTGTAGCGATAGAGGTGATAAAAGTATAAACTCTTTTGACTCCTAGTTAAAGTTGGTCAAAAGACGACATGATCCATGCATGTATGCCCCAACCCTATCTATTTATTTTATTTTATTTCAACATGTTAGTATTAAACAAAATTAGTGGTAACAATTCCCAACTCCAATATGATTTATATAATACAGTACTTTTTATCTAACTCGAGCATAATAAAAAATACTACCTCTATCTCAATTAAGTAGTCTCACTTTAACTTTTGACTTTTTCGGCACGCGTTTCCACCAAAACCTAATACGAGTTTTAAAATATAATTTTGAAGTATTTTTTCTTTTACGGAATACTATGACACTCACGGTATACTATATGACACTCATAGTATCTTGTAAAAAAAATACTTCAAAATTATTTTTTAAAACACGTACTAGGTTTTAGTAGAAACGCGTGCCGAAAAGTCCCAAGTCAAAGTGGGACTACTTAATTGAGATGGAGGTAGTATAATCGATCTTAAACCAAACCCTAACTTGACAAGACTTCAATTTATGTACCTCAAGCATCATCGAGAACAGTGGCAGAGGGAGGGGTGCTGGAGTGAGCACCACCATCCTTCACTAAAAAAAGGTATAAGGTACAATATTTTTACATTAAAAAAAAAAATTAACGTTAGATTTTATTTAGTTCTAACACCCTTATTTATATAATTTTTTTGATTTTAGCACCATTCAATCTAAATTTCTGCACTACAAAAAAACTGTAGCATTCCCAACGGAATATTCCGCCACCAATTTGCCGGCATTATGATTCGCTGCGGAATGTCGACGAGCGTCGGGAAATGCAAACGCCGGCAGATTTGTCCGCCGACAAATTTTGGCTCCGGAATGCTGACGGAATCCGTTACAAATCCGTCGGGAATCCGCCACAGATCTCGAGATGCGCCATCTCGTATAGGATCTGCCGGAAATCCGTCAATGACTTTTTTGTTTTTTTTCGTTCGTCGCGAATCTGCCGGCAATAAACAGTATTTTTGTAGTGCTGGCTCCGCCAATGATCGCGAATCGATCTTAAACTAAACCCCCTAACTCCTCGTGACAATCCAACTCCAACTACATTTTATATATTAAGTTTTACGTATCTCGAGCATCTTAAAACAATCGGATCTTAAACGAAACTCTAACGGGATCTGATAACAGAATCATCATCCTCTAAGCATAGCTAAAGTATATGTGGACATTGGACAATATCCCAACCAAACAAAATTAATGACTTTTAACATGACATAAAATATTTTTGTTTGTCCGACTATACTTATTTTTCATGTCTATATCTCCCAAGATACGTTAATAAATCGACAAGGTCGATGACTAGATCACAACTTTAATTTTGTGTATACTATAATAATACGTACAAATATCATGCAAAACAGAAAACGACAAGACATTTCGGCACACAAATGAAGTGGGGATCACATGAGTACTTCCATTTGTTAACACGGACAAAAATCTCTTGTATTTTCTGAATCCTTTAAAGCCAAAATATAATCCATGTTCTAGTCTATCTTGATCAATATTTTAATTTACAACACCCAAATTTTTGTTATAAATTACCTCTGATTTTCCTCACACCATCACTCCAGATTCGAAAGTTTTTACAATCAAAATATCAAATTAAAAGAAATGGCAACTTCAAATTATAGAAACATTTCCATATTTTTCATGGTGCTGCTGATCTTTTCAAATGTTGGCACTATAGAGGGGCGAAGCTTTCAGAAAGGGATAGACAGCATGAAAATATTACGTGGAATATTGATGCAATACCCTAAAATAGAGCGGAATGGAAGAAGGGGTATGATCGACATAACTAGAGAGGTACCTGAAGGACCAGACCCTCAACATCATCACTAAAGTTAATAGGGTTTTTCTACTTCCACAAAATATTCATCTCCTCTTTCGGTGTAAAATTGTCGTCACATGTATTTTATAATATTCTCAAAATTGTTCGTCGTTATTTTGGGAAACTATATCTTGAAATTTTATTAGATATATATGCGTGACTGTGATTCAAGAGTTGAAAAATTATTCTGGAATAGACAGAGCATTGCATGTGTTCTCTCTTTTATTTATTTATTTTTATTTTTTTTAATAGCAAAAACAGATTTAAATGTAGTTGGCAAGTAGTCCATGCATTTCTGATCATGAAAACACATGAAATCCCTAGTTTTGAATGTTGAAACATCACATGATTATAATAAACTAAAGGAGCCAAAACTTTGGGCCGGGCCAGGAGGAGGTGTAAGCTGCAGACCGACGCTTTAAAAATTTACTCCTATATTGAATTGTTTAATCTTTATCCTAGTGTATTATGTATATATTATGGTCGATTGTGATAATGATATCGAAACTACAGATCATGGATTGATGGTAATTTTGGAAAATAAAATATATGGGGAAAAAAAGGGAAAAAAAAAATCATGGATTAATGGTAATTTTGGAAAATAAAATACATGGGTAAAAAAAGGGAGAAAAAAAAAGAAAAAAAAAAGAATTTCTTAAAGGATTCTGACTAACAAACGGATGACATCATATGCCACACCATGTGCCGTGTGATGTTAGAGCATCCACAGCGCGCCGGGCGAGGGGGCTCGAGCCCACTCACGAGCCCCTCCTCAGGCGAGCCCGGCACGCAATCGAGAGCCCGGCTCACGCCCCCTCCCCACCCCCCTGTGCTGACGTCATAATGACGTCAGCCAGGTATTTATTTATTTTTTAAAATCTATTTTCGATTGAAAAAAAAAATATAATAAATAAATTCAACCGTTGCTTTGCAATAGCTAGCTAAACGGCTCTCTCCCCCTCCTCCCTAAAAATTTTCACACTCACATACACAATTTATACACCATTTATACACAATTTCTATACAATTTTCACACAATCTATCTCAAAAAATCTCTATTTTTTACAATTTCACTCCATCAATATGTCAAGCTCTTCCGAAATTTCATCCAATTCCTCGTCATCCTCCGGCGAATTCGAAGTGATGTACCAACACATCCAGAAGAATGCCGAAATTGCTCGGAAATATAAAGAAAAAGAAGAAGAAGAAGAAGAAGAAGAAGAAGAAGAAGAAGAAGAAGAAGAAGAAGAAGAAGAAGAAGAAGGAAAAAGCCACCGAGTCGACAAAACGTCGAAGGTATCCCAGCAGTCGAATGATTGATCGAGATCGAGAGTCACCGGAGCAAAGCAACTTTTCTCCGACTATTTCGCTGAGAGGCCCACATACCCCGATAATTTATTCCATCGACGTTCCAGATGTCGAAGCATCTGTTCTTGCACATCGTGGGGGTGTTGGAGAATCGCGTTGAGTATTTCCAACAACGAGATGATGCACTAGGCAGGCCGGGTTTCACAACACAGCAGAAGTGCACTGCCGCTATACGTCAAATCGAACGAAAACGAATTAAGAAAAAACATATCGAAAATTGAAAATAAAATGAATTAATATAATATATTAAAATAGAGAGAGCCCGGGAGATGGTCTTGCTGCTGGAGATTAAATTTGGAGAGAGTCTATCCCCATCGGAATAGTGCCGCAAGCCTCTAAAACGGGCTTGTGGGTGGAGATGCTCCATACAAATTAAGATTATTTGTGTGATGAAGAAATTGAGACAGGGAATTACAGAGTGAATTGCTCATAATTTAACAAACTATCCTTACAATTTAAACTTGATATTTTCAATTTTTTTATAAATAATTTCTTTTCTTAGACAAAAACTTGTGTCAGCCGGAGGCACTGTGCGGCCGAGCCCAAAGTGTTAATCTTTATACAGAAAAGTGTCAATTTATATGAATAAAAGTGTCAATCTTTAACATAATTATTTTACGAATAAAATGACAATTTTTAAAAGTGTCAATCTTTATACAGAAAAGTGTCAATCTATATGAATAAAAGTGTTGTTTTAGCCCGGCCACACGGTGCCTCCGGCTGACCCAAGTGTGTCCCCTTTTCTTAATATTAGTATCCGACATTCCGACTATTAGATACTAAATTTGTAAGAGTGGGTAGTAACTTTTACTTTTAAATAAGTAATTTCGAACACCATAAATAAATTAAATTTGATACTGAAATTCTCATCATGTGTTATAAGCTGCAATTATTCTACCCCACATAGGATTTTGGGATTCAGATCCTCTATTGTCTAATGGTGTGACATTATTTATTGCACCGTTAGATTATATCCAAGTATCGTAAATACTTTTAAATCCAACAATAATTAGAATTTTTCATAATAAAAAATGAGTTATTTTGAAAATATTGCAAACACTTGGCAATCATCTAGCGGAATAAAGGATGTCACACTATTAAGCAATAGAGGATCCGAATCTAGGATTTTGGTGTTGGTTTATTGGATAAAGGGTTTTATTGCCTTGAACTCTATAGAGCTTAATAACCATTCTTTTTCCTAACAATATAATAATAATAATAATAATAATGATAATAATAATAATAATAATAATACATGTTTGCTTCGCTGATGATTTGCTTATGTTTACTAGAGGAGATGCAAAGTCTGTAACACAGTTAATGGGAGTGCTTGACAAATTTGCTGATGCATCTGGTTTGAAGGCAAATCAAATGAAGAGTTGCATTTATTTTGGAGGGGTTCAAGAAACAGTGAAGCTGGATATTCTAAGGATATCTGGGATGGTGGAAGGGAAGCTACCATTTAAATATCTAGGGCCCCTATCTGATCAGAAACTAACTAGAATACAATGCCAACCCTTGATCCAGAAGATTCTTCAAAGGATAAATTGTTGGGCCTCTAAGTTGTTGTCCTAAGCAGGTAGAGTTCAGTTGATAAAATCAGTGATTTTTGGAGTGCAGATGTTTTGGAGCCAAGTGTTTGTGCTACCTCAGAAGGTGTTGAAGGAAATACAAACAACTTGTAGAACCTTTCTCTGGACAGGAAAGGCTATAAATTCTAGAAGGGCTCTTGTGGCATGGGAGAAGGTGATGTTGTCAATCCATGCAGGGGGTTTGAACATAATAAATTTGGCTGTGTGGAATAAAGCAGCCATTTGCAAATTATTATGGAGGTTGAACCAAAACAAGGACAAAATTTGGATTAGATGGGTACATGGTTATTATATAAAGCAGCAAGATATTATGGAGATGAAACTACCATTACAAAGCTCTTGGGTCATAAGGAAGATCATAGGCATAAGGGAACAGCTAACTAATCTGCAGAATGGATTGAGAAACCTAGTTTCTCAATACAGAAGATGTATAAAGCTCTAATGGGAGAGGCACAGAAACTCCCGTGGGCTAAGTTGATGTGTCAAACTAGTGTGCCACCCAAATATAAGTTTTGTGAATTGGCTAGTGATGCATGACAGGTTAGCTACCTGTAGTTATTTGCAGAATCTGGGCATTAATGTTGAGCATGACTGTTGTTTCTGTAATAGAGAAGAGGAGACTATGGACCATCTTTTCTTTGATTGTGGAGTTCTCAAGGGATGTTTGGAGGAAGGTTGCTGCTGTTTGTGGAGTCTGTAGAGGTGCAGAACCGTGGCATGAAGGGAGAAGGCAGCTTGTGGCCCACTGCACTAACAATAGTGGGAAGCAGAAGACTTATAGATGCATGGTGGCTGTGATGATCTACCACATTTGGAAAGAGAGAAACAACAGGAGAATGCAAGGAGTACAGAATTCAGGTGAAACCATTGCTAACCAATGCATGTTTATTCTTGCATGGTGTGGCCTAAAGGATAAGAAGGTAGGAATGTGTTTACAAATGATAGATTGAGTTTTTGGGGAAGAATGGTAGTCATGATATAGTAGTGTGTGTTGTAAATGTTTGCTTGATGAAATACAAGTCTTATTCGTACCAAAAAAATATAAAAATAAAATAATAATAATAATAATAATAATAATAATAATAATAATAATAATAATAAACGTTCTTTTTATTCTTTCAAGTTTGGCTTGTTGACCATCTTTTATACTAATCGAGTGATTAATTGATTAATTAATTAATTAATTTATTTATTTATACGATATTCCCAACCGCCATGTGGAGCCTTGGATATTTCCGCACAACACGTTTTATGGTAATAGTCCGCTCCTCTGCTATGACCCCACCCACGATGTGAACTGCTCCGAAGCTTCTCCAATTTCGATTATTATGAGTAGGACTAGGGCTCACCGAATTCTATTTTATCCTCTCTTCTTCATTATTCTCCCTTCCCCCAATTCAATTACTCCGATTTCGGTCAACCACCATCAAAATTAACTCCGACCTCTACAGATTTCAGATATGTGTTGCTGTGGCGGCGGCCACCGCGACGACGACGATTGTCAATGCCGCCCCTTGGGCTTTCTCCTCGGCCTTCCCTTCGCCTTCGTCGCCCTCCTCCTCTCCATCGTCGGCGTCGTCATCTGGATCGTCGGGTATATCTCTCTCTCTCATATTATTTGGATTCAGTGAATTGTCGAATTTAATGAATTAGGAATTAAGGCGGATTTAGTACAGATTTTTGACGATTTTTTTAATTTTGGAGTGTGAATCTTAAGAAGAATTGGAATTGGCGATTGCAGGATATTGTTGAGCTGCTTGTGTCCGTGTTGCCTGTGCGTGACGGTGATCGTAGAACTGGCTCTGTCGTTGATTAAGGCTCCGTTTTCCGTCATGAAGTGGTTCACCAAACAGATTCCTTGTTAGATTTATGAGATTTTTTATTTTTATTTTTACATGTCTATACGATTTTCAATTTGATTTGTTCCAGAGGTAGAGATTTGGAATTGGTGTCCTGTATTTGTGTGGGAATAGAATTAGATCTTGTTATTAGTGTTTGATTCGTGTTAGTATTAAATTCGGATCTTGTATGATTGTTCACTGCCCCTGTCTCACGCGCATAGGTCCACTTACTCAACTGCTTCATTAATTGTGAAAGCTCACGAAAATTAGAATGAGATCCAGCTGTTAATTTTTAATTATAACTTTATATAAGGATTTCGTGAAGGAAAAACGAATTAATAAATTGCGACAGCTGTTGAAGGGTTGCATCATCAAATATAATAATTATAATAATATTATACATAATTTTTTTTATTATTATATGATGCGTAGTAGTAGTATTTATTCATGAAAAGTTATATGTTGTCATTAATGTAGTATTATTTTATTAATACTTCTAGTCTTTCCATCTACCGGCTCATCTAACTAATAATTGTATCCATTGTAAATTAAGATTTTTTTAATCAATTAACAAAAAATATTAATCAAGTTCTTGTCGAAATTCTAAGGAATATATGCTCGAAGACTTGGCTCTTTCCAACACATTTTTTTATAACTATGATATTGATTTTTTTTTTTTTTAATTTTTCTTTTTAAATTAAACTATCTCCACAGCCCTGTCACGGTTCCCCTCTAACAAATTTTTATTGGTCTGTCCTTGTGTACAACGATATCATAACAAATGAAAAGGGATAAAACCAACTTTTTATGTATTCGATGGTTTAATAGTATATTATTAATTTATATAATTTTCAATATAATAATCTAATTCCCTTACAAAAATTGTAACTTAATTTAATATCTTCATTTGTTTTCTTATTTTTCCTAAATCTGCATTCTCCAATCAGATTTCAAAGTTGAAAGGAAACTCATCTTTCTTCTTTTCTCTCTCTCTATAGTCTATTGTCTTTTGGAATAAGTTAACAATATATATATTTTAATAAACAACTTTGTTTTTTGTTTTTTTGTTTTTTGTTTTTGTTTTTTGTTTTTTGTTTTTTGTTTTTTGTTTTTTGTTTTTTGTTTTTTGTTTTTTGTTTTTTGTTTTTTGTTTTTGTTTTTTGTTTTTTGTTTTTTGAGAAATTGGACCTTATAACTGACTCTTTGTGACTAGGCCTGCTAACAATTCAATTATTTATGTATAAGCCCAATTAGGCGCTCTTTACTATTCTACTGGGCTTACCAATTGTAACGGCTTTTAAAATTTTAGGTTTAGTATACTCTGCACGCAACTCTATTTTACTCGGCATTGTAAACATTACAAAAATCAAAATGACATTTAAATTTAAATATTAAATTTTTATATCTATAGAAATTTTATACTCATCGTTCGATGCATCAATTTGGCATTTGATAGATTAAAATCTGTTATCTATCAATTTGTATTATTTTATTTTGGGATTATAGTAACGAAAAAAAAGAAAGGTGTACATAAAGCTTCTCTTTATGTTTGCCGTGTTGCATTTAATATGGTTTTCCACATAAATCTCATTCACTAGCATCATAAGTGGGGCATATTTTATAATTTTGCATCTAACTGAATTACTTTTAGAGGAAAATAAAATTAAATCTTACCTTATCCATGCAAGTCAGTTTTCTTAAGTAAAGCTATAATCAGAAATTAAAAAATCTTGGGCTTATAATGCTGGCCCACTACATAATTGATTTCCCAATTAGTTTTGAAGAAGTGCCAGCTTTCTTCATGGCCAATCAAGGAAAACCAAACCACTTTCATTACGAGTACCATCATTTCTCCAGATAACTACTAGGCCCATTATTTATTACAGAATACCTAAATTTGTCAATATTTCAATATATTGAAGAATTCGAAGATGGAAATATACCACAAATACTACATAATTAAATTGGCCGTATAACATTAGTGGAATTATTGTAGTACAGGTAATTACCATATTAGAATAATAAATCTCAAAAGCCACTCTGAGTTTCCGTTCATAAATTACCATAATAGTTTAATACAGTTTGGGGTAAATTTATGAAGCATATAACAGAACACACATACATATATAAACAAATACAAAAAAATAATTATACATCATAATTGAGCAAATGAATCTTAGTTAGCGATTATAAAATGAAACTAGATAATAATATAATGAAAATTGTAAAAGAAAAAATGATAATGAAACGTTAAAATTGAGAGGGCAGAGGATCTCACGTCACGTACATGTTTAGCGCTTGTGAGTATAGCCAGCCCCAAATTACCATGCATACGTTAAACTCGAGTTTGTTTTTTTTTTTTTTTCAAAATCGTGAAATCTCAATCATGCACTCCATAAACTATAGGAGTGTTGTAGGGGTAGGAAAGGCTAATGTATATAAATATTGATTGCATTGCAAGATTAGGTATATGGAGATGGAGTATTGCATAATGCGTGTGTATGTTGCATGTGTTGGAGCTATCAAGGGACCGCTATTCATTTATTCTCAACTCATTCTCCTTTTTGGCTTTCACCGCTCTCCCCCTCCATGCTCTCTCGAATGCTCTCTCTTTCATCTCTTTTTTGCTTAAATATTCTTCTCCCTTTCCTATTATTTTGTTATTTTGCTATTATTTGATTAATAAGGTTAAGACTACAAAATTCAACTAAGAAACTTAGACAATCTGCTCCCATAAAGTGATTAATATTGATTCATCATAATAAACATCGTGCTTTTTTTTAATAACAATTTTAATAATAAATTTAAAGATTGTGTCATAGAAGACTCGAACATAAAACATCTCGGGCTAATCTCACTCTGATAGGCCAACACATACACACTATCTATTTTTCAAACCTCCAGTACATGGACAACGTATATTTGATTATTTTCAGCACAAAATCAACAAAAAATGCAAGAATTCCCATAATAATAAAAAAAGAAAAAAAAGAAGAAAAAAAGAAAAGAAAGAACATGTGTTTTGCCACTCATACAAAATTAAAGTCAGATCATATATATATATATCTATAGCAAAGTCAATGTAATCATCACGAGACAAGGCAAAAGAGAAATAAATAATGGTAGTAAATCTATAAAAAGGGAATCCCAAATAATAAAAATGGGCATTAGTTCAGAATTAGATATATATAGTTGTCTAAAGGGGACAAGAGCAAGTTAAGTAAAGACAAATAAAGCTGTAAGAAAAGGAGGAGCAGGATTAGCTATTGGGCACGTTCGATTAGGCCAGACCCCCTCCTTATGCTGATAGTGATATATCTTTATCTCACATTTAATTCGTCGTAAAATATATATAGATTCATCCCCACCTAAATTACCACAAATAATGGTACCTCTTTTTTTCATAATTATTTTACCCTTTGTGGACTATGCGTTTGGTGACTCCTGCCCTTGGCTGAATTAATCAGATTTTCACCGCTGAATTTTGTCGAGAATGTAATTTTTTTGCTCAAATATTTATTGAAATCTTTACACGTTTTCAATTTAAAATAAAAAAAAAGGTAAAAAAAATAAATTATATGGTATACACTTTTGTTGGTATATGGTGTAGTTTAATAAGTAGTGCTATAGATCCCCCACACTATACAAAAGTGTGTATATCATAGACTTTTAGTTAATAAATATTGGGTGTCTTTCACATTAGTCTCGAAATGATTAATCTATATGATGGGAAAATGTAAATAATTACTTAAAACTTTTTTTTGCGTATGACTAACGATTCCGAAAGAATCGGTCATACCGAAAGATAAAAGGGAAATACTTGCATTGGCCGGACTCACATTGCGGTCTATTAAATATTTTTATGAGACTTTCTTTTTAGATTATATTGTGGACCAAGTGGATTAATTGAGACAAATAATTTATTTTGTTTTCAAGGGCTGGTCGCACTGTAAGGTCGGACTGATACAAGTCTTTGTTAAGATTAAAATATACCAGTTAATAATACACTTTTTTATTCTTTGTTTATAGTCACCTAAATGCACTTATGTGTATGTGTTGTACTCAAAAAATAATATCAAACTCATCAAGATTACAACATTTTCTTGATCATTTATTTTGTTTTACAAGAGATTTCCTACACAAGATTAGTCACGACATAAAACTATAGGGTAGGATTTTAAATCATCTTTTAAAATGTAGCATTTTCTTACTCAAATTTATTTCATTTTTCTTAAGGATATCTTTTACATGATTTTAGGCATATGACATAAAACTAAACCGAAGCTTGGAACTTCGGAAATCTTGATCTTTTGAGGCTTAGGTTAGGGTACAAATGATTTCCAAAAAAATAACATGTCCACAAAACCATATGATGATGATATCAAGCAAATTAAACTTCGAAACGTGGCAAGTATTTTACAAATTCCTCCTACTTGATTTAATAGTTTTGGACCACTAATACTATAGTCCAAAACGGTAATTGTGAATTTGTAATACTATAGTGAAATAGATTCCACCTTCAGAATTGATATTTTAAATTACTCCGTAATTATCTACATTATAATCGTTTTTTTGGGGTTAATAATAATAATAATAATAATAATAATAATAATAATAATAATAATAATAATAATAATAATAATAATAATAATAATAATAATAATAATAATAATAATACACGCCCGTGAATGTTATCAATGTTTATGACTTATGAGTCATTAATTAATGACGTACGGCCACAAATTATACTCCTACATAAAACAAAAAAAAACTAAAAAAAAAACTAGCAAAGTAGACTCGGTCAGAAATTAATTCCATACAATTACTACATGCATGATCAGCAAATTGTACACTTTCTTCAAATCCGTTACGCAATTGTTACAATAAACGACCCTAATTCACATAAATAACGAACAGCTTCAAAAATCTAAAAAAAAAGAGAAGAAGTTTTACATATTTTTATTATGATATATATAATCATTTAAACTTTGTTCTCATATATAAGTGTTTAGACTAGTTTTAAAGCAATTCTAACAAACATCCTGGACTTTATTTACGTAGAGTGAATGGTGGATCTATTTTTTGGAAAAAGTATAAAGATGAATTTAATTCAAATGAATTACCCTCTCAAAGCCACCGAACAATTACAAAAATTTCAGTGTTGAATAAGTTCGCATGACATAGCAAGCAAGCCGACCGTTAGAAACACCTTTCAACTTTTAAATTTAATTGATAATATCAGAATTATTTTTCCACAGTAAACTCAATAGTATCCATAATTCGAAAGTAGAGACGGGCAATGGCACCAGCGCGTGAACCAGCACCGATTAATTAAATAGAAATAAATATGCATTACACATTTATACCCACCTCCCCCACCTCTCCACGTATATAGAAATAGAAAGAGTTGGGAGAGTGCACCGAAACAAGAGAGAAAACATTTTTATTTATGAAAATATAACTTAATTCAGAATATAATTTAGATTAATCTGAATCTAAATTATAGGATATAAGTTTGGACTCACATGTAGGTAATTTCTCGACAGTGTGGGATTTAGAGATTTGTTTTGTTTCTCTCAAATGACATAATTAATGTGTGTTATAGTATTTGATGGAATATAATATAATTTCTAACATATTTTTTGGAAAAGTATTATACACGCTGTATTAATACCATAGTACTATTATATATAAGTTGTATTGATATTAATTCCATTCCATTATAATCTGACTATTATGTCGGCATGTTTATGATTGGATGACTGATTTATATGCTTCATTATCAATACTTCTAAATTAAATTATGATATGTGAAACTAAATTTTTATCCATATAATCTATTTTTTCTTTGAACCTCCAAAGTCATTACTATAAATGTGATACCTTAAAATCTCTGGACATGATCATCTTATTAGATACTAATATTAATTGATAGTTGACTTCTCAACTATCATGTATTTCATCATTTTTTTTAAAATAACATATCAGTCGAACTAATAAGGAAACGAATCCAGTTAAATTCAGTTTTTAAAGAAGGAATCCATATGCATATACAGAACATACTGTACTTGCTAGAATGTTTCAAAGCTAACCTAATAACATACTACATCCATCAATGACACAATAATTGCATGTTTTTGGTCAATAATTATTTACCATACACAAAAGTACGGAGTAACATAAATTCTAGTAATAATAAAAAAAATAAATAGAATTGGCCTGGATATGTTTACATACTCTCACTAACGAGCGCGTGGAACGGTTAAAATTTGAATTTCTCAATTATATGGATATGTTGCTTATTTTATCAGACAGGATCCAAGAAAAGAAGACCGTTCCTCGATACTCGTTCCATTTCCATATAACTCAAAACAACAAATCACTCTCTCTCTCTTCTCTCTCACAAAAAACACACTCTCACTCTCACCACCTTTATGACAAAACTTGGCTGAACGAACAAACAGCCCCTCTCCAAAATACACTCTGTTACAGTCATAACGACAACGACCTATGGAGTCTCGTCCTTCTCTATCCAGATTCAACCCCATTTCAGAACAACTCTTGTAACTTTTTTTCACCGAATTAGACTTAGCTTCCCAATTTATCTCCAATTTTTGAGGACCATAATCAACAAATATGGTTGCTGGCAAAGTTAAAACGGCAATGGGGCTGCAGAAATCGCCAGCTCGCACCAAGCCCAAGGCCGCCGACGCCTCCCCCAAACCGCCGCCGCTGTCCACGCCGGGCTCCGGCAAGCAGCAGCCGCAGGGGCAGAAGGGATCCGGCACCGGCTTCTCCCGCTCGTTCGGAGCCTATTTCCCTCGCTCCTCCGCGCAGGTCCAGCCGAGGCCGCCGGACGTCTCCGAGCTGCTCCGATTGGTCGAGCAGCTGCGAGAGCGAGAGTCGCGGCTGAAGACGGAGCTCCTCGAGCAGAAGCTGCTCAAGGAATCCGTAGCGATTTTGCCGGTGCTGGAGAGCGAGATTTCGAGTAAGGACTGCGAAATTGAACGGTCTAGGAAGAAGATCGAGTGCTTGGAGGTGGAGACTGAGCGTCTTAGGAATGAGAATGAGTTTCTGCACATGGAATTGACGAAGCAGAATCATAAATACGAGGAGAAAATCAGATACATGCAAGCGGAATTGTCCGAAATCAAACTAGCGGTGGCGGAGCATGAGGAGACAACGTCGTCTTCGTCATCGACGCCGAAGCTCATTGACATGACGAACAATTATCACAAATCGAATTATGCGGCGAAGAATTTGAGAAAATGCGTGACGCAGAGCTCTATTGCGGCGAATTTCTGCGAAACGGTAACCAGCGCGAGGAATGAAGCCGAGATGAAGAAGGATGAATTCAACGGCGCGGCAGAGAGCTCCGAGCAGCCTCGGCATTCTCGGTGCAGTTCCGAAGAGATTCCTGAAACTTCCGAAGCGCTAATGGCGTTACGATCCCGCGCGCCGCGGGTTCCGAAACCGCCGCCGCGTCCGTCATCGTCTCCGTCGTCATCCGTCTCCTCACCGTCGTATGGTTCTCTTTCCGATTCAGCTGACCGCGCATTGGCGGAGATTTCCAACATTCCGCCTCCGCCTCCACCTCCACCGCCTTCAGTGAAAACTGCCGCACCGCTTCCTCCTCCTCCGCCACCTCCGGCGCAGTCGAAGGCGAGTGCGCCGCCGCCTCCTCCTCCACCGCCGAAAGGGATGAAATCGAAGGCGGCGATGGATAAGGTTACGCGAGTTCCGGAGGTGGTCGAGTTTTACCACTCGCTCATGCGGAGGGATTCGAGCTGCAGAAGGGATTCTGGCTGTGGATCCTCGGATGGTCTGGTGGCCGGAGCTGCGGCCAAGGATATGATCGGAGAAATTGAGAACCGTTCTTCGCATTTACTGGCGGTAAGTTATTTATTTATTTCCTTTATTATTTGGATTTAAATTCAACATGTTTGACTAACAGCTGAACTACTCAAATGAAATTAATGTTAGTATTTCAAAATATTTATATATCAATTTTTTATCCACTTGTATACACTAGCGGACTGGAGTTATTTGAGATATATTTACTGTTTTTGCCGTAGAGCACATGCCACTTTGTGACAGTCTTCATCCATGGGCAAACTCTTTTTTTTAGAAATTCTTAAGTGTTTTTGTTCTTGGACTTTTAGGATGCAGCTACTAAGAATAAAGACAGGGTTTGAATTCGATCCAATAAAGTTGATAAATTGAATGAAACCATGTGGTCTTTTAATGACAATCTATTTCTATTCAACCATTTGATTGTACTGTTGTAGGCCGCTTAATTTAATTTCATTTACTATCTGATTAATTTATATATTTTACATCACCTGATTGTAGATTAAGACAGATGTGGAGACACAGGGAGATTTCATCAGGTTCTTGATCAAAGAAGTTGAAAATGCTGCTTTCACTGACATTGAAGATGTTGTTCCTTTTGTTAAATGGCTTGATGATGAGCTCTCATACCTGGTAGTGTATTATTTTGTGTTATAAAAAATGAGATCAGTGCATCTTTTTCTTGATTTTCTTGCTTAATTTGTATGTAAATTGTGAAGGTTGATGAAAGAGCTGTGCTCAAGCACTTTAACTGGCCGGAGCAGAAGGCTGATGCTTTAAGAGAAGCTGCATTTGGATATTCTGATTTAAAGAAGCTGGAATCGGAAGTTTCCTCTTTTCGCGATGATCCCAGGCAACCTTGTGGTCCTGCTCTCAAGAAAATGCAGTCTCTCTTTGAGAAGTACGTAAAATGTCATTCAATGTTCAAGGCGGTGGGATGATAATCATATAATCTAATTCACATTTATGTTTTTTTTTTCAATGCAGATTGGAGCACAGTGTTTATAATTTGTCAAGAATGAGGGAATTGGCTACGAATAGGTACAAAGTTCACCATATTCCGATGGATTGGATGCTGGACACCGGTTTTGTGAGCCAGGTAAATGCTCTGAGCTAATTAGTCCTTAACCGTAGTGTTTTGTGCTGAAACTAAAACTATGTTAATAGAAAATTCACTGCAAAATGTAAACTATAAAAGATGTCTGATCTTAACTAAGAAAGATGTGCCCTTGTTTGAGAAAGATACTAAAGACAATGTAAGTTGTTAGCTAGCATGAATTGACACAAACCCTTAAGTCATTTGTAGGTAATCTATTCACGCAATCATACATATATACTACTCAATTCAGTGGTGAACTTGAAATGGAGAAAATTGGTGATTTATTCGGCTAAACATCATGTTAGGATGAAATTAGGTGAAGATTCTGAATATTCAAGTAAAGCAGTAGATGACCGTTAACTAGAAGCCAAAAGGGCTGCAGAGAAGTTTTGTCCACGCCTGCATTAAAAATTATGGATTCCTGTCTGCATATAAGTACTTTTTTACGTTCTTGCTGAGTAGCTGGGAATCTGATTCTTTATTTCGACCTTTTCTACCCTGCCATGATTTTCATGTTTTCGGTGCTATCTCCTATTGTTATAAACTATTTACTATAGTATTATGAAATTATTGAATTAATCCAATGTGGGATGTGGAAGTTTCCAGAATCTTGCTGGACATGTTCAACAAGAGAAATCGGCAAAACTATGTTAGTGATTAGTTTATAGTAACAACTTATTAGTATCCTCTCTCTCTCTCTCTCTCTCTCATCCTTACACAGGAATTGAACTCTCATGAGTGGTACATTTGCCATGACTTGAGAGCATAGTTCTTAGCATTTTTATGTGAAATTGTACATGCTGCCATAAATTCAATTTCATGACATTGACTTGAGCTAAGGTTTTGCAGTGTTTGTCGTGATGCTGCTCGATTTATTTTCATCTATGTGAAATGACAAAAATGAATTAATGTAATAATCTTGCATTTTAGATCAAGCTGGCATCTGTAAAACTGGCAATGAAGTACATGAAGAGAGCATCGGCAGAGCTCGGAATGGTTGCCGGTGGTCCTGAAGAAGAAGAGCTTATAGTACAAGGCGTCAAATTTGCTTTTCGAGTTCATCAGGTAATAATTTTTCTATATCCGATCTTTACCCCGTTTCTTGTTTCGTTACACTACTAATAGAAGTATATAATAAAATGCGAAAACGCTTTGGATTTTCCAGTTTGCAGGCGGTTTCGATGTGGAGACGATGAAAGCATTTCAAGTGCTGAGAGAGAAATTCCAATTGTGCCAAAATCAACACCAACAGAAATTCGTTTGCAGGTCCTCTGCTAGTTAGGGCTAAAATCTGCAGCAAACTCAGCTTCAGAAATGCTTCCTCTTTTTGTTGTTGTAAAGAGTTCAAAGATGGGATGAAGATTTGTGAATACAGTTGGCCGCAGCTATCTTGCGATCAAATATATTTTATTAAAAAATATTAAATCAATAAACAAAAATTTGTGAGAATGAGCAGAGCATCAACCTCCAACAAGAGTCGGATGGAATTCATTTCATGTTTTGCATTAATTTATTTGATTTCAATCAATGCATCAATTTGCACAAATCCTCAAAGAAACATCAATTTAAGATTTGTGCATATTCCATAAAAATAAAATGCTCTACTTATTTATTTCCCTTAAATTGTTCATTTTCTTCCTAGTAACTTCAAGAAAAGAAGTCTAACAACTAGCTCTCTCTATAAGACATAAATTGATGACCATTTCAAACAAGAGCTGCATAAAGTAGCTGGTTCCATGTATCCGGCAATCCGGGTATGCACCAGTGGCTGCAGTCGAGGCCCCCGCCACCGCCGTATTTCGACGGATGAGCGTCTTTTCGGAGCTCCGACAAGGCCGTGATATCTAGTAAATAAACTTGTTTCCTCAACCTACTCAACACTTTGCTCACAACTCCGGTAGCTGCCGGTACCCTCGTTGCATTTGTCAGCCCTTCATCGGGCTCTCGTGCTTTATCGCAAGTTCTGTCAATGTACACATGTACAATGTTATAGTGTGACCATATTTGACAGCTCTACACAAGTGAAATAAAATACTCCATCCGTTCACAATCTTTAGACACTAATACTATATCCGGACGTCCACTATTTATAGACACTTTCCTTTTTTAGTAATAGGCCCCACAACTTTATCACTTTACACTTTTACACTCACAAAAATTTTAAAAGGACCCACAATTATCTACTTTAACACATTAATTTATTAATATATCATCACAATGCATTAAACTCTGTGCCAAAAATTTTGGGTTCAAAGATTGTGAACGGATGGAGTACAAGACTTAAAGTGTCTAGTAAATATACTTACTGAGTATGAGAGGGAGAAATGCCTTGGAAGAAGACCTTAGTCTTAGAAGGGTCGATGTTCTGTTCGACCCAATGGGCCCACGTGGTGAGGGCCCGAGAGAACGCTTCGAGGCGGTCCATGTCCTCGGCTATGGTGGAACCATACCGAATGTAGTCCCAATCTTGAGCTTTCGGACCCATGCGAAGCCACCAATGCCACGTGTTGAATATAAGCACGTCCATACCTTTCCATCTTTTGCCTTCTACAATGGAGTCTAGATTTAGAACATTACCTCTTGCTTCTTTTACTACATCCACCAAATAATTGCTCGTGTGGAGATATACTGTCACACCACAATCCTGCATTTAAAAAAATTCACCACTTTTTAACTTAAAAAAAAAATCAACATTTTTAGGAATTTGATATGTTTAGGATTAGGGGTTCATAGTGTATAGTGATTTTGCTTTTGAAATAAACCGACCTTATATTCTTAAAAAAATAAAGAGAATAAAAAAGAAGAAGAAATAAACTGATCACCTCAAATGTTATATGAGAGATTGGTCTTTTACTAACTAAGGTGGTCTTAGCATTTGGAACTGCACAGCATGGAGCATGCAAACTAACGAGTTCCACTGATTTAGACTCAGTGAGTCGCCCACAAACATTATCTTCTTCCCCTTCCATCTCCTCAGAAATTCCACACCATCAAATCTACATCCAAAATATCCTAAAAATGTTGAATATCCTAAATATGCACAATTACTTATGATATGTACGCTCTATAAACTCATGAGGAAATTTTAAAACAAAAAAATTCAATAAATATATAGAGTGCATGATATTTTTCAGATCTTGTTAAAAAATATTATATCAAATTAATGCATAAAAAAACTAATAAAATAAAATAAAATAAAATAAAACAGACCTAGGCAAGGTGCGGGAGGTTGGTTTCCATGAATAGTTGAGGTAGTGTTTATCTGGGCGGCCATACTTGAGGCAATCGAATTCAGGATTTATGAAGGGGCAGCTCAACGAGTCGTACAGAGGCTTCGAGGATAAATTATACACCCATTTACCACTAAACAAGTTGCATTTACTTGATAAATCTCCATTATCTCTCAAATAATTACTGCTACTTTCAATTTATACTGATTTTGCACCCACCAAAAACAACGCATAATTGATTATAAGGGAATGCCACATGAATCCCATCCCACCTTTCGACACATATATAAATCTTGAATGTAATGTGATTAAGAAGATGATGGACTTTTTTGTTACTTGTTATTATTATTATTTTTTGAATAAGATAAGGTCACGGATTTCATTTTATTTTGGCAGCACTCACAAAAATAATTTACATGCATGTATATTTGCCACACCTTTCAATATTGTGTGGACACCTCACACCCTCTCTCCTCTAAACGCAAATGAGAAATTTTTAGGCATCGGAGTTTATCTCTACATATAGGAGTTTAGATGGTCTATATTAATTATATAATTAATTGAGACCGTTAACATGTAATATGATAGTACTACATTCTATTGAATGGCATTACAAAATTAATTATTTATTTATATAATTAATTCCAGGACAATAATGTATTTGTAATCATAAATTAACTTAAATCTGAATGTGACACCCCGATTTAGCAATAAATTAAGCGCACAACTTATTTCTTTCACTTCAATTATTCGTCTCTTCTTATAACATCATGAACTCCACATACATGTTAATGAAAATCCTCAAACAAGGGCTGCATAAAGAAACATCTATGTTGGGACAGCTCATCGAGTCGTAGAGAGGCTTTAGAGAAGAATTATAGATCCATTCACCACTAAATAAGTTGCATTTACTTGCTAATTCTCCATAATCATCACTCAAATAATTCCTTGCATTTTCAATTACTTTGGCTTTCGCAGAAACGAAAAGCAGCAAAAAAATTGTCAAAAATTTCATCATGGCTAGATTTTGACACATAAATTGGGAAATTGAGTTGCATGATTTTATATGAAAGAATATGGGAAATCTAGTAAAGGAAATTTTTTGTTAGGTTTCTTAAATCTTGACCTGTTTTCTTTTCTTTTTTTCTCCTTTTCTTTTGAGGAAAATCTTGACCGGATTTTGTTTCTAATTAAGGAGAATTTTGGTGCATGATTATTAAATTTGTAATCTGAAGAGTAATGCTCCAATGCCCACCGTGGGCATGCTTAATGTGTCCACAGATGATGTGACATTAGAATATATAAGAAAATTAATAAAAACTCTACCAAAAATAATTAAACCCTACTATAAAAAACTAAACCCTAACATAAAAAACTAAACCCTAAAAGGAAAAATTGAAGACGTGGCACTGCCACATCATTGATGGACACATTAAATGGTTAATTTCTAGTAATCTGAAATGGTTAATTTATTTTCTCTTTATTGTAAGTAAAACTTGTTCAAATCCATATGCACAATTGTTATAATATAAAGTACTCGCTTCCATTCATTTTCTACTTATAATCTGATAAAGCTAATGCAGTAATAATTTTGATTATCAAATTTCAGTTATTGAGTTAATATTGGATAAAGTTAATCCACGCTTATTTTAGAAAGAGGGAACAAGTTTTAATGAAAAAAACTAGTTACATTGTTATTTATTGAGATAAAAATAATTACAATGTTTTTTTAGAATAATAGTAGTACTATTTGAATCACAGCCTATATAAATAATTAAGAACTAAAGAACATATTAATAGTCTCATTTTTTTTTTTTTTGGAGAGAAACATACCGATAGTCTTTGAATACGATAGGAACATGTAATCTGCATCAATTCCATAAACTAAGTTCTTATATTGAATTCATTTCTTTACAAGCTTTTTTCTTGGAATTTACATAATTTTATACACATGGTTTTCATATAAGGCCTAAATATATAGAAGCAGGCCGAAATTAATTTTGCACCCCAATATTCAACATTTTATTCCAGTTGGATAAGAAGCTTCCATGGCAATCCCACATATTCCTTCTGCAGCTGCAATATCCCTCTCCATTCTTATGTATCCACTTTCTCCCCAGCTCGTCCCCCACGAATTCTTCACTAGCCAATACTTGGTTCCGTCACTGTCAACGCCATATCCAACTGCAGTGACACCATGGTCTAGTTCAGTTCCGCACTCTCCCGTGAAGACACCACTCGAGTAGAATTGGAAGTCGGACCCACTCGCATCGATGGCCACTGATACTGGTTGGTTCACCACTGCTTTTAAGAGTGAAGATTCGCTGTTGGCAGGGACATCCTCATACCCTGTGATCTGTGCAGCGTCAGACGATTCCTTGTTGGTGTTGCAGGTGCCATCCACTCCTTGGTAAGGGTAGTTGGATTCGGTGGTGAGTCCTTTGTTGGTTATGATATACTGAAAGGCATCATCCATTAGTCCACCGTTGCAGCCCTGATCTTCACTCGTGTCACAATCCACGAGTTGTTGTTCAGATAGTGAAACAAGTTTTCCTGTTGTGATTTGGTTTATCCCTTCTGTGGCTGCAACTGCCGAAAACGCCCAGCAACATCCTGCATTTTTGTTTTGTAAGAGATGTGATTTTTGCACAATTTATATTCAACTAAAAATGTAAGCTTAGCTATGTTGAGTTGTATTAAGTTACCACATTGGCCTTGATCCTTAACGCCGGTGACAGCACCCTTCTTCCTCCAGTCGATGCTGGCTGGAGCAGCCGACACATTCGCATACCTAAACGACGAAGATACCTTAGATGATTTAAGATGAGATGGCATCGTCTTGTATCCATTTCTAGAGGCCTGAAATTCGTCATTCTTCAAATCGGCAAATCTGTTGACGGCAAGCTTGTAAGACTTTGCAGCTGCTTCATTAAAGGACTCGATGTACTCCACATTCTCCTTGAATATTTGGAATCTCTCCGCCTTCTCTGCATCATCTCTGTAAACACGGCCGTTCTCGAACATCCATTGCTCGTGTCTATCAACCATGGATGCATCAGGTGCAGTTCGAGCTGCGGCTAAAGAAGAACAGAACCCTAGCACCGCAATTGCTGCAACAAAAAGCTTCGAAGCCATAGTTGTTCTTTCTTCGTATAATGATATATGTTTGCTATGTTTTGAGATGTTTGATGTTTCAACTCTTAAAAGGGAGAGGATATTTATAGGTGTAGAGAACCTTAAATTAGAATTTGAGAAGAGCTCGACGTCCATGTCTTCCTGGAAAGACCGGCAAACTATCTTTGAAAGAAAACAATAATTCCATTACTAATTTTCGTCGACGCACATCTATCTAGTTTTATATTTTTCGTTTCTCAATTAGCTCTGTTCCTTATAATAATTACTTCTAAAAGAAATGGCCGCTGTTGATTTTTGCTTTGTCTCGTTCAACGAGTACGAGTACGAGTACAAAATCGAAGGATAGCGTTACGTCCAAAACCCCCCAAAGAAAAAGGAGGATAAACAATATGTTCAATATTTAAGACTTCTTGATTGATTCATTTACTATGTTCTCTTCATGTTGATAGCTGAATTGTTTACTCTGTTCAATTTAAAAATAATAAAAAAAAGCCGATAATATCCTTTGAGGGAGAGATTAATATAGATTTTTGTACAAGACAAAAGAAAATTTTAGCTAATTATAGCCATTTTATTTATACCTAATATACCACTTATACCCTTTTATTATGTGTGTTGAGGTAGTTTTCCAAGAAGCTGCTGTTTGGCATAGTCTCTAGTAGATCGTTCCTCATCCATTAATTCACCAATCAACCGTCTAGTGCCAAAATCCATATATTGATGCACCATCAATAATTAGTTCCCGGAGCGCAATCGAATTTTCTGAAATGTAAGTCACCAATTCAGTATGTTTAAGAGCATCCCGGAAAAGCCCTTCAAACTCGAACACTTTGAGATGGTGGTGCTGAGATTTATGAGCCTCTCTCGTAACTTCCACAGGTGCAGAATCGTACGCCTCCACAAACTGCATTCGCCAAAACGACTTGCAAGTAGTTAGTAATAATATAGTATACATCCACAACTTTGTAATAAAATAAAAAAGAAGGCTCCAAAACCAACCACTAGTTTGAATTCTTCAAGGCGGGGAGCTGCCCAAACCAATGCGGTTACTGGGAGGAGACTGTGAGTTTTCACTCCATGATATTCAAGAACCAACTTCTTCAAGTTAGGCATTTGAGAAAACTCATTCGCGAGAAACACCTGCAAAAGTAACAATGTCGGAATCAAAAGTGTTAGTTGCAGCCATATTTGTGATGTACTGTATGAGGTAGCTAGTCGAACCTCAGGATAATGGAGAGTCAAGTTGAGAACTTCCAGTTGGGAACTGAAGCGAAATAATGAATTTTGTAGAGAATTTGGACTTTCACTTACAAATCTGAATTCTGCCCCAACAAGTTTGGGGAGATTCTCGAGTAACAAATTCTCTGATATATCATCAACCATAAGCCAAGTAAGATTTGGAGCAGAAACTTTTAGGGATCTGTAACCGCTGCAAACATTCACTTCCAAACGCTTCAACACGAGCTGGGCCTGGTTCGAGCCACAAACTTCAACATCAGACGTGAAAACAACCCAACCTATGACCAGTTCCTCCAAGGACAGGCAACTATGTAGAATCAGCTTCACTGCTTCACCACTCGCTTTCATATGATTCAGACAAACTCTTGAGGGGTTTAAACAAGATTAGATTTTGAGGCCGACAACATAATCCACTCTCTCTCAACAACTCTTCGAGTACAATCATGTACTTTGGATCATCACAAACCAAGTCCACAAACAATCTCTCGACTCCTCTCATAAACACAAATTCAAGCCATTTGACGACATGTGACTTGTCTGATTTGTGTACATAGAAAGAAATTCTAAATATTTTCAAACGAAGGGCTTTATATGATTGGAGAACAGAGTTCACCAACTCTACATTCCACAAACTTGCCCTACTTTTACTTTCCATCCTACGCACCTCGCATCTAATAGGGGAATCATCAGTAGTATCGAAGTCTAAAATAAGGGTGTGTTTCCACAAATCTAACCATCGGGGAGAAAGGGTACTAGTTCTCGCAGCTTCCCTCAACGGTACCAAACACAGAACCTCACTAATAATCTCATCGGGTAATTTACTTATTCTATCGATCTCACCGTGGAATGTCGTATCAAACTGTAAAAGAGTAACAATATTCATAGTAAGGACTCGACTTTCACATCAGATTTAGTAAAAATAGGCATTACAATATAAAATTGATCGGAATTCCGACATTAATCTAACGGCAACTGTTAGAGAGAGAGAGAGAGAGAGAGAGAGAGATTACCTGGGGTTTGAAACGAGTCCCATCCATTCAAACAATTTTTAATCAGTTCGAAAATTAATTTTCGCGCACAAGTTAAAAGTAGGTTTCAGCTCCAAAGCAGTTCGAAGATGGCGGCTTTTGAATACAGTAAAAAAGATTTCTATCAAAAATAAAAAAAGAAAATAATTTATGGATACTTACAAAGACTCCTCCACGTGGACTTTTGTTAGTGTGAAAGGTTTTATTATAAGAAACGAAGGCCCAGTTCGTTTTTTAATTTTCTTTTCTTCTCCTTTTCTTTTGAGGGAAAATCTTGACCGGATTTTGTTTCTAATTAAGGAGAATTTTGGTGCTTGATTATTAAATTTGTAATCTGAAATGATTTATTTCTCTTTATTGTAAGTAAAACTTGTTCAAATCCATATGCACAATTGTTATAATATTAAGTACTCGCTTTCATTCATTTTCTACTTATAATCTGATAAAGCTAATGCAGTAATAATTTTGATCATCAAATTTCAGTTATTGAGTTAATATTGGATAAAGTTAATCCACGTTTATTTTAGAAAGAGAGAACAAGTTTTAATGAAAATAACTAGATGTACATTGTTATTTCTTGAGATAAAAATAATAACAAATTTTTTTTAGAATAATAATAGTACTATTTGAATCACAGCCTACTTAATTAAGAACTAAAGTACATATTGATAGTCTTTGAATACGTTAGGAACAATCATCCATTTCATAAACTATGTTCTTATATTGAAATCATTTCTTTACAAGAGAAGCTCTCTTCTTGGAACAGGCGAATTGATTTACATAAATTTATACACACAGTTTTTATACAAGGCCTACATATATACATAGAAGCAGGCCAATACAAACTTGCACCCTAACATTCAACATTTTATAGCAGTTGGATAAGAGGCTTCCATGGCAATCCCACAGATTCCCTCTGCAGCTCCAATCTCTCTCTCCATTCTTATGAATCCACTTTCTCCCCAACTCGTCCCCCACGAATTCTTTACTAGCCAATACTTAGTTCCGTCACTATCAACGCCATACCCAACTGCAGTCACACCATGGTCTAGCTCGGTCCCACACTCTCCAGTGAATACTCCACTCGAGTAGAACTGAAAGTCGGACCCACTTGCATCGATGGCCACAGATACCGGTTGGTTCACCACTGCTTTTAGCAATGCAGATTCACTGTTGGCCGGGACATCCTCGTACCCTGTGATCTTTGCAGCGTCAGACGATTCCTTGTTGGTATTGCAGGTGCCATCAACTCCTTGGTAGGGGTAGTTGGATTCAGTGGTGATGCCTTTGTTGGTTATGATATATTGAAACGCATAATCCATTAGTCCACCGTTGCAGCCCTGATCTTCGCTCGTATCACAGTCCACGAGTTGTTGTTCAGAAAGCGAAACAAGCTTCCCTGTTGTGATCTGATTGATTCCTTCCGTGGCTGCAACTGCCGAAAATGCCCAGCAACATCCTGCATTTTTTTTATTTTTTTTTCATAGAAAATCAAACTCAGTATTGCTCTTGAAAGTGTGAAGTGAGCGAGTATTTGGATTATGTTACTTTACTTACCACATTGGCCTTGATCCTTCACACCTGTAACAGCTCCCTTCTTCCTCCAGTCCATGCTGGCTGGAGCCGCACTCACATTTGCATACCTAAACAACGAAGACACCTTAGACGATTTCTGATCATGAGATGACATCTTCTTGTATCCATTTCTAGAGGCTTGAAATTCATCATTTCTCAAATCAGCAAATCTGTTGACAGAAAGCTTGTAAGGCTTTGCAGCTGCTTCATTAAAGGACTCGATGTACTCCACGTTTTCCTTGAATATCTCGAATCTCTCCGCCTTCTCTGCATCATCTTTGTACACACGGCCATTCTCCAACATCCATTGCTCGTGTCTCTCAACCATGGTTGCATCAGGAGCCGTTCTTGCTGCAGACAGAGAAGCGTAGAGTTCCAGCACCAAAAATGCAGCCAAAAGAAGCTTCCAATTCAGTTTCAAGGCCATTATATAAGTATTTGCTAGGTGATGAGAGGTTTAGTTAAATATGAGAAGGAAGGATTAGTATGCATCTCTCCAGAGAGGACTGGATATATATAGATAGAGAGCTAGAGAGAGAAAGATCCTAAATTTTCGACGTTGATGGCTACCTGGGAGAGTGGGAGGACCGGCAAGCCATGTATCATTAATCATTTCCGTGGACGCTCCTCCACTTGATCTAACACACCATTTTGCACTCATAATTTTAGCTGAGGTCTCTTCCTAAACATTAAAACTTGCTAAAACTAAAACAGCACACAACATGAAAGAATGAACAGCTGGATTTAATTAAGTTTATTGTTAGGCTAATATGAGGACAGAGGACTGCAGTTTGCCAGAAACGCTAATGTTTTGCTTGCATGACTGAGAAATAATCAAATCAGAACAAATAGTAAAGTTTGTCCTATTATATATGGTGGTGTTTTAATCGTGTACGATTTTTCTAATTTTTCATTCATTTTTTTCTTCCACTTCGATGTAATAAGATTTAGTTCTTAAATTATGGTATAAATTATTGTTAGCATTTAATTTATATTTTAACTAATAAAATTAAAATTAAATGCTAAAAAATAAATAATACGTCTTAATTGGATTAGTGAATCATCAATTAGAGTAAAATTTAACTAAGTCATAATATTGAGATAATAAAAAAATTGTTCAACTAAAACAAAATAGTATACAACATGGAAGAAATGTGAACTGGATTTATGATCACTCAAATTATTTTGATTAGGCAACTTTTGAAGTAAAGACAGAACATGATGCAGTATTATATAGGGTAAAATATAAGATTGCAGTTTGCCCGGAAAGCTAAGCAAAGTTTGAAGTCGAGAACTAAAACCGTTGTAACAAAAGCAGCACCAATATACTATTTAATAAAGTGTTGATTTTAAAAATTAAAGTATCTTTGCTACTGTCAAAAAATAAATAAATAAAAAGAAAAGTATCTTTGCTATTTTCATACCATCATTGTTTGATTCTCCAAAATTTTGAAATAACACATTGCTAATGGGAATTTTGATTTTTATAGATGTGCTAAATCTTTCTGTTCTTGGGAAGCCAACTTGATTCATTAAAAATAAGAAGAAAAAAAAAATCTTTAGAATTTGCAAACTATGGATATACTCTGAAATTTTCTTGACATGTTGTGATCATCCGTAAATGCAATGCAAGATTTTGCCTTGTGTTACAATGCAGGATCCAGCTCTGGATCAGGAACAAAACGCAATTAAGAACACGATCGAACCATGTACTGACTCGACTATCACTTTATCACTTACACATTTTGAGTTAGATGAACTAAACCAGCAGAAAAGTGCCTGAATAGATCTGTATGAAACATACAAGTTGTGAAGTTTCTTATGTTTCTTACTAGAAGAAATTAGCTTGAATCTTCTGCACCTGGAACTTGAATATAGAACAAGGTGCAAAATTTATATTTGAGTATATAGAAAGGTCATAATTTCTAACTTAGGACCATAATCATTCTTGGATAAAAATTCTTTCTTTACTAGAAATTCTTGGAACAGCAAGGGATAGTTACATAAATATATTCATATACACATAATTATAATACAACGCCTACAAATTAGGCCACTTGGAAATCATATGACTTAATTCTACATTTCAACATATTTAAGCAGTTGGATAAGAAGCATCCATGGCAATGCCACAGAGACCTTCTGCAGCTCCAATATCCCTCTCCATTCTTATGTATCCACTTTCTCCCCAGCTTGCTCCCCACGAATTCTTCACCAGCCAATACTTAGTTCCATCACTGTCAACTCCATAGCCAACTGCAGTGACGCCGTGGTCTAGTTGAGTTCCGCACTCTCCTGTGAATACTCCACTCGAGTAAAACTGGAAGTCGGATCCACTTGCATCGATGGCAACAGATACTGGTTGGTTAACCACTGCTTTTAAGAGTGCAGACTCGCTGTTGGCTGGGACATCCTCGTACCCTGTGATTTTAGCAGCATCAGATGATTCCTTGTTGGAGTTGCAAGTGCCATCAACTCCTTGGTAGGGGTAGTTGGATTCGGTAGTGAGGCCTTTGTTGGTTATGATATATTGAAATGCGTAATCCATTAGGCCACCGTTGCAGCCCTGATCTTCACTCGTATCACAATCGACGAGTTGTTGTTCAGATAGTGAGACAAGCTTCCCTGTTGTGATCTGGTTTATTCCCTCAGTGGCTGCAACTGCTGAAAACGCCCAGCAGCATCCTGCAGTTTCATTGTTCATACATAGTCAGAAACACGAACTCTTGAAAGTGCGTGTGACCTCATAATGCATGTTTGGATCAATTATAAGATAGCTACTACTTACCACATTGGCCTTGATCCTTAACACCAGTAACAGCTCCCTTCTTCCTCCAGTCCATGCTTGCTGGAGCCGCACTAACATTCGCATACCTAAACGACGAAGAAGCCTTAGACGATTTAGGATGAGACGGCATGATTTTGTATCCATTTCTAGAGGCCTGAAATTCATAATTCCTCAAATCTGCAAATTTGTTGACGGCAAGCTTGTAAGGCTTTGCAGCTGCTTCATTAAAGGACTCGATGTACTCCACATTCTCCTTGAATATTTGGAATCTTTCCTCCTTCTCTGCATCATCTCTGTAAACACGGCCGTTCTCCACCATCCATTGCTCGTGCCTCTCAACCATGGAAGCATCCGGTGCAGTTCGAGCTGCGGTTAGAGAAGCACAGAATCCTAGCACCACAATTGCTGCAACTAGAAGCTTGGAAGCCATAGTAATTATTCTTTCTTCGTATTGTAATGAAATATGAGTGTTATGTTTTGAGATGTTTGATGCTTAATTTTACTCAGAAGGGATATTTATAGGTATTGAGAACCTTAAATCATACACTACAGTTTGAGAAGAGCTCGACGTCCATGTCTGCCTGGAAAGACCGGCAAACAACAATAATTCCATTCTTATTTTCGTCGACGCACATCTATTAGTAATAGTTTTAATATTTTTCTGTTCCTTTTTATAAATTGCTGCTAAATAAATTGCCGCTGTTGATTTTTGCTTTGTCTCGCTCAACCAGTAGGAGTACAAAATCGAATGATAGCGTTACGTCCAAAACCCCCTCCCAAAAAAAAGAAGGGTAAACAATATTTAAGAATTCTAGATTGACTCATTTAATATGTTTTCTTGTAGGTAGCTGGATTGTTTACTCTCTTCGACTTAAAAAAGCCTATAATATTCTCTTTGTTAGTGTTAATTCAGTTTTTTAAAAGCATTGGCTAAATCGAACCCTCAAAATTATGAAGGAAACAAATGAGTTTTACTATCCATAAAAATTGTGGTTTATTGTTTCGACACGAGTTCTTATATATTTTTATAGTGGAGAAATGAATCCATCATGTATATTTTTTTATAAATAAAGAAAAATTATGCCAATGAGGTCACGTGTATTTTTAAATACATATAAATGGATAATAAGGATAAAAAGTATAAATAATATGTGAGATATGCCAAAAAAGACAAAAAAAATAGAGAGAAATATTTACAATTTTTATAAATTGACAGATTAAAAAAAAATAGCTAATAGTTTAGTGGACTTTGGGAGTAGTATTAAAAAAGGGCAAATTGATGAGAAGAGTTGATTAATATTGAAACAAGCTAATTGAGAACCTTTCAGCTGGGCGCACGTTAGCGAGCCCACTCAACAAAGCAACAGTGTTAGACTCCACACAAAGTAGCACATGAGATATGTTTAACTTTGGTTAAGTATTTATTACTACTATTTTAATAATTGAATAATTTGATAGTATGTTTCAACTTTCAACTCAAGTGGCACTATTATTCTGCCATTGGTGGACGCGTAACGTGATCGTTAAAAGTATAGCAATTTGACATTTACTAGATTTGCAGCTTCCGGTTTCAAATATGTCTACTGCATCCATCATTTTTCTAATTCCAACTCAAATAATCATAACCTAAAGTGTGGACATGATCTTCATGTTTTCAAGATAGATAGCGAGTATTATAATAGCTCTTCGATTTTGAATATTTTTCACGCGTAAACAAAATACGCACGTCTTCGTTAACGCAAACGAAGACTTGACTCAAAAAGAAAAAAGAAATAATAATATATCAAGATAGACGTATAGAGGCATCAATCAAGTCAACGTAGGCTTAATAAATTTACTAAGATTTGCATACATAACTATCCATTGCAGTTATATACTAGCTAGAATTACACCCTCTCCAACCAATTTGCAGCCATGGAGAAAAAACTGTATTGTTACTGCATTTTTGCATGTGCACTTGTTATCATAATAACCTTTCAAATTCCTCCTTCATGCCTAGCCCAGAGTTCTAATAGGAGCCTAGCCACTGATCAAACTGCGCTTCTTGCCTTAAAATCCCACGTCACCTCCGACCCTTCTCGTATCCTCGCTACAAACTGGACGGAGTCGAGCCCCGTCTGCAGCTGGCACGGCGTCACTTGCAGCCTGCGCCACCAAAGAGTGTCTGCATTGAATCTCTCTTACACCAATCTCTCCGGCACCATTCCACCTCAGCTCGGACAGCTCTCCTTCCTCGTCTCCCTCCACCTCAAGAGCAACCTCTTCAGTGGAGCTCTGCCTCAGGAGCTGTCTCTCCTCCGCCGTCTCAAGTTCATATCATTGGAACTCAACAACTTCACCGGCGACATCCCTCCGTTGTTTGGTCGATTTCCAAAATTAGAGTCCTTGTCTTTAGCCAACAACGCCTTCACAGGTTCCATCCCCAAATCCTTCTCAAACCTGACAAACCTTCAACTTCTTGATTTAACTTACAATTCTCTAAGTGGAGAGATTCCACAAGAGTTAGGGAGACTTCAAAGTCTGCAATATCTGTGGATCGAATCCAACCATTTCTCCGGCGCCATACCATCAGCCATAGTCAACATGTCAAGCCTCGTAGCTATGGCTTTGTCGGACAATGAGTTGGATGGAAGCCTTCCAACAGAGCTGTGCAGTAAGCTTCCATTCCTTGCTGGGATTTTTCTCACTGACAATCGGCTGAGTGGCCCGATTCCGACAAATCTATCCCAATGTTCGCAACTTCAGATTCTGTCCCTCTCTGAAAACTCTTTTAGTGGGCAGATACCTCCAGAACTTGGCTACTTAACATCTCTTCAGGCCTTAGCTCTAGGCAACAACAATTTGAACGGTACGAATCATGTTTTTATTGAGTTCGATGTACTCTTACATAGAATGTGTTCGGATCGAGGGCTTCATGAACATTGATTTCATGATTTTTTGACAGGTACAATTCCACAAGAGATTGGGTTTCTTCAGAACCTGTATTTGTTTGGTGTTGAGAGTAATGGGATTACAGGCTCGATTCCTATTGATTCATTCTTGAATATGTCTTCTTCCCTGCAAACTCTACAACTAATGCAGAATAAATTCATCGGCAACTTGTCAAGAGACTTTGGTAATCTTACACTGCTAACAAGCTTGGACCTCACCGAAAACTATTTGACAGGTACCATATTAGACTTATTTTCATGCTACCTTTGGTATATAATGAACACCTTCAATGATCTCGTTGTGATCTCGTTCGTGCAGGGCCTATTCCTAGAGAGATTGGCCAACTTCAGCAACTGGAGTCGTTACGTTTAGGAATGAACACCTTCAATGATTCCATTCCATTTGAGCTCTTTAACATTTCAACTCTTCGAACTCTTTCACTTGCTTTCAATTCTCTGTCAGGACTTCTTCCAACCGATTTATGCCATGGTTCTCGCACTCTTGAAGACATTTACCTTGGCAGGAATTTCGTCACCGGATCGATCAACTCTTTCTCTAACTGTTCTCAGCTCACAATTCTCGGACTTTCTGAAAACAAATTCAGTGGTTATTTACCGACTGATTTCGGCAACCTAAGACTTCTCCAGCGTCTTCAGCTGTTCAGCAACAATCTCACAACTGCACCATCTTCTTCCGTACAGAGCTTCATTACTTCAATGGCAAATTGCAGGTCTTTGACTGATTTGGAAATTGATGATAACCCTCTGTACGGAGCTATTCCACCTTCCATCGGGAATCTATCTTCCTCGCTCCAACACTTCGATGCCAACAACTGCAAATTCAATGGCAGAATTCCTGTTGAATTCGGAAATTTAAGCAGCTTGGTGAGATTGGATTTACATGGCAATAAGTTATCTGGTAATATTCCACTTGCTATTAAACATTTGCATGAGCTTCAAGGATTATTTCTGCATGATAACATATTGGAAGGCTCCATTCCTGAGGCTATATGTGATTTACACAGCCTGAATGCTATATTTATTAGCAAAAACCGATTTTCGGGACCTATTCCTCAGTGTTTAGGTAATGTCTCTTCTTTAAGACAAGTTTTTCTAGACTCAAACATGTTGAATTCAAGCATACCTTCAAGCTTATGGGGCCTAAAAGATTTGACGAATCTTGACTTGTCCGCAAATTCATTGATTGGGTTTTTGCCCCAAGAGATGAGTAACTTGGGAGCAGCAACCTATATAAATCTGTCGATGAATCAGCTAACAGGGACTATTCCTAGAACTGTAGGAAAGTTGCAGACTTTGGTTAATCTTTCTTTGGCACATAATAGACTAGAAGGTTCGATTCCCTTGTCCGTGGGAAGTATGATCAATTTGGTAACTCTCGACTTGTCCTACAACAACCTCTCTGGTTCAATTCCGAAGTCTTTGGAAGCACTCAAACACCTAGACCACTTTAATGTCTCTTTCAATAATTTAAATGGAGAAATTCCTAATGGCGGTTCTTTCAAAAACTTCACTACGGATTCTTTCAAGGGTAATGGCGCATTGTGCGGAAATTCAAGGTTTCATGTCCAGATTTGCCCTGCAGTTTCTAATCACACATCAAAGAGGAAGAAGGTGGAAGTAGCTCTATTCATTGTTTTAGGGGTTGTTGCTTTTATTACGGTTGTTTCTCTGGCCTTTATTTGTGTTAGATACAGAAGGAAAGCTAAGAAAACTAGTAGAGATGATGAGTTGGTATCCATTGTGACAGAAAGAATCTCTTACTATGAACTGTTACAAGCAACTGGACAATTCAATGAAAGCAATTTACTAGGCACCGGGAGTTCATGCTCCGTTTATAAAGGAATTCTTAACAACGGGAAGGCTATTGCTGTCAAGGTCTTCAATATGCAATTAGAAGGTATTTCAAGAAGATTTGATGTCGAGTGTGAGATACTGCGTAACATTCGACACAGGAATCTGACGAGCGTCATAAGCAGTTGCTCCAACGAGCATTTCAAGGCATTAGTACTTGAATACATGCCAAAGGGAAACCTTGAACAGTTGTTGTATTCCCACAACTATTGTTTGAGTGTGATGGAAAGGTTGAACATAATGACTGATGTTGCATCTGCTTTGGAGTATCTTCATGATGGTTATTCGACACCCATTGTTCACAACGACTTGAAGCCAAGTAATGTGTTGTTAGATGAAGACATGGTTGCCCACGTAAGCGATTTTGGGATATCAAAGTTGTTGGGAGATGACGATAGCTTCGTGCTAACCAAGACCCTAGCTACAATGGGTTACATTGCTCCTGGTGAATATAATACCCATTGATTGCATTTTGCTGTCAGTTAACTAAACTATATCTTCCTAACTAATTTTCGTTTTTTCAGAGTATGGTTTGGAAGGGCTAGTTTCGACAAGGTGTGACGTGTATAGCTTTGGTGTGATGCTGATGGAAACTTTTACGAGAAAAAGACCTACCGATGATATGTTTGGCGAGGATTTAAGCTTGAAGAGATGGGTTGAACTGTCACTTCCAGAGAAGCCAAATGAGGTTATAGATGCCAACTTAGTGATGAAGTTTGAGGAAGAACAGTTTGACATTAACATGAAGTGTTTATCATCTATACTTGATCTGGCTCTGAAATGCTCCAAGGACTCTGCAGGGGATAGAATTAGCATGAAAGAAGCACATGCAGAATTGCAGAAAATAAAACGCCGACTTTCTCAATGAGATTGAAGTAAACAAGTTTTGCAGGTTCTTTTCCACCATCCATCTCCAACTTAACCAATCTGTATTATCTAAGATTTTTTCTTCCAATTCCCTTGAAGGGAAAATCCCACAAGAGTTGGGAGGACTCGAAAAGCTGCAAATTTCTAATGATTTGTACGTCGATCTTCTTTTATTATTCCCTCCGTCCCCGAACAAGTGTCCTGACTAGCCAAATTTATATCCCCGAATAAGTGTCCTATTTCTCTAGTTCTCTCATTATTTCTATTATAAAGAGATTTTTAGAAATTATACATCTAGCTAACACAGTGATGTTTTTTTATTAAGTTGAAACTTAAAGACAATATGTGATAAAATCAAATAAAATCTTAATATAATCAAAAATTGATATCTCCACGAGCTAAATTCATCACTTTATTGCTGTAATATACATATGTTTGAGTCTGACAAAGCGGACCGACATGATTATTTATTTGTGAACGAGGTTGTTTTAATCAACAAATGGTTGAAGTTCAACTCAAAAGTCAGAATGAATGGTTGAAGTTGTTTGTCAACAACTTCCACTAGATCCGCTTCCTTCATTCTAGCTTCATTTATTTTCTCTTGTTTCCTCACTTGGCTGCCTTCAAATTTTACGCTGTTTCTCATTTTTCTTTTTTAAAAAGTGGGGGATCATCATCATCAATATGTGTACATACATTATGTTTATTTCTCAAGAGATGCTCTTTTAATATAGGTGTAGATACATTTTTATATAGGTGTAGATGCAGACCAATTATTGTGACGGATTATTATTCTTTTATTAATATACATATTTTTACCACTTCAAGTAAAAAAAATTCTATGGGAAAGTTGTTGATCATCTTATATAAATTGATGAGGATCACTTGAGATTTCTCTATCCAATAATTTTGGTCTCCAATTTGGCCACTTGTACTACGTACCTTCTCATTCCCCTGTAATTTTCAACTAGCATTTGCACATGTGGGATAAAAAGTAACTTGATGGTTTGAGAAAAAAATTTCAGAGAGTGCGTGCGTGTGTTGGCCTAGCGGTAGGGGATTAATGCCTTGAACCAAAGGTCTTGAGTTCGAGTCTCTGTGGCGCGGCCTTTAAATTTTATGTTAATTTAGTTAAAAAAAATAAAAATAAAATTCAAAGAATAACAAAAATAATTGTTTTAATAGGTCAAAATATAATTAGAATTCAGTTTAATGGAATCATACTAGCGGTTAATTTATCATGTGTCATAAAACTGTTGGGCGTGGGATTTAATTATTTTATAATTATTATTTTTGGGATATTCATCAAGGTTAGAAGAGTAACTGAAACTGACAGAAAATTCAAGTGAAATACAACCTTTGTTGACGCCTAACGAAGACAGAAAACAAAAGAAGAAGAATATAATAGACATTAAAATTGACTTTATAGATTCATCAAGATTGCCATTTCACACTCATTAGTCAAAATAATGTAGCCTTATATGATCTGTCTATATGTCCATTGCACTGTCTATTGCATGAATTTGCAGCCATGGAGAAAATGTATTATTTCATTTTTGCATATGCCTTTCTCTTAGTCTTCCAAACTCCATGCCTAGCCAGAATATCCACCAGCCTTGCCACAGATCAGAGTGCTCTTCTTTCACTGAGAGCCCACATTATCTCTGACCCTTCTGGTATACTTGAAAGAAATTGGACGAATTCGAGCTCCATCTGCAGCTGGATTGGCATCACTTGCAGCTTGCGCCACCAAAGAGTAGCTGCATTGAATCTCTCTTACATGAGTCTCTCCGGCTCCATCCCTCCTCAACTCGGACAGCTCTACTTCCTTGTCTCCCTCGACCTCACCAGCAACAATTTCAGTAGAGCTCTGCCTCAGGAGCTCTCTCTCCTACGCCGTTTGAAGTTCATATCTCTCCGACTCAACAACTTCACCGGAGACATCCCTCCTCTCTTTGGTCGTTTATCCAAATTAGAGTACTTGAATTTGCGCAACAACAGCCTCACAGGTTCCATCCCGAAATCCTTCTCAAACCTAACAAACCTACAATTTCTTAATCTAAATTACAATTCTTTAAGTGGAGAAATTCCACAAGAGTTGGGGAGGCTTCAAAATCTACGAGATCTGCGGATCATATACAATCATTTATCCGGTGCTATACCATCAAACATTTTCAACGTGTCGAACCGGGCGACTATAGCATTGACAGGCAATGAATTGAGTGGAAGCCTTCCAACAGAGATGTGCAGTAATCTTCCATTACTATATGGGCTCTATCTTTCTTTCAATCAGCTGAGTGGTCCGATTCCGACAAATATATCCCAATGTTCACAACTTCAGGATTTGTCCCTCTCTGGAAACTCTTTTAGTGGGCAAATACCTGCAGGAATCGGCTACTTAACATCTCTTCAGGAATTATACCTGGGGTCCAACAATTTGATCGGTATGGTTCATCTTCTTATTGCATTAGATTCACACAATTTTTTGGATAACGTTTGATATTAGATCAGGATTAGATTGAAAGCTTCACGAAACGAAAGTTGGAAATAATTTCAGAAATTATATTTCTTGACAGGCAGACTACCACCTGAGTTTGGCAATCTTCATCGCCTTGTTGCTTTTGGTCTTGATAGAAATCGGATTGAGGGGTCAATCGATTTTAATATTTTCATGAATATGTCTTCATTGGAAGACTTGCAACTGTGGCGCAACAAATTAACTGGGAACCTTCCAAGGGATGTGGGGAATCTTACAATGCTAAAATTCCTAGACCTCACGGAAAACAACTTGACAGGTAACTTTTAGTAAATACTGAAAAATACCCTACTTAGTTAAAACATATAAATTCTACTCAATTTCACCAAAAATACTCTTTTATCATTCCCAGCTCTTCTCTTCTAAAATGAGGACTTCCAACTATTTTTATATTTAGAGCCACCACTTTCCTTACATATGACAGTCTCATCTGGTTTATCTAATCTTTCTCAGGGGTTATTCCTGGAGAATTTGGCCAACTTCACCAGCTGCAGCAATTACAACTAGCATCGAACACCTTCAGTGGTTCGATTCCGAATGAGCTCTTTAACAATTCAAATCTTGTAGTCCTTTCACTACTTGACAATGCTATGTCAGGCGTAATTCCAACCCATTTTTGCCATGGATCTCCCTTTCTTGAACAACTTTATCTTGCCATGAATCTCATTACTGGACCAATACCCAATTCTATCTCTAACTGTACACAACTCACAATTCTCTCACTTAATGACAACAAGCTCAATGGATATATACCTACCGAACTCGGCAACCTAGGACTTCTCCAAGTACTTCAGTTTGGCAGCAACAATCTTACGAATGCACCGTCTTCTTCAAATTTGGACGTCATCACTTTATTGACAAATTTGAGGTTTCTGACTATTTTGTCAATTGATAATAATCCTCTATACGGCGTCATACCAGCTTCTGTCGGAAATTTATCTTCCTCCCTCCAAATTATCTATGCCTACAGGTGCAAATTCAGTGGCAGCATTCCAGCTGAAATAGGCAATTTAAGCAGTTTGACATCATTGTTTTTACTCGACAATGAGTTATCTGGTATTATTCCTCCTACTATAAAAAATTTGCGTGACCTTCAAGGATTATATATACAAGGAAACATGTTGGGAGGCTCCATTCCAGAGGCTATATGTGATTTACGTAGCCTGAACGATATTTATCTTGGCCGAAATCAATTTTCAGGTCCAATTCCTAAGTGTTTGGGAAATGTCTCTTCTTTAAGAGTCATATTTCTAGAATCCAATATGTTGAATTCAAGCATACCTTCTAGCTTATGGGAACTAGATTTGGAGTATCTTGAATTGTCCTCGAATTCATTGAGTGGGATTTTACCTCCAGAGGTAAGCAACTTACGAGCAGCAATCTATATTAATCTATCGATGAATCAGCTGTCAGGGTCTATTCCCAACGGTATTGGAGATTTGCAGAATTTGCTTAATCTGTCTTTGGCAAATAATAGACTGGAAGGCTCTATTCCAGAATCTGTAGGCAGAATGATCAGTTTGGTAACTCTCGACTTGTCCTACAACAACCTCATTGGTTCAATTCCAAAGTCATTGGAAGCACTTAAATACCTCGTCCACTTTAATGTCTCATTCAATACTTTGAGTGGAGAAATTCCTGAAGGTGGTTCTTTCAGAAACTTTATTATGGAGTCTTTTATGGGTAATGAAAAATTATGTGGAATCCCGAGGTTCCACGTCCGAAATTGTCCAGCAGTTTCTAATCATAGATCAAAGAGAAAGAAGGTGGAACTAGCTCTATTCATTCTTTTAGGGGTTGTGGCTTTGATAACATTTGTTTCTTTGGCCTTTATCTTTGTTAGATCCAAAAGGAAAGATAAGACAACTAGTAAAGTTGACGAGTTGATATCCATTTTGCCCGAAAGAATATCTTACTATGAACTGTTGCAAGCAACTGAGCATTTCAGTGAAAGCAACTTACTTGGCACTGGGAGTTCTTGTTCAGTTTATAAAGGGATTCTTCGCAACGGGAAGGCTATTGCTGTCAAGGTAATTAATTTGCAGTTAGAAGGTATTTCAAGAAGATTTAAAGTCGAGTGTGAGATACTGCGTAACATTCGACACAGGAATCTGACGAGCGTCATAAGCAGTTGCTCCAATGAAGACTTCAAGGCATTAGTACTTGAATACATGCCAAAGGGAAACCTTGAGAAATGGTTGTATTCCCACAACTATTGCTTGAGTGTGTTGGAAAGGTTGAATATAATGATTGATGTTGCATCGGCTTTGGAGTATCTCCACCATGGTTATTCGACGCCCATTGTTCATAGCGACATGAAGCCAAGTAATGTGTTATTAGACGACGACATGGTTGCCCACATGAGCGATTTTGGGATAGCAAAGCTGTTAAGCAATGGGGATAGCTTTGTGTTAACCAACACCTTTGCAACATTGGGTTACATTGCTCCAGGTGAATTCATATTGATTGCATTTAATTTACATTCAATCAAGTAATTTATGTCTTCTTATCTGACTATATTTGCTTTACTTTATGTTGCTTCAGAGTACGGTATGGAAGGGCTAGTTTCAATGAGGTGTGATGTGTATAGCTATGGTGTGATGCTGATGGAAACTTTTACGAGAAAGAGGCCTAGTGATGATATGTTTAGCGGAGATTTGAGCTTAAGGCGATGGGTAGAACTCTCACTTTCGGAGATGCCAGATAAGGTGATAGATGCCAACTTAATAATGACTTTTGACGAAAAAAAGTTTGACAAGAGCATGCAGTGTGTACAATCCATACTTGAACTGGCTTTGAAATGCTCTACGGACTCTCCTGGGGGAAGAATCAACATGAAAGAAGCACATGCAGAATTGCAGAAAATAAAAAATTGGTTTTCTCAATGAGATGAAACTAAGTTTTCATAAGCTCTATATTTTTCCAATATACAATTGTTCCATTACTATTTTACTTGTGATTAATATAGCAGCCATTCTCTTCATCATGCCTTACTTTATATAAGTGATCAATTTGTATAGAGCAAAAGCTAGGGAGAATTCTTCTCATAGTGAGAACTTACAGCAATGTTCATTGAGAGGGAGAGTGAGTTAAGGTTGACGTTCATCAACAAGTTGTGATTGTTGAAGAAGTTATGAAAGAGAGAGAAAATTGAAGTTCTGGTGAAAGTAGAAGGAGCACATAGCGTGTTTTCAGAATCCTCATCTAGACTATGTATTTCTATAATTTATTAATACACTCGTGGCAAAAGGTTTCCTTATGAGCAAAGGTACAAAATTTGACAGTATACGCAAATGAAACTATTTGGAGAGTGTAAATAAAAGAGAGTACTAACTACTAAGGCTGTAGGCAGAGGCCTTAATCACGCGTTCTACTAGAGTTTATAATTCTATACCATGATTAGCAATTTGCATCCTACATTTTCTGAGGAGGATCGCGTCTCTCACACCTATCACGAGTACTCAAGCTAAAAAAGGAACTTTGTAAATATACCCGGAGACAAAATCCAAGAAGCACCAAGTTGGCTATGGTAGTTACTTTCAAACTCCGTTTCCCATATCAGATCATTCATACTTGAACTTAACAAAGTAATGTCTATTTTAATCCAATTTTTCGAATTTTAGATGTCAAAAAAATCATCCTCTATTGATTCCTTGCAAACCAGGAAAGGTAAAAAATATGCTTTACAAAAAAAAAAAAAAGAAAAGAAAAAAAAAAGGAATGAATAGCGAGCTACTTAGTTTATAATTAAGTACCTGTAAGAATTTTGTTTCATCTGTGAGCAATGCTTTATCTCCCTTCCTTCTCTAAGTTGATCAACATCTTCACTCCAAAGTAAATGATTGTTTCAAGGATCTGTAAAATGTAGTAAAGAGAAGGACCAGTTAGCCCCCTAAGGTATCATTTTAGGCAACAAGTTTAGTCAAAATTTTAATTTCATAAACCAAAGCTTACAAATTTATATAACTAGTAACATCCTTTTGGAGTCTTTGGCAGGTAAACTGAATCAATTTATTACCAAATTTAGCAATATATAGAGAGCAATTTTCAACACAACAATTTGTGTAGCGGTAAGCAAAATGCAATTCACTACAGCATTTCGCCGAACATCACAAGTTCATTCTTTATGAAGAATGCAGCAATATTTATAGCGATGGCAGTTATCCTTTTCATGATTATCATCAACCAAACAGTAATTACTAGTAAGATATAATCCATCTGATTTCATGGAAATTCAACAATTTCATGAATAATAATAATAATAATAATAATAATAATAATAAATGATGCACATTAAATCTCAAGTTTATCATTTTCCCACGCTTGATCTGGCCGACTTGCTAGAGTCCCTCATTCGGAATGACTAGAAGAAAAATTACGTAAAATACAACTATGGGGCTATATAATCAATGAATGGTTGAAAACTCAAAAGAATGAATGATTGAAGTTGTTTGTTGACAAAGTCAGCGTACTTCCACCAGCTCATGTTCCTTGATTTTAGCATCTTCTCCTTTCCCTTTTAATTCTCAATTTCAATCTCTTATAAATAAGTTAGATTTCTAATTGGTAATTAACATAGACTAACCACTTAGTTTTTAATATGTGGCTGACCTGCAGACCGATTGGGCCAGCCCGAACCCTCTCACTTTTTTCGAAGTTTTTAAGCCAACTCATCAGGGTTTTTTTTTTTTAATTTTTTAATTTTTTTTTATTTAAAAAAAACTGAATTGACATCCTGGTGTGTATGAAAGAAAAGCTCAAACCTAAAGATTTTTACTGATTCTTTACTCTGTACTTACTGCTCTAGTATACGTATGCCTATCGAAGTGCTAATGTTACAGCACATGAGATTTATAATGAAATTAAATCTTGGTTAAATGAACAAGGATTTATTTAAAATAAAAAATCCTACATGATGTATGTTTATTTGAGTTGATTATTTTATAATTAATTTATATTTAAATTTGCAGGCGGGACTCTGAAATTATGGGATACTCGTCCAGGTTGGAAGAGTACCTGACATAAAGCTCAAGTGAAATACAGCCCTAGTTGAGACCCAACAAAGAATTGACTACACAGAAGAAACAAACAGAAGATGAAGAATATAATAGACATTATAATTGACTTTTAGATTCATCAAGATTGCCATTTCACACTCATGAATACTCTCAAGTCAAAATGTTGCCTTATAAGATCTCTCTATGACTATTGCTCTATCAACCACATGCATTTGCGGCCATGGAAAAACTGTATTATTGCATTTTTGCATATGCATTTCTCTTAACCTTCCAAATTCCATGCCTAGCCAAAATATCCACCAGCCTTGCCACCGATCAGAGTGCTCTTCTTTCACTGAGAACCCGCATTACCTCCGACCCTTATCGTATACTTGCAAGAAACTGGACTGACTCAAGCCCCGTCTGCAGCTGGTATGGCGTCACTTGCAGCTTGCGCCACCAAAGAGTAGCTGCATTGAATCTCTCTTACTCGAATCTCTCCGGCACCATCCCTCCTCAACTCGGACAGCTCTACTTCCTCATCTCCCTCGACCTCACCAGCAATAATCTCCATGGAACTCTGCCTCCGGAGCTGTCTCTCCTTCGCCGTCTCAAGTTCATGTCTCTCCGAATCAACAACTTCACCGGAGACATCCCTCCTCTCTTTGGCCGTTTATCCAAATTAGAGACCTTGAATTTGCGCAACAACAGCCTCACAGGTTCCATCTCGAAATCCTTCTCAAACCTAACAAACCTGCAGCTTCTTAATCTAGATTACAATTCTTTAAGTGGAGAGATTCCACAAGAGTTAGGAAGACTTCAAAGTCTACGAGATCTACGGCTTGTACACAATCATTTATCCGGTGTAATACCGTTAGCCATATTCAACATGTCGAACCTGGTGAGCCTAAGGTTGACAGGCAATGAACTGAGTGGAAGTCTTCCAATAGACATGTGCAGTAATCTTCCATTTCTTACTGGGCTCTATCTTTCTGAAAATCAGCTGACTGGTTTGTTTCCAACAAATTTATCCCATTGTTCACGGCTTGAGGTTTTGTCCCTCTCTTTCAACTCTTTTGGTGGGGAGATATCGGCAGAAATTGGCTACTTAACATCTCTTCAGATTATAGGTCTCGGTACTAACAATTTTGTCGGTATGTTTCATCTTCTTAATTATCGCATTAGATTCATGCAAATTTGCAGATGATGTTTGATTTTCTATCAAGATTACATTGAGAACTTCGTGACACGAAAGTTGGAAATCGTTTCATTACTTATGATTTCTTGACAGGTAGACTACCAAATGAGATTGGCAATCTTCACAACCTGGTTGTTTTTGCTGTTGAACGCAATAAGATTACAGGACCAATTGATTTTAACATTTTCATGAATATGTCTTCTCTGGGTACCTTACTACTATGGCGCAACAGATTCACAGGGTATCTTTCAAGGGATGTCGGGAATCTTACAATGCTAACAAGCTTGGAACTCGCGGAAAATAACTTGACAGGTAAGACCGAGTAATTTTGATGCTACCCTTGGAGTATAAGGCAAGAACTTAGAGGGAACAAAAGAAAGAACGTATAAGGTCTACTCAATTGACCGAAATAATCCCTACTTTTAATCTTTTATTATTCCCCAACTCCTCTCTCCTGAAATGAGTATTTCCACCATCGATACTTTAATAGTCCCCATTAAGAAGAAGAAATCCACGGCTACACATTGTTTCCATCTAAATATTATTAATAGGGATAGGGATAATAGATACAAAATGTGATGATGAGCACAACACTCTTCCTTTAAAATGTATAAATTCAACTCAATTTCACCAAAATACTTTATAATTCACAACTCTTTTCTTCTAAAATAAGTACTCCCAAGTCCCAACTCTGATACTTTGGAGTTTGGTCCTTATTATAAATAGTTAAAGCAGAAACAATCCAATTGTTTGCCTATTTCCATCCGCCTATCGTTAATTTTGAAAGGTAGAACAAATACATATGATAATGTACAAATCACTATTTTTTTTTTTGTATTTAATTAACTATTCTGAACACTGAATACCAAAAATTTCAAGAATCACTAATTGCCATACATTTGACATTCCCATCTTTTGCAGGGGTTATTCCTAGAGAACTTGGCCAACTTTACCAGCTGGAGTCATTACGATTAGGATTGAATATCTTCAGTGGTTCGATTCCAGATGAGTTATTTAACATTTCAACTCTTGGATCTCTTTCACTTACTGGCAATAATTTGTCAGGCATTCTTCCTCCCCGTTTATGCCATGGCTCTCCCATACTTGAACAGCTTTATCTTGGCATAAATTCCATCACTGGACCAATTCCCAGCTATATCTCTAATTGTTCTCAACTAAGAGTTGTCGCATTTGGTTACAACAAATTGAGTGGATATATACCTCCTGAACTTGGCAACCTAAGACTTGTCCAAGGGCTTCAGCTGAACAGCAACAATCTTACAAATGCACCATCATCTTCAAAATTAGACGTTATTACTTTATTGACAAATTGCAGGTTTCTGACTAATTTGTTAATTGGTGATAATCCTCTACACGGCATCATCCCAGCTTCTGTCGGAAATTTATCTTCCTCCCTCCAAGAATTCTATGCCTATAGCTGCAAATTCAGTGGCAGCATTCCTGTTGAAATAGGCAATTTAACCAATTTGATGATATTACATTTACAGGACAATGAGTTATCTGGTACTATTCCACCTGTGATCAAACATTTGAGTGAGCTTCAAGGATTATATATACCAGATAACATGTTGGGAGGCTCCATTCCAGATGCTATATGTGATTTACATAGCCTAATCGATATTTATATCAGCCGAAATCAATTTTCAGGTCCAATTCCTCAATGTTTGGGAAATATCTCCTCTTTAAGAGATATGTTTCTAGAATCCAACATGTTGAACTCGAGCATACCTTCAAGCTTATGGGGCATACAAGATTTGCAGAAGCTTGACTTGTCCTCGAACGCATTGAGTGGGTTTTTACCTACAGAGGTAAGCAACTTAGGAGCAGCAATCTATATAAATTTATCGATGAATCAACTATCAGGGTATATTCCACACACTATTGGAGATTTGCATAATTTGCTTAATCTGTCTTTGGCAAATAATAGACTGGAAGGCTCTATTCCAGAATCTGTAGGAAACATGATCAGTTTGGTAACTCTTGACTTGTCCTACAACAACCTCATTGGTTCAATTCCAAAGTCTTTGGAAGCACTTCAATACCTCGTCCAATTTAATGTCTCATTCAATACTTTGAGTGGAGAAATTCCTGATGGTGGTTCTTTCAGAAACTTTACTATGGAGTCTTTTAAGGGTAATGAAGCATTATGTGGAACCCCAAGGTTCCACGTCGGAAATTGTCCTGCAGTTTCTAATCATAGATCAAAGAGGAAGAAGAAGGTGGAACTAGCTCTATTTATTCTTTTAGGGGTTGTGGCTTTGATAACATTTGTTTCTTTGGCCTTTATCTTTGTTAGATCCAAAAGGAAAGATAAAACAACTAGTAAAGTTGACGAGTCGATATCCATTTTGCCCGAAAGAATCTCTTATTATGAACTGTTGCAAGCAACTGAACATTTCAGCGAAAGCAACTTACTTGGCACTGGGAGTTCTTGTTCAGTTTATAAAGGAATTCTTCGTAATGGGAAGGCTATCGCTGCCAAGGTAATTAATTTGCAGTTAGAAGGTATTTCAAGAAGATTTGATGTCGAGTGTGAGATACTGCGCAACATTCGACACAGGAATCTGACGAGTGTCATAAGCAGTTGCTCCAATGAAGACTTCAAGGCATTAGTACTTGAATATATGCCAAAAGGAAACCTTGAGCAATGGTTGTATTCCCACAATTATTGCTTGAGTGTATTGGAAAGATTGAATATAATGATTGATGTTGCATCGGCTTTGGAGTATCTTCACCATGGTTCTTCGACACCCATTGTCCACAGCGACATGAAGCCAAGTAATGTGTTGCTAGATGAAGACATGGTTGCCCACGTGAGCGATTTTGGTATAGCAAAGTTGTTAAGCAATGGGGATAGCTTTGTGTTAACCAACACCTTTGCAACATTGGGTTACATTGCTCCAGGTGAATGCATATTGATTGCATTTAATTTACATTCAGTCAAATAAATTATACAGTATGTCTTCTTATCTGAAATATATGCTTTACTTTTGTTGCTTCAGAGTATGGTATGGAAGGGCTAGTTTCAACGAGGTGTGATGTGTATAGCTATGGTGTGATGCTGATGGAAACTTTTACGAGAAAGAGGCCTAGTGATGATATATTTAGCGGAGATTTGAGCTTAAGGCGATGGGTAGAACTCTCACTTCCGGAGATGCCAGATAAGGTGATAGATGCCAACTTAGTGATGGCTTTTGAGGAAAAACAATTTGACAAGAACATTCAGTGTGTACAATCCGTACTTGAACTGGCTTTGAAATGCTCCACGGACTCTCCTGGGGAGAGAATTAACATGAAAGAAGCACAAGCAGAATTGCAGAAAATCAAACGTTGGTTTTCTCAATGAGATCAAACTAAGTTTTCACAAGCTCTATATAATATATGATTGTTCCATTACCATTTTTGATTTTACTTATGGATTACTACCTCCATCTCACCTAATTGTCCCATTCACTTTTTGACATTTCCGGCACGCGTTTCCGCAAAAGAAACGATACTTCAAAATTATATTTTAAAACTCGTACTAGGTTTCGGTAGAAACGCGTGCCGGAAATGTCAAAAAGTGAATGGGACAATTAGGTGAGATGGAGGTAGTATATAGCAGCCGTTCTCTTCACCCAGTCTTACTTTATATAAGTGATTAATTTGTATAGAGTGAAACCTAGGGAGAACTTTTCACATAGTGAGAACTTACATCAATTTTCATTGAGAGGGAGAGTGAATTATGGTCGTTGACAGAGAAATAAAATTGAAGTTCTGGTGAGAACGGAAGTAGCGCATAATGTGATTTTAGAATCCTCAACTAAATTAAGTATTTTTATAATTGGTAGATACAATTGTGGTAAGAGATTTTCCTAAAAGCAAAAGTACAATCTTGAACAGTATAGCCAAATGAAACCACATGGAAAGTGTAAATAAAAGAGAGTACTAGCTACTAAGGTAGAAGACAGAGGGCTTACTCATCTATTCTACAATATTTCACTATACTATGAGCAGATGCAAAAGTTTCTAGGAGGAACAGGTTTCTGATTCCAATAACCAATCACAAGTACTCGTGCTTAATAGGAATCCTTTGTAAATATACCCGAAGACAAAATCCATGAAGCACTGAAAGTAGTAGCTACAGGTAATAACTTTAAAACTTCATTTTCTCATTTCAGATCATCAACACATAATATAGTAAGGTAACGTTTGTTTCTGTTCAATTATCTGAATCTTAAATGCCAGGAATCATCGCCTACTGATTCTCTCCCATGTAGAAAGTTAATAAATATGCTCTGTAACTACGCTTGCTAGCTACATAGTTTAGATTTAGTACCTGTCAGAATTTTGTTTCGTCCGTGCATGATTTTTCCAAGCCAAGTTATCTCCTTTCCTTCTCTAAACAGACCTGCATCTTCACTGAAAGTAATGTTTATTTAGGATCTGTAAAATGTAGTCAGACAAAATCTATCAGATCCAGAAGGATGATTGGGTAAGAGGGAAAGGAAACTTTAGTCAATATGTAATTAGGCCAATCAAAGTTAACAAATTAATGTAATCAAGAACATCCTCTTAGAGTATTTGACAAGTAAAGTAAACTGACTAAATTGAACTTCGGTGCAGCATTTCGTCGAACATCGCGAGTGCATTATCAACGAAAGATGCTGCAATTTCATAGCAATGGTAGTAACCTTTATCATCGTTGTCATCAACTAACAAGTACTAATTGCTAAGATATAATCCATCTGATTTCAGCAATTTCATAAATAGTAATCCTTGGCACAATTCAATAAAAAAAAGTTTCGTAGTCAGTAGTTATCTTACCTTGTATAGGAGGAGGCCGGATGCCTTGAAGGAATCCGGAGGCACGGCGGCGCGAGGTGTTCTTGGAGGCGGCCTTCAATGGTCGTTGGTGAAAGGAGATACTCCGTCTTCAGGAAGCCGCGAATTATTGAAACATTTATTGAGAGAAATTTCGATTGTAAAAGAGAAGATTAAACTCCATTGTTGGAGAGGAAAATGAGCTTCATCCGTACATGCAAATACCGTGAACAGTATACATATACTGTGAAGGCGAGCGCTGACTAGGAAAGAGAAAGTCTAGTCTAATAACTAAAAACGCCAAAGAAGGAAATCACGCATTCTAACTAACAAGTAAAATAACGAAAATAACAGAGAGGAAGTCTTCATACTTTCACATCTCCATCATCCTTCTTCACCTCTGCATCATGCTTCACACTTTTACACGAATTAAGGCAATTTTTATTTATTTATTATTATTTTTTTTTGGGAGAGACGGTAGATATATACAGTAAATTTATATGTTTGTTCCGAGGACGCGCGTTCGAATCTTCCATAGGGCGACTTTTATTTTTTAAAATTTTAATTATTACTACTATACTAGTGTAGTGCCCGTCGAAATTCGACCGGATTTAATATTTAAGTAAAAGTTAAAAATATATTTTTAATTATTTGTTTCAAAATAATTTAAAAATTCATTTCAATTTTTTTTTTCCAATTATATGTATGCTTTTAAAAGGTTAATAAGAGAGTATCTTTCTCGTTTAATTTTCTATTTTTCTAGTGTAGCGTCCGTAAAATCGACGGAATCACTTACAATTTTTAAGTAATATATATAAAAATATAAATATTTATTTTACATAATTAATAATATTGCGACAATTTATAAGGAAAAAATTGTGTGCATTTATTAAAAAAGTAGGTTGATAAGAAACGATATTTCTCCTTTATTTTAATTTTTTTTTACATAGTTTAAATGGCAAAACGATCGTTGTTCGTTATAATTCAAATTTTAAAGTGAAGTCGCATGTTGTTGACAATATTTGAAAAATATGTTAACGAGACATCATTTTCTTTGATAGTCGTATTCATTCAAATTTTGTTTGTCAAGTCATCCGTTGTTCATAGTAATTGAAAAACGGTTTAAAGAAGGTAACATTTTCTCGGGTAGGCCCGTTGTTTGTGGTAATTGAAAAATTAGTTAATAAAGGTAACATTTAAAATTTTGAATGTCGAGCCATTCGTTCTTCGCTATTGTGAGAGCTAGGCTCAAAATATTCATGATTTCAATTTGATTTACCATTTCACAATCCCTAACTGACATAAATTAGTAGATCGAGTCAATATTTAAAAAAAAATAATTTAATATCATCTATATGAGAATGGAAAATATGGTAATGATGGCACTATTTTATCGGGGTAGTCGTATTCATTCAAATTTCGATTGTTAAGTTGCTCATTGTTAATATTATTGAAAAATAGGATAATGAGGTCATCATTTTCTTGGGTAGTCGTATTCATTTGAATTTTAGATGTCAAGCCACCTGTTGTTTGCGGTAATTAAGGCAATATTTTTTTCGGGTAGTTATTTTCATTAAAATTATAAGGCTGCGTTTGGTAATCATCTCAAGATGAGGAATGATGATTCATCTCAAGATGACTCATATGAATAGTGTCAAGATGAATCATTCATCTCTCCATTTGGTAGCAAAAAATTCAGACCCGGATGATATCATATTGTGTTTGGTACAAATTGCAAAACTCTAGATTAAAATTTAAGTTGACTATTTTACCCTTATTAAATACCCCTACCGATTTCACTGTTTATCGTTGAGATTAAATAGTACCCTTTATTATTTATTATTTATTACTCTGTATTATTATTATTATTATTATTATTATTATTATTATTATTATTATTATTATTATTATTATTATTATTATTATATTGTTGAGTTATTATTTTTCTTATTCTTGTTATTATTATAATTATTACTATTATTGTTATTATTATTTATTTATTATTATTATTATTATATTTATTATTATTATTATTCTTGTTATTATTATAATTATTACTATTATTATTATTATTAAATTATTATTATTATTATTTATTATTATTATTACTATTATTATAATTGTTACTATTACTATTACTATTATTATTATTATTATTACATTATTATTATTATTATTATTATTATTATTACTATTATTGATATTATTTATTTATTTATTTATTATTATTATTATATTACATTATTATTATTATTTTATTACATTATTATTTATTATTATTATTATTTTATTACATTATTATTATTATTATTGATTTATTATTATTATTATTACTATTATTGTTATTATTTATTTATTTATTATTATTATTATTATTATTTTATTACATTATTATTATTATTATTATTTGAAATCGTATAAATACATAAGGGTAAAATGGTAAGAGAGAGAAAGTATTGTGTTACTGTTTTAATGAGTTCACCTCATCCGACCAAAACGTGAGATGACTAAACAAGGCGGAACAGTGAAATATTAACGGGCCTTGCATTCATGTCGGGCCCTCCAGTTTATTTTAGTTGGTTACCAAACAGTGAGATGAACCAAGATGATCTCTCTCATCTTGGTTCATCTTCTTTACCAAACACACCCGATTATAAGTGGTCAATAACTTTAATTTCAACCCGCTCATTGTTTATTGAAATAAAAAAGAATAGGTCAATCAGAAACATGAGGTTTGATTTTCAAGCCCATTGCTCATTGAAATAAAAGAAAAAGAATAGGTCAATAAGAGAAAATAAATTTATGCAGTGTAGTATTTATCGAGTGGTTGTACTCTTTAATTTTAACAAAAATCTTAAACACTAAACAATCATACCTTAATTCTCGTGCGGAAAAGAAGTATAACAACTTGAAAAGATAGGAGGGAGCATAATTAAAAGCATATAATTTCTTATATATATAAGAATGGAAAATATGTTAATGATGGTACCATTTTCTTCAGTAGTCGAATTCATTCAAATTTTATTGTCAAGCCGCCCGTTGCTCATAATTGAAAAATAAGTTATTAAGGTTAGCATAATTTTGGGCAGTATTCATTTGAATTAAGGTTTGAGCATAATATGCAGCATATAATTTCTTATATATATAAGAATGGAAAATATGTTAATGATGGTACCATTTTTTCCAATAGTCGAATTCATTCAAATTTTTATTTTCAAGCCGCCCATTGCTCATAATCGAAAAATAAGTTATTAAGGTTAGCATAATTTTGGGCAGTATTCATTTGAATTAAGGTTTGAGCATAATATGTAGCATATAATTTCTTATATATATAAGAATGGAAAATATGTTAATGATGGTACCATTTTTTTCAATAGTCAAATTCATTCAAATTTTTATTTTCAAGCCGCCCGTTGCTCATAATTGGAAAAAAAAAAAAAAAAGTTATTAAGGTTAGCATATTTTTAGACAGTATTCATTTGAATTAAGGTTTGAGCATAATATGTAGTAGCTTATCTCTTTTGCTTTTATTTGACGTATATTCCCTTTTCTTTTTCCTTTTACTATTGTTGTTTACTTATTATTTTTAATTGAAATTGGAGATGAGTAATTTTTATATAGTGTTTTTAAAAGGTCTAACCTTTTCAAATATATGTCTAATAGAATTTAATTTCGACTACTATACATTCGTTAACACATACCCCGTATAATATATGTATATATTATATATATGCGTATGTAAACACATATATATAATAATATTTGTAAACTAACATTAATGTTTTTTTTAGAGTTCCACGATAATGTGTGGCTTCACAAATCAAATTATAAATTTTGTGGGGAAGATATTGAGCTATTTATATCGGTAATCCTTCATTGAATTCATAAAAAATCGATGTGGGATAGAAATCCTTATTTTATGGTTCCACGATAATGTGTAGCTCCACAATATTTTATGGGATTGAGCTATTTATATCGGTACTCCTTCATTGATTTCTTATAAAAAAAATCGATGTGGGATTGAAATCCTTATTTATGAATTAATTAGCCAAATTTAATAAAATAAATTTTTTTAAATTTTTAATTATTACTACTATATTTTAACAATAAAAAACGTTCGAAATTAACTGAATAGAGTGCCTATTATTTTCAATTCCCTTTTTTAACGTATACCACGCTCGCTCACTGCTTGTATCAGTATCACTTACAAATTTTACGCACTATTCTTAATTTTTTATCCCATTATGCATATCTCTTATAAAAACGTAAACATATTTTATTGCACTGAAGATTAAAACATTGTTAGGATCATTGGATACATGCAGAGAGGATTAATATCTAGATTCCCCCACCAAGAAAGATTAAATAAATTTTAATGCATACCACATGAGTTCATATCCTCTTATCAAATTATCATGAATCCCACCGGTTCGTTCACAAAACTCTAATTCATGATAATTCCTCAATTACAAATTCATGACACTTCTCAAACAAGGGATGCATAAAGAAGCTCGTTCCATGTATCCGGCAATCCAGGTATGCACCAATGGCTGCAATCGAGGCCGTGGCCTCGATTGTATTTCGATGGATGAGCATCTTTCCGTAGCTCCGATAGGGCCATCACATCTAGTAGATGAACCGGTTTCCTTATTGTACTCAACACCTTGCTTATAATGTTGGCTGCCTCTGTTGGCCTCGTCGAATCTGTGGGTCCCTTATCGGGCTCGTGCTCCACGAGACACGTCCTAACCCTATAGGTATTAAGCATCACCAATAATCGTTACGACATTTGGAATAGATGATTAAACTAATCATCATGTGAATTAGGTGAATTCATTTGATTGGGATGATCAAGATATATAATTGAAAATAGCTAGAGGATTAATTAGGTGTGCTTACTTATAGTGAGTGGGGGAAATGCCTTGGTAGAAGACCTTAGTCTTGGAAGGGTCGACGTTCTGGTCGACCCAGCGGGCCCACGTGGTGAGGGCCCGAGTAAACGCTTGAAGACGGTTCATATCCTTGGCGATGGTGGAGCCATATTGAATAAAGTCCCAACCTTGAGATTCAGTCGTGTGAAACCACCAATGCCACGTGTTGAATACAAGCATGTCCATTCCTCTCCATGCTTTGCCTTCGTCAATGGAGTCTAGTTTTAGAACATTGCCTCTTGCTTCTTTCACTATATCCACCAAATAGTGGCTTGTGTAGAGATATATTGTCACATCATAATCCTGCGTTTTAGCATAATTCTCCAAAATTATAATTTATTAATTCATACAAATTATATGAAAATACTAATCGGATATATAATGTGACCTGGAATGTAATATAAGAAATTGGGCTTTCCCTAGCGAAGGTGGTCTTAGCATTGGGAACTGCAGCATGAAGCATGCAGGCTAGCGAGTTCCACTGATTTAGACTCAGTGAGTCGCCTACAAACGTTATCTTCTTCCCCTTCCATCTCCTTAGAAACTCCATACCATCAAATCTACAAAGTAAAAAAATATTTAATTGAAAGCCAATGTACAAAAGTAACAAAACAAAACAAAAAAACCAACCTAGGCAAGGTGCAGGAGCTTGGTTTCCATGAATACTTAAGGTACTCTTTGTCTGGACGTCCAAATTTCATACAATCAAACACAGAATCGATGTAGGGACAGCTCATCGAGTCATAGAGAGGCTTCAAAGAAGAATTATACACCCATTCACCACTAAACAAGTTGCATTTCTCTACTAATTCCCCATTTCGTACATAACTCGTGTTTTCGTTAAATTCTGATTTTGCAGTTACCAAAAACAACACCAGAATGGGTAGAAGGGAATGAGATTTTAATTCCATTCCAGTTTCTTAAACAGAATTATACAGTGAATTGTTTTAGAGTGACGTATATAATTATATATACTAGGAAGAATAAGCAAAAACATAGTATTCTAATTAAGTTGAGAAAATAGGGATATTGCCTTAATGTGTGAGTCAGTGACTTTGACCTGATTGTGTTGATCACTTATGTATTTAGCATATATGGAGATTTTATGGTAATGTTCAAATGTGACAATCTGAATGCTATATTTTGTGAATATAAAATTAAGTTCGCTTTAAATTTGTATATTCGGTTGCATGCGGGTAAATTAAAATACGATTTTAGTGCTCATTATTACTATCTATGTATTAATTGGTATTCTAAATATTCTGAATACAGAGGAAATTTTCAAATTACATCAATATAAATTCTTGCTTATCCTAATTTTGGTGACTTACGAATTCAAAACTTTTCGCTACTATTTATCATTATTATTATTATTACTATATTAAATGAGATTTTTCGCTGATTCTATGAAGAATCCTCACTTAAACACAATTCCTTTCTCTCTGGACTTGGAGCTCACAAATCTTAATTAATTGATACAAATGTTTGGGTTTTGAGGCTGGCTTGGGCTTGGAAGATCAGGCTAAATAAATCACTTATTAATATGTAAGGAAATATGAACCTGCTTAATGTCTTTGCTCGTGTTTAATGATATTATTTCCGAAAAGAAAAAAAAAATCATTTTCATGCATAATTTATTTTCTAAAGGAGCTTATCAATTTAATCACAAATAATTAGATAAAATAAGTTAATAATACAAATATTTTTAAGGAAAATGTAGCTAAGTTGTAAATATATTCGGGGCCGCTACATCTTCCAACAAACAACAAACAGGTAAGTAGGTTGCATAAATTCCAGAAACTGAACTTTCTTGTATAAAAGTCCTTTCTTTAAAAGAAATGGTTGGAACAAGGGAAGTAATTTACATAAATTTATACTCATGGTTTTTATATAAGGCCTACATATATATATAGAAGCAGGCCAATAGAAACTTGCACCCTAATATATGATTAACATTCTAAAGCAGTTGGATAAGAAGCTGACATGGCAATGCCACACAGACCCTCGGCAGCTTCAACATCCCTCTCCATTCTTATGTATCCACTTTCCCCCCAACTCGCCCCCCATGAGTTCTTGACGAGCCAGTATTTGGTTCCGTCATTGTCAACACCATAGCCAACTGCAGTGACACCATGGTCTAGATCGGTTCCGCACTCTCCTGTGAATACTCCGCTCGAGTAGAACTGGAAGTCCGATCCACTAGCATCGATGGCCACAGATACCGGTTGGTTCACCACTGCTTTGAGGAGTGCAGACTCGCTGTTGGCCGGGACATCCTCGTACCCTGTGATCTTTGCAGCGTCAGACGATTCCTTGTTGGTATTGCAGGTGCCATCAACTCCTTGGTAGGGGTAGTTGGATTCAGTGGTGAGGCCTTTGTTGGTTATGATATATTGAAACGCGTAATCCATTAGTCCACCGTTGCAGCCCTGGTCTTCGCTCGTATCACAGTCCACGAGTTGTTGTTCAGACAGTGAGACAAGTTTCCCTGTCGTGATCTGGTTTATTCCCTCCGTGGCTGCAACTGCGGAAAACGCCCAGCAACATCCTGCATATTTTGTTTCGTAAAAGGTGAGACCAGAATTTGCAGCTAAAAAATGTAAGCTTAATTAATTATGTTGAGCTGGATTTTTTGCATAACTTACCACATTGGCCTTGATCTTTCACACCTGTAACAGCACCCTTCTTCCTCCAGTCCATGCTCGTTGGAGCCGCACTCACATTCGCATACCTAAACGACGAAGATACCTTAGACAATTTAGGATGAGATGGCGTCATCTTGTATCCATTTCTAGAGGCTTGAAATTCAGCATTCCTCAAATCTGCAAATCTGTTGACCGCAATCTTGTAAGGCTTTGTAGCTGCTTCATTAAAGGACTCAATGTACTCCACGTTCTCCTTGAATATATTGAATCTCTCCGCCTTCTCTGCATCATCTTTGTAAACACGGCCATTCTCCAATATCCATTGCTCGTGCCTCTCCACCATGGATGCATCGGGTGCAGTTCGTGCTGCAACAAGAGAAGCGTAGAGTTCCAACATCACGATTGTTGCAACTAGAAGCTTCCAAGAAGGTGTCAATGCCATTGCTGAAAAGTGTTAGGTGGCTATATTTGGTAAAGAGGAGTGTTATGAATCAATTCATACAGGATGGGCTATTTATAGCTTCGAATCTGAAGGTAATGAACGCTTATGTGCTTGTCTCCCTGGAAAACACGGTAAAGCGGAAACATTTTCAAAACTCTGTTTCGTGGAAGCTCCTCTACTTCATTGAATTTGAACACCGGTTTGAATGTATATGTTTATATTAATGATTTTTTAGTTAGATCATTCCTTCTCTTCAAAAGTATGCTAAAAACAAAATAGCTGTTATGAATTTTTAAGTATACAATGACAAATGACTGCATGTGTAGCGTCCTAAAATTCTATATAATAAAATAAATCGATCGAAATTAACTAACTAACATCATGATTTTTTTTTTTAATATATGTTTTTATTTGATTATTGATCGTAAAGCTAGCGTAGTTTCATCATAAGTTTCGCTTTTGATAGTTCTATCTAAAAAATGGTAAGATTTAATTTGTAGGTACAAACGCGACTACAAAATTGTCTGCTTAGAGAAGCGTGTTAAGCATATAAGTAACTTATTCAATTTTTTCAAGTTTGGAACATGTCCAAAATTTTCGGAGATTTAAGTTATTATGTAGATTGATATATTATGTAAATTAATATTTTTTGATCCACATCTAAATTTCAAGTCCCAACCAAAGAGTCTCGCTTCGGAGGAAAAGATCGTTAACTCCTTCACCAAAAAAATTGTGTGTCATTTTCAAATTTCCAATCGCAAAAATCAAATAGGTTGTGACGTTGTGTATATAAATTAAATTGAATAGGTAAGTTGAGTAAATAGTCAACACACATTTTGAAAGTGGTCTTGCAATTGCAAATTGAGATAAAACTTTTCATTTGATTTGACAATAATCCTAAGTCTTATTACATCTTTATGTGTATCAAAATTTAGTTACATCTATATATTTTTCCTACATATAAAAATATAGGTACATCCATGTCTCTAAATATTGTGACATTTTTTTATTTGACAGGCTACAATTTCAATCTGCATTTGTATATATCACTGCATGATACACCATATATTATAGTTCCATTATGAAAAGTCTCCAACTTTTTAACTTGTCTACATGAGAAAATTAAGGAGCAGACGTTTTCATTATTTTATACATTATATATATTCAACGAAGGCATCATCTTCGCTGAGACGAAGAGAGTATATATGTCGTGTTAAACTGAGAAACAAATAAGTGAACAGTGATTGGAGGCTAGAAAATATCTGAAAATGGTATATACTCCCTCCGTCCCGTTGAACAAGTCATCTTTCTTGAATATATATAAGGTATAAAATAATGAAATAAGACTTGTTCAATGGGACGGAGGTAGTATATAACATCTACGTGAGGAGTTACCTCTGCTTTCATGATGACAAAAAAAAAAAAAAAAAAAGGCACATGACAGTTCCAATAGTTCAAACTCTTGAGCTGCATAATTCCATTATATAATTACAAGGAAACCAAACCATTTCATACAAACAATTCTTGAAAACAGGGGATGCATGGATCTAATTAATTTACATAAATATTCACATTCCATAGGCTTTGCATTTCACACACTGCCTAAAATATTTAGTAGCTAATTTTAAGCAGTCGGATAAGAAGCTTGCATGGCGATGCCACAAAGTCCCTCTGCAGCTCCAATATCCCTCTCCATTCTTATGTATCCACTTTCTCCCCAGCTCGCTCCCCACGAATTCTTCACTAGCCAATACTTGGTTCCATCGCTGTCAACGCCGTAACCAACTGCAGTGACACCGTGGTCTAGTTCAGTTCCGCACTCTCCTGTGAATACTCCACTCGAGTAGAACTGGAAGTCAGACCCACTCGCATCGATAGCCACTGATACTGGTTGGTTCATCACTGCTTTTAAGAGTGAAGATTCGCTGTTGGCAGGGACATCCTCGTACCCTGTGATCTGTGCAGCGTCAGACGATTCCTTGTTGGTGTTGCAGGTGCCATCCACTCCTTGGTAAGGGTAATTGGATTCGGTAGTGAGGCCTTTGTTGCTAATAATATACTGAAACGCGTCATCCATTAATCCTCCATTGCAGCCCTGATCTTCGGTGGTGTCACAATCGACGAGTTGTTGTTCAGACAATGAAACAAGTTTCCCTGTTGTGATCTGGTTTATCCCTTCTGTGGCTGCAACTGCCGAAAACGCCCAGCAGCATCCTGCATTTTGATTTTTATTGAAAAATAGATAACTCATATTTCTCTTGAAAGTGTGAACTGAGTGATGTTTTGAGTATTTGCATTGTGTTGCTTTACTTACCACATTGGCCTTGATCCTTAACACCGGTGACAGCACCCTTTTTCCTCCAGTCTATGCTGGCCGGAGCTGCACTCACGTTCGCATACCTAAACGACGAAGAAACCTTAGACGATTTCTGATCATGAGATGGCATGATCTTGTATCCATTTCTAGAAGCCTGAAATTCGACATTCCTCAAATCTGCAAATTTATTGACCGCAAGCTTGTAAGGCTTAGCAGGTGCTTCATTAAAGGACTCGATATACTCCACGTTCTCCTTGAAAATTTCATATCTCTCCGCCTTCTCCGCATCATCTTTGTAAACACGGCCGTGATTCACCATCCATTGCTCGTGCCTCTCAACCATGGATGCATCTGTAGGAGCAGTTCGTGCCGCGGCTAGAGAAGCACACATCTCCAGCACCAAAAATGCAGCTACAATAAGCCTCCATTCGAATGTGAGTGCCATCTTTAAACAGGATGTTCAATGTATGAATAGAGGTTGATTACTAAAACTGAAGGAGGAGAGTTTATGCTTTATTCACAAAGGGATGGGGTATTTATAGAATAGTTTTAAGTAGCCATCTTTTTCATGGAGCCGTAAATTAAAGATTCCAAATAGAATCTGGACAGAATCATCGACGTCCACGATTCCTTGGAACAACCGGCAAGTTATTAATATGAGAATCTCATTCATAAACTCAGTTCCGTGGACGCTAATCTGACTACATTCAACGTTAACATGTTTTACCACTACAGTGTTTTGCATTGCTACTACTGGTTGTAAATGAGAGAGATCAACCACCATGGCTCCATACTAAATTGTATAAAACTGAAATATTTTTTTTTAGTAATATTCACCACTCATAATACGCCTGTGGGGTGTGGCCACGTACATATTTGGACACCACATCAATTTTGGTGTATATAATGTATTTCAGCCGTTGAAGCAACAAGGATAGTTTTTAAGTAGAGTATATATGAAAACTTTCTGTTTGTCTGTAGTAGCCAGCCATAACCATCATTTTTATCTTAATTTTTTGCGCACGGAGGTATCAATTATGCAATAAATAATTATTTGTTTAAACTATTTATGACCTGCAATTTGTCCGACTAAACTATATATACGATGATAAATTTCGTGAATTATTTGCTCTCCACTGCTTCCTATATGGATAAGTAGGGAAATTTTGAGCTGTAACTTTCAATATACCAGCTAGGCATAAAAGTAATCAGGTTTTTAATTTTAGACAAAGATCTCAACAAATAATTAGAAATTTCGACTCAAGTATTTTTGGGATTTTCCGATGAGGAAAACACCCTCCAAAAAATGGCGTATGCTGCTTGAATTGCGGCGAGAACACGGTATTCTTTAGTAAAAGGCGAAAGAAGAGTTCGCTATGTGCTCACCGCACAGCTGCGTGGTTGCATATGGGGCAAATTTGACTATTTATCAAAGTTGTCGTAAGCACTTGTTTGGTCTCTCAACGATGTGGGACTTTTTTCGAGACATTAAGGAGGTGGGTGCTTCTTGCTAACTTGTGCGCCTTGTTCATGATTCATGAATGCTGAATTTCATAATATGCACCTCAAATTCAAATTCTAATGCAACAGGTGCTTGGTGCAGTTGCAAGAAGGATGATATTTGTCCTCAAAATTGTTGTAACCATACATTACTAAAATCACACTCTAGTAGTATTATTTTACTTCAAGAATAATATTAGTATTTTATAAAGCATTATTTTGTCTCTCAGTATATTTGATATAAATGTACTTTTTTATAAAGGGCCTTGATCATCTCTCAATACAATAGAAACATGTAAGCTGCACCAATTCCATAAACTAAGTTCTTGGATTGAAATCCTTTCTTTACAAGCACTTCTTTGAACAGGGGAAGTAATTTACATAAATTTATACACATGGTTTTTATATAAGGCCTACATACATACAGAAGAGGCCAATACAAACTTGCACCCTAACATATGATTAACATTCTAAAGCAGTTGGATAAGAAGCCTCCATTGCAATGCCACAGAGACCCTCTGCAGCTTCAACGTCCCTCTCCATTCTTATATATCCACTTTCTCCCCAGCTTGCTCCCCACGAATTCTTAACTATCCAATACTTGGTACCATCGCTGTCAACGCCATAGCCAACTGCAGTGACACCGTGGTCCAGTTCAGTTCCGCACTCCCCTGTGAAAACTCCGCTCGAGTAGAACTGAAAGTTTGATCCACTAGCATCGATGGCCACAGATACCGGTTGGTTCACCACTGCTTTTAAGAGCGCAGACTCGCTGTTTGCAGGGACATCCTCGTACCCTGTGATCTTGGCAGCGTCGGACGATTCCTTGTTGGTGTTGCAGGTGCCATCCACTCCTTGGTAGGGGTAGTTGGATTCGGTGGTGAGGCCTTTGTTGCTAATAATGTACTGAAAGGCGTCATCCATTAGGCCACCGTTGCAGCCTTGATCTTCGCTCGTATCACAGTCCACGAGTTGTTGTTCAGATAATGAAACAAGTTTCCCTGTTGTGATCTGGTTTATCCCTTCTGTGGCTGCAACTGCCGAAAATGCCCAGCAGCATCCTGCATTTTGAATTTATTCAGAAATACCTAGAAAACTCAATATTTCTATTGAAAATGTGAACTGATTGATGTTTAGGGTATTTGCATTATGTTACTTTACTTACCACATTGGCCTTGATCCTTCACACCTGTAACAGCTCCCTTCTTCCTCCAGTCCATGCTGGCTGGAGCTGCACTCACATTTGCATACCTAAACGACAAAGACACCTTAGACGATTTATGATCATGAGATGGCATCTTCTTGTATCCATTTCTAGAGGCCTGAAATTCGTCATTCCTCAAATCAGCAAATCTGTTGACGGCAAGCTTATAAGGCTTTGCAGCTGCTTCATTAAAGGACTCGATGTACTCCACGTTCTCCTTGAATATAATGAATCTCTGAGCCTTCTCTGCATCATCTTTGTACACACGGCCATTCTCCAACATCCATTGCTCGTGCCTCTCCACCATGGATGCATCGGGTGCAGTTCGAGCTGCAGCTAGAGAAGCCCACATCTCCAGCACCAAAAATGCAGCCACAATTATTCTCCATTTGAGTGTGATGTGTGCCATCTTTATGCAGGATTCTTAATGTATGAATTAAGCTAGATTATTGAGTGAAAGATGAGAGGGTATGCATTCATTACAAGGAACAAGACTATTTATAGAATGGTCATGTAATTCAAGTTAGAATGAGGACAGAATTGACGTCCATGGCTCCCTGGAACACCTGCCAAGTAATGCACTATATCTTACGACTTCATCTCTCTTCCGTAGAAGATCCTCCAATTCAATCTGCCTCCATTTTGTTGTACATGTATTACTATAATATTATACTATTAATCAATTCCAGTTTCACAGGAAAAATATGCAAATGTTAGGTTTTATTTTGAGTTTTCAATATAAATTTTAAGTGCATAGCAATGATTTTTTCTGCAAGAAGATAGGAGCTGCAACCTGAACAAGGGCTGAAACGTAGAACGTATAACCAAAAAGCATGTATAAATAAATGCATCTAACATTAGTGAAATCGATCATCAATATACATGTGACATGACTTACTCCGACCAACCAATCTAGCTAATCGTTCACGTTCATGGTTTAGGACAAGCAGAGGGTAATGAACAGAACTACATACAGCATTCCTAGATTCCACATGATCAGATCGAACTATTACATCGATGGATATCTACTTAACAGAATTCAAAGTTTCCTACCAAATCTCAATCTTGAACAAATGTCTATACAAATGAGTGAATTATCCACGATCTTTAACAACATGAGCTCCAGCCAGCTATACCATAACCTTTCAGGCCTTCACCTAGACAATCTTTCCAATCAAAGAATAAATCGTAAGTTGTAACTGGGAAGAGAAAGTTTGAAACCCTAATGTCGGCAGAAAAGGAGCAACAAGTACCAAGATAATGATCCGTAAACATCCTACTTGTGAAATGCAAACAATTATGGAACTGAACACAGATCAAGTTGCAGAGGCATCCTTCTTCGTGCATCCAGTCAACAGATTAGAGAGAGACTGTATCAGAGATGTCGGATCATAGATTATGCCTGCTGTTGAGTCGTGTATTGACTCAACAGTTACCTACAATTTGAGATAATCAACTAATAATTAACACCTGGCACACAAGCAAATTACTAAGGGTTAACTGTCAGAAACTTTAAACCGTCTACAATTTTCACATGATCTTTTCAATCATAGCAAATAACCATTTTTCGACTTTTTTGCAATTCTCACACGGTTTGAAGATTTTCAGCTAGTCCAATCGGACAGCAGTAGCTCTCAGAGCTCCCACTAATAATTGGTACACAAACAACATTTAGTGAACTTCAAAGATTTTGATAATAGTATAATTTCAAGAACCTTCAGCTTGTAATCATAGAGCAGCTTTCAATTGATATCAAACAATGTTGATATGTTGCATCAAAGAACACATACCACGCGAATGATCCCTTGTGCAGACAATTTATCAGTATCAATGGGAATTTGACCATCTTTGGGCACAAAGATTGTGTTGATGTATTGGTTAGGCTGCAAAAAAGATACAAAAATATTTCAGAATAAAACAGGTTCTCTTAGGGGATGAAATAGCATGATTAATTCGATGAGGTAGAATCAATCATAAATTAGAGACGACATATTCAAGTAAAATCAATTGGGGTGCCAGTTAATTATAATTAAAAAAAGAAGGAACTAAAAGCTGAGCAACTCATGTTTCAGAGTTCACTAAAAACTCTACAAGTATACATTTTATAGCATGAAAAGAAAAGAAAAAAAGTTATTTTCTTGTGAGATTTTTTTATTGCTTATCCTGCCTTTCCTTGGATCTTACTACTCAAAAACCAGAAGTACTTGACTTTTTACAATTAGAGATTGTAAAGTTTGATACAAATCCAATTAGGATAGCTATTAGATGTTATACTCTATACCTCAGAATACTTACATGACTCTTAAGACACTTATGAGGATCGCCGTGTGTTCGGTTGAGAGCATCAGCAATAGCAGTGACAAAGCAGGAAGCTGTAAAGCCACTAGTTTCTCTATCATGTGTACCATTCAAGAGAAGCACCTATCAGAAGAAGGCATTAGAACTAACACTAGACATGATTGGATGTAACACATAAGAAAGATAAATCATCTGAGCATAGCATAGATAAATATGGCAAAAAAGATAACAATGGTAAAACCCATTGCACTCATCAAAAAAGTCAAATTCAATAGATCATATTGGACAAGAAAAGTAATCAAGATATTTCCAGCTTTAAAATGTATTACCTTGGGACATGATCGAGAAGAAATACATTCCCCAATTCCACGTAAAACCTGAATATGAAGCACATGCAATAAGGAAACTGACACTGGATAGAATTCACATTTCATTTGAACTGGTCAAGTACACATAGGAAACATTGATTTCTCAATGCTCAAACAGGGACAAAGAAAATTAAAGAAAGAAAGGGGGGTGGGGGTCCTTGCACGGTTCAGAAAGGTAGGTATTCTGAACTAAGGAAGAAAATATTGCAGGATTTTAAGCATAGATGTATAAACTCAGCAAAAAAAATGTGAATGTTCCATTAGGTAGGCAGCATAAGACGAGAATCTGATATGGCTCACAGTGCTTACCAAAGAGGGACATATTGAAGTAAATAGTGAACCCATGGCATAGATAATGCAGTCAACACTGTTCAACTGTTCTAAGACAGTTGGATTTGCAGAAGGAAAGACCTGTTCAAGAAAACCATATAAAGGATGAACAAAATTTCTGATCTGAGACTGAGACATGTCCCTCAATCCCAATATCTGACAGTGTCATTCATTTTCTGTCTTATTCATTATAAGAATTTCAAGATGCACGGATATTGGTCCCAAATTGTCCCAACAATGGAACAAATGGTACGTTGATAAAACATAGAAATATCTGTACCTCATGCAGTAAATTGTTGCCTTCGCTAGACATGTAAAAGACCCGCTTTATTCTTGAAGGAAGAGTTCGAGCTGAAGAATTACTCTGTAGAAGAAAGTCTCTTCAATCACACACATGGGAATTTACACTGTGACGTAATAACCAAAAAATAATAGAAGATGAGCTGAAAATCAGATTAATTAAGAGTTTTAGGTAAGCATTAAGTAATGTGTACATCGAAACACTTACTTTGAAGACACAATTCAGGCTAAAGTAAAATCTATAATAATAGAAGACATGGTTGACTGATGAATATAAAACACACCGAAGACCAAAAAATTCTTTGATCATCCTCTTATAAAATATTTCATCTAAGGTAGTTTGCTATTGCCAATTAGGCTTTTATGGGAACCATGTTATCTGCAAAGAAGATTGCTGCTTGTAACAAATTCATCCCTCATTGTCAAAAGAATCATATAAGTAATAAACTCAGAAATTTTCATTCTCTTTCACTCTAAGGATGATCTTTAGCCCAGATCAGATAATTCTGAATGTATCCTTCCTGGTTCAGGACCCATCCAATTAAAAAAATCTCAAATTAGGTAAGTAAACTGATAATTCAGTGCAATCTAGGGAAGACAATTATGTGGTTGTTAATCACTACCAATGGAACTAAAGAGGGATATTAACGAAAGTGGATTATTTGATCATGTATACCTTATTTATAGGCTCCATAGATCCGCTGGTTGGATGAGAAATTTCATTCTGGCCCCGTATTATGGTCCCATCCTAGAAATCAATCAGAAAAAAAAAATGATTTTGACTAGTGAAATCAACTCATTCTAAAATTTCACATGTTGGACACTGTGCATTTGTTTGGAGAAACATGCCACCAATAGACGAGGGCTATTCTAAACCAACCATTCCACCATGATACACACCACTAGCTGTATTAGTAACCAGCTCTTCCACCATAAAAATTTTGATCTTTTCCTTTATGTTATAAAGTACGACAAATTTGAAAAATATCTAGAGCAATAGTGAAACGCGTGCATCATTTACTAAAAGATATGAAACATATTCTCTTAGAAAGAAAAGATATTCATACCCATAATTCACACCCCAATGTAAGCCTGTCATTTGTGGATATAACTGGTAGGACCAGGCTTTCCGTGGGAATTTGTGATACACGTGAAAACAAAAATATTGCAGCATCTAAAGACTGAAAGAATATGCGAGCTCCAGCAAAGAAAAAATTCCCAATGCTGCAAGTGAGAGAAGAATGAGCTGATAATCATTTTGATTTTCAAACAAAAAGGAGTTACCACACTCTTTCAGTAATAAATATCCAGAGAGAACCACCAGAAAAGGGAATTTTATCAAGTAAACCAGAGAGAAACAATGGAGTGAATGTAAAACATGCAGAAAAAAATGAAGCGGGTCCGGTCAATCTAAACTAATAGTGTAAGAATATGCATACTGGGATTGTTCCAGAAATAACTGATTACCTTCCATTGCTGAAACAGAATACTTCATCCGACCTTCTAAGGATCTGCAAAGTACAGGTTTTCCCTTTATTGATAATGAGAATAAATAAACCACTAAAATGAAAACACAGTGGTCCCAAAGTGGACTCTCTATTCTAGAAAGTTCAGCATATGTCAAAGACAACAACAAGGAGATGACATGTTCTCCAAATGAGGCATAAATATAAAAAAGTTAGTGAATAGACAGTGGTTAGAGGCACTATGCACTAGTATTCTAGTATGTTTTAACCTATCTTCCACAAGAAAAATAATTCAAGAAGTTGTGACACAATTAGGTCCTCAAATCTACTATAGCAAATGTAAAACTGAAACCAATGTTCTTTTCAAATTGCAGCAAAGCTGGAAAAGACTGACCTTGCCAGAAAAACAAAAAACACAGACCACTAGGCAATATGAAATTATTCAGGAAACTAAGTTAGAATCATGGCACATACAAGCATGAGTGCACACACCACACAGTTACATATTCCAGTTTTCGACTATAAAAATAAGTAATAAGAGCCACGTGCTCAGGATAAATTTGAGGACCTGATCCTGAAAATAAACCAGAAAAGCTCGAATGGTTTCCCTGTAGGGTTTTGAGACACCTGCCCATAGAGGATGGTTTCCTTCTACAATATCATACCTGTTGAATAGTAAACATATAAACATGTTCACCACTAGCAGCCATTTTCAAAACACAGTCTCAAAACTTAATGTAAAATTTGTATAAAACAGATGCACGATTTCCACTTTAAAAAATAAAAGAACTCAGCATATCATGTCATGCGATTGATAGAAGGAGAAATAAATTTTGCTTTCACTAAAGTAAGATTGTTCACTACCATTCAAATTTTGCCTTTTGTGCTTCAAGGGGTAACCGATGACCTAGCAATGTACGCACTGCAAGACCCTCAGAAGTACTTGGATCTGATAGTCTCAAGCATCTCGATCGAATATCTCCAACAGCTGGCCCTCCTGAAGAATAATCGAACAAATTAGAAAAACAGAACATGCATCTATGATTTTGTAGAATCTACTTCAGCACCTCAAATAACATAAAGTAAGGTCAAAGTACAGAATTAATACAACACACCAAGAACACGAACAATCTCGGCTGTGCTCCCTCCATCGTCAGAAACAGGGAGAACGTGAGCCACACGCACTGTCAACTTCTTAAGCTCTTCCACAACACCATTAAAGGCAGTTCCACCTGCACCGCAGAAAAGTTGTAAGATAGTTCTCATACACATAGATTTTATGCAGATTTAATATCAAATGCTCCATTTAAGAACAACTACGTGGAACTTAGATTCCCGATTCACTAACTTTCTCCTATTCTAATTTCAAAATTAGGCATACTATGTCACAACAACACGATCCCTACTAAAAATGCCATTGGTTGACTATAATGGAAGAGGGAAGATAGAAGTTTAGAGCACAATCGCCATCTTGAATGAAGACTAAACATCACTAAAAGAAACCATGAGACTAAACTCCACAAATAATTTACAAAGAAAGAGACTGTTAATTCATCCCAATCCGGCATCGATCATCGCCCTATTTACATTCTGCATTACCTTGAAATCCCAATAACGCTCTAGTACCCTCTCCTTGGAAACCAAACAAAATGAATCATCAAGAATGAACGGAAAAGCAAAAGGAAAAATAGGTAAGTACCGGAAAATACAAGGAAAGAGGGCTGAGCGGACACGCAATTTGCAGAGGCGGAAGCAGAAGAAGACCGATAGTTGTGGGTACTATTTGTACAGAGCGCCATGCGAGAGAGATTTGTAGAACGGTGATGAGAGAGAAAGAAGGGAAAATGAATTAATCTTATAAAGGAATAAGAAGGGTGCATGGAAAGCGGGGGTCCCAAACAAGTATCCGCCATAATCACTATTCTTGAAGGAGAACACTCTCCACCTGAAAATCAAAATCTCCATTTTATTCTTCCTCCTTTTCCATGTTTATTATATCTTCGCCTTTGTCCTATTTGAATTTTGAACTAAACATAAGGTGAAATTGGAATTACAGTATTTTTTTTTTTTTTTTTGTACCCTCTCGAGTTTTATTTAGTTTTTAGAGAAAGATTTGGATATTCTGAAGTATTTTCTCCGGCCTAAAAAAAAAAAACACAGGTTAAAAAAAATGCACCAGCCGGGAATCGAACCCGGGTCTGTACCGTGGCAGGGTACTATTCTACCACTAGACCACTGGTGCGGAACGACGTAAGACTAAATATAAATATTCAACTTTATAAAAAAAAGAAAGAAATTAAGACTTGCAACAGTAATACTTTAGAAGAATTAAACGCGATCGTTCAATGGTTATAATATTCTTTTCTAACTAATCTTCCTCCCATTACTTTGGAGATTGTTCAATTGTTACCAAAGACTGCTTCAACGTAAAGGAAAACAAATCAGTACTTATTTTTCCACATTCAGACACAAACCATGAAAATCCACACAACACAAAACTCACAACCCATTCAACATCATCCACAACTAGTATTTGGCACTTTCCACAACTCACGCGAAAAAGTAGGACGACGAATCGAGGCAAGAAACGCGCTGCCTCTTTCGAGGGATAAAGAGTTGTTCAGCTGACTCTGCCAGTGCAGACACCTTCTCAAGAACCTTGCTCAAAGCCTCATGGACACGACTGCCACCGTTCCCTTCAACTGTCGCAATCAAGAACGCAACCTTCACCCTGCTTCCCAATGTGGATATCTCGGACTTGAGAACTCGAACTTTAAGGTTACTCATCACTTGCCTTAAATCAGACAGCAGGTCTGGCCAGTGCTCGCAGCAGAGCGAGGCTCTGAGCAAAAACGAGCCATCAATACTTCGATTTTCGAGAGGCTCAACTTTCACCTCATCACTGTCCATTGGAATGTGAAGGCCTTCACTAGCTTGTGATGCGATTCTCCTCAGTTGCTTTATTTGGATGATGGCTTCGGCTAGTAGAGTGGCTTTGTCCATCTGCTAATTCACAGAAACAAATTTTAATCAAAATGCACATCATAGTTGATTTGTTTCAGTAGGTGAAAGCAATTTGTGCAACTTATAGATTGAGAAAATTATGTGGAACAACACTAAACAAATCTGGAAGTAGTATGCGTAGTTCCAAAAACTCGTTACATATTTCAGTTAAGACTTAAACAGAAAACAAGTAAGCCAACAGATAAAATAAAAAAATAAAAAAAGTTGGGTCCTTAACATTATCATACAAAAGCCAACTGGGGAAATATGTAGCTGAGATACGATGAAAATTAAACGATAGACAAAGTCATAAATTGACAAACACCACATAAAACTAACGCAGACATATGTAGTAAATTAACTAACTTGCTTAGATTGTCAATATTTGCTTCTGAAGCATAACTAGGGAGGGTTACAACTATCAAGTCAAAATTTGCACCTATATCTTCTTTTTATAGGATAGTCGTAATCACTGACCCAATTCTCATTTAGCTTTTCATTCAATCAAGAAGAGAACAACGTATTCTATATACAGAAACAAATTCTGGCTGTATTAGAGTCGTCTATAAAAAAAAACGCAATCCATGGAACTTGACTAATGAGACTAAGCATGGAATGCAATCCATCCCAAATCCGCAGGTATTTAGTTTCCCACCCAACCAAATCATCTTTCAAACACATCAAAGGGTAGTTACGTTGAATAAGAATAATCTGACCTTTGAAAACCAGGGAACATTATAAAATACATTTAAAACTTGAGTGACTAACTAGTGTAGTACTTTTGGAGTTGATATTCCAAGATTAGATAATCCTCGCTTGCTAAATTCAAAGGACAAGATATTCACTAGAGCGACTAACTAGTGTTGTAATGTGGAGTTGACATTAATACTTTAAACACGTATTGTCATAGAACAAACACGCAGCCCACATTCCATAAAGACAGTCCCTTGTTCATCAAAGGGCACCAAAAGGGGCTAAGCAAACAATGCTTTCATATATATGGAACTACCAAAACTCCTTAGCTCTTACCACTACTTCTCAAGCTCACAAGTATTCCATACTACTAATTAAAATTTAAAAAGCAAGAATTGCACAGGTAATTAATCGAAACTCTAGAGTTTAGAGTTTCAAACGGACCTTTTCATTGTTCGGTACAAGGCCTCGAAGGCTAGCCAGATGTGCATTGATTCTTTCCCTCCTCCTCCTCTCTGCCTCACTATGGCTCCTCAAAGCCTCTACTGTCTTCGTATTCGAATCTCCATTTCTTTTCCCCACTTTCCCTGAAGCCTTCACTAACTCCCCCTTACCTCCATCTAACACCAAAGACTGCTTAACCGGCATTGATGAACACCCCCAATTCTCTATATTCCTATTTGAATTAAGCGATTGATTCACCAACTCGCCACCATCAGACTCAAAGTTGAAACCATATTGATACTCGCAATGCATACTGAAGTATAAGATTTCAACTCCAATATAATCTAACTGTGATAAATACTAGTTAAATGGGATACATTCGAATCTCTATCTCAAGACAAATATTTTCCTCAAGATAGCCTTTTCAAGAAATCAGCACACAGCATGCCACAAATAACACATGCTCCATGCCTCAAACAACCCTCCAAAACGATGCAAGGCTCGAAAAGTAATAATCTTTAGGCACTAACTATTATGTGTGTGTGTGTGTGTGTGTGTGTGTGAGAGAGAGAGAGAGAGCGCAACAGAGCGTTAGACTAAAAATTGAATCTGTCCCTCGGCAGAATTACAAATGTTTAACACAAACTGAGAAGAAAGTAAAAAAGAAGAAGAGGAATTTGTGCGTATAAAGTGGGAAATTTTTTATGGATCGAGGCCAGGAGGGCGAGTGGCGAGGGCAAACCAAAAAGCAAGCATCTTTGATCGGATTTTGAGGGTTGCAACAGAAGGGATTATGATTTGCAGCAGCGGCGAGGACATTATGTTCATGAAGCAGAAAGCAAAAATCAAGAAGAGGATGATGGGTTTCGACGCGGGCTTATCGGAAGAATGAGGTGAATGGCTGAAGATGCAGAAATTTATTGAAAAGTTAGCAACTTTTTCTTCTTTACGGTGTCGAATTCCTGCATTTCTGACCCTTTTTTTTGGACGGAGAATCCGATGAATTGCAAGAGAGAGAATAGGGGGAAAAGAAGAGAAGAATATCTACGAATTTGTATGTAAGAACAGCCAAAAATGGCCAATTTGCTCCTACTGAAAGAGAATTATGATTTGAATTGCATTTGGTTGGATCTTATATATACCGAAAACTCTCGAAGTCAATTCGTTTGAGATGATGTAAGAAAATGACTTTTCTCCCTTAAAATAAATAAATAATTATTATAGTAATAATTATTATTATTGCTACAGTACTTTTGTGAATATTCAGTTTTGGGATCCATAACCCTAGATTCCGCCCAATTGCTAAACTAAAATTTAACAAGTTAATTTTACATTTTTTTTGCATAATTAGTGATTGCATAAAACCAGTCTATCATTTCTTAACTAAATATATTTATTTATAAATCGTCTAATACTATATTTTTACAATTTTTATTTGAATTGCTACCTTTACATAATTAAATTTTAGTATCTTATTTTGCAAATTTTAAGATGCTTACTATATGGCACAAGAAAACATCAGATTCTGTATTAAAATTAGTAGTTGACAGATGTGGACACAAAATTATATAAGATGGACAATTCACATTTTTATTCTCTCTGTTGTCTTTGTTTTAATATGTGATTGCATATATATATAATATTAAAGGGTTTAATTAACATCACCCACGTCATGTTATTGACTTGTTATAGTAATAAATTAGAAAATTGCAACTCGCACGTTATGAATGAACTGTGTATTATAATTAAGTTCGTTGATGGCTAAGTACTGGACAGCTATTCATATGAGTTAGCACATTTTCTCGTGGGTTAATCCCTAAAGTAGTCACTTTGATATAATAAATTCAAATATTAGTCACTCATATAAAAAATATACATACTAGTCACTCAAGGTTAATTTTCATAAATACATGAGTCGTGGATTCATGTATTCAATGTTAATTTTCACGAATATATGAGTCGTGTGTTCGTGTATTCATGTATTCGTGTATTCAAGGTTAATTTTCACGAATACATGAGTAATGTATTCATGTATTCATATATTCGTGTATTCAAGGTTAATTTTTACGAACATGAGTCATGTATTCATGTATTCAAGGTTAATTTTCACGAATACATGAGTCGCGTATCATGTATTCGTGTATTTAGTAAGAATGACTAGTTTTTATATTTTTTATATGAGTGACTAGTATTTTGATTTATTATATCAAAGTGACTATTTTAAGGGTTGTCCCTTTTGCCCTACCCCATTTCTTATTGATTTTATTCATTTTTGGAATACTTGAAATGAATGACCATTTTGGAGTTTGGACCCATTTTACAAATTAAAGATCATCTTTAAAATATTCGAACCTTTGAAGAGCTAATTCTGATTTTTTTTTTAATTATTTTTTTGGGTTATTGATTTTTTCAAAAGATGAAAAGTTTGAAAAGTAATGTCAAATTGCAAAACAGGGTGGTTGATTATTGGACACTCAACTCTTTAATTTTCGAGTTATGATTTAGATGGATACAAAGTTTTTTTGGATGTGACTCTAATATAATTTACTAACTCTATAGATTTTGGTGATCATTGGTTTAAGATGGAGTTTCAATTTGATCATCATAGTAATTAACGCAGAAAAATAATGTTAATTGGTCGATCGAGTGAAATTAGTTGACATAGTTGGTTAACTGCTACCAAAACTACAAACTTTGACATCAGAAACTCGAATAATTAATGTATAAATGAAGGCATATATAGCTTTTAATTATTTATAGTTGACTTAGCCACGATTGGTTCAAAGGTATCTTTCTCATCAACCCTTTTGACTTCTTATTATGATTGTCGAGTCCAGATTCAGTTTATCCGACTTCAACCTCATCTCAAGAAGAAAAAAACTCTAGATGATTCAATGCAGCTAAGGTTTAAATAATTTATCTGATACAAGGCTTGAAATATATGGAATATATATTAACAATATAATTTATGGTGCCTAATTAACTAGTTAAAATATACTATATTCATGTATGATTAAGTTCCCTTCTTACATTTTAACGTGTGAAAGAGCTTCAAAAGTTATTCTCGCAAGCTATTACCTTTGTAAATTATGATGCCAAATTTATATATCGATAAGGCCTCATATAAAAATAAGTCAATGGCGTGATAAATGTGAAAAATACTTAATTAAATAATATATACAATCATGTTTATCGTGTAAAAATTACGCTTATATCATTATGAACCGTAGATCATACTGAGATCAATGATGTAAATTTATTAATTATATTCCTCATACCATAATTTATATACATATACATGGTTGAATTCCTGTAAGTTTCTTTTTTTTAATAGATTTTTTATAATAAAAAAAAAAGGTATTATAGTAATTTCGGAATAGACATTGTCATATTAATCGTGTGAGCACATTAACTATGTCTACAGTAAATAGAGGACCATTCCTCACGAACAAATATATCTATATCTATTGATTGTACATAATATTTACATATATATTGTGAAAATTTTAGTACCTTTTGATCTTTATCTTAGAATAAATTTTTATACATTTAAGAAATTATTATAAATATATACCATAAAATTGAATCCTAAAAAAACTAATTAACTAAAGTTTACTAAAAAAAATTAAATTTTACTTAGAAAAATTACCATGGCACTAATATGCCACATTAATAGTGGATATATTAAGGGTGAGCAAAATGGAATACAGACCATACTTTGAGATTTTATTTCCTTACTGCAACATATACTACATATAGACCATGCATGTTTTTAGCTAATTTTATGATTTTTGAGATGAGGATGAGGAGACGTGATTTAGAAAAAGAAATGTGAGATTTAATGAGTTCTTATACTATAATAGATTGAAATTGATTCACACGATCTAAATCAATCACATTAATTATTGGCTTTAATTTCGTCCGATAGTTTTTTTTAGAGGAAGTGATGCGATTTCCCTGAGTAAATAAAACGGGAAAATAAAAATAGATTTATGGATACTGATTCATGACAAAAATTATATTTTAATGCGTTATATATATATATATATATATATATATATATATATATATATATATTAAATTCATAAGGTCTGATAAAACCCTAATCTCTTGAATGTCAGCCGACGGCGATGGACGTCCAAAGCAAACAGTCCACAGACATCTTAACCCCCGCTCTTCCCCTAGAGATGATAGGTGAAGAGATACTGGCAAGGCTTGCGGTGAAACCACTGTTGAAATTCAGGTGCGTTTCGAAATCATGGCGTTCTTTAATCGACAGCGAACCATTCATCAAAACCCACCACAAAAATTCAATGAAAAAACAATCTTTTCCCCCACCAAAGGGCCATTCTACAACGTCCTTATTCTGACTGGCCAAATCAATGTCCTCCGCTGCTGCCGTTGCTGAACGGAACGGAGTTGGCTCCGTTCCCGTTAGAGGTTCCAACGAATAATACGTTGGGCAAGTTTCGAGTTGTGGGTTGCTGTAATGGGCTGCTCTGCATGCTCGAGATTCCGACAAGTTTTATCATGTGGAACCCATCCACTAGGGTTGCCAAGAAACTACCAGAAGCTTCTAGAAGCAGGTATGCCGGTAATTATGGGTTCGGTTGGGTTGAATCGAGTGGCAAGTACAAGGTGTTTGGGTGTTTCCGCGATGCTGATTCAAACGAGACTGTTGATAAACTTTATAGCTCAAAGACAAAATCATGGAAAACACTAGGGACGACGTCGGATCATTAGAGGCAAGTAGGGGTGTTTGTAGGTGAGAAGCTTCACTACTGGATAAATGAAGGCATTGTTTTCTTGGATTTGAAAAGTGAGGTGTTTGGAAGGATTGGGAAGCCCACTGCTGCTCGATGGAATAGATTGAACATGTTGTTTGGAGCGCTCGGGGGTTGCCTTAGTGTGCTACTACATAACTATATAACTATGAAGGAGGAGGAGTAGTCGACGAAGTTTGGGTCGTGAAAGAGTATGGCGTGAAAGAGTGTTGGGAAAGAGTGGTGGCTCGTGATCGTGTTATTGAGCTTCTTCAACAAACCCCATCGATCGTGGGCCCAAATGGAGAGATCTTGGTGTTGTTTAGATTTGCTTTCTTGGTTTATTATACTCAAGATAATGTGTTTCGGCTCCTCCCGAAGTACCCAGACTACGAATTGCATCATCTCTACGTTGAAAGTTTAGGGTCGCCATAATTAAGTTGTTCAAGTATGGAAATAATAATATGTTAATTATTATAGAATTAATTGAATTTGTGCTCCTATGATTGATTGAATATTGTTGCCAACTGCACATTAAAATCCCTCTTATCTGAACTAATTCCATTTGCTAGCTGCAGCTTGATTGTTAGATTATTTACGAGAAAAATATGTCATTCTTAAAACCCTAAAAATAAATAAACAAAGCACAAGCTAGAGGCGGCTCTTATTATAAATCAGATACAATTTTCCATGTATATATATAAAAATTTATAACCCATCACTGATTCAAAAGAAGCTTGAATTCCCTAATTAAGCTCATAATCAACGAAAGGAATCGAACCGAGAAAGAAATATATGAATTGTTTAGTACTAATAAAAGTGAATTTCTATTATATACACCCGAAGAATCAAGAAAAAGATTATTTTTTTTTTAATTTTTTTTTTTAAAAGTAGGTACCTTTGAGACTTCTGGACATTTCATTCACACAAATTGAAGAATTGCCGTAGTGGATTGGTGAACTCCATCACTTGCAAACATTTAGGGCTGAGATGGGATGTTTGAGGAAGCTTCCAGGTACATTCAAGTACTTGATCAACTTAAGGCATCTTTATATATCCTCAGACGTAGAGTTGCCCGCCAACATTGGGAGATTAACTTGTCTCCAAACACTTACCCATTTTAATGTGGGTGACAAGAAGGGCTATGGAATTGAAGAACTGGGAAGCTTGAGAATCTCAAAGGGAGATTGGTGATCCATAATCTGGAAATAGTGCACGACACGGAGGAGGCTCTAAAAGCAAATCTATATCACAAACCAAACTTGTTGGAGTTGGTGTTTAAATGGGATTCATATAGAGAAGCTGGTGAAACAAATGATAATGACGAGGGTGTGTTGGAAGGCCTCCAACCTCACGCAGAGCTTAAGAAGCTAGAGATTTATAGATACAGAGGCAAAAGATTTCCATCATGGACTCAGAAGATGGCAGTAAGAGATGATGGGCCTCAACAAGGCTCTTCTTGGGTACCACTCAACAACTTGATAGAGATGACACTCTATGAGTGCCGGGAGTGTGAAGAAATCCCGATGCTGGGGCACTTGCCAAATCTTAAATCTCTTTATTTGGGAGGATTGGAGAATGTGAGGTTCATAAATTTGTCCTTCAATAAATTAAAAAAGCTCCAATTGGTAACATTAGAGGGATTGGAATGCCTCCCGGATTGGTTGTTCTATAACAATCCCAATCTCTCGGAGTTGGAGATAAACCATTGCCCCAAGTTGAGAGAATTACCTGATGGGCTGCACGCCCTCACTTCTCTTGAGAAGTTGAAAAATTACAATTGTCCGAATCTCAAGTCAATAATAGGGAACAGCCAGGTGAGAGCAGGTTTTTCTGCAGCACGACGCCCCCTCCACATATATATATACTACCTCCATCTCATTAAGGTAGTCCCATTTGCTTTATGCACGTATTTCCACCGAAACCTAGTACGGGTTTTAAAATATAATTTTGTAGTATCGTTTTTTTTACGGGATACTATGACACTCATAGTATCTCGTAAAAAAAACGATACTACAAAATTATATTTTAAAATCCGTACTAGGTTTCGGTGGAAATACGTGCCAAGTAGTAAATGAGACTACCTTAATGAGATGGAGATAGTATATACAGAGAGAGAAGATTATGTACAAAAGTCAAGTTATGTAAAAAATGAGAAGGTATCTTACCCGTTGGATTTTGCCAATCAATGGCCCACATATTTCTTCAATATATATCTAAAATAATATGTTAATTGTTGTAGTGTGGTTATTTTTGTACTTTTCCTATATGAACGATGACGGTTACAACCATGATTTATGGGATTCGATTTTGTTGTTTAAATTCTCCCAAATTTCTTTATTTACGTTTTTTTCATTATTTTTGTTCATCATATTTTCTTCTTCAATTAATTATCTACGATGTGGTGTTTCAGTCAATCATCATAGATCTCCTGGAAAGTCGATGTTTATTCCGCCGGCAAATGATTATATTCTGTCTTTGTCTTCTTCTTTTATGTGTTTATTGTATCAGTTGATTTTTTTTTTCGTTTTTCGGGATCAACTGTCTTTGATTCATTTGCTGGTGTAATTTAAATCTAAAATATTATTTTTGGTTGTTTTTGCATTATAATATCACTACCAATGCATTATATGATACATTATTTTATATCTAAAATATTATTTTTGGTTGTTTTTGCATTATAATATCACTATCAATGCATTATGAGGCATTATTTTATGCATTACTGTACGGTAAAAATTAACAAGAATAAATGCAATTTTGAGAGGAAATAATCAAAATCCAAAAATTAAATCTAATAGAAAACCTAAAATTCGATTTGTAAACAAAAATAATAATGCATTTTTTATCAGTTTATAATGCATAGTGTGTGTAAGAGAATGCACTTCTCGATGAGAAGACTCTGATATTTGCTGCATTAAAATAAGTAAAAATAAATTTGTGACAAATTAATATTGAATAACCAAATTAAACACCACACTGTCCTTCAAATTTCACTGATGCTTTAGTAATTATGTGCAAGCTTCTTTAGTTGACGCACACGATGGATTTATGTATAATATAATGCTCATACAATGTTATAATAATGCATGAATATGGATTCAATAATGCATTTAATGATAGTTCAAAATGCATATAAATAATCCTTGATGTTCAAAATTATGCAACCGTGCATTATAATGGAAAATTAATGTATAAACATTTTATCGAATGCGTTGTAAATTATGCAATAATGCATTAGAATATAAAAGTAATGCATAAGTAAAATTTAAATGATACAATGCATTATATAATTCTATGTATATTTAATTATGATTTTGTATACCTTTAAGCATTTTTCTCATTTTAACACGTCATAATTTATTAACACACGAACCATTCCCTATATATATATATGTGTGTGTGGAAAAGTAGTAGATAATTAAATTTTGAACAGACTAGTCCTTTTTTTTTCCACATGAACACTAATTATTGGCTTTAATTTCGTTGGATAGTTTTTTTAGAGGAAGTGATGTGATAACTTTGTACGTGCCGAGCTTTATATGTGGAACAGATTTTCTTGAGAAATTAAAACTAGATTTATGGATACCGATTCATGACAAAAAAAATTTATTTTAATGCGCTATATATATATACCGATCGATACCACACATATTCAATTCATAAGGGCCGATAAAACCCTAATCTTTTGAAAGAAAGTCAGCCGCAGGCGCAATGGAGGGCCAAAACAAACATTCCGCAAACATGTTAACCCCCACTCTTCCCGAAGAGATGATAGGTGAAGAGATACTGGCAAGGCTTGCGGTAAAACCACTGTTGAAATTCAGGTGCGTTTCGAAATCATGGCGTTCTTTAATCGACAGCGAACGATTCGTCAAAACCCACCACCAAAATTCAATGAAAAACCAATCCTTTCCCCACCAAAGGGTCATTCTACAACGTTATTCGCCTGCTTGGCCAAATCAATGTCCTTCGCTGCCGTTGCTGAACGGATCTGCAGACTTGGCTCCATTCCCATTAGAGGTTCCAACGAATAATCGGTTGGGCAAGTTTCGAATCGTGGGTTGCTGTAATGGGCTGCTCTGCGTGTTGAAGAGTCCGAGAACTTTTTACATGTGGAACCCATCCACTAGGTTTGCCAAGAAACTACCAGAAGCTTCTAGAAGCACGTTTGCCGGTACTTGTGGGTTCGGGTGGGTTGAATCGAGTGGCGAGTACAAGGTGTTTGCGAATTTCCACGATGCTGATTTAAAAAAGTTTGTTGATAAACTTTATAGCTCAAAGACAAAATCATGGAAAACACTAGGGAAAACGGATTATCTAGGGCATGTAGGGGTGCTTGTAGGTGAGAAGCTTCACTACTGGGTGAAAGAAGGCATTGTTTTCTTGGATTTGAAAAGTGAGGTGTTTGGAAGGATTGGGAAGCCGGCCGTTGCTCGATGGAATAGATGTTCTAGGTTGGTTGGAGCGCTCGGGGGTTGCCTTTGTGTGGTACTACGTAACGATAACGATGAAGGAGGAGTCGACGAAGTTTGGGTCGTGAAAGAGTGTTGGGAAAGAGTGGTGGCTCGTGATCGTGTAATTGAGCTTCTTCAACAAACCCCATCGATCGTGGGCCCAAATGGAGAGATTTTGGTTTTCTTTAGATTTGCATTCTTGGTTTATTATCCTCAAGATAATGTGTTTCGGATCCTCCATAAGTACCCAGTCATCCACGAATCGCATTATCTCTATGTTGAAAGTTTAGAGTCGCCATAAGTTGTAGTATATGGTATATATGGAAATAATATCTTAATTATTATAGGATTAATTGAATTTAATTGTGTTCCTATGATATGGTTGATAGCATATTCATACTGTCGGCCACCAGCAGCTTCCTCCCTTTTGTCGAGGACATTAAGGTAGAAAGGACAACCATCAAAGCGATGAAGCAGATTAGAGACGACTTAGGAGCCATGAGTTACGTACGTTGATGACGAATATTATTATTGGCCTTGGGGCGTACGTGGTGATATATATACACATGCAGTGATGATGCAGGGCAAAGAGAGAGAGAGAGAGAGAGAGAGAGAGGATTATTAATTAGTTGGGGCCAAGTCAAATTTGAACTTGTCACCAATATATATCTTCTACTACTACTTATGAGTGAGTAATGCATGAACGTTAATTGATGCAATATCAATTCTTTAGTTCGTATGCAATGGATAAGGTTGGATTTAAAATCATGCATGATAAAATTAAATAGGGCGATCGGCCAAGGTAAACCATAACATTACCACAGATCTCGGTAGAATTTGGATTACTCTCTAACATCATGCCTCCAATAGAATAGGAGATCATCAAAACACCAGATCAGATTTCTAATAAAAATAAAATTAATTTAAAGATTGTTGCATGTACGTTCATTAGTAGATGAGAAGGAATTTCAAATTTGACTTGGCCCAACTCTCTCTCTCATTTTCTTGTATATAATATATCCCTCAAATTAAGAAGCTTAGAAATATATCTGTCAGTTAAATTTGTTGCAATATTATATCAAATCCTCTCATCAACCCATGGCTCCTAAGTCTGTAATCAGCTTCATCGCTTTGGTGGTCCTCTTAATGTCGTCGTCGGCGGCGGCAAACGGGAGGAAGCTGCTGGTGGCCGACCATCACATTCCGGCCACTTTCTACCTGGATGCGGCGGTTCGCCAATATTCCGATCCAACCAACAAAGCAGACGAGAAGCTCATCGCCCGCCACCTCGCCGCCGTCAAAAGAGTTCTCGTTAACTCCCATCCCAGCCCGGGCATGGGCCACTAGACCTACCTACCTACAGTACTCTTTATCAATAATCTTTAATTTTTTTTATTCTTAATTGTTTCTTTGGATAGACACACTGTTTTATTAATTGTTTCTTTGGATAGAAACTTTTTATTTCTCTCGTTGATTATGAGGTTAGAGGTTCAAGGTTCTTTTGAATCAGTGATATTAATATAATAGGTTTATAGAATAATCCTTATTATATTCTGGTATATATGATTTATTTGAAAGAGCTGATCGATACTTTAAATATATATAGTGGAAAAAAAAAAATGTTTTTGAACAAGACGCGGACCCACACGATCAGATATTCTATTTAACGTGTACTTGCTTATAACCAATGGAATTGTAGTGTTAGTACTGTGTATGCTTTTACTTAACTGCAAAAATTCAAAAGTCGTGCTCAAATTACGAATGGACTCAAAGGTGGTGCAATTTTTGACATACTACAAAAAAAATGTTTATTGTGTATACGACAGTTTATTGTGTTGTACTTTTTAAAAAAAGAATTAAATAAAGAAGAGAACATATTAAATGAATCAATGGCAATCAAGAATTCTTAAATATTGTTTACCCTCCTTTTTTTGGGGGGTTTTGGATGTAACGCTATCCTTCGATTTTGCCATTTCTTTTGGAAGTAATTTATAAGAAGAAACAGACCTAATCAAGAAACGAAAAATATAAAACTAAGTCCGGATAGAAGTGCGTCGACGAAAATGAGTAATGGAATTATTTTCTTTAAAAGATAGATTGCCGGTCTTTCCAGGTAGACATGGACGTCGATCGAGCTCTCCTAAAATTCTATAAATATCCTCTCCCTTGAGAGTTGAAGCATCAAACATCTCAAGACATATAGCAAACACATATCATTATACGAAGAAAGAACAGCTATGGCTTCCAATCTTCTTGTTGCAGCAATTGTGGTGCTAGGATTTTGCGCTTCTCTAATTGAAGCACGAAATGCACCTGATGCATCCATGGTGGAGAGGCACGAGCAATGGATGGTGGACAACGGCCGTGTTTACAAAGATGATGCGGAGATGGCGGAAAGATTCGAAATATTCAAGGAGAATGTGGAGTACATCGAGTCATTCAATGAAGCAGCCGCAAAGCCTTACAAGCTTGCGGTCAACAAATTTGCTGATTTGAGGAATGACGAATTTCAGGCTTCTAGAAATGGATACAAGATCACGCCATCCCATCCTAAATCGTCTAAGGTTTCTTCGTCGTTTAGGTATGCGAATGTTAGTGCGGCTCCAACCAGCATGGACTGGAGGAAGAAGGGTGCTGTTACTGGTGTGAAGGATCAAGGCCAATGTGGTAAGTAGCTATTTTATAATTGATCCAAACATTACAATAAGCGAGGTCACACTTTCAAGAGTTTGTGTTTCTGATGATGCATGAACAATGAAACAGGATGTTGTTGGGCATTTTCGGCAGTTGCAGCCACGGAGGGAATAAACCAGATCACAACAGGAAAACTTGTTTCACTTTCGGAACAACAACTTGTGGATTGTGATACGAGCGAAGATCAGGGCTGCAACGGTGGTTTAATGGATTATGCGTTTCAATATATCATAACCAACAAAGGCCTCACTACCGAATCCAACTACCCTTACCAAGGAGTGGACGGCACCTGCAACACCAACAAGGAATCGTCCGATGCTGCTAAAATCACAGGGTACGAGGATGTCCCGGCTAACAGTGAATCCGCATTGCTGAAAGCAGTGGTGAATCAACCAGTATCTGTGGCAATCGATGCGAGTGGGTCCGACTTCCAGTTTTATTCAAGTGGGGTATTTACCGGAGAATGTGGAACTCAACTGGACCATGGTGTGACTGCAGTTGGCTATGGCGTTGATAGCGATGGAACCAAATATTGGCTGGTGAAGAATTCGTGGGGAGCAAGCTGGGGCGAAAGTGGATACATAAGAATGGAGAGGGATATTGAAGCTGCAGAAGGTCTATGTGGCATTGCCATGGATGCTTCTTATCCAACTGCTTGAAATTGTTGAATATTAGTCCTATCAAAATCACGTGTACATGTATGATGGCTATATATATGTAAATTACTTCTCCTGCTCCAAGAATTTCTTGTAAAGAAAGTATATTTATGCAAGAATTCAGTTTATGGAATTTATGCCACCCCTCACAATTTCCTTCTATAATGTCCATATAACTATGATTGGATTACTTACTTTCCAGGAATTACATTGTACAGATTAATTTTATGGATTTTGTGCTTTTTTACAAGTTTCTCATCTACCGGTACATTACAAAATGGGTTTTTTAACACTTTTTTTCAAGTAATTTAGTTGATTTAACAAGTTATATATTTAAGGGAAGCTCTATATTTTTGGAACCACAATCGTTTGTAGCATACAACCGTATATGCATGAGAAGAATGTTCTGAGAATTTGATTTGGCTTCTCAGAAATGCTAATTTTTATCATAAGCTCTCTCTCTCTCTCTCGCTCGCGCACACACACAAGCTGCATTTGCTCTGTCCAAATTAGTTCTTAGTCATTGTACTAAAAGATCAACAGCGATATGTATATGCTGGCAAACTTTTTACGCTCTCTTGCTATAGTCTATATTATTATGACAAAAACTTGGGTGAAGTCGGCCACATAGTGTGGGTGGGTCAAAGTGTCAATCTTTATACAGAAAAGTGCTAATCTATACGAATAAAAGTGTCAATCTTTAACATAATTATTTTCCTTATAAAATGTCAATTTTTAAAAGTGTCAATCTTTATAATGAAAAGTGTTAATCTACATGAATAAAAGTGTTAGTGTTTTAGCCGTCCGCACGGTGCCTCTGGCAGACCCATGTGTGTCCCTATTATTATTGTTATTTTTGTTTATGGTAATTGGTTCAAAATTACATGAATTTTTTTCCACAACTTCCAAAACTTGTTTCCATATTCATAAATTTAAATTTTTTGCAATTATTTCACAGGTGCAAATTCCATATTAATGATAACTTGCAACTGCTAATTGTCTTCCACCAATTCTAAGACCTGAGGATTGCTAGTGAACTCAGTACTGCTGTGAAATCTAACAAGTAAAATGTTCTCCTCTGATAACAGTGGGTCCATGCTTTGTGTAGAGCATGCAATAATGAAATTTAAATAAGTTTGGAATAGTGTTGCATGTTATGGAAAGGTAACTCAGGAACTTGGGATATTATAAAATGCAGTACACATCAGAACGGCAGCGTAGCTTTCCAGTTAATTAGCCTAATCAAATAATTTTGAGTGATCATAAAATCCAGTTCACATTTCTTTCGTGTTGTATACTATTTTGGCTCTTAGCAAGTTTCTAACTGTAGGAGGACATCTAACCTAAAATTATTAGCGAAAATAGAAACAAAAATGGTGTTAGACATTTTATAAATAGAGGTGCGTCCACGGAAATAAGTTTTGATATACATGCCAAAAACATGCGGGTTTAAGGCAATCTCTCTCTGTCTATAAATATTCTTCTTGCTTCTTTGAAGGGATTCATAAGCAAATCTTCTTTCTCCAATCTAGCTAAACACATATCTTGAACATAACCGATAGTGAAAAAAAATGGCCTTGAAGCAGAGTTGGAGGCTTGTCTTGGCTGCATTTTTGGTGCTGGAGATGTGGGCTTCTCTAGCCGCAGCTCGAACTGCACCTGATGCATCCATGGTGGAGAGGCATGAGAAATGGATGGTGGATAACGGCCGTGTATACAAAGATGATGCAGAGAAGGCGGAGAGATTCGAGATATTCAAGGAGAACGTGGAGTACATCGAGTCTTTTAACGAAGCAGCTGCAAAGCCTTACAAGCTTGCTGTCAACAGATTTGCTGATTTGAGGAACGACGAATTTCAGGCCTCTAGAAATGGATACAAGAGGATGCCGTCTAAGGTTTCTTCGTCGTTTATGTATGCAAATGTGACGGCAGCTCCAATCAGTATGGACTGGAGGAAGAAAGGAGCAGTTACTGGTGTGAAGGATCAAGGCCAATGTGGTAAGTACAGTAACATAATCCAAATATTCAAAACATTAGTCACTTCACACTTTCGAGAGAAATAATGAGTTTTCTATTTTTGAATAAAACCAAACTGCAGGATGCTGCTGGGCGTTTTCGGCCGTTGCAGCAACAGAAGGAATAAACCAGATCACAACAGGGAAGCTTGTTTCGCTTTCTGAACAACAACTTGTGGATTGTGACACGAGTGAAGATCAGGGCTGTAACGGAGGACTAATGGATGACGCCTTTCAATATATCATCACCAACAAAGGCCTCACCACCGAATCCAACTACCCCTACCAAGGAGTGGATGGCACCTGCAACTCCAACAAGGAATCATCTGTCGCTGCTAAGATCATGGGGTACGAGGATGTTCCATCTAACAGCGAATCTGCATTGCTGAAAGCAATGGTGAACCAACCAGTATCAGTGGCCATCGATGCGAGTGGGTCCGACTTTCAATTCTACTCGAGTGGTGTCTTCACGGGAGAGTGCGGAACTGAACTAGACCATGGTGTCACTGCAGTTGGTTACGGTGTTGACAGTGATGGAACCAAGTATTGGCTAGTGAAGAATTCGTGGGGGACGAGCTGGGGAGAAAGTGGATACATAAGAATGGAGAGAGATATTGGAGCTGCGGAAGGACTGTGTGGCATTGCCATGGAAGCTTCTTATCCAACTGCAGTAAAATGCTAGTAAAATATAATGCAGGATGGACTTATATGTCCGCTTCATTGCAAGCAACCTATTAAAATTATGTGTCATGTGTATATGGATATATTTATACATACTCGCTCTGTTTAAAGAATCCACTGTAAAGAATGAATTTAGTCACTGATTTATACTCTAGTTACTAGTCAATTACTTTTTCGTTCTTTCTCATAAATCTCTTACTTTCTTTCAGCCGGCGATGAATACTAATTCACGTCGATAAAGGATTTTGGTGGTACAAGTTAGTGGGGCGTTATTTTAATTTGGGGAGTTAAAAATGTTTGAAATTTTATTAAATACGAGTAGTATATATTTATATCAAATAGTAATATACTGCGAGACTAATACTTAAGAAATTCTGATATTATTAATCGTGGATTATTAATTAACATGAAATGAAATAATACAGTATGATTTTAGTAAAGTAATGTATGGTCACCACAAGAATTAGAATTAGAATTTGAAGTGAGCGTGAATGCAAATAATTTGAATTTGAGGTGCATATTACAAAATTCAGCACTCAGTGATGTAAAATGGTAAATGGAGGCTCGCTAACATACGCTTCATGAACAAGGCGCGCAAGTTAGCAACAAACACCGCCTTAATCTCTCCAACATAAAGTCCCACATCGTTGAGAGACCAAACAAGTGCTAGGAGAACGTGAATAAATAGTGGGATTTGCTTGTTTTTCAAACACGCAGCTGCGCGGTGAGCACATAGCGAACTATTCTTTCGCCTTTTACTAAAGAATACCGTGTGCTCGCCGCATTTCAAGCAGCATACGCCGTTTTTTTGGAGGGTGTTTTCCTCATCGGAAAATCCCCAAAAATACTTAAGTATGAAAGTTTGTTTTTTGTTCCGGATTTTTGGAGGGTGTTTTCCTCATCGGATCTTTGTTTAAAAGGCATCATCACTGATTAGTCTTATACCTAGTAATATAAAATGAAAATAACAGCAGTGCCAGAAACTCTCTAGCTATCCATTTAGTAAGGTGGCGAGAGCAAATAATTTATCGTCGTTTATATAATAAAAAAATTTAAACAAAGAGATACACCTCAAAAAAAATAAACTCATGACCTAGCTTGGGGTTTGGGAGGGTAAGAAATTGTATATTAGCCGAATGAAGAAAAACTTTCTTATTAAACAGATATACTAGCTAGCAGTTAAAAATTCTCGATATTGTAGGCTATCTTAGTTTTAGCAAGTTTTTAACCGTAGCATTACAGGGCACCTAATGCAGCTGTCAAAGTAAAATGGAGGAACATCCACGCATGTGAATTTTGAATTTGTTTGTTGATATATACATAAATAACTTGCCGGGTTTTCCAGGGAGTTATGGACGTCCAAATTATAGGTCACTTGATCTCTCTATAAATATTCAATACATTCCGAATGGAAGCATATCAACAAATTCTTTCTTTCTCAAATATATTGTTATAGCAACATTTTGTCTTCTCCTCATCAATGGCCGCGAAACTGAGCATGAGGCTTGCTTTGGCGACAATCTTAGTTTTGGAGATGTGGGCTTCTCTAGCCGCAGCACGAACTGCACCTGATGCCTCCATTGTTGAGAGGCACGAGCAATGGATGTTGGAGAACGGACGAGTTTACAAAGATGACGCGGAGAAGGCGGAGAGATTCGAAATATTCAAGGAGAATGTGGAGTATATTGAGTCCTTTAATGAAGCGGCTGCAAAGTCTTACAAGCTTGCCGTCAACAGATTTGCTGATTTGAGAAATGACGAATTTCAAGCTTCTAGAAATGGATACAAGAAGATGGCGTCTCATGATCAGAAATCGTCTAAGGTATCTTCGTTGTTTAGGTATGCGAATGTGAGTGCAGCTCCAGCCAGCATAGACTGGAGGAAGAAAGGAGCTGTCACCGGTGTTAAGGATCAAGGCCAATGTGGTAAGTAATACAATTTTAATCCCACTCTAACATATATAGCTAAGCTAAGCTTACATTTTAAAATCAAATAGAAATTCTGCCCTGATCTTATCTCTTACAAAACAAAAATGCAGGATGCTGCTGGGCATTTTCGGCCGTTGCAGCAACGGAAGGGATAAACCAGATCTCGACAGGGAAACTTGTTTCGCTGTCTGAACAACAACTCGTGGATTGTGACACGAGCGTAGATCAGGGCTGCAACGGTGGCCTGATGGATGACGCGTTTCAGTATATTATTAGCAACAAAGGCCTCACCACCGAATCCAATTACCCTTACCAAGGAGTGGATGGCACCTGCAACACCAACAAGGAATCGTCCGACGCTGCAAAGATCACAGGGTACGAGGATGTCCCTGCCAACAGCGAATCTGTACTCTTAAAAGCAGTGGTGAACCAACCAGTATCAGTGGCTATCGATGCTAGTGGGTCCGACTTCCAGTTCTACTCGAGTGGGGTATTCACAGGGGAGTGTGGAACTGAACTAGACCATGGTGTGACTGCAGTTGGGTATGGAGTTGACAGTGACGGAATCAAGTATTGGCTAGTAAAGAATTCGTGGGGAACGAGCTGGGGAGAAAGTGGGTACATAAGAATGGAGAGAGATATTGAAGCTGCAGAAGGAATCTGTGGGATTGCCATGGAAGCCTCTTATCCAACTGGTATAAAATGTTGAATGTTAGGAAGGTGATGTGCAAGATCCCCATTGGCCTGCCTCCTATTGTATAAATGATTATGCGTATGTGGATATATCTATGTAAATTACTTCCCTTGTCCCAGAAAATGCTTGTAAAGTAAGGGTGCTTATCCAAGATTTTAGTTTATGAAATTAATGCATCTAAATATTGTTGGAAGACTATAATGTCCATATATATAATGAGTTGTGAACTTTGTATAGATAAAAGTACACTCAAAAAACATGCAAAAAGAAGTTATAGCCTTGCTCAAGAAAATTCTTGTTCACACCATCATTACCCCAAACCTGCAGAGCTAGCCTGCATCAACCTTTGGGTAACAATAATGGCACGCCCACAACCACTACATTGTTTATTTTCTCTAAAAAAAAAGTGAAACATAACACAAAATAAACACACTCTCGAATTCCAAACCCCCCACAAAAGTCAAAACAACTATGACGCGTGTCAGACTATCTGACGGATCACTGTCCTGCAGCAAATGCCTCGACGGGGAAAGTCTTGGTGATTCCTGCAAGACTCTTGAAGTTGATCTTCCCCGTGGGAGGATCTTGAAGAATAATCTCACTCACCGGGGGCCACAACATTAGTTCCTTGGCCTTCACTCCTTTGAGTTTCTTGATCCTCTTCTTCTCCATGTATCCGGTTATATTCGTGTCATAGCTCACGAGCTTGCTTATGATCTTGAAGCTATGCTCCACCTTCTTCTTCTGCTGAATCCACATGTATCCGGTGGCCCTCACGAACCCGACCTCAACCACGTCAGCCAATGGGAGGAGTCCACATGGCAGCTCGAACTCCTCGAGGAGGGCTATTGCCATTTTCAGCCCTTCTTCATGGCCTTGCTTCACGACTGCTCCTTCCCTTTCCGCCATTGATGGATGAAGTTGTTTGATTGATGTATTTGGTGGTGGAGTTGTAGAGCTGCTGCTCCATGCATTTTATAGCATGAATTTATGGCAAGAAACAAGTTAATTATTGATCGGAGAGTACAATGTAACATCGTATTTTCCACAGGAGTTGAACTCGTAGTTGAGCTACGATGTTTTCGACATTTTTGTACGATTGGTGTACTGTTTTTGGTCCTGAGCGTTTGGACAGCGGAGGTGGCTTAGGTTCTGTTTTGAAAATGCCTGCTTTCTAGAAAGTATTTTGGATCTTGTGTTGTTTTTTTGTGGATGGATTCTCTCTTAGCATCAGCTGGAATAAAGTTTTATATATTGTGCAGTCAATTCTTGTTAATATATACTCCCTCCTTCTAGACTAAATCCGCCCAATTTCTTTTCGGCACAAGAATTAAGTAAAAAATATATAAATTTAGGAAAAGTGGTAACTTTTTTTTTTTTCCAAATAAGAAAACAAAATATTTATGTTAGGACAGTCCAAAATCGGAAACGAGACAGATTCAATAGGGTGAAGGTAGTAATGGTTCTCGGTTTTCCTGTTAAAATTTTCCGAAAAGTTATTCTATAAGGGAATGAAATTCTTATTAGTAACTCATCTTTATTCATCAATATATGCTGTTCTATTAAATGTTGATGTCAAAGATATAACAATTTATTATACCATAACAAAGCATATAGCCATTGTAGAGCTACAAATTAGCAGCAATGAATGTGGAAGGCGAGTCTCGTTGCATCTCTTGCTGCCTAATAGTATCTGCAACATGAGCCACCACTCCAGCTCCAGCATTATGAAACCATTCGTTTTTCACCTAATAATAGAGAGAATTAGCAATCAGCTCGAGAGAATTAACTCTGAGATACGAGAAATTTGTAGATAAAATAGTGTTCTTACATGGATGTTGTTATGCGCGAAAAAGGGCCAGAACGAAGAGTGAAAGCTAACATCAACTTTCCTCCATCCCAGTCGCTGCAAACCGTGTATCATTTCCTCTGTTGGAAGAAGAAAAAGAAACAAAATAGTCAGTATTAATAGATAGCTGGCTGCTTCAGTTACTGTATCTTCTTCATGATAGTCAGTTGTATCATTTTTAGTATTGTACCTTCCATAATCTCATGATACTCTAGTGTATTTTGTACGCTGGGTTCGTTTTTAGCAGCCTCCTTTGCTTTAGCTGCTTCTGGTGGGAAATGAGGAGCCTCAGCTAAAACTGGGGGGCAGTACTCCACATCAACAACGTGTTTGTAGCCATCCAAAGATCGCCTAGGAGGCTGTCAAAGTTCAAATGCCTCACAAGAGTGATAGCATGGCATCTTTTTAGAGAGAGCAAGAAGAGTGTGTGTGTGTGCGCATGTAAGCAGGTCATGCCAAATGACAATCTTATATCGCATACAACTAGTTTCCCATACCTTGAAGAGTTCCTTTTCTCTTCGTACGGATGATGTGCGCCAACCAACCATATCTGTGTTTGTTAAGAATAATTAATTGAACAGAGAAAGATCTATTTTCAAATAATCTTTCTGGGGTGCATTAGGATACGATCATAAGAGACATTAGCATAAAGGACCCGACATCTGAAAGCACCAAGTGCTGATCTGTAAGAAAATCAATTAATAAGATTCAAATAAAGCACATGCACTAGTTGCTCAAAGCACATGTGTACACTTATAACTCACATAAATTTTCCTTCTTCACAATCTGACGCCATTCTTAATAAAAGAGGGGGTCTACTGGGTTTGCCATCTGTGAGAAAGAGCTGAGTCCCAGTTCGGCCAGTGAAAATGGGAGCAATAGGAGCTGCAAGTTTCTCCAAGAAAGGTACACCCAGAAGGAACGGGAGCTGCACCATTGAGGAATGGAATAGGATCAAGATCAAACCTTATTCCAAGTATTTACATGCATGTTCATGGAATTTTGAAAAATCCAAACTCAATTAATTTCTGCGTAAGTACTTTGTTTACATAACATAAAACATTATTCCTAGAAGCATGTTAGTTTGACGTTTCAGAAGACCACTGTGCCAGCCCATCACGAAAAATGTGTACAGAGTTTCCAGATAGAAGCACAACATTCTTGGGGTGAGTTTACTATGTGAATACATAATATAAGAAATTTAACTAGAAAAGAAGGATATAGAAACAAAAAACACAATGCACACAAAGACAGACTGATCAAAATATACGCTCTTCAGGAATGATTGTTGTATTTTAACTCATCGTCAAAGTTACCCCTATCCATTTTTCTCCTCCTAATCAATAAAACTTGATGATGATGTCAAGTACAGAGTTCCCAAAATACAGTGCAATTTTTTTATAACTCGTGACAAGATTGTGACAAGATTCACAACCAAAACATGATTCGTATTCGCTAAAAATAATTTACCCATGTTTAAAAAGAAAAATGAATGAAAATAGAAGTAACCTACCTGCTTATTTCCTCTCACTCCAAGATGAGGCGTTGCAAGGGTAATAAAGTTAATCGCCTCCAGCCCAGCAATCAAACCTTTACTTGAAGAGCTCAAGGATTGGAATTTGGAGCCATCAGCAGTGTATAGAACCGCAATTGCATATCTTGCTATTAGTCCGCCAAGTGAATGGGCCAAAAAGGATATCTTCTTTAGACTTTCTGTCTTTTTCACAACCTCAATAACCTGATTATTTAGAGAATTAGGTTTTGGTATAATTTACAAGTTCTACATTAAAGCATTCATGAATGGAGAGGAAAATGTAGAGAGGGTTCTGACAAATACTATAACATAAGCATAGGAAGAGTTCTTGAACTTTAATGTGAAGTGGCTTCTTATAAAACAATTCGTCCATGATCATTATCCTAGGACACACCAGCAATAACTCGACAAGCATAAAGACTCCCTCCCAAAACTTACTTCTTCGGCAAGCCGTTTTCCAGCACCATCAATCCCCGTGAAAGTCTTAGTGTACATATTACATGAACTAGCTGCACGTAATGAGCAAGTTTCAAATGCTTGCGTACCTCAATCATTACTAAAACCACACATTTTCAAAACGAAATAAGAATGTTTTAACATTGTCAATGCATACGAACTGAAAGTCTGAAAGGAACTAGTTTAAAATAATTCCATCTATGCGTTTCTTCTATGTGAGACGGTGCTTTCGTTTCAATCTTTGTGAAAATCAGCTTACCTTTGCATTATAATTTCCTTCTCCCGGTGACACCATTCAACTAATCAATCTTTCATATTTTACTTAACTTTAAGACTTGCCTACTTACTGTATGCTTATATTGTTGTGCAAAATATATTCTATTTTACTCTATTGTTGGCTCTCCCAATCTTAAATTTCCCTAAGGATTCCAAGTCAATGATCGAAAGAAATGATGAATAAGTTGCAGCAGTAAACTGTATAAAACTAGCATGAATTTTGAATTATCATGCCAACAGTGCAAAACTATAGCACTAGCTGTCTGTAAGAGCTTCCAAATGAAATTTCTCAAGGATGTTCAAAACTATTTCTTACAAAACATCTATGAGGGGAAAGTAGGATACCTCATTAAATTAATTTCAAATAGAAACCAAATGGATATCTTTTTAGAGTTCTTGTAGGAGACCATTCATGCAACAAAAACCAGATTATAAAAAAAGGCCAAAATGGATCTTGTCTAAGTCTATTGAGCATCGTCCTTTGAGAATGCATAAGCAACATACCATAAATCAAAAACTTCTTTCCTACTCTTCTCTTCAATTCTGCCTCAAAATATGTCCAATCACTTGGACTGCAATAATCAGAAACTTCAATTAGTATTGAAACAGCATGGTGAATGAAGTACATACTGTGTGCCCAGTGAGTTACTGAAATCCAAATTTTGACCACAACATTGTATAAAGACAAGATGAAATAGTTAACTGAAATAGCCTAGGCCACAAAGTAGTACAATTATCATGAAAAGGTACTCATTAAGTTTCTGCTACAGCTTGTACGGTGAAAAGCTTCTACCGATTGTACATATCTCTCGCACTCTTATGCCCTCCTTTCTTTACCCACTAAGACTATCCTTGTGAATTCAACATGCATTGTGCTGCGCATCTAACTAACTACAATTCAACATCAACATCGTGATTACCTCCCAGTGGTTTTTATATCTTTGTGGACGTTCTCCAACAGATGGTCATTTTTACATAAGGAATTGTAAGACTTTAACAAGGCTATTGATAAAATCTGATAACAATTTAGGCAAGTCCCAATTTACTAGATCTTAATGCTAGAAATCCAGATCATGGTTTATCGAAACAGAGCAAAGATGTTTATAGTATGTCTGAAATAATTTATTGAGATGGTAGCTCTATCATATTAATGCTCATTTCTGCAAGTACATGAACAGGACATAATTTCACCAAGTAAAGTGCATTCGAGGAATCAAATCTTTCTAGATATAGTTTCCTAATAAAAAATCCCAGCTCATCTCGAGAATTCAGTAACGAAAAATTAAGGATTCAGATTTATACCTTGCCAAGATACCATGCACTAGAATAAGAAGATGATCGGGTCTATCCTCCACATTTACAATGTCTCTTGGTGATGCAAGATTTGAGGCAAGATTTCCCTGTGATGCACTCATGGCTTGAGCTATAAGGTTCTGATTTATCAAGATATTCTTCAACCCTGATAAGTAAAAATTAAACCCGAAGTAGATTTATTATGAGTATCAGGGCAGCAAACAAGTATCCAAACTCAAAGACGAATTTGAAGAAATTAAGAAAAAAAAAAAAAAAAAGACATTTAATCTTGTGGCAAGACATAAGAATAAGAATATGCATCCAAGCAACAAAAGATTCTGAACTCAGTACTAGAAAACATAAGTAATACTGTATCAAACTTCATTGGTTCAATATACAGACTACGTTCTGATGGAAGCTTCAGCAAAGTCGAATGCAAATAAATTTCGAAGTAATATCCTTGAATTGACAGAAAGCAAACTAGAGGGGTTTATGGTAAAAAAAACTAGGCAAGTGAAATAACTATAGAATTACTTGGTATAAGGCTGCATACAGGAGCTAAACATTTTTCATAACTATGGCTATTTGACAACGATATGTAACCAAAATAAAACAAGAGGCGATAAGCATAGAATAGAAAGGATTCAATCTACACAATAAATATAAGGTCACCTACAGATTTTGAATGCATACAACACTCAACTTTATGCCCGGGATAAATGTTGAATATCATCAAGGAGATCTCTAATGACAGATTTCTTTGATCATAAGATCTTCATCCTCAAATTCAACTATCAAAACCTACCACGAGCCTCATGATAAGCACGGCCTCAATAAAAGTATTAGTGTTGATATCAAATACGGAAATCCTCTGTTTTACTTCTTTTTTCAGAAAGAGCTCAACTATTGAATTACAGATACAGCCATATACAAACCGACAGAATTAAAATCAATTCAACAACAGAATAAACGCGATATTTTCAGCGGGAAACATCAATAATCTCAAAAACCCCCCGCAAAGAAAAAAAGAAGAAGCACCAAATAGAGAATCATCCACAGAGAATGAAAAATATAAATATCTAACGAATTGTTGAAAATCGTTACCGGAAAAGGCTGCGAGATTCCGAGAATGGCCGCGTCGACGGTAGCAATCGGTGGGATAAGAAGAACAAGGGGAAGGGGAATAAGAATCGGAAGAGGAAGAAGTGGGATTGTTGTTGGGGGAAATGGGGTTGAAAGAGCCAAGAAATTGGGGAGAGTAACAGTAAGACAAAGGCGCCGTGGACGCCATTTGTACGCGGAGATGCTATTTATAGGAATTTCACTTGCTATGCTAGTAGTGTAGGAAGGAAATCAGGAGATTCTAGAGAGAGAGGATGAGATCGTGAAATGGAGTGGAGATATAGCCATAGGGTATAGGAGAGAGAGAAGAAGGCGTGCCATAATATTATCCTGTAACAGAGTCTGATCGTTTACGCCCATACCAATTACCTGCGCCACTCTCTCTCTCTCTGCCATGGGAGGAGGACTTGTTTTTTGTTTTCTTCTGCCAACTTTTTCTGTTTTTCTTTTTTCGAACTTTTGTTTTATTTAAAACGTTGCAATTTTTAGTTGACGTGCGTGGGCCATATTGTATCATTTTTAATATTATTTTATTTAATTTTATTCGATTGTTTTATATTTTAATACTTTAGAAATTGATTTGTAAATTATAAAATTAAAGTTCGACTTATTATTTTTTATTTTTAATTTCAAAAAATGAGTAATAAAACAAATTGAGTTTTGATTTTTATTTCTTTTTTAGATTTTATAATTTCTAAATAAATTTATAAGGTACTAAAATATAAAATAATTGAAAAAATTAAATAAAATAATATCAAAGTGATAAAACGGCAAAGATGCCTACGAAGGTGCCACGAATGGAGAGTAGCATATCATTTCTCGACGTGAATATATTTTGTTAGGGTTTAAAACAATTTTTGTCTATATTTGTTACTTGTATAAATTATGATGTTAATTTTTTTGAAAGAATTAACATGAAATTTTAAAGATTGTGCCAACCTCCTACCCGCTAAGTTAATTAGTTTATATTAATTTCAAAGATTATATTTATGATGCAATTGACGAGTTTATATTTATGTAATTTCAAAATGAAACATTATTGAAATCCCAGATTATCTCTTATTTTCTCAACATAAAAAATACTCCTACTTATTATTATTTTTTTTAGAATCAATCTAGATATGGGACGATTTTGTGCAACTACCTGTCAACATGACATAACCATGAAAAAATTGGTTATGTGGTGTATATGAAAGGTGGGGAAATTGCCCACCTCAAAAATTTTTAATTACCCACTACAATCTACATAGAGAGAATATATATATATATATATATATATATATATATATAAGAAATATGTAAAATACATTTATAATTTTTGTCCACCAAAAATTACATATTACTCCATCTGTTCCATTTATGACAACGCATTTTTTTTCAGCACGGAAATTTAAAAAAAAAAAATGTTAAGGGTGATAAGTATATGTGATTAGCATTATTTTAATGAATAACAATTTTATTAACTTAATTAATTTTTTCCTTTATTTATTCTGAATAAATATTTTTTTGCTAATTTTGGGATTAAATATATAATTCTTCTATATAATAAAACGTATTGTATTGAACGTGTAACTGAGGGAGTATTATAGAAGCAATACAAAAATAAATATGTATCCCCCTTCTGTCTTGAATTCTGGCTCCGCTACCGATCATTAACTTAGCTTATAAATAAATAAAAATATGAAGAATGCATATCACATGGAGTATTACTTAGGGGGCATTAATTTTTTTTTGGGACTTGAGCGGCTGCCTATTTAGCCTAATGCTTTGTTTAGTATCTAGTAATAATTACAAAAATTTAGTTACAATAACTTGTTATTTTTTCGAATGATGTACGATTGGGACATTTATATGGAGTAACTAAATTTGTAATTTCATGGGGGAAAAGTGAACATTTCATTTTTTTTCAGTTAAAAAATACACGTGGATTCTCTGTTCCTATTTTAGTATATCAACCGTGTACTAAAATCGATTTATCTTGATTTTTATTTTTTTCTTTAATTTCTTGATATTATGATTCAATCTAACTTTACACTAACTGACTATAGTTCACACATCCAATTATGGTTTATTATTTATTATTTATTTTTTAATATTTAATTTTAATTTTATTAGTTAAAAATGAAAAAAAATTAAAAAAATAATTATAACCCCTAATTGAATTATGGACCACTGATAATTAGTATAATATTATACTAAATCATATTACATAAAAATTGAAGAAAAAATTTGAATAAAAATCAAGAAAAATCAATTTTGGTACACGATTGCTACACAATAGTTGGTACAGAGAATCTCATCCAAAAAAAAAAAAAACATTTCTAGTTGACGACTTAGTATAAATCCTTCTATTTTTTTGTCAAAAGAAAAGACCATGATGTTAATAAAATGTTGAAAATAAAATAAAATCTAACATCCTAATCAAAAAATCAAGATGTTGATGCCAGTCCCAAATAAGTATGTTCCTATTCAAATTATTTCAAAACCAGACAACATTGTCCGATAATATCGCCTCAAAGTTCGATACCAAGCCATTCAAATGTGTGGGAGAGAGTTTATGTTGGCACTAACACAAAATTCTCTACCTCAAGAAAATAACTGCCAATCCATGTATATATATACCTACATTATAAACACAAAGAGAATCCCAGAAAGAAAAACACACAAACCCAAAAAAATGGCAAGTTTTACACAAATCGGAGTCCTATTCGCCGGCGTCCTATTATTGTCGGTCACCGGCGTCGCCCACGCCCAGATCAACTTCCTCGTCGAGGGCGAGGTATATTGTGAAGTCTGCCGCACCAACTTCATTAACCGGCTCAGTGAACCTATGGCCGGTACGATCTAAATTGTCGAGACTTGTTTCATCTTCTATTCTCGTATAATGTTTTGGTACATTTAAAAGTAGTCAAAACGACGTCGTTTCACTCGTTCTCGCCATGCAGGTGCGACCGTGCGCCTAGAGTGCAGAGGGGAGGAAGTCACAAACGTAACTTACAAACTCGAGGGCACGACGGACCAGGCGGGGCACTACGAGCTGAACGCGGAAGGTGACCACGGCACGGAGGAATGCGGCGTGACCCTAGTGAAGAGCAGCCGCCCCGATTGTGACATTATCCCGAACGAGGGGTGGGCCATCGAGCCCACGGCCATTATCACACTCACCAAGAACAGCGGCTTCCACGACAACAAGCGCCACGCGAATCCGCTAGGGTTCACGAAGAAGGTGGCGGACCCGGGCTGCACCGAGCTCTTCAAGGAGCTCCAGATCAACCCGAACGATACTACGATTTGATTTGATTAGATCTAATGTGTGATTCGTTTATACTTTAGTTCCATTTTCGTTTTTATTTAATTTTTTTTACTATAGACGATTGTGTTAGGTTTTATCTTTTGGAGTTGTAGATTGTGCAAGATGTTTGTACAGAAGGGTGTATGTATTTGACCTCTCTTGCTTGCATCGAGAGATAATAAAAAATATAAAGAATTTCGGGATGGTGATGTGTGGTTGGTGAATGAATTCACATAAAATCAGAATACGTAACGCTAGCTACAATCCACATTAGTTTATATATAAAAAAGTTCAAATTTTCAACCAAAATAATACCCGTTACGTGCATTGTAACATCGATGAAACTTGCAAGTCATCACGTGTTTCTAAAAATGCACGTTTCCTTAGGGTTTTGTCCTTTGACTTTGGCCTATACCTTATGAAATCATTTCCATATGCTCTACCAATTTAGCTACACCCCACAATTTGATAAAATATTATAATTATTAAATATGAGTTTACACCCTGCTATTAAAAAATATTATAAATAGAGGTGCAAGGAATCGAATCCCATACAGCTTGAAACTTGAAAGTCTTTCAAATGCTCTACCAATTGAGGTACACCCTTACAATTTGATAAAATATCTTAATTATTAAATATGAGCAAGCGTTAAAAATTATATTAAAAATATTATTATAAAAATGGAGGCGCAAGGAATTGAACCCCGTACCGCTTGAAAGCCAATCAAGTGCTCTACCAATTGAGCTACACCCCCACAATTTGATAAAATATCTTAATTATTAAATATGAATTTACTCAAGCGTTAAAAATTCTATTAAAAAATAAAAATGGAGGTGCAAGGAATTTAACTCCATACCTTATATGAAAGTGTTTCATATGCTCTACCAATTGAGCTACACCCCCACAATTTGGTGAAATATTTATTAAATATCAATTTACGCCATGTTATTAAAAATATTAAAAATTATATTAAAAATATTATTATAAAAATGGAAGCGCAAGGAATCGAACCCCATACCGCTTGAAAGCCAACCAAGTGCTCTACCAATTGAGCTACACCCCCACAATTTGATAAAATATCTTAACTATTAAATATGAATTTTCTCAAGCGTTAAAAATTCTATTAAAAAATAAAAATGGAAGTGCAAGGAATTGAACCCCGTACCTTATATGAAAGTGTTTCCATATGCTCTACCAATTGAGCTACACACCCACAATTTGGTGAAACATTTATTAAATATCAATTTACGCCATGTTATTAAAAATATTATAAATGGAGGTGCGAGGAATTGAACCTCGTACCGCTTGAAAACCTTTCAAATGCTCTACTAATTGAGCTACACCCCCATAATTTGGTAAAATATCTTAATTATTAAATATGAGTTTACACTCCGCTAAAAATTGTAGTATTAAAAATATTATAAAAGTGGAGGCGCAAGGAATCAAACTCCATACCTTATGCAAGCGTTATCATATTATAAAAATGGAGATGTGAGGAATCGAATGTTGTACCGCATAAAAACCTTTTATATGCTCTTACAATTAAGCTACACCTCTACAATTCAATAAAATACCTAACTCCTATAGAATCTATAATCAATAACATTTACGAAATTCAAATTCATGATTTTTTGATTAAATGATTGCTGTCAAAAAAATTATATGTCATCTGTACCATAGATATAAGATTTTGTTTTATTATTTTAGATTTCATATATATTCGATAAACAATATATTATTTTTATAGGACGGAAGGAGTATTATTTTATGCAGGAATATCAATATTATTTTTATAGGACGGTTGCTTTATTTGGTGTCCCGAAAATATAGCCTAATGCCTAAAATGTGTTCGTTCTTTTGTTCCTTTGTTCTTTCATTTTAGGGTCTCATCCAAGTATTTGAGTGATTTATTAGTCGAAACATTTGGAGATTGACCGGACCAACTTCAACCCATTACTCTCTGTACAGAAATTAATTGAATTCTTGGAAACCATTGGGGGACTAGTCCATCGTGAATGTGAGAGTGTGACATGAACCACGAGTTTAGTAGTAGTAGTAGTATATAAAAATAAATTTTAAAAATTAAATTTTATTAAGAAAGCCTGTGAAAAAAAATACTTTATGTTTAGAATTATAACTTTAACGGCGAACTATATGATGATCGCTTTCCTTTAATTAAATTTCAAACACATTACTATAGTTCTTAGAATATTAATTTCTTTATAATTATTTTATGCAGTGCCTACAGGTTACAACATCAAGACACAAAACCCAACCCCAAAATTAAATCAACCATACTTTTCGCATTTACTATATATAAAATCATGCCGCAATTCTTACAGTATATATATTGAACTTATGAAGACAGAGACCTTTTAGCATTTGATTCTTGTTCTAGAAATCTTTCTACTGTAGGATCAGATCCTACTTTAAACTTCCATTACTATTTAAATTTAAAAATACAGTCATCTACTCAAAAATATACTGTCACGTGATTTTCATTTTCTTTAATATTTTCACTGCAATTGGATGCTTGTTCCCATGGTTAACAAATTTTACTATCCAGAAGAACTTTTTATGGAACAAAAATGATTAAATGGCAAAGGCAGAGAGCATTCACTAGTTTGCAAGAAAACAAACTTCCTTTTCTTTTTTTGACAACGACACTTTTTTATAGAAAAAGTTATGAATTTGAATTTTATCAATACTATAAGTCAATTTTAAAAATTACCACCCCTAGATTCTATTACAAGTGAGACTTTTTTTAGATGTTTTAACATTGATTAATTAAGACTCCTAAAAATGATTAATTAAGAAAAATGCAATGCACAAATCCCTCCAAATTAACATATAGTAAGGTGTCATGTCACAAGGAAATTAATGTTATAAAGTGTATAATTATGTCACTTCTGGATTTCGACACACTTATCTCTCTCTAAGAAAAAAATAAACCAAAAAAGGACAATAGTATGAATTATTAAAAGAAATTAATTTAATGATCCGTGTCAATGGATAGAGTTGAGACTAATTCATAAATCATAATAGACGGCTTAGCCCTACCCTATTTTGAATTTATTTCCTTTTTAATGGACAAATTTTTCGCCCCAATATATAAGCGGAAATATTATATAATTAAAGCACTAAAATTATCAACCGTGACAGCCTGTTTAATACAGCATTTAATAAGCTTAATTAGGCAACTAGCATTTTTTTTTTTTACAATTTTTTCTTTCTTTCAGCGAATTAACTACAAGACAAACTGGACGACGATGATCAACAACTTTGACTATTGGTGGCGCATCTCCGCCTCTTCCCCGGGAAGAGATGCCGGAAACCGCCGTGCTCCGCCGCCTGCCACTCCCCCACCACCGCGTCGAAATCGAGCTGCTGCACGCCGCCGGAGGCATCGCACAGGCAGCCGTCGGAGAAGGCCGGCATCCCCGGCTGGCAAGGCGGCTTGGCCTTGCGGCGGCCGGCGCCGACGGGTACGTTACGGAGGGCGCCGCCGGCCGTCCAGTAGCGCTGGCAGCCCTTGCAGAAGTGCCTGGGCTGGTTGACGTTGTAGTTGTTGAAGTAACAGAATTTGGTCTCCATGCTTTTGCACCTCGGGCATGGGATGATCTTCTCCGGCCGCTTCTCCGCCGTCGGATCGGGTTTCTCCGGTGGCCGACGGTGGTCGTGATCTTGATCTTGATCTGGATCCTTTTTTGGTTGTATTCTTTCTTTTAGTGAGATTGTGGCTCCGAACAACTTGATCCCTGATGATGGGTTGTTGTTTTCTTGGACTTGAGCCATGTATGTAGAGAGAGAGAGAGAGAGAGAGGTGATTGATGAGAAGCTTAGAAGCAGAAAGATTATATGCTTGCTTGTTGAAGAAAATTGTATGGGACTGAAAGTATGAATATATGCTTCAAAAAAGTGAAAAAGTGAACCAGAAACAGAGGGGGGGGGGGGGGGGGGGGGGGGGGGAGAGAGAGAGAGAGGGGGTAGGGTACTCCCTTTATAAGGTGATACAATGATTTAGAGAGAAGAAGAAAAGTGCATGGGTTGATCTTGATGGAGAAGGGTTACTAGGGTTAGGTATTGTGAATTATCTATATACATTTCTACGTACGTACGAAGACATCTTCGAATGTAATGACGTGTCTTTTTCTCTTGCTTTTTTGGGAGGAATAGGGAAAATAGTTACTACGTATTTGCAAAATTTTGTAATTTAAAATAGTATTCGATGCACCTTGAATAAGGTTCCCTCATCATGTGCAGTGCAGCTAGTGGCAAATGTACAAAAATTTTATGAGATTAATGTTCGAATTTTCTAATGTCATTCAAAAACTATACAGAATAAGGAATAAAAAAAAATCACATGTATTGATGGTGTTTTAATTATGTTACTGAATACGGAGTACATAAATATGTACTTCATTCGTATTATTTTACTAATGTATTTGTGTGTGATAATATATATATATAAAGATGAAATATTTGGTGCATGGACCTTGGAATAATAATTAAGGAAAGACTAGAACAGCAAAAAAGTGTAGAGAGAGAGAGAGGGGGAGCCGCCAGCAGCAAAAAAAAGGGTAGGGTAAGGGTGGGATGAAAAAGTTTACGATGAACTTTTTCTCCACGTCACTATCTCATCGAGTTAGTGGGGGCCACAGGCCAGGTAAGTTGAGTACAAAGTGTTCAAAAGTGGAAGCATAAAGATAAAGATTAAAGGGGGATAAAGCTTAAAAAGGTCCTTTCATTTTAATTAACATTATATTATATTTAACATATATCCGCTTTCTTTATTTTTCAAGTCAATGATTTTTTATTTTTGTGTTGACATATCGTTCTTATTTCATTTTAGATCTTTATATTTACATTATACGATGAAGTTTTGTACTAAAAAAAAATTAAGTATTGTACCATGAAGATATATTCATAGATACGAGCATAATTAAGGCACGAACTTAGGTCACAATTTTTTATTTTCAGTCTTTTTAACGTATGTGTTGCTTTTTTTGTACTATTCATATACAAATTGTGTTGTTGAGTGGTGATGGTGGAATTCAATTGATTTAAGGGATTACTAACTTTAATAAAGTTGCCTTTTTAAGATAAAATGAAAAGTAGCCGTTTCCATTTCCAACATCTTTTTCTTTTTCTCCCTCACTTGACAAACAACAATTTTCGTGGTTTAGTTGGAAAGATACGCCCTTTTCTCTTTACTTCTTTTAACCTTTCTTTAATTGCCAAAGTTTATTTATAAAAGGAGACATGATCCAATTATTTAAATGGTCAAGTCCTAAAAGTGGCCCTTTTTGCTAATTGGATGTTCCTTCAGCATCGTCGGATTCTAATTACATAATTATCCTCCATGTTAATTAAATGCTTTAAAATATCTAATTATTGATTGATACTAATGTTTTTTTTTCTTTTCTTTTTTCGGAAAAGGAAAATATTGGATAAATGTTGAAGAAATAGATTAATAATGTTGTAATTACGTAAGAATTAAAAGGAAGGGCAGGATTATAGTCATAATTTTCTTAATAATTACCTGAGGCTGAGTATTACAAATTCGAGTAAGTTCTTTGTTAATTTCCGACTTTTTTTTTTATCATTTCAAATTATTTATCACATAATTTAATTAATAAATATTCCCGATAGCCTAATCATAACTTTGATTATGATCTATATCTCTTGAGTCGATCATTCATAAACTTTGATCGTGATTTACATCCACTTTGATTTATACAAACTTTTTCAATCAAATAATCCAAGCTCAAATTTTATTGACATAAAAATCCCTTGTGATGTAGGAACTTGGACCTTTATATTGAAATTTGAAGTCTAATTATAATTAGTTTTGACAATTTAAACAAAATGATTTAACTTCAGAATAGTTGATTGAAGGGGCAACCTAGACTTTAACTATTTAGCTCGAGTGGCGATAGGAAAAATTTACATTGTCTTTAACTATTTAGCTCGAGTGGCGAAAGGAAAAAATTTTAGTGCTCAAATAAAATTTACCCAAAAATATCTTGCTGCATTATGAGTATTATATTCCAATTGAAGCAAGCTGACTGGAAAAGTTAAATTAGCATGTTGCTTGCTTATGTGGCTTATATACAACTTTGCTTTACTTAACAACATTCTCCCTCCGTCTTTTATTTCTTAACACTAATACTATATCGAAACGTCCTCTATTTCTTGACCATTTCTATTTTGGGACGTAGACCCCACAATTACTTTATTACTTTAATACTTTATCACTTTACTTTTTAACACTTAAATACTATTAAAAATATTAGTTGGACGCCCACAATTATTTTACTTTAACACTTAATTTATTAATATATCATCAAAATACATTATATTTCGTATCCAAGATTTTAGGTCAAAAATTGAAGGACGGAAGGAGTAAAAGTTAAATTGAAGCAAGCTGACTGTGGAGAATAATATTATTCTCCAATTATATTCTATATTTTCATGGATTAACAACATAAAAGTACTGTTAAGCTTATTATCACTTATTCTTTGCCCTGCTAACACCAGTCGGATACATAGAACTTCTAGAATCTATAAAATTAAATTTAGGAAATTCAAAAATGAAAATCTCAGAAAAATTAAGCTAGTAAACTAACCTTTAAAAGGTCACATGTTTCATAATTTCATATAGTACTCCCTCTGTTTTTTTCTGAAGTGACTTACTTATATATTTTATACCTCACATATTGAATATAAGTGAGTCACTTCAAAAAAAACGGAGGGAGTATTACTTTGTCAATATAATTATGTTGATAGAAAGATGAGATGTACAAAATTTAAAAACATTTTATACAAATGTAAGTTTCGTAAATTCAAGAAACAAAAAATGGTATCGAAGCTTACTACTCAATCACTACAAAAAGAAAAAATAACATTCCCGACGGAATATTCCGTCATCAATCTGCAGGCATTGTGATTTGCTACGGAATACCGACGAAATTCCGACGGCAAATCCGTCAGCGAAACAAGCGTCGGGAAATGCCAACGCCGACGGAATTGTCCACCGATGAATTTTGGCTGCGGTCTGCTGACGGAATCCGTCAGGAATCCGCTACAAATCCGTCGGGGATCTACAACAGATCTCGAGATGCGTCATCTCGTATAGGATCTGCTGGAGATCCGTCGGTAACGTTTCTGTTTTTTCGCTGTCGCGAATCCGCCAGCGATGAACAATATTCTTGTAATCATTTGAATTTATTCACCAAATTCACTTTCGAATAAATAAAAAAAATACTAATAAAAAAAATGCAATTCAAAGACAACCTAAAGGAATTTGAATAACATAATCCAATTTAGGCATAATAAAATATTCTCAAGGGGGAAAAGGAAAAGAGCAAATTAAAGCTGGAGTAATATAAAATGTAGATGCATGCATCATATACTGTGGAATCATTATCCTTTAGCTCCTTAATATATTCTAAAAAATAATGCAAAAATTGATTATCCAGTTTGACACATGGTGTCTGGAGATAAAGAAAGATCATAGATTTGCTCCAAAAACATATCCTCTTTTATTAAATGTTTACTTCATTGCTAATCCTCGATCTCCTTCTCTTTATTTTGCCCTCCAAATCTTTTATTGTGCGCATAAAATAAAGGGAAAAAGTATTTTGCCACATGAGTCACGACTATCAAAACTTTTGATTCACAACATTCCAAATTATACTTCATTTTCATTTCGTAAATATTTTCAGAAAAGAAATTTCAACTGCTTTGTGTTGCAAGTTTGCAACGTTCTTTCTTTTATTTCTATCCCAAAGAGAATCATTATCAAACTAATATAGAAAACGGGATTAGAACTCCATGATTCTGTTAAATTAATGCAAAAAAAAAGCTTTCCGAGGAGAAAAAAAAAATGAATGAGATGACTCAATACAAGCTGCAATTTACATCCAAGCATGGATGTAAATTTATCACCTATTTCACTAGTTAATTTTTTTATGAAACGACTTCGCTAGTTAATTTGAACTACAGAAGAGCAACGGTTTTATCATACAACTAAAGCACCTAGACTCTAATTACAAACAACGATTATTCACAATTATGTACTACGGCTTCATCAAATTTGGACATCAAAATTTAGGGCCGCTGGGACTAATTCCAGTTTACAACATGATTCGATATAGCTTTTAAGAGTCGCTCCAATTTCCATCATCATCAGCATCACTCGCAACAGCCTGAACGAATCAACGAAATACTAACATAGTGAATAACAAAGAAAGATAGTTGTATCTTTAGCTCATAAATCAAGTAATTCTACTGCTTGTTTGGATGTGTAGTGTCTGTGTGTCTAGAGAGAGTGAGAGAGAGAAGAGAACCTGGCGAATTGCATTAGCCTTTTCCAAAATTGCATTGACTTGCACAATTGCAGGGGCCCCTGATGGTACAGCAGGTCTTGCAGTCATGGTTGGTCTCAGATTAAAAGACTGAGGTCAAAGGAAGTCAAAGGAAAAAGTCAGAGCTGAGCGAAAAAATATAAACATTGAACTACAAATTCATAACTAGATACAACATTTAGATTTAATCTGCAGCATATATATAGAGAGATGTTATGCTGATCAACCCATGTGAGCACTTATGTAGGCACTTTTGCCATGTCACTAATTCCTTTTAATTTCTGACTTTTTTTTTAATTTCTGTTTTTCTTTCTTTTCCCCGTCTATTCACCTTCTTCACTACAACACCTTCACCCTTTCTTTCATCCTTGAACCCTCCGCCTCCGTCGGAACCCTCATCGCCGCCATCGCGTACAACAGTCCCCATTCGGCAAGCGGGCCCCTCAGCAAACTCCTTCGCCGTCCTCCGCCTCTTCTCCACCGACGACCTGCAACTCCTCCCCTTTAACTCCTCCACAACCCCTATCCAGTCCTCCGCCACCGCCGGCCTCGGCTTCACCGCCGCCGAGATCCAAGATTTTGGCAACCTCGTGCTCAATATCTCCACCGGCGGCGCCGTGTCGTCTTCCTTCGATCACCCCACCGACACGTCCTCAACTCTGTGCTCCATTATAATTTTCTTTTGTAAAAAGAGGGAAGAACTTGAAGAGAAAGAAAGAAAATAGACGATAATGAAAATTAAGAAAGAAAAAATTGCCAGAATGAATGAATTGATTTTAATTTTTGAGTTAGAGAAAGGAGTTCTGTGAAGAAATGGAGTTATGTGAAGATAGCGTATGGGAGAAAAAAGTTGCAAGATTGATGTGAAAGAAAAACAAAAATTAAAAAAAAGTCAAAAATTAAAAGGAATTAGTGACATGGCAAAGGTGCCTACATAAGTGCTCACATGGGTTGATCAGCATAACATCTCTCTCTCTCTCTCTCTCTCTCTCTATATATATATATATATATATATATATATATATATATATATTAGGAAAACTAAGAGTTGAGAACTTGCAAAGCATGTTTTCAACTACCACATTGCTACTTCATATAATATGGATGTGAAACTCTCTGAATTTAGATGCAAGTCGAATTTCAAGGAAATGGCATTATAAAATAGCTGATGAATACCAACTCACCTTTGCTCTAATTTGATGCAGAAAGTCATTTTCATCTGTGCTCTTGCCCTGGCTAACTTCTCTTTTTCCATTTGATTTTTGCAAACTGAGCTGTTAAGCACATGAATAGCTTGTTCGTAAGTATCATGTTAATCCACCACCAAGAGAATAAGGAAAGATAAATAGATAAAAAAGAACCGAGAGAGGGGGCATAAAGATGTCAGACCTTGCTTTTCTGCATATTTGTGATGTCAATTTGATCTTCATTTAAGGGGGCTGGTTTCGGCTGAGAGATGGTTGAGGAGGCTGAACGTGTAAGATCAAGAGCATAGTAACAGCCTTCAGGCATTGCATCAGACTTCTCATCTACAGGCAACGCACCTCGCCGCTCAACAGGAGGATGAGGAAGATCATTGGGGTTGGTATCGACCCGTAGTTCCTTCCTGAACGAGTTATTTACGGTACTTAAACTTTGAAGATCAAATGAACGACAAGATTCAGAATTCTGCACCCCATTCTCAACGAAAGGAAATTGAAGTCCTGAGTTGCCATGGCTTTGTTCTTGGTTTGCCTTTCCATTTTCAGGAACAGATTCTGTCAAAGAGATTCGACGAAGGGCATCATATAAATCACGGTCCTTGCTAGCGGGAGATTCACTCAACTCCCACTGCTCAGAATTTGATTCTGAATGATTGCTATGGCAATCATCATCCGATAAAGAAGGTGATGATCTATAGAATGTGTCCGCATCTGAGTCTGAACCAACATTGTACTGAGGAATGGAAACCTCGGGAACCAACTGAAATGAAGGATATATATCAGTACCACTTCCACTGTTACTCTTCCCATCAGGGAATTTCAGTTTCAGCTTCGAACTTTCAAATCCATTCATTGGTTGGAAAGATATTCTCATGTGTTCAAGCGGAGGTGATGAGGATGGTGATAATATAGGAGATTTGCCACCAAAGAGATCTTTACTTCGTCCAGAAAATGCTCGAAATTCACTTTGACGATTTTTCAGCTCAAAATCATTATTGTTGCCACTCCCACCAGGCAATGATTTTTGGTTAGATCCATTCGAAAACAATCTATTGCTGAGTCCAAACATCTGAGATGAACTTGTGCTACTTTCTTGATGAGCAGAATTGGCAGGCCTACAACTTACAGGAGCAGTCACACTTGGTCCAGTAGAATTGGCATTGTTCCGATAAAGTGAATCACCAAATTTTCCAAGATCAATTTCTAAGTCAGCAGGTGAAATTTTCCAAGATGCCTTTCTAAATGTCGTACCGTTTTCCTGGTATTCATCATCCATATTTAGGTCCTCTTGAATGCTTCTGGATGACTCTATTTGAGCCAGTTTACCTGAATCTTTATCACTAAGGATGAAATTCTGAATAGTTCCATCTTTCTTATACCCAGGATCTTGAGGAAGAGCATTTGGTGCACCGAAATCTGGTGGTTTTGACGGCTGAAGTCCGAGCAAGCCACCATTAGTCCAGAATGAAACTGGAGTGACATTAGAAATTTCTGGTACACGTTCGTGAGATTCAGGACTTTTCCTTGTTCCATCTCCCACGTTAGAAGATATAGTGGATGAAACAGACTCTACATAATTGCCAGCATCAACTATACCATTTTCATGAGAATCCCTCCTCATCGGTTGGCCTGAACTCGCGGTATCTCCAGTCCTTTGAGATGATTGCAAACTTTTCTTTAGAAGGGAGATTGAGTTGACATCATCCTCTCTTGATGGTTCACTAATAAAATGGTCAGTTGCGTAAAGGGACTTTGGAGATGTTTGGATGAGAGAATGTTCACAACTACCATTGGTCAGAGGAGTATTTTCCACAGCAGCAGATTCAGGACTAGAAGATTGGCATTCCGGATTGTGCCTTTTGAGCTCAAACATTCCATGTTTTTTAGATTCAGGACTTTTCCCCGTTTCGTCAGCAAACAGTGCTGGCCTGCCATCTTCAAAGTTAAATGATACAGTTGACGAAACATAGTCTGCATGATTGCCAGCATTAATGTAATCATTTTCATGAGATTCAATGCTCCTTACATAGCCTGGACTCCCTGCAGTCCTTTGAGATGATAATAAGTCCTTTTCCATCAAAGGTACTGAGTTAAGATCATCCTCTGGTTGTGGATCGTTAATAAAGTCAGCCTCTTGAGAGGACCTTCGAGGTATTGAATTTAGACTGTGACTACTACCATTGATGGGAGAACTGCTGCTCATGACATTAGATTCTAGACGAGAAGATTGGCATTCCAAGTCATGACTTGTGAGCTCACATTCTCCATCATCTTCTTCTTTCTCCTCCATCTTAGAGTGATGCTCTACTACTTGCTTCTTTGTGCTGTCTATATCATTTTCACATTCCGACTCAATGGTGTTAAGTGCATCCATAAAATTATCAGTTTCACTTTCTACACCATCTAGATGAACCTCAGTAGATACTGGTTCTGGTAGAGCTCCATCACAAGACTGGACATGTATTTGGTCAACATTTTCAAAATCTGGACCCTTATCTCCCAGAGTTTCCATGTCCAAGTTCAGAGAAAATGATTCTAAATGCCTATTATGATTATACTCTTGTACCGTGCCATCAGGACTAGACTCTGGCAACGTAGGTTCAAAAGATTCTCTCTTTTCTTCCCAAGTGACAGAAGAAGAACTACATCCACCTTGCTCTTGTGTACCCACTTCAATAGCATCATACACATCTGTAGCTTTTTCCTCAAGGAAATTATAATCTAGGAAATCATTCTCATGCCTCTTAACTGCAGAAGAAATGGAATCTCTAGACTCAGGTTCCGCTGAATAACTTGGACGGAAATCACCCTCAATGTAGCATGACCCATTTCTCAAATCCAGATTTGACTGCTGTCCCAAATCTGATCTAAGTGTAGTATCATACGTTGATGCTGTTTGAGAGGGGGATATATTCGCACCAATACTCCGCTCGGTGAATGGCATTCTGCAATATTTCATAAACTTAGTTCTTATCATAGATATTCACATATGATCATTTTTTCAAAATAGCATATTATACATGCATTTCATGCTTTCACCACAATTTCCAACCATTTCTTTTCCTACGTTAACTCATGATATGATCATACATAACATTTACCTGCCACTGTTATAAGAAAATGATGCATCTTGCGACATTGCTCCATTCCTGGGCCGTGATCTTCTTTTCTGCTCAAGGTTCAGAACATGCAACAGGAAACATAGATAAGAAACAGCTCGAACAGGGAAAGGAGAATAAGAAATAACATTAAAAGATATGGCACAATGATATCAATAAAGTATGTTTGCATTTTGGGTTTCTTGCATTTTCTTTTAGTGTAATAATATAAAATAAAACTGAAAGTTCTTCATAAATTCTACGACTCAAGCATGTAGATTGTAGAAAGAAATGTAAATCCAAGGCTAAGTCAGCTGAAAGGAGTTACATGTGCAAGCAGGATCTGCCATTCAAGCTAGCAAAAAGATCTGAATTACCACAGGCACAGCTGAAAACAATAAGCAACCAATGGTGGTATCATTTTCCTCAATCATGACTCAGCTATAGGCTGCCTACTTCATAGACAAAACAATGACATTATAACCGAACAACTCATTAGACTTGAGAGACTATCAATATTGATGTCCCTAACAACCCTCATTAGGTGCAGGATCATCCCCCCATTTAACCAGAAAAATAAGAAATGGCCAAGCACGTGTATTCTTTTTTATCTGGGTATCTGGAAGTAACTTAGAAAACTTGAGAAAATCGCCCAAAGAAATACTTTAAAATAGTATACTCTCAGAATCATCACAAATGTTACTTCTGGAAGGAGCATTTACAATATCACTTTGACTAATCAAACACTACCCTGCTCAGCGACATGTCACCTTCAATGGAGTACACTAAATTTATATAGTGCACATACTCTGTTTCCATCATTCATCTATGCCCACTATCCACAATCAGGCATGTCTTTTTCATCTTTTGTATTTCATAGTTTGTGAATTCAGAACTAATGTCATAACAGGCATTCTTAAAAGGTTATCTACATACTCCTAATATAACCATTCAATAATGTGGGAACTCATACGAAGCTTACGGGCACAAAAGACAGGATCAAGTCTAAACTGAAGGGTCAATTAAATAATGAAGTTGAAAGGTATGCATCACATTCATTAAGTCCTAACAAAAGTTCATGCCCATAATATTGTGATTTACAGCATATTACCTTAGTCTTGCGACCCTTCTTTTCTTTTGAAATATTATCTATACTAGCTTCACCAGATGCCACCGATGCTCTCTTAAAAAATGTTGGATCTGAATACCTTTTCAAGCAAGATCCAGGGCCACCAGCATCAAATCTAAAAGAAAACACGATAACTATCATCATGTCAAGAATGGAAATCTGTGTACAATTTTTTAAGAGTTGGCCATACCTATCAAGCATATGCAAACAAGGAGGGTGACGGCAGTCTTCATAAGATTCCATGATGGCTTGAGGCACGTCACTGTATATAAAATGATTTTGTTCACATCGGATCCGAGTGTGCCAATTGGAACCTACAGAATGTTTTCTTTGTAAGGACTAAAAAGATGGCAGAACAATTCTATTGAAAATAAAAGTTCATGCAGCTCTAAATTATAAGACTTCATGAAGCAGCTAAGAACATAAGCTTAAGAAGCAGAGTTATAGTTGCTAAAATCACTTAGCAAAGCCTAAGAATGGGAAGAAGGGTATCAGAGTTGAAACTTCAAAGCCGGATTTTTAAAACAGTACCAGCTGTATAGGCAAAATGCAAGTGAGTCCTTTGAGCCAGTAAAGCCTTCTCAAGCGGAGAAAGAGCAGATTCCATTCGCCGAACACGTGCCATCAACTTATGGCTTCTAGCAGTTGTTATGGTCACTTCTTCCTGCAACCCATGAAACACTTCTGCTGCAAATCTACCAGATCCAGATTATTCAGTTTCAATATTGAGATAGTCTGAAATTCTTGCGAACATGCTCTATTTTTGGCAATATATTTATATGTAACAAAATTTATTTCTTTAGTCTTTCGGGATCAATCATTTGGATTTATGTATGCAATTAATTCCCTACCCCTAACCTATACATCCGTCTCCGGGAATTCATGTAAATGCAGATACACTTGCAAGCCTACTTCCACAGAATAATGTATTAGTGTGCAATCTTAAACGAGATGCAAATTTAGTTGCAGAAAATTTTCTAAGTTCACAACCTTTTTAGTTGTTCTAAGTAGCAGATTTCAGTATTTACCACAAAATTACCAGGTAATAAATAGAAAGAGCAATAATTTCCTTTCCTTAATAAACTGACAGCAACAGCAACATTGCAAATTTCGACAACTAACTCATTACCAACTTCAAACAATTCCCCTCCCCACAACGTGAAACGCATTGTACCCTAGCATCCAAGTTTTTCACATTTAGCAAATTCTCAACCTACCGAAAAAAAAATCCCAAATTAACAATTCAACTACACAGAACCCCCCCCCCCCCCCCCGCCCCCCCCCCCCCAATTAGCACAGAACACCACCAGTAGAAGTGTAGAACTCAGTCGCCCGAGGAGCTGGTCGACTAGTTCAACAGAGCAGAAAAAACAAAATTTCCTGAAAAACAAAAAAAGAACACTCACTCAGCGAGATCGCCGAGCTGACGCAAGACTCCGACGAGGCCGGCAACGGCGACTCCTTCGAGAGTCTCCTTGGGGTCCTCCTTCTTCACCTCTCTGTACAGCTCCGGCGCTCCAAGCGCATACTCATTCCTCACCTCCGCCCTCACCAGCGGCATCGCTTTCGTCCACAGACGCAGAAGAGGATGAGAAAATCCCAAGCGCCTCTCAAAATCTCCACCCAGGAACAAAAAGGAAATGCGAAATGATTGCAGGTGAATTGAATGACGGAATAATGAGGGAGGGAGAGAAATTAGGTAAGGGGATTACAGCAGCGTAACTGCTGAGAGAGTGATGTCTAGAGAGAGAAAGCCTTATCTGTCTGTGCTAAATGTAACTGCAGAAAGAGAGAGAGAGAGAGAGGAGAGAGAGATAGCTAAATTAGCAGAGAGAAGACGACATTGCCAACTCTGCAAGCCATTCCTGGGGGGTGGGGGGCGCATCGCACTGTGCGATAAATAGTAAATACAAGTGTGGGAGCAAATGACGGAAATAGGCTTATGAATGCTACGAATTAATTGACCTTCGCCAAGTGAAATGACGGAACTGCCCATCCTCGTATTCGTCATGAACAGGCGTGCTCCCCATGACATCTCGGCAATTTCGGAATTTAATTAATCCGCCGTGAAGGATTCGTCACGACGCTGTTTAATTAATTACGGAGTATTTAATTTAAAATATATTCTAATTAGGTAGTCCTTATAGATATACTTCTTCCGTCCCACCTCATTTGGCTTGTTTTGTATATTTTATACTTCACATATATTCAACAAACAAGTCAAATGAGATGGGACGGAGGGATTACATATGAATAAGCATAGCTCAAATGAGTGTCAAGATAGGTATCTATGTAAGAATCTCACTCACAAATAAATATCAACTACACTTCAGTAATACTTTTATGGCAGGTGTCCATGTTCATACTAATTGTGTAGAGTAACATTTTTCTATAACATTTAAAGTGGTAACAAAATTAAATTGGGGGAAAGGAAGGTTTTATTTCTCCTTTTTTGGTGTGCAATGGCCAACCAAACTTAGCAGGCCAATTATTACAAATAGAATATTGGCTTTGTGCTTTTTGTTTATTTAATATGATTAATTTTCCTAGGTTTGTACCATTTTTATAGATTAGGAATGTAAGGTCTCTTTTAGCATGGTAGTATGAAATTGGGTGTTTAATTGCTAGGTAATTATTGGTTAGTAGCTTTCTTTTAGAATAATTTTTTAGTTAGTACATAAACTGCTGGAATTTGCTAGCAAAACATTCTTTGTGGTGTTGGTAATAGCTATGAAATTGAGTGTAAATTATATTATATAGATCAATTTTATCTTACAAAAGATGAATAAAATAAGTAAGAATTAAATAAATTTATTTACAATTACAAGACTATAGAATAAATTTTGAGTAAGTAAAATGTAATACTGGATTGTATAAAAAGTACAAACTTTTGCAACAATGAAATAATAGAAATAGATTATTGGAGGCTAAAAATAGAAATAGATTCAAGCCACAAATTTTGTAAACCAAATGAATTTTTTGTTTTGAAAGTCACGATTTAAGATAGGCGGGGCCATTAAGTTATTAAATCAAATCAAGTCTATGTGGCCCATTTAGATATATACAATAATAATAATGATAAGAAGAAGAAGTATTCTACTTTTTTCGTTTTCATAAGCCCAAAAAAGTTATCCTCTCAAACTAAAATTCATTAAATTTGTATGTCTCAACTGCTAGATTAATGAAACAGAATTTTTATTTTTTTTTTTGATCGGGAAAATAGGGAAATTTTATTAAAAGAAAGAAAGAGAACCAGGTACGAGAAATACCAATTACAAATCCGAGTCTCTCAGCCAAATCTCACTGAGCTTACAGCTATTCCAAGTCCGGAAACTACCAATAATGTTCGAATCACTATTAATCATGCACCAATTCCAGAATCGACATTTGATTTCTTCTTCAATCCGTCGAAAGTCCCACTCCTTTTGCTCAAATTTCACATCGTTCCGCCACTTCCACAACACCCACGTAACACAAATCCATAATCCTCCCATTTTCAGCTTCGTCTTGCCACCACCCAACGACTCAGAGAAACAAGTGAAGTGATCGTGCACTTTTCTCGGTTCCGCCCAGCTAATGCCGCACCACTGTAGCATCTTCTGCCAAATTTTTTGCGTCTCCATGCATTCCAAGAAGAAGTGTCTGCTCGTTTCCGCCTTGTCGCCACAACAGCTGCACTTCCCTTCGTCCTCCGGGAGTTGAATTCGCTTTCGAAGGTTGTCCATTGTCGGTAACCTATTCCTCACTAGTCGCCACGCCATTGCTTTGGCTTTTAAGGGCGCAGCCGCTTTCCAGATTGTATTGAAACAAAGATCCCCACACAACGGCTGAACCTGCTCGTCTCTTCCTTTAACAATTTCAGTATACGCTCTTTTCACTGTGAAACGGTTCTCCTCTGACCCCTTCCACGCCCAGCAGTCCGCCTTTTCCTTTGATGGTATCGTATTAAGGAGCAGATTATCAAGCTCCAACGCAGCGGTTTCCTCCCGAGCTCTCAAAACACGTCGCCATCGGGTTGCCCATCGCCACCCGTCTTGCTCCCAACTCCCCATTTCGCTCACTTTTGCCGATTTATTTGCACTAAGGTAGTAGAGGCGGGGAAATCTATTTCGGAGAGAAGTGTCACCGACCCAAACATCATCCCAGAAACTAGTCTTGCTGCCGTCACCCATTTTCCTAGAAACGTTGGTCCAAAACCACCTGCCTCCCTCTCCATGAAGCAAGCCTAAAATCTTCCGCCACCACCCGGAGGTGATAGGCCGCTCGCTAACCCATGAGCCTTCCGGTATATATATGCATACTAGTATTTTATAAGAGTAGATCTGTCCCATTAAAATATTTCCAACTATCAATTCTGGAAATAAAAAAGGATGGATCGGATCTTGTACTCTTTCATATGTCCTAAACAACCAGATCTAATCAAATCCTATTTCAATTTGTCCTCTAATTATGTGCATATTCCATTAGAGCATCTACAACCGCACCCACCACATTGGTGGGTGTGGCTTAAAATCATCAAAAACTACATGCGCTTAAATTGACCTGCATTAGCGCCTAAATTATGAAACATATGCAGCAAAATAATAATAAAATGAAAAAACAAGAGAAAAATAAAATAAAATCGGACGAATTGGGACATGCCATTTCAGGAGCGGCTAAGCACATGAGATAGGTGGTATCGCGCCCAAACCCAACGCCTAGCAGTGGGCACCGGCGGGGCTGTGGTAGGCGTCTACCAGAAAAGGTGAACACCCACGCCTATTTAGACGGGGTTGCGGATACTGTGTTATACTGAATACTGAATATGAAACACAATCTACACTTAGGGTGTGTTTGGTGGATAGGATGAACCAAGATGAGGTGAATCATCTTGGTTCATCTAAGTGTTTGGTACCGAAATGAAATAAACTGGAAGGCCCGAGATGAAGCCCAAACCCGCTGCTATTTTACTGTTTTTGCTTGTTAACTCATCCGACGTTTTTGGTCGGATGACTTCAACTCATTCGAACAGTAACACAACACTTTCTCTCTTTTACCATTTTACCCTTATGTATTTATATGATTTCAAATAATAATAATATTAATAAATAATAATAATAATAATAATAATGTAATAAAATAATAATAATAATAAATAATAACAATAATAGCAATAATTATAATAATAACAATAATAATAATAATAATAATAATGTAATAAAATAATAACAATAATAACAATAATAATAATAATATAAATAATAACTCAATAATAATAATAATAACGTAATAAAATAATAATAATAATAATAATATAAATAATAACTCAATAATAATAATAATAACGTAATAAAATAATAATAATAATAATAATAAATAATAACAATAATAGTAATAATTATAATAATAACAATAATAATAATAATAATAATAATAATAATAATAATAATAATAATAATAAAAATAATAACTCAATAATAATAATAAGGGACACACTTGGGTCAGCCAGAGGTACCGTGCGGACGGCTAAAACACTGACACTTTTATTCGTGTAGATTAACACTTCTCTGTACAAAGATTGACACTTTTAAAAATTGGCATTTATTCGTAAAATAATTATGTTAAAGATTGACACTTTTATTCGTATAGATTAGCAATTTTCTATATAAAGATTGACACTTTGACCCGGCCACACTATGTGGCCGACCTCACCCAAGTTTTTGTCTAATAATAATAATAACAATAATAGTAATAATTATAATAATAACAAGAATAATAAAAATAATAACTCAACAACAACAACAACAATAATAATAATAATAATAATAATAATAATAATAATAATAATAATAATAATAATAATACAGAGTAATAAATAATAAATAATAAAGTGTACTATTTAATTCCAACGATAAAAAGTGAAATCGGTAGGGGTATTTAATAAGGGTAATTTGGTAAATCTAAGCCTTCATCTAGAGTTATGCATATTGTACCAAACACAAATATAATGTCATCCTACTTTTAATTTTTTGCTATCAAATGAAAATATGAACCCCTCATCTTGATACTATTCACATGACTCATCTTTAGATAAGTCATCCTTCCACAACTTGAATGAATCACCAAACACTACCTTACAATATTATTATGAGAATACAACACCTAATATTATTATTATTATTAGCTGGAATTAAATAAAACTTATGAAATGAGACAGCATCAGTGATCAGTATGTCAGTCAGTGAAGTTGACTTTTGACTGTTGGCTCATTTGGAGATTTCCTAGAATTAGTTTAGCTGTTTGGAATCTTGTCATTAACTTCACCCACTCCCAATTGGATTTGTTTAGATACTTTTGTTTATGAATACCTAAATTATTAATTACTGGGAGTTGTGACCACTAACCACCACATTTAATTAGCTCAAAACTCAAAACTCAAAACACCAATTTGGGAGTATATTTCCTCAAGAAAATAAAAGGAAAGAGAATTGTGCAAACACTTAAATAAAATAAAATAAAAAACAATATGTGTGTGCTTTTCCTGGCATTAGTTTCCCAGGAATCAAGGATTTTATGCTCTCTTTTTACAGTTTTTGTGTCACTTCGCCATTGAATATTTTAAGCCAGCTCGAAAAAGGAAAAGGCAAGCTAAATTTAAACCAAATTGACTAGCTGCACTTTCTGCATATTGTTAGGAAAGTGTTGTAAGGCTTTAAGCTATTAATTTAAACAGCGAAATGCATTCATATGTCATTTTACTTTCGCCTTTTGTGTCGTTAGATACTTCTACAATTTTTTTGGTTTTATAATTAGTTCTTCTACTTAATTATTTATTTCATGAGTTTCTTATTTAACAGGTTCTATTACGTCGGTTGAAATTTTCATAAACTTAATACCACTCATCATTTATTTTTAAAATAATAATGCACATAAAGCTTATTTGCAAATAACAAAGGATGTGAATTCAATTGATAAAATATTTCTTCTTCAATCAAAAGGTTAGAGGTTCGAGTCACTTTGGGAGAAAATAAGGAACCATTATTGATCTTTTTTAAAGGTCCCACACCAAACTATCTTAGGCATTTCATCGAACGGTTTTATTCTCACACTCTTGTACACAAAAATAAAAAATACACCAAGTATGAATCTTCTATATTGGAAACTGACAATTCATCTCAAATTTATATAGTTTATAGGAATATAAGATCACAATCCGGACGTTGAAATCACATCACATCCTATATTGATATGAATTGGTTTCAATTTTTACGTCAAGGCTATTTTCCTTTTGTTTTCCTCAATATTGCTGAATTAAATAAATGATTGTAGTAAGTAGCAATACCACATTATCAGCTTCCCTTCAACCACATTACTTCCTATCGAAAAGAACCAAAGAACTACAAAAGTACAACTCTTAAAGCCGATTGCGATATACTACCTTGTTGTACAATGATTCGTGACCTTTCGACCTTCTTGTAATGGTTCGACAAGTACCAAACGATGTAGTAGATTGTACCTTGATTAACAAATTTGGGTATATGACAGTAAATTTGACAACTAGAGTCCAATAATTTTAGCAGAGTTTGATGGGTACATTTTGTTGTTATGCACTAGTAATTTTTACTCTTATTTTTTAAGGGAAAAGAAATATTCATTACTAATCAAATTCGAGCATATAATATTAAGAAGCCAACAAATTAAGGGGGGATATGTCTCGAGTTCAATATTCATTCCTCTCATTCAAAATTTAACATTAAATTAATTTTTACAACAAGGGTACTTTCAACGTGGACTATTACATAGTCGAGGGGGTGAAGCATTACACTTGTAAGAAATAGAATAATGAAGGGGTTGGGCCCAGAAGTTTGGGCCAGTGTAGAGAAAAATGCAGCAAATATTGCAAGTCTTTTTGGGCTTTCTTTATTGGGTCGATTCTCTAAGTATGGTTAAGGTTTCGAATTCTTCACGAGTGGATTTTGAAGCTTTTTTCAAAAAAAATAAATAAATCTGGTTACCTATTTCAACTTTATTCCGTTCCATTTTGTCAGCTTGTGTTACTTTTTTCTATTTTGTCACCTTACTTAAATTTTCTATTTTGTTTTGTCTCATGAAAGATCGGAAATCGATTTTCAAGATGGAAAAGATGAAGTACGAAAATTGTTTTGCTATTAAAGCAGTTTCAAAAGTTAGGAAATAAATACTAACAAAACTTAATATTTTGAAATGTATAAAAGGCAAAAATATCTATAAAAATATATAATTTCCTCAGTAAAACAGTCCAATATATTAACCGTTTTTCATTAATTTGTTGAAGGGGAAATTTTAAGTTAAAAATATATAAACAAACATTCTAGAAATAGGAAAAAGTAATTGTAGTTGAATTGGTAATAATAGACAAAAAAAGACAAAAGGTAATTATATAGATTTACAAAATCCAATTTATTTATATGCTGAAAAACGAGAAAGTTACATTTGCGTTTAGATTTTTTTTATAGAATAATTAAATATAAAATTTAAAAATCGCATAAAAATAAGACTTTTGATCTTAAATATTAATATTCTACGATCGCTAGATCAATATTCACTGCGTTTAAAGAATCTTTATGAAATTTGTTTACACGAATGGGTAGCAGCATTTGACAAGTACTGTATTGTTTTATCTGGAGACTGGAGTATTTTATTTTATCCTCCGCATGTAATAATGAAACTTGTAAAAAAATTAGGTGAAAGAAGTCAAATATTCTAACATCATTAAAAAAAAGAAAAAAAGAAGAAAAAGAAAAAGGAAGAGAATAATGAGTATGGTGGAAGCCTTAAACTTGGTTGGTGCATTCGGCGACAATGGGAAGAGGTAGGGCCAATCACATGGAAAGACATGGACAAGAATTTAAAATTAATTAAAAAGATAGCATATGCTAATTTACTTTTTAATTTCAGAAAATTCTATATATCTTCTATACAAGTCTGATTTTTTTTTAAATAAATAAATTAAATATTGAGAATTCGGATTTTTTTTTAATTTATAAATATCAAGTGTTTGATGGATTTTTTTCTTTTTAAAAACAAAATCGGGAACTTTCTGGAACCATCAGCTCACATTTCTGGAGTCACAAGAGCTTATTTGATTGATATATATATAGTTAATGTACTAGGAAATAGTTGTAAACTTGTCAGAAATAGTATAAAATATCGTAAATGAATAACATCACTTCGAACTTAGATATGTATGATGAAGTGTTTTAATTTGTTTTAACTTTTAACTCACATTTGAATTCGATTTTTCTCAAGCTGAAGAGCTCCATCTTCAAATTGAGATTTTAACAAAACTTCACCTTGAAACTCCTCTCGATCGATCCGAATATTTATTACTCATTCCGTCTCTTTCCTTTCAAGTTGAGTCATTTATTTCCAGCATTTGTGGCAAGCGTTTTCAAGCGTCGTGATGATAAGTTTAAAAATAAATTTTTGAAGTATCCCGTAAAAGAAAAAATACTTCAAAACTTTATTTTAAAACATATCACGAAGACGCTTGAAAACGTTTGCCACAAATGCTGAAAAAAAATGACTAAACTTGAAAGTAACGGAGGGAATACATTTGAATATTTATATAGGAATGCATAATCATTACTTGCTTCGTTTAATATTTCTAAACCTAAACTCATATCAATGACAGCAGTATTAATGTATACATGCATGCACTCGCCTTTGCAGGCAAAAACTCAAGCTCATATATATGTATGGATCCAAGATTAATCATTCCTCTCTCTCTCTCTCTCTGTGGATGGAATTTCCTCTCTAATTAATTAGTTAATAAATACTTAAGAGGAATGGAGATTAGAGAAATCCACGTATATTGAGACATTTAGTAATGGTAGGGTTGGACCCCATTTGGAAACAAAATGTACAACTTTTGAGAATTAAAATCTGTGGCTCAAATTGGATTCTCAGCTACTACTCTTGATTGATCATCTTTTTGCAGGCTCCAATTCCTCTGCCTTTCTCCTGAATCTGATTCATATTTTTGCATTTTTTGTCTCAGAACATTTTCCTCAATAATTCACCCTCTACTCATTTTCATCCACTTCATCCGTCCATGATAAATATTTATAATGATGTACATTAAAATTTTCTATTTATAAATATTAAAATGGAGTTAGAGTCTCACTTAAAATAATATATAGTACGTATTAAAGTGGAGTTTGAATTTCACTTAAAATATATTGTATAAGTGTGGACTCATAATGATTTTTTTATATATGGGTCTATGTCTGAAAATGGCAAGTGCCCGATTTTTGTAGACATAAAAAAAAAAACTATGCTTTTCACAATTATTTTTCAATTATATTATGTCTTATATTATCTGTTATATTTAACGCATCAAAGTACACATGCATGCATATGATGTAAATATATATATATATATATATATATATATATATATATATATATATATATATAGCGTACTTGAAAATTGATGATGGAAATAGGTCATTCAGATTTATTGATCCACCAAATCTTCTAAGCTTAAAATCTTGAAGCAGGATGACAAGAGGTACAACTCATATCTTCGTTTAATTTTCTGAATATTATACCTAGAAAATGACAAATCAACTATGTACTTAATTTTCCGCAGCAGATCGAATGGGTAACTATGTATGTCCACATAATTAATATGATCATTATATATGTCGTGAATAAAATTTAAATTATAGACATTTATGCTTGAGTTATTAAGTGCTTCATCATTATTTGATGATTTGAAAATGACTGTGTTTTAGTTTAACTCGAGTCAGTTTCGGTAAATAAATTACTGGCATTTTATCTGATTTGACTCGAAATTCCAATTCGACTGTCTCTTATTCCCTACAAAATATAAATATATTCTCTTATCATGAAAATAAAAAAAGGTTAAAAGTTTGGGTTTTAAGGATTTAGGGTTATGAAATTATGGAATTGAGATTTGCATAACCTAAAGGAAGTGAGGTGAGGGCTAATAAAAAAAACTGAAAACGGCTTCAATCATCAGAATTGTACTAATCATATGTTTTACTTCAAAAAAGAAGCTAAACTCGTTAACTTATTAACCACATATGTTACATGTCCGAAAACATAAATGGTATAAATATCAAATTTCAAGAATTAAAATATAAAGATAATCAATTACAAAAATACTACCAAGCATATCTTAGATTCATCTCCTTCCACTTATCACAAAACTTCAAAGTTGCGATCAATGCAATTGAAAAATGGCAAAAAAAGTAAAAATAAATAAATAAATAAAATAAAAGAGTTGACTGTCAAAAACTTACATCGACCCGGTATAGTTAGGCACCACTTACCTCACTTTTTTAGACTTGTAGCAACAAGAAAAATGGACGATTGGAAAAATATTATCACATTATTTTGATGCGAACCAATCTATTTAGCCTTTATTGAACTTGGCCTAATCAAATGAGCTAGATGGAATTACGTAGAAGGCAAACACTAAATAATAAAAGGTTGAACGGGTCTGAAACCTATAGAATTTGAATTCTAAACCCTATATTTAGAGGCTTTGTGAGGCTTGCTCTTCTCGCTCGTCGTTCCGTTTCTGGAAACATATTATAATAACGATTTCGAATCGAAAAGACAAATACGAGTCTCGTTCGTTTCAGCAAAATCGCATGCTTAAATCCAAATTTACTATTTTACTCTCTCCTGCTGCTAACGTGTGGAGGGTTATAAGCGTACTAATTAATAATAGCATAGTACATTTGAGTCGCAATTTATTTATACATAATGCTTAAATTAATTTCTAGCTAAATACTAGAAGTAGCAAGTTTATGACGAAACCATATGATTGACGAATAACATTTTGTACAATTTAACTTATGTATATTCATTTTCATATCCCACTAATTAGCCTTACTTTAGTACTAATAATTAACTCTTTTTGTTACGATCATATCACAACACAAATCAAGAAACACAAATACTACACGGTAGTGTATATTCTAAACTGAGTAATATTTACTGGGAATAAGTCTTTCTACCCAAATTTTAAGTGGGTATATATAAAATACCCATTTTGAAAATGTATGTGTAGAAAATACCCATTTCAATATATTAATGTTATATTGTTGAAATCAATGCACATCGGCCGGCAGAGGTGCAGAGTTTTGGCCCCACTTTTTATATTTTTTTATCTATTGTGATTTATTTATATTTTTACCAATTTCTGCCCCAAAATTTTTGTGGTGAAATTATATCACCGATACCAAGGGATTATTCAAAATTCACTCAAATTTAATATGATAGGTGAAACAGTTAAATTATTGAATGCATTCTCTGAAAATTCATTTTCACGGACTAAATAGTGAAAATAATAATTGTATTCGGACAAATTTGACTACTTTATCAAATTTATTTTTCACAGCAAATTATTCATAATTCATACCCATTTTATCTTATAAAGTGGGTAGAGTGCAGAGCATTTCTTCGCTCACAACACCTTAAAAATTATTTTCGTCATTTCTTAAAAGCTTACAATTTGGAGTATTTTTTTAGCGCTAGAAGGCAATCAAAGACAACTTACTGGTCGCAAACTGAGGAGGAAGAAAAAGCAAACGAAATTGAAAAAGCTCACGAAATTATAGCTTTTAAGGTACATTATCAAGTTAATTATTCTATTTTTTCAATTATATTTTTGGGATTTACATGCTCAATGTTATATTGATTCTTAGGTGTAATAGTATGATTTTAGCCGTAAGATATTTAGATAAATATGAAAATTTACTGTTTAAATAAATTTATTAATATAGTTTAAAAAGATGTCTCACGGTTAGATTAGCATTTAAACCGTAAATTTCACAGTTTAAATGCTAGTCTAACCGTGTAACACCTTTCTAAATTAACAAATTATTTTATTTAAAAATAGTATTAATATAGGATTGGGGTTCAGAATCTGTATAAATCTGTGTAGAAATTTTTTGTGCGAATATTAGAGTGTTTTCACGGTTAGAATTAAGTGAAACCGTGTGAGATCTCACGGTTACACTCAAGTCTAACCGTGAAAATCACTTTTCACGGTTAGATTTAAGTGTAACCGTGAGATCTCACGGTTTCACTTAATTCTAACCGTGAAAAGTGCTTTTCATACAATTTTTTAATAAAATAATTTGTTAATTCAGACAGGTATTTCACGGTTAGATTAGAAGTTAAACTGTGAATTTCACGGTTTAAAGGCTAGTCTAACCGTGAGTCGTCTTAGTTTAATACTATTTTTTAATAAAATAATTTGTTAATTCAGAAAGTTGTTTCACGGTTAGATTAGCATAACTTATGCGTGTAATATTTTTTATGCATAACTTATGCGTATAATAGTTTTATTAAATTTTTTTTTTTTTTCTGAATTAAATTCATGCAGATGTCGTTCGCTATCGTAAACTTAAATTACGGAGGAAATTGGGCCGATTGTGTGTACGAGGGCGGTAGGGAGATGGATATCGTCTTATCAACAAATGCTATTAGTGTGTACAACTTGAGATCCCAAATAGAGAATATGTGCAGTTTCTTGGGCAATGATTTTGATATCTCCTATTTGAATAAGACACGATCCGGACGTCTTGTTAAATCACCGTTGGGGACAGATGAAGAACTCGTGCGCTTGTGCAGTACCGAATTGTCTCCGAAAGTATATATATGTTCGAACAACACGGCATCGTCTTCTCACTTTTCCGGTGAACGAGCCGGCCCGTCCTCTCCATATTTTCCTACGTTCGAGCAGCCGTACCAGTATGGTGGATCATTCGACTTCGGCTACCAGGGCAGTGATTGGCACACAAACCTCGAACAGATTGGCATGGGCGGTCCTTTTACAAATTGGACTGGTGACGTCTATCACGGAGATCTTAACTTCGGTACCAGTTCATTTCCTCATGTCTCTACTGGCCGGGAAAATTTGATCCCGGACCTCAATTTTACCCTAGAGGATGAGGAGGATGAGCATAATGGGCGTACTGAGGCGCGGACTCGAGGTGATACATATGAAGTCATAGACGACGACGACGACCCAGATTACGACGTTGAAGCTGATGCTGAGAGCACAGAGAGCGACAGACCTGGAGACAATTTATGATAGGCGGCTGAACAGGTCTTTGTTTGCCGAGTACACAGCGTGGATACTTGACGAGGGCGGGATGGAAAAACTATTGCGATTAATGTATCGAAGTCCGCACGATGATGAGGCTGAGGAGGATATAGATACAAGGCATATAAGTAATTGGATAGTCCCCATGGTCCCTATCCAACCTGAAAGCTCAGCAGTATATGCAGGTGAGGTTAATCTGATTGTTGAAGGGCTTGCTGTTAATGCCATGTACGATACGAAGGACAAACTGACGATTGCAGCCGGTCTGTGGAATTTGGAGAAGAATGCAGAATCAAAGGTAGAGAGGTCAGATAGTGGAAGACTATATTTGAAATGCAAATTATCGAAGCAATGTCCCTTCTACCTACATGCCCAGGCCAGCGGAGGCGGCCATTTTTTAGTGACTAAGTTTTGTGGCGATCACACGTGCAATCAGGAAATAATAGGTCTGAAGAAAAGGAAGCTTCGTTCTACGGTCGTTGGGGCATACTTTGCGAAGCGAATTCTTCGTGATCAAGAAATAATCAAGCCAAAGGTCATAATGAACGAGCTGAAGGAAGTTTTTGGTGTCGACATCAAGTACGATGTCGCCTTGAGAGGACGAAACCGCGCGATTCAGATGATTTATGGCCAATACGAAGATTCATTCAAGATGCTCCCAGGTTACCTCGCGATGTTGAAGAGGACAAATCTGGGTACGATCACAAAGACCGAAATTGGAGACGATGGCCGGTTCAAACAAGTTTTTGTTGCTCTCGGCGCTACTCGAGTTTTGAATTCATCGTGCATGAGGCCAGTTATTATAGTGGATGGTACACATCTAAAGGGGAAGAACAATGGGATACTGTTCGTAGCCGTGGCAAAGGACGCTAACGAGCAATTGTATCCGTTGGCTTATGGAATAGGGCCTATCGAAAACCATGAGTGCTGGACCTTCTTCATGCGAGGACTCAGAAGAACCTTTGGAGCATTGCAGGGTACGTTGATTGTCTCGGATCAGCATATATCCATCATACATGCCGTCAGCCTTGTATTTCCCGATGCCGTCCACGGTTTGTGTTACTTTCACTTGAGCAAGAACTTGGCACACTATGGTAAGCATGTCGTCGCGCTGTTTCAACGAGCTGCATACACGTATGATGTTACAGAATGGAATGAGAGAATGAATCAAATTCATGATCTGAACGCCAATGCGCATGCAAAATTGATGGAAATCGGCCCTGCCAAGTGGGCTCGATCAATGTGCCTACCTCGACGTTTCAGCAATATGACGTCGAACGCTGCAGAGTCTTTCAATAATACCCTCTTATGGGCTAGACGTCTACCAATCTGCGCTTGTCTCGATGCCGTGCGCCTTGTCATCGAACAATGGTTTGATGAAAGGCGTTTAGAGTCTCAGCGAGACAATCATCCAATATCGTTGGGGGCTAGGCGAACAACTGCAGATCTGATAGAGCACTCGCGGAGATACAGGGTCACGCAGACATCCCAAGTAGAATTCAATATTCGTACATCCCAAAAGACGCTTACTGTGAATCTGCAACAACAGGAGTAGAGCCGGTCACGGTTCCGGTTCCGGTTCGAACCGGAACCGCCGGTTACGGTTCCACCCGGGAGGAACCGGAACCGCACCGCCGGTTCCGACGGTTCCTCCCCCGGTTCCAAACCGCCGGTTCCGGTTCCGGTTCCAAACCGGTTCCGGTTCCGAACCGCCGGTTCCGGTTCCGGTTCCTGGTTTTTTTTTTTTCAAACTTCATTTATATTGTTTCAAGTTTAATTCTAAGAGCATTATAATCGAAAACCGTAAAAGAAATTTGTAAAAAAATTGGAAATATAACAAATAAGACGATTATTCAATTTTTTTTATTTACTTAACTTACCTTTGAAGATCACATTTTGATTTCAAAGGCCGAGCCTCGTTAAAACCTCAATGAGGAAAAAGAGTACTCGTCTAAGATTTGACGGTCAAAAAGATTACATTTACATGTTATCGAAATCAAAATCATCGTCGAACTCGTCAGTTTCTACTTGAGAGGTGTCGGTGTCAGTTCCGGCGTCCGTGGTGCTTAGTGGATCATCTTGAAAGACCTCCTCCCATTTGTTCTCTTGCTCTCGCATCTCGGCTAAGGCGTAGTCTTTAAGCAATACTTGTGCCTCGAGATTCTTTGGAGCCATTGTCGAACGTCTTTCGTCGAATGTGTATCCTCCGCTGCTAAATGCTTGCTCGACCGACACCGTTGAGGCAGGAACGACAAAGACTTCTCGAGCCATAATGGAGAGGATTGGATATTGTGCTGATCTTTTCATCCACCAATTCAATAAATCGGACTCTTTGGAACCTGCACTTGTTAGTTCGGCAGTTCTAGGTTCATTTAAATACATAGAAAGTTCATCACCTTGAGAGAACGAACCTGAGCCGATGTTTTCGAAGAAACTTTGGAGTTGTCGAGCTCGTTGACTATCACCAGTAATTCCTAAATCAAAAGGGGGCCTAGGTCTACTACTACGGGCAGAAGAAGCAAAACTCCCAACACTCCCCCCATACTTTTCTACGAAGTCATTATATAGGTACCTAAGAGATTGATCTAGGTTCGTTTTAACAAGATCAAGGCTAGGCAATTCTAACCCTTCCCTACCCGGTGCGTTTGCGAATCTCATTTCACCTAAGGCGTTGTAGTAGAAATCTAAGAGTGTGGTGACGCCATCAAGCTTAAGACTAGGGTTCAAGATGGCTGCTACTAAGAAGACGTCGGGTATGACAAAGAAGTACTTTAACCATTTCAATATCATCTTAGAAACGGTAGCATTGAGATCAGAAATATGGCTGAGTTGTTCAAACTTAACTGCTATAATGGCAAAATGATATAGTACACGAGGAGAAGTAGGATAATAAACACCGGAAAGATCCTTAGTGGCAGTATGAAAATCTTCTAACAATGAAGTCACTTTCTCACAATCCCCCCAATAAGACTCTAAAAGTATGTGATTTGAAACCTCAACTTGAAAAAAAGCACACAAATCCTCTTTATAATACTTTCCGGTGTCCCTAAGCATGTCATAGGTTGAGTTCCATCTAGTGCAGACATCTACATTGAAGCTTTTACTATGACCCCTCCTAGATTTAATGAACTTCACCCAGGCCCTATGGAGTTTGGTTTTATCTCGAAGCATTTGGACAGCTTTCCTAATGGGCTCTATAGACTTCTCGAGCAGTTTAAGACCATCTTGAACACAAAGATTAAAAATATGACAAATGCAATGTGTATGAAAATATTTTCCAGCCAAAGAGGGATTACATGCAGCGATGAGTTCGGGGACACTTGCGGTATTCGCGGTTGCATTATCAAAACCGATTGAAAAATTTTTTGTAAGGATATTGAATTGTTGTAAAACTTTAATAATGCAGAGTGCAATGTTTGTTGCAGTGTGTGCACAATTGAATTTTCTAAAACACAAAATTCTTTTGCATAAAACCCAGTTTTGATCGACCCAATGCACTGTGATGCCAAGATATGAATTTTGCTGCCATGCACATGACCAAATATCAGAACATATGGAAACTCGGTAAGGAAATTTCGTAAACATGTCTCTAAGAGCCTTCTTATACCTAAGAGAGAGTTTCATAATGGTTCTAGTCATAGTAGATCGAGAAATTTTTTTAGAAAGAGGGTTGTAACCAGTTTTCATTGTATGTTCAAAACGCAAACTATCAGCAAATTGAAATGCAAGTGACTCGGTTGCAACAAACTTAGCCATTACCTCTCTAGCGCCTGTATCATTATACTTAAATAAAGAAAGGTTAGATGTACCTCCCGCCGTGGCAAGCTGTGTTTGTTGGAGAGGTTGTCCGCGAGCATTTTCCTTAGCCAGGTGCTTTGTTCTAACATGCTTTCTCAAGGTACCATATCCTCCTCCGGTTCTCCATGCGTACCTCTTATCGCAGAAATTACAACATGCCTTCATATAATCCGCACCGCCATCTTTTCTAGCGAATTTCACCTTCTTGAACCAAATTTTGAATATCTCCGAGCCGGGAATTTTAGCATCTCCTTCTTGTTGCGGCTCCGGCTCTTCGTGTTGAGGTTGATCCGCACCTAGACCGCCATCGCCTTGCTCGTCCATTTCATCTTCTTCGTCGAGGTTGACCGCATCAGCATGGAAATGACCCCTTGCTCGATCTCGAGCTTGTTCCTCCGCCTCCATTTCCCGAGCTAGACGGGCGTCGTTTTCGATTTGCTCAAAGTCGAACGGTGGAGAATCGTACGGCGTATCTTCACGAGTCGGGGTGCCGTACCCCCCGAAATCTGTTGGAGAGGAAGTGTAGGGAGAGTAGTATTCATTTTCTTGATTTTGTTCATGGATGACAACACCTTTTCGAGGGGCTCTTCGAGAAATATGTTGGGGTTGTTGGGTCGCCTTACCCTTGCCTTTGTCAGCTCCGGAGGAATTTCCGGATCCACGACCAAATAATCTTTTCATGATGATGATAAAAATGAAAGCTTGAGAGTGTGAGTGAGGGTGGAGAATGGAGATGAAAAAATAAAGTATGCTAAAGAGTATAAAAAATGAAGTGTGAGTGAGGGTAGAGAATGGAGATGATAAAAATGAAAGCTTGAAAGTATATCAAATCAAAGTATGAAAGCTTGAGAGATTGAGAGCTTGAGAGCTTGAGAGATTGATGATAGAGATGAGATGAGAGATTGAGAGTTGAAGGTGTGAAGAAATGGTTTGATATAGGGGGGTATTTATAGGTGTAGATTGTGGGAGTATTGGGGGGAAAATTTTTAAATTTGAATTTGAATTAATAAAAAAAATAATAATAAAAATAAAAAAAATTAATGGAGCATGGGCTGCTCAGCCTGCTCTGCTGCCTCTGCCATGCTGCTCCACCCGCGCCGGTTCCACGGTTCCCCGGTTCCACCCGGTTCGCCGGTTCGGAACCGGCGGAACCGGCGGTTCCACGCTTCATTTTTTTTTTTTAATTTTTGTTATAAATAATATTAATACATGATTAAAAAAAATATTTCATATGATATGAAATTATGAATTGATAATTAAATATGCAATGTTCATTCAAATTTAACATGTTATCATTAATTCATTATTAATTGGAATGAAAAATTACAAAATTGACACTTCATCTTGTCTTCTTCATGAATTGGATAATTTATTATCTTTATGTAAATCACTAAATTGTATATTTTGTCATTTTCAATTCATCATCATCATGTGACATTGTTAATTGAATATTTTGTCATTTTTATATGACTTGGTTTTTTGTTTAAATATTTGAATTTAAAGTTTTGACATTATCACAGCTCACAAGTGCACAACATCACTAGGCTACTATATTTTAACTTTGAATGAATAGAAATCACATATGTATGTAGTTTTATTCATTTGTACTTTTTTTCAATTTGAATTATAACTTAACAATGAAAAATCTCTTTCATTTTATAATTTGTACATTAAGAATTCATTAAAATGGATGTATAGTTGTATACTAATAAAATGATAGATCAAATAATTAGTATGAAATTTATACACATACAAATAAAATCTAGAAATTAAAAATTAAAAAAAAATTAAAAAAAAAATCCCGGTTCGCCGGTTCGGAACCGCCGGTTCCCGGTTCCGGAAGAATGGAACCGGAACCGCACCGCCGGTTCCGACGGTTCCTCAGCCGGTTCCGAACCGCCGGTTCCGGTTCGGTTCGCCGGTTCCAGTTCCGATGGCCGGCTCTAAATAGGAGTGTGAATGTCTACGTTGGCAGAGAGACTATCTGCCTTGTGCACATGCGATCGCGGCAATCATGTAAGTACCCCTTCAACTTATCATTGCTTACATTAATCATAGCTTATGTACGCTGATGAACATAACTATATTGTACTGTATTATCGCAGGCATCAAAAGGAGGAAGTATCGCATTACATTTCATGTTACTACCACCAGAACTCCCAATTTCACGGGTACCACACAAATCTACTTGGCCAAAGGACCTACAGAGTACAGAATTGTTACCCTCCCTAAGAGTACTAATATTACGAATAATGAACATAATTAAAATTAAAAATATTGTTATTGATTGAGTAAAAATAGAATAATGACGTACCCTAGGATCGTTGAAAAAATCAACGAAATCCTCATACGAGCCCTCCATTTCCCATCTCCTTAGTCGGGGTAAGTCGTTGTCATTCAGCCGTCTAGCACACTGCTCCCCTAAACTTGGAATGGCCTCAAAAGCCCAAAGATACAACGCCCAGACGGGCCCATACAAGTGGTAGGTAACACTCTTCCCTTTGCCTCCAATTTCTATCGGGTCCTTCTTTGCCACTCCAAGCTGGTGGCACAATATCTGGTACGACCATGATCCCCACGGAAAAGTCCCCCATCTATGTGGATCCTCGGCCAACGTCCACACCCAATCATCAATGGATCTACCGTAGTCTCGACACAACAGCAAGTAGTAGTAGCAGAGGATGTTGGCGGCACTCAAGTATTGATCCTCCGACCCTATAACTCGAGACTCATCAGTGAAATCCGGCCACAGCTGTTTCACCTTGACCTTAACTCCATTGGCGCCGTAAAAAGTGTGGTAGAGGCTCGTACTTGGGATGACGTGGTTGTTGCCGTGAGGATTAAAGGTCATCGAACCGAAGCATAATCCGGTGACAAGGCAGAATTCTTGAGGACCAAACTGAATATCCTGCCCACCCATGTGAAACAACCTTTCGAATTCATGTTCCTGGCCCCTCCATAGCTCCCGGGATAACAGCTCGTGCAAGGCACGCTTCGCATTCCCTACCTTCTTCATCGTGCACACCCGTGCAAATGGAGATCCGTCAACAAATCGCTTCAACAGATCACTTCCGCCAATACGCCTTAACCCATGTACGATTGACGGAATTGCTCGGTCTCGTTGATAAGCATTTATTTCACCCGGGAATCCTTGCATACGAGGCCTGTACCATTTGATACCTAGGCTGCAAAAGAAAGAAAAGTGCAAATTAGTTAATTTATCAAAATTTCACAAATTAGTTAATTTGCACAAATTTAGTGCTTTTTACAGTTATAAGTTAATCAAACCGTGAGATCTCACGGTTTCAATTAACTTCTAACCGTGTATTTCACGGTTAGAAGTTAATTGAAACCATGAGATCTCACGGTTTGATTAACTTCTAACCGTGAAATACACTTTTCACGGTTTCAATTAACTTCTAACCGTGAAAAGTGTATTTCACGGTTAGAGTTAAATCAAACCGTGAGCTCTCACGGTTTCAATTTATTCTAACCGTGAAAAACACTCTAATTTCTACAAATTTCGAACCCAATTCAAGCACATATTTCTACATATTTAGCATACAAATCAAAGGATTAAAACATAGCATTATACACATTATAATTCTAATTCTATTCCATAACCATAAAACTCTAAAAATGCTTAAAATTCACTGTAAAATCAATGTAAAATCAATATAAACTGTAAATTCAATAATCTTTTTTTTTTAAAAAAAACTAACCGGCGGCGGCGGCTCGGGAAGGTTTTCCCGTTCTTCCCTCGTCGGAACTCGGCGACGTGGCGGCGTAGGAACTTCAACGCCTTCGGATTCATTACCTGAATTGTGGTCGGAATCGGCCATGGTTTCTCTTCTCTCCGGCGCCGGGAAATTACTATCTCACGGTTTCAAAAAATAATTTGGGGGCTAGGGTTCTTCACGGTTTCTTTCTTTTGAAATTGGGGGAAAATCGTGAGAGTGAGAGATAGTGAGAGAGCCGTGAGAGTAAGTGGGTAGGTTTTCATTTTTTTATTTAATAATAATAATAATAATAATAATAATAAATAAATAATAATAATAATACAAACCAAAAACAAAAATAACAATAATAACCATGAAAGAACGGCGAGCCTAAACCGTGAAAGAAATCAATTTTAATTCTGCTTCTGCTTAACCCTTCGGTCAATTGGTAAAATAAAAAACATAATAGGACAAAAAAAATTGGAATACCAATAAAGACTGAAGCTTTTGAAAGAAATGTGTACAAAAAAGCGGGGCCCATGTCATTATTTAAATAAAATGGGTATTTTTTAAACATGCATTTTTAAATTGGATATTTTGTTCACTTTCATGTTCAAATTGAGTATTTTCAATTTCTGCCCTAATATTTAGGCCGATGAAAACATAAATGCAAAATTGTCTTGTCTCATAATTATAGAATATAGAGTCTAATAGAATATATACATCTTAAGTTGTGGCGGCGTAGCCTATATATATAATCTACATTATATTTGTAGGATGATGCATTTAAAAAGTAATATACCAACACCTAATTAATAAGTGTTAAAATAAGTATATTTTTTATTTATAAATTACAGCCATAATTAATTAATCTTTATTATTACAACAAAAGCGCCCTCAAAGAGGGGCCATCTCTTGTCCCCTCAATAAAAACTCTAAGATGTGATCTTCATCTTTCTCCACTCACCCAAAAAGAAACTAGCTCTCTCTCTCTCTCTGTCTCTCTAAAAGCATGAATAGTAATTCTTCCGCAGGAGGCTCAGGCGGCAGCAGCCAGCCTCCGGCGGCGGTTCTCAGCCGGTACGAGTCTCAGAAGAGAAGGGACTGGAACACCTTCGGGCAGTACTTGAAGAACCAAAGGCCTCCGATTCCGATGAGTGAGTGCAGCTGCAAGCACGTGATCGAGTTCCTCCGCTACCTCGACCAATTCGGAAAGACAAAGGTTCACTTGCATGGCTGCGTCTTCTTCGGGCAGCCGGAGCCACCGGGGCCCTGCACCTGCCCTCTGAAGCAGGCGTGGGGCAGCCTCGACGCCCTCATCGGACGCCTCAGAGCTGCCTTCGAGGAGCACGGCGGGTCCCCCGACTCCAACCCCTTCGGAAACGGCGCCATCCGACTCTACTTGAAGGAGGTGAAGGACTGTCAGGCTAAGGCCAGAGGGATTCCGTACAAGAAGAAGAAGAAGAAAAAGAAGAACATCACTCTTCCTCTCAAGCTGCATGATGAGCTTCTCAACAATAATAATTCTAAGCAGATGGTTTGATTTTATTCAGGTAACCCTTAATTAATTATTTTATTGGATTAATTCTGTAAATAATGTTCTGTTGCTAGGTTATTGAGAAAGTTGAAGAAGAAAAGAGGGAATGAATAAGCTTTTGTTTGTATTCTGACAAAATATATATATATATATATGTGATGTGAGTGAATAAATGAGGATAGAAAGCCCAAATCAAGAAGCTAATTATTGGGCAGGACCACAATAGTACAATCAAAACATTAGATTCGATAATGGTTTACAAATCTAGAAACCCTAGATCCACAATCCCAAAAAACCCTAAATTTTGCAACAACTTCAATTTTGGTGAACCATGTCTGAATATTGACTGGAAATTAACTTAAATCTAGGAACAAGCTTAAATGTTAAATCATCTCTTAATTAGTTCTAAAGAAAGAAATTGTTTATTGCTGTGATAGCTCTCTCTCCTCTCTCTCTCTCAAATAATTCAATTCACTGTTGATATATTTGCCTTTTTTTTAACTAATATTTTGGCTCTTTTGGGATTCGAGGAGATTTTGTGAACCCCATGAAATTTCTGGTAATCATTATATATTTATATTGTCTCTGTGAATCTACGTGAAAAATCCAGACATACATACATATATATACTGATATTTTTTATATATAGTACGTAGTACTACTATTTTATTTTATTTAATTGTATATATATAGTATTTTTTGCCCTTCAGCTGATAGACAACCACTCTTCAGACCGACATCTAAATCTACAATTTATATACGTGAATGTCGGGTGACAGTATTTATTTTACAGCACATTTTTCCGGAGATACCTATAAAACGTTACACAATAATGGCGATCTTCCTTTATTTTCATAGAAACAGATATATTTCGTTAGTCCGTACCATGATTCTGCATTAACTCGGATGGTGTTTGCTACAGCATATTTGTATATATACAGTCTGCTTCATTTCTCTGTTCATATTAAATCTAAAATTATCTCTCCTTAAAAATCAAGATAAGGGATATCATAGATATTACGCTTTTACAATTGAAGGATTTGATTTGTGTAGTTTTTTTAGATCACTATATTTGCATACGGTTAATGTCTACATTGTACAATATGATCGATCAGTAATTCGGTATTAATACAAAAGAGGAAAAAGGAATATTATTTTCTAGCAATGAAAATTTTGTATAGGGTGCTGTTAGTTTTGTTGATCAACGAAACTTTTGAATACCTTGTGTAACGTGCAGCCATTAAAAGACCAAAAAAAAGGAAAAAGAAAAAAGAAAAATAAGAAGCCATTTATTATAAATCATTTTTTAAGCAATTCATTGTACATCATTTAGATATTGATATAAATGATAAGAGTTAATCCCTAAAAGTAGTCACTTTGATATAGTAAACCAAAATACTAGTCACTCATATAAAAAATACAAATACTAGCCACTCATATAAAAAATACAAATATTAGCCACTCATGTATTCAAGGTTAATTTTCACGAATACATGAGTCGCGTATTCGTGTATTCAATGTTAATTTTCACGAATACATGAGTCGTGTTAATTTTCACGAATACATGAGTCATGTATTCGTATATTCATGTATTAGTGTATTCAAGGTTAATTTTTACGAATACATGAGTCATGTATTCATGTATTCGTGTATTCATGTATTCATATATTTAAGGTTAATTTTTACGAATACATGAGTCACGTATCATGTATTTGTGTATTTGGTAAGAGTGACTAGTTTTTGTGTTTTTTATATAAGTGGCTAGTATTTTGATTTGTTATATCAAAGTGGCTATTTTAAGGGTTGCCCTAAATGATAATCTCATGTTCGCACTTGTTATTTTCATATAATCAGGTTCCCAACTTTGTCTTTAGTAATTTCGAATTTTAGTACTATCCTTTATGCATGCCGTAGATGCAATTAAATGTAAATATGTGATTGAGGATCTGATTATTGCGTAAATTGAGAAATAAGAAGATTAGTGTTCAAGATAAAAATAAATAAATAAATACAAGTAACATTACTTAAGTGTCAGTAATAAAAATATACCCCATGCAGAGATACAGCTGATGAAACAATAACCTACTTGGGTCCACCATACTATTTACATTATATTGTGAGTTCCTTTATCCACTAACTTAATTTCAATCAGCACAAATAATTACAACTTGTGCCACTTAAGTTGAACATATTTTATAGACGGAGAGTGTAAGTATTAAGAAGTTTAGACACTTCACACTTGCACAATCTTGCCAAATTAATTGGACTTCAAAGAAGTTCTATATACAGTATAGTGCTTTAGGGTTAATATTAGGTTTTAATACAACATGTACACCATTCATCAAGCTTCACATAATTATTCAATCTTTGCAACTAATTAAAAAACACCAGTTATCTTTTTCTTTTTTTGAAATTCTAACACATTAAGTTTTTTATCCATGGGACGCGTGATGCGAGTTGTATTTGCACTATCAAATGTATACAAATTAAGATTCTGTGCGCTGTGAAGAGATTAAAAGAGGGAATTAAATCACGAAGTGAATTACTCAATTATAGAAATTAATTGGAGGGAGTTTAGACCAAATGTAATATGTATAATTAATTAGTGCTCAATGTAGTGTTTGTGAAGTGGAGCATATCACTCAATTAAAGATAGTTGGATTGCTTAATGATATGGATATAAGTGACTACGTGCATGAAATAGCCATTTTCTGATTGGTTGTTTTACGATTAACAATTGATTAAATATGGTATTAGCGGATGGTCAAAATTTAAGCATCAATGAAACAGAAGACAGTAATTAATGCATGGCCATAGTTGAAGAATGATAAGTACATTCGAAGAGAAGGTGAAGAATGATGTTGCAGCAAATTTGAAGCATTTATAGGTTAAGATGTGTGTGAAGTGTGTGTGTGTGTGCGTGTGGTGTGTGTGTGTATTGTTTCATGATGCTGAAATAGAAGATATATATAAAACACTTCTCCTTATAGAGTAAAACTATTATATTGGCTTTAACCGTAATTGATGTGATTAGGGTTGAAGATCTCTATTTTTATGCATACTTATATTTTTTGCTACCATGGAATATATTATTTAGTTATTTCTAGATTTATTATGCATGGTAATTGAAGAAAAAAAAAATAAGATAACCTCTATGGCCAAACATGATTAGTGTAAGTTCTCTTGCATGATTATAGGCCTGGACAACTAGCATGAACAAATACAGTTATTAAAATTAGCGAGAATTAGAAATTAACACACACACACACACAAAAAATCAAGAAACATGTTGAATTGATCTTGCTTAATTCTGATGGTGATGTTATTACCATACCCTCATCACATTTTCTGATTGTTTGTCTTCGATTGCATATCTCATATAGTCATATCAAATGCATTGCATAAATTCAATTCATTGGTAGATGAAATACAATATCAAAATAAATTCATTTGAGAAATGTGATGTAGTGCGCATGAGTTCGAATAGCAAATTAAGTATTTCCCTGTGTGATGACTTATTAGCTGATGATGTGAGTTTACTTGTGGCAAAAAATTGCATGAAGACGGACGATGCAATTTTATTATATTCATCACATATACTTCTAGATTTTATTTTTTTCCTACATGCACGGATATTTCATTCATTGTCTTATTTGCAGGATTAATTAAGGTGGTCAAGGTTACATGGGATGGAGCAATAAAGGTTGCTGCAAATCATGCTTTAATTTCACGGCTAGAGTTTTACTCTAATTCAGCCGTATATTATAAGTCAATAATCTATTTCTCAATATCATGCTTTAATATAAATATGAACATATCTAGCTTACAAATGTAGATCATATATAGTAATTTATTGTTGTGACATTTCATTGCAGCCATTTTCATAGAGAAGATTTGATATCTAGATTGTGTAACTTACACACAAGTTCTGTAGTCACATAGTATAGATGTTTTATTTAGAGACAAGTAATTAAGAATTGTATCTGTAATTGATGCAAACTTTTCTAACACAGTTGAATAATGGGAGAATTTTAGGCACCCCCATGGATAAAGCTAAGGCTTAATTAGCATTAATCTCAGTCTGATGTGAGATGTCAAATGTTAGGACAATTTCAGATATATATATTATATTCATTGATGAAGACAGATTAGGGTAATGATTTTTATTTTTGGAGTCAACTACAATAATTTAATTGAAATCGGATGAAGTCCCACTTATAAAGAAGTAAAACAAATTACCTACACAAGTAACGCTCCAATGCCCACAGATGACGTGACAATATTTTAAATAAAGAAATTAATTTTTATATATACCATAAAAATTAAATCCTACCAAAAAAACTAAACCCTACCAAAGAAAATTAAACTCCAAATAAAAATGATTAAGTGTGTTCACCGTGAGTAAGGGAGCATTTCTATCACCTACACAGGGGGTGTGTGAGCACATCGACCCTCTTAGTTCGCTATTAATTTTACTACTGTTTAAATAATTTTTATTTACAGATAAAATTTATATTGTAGGATAGTTTCTTAAATAATGTCAAAAATACATATATATTATTCAAAATTACAGCTTTCATTTCATCCCGGCTAAAATGAAATCTCTGAAACGGTGGAGCTTGGTCATTTTCCTCATTACTGTTGGTTTGGGTCTTAGTATACTTTGTGTTCAGTTCGGTAATTGGCATACCATATTTAATTTCTTTTTCCTTTAGCCAATAGCTATATCGTATTAATCTTAGAAGTTTCTTTGAGGGAATCGAACAATCACATAATCGGAAACTTTCTACAATTGCAATTTCACATAATTGAATACAAATGAATCTGCTGGTGTTACTAAGGAAATAAAGTCATTTATTTTCAACAAAAAAGTAAAAGCCTTAGCACTTGAACAAAAGGAGAGAACATTAACTGATTAAAGAAAACTGATGAATAAAACAAATACACTGTAAAAAAGGAATCATTCATATCACAAAATAGATAGAATTAATCACTGAACAAATCAAGTTGCCATCAATTGAGAAATCAGTCAGCTGGCAATCACAATAACAGCAAGAAAATATGAGAAGTCAAGAAAATGCTAAAATGACTGATGAGCAAACAAACCAATACATAAAAAAATAAAAAGTACGCGGAGAAATATGTATAAGCAATAGTTCTAAAACTAATGTCTTTACTGCAGAAGGCATTTAATCTTACATAATCCTAATTAGGCTAAACAGGATAATTAGTTTGGACTAATTCAAACATCTTTGAAATTCTGCTACCACAATAAAAGGAGGGCGAAAAAAGATAAATAAATAAGTAGTCTAAATAGTTCATAAGGATATGAATCCTCAGTAGCCTACAAATTTGTCCATCCGAATTCTTTCAAGTAAGAATCTTCAGTTATTAACAGGAAAAAGTGCTAAGGATTCCCCCGAGCTTCTACTCCAACCGATGCCATCAACTTCTCTTCCTCATAGTTAGCTATAAATATCTGCAGCAAGTGACTCGAAATCACCAAATAGAAAAGAAATTTGATAACAGAAAAGCATTAAAGTAACAACAATGAGAAAAAAAATAAAAAAATAAAAATAGAAGAGAACTCTCTATACCATGAAATGTGAATGACAATGAGAACTTCAAAGCATTATGTGCAATTTCTATGCATTTTCATCCAACATAATACTATTTGAAGTATACAAAAGGACAAAAACAATAAAGTTTTGCTTCCCTGCCTCTTCAAGTTACTACACAAAGCTAATACTGGGAATATGAGGTACCTCACTATGGAAATTCCATTTCAACAACAAAAGGCAACAATATAGAATCATAGAGGTATGAACTTAGCCTAGAAACACTGTTGGTAATGCCTATTCATTAAAACCAGATAATGCAACACAATCTCTGAAACACCTAAAGAGATAATGCAATCAACTACTTCAACTACTTGAATCTGACTGCAGAAAAGCCAACACGAACTGTTAAACAAATAGTATACATATCATGAAATTCTATGTCAGGTAGTACGAGAACTGAAGAACTGATGTAACAACGTATGTAACATGGATTATGCAATGAAGGCTCAAAGTCGATAAAAAAATTATAACTTCAACACCATTAAAAAAGCAGGTTGGGACAGAGGGAAAGAAATGTTCATATGAGTATAAGTCAAACTTGCCTATCCATGATGCAAAATAGTGAATAATAACATTACATGGTGATGCAAGGAAATGTTAATGTGCTGCAGATTCTAAAATTTTTCCAAACAAAGTTACAAGTACAAAACTAGAGTATAGATAAAGACAACAGAGAGGTAACCATGTAACACTACAGAGATGCTTCAATATATTCCACCAGAGGTATTCTTATCAAGTCACATCCCATCAGGCAACTAGGAAGCAAGAGCACCACTCTAGAATCATAAGACATGCACCAAGAAAACATAAAAGTCTGCACTGTAAGCCTCAGCAAACAAGTGAAAAAATGTGATTCTCACACTGCCTCCAATGCCAAGCACAGTTCATCCATGGGGGTAAACAATGTGCAAGTAAGGGGGAAAAAACGAATCAATCATATGAAATGGAAACTCCTTCTATATGATTGAGAAGTGAGTAGATGCAGAATCCCATCCATGGTCTCGCTTTCAGATGAAGGTATGAAATTATGGAAAGATAAAGTTCAATGAATGCTTCCACTGTCTACAATTCCATGCATCGTGGTCTTCACATGCTTCATTCTCTATATCCATTACAAGTCATATGCATTAAAAAAGGACTAGTTGAGCATAGATCTGAAAGATGGAAAATTTATGGCGGTAGGTAGATAAAGAGAAGGCGAGGGACAGGAACAGGGAGAATAAAAAGAAGGGAAAATGATAACTATTTCAATTCTGATTTTTTACTGGTATAGTATCATCAGTCCATCATGTGAATCGGAGAGTTCTTCTACATAATTGGGTTGGACCAACATATATAATCTATCAAGGCACACACTTCACTTATGGTATATATTCATAGAAGCTTCAGTTCTCTAAAGTTACAAAATTTCAGCACTTGTGGAACTGCTCCTACTACCACACTCGACTAGTAAGATACACTTAATATAATTCATTCACTAAATTAGCAGTTGTACAGACAAAATTAGCAGAAAATACTTCATACATGATGCTTTACAACAATAAAGCACTAACGATAACCCAACTCAACTCCATACATCCTAAAATGGACTCATATTCCACCTATTACCGACTCATATGCGCAGTCTAACGGATGTACTTAACAAAACAAATTGAAAATACATCATGCCCAAAGTTGAACATCAACAGTTAATAATCATAAAAGAACACATGATCACATGATATATTGCAAGGCGAAATCGACAAATAAAAACTAAAAAAAACAAAAACAAACAGGAGCAAGCAATCATACCATCAGATGATCCAGATCGCTTGACCTGTTTCATCTTCTCTAGCTGGACCTGTGTATCCATAAACAACCGCATCCTCTGAACCTCCAAATCTTTGGCAAATTGCATCCTCTGCTTCTCCAACTCCACCATCTGCTTCTGTTTCATACTCTCCACCTTCTCGTATATCTCCCCAAACCTCTCTATCGCCTTCGCCAGCCTCCTCATTCCCTCCCCCCGTTCCTCATCCTCCTCCACCGGCCTCCCCTCGCTCCTTTCAGCTTCCTCCCCTTCCGAATCCACATCGTCCTCCTCCGCATCCACTTCATCCTCCACTGCTGCTGCTGCAGCAGCCATCGCAGAGTAATTCCTCCTGAAGTACGACTCATCAACCGCCGGCGACGGAGAGGGGCGCTTCTGAGGCAAAACCATAGGCGTAATCATCGCCGACGTCAGTGGCTTCCGGTAGGACAAAGGCACGGCCATCGGCGGCGAAGGCAGGGATAGCGGCGGCGTAGATTGCGGCGACTGCAAGTGCACACCCGTCACCGTCGCCGTCCCCGACGACGTCACCTTATTCTGATGTTTGTGGAAATTAGGTCCGATCAGAGGCTCCAATCGCGAATAAAACGGCCACGGCGACGTTAGGGTTCCGTTAGACTCAGCGATCTTGGCCCTCTCGGTCTTGTATTTCTTCTTCAGAGTATCAATCCGGTTCTTACACTGGACGTCGGTCCGGCGCGTCTTCTTAGTGTGCCCGTGGCGCGCGTTAACGGCGTCGGCCACCTCCTGCCAATCCTTCTGGCGGAGATTCCCCCGGTTCAGCTCCATGTAACGGCGGCCCCAGGAGTCGACGAGAGTGGCAGTAGCCTCCTCCGTCCAGCAATCCTCCCGGAAGGGGGCCTGGCGCGACGAAGACGGCGGCTGAGGCGTCGACGAATCGGTCAAATCGCCCATCGAGAATCAGAGAAACCGGCGACGATAATTGAGAGGAGAGAGAAAGAGAGAGAGGAAAAGGAGCGGCGGGAGACGGAAAGGGAGAAGTAGGTAAGATAAAAGTAAGTGCGGCAAGGGAAGGGAAGGGGCGCCGGATGGCGAAAGCGCGTGAGGAGGTGAGAATAGTGTGGGGGTAATCGGCGGGCGCGTGGGGTTTCGGCAGGCATTGTTATTACGCTAACGTCGTGGGTTTGGTCACTGATTTTCGCCACCGGATTGGCGTTGGCTAGCCTTGATTCGATTTTCGGAGTTTTTATTTTATTTTTATATTTAATAATTTTCAGTATGGAATTTAATTTTATTTGTAATACGCTGGATGGGAGTTTGGGCTTCGGAACGGGACGGTGAATGGGCCGGTCACACTTTCTTGTCCGGTTACGTTCAGTTGAGGTTGGGGGATTATGCGAAATGACCCTTTTACCCTCTGAAGATATTAATTATTACTGGTTTGCTTGACCGGACGACACTATGTTACCCTCGCAATGACGACCACATTTGTGTGACTAATTGATTGTGTAGGCTTTATAGGCACAAATGTTGCCAAAGCACTAAAAATCAAATAGTTATTCACTCGTCCTATTTATAAATGGTTAGTAAAAGAAAAAACAGTTAACTATCTCTTTATAAAAAAGACATACACCCTCTATCCATATGACTAATTAAGATGAAAGGGCAAGGTTTTTATGAAAAGGGGCGATCCAATTTTTACTAATATCATCGTCTTATTTTTTGTTTGCTTTGATCTTTTATTTTGTTTTTTTAACTCCTTTTTTTTTCCTTCCAATTTTCATAATTAAAAATTGAACATTATGTCAGCCTAATTAGTAATTATCATCATCCTTTTGCTACATTTCTGTTGTCGCCCCTATAATTTTATACATTTGGCCGCACATTGCTCAGATCTTATGGGATGAGCAATTTTCTAGAATTAATCAAAGACATGCATGCATAACGTAACAATCGAGAGATCATTCTCCTCACTTAATTGTTTAACGGAATTTGATGTGACAAAGATCGAGTAAGTTGGCTTAAATTTTACGATTTATTCATGTTTGAAGTTCTGGTGAAATTTGCAGAGTTCGTATATTTGTGGCTATAGTGATGAAGTTATAAAGAATTAAGTTTGGGGGCTATAAGGTTAATATCAATGTTTTAAAACCCGGACCGGACCGGGCGGTTGAACCGGTTGAACCGGGAACCGGGTATAGTGCCGGTTTCCGGTTTTTCCCGGTTTTGGCCGGTTCAACCCCGGGTCAACCCCGGTTCGACCGGTTGAACCGGGAACCGGAGGCCTCGCCGGGTCGACTTCCGGGCCGGGTTTTAAAACATTGGTTAATATAGTAAATTTATTAATATTTTTTTAATTAATATGTAAATAAGGGGGGCTATGTATAGAATTTACCCTTTTTTGTCCGGTTATGTTGTCAGTTGAGGTAGGGGGCTTAATCTTATGAGATCTTCAACATTTGTAGAGTTGGAATAATGTTTTATTTATTTATTTTTATCTAACTAGTGTACCGTCCGTCAAATTTCGACGGGATCACTTTATATTGCAATTTTAAAGTAAAATTTAAAAGATAATCCAATTAAATATTTATTTTAAATTGATGAAAATGCAAAAAAATTATTTTAAATTATTAATATAAAATTATATCAAAAGAAAATGGTAAATGGGAGACAATATTTCGCATGTAGCATTATATATTTACAATATCAAGCTGTCCCTTTCATAGTCTTAGAAAATTAGATTTATAACAGTTTTCGAGTAGTCCTATTTATTCAAATTTTATTTTTCAAATGTTAAGTTCGTTATATATGTAATAGAAAAATATTTTTAGTTGTGATATTATTTTTCAGGCACTTTCGTTTTGATGCCTAAATACCCGTTGTTTGGTTCAACCATTTGAAGGTAATATTCATCGAAAGTTATATGCATTTTTAAAGTAATATTTTTTGAATAGTTATATTTATTTCAAAAGTCTCTCACTATTTGGGCCAACTATTTCAAGGGATAACATTTGTTATGTTGTATTTCTCAAGTCGAGTGTCTATGTTCATTTTGAATATGAAGCCGTCAGTTGTTTGGATTATCTTGAAGCCGCCCGTTGTATGGAAGTTTATTGATTTATTTATTTGAAAATAAATAAATATCAAAAAATATAATAATAGTTATAATAATAATAGTATAATTTTTTATTTTAAGATTATAGTATGATTATGATCCATTCGAAAAAACTAGCATTAAATTAAATAAAAAAATAAGCAATAAAAAAAATATGAGTATCAATTATGTATGACATTTCTCGATTAGTTTTGTCCGTTTTTAATGTCAAGCAACATGTTGATCGATGTAATAGAAAAATAGATTATGAGAGATGACGTTTCTCAAGGAGTTATACTCGTTTTAAATGTTAAGCCAATTGTACGTTGTCATATGGAAATAAATTGACGACTGATAACATTTTTCATGAGTTGTATTTTTCATATCAAATTTCTTGTTGCTCGAAAAAAATATGTCAATGAGAGGTATGATTTTTTCACGTAGTTATATTCATTTCAATGTAAAGTCATCCGTCGTTCGATATAAATATTGAATTATAGTTTGTCAAGCCGCCAATTATTTAGATATTATTGATGTTGGTTCCGAAAGTGACTCACACATGTAGAGGGGGAGGGGTGAATACGTGTGTTGAGAAGTGTTCAACTTCTCTTTCATTTTTCTTCCTTTTTACCGAGTAGACGCTTCGAATGCTAGTGTGGCTTTCAAAGCTTCTAGCTCGTGTGAGAGTGTGCGGAATGTGGTGAGATATTATACTTGCTGTAGTTATCTTGCACTTAAAATCACTTAGAGCGTGTGTGTGTGTATGCAATAAATCAAAGCATAAAGAATGTAAAGCGCATAACACAAAAGTTATAGTGGTTCGGAGGTTACGCTCCTACATCCACTCTCATCACCTTCACTCAGTGATGAACTTCACTCAAAGCTTGGGGTTTACAATGGGCACCCAAGAGCCCATGTGAGTTTATATGATCAACACTCACGAGCCTATGAGTTTATGCGATAGGCACTCACGAGCCTTACAACCTTTACAAACTAAACTCTCAAACTAGGTTTGGGTTTGGGTTCGTATAGTTTCCAACTAATGAGAAATCATTTTACAATGAAGCATAATGTAGAAGACTAGGATTTCTCTGTAAGGCTTATGGATATAGAAGTTGAAGCCTTATTGATAAACTAGAAGGTTGAGATCCGAAGATCTTGTGGGAGAGATGTAGGATGGTTTCTACTTTGTTTGCTTGCTCTCTCTACCATATTTTCTATGTAGCTTGAACCTTCTATTTATAGCGTGTTCCTTACTTGTCTAATCCGAATTTGAATTCTTCCTTGATAGAGCATAGTCCTAGGAAGATAGCCGTTGACTAGTGGAGCCTAGCCCTGTGCATTCGGTTATTAGACATATCACAGTTCGTTGAGCAACCCTGAGCGGACACGTGCTCTGGCAGTTGTCGCTTTTCACCTACTTGTCAGACGCTCTCGCTCAAGCTGGAAGCGCGCTTTGGCCCTGAGAGGCGTTTTGATTGGAAGCGCGCTCTAGCCCTGAGAGGCGTTTTGAACTTTGGAAGCGTGCTCCGGACCTGGAAGGCGCTTTGAACTTTGGAAGCGTGCTCTGATTCTGAGAGGCGCTTTGAACTTTGGAAGCGCGCTCTGGTCCTGAGAGACGCTTTGAACTTTGGAAGCGCGTTCCGGACTTGGAAGGCGCTTTGAACTTTGGAAGCACGCTCTGATCCTGAGAGGCGCTTTGAACTTTGGAAGCGCGCTCCGACTTTCCTTCAGAGAGGCGATCCGGCTTTCCTTCAGAGAGGCGATCCGGCTTTCCTTCAGAGAGGCGCTCTCACCTAGACGCTCTAAAGTTACATTTCAATAATGAGCTCCCTAACATGTGAGCTATTCTAATACATTAAACTACACATTGTAATTTGAGCTGGATCATCAAGGATGATAAGGGAAATATTCTATGAGGGTTTTGGAATCCAATCAAAACACAATTGAATCCTAATTCCCCCTTAACAATAATATCCCAACAATTGAGTAAAGTTGGCTAATGTTAAGCCAATTATACGTTGCCATGTGGAAATAAATTGGCGATGATAACATTTTTTATGAGTTGTATTTTTCATATCAAATTTCTTGTTGCTCGAAAAAAAATATGTCAATGAGAGGTATGATTTTTTCAAGTGGTTATATTCATTTCAATGTAAAGCCGTCCGTCGTTCGATATAAATATTGAATTATAGAATGTCAAGCCGCCAACTATTTAAATGATTATTGAGTAAAGTTGGCATTTATCAGAAATCGATTTATCACCTTCATGCATATAAATTTCTTCATTCGTTCGTCCATACTCAACTAACAAACCATAAGTAGTAATAGCATAATTTTCCCGTTAACATGAAGTCTTTTAACTATTTATCTACAATTCTTACAACGTCCATCCACAGGTCTACTTGACATCTCTTACATCCTACATTTGATCATATTTTTCTAAAATGTATTTAGAGGAATGATTCAGTGGACTCATAAAAATCATACCAAAAATAATAATAATAATAATAATAATAATAATCCTATTAAAAAAAACTAAATTTTACTATAAAAAAAAGATTAAATCTTAACTGAAAAAATTACCAATGTGACATGCCACATTAGCGGTAGACATATTAAGCGCGGACACAGTGGATCATGGAGCGTTTCTGAATGTATTCATATTCACTTGTGGTTTAATATAATCCGATGTGGAATCATGATATTTAATATAATCAATTTAGCACCTTCATACACTTCTTCATCCCTATGCCCCTACTAAACTAATAAATTATAATACGTAATGATTATTTGTAACTAGGAAAATTATATCAATGAGTTGTGTGATAGTTGAATTCGTTGATTGATTATTATGTTATCCTAAGTGGATCGTAGTAGTTGATAGTTACCAGTTCTGATTGGATTAAATGTAAATATATTAATTGTTAATTTAAGATTCCTTTTCCAATCTATTATGTTTATATTCCGGTGTATCTACATGTTTTGCATTGCAAAACAAATATTATGTGCATGGTTGAGCAATGAAAACTGTAATGTTTGATAAATAATATAGCCAAATGAGTATCTAAATTAATTCATGACATCATCGAATAAAGAAATCAAATTTTTATTTTATTTTATCATGTTCACCTATTAAAATGATTAATAGTAAAGATATGGAGATATTACATAGAATAAGATGGAGATACATAATATATTTGAGATATTATTACCTAATATAGTCGAAGCCACGAGAATTTAGCAAAATATTTACGAAAAATCGAGAATAATCCACGCAGAAGAGATATGTGTTTTCGTATTATATATTATATATTGATATGGGTAACAAAATTATAGTAAAAATATGATATATTATACGTTTTAAAAATATGACAATCATGACAATGAAGTGCAGCTCAGTTGGTAAGACGTTTCCCCTCCAACTAAGATGTCGGGGGTTCAAGTCACCTCGAGTGCATGTGTGTGTGAGTGTGTTGTGTTTGCCTGATAAAAAAAAAATATATGACAATCATGAAATTAAGGGTACAAACTTAAATTTAAGGAAAAAAAATTTGCCTGATCAAAAAAAATATATGACAATCATGAAAATTAAGTATACAAACTTAAATTTAAATAAATAAATATATATATATATATATATATATATATATATATATATATATGATAATCATGAAAATTAAGGGTACAAACTTAAATTTAAGGGAAAGAATTTAAGGGTTCACATTGTCCTTGTGGTTAAGAAACTTTTACATTAACTTAGAGTGGAATAAATCATGGCTGGCTTGTCGTTTTATGCTAAAACAAAAACAAAAACAAAAACAAAAACAAAAAAATTGTGCCAATTGAGTCCTCATTTTTTTTTTTAGTCTTCATATGTTATTTAGTCAATATCGGAGTAGTATTTTGTTAAAATCAAGTCCGAATACTATCAATTTATTTATGCATTATTTATTTGTAATGCATTACTGATGGATAATATGGAATGAATTAATTCATCCAATCAATTGACACTTCTACATCCTGTGCATTATGTTTATGTTTAATATGCATTATACAAAGTATCAATATACATTATTGGGGAACATTAGTAGTTCACTTAATATGTATTAATATTTTAGATTGCTCCCTTCTATTTTTAAAATATAATTTATTATAAGTTAATATGCATTATCCTACAATGTTATATGCATAAGGTGTCCATATTGCATTAATGCTTTAAGTATTAAACCAGTTACTTCAAGCACCATAATTTGTAGTCTGTTATGTTGAAATACATATCTAATTAAATTTAATGCATTATAATATATTTTCTAGTGCCTAATTAAATATATATATTTTTTTTCTGTAATCTAATTGAGTGCATTATATACAAAGATATGGATGCATTATATGAAACATGATAGTGCATTATAATAATTTACCACATGGATACACAATTTGTCATCTATATACAATTATTTCAAAAATATATGTATTTTATAATGCATCGACATGCACTTAATAATGCACAAAATTTTTAAAAATAATGAATAATATTTGCATTCAGATGATATATAATGCAATGATCGACATAGAATAATGCACATCCAAATTTAAACCCAAAAAGATGCACAATTAGCAAAACAATAAATGCAATGCAGCGTAATTCAAATTATTGAACAAGAGGACATGTCTATCAAACTTGACACGAAATCACAAAAACAAATCAATTTTTAATTTTCGAAATGTTTAAAGAAACATTACAGGCTTGAGATGACGAGTGAACAACAAAGATTCATCATTCGTGGGTGTTCTTAGAGAAACGTATGAAATCTCTCCATTACGTAAAAAAGAAACAAAGAAGTAAAATGTAACTAAAAATAATTTTGAAGAAAATCAATGAAATCACCGTGAAGATATGGGAATATGGGATACAAAAAAGTGGAACAGATTCCATAAATAGGGGAGTAACTGTCAATCCTTAATATCACAATTACAATTATAGCCTTTCAACATATATTTAAGGTATTATTTTAATCAAAATAAGAGAACAAAACTGACCATTGATCATTGAATATAGACGCTCGTGATTACTTCTTATTTCTTACAGAAGTACTCATTTTTATATGATCTCCTACCCAGGGACACATTTGGAAAATTGTGTAAAAGTGCATAGATCAGAAACTGCATCATTCCCATAAATGCAAGTTACCATCTTAATGTTGTCCAATCTAAACAAGTCAATATCTTTACACATATTGAAGGTTTTAATCAAATCTAGCTCAGACAATCGAAATGGACTTGATTTATGGATTTGTGTCGTGGAAGGAGAAATGGGATCAACAGACGCCTTGATTTCTAGATTTGTGGTCGTGGAAGGGTAATGCCAATGGGGTCGGGTTGAGACAAGGGAGTAAAATATTGTTGTTATGTATATCCCTCTTGAATATATTGATGACAAGTGCAACTCCAACATACATAACGAACAATACTTCGACCACACCGGCATGAACTGAATCCACCACTCGAATAGTCTCTGACAAAGGTTCTAGAAAAGCGGCCACTGTGTGAAGGAGACGTTGAGGCCAAGGAGAAGAATCTCTCGCGTTAAAAGAGGCAAGACCTCTCTCCATCAGAATTTTCTACAATGGACTCCATCAGAATCTTGCTATTGAATTACATTTTTTCGAGTTTCATGAATAACCACGAATATCTGGATGAATTGAAACAATTTAAGTTTCTTTTTATGTCTGAAAGACCCTTCTATTGTGAAATGTCTGAATCTTACTGAGATTTTATGGCTTGTCATTACTATCGCATGGATTTTCATATCATGTGTTTGGTTCTACATGTCTTTTTATGAATTTTATTTTGATGTCCGAAAATTTCTTCTGATGAGCATGTTCATATGTCATGCTTTGACTGTTGTAGCACGCCATTCCTACACAGCTGAATCTGTAGCTGTATGGAATACTCTAAAAAATCCATGGCGATCATTCACAGCCAGGATTGACTCCTCATTGGCGGAGGATACGGCAACGGCCGGGAATGGGAGAGCCCACGACTGAGGTAAGAGGTTTATTGATTCCGCAACCTTTTTTCTTCTTTTTGGTACATACATTGTCCCTCCCGCAAATTAAGTCCGGGGTAGGGTACAAATGTTAAAAAAAAATTGTAATGAAATTATAATTGTAAAGTAGCACTTTGAGGTATTTTTCCATTAAAGTTGCAAATAGATATTATAGACAAGGCAGGGTACTTTTTGGTGGACTACGGTGACATAATTTGTAAACCGGTAGAACCTTGAGAATATTTTATTACCGGTAGTGATTTAGTTAATTTTAATTTTAAGTATGTGACTAAACTTGTGGGACAACCCGATTTAGTGAGTGAAACTAAATATGTGGAACAAAAGGATTAATATATATTGTACTTCCTTTATCTCATAAATTTAGTAGCGGACGGTTGATTACTAATGTTAAGACTTAAGAAAATAAAATATTTGTAATAAAATTGAAAATATAAAGTAGTGTAGGTGTATTTTTGTAAAATTTTGAGAAAAAAAAATAAAAGAAAATTTGGGGTAAATAATTTTTTTGTGGGACACGATGACATATTGTAAATGTTAAGAAAACAATTTTTTTATATAATGAAATTAGAATTGTAAAGTAACACTTTAAGGTATTTTTTTCATTAAAGTTGCAAAGAGATATTATAGATAAGGCAGAGTACTTTTTGGTAGACTACGATGACATAATTTGTAAACCGGTAGAAACTTGAGGATATTTATTATGGGTAGTAATATAGTAATGAAGTAACTCTCCACCAAACTTTGAACATTTATATCTCACTCACCGGAAATCGGTTTTGAGCCTATAAATATACCACGCTCATCTACTCCGCGAGTAGAACAATAATCTAATATTTAATTTATGTAATAAATTAAATATTTGTTATTATTTATTTGGTCAAAAACCAAATTTTCAACAATCCCCCACATGAGTGAGATAGCCATATGCAAATGTATGCAAATGCAAGAGCTCAGTCCTCACGAGGTATAAAAGTATTAGGATAGGTAGTTTGTGGCTTTGAACCTTCCATAGTCAACACCATCGAGTACACAGGCGGCATAGTAGCGCAATGCTTTGAACTATCCCTCCATGGCGTGCACCGAGACAACGATGTTAACGCTTATACACCTCAACCTCATCCGTTCTCACATTTTGTGTCCATTTCGGCCTTGAACACCCCTTTGGATTCATAAGTGTATCTAACGAAGCGGCCTCACTTCACACTTACATAGGTGATTCTTTACCGAGTATCTTGCCATACTCAACCTCCTCGAAGTATTTAGGAATCATTAAAAGTCATAGACTTAACCTCACCACTAGGCAAGCTTTCAGCACTCAAACGCTTTCTAAGGAATAGATGAGTGTTTTCACACGAACTTTCATAGCTTAGTTTTCCCTTTGAACCAAGTTCTTGGGATTTCCAATCATCATGGTTGGGTTACCACTATGATAGTTCTTAATTTCTGGATTTTACTCCCATTCCTTCTAGCAACTTATTCATTTGATCACGGTTTAACCCTTTGGTTAGTGGATCCGCTAGATTATCCAACGACTTTACATAGTCGACTGAGATAATCCCAGTTGTGATCAAATGTCTCACGGTATTATGTCATCGACGAATATGTCGAGACTTACCATTATACAAACCACTTTTTGCCCTACCAATAGCCGCTTGGCTATCGCAGTGAATCATCACCGGAGGCAATGGTTTCTCCCAACATGGAATGTCCTCAAGAAAGTTTCTTAGCCATTCGGCTTGTTCACCAGCTATATCTAAAGCTATGAACTCAGACTCCATGGTGGATCGGGCTATACACGTTTGTTTTGTGGATCTCCACGTAACAGCTCCACCCCCAATTATAAACACATACCCACTTGTAGAAAGTGAATCTTTCGTGTCCGAAATCCAATTCGCATCACAGTACCCTTCAAGTACCGGGGGGTATCTCGAAAAATGTAGCCCATGACTTTGAGTATACTTCAAGTATCTCAAAACTCGTACAAGAGCTCTCCAATGCTCCTTGCTTGGATTGCTCGTGTATCGACTCAATTTATTCACGGCACATGCTATGTCGGGTCTAGTGCAATTTGTAAGATACATTAAACACCCTATGACACGAGCATAGTCTTCTTGAGCAACCGACTCACCTCGATTCTTGCTCAAATGAACATTAAGTTCAATAGGAGTTTTAGCGGGCACGCTATCAAAAGCGTTAAACTTCTTGAGCACTTTCTCAACATAGTGAGATTGTGACAAGACAATCCCATCAGATTTCCTTAGTATTTTCATACCAAGAATAACATCCGCTAAACCCAAGTCTTTCATGTCAAAGTTCCTCTTTAACATGCTTTTCGTTTCGTTAATTACACGGATATTGCTACCCATAATTAACATGTCATCTACATAAAGACACACAATAACATATCCGTTATTTGTGTTCTTAATGTAAACACATTTGTCACATTCGTTTATTTTAAAACCATTTGATAGCATCACACTATCAAATTTCAAGTGCCATTGAAGTGACGCTTGCTTCAATCCATAAAGGGACTTAACCAGTTTGCAAACCTTCTTCTCTTTACCAGGTTCTACAAATCCTTCTGGTTGTTCCATATAGATTTCCTCCTCTAAATCTCCATAGAGGAAAGCAGTTTTCACATCCATTTGATGTATCTCGAGATTGTGCAATGCAGCAATTGCGAGAAGCACCCGAATGGATGTAATCCTTGTTACAGGAGCATAGGTATCGAAATAATCGTACCCTTCTTTCTGCTTAAACCCTTTGACAACCAAACGGGCCTTGTACTTGTCAATTGATCCATCGGCTTTGTATTTCCTTTTAAGGATCCATTTGCACCCCAAGGGTTTACACCCTTCGGGCAAATCAACCAACACCCAAGTGTGGTTTTGCCTAATGGACTCAATTTCACTTTGTACCGCTTCTCTCCAAAGTGGACTGTCCGATCTAGAAAAAGCTTCTTTGATCGTCGTAGGTTCTTGATCCAACATGAACACTACATAATCCGGACCAAATTGCTTTGGTTTCCGAACTCTACTACCACGTCTCAGTTCACTATCTTCCGGATTAGACCTTTGTCGTTTGCGTGACTTAGGTTCTTCATCCTCGGATTTAGAACTCGTGGCTTCACCTTCAATTCTATTGCTAGAATTGGTTTCTACATTACCCTTGTCTTTACAAGGATATATGTGTTCAAAGAATATTGCATTCCTTGACTCGATCGTTGTACCCACAGTCATGTCGGGTACTTCCGACTTGTGGATAACAAAGCGATAGGCGCTGCTGTTATGTGCATACCCAATAAAGATACAATCAACCGTTTTAGGGCCAATTGTAACTTGTTTAGGTAGAGGCACTTCAACCTTCGCCAAACACCCCCACACTTTAAGGTATTTGTACGACGGTTTCCAACCTTTCCATAACTCATAAGGAGTAACATCTTTACCTTTGAGTGGAATCTTATTTAATATATAGTTGGCTGTCAAGACAGCTTCCCCCCACATATTTTGGGGCAACCCTGAACTAATCAACAAAGCATTCATCATCTCCTTAAGAGTTCGATTTTTACGTTCAGCAACGCCATTTGATTGAGGTGAGTATGGAGCCGTCGTTTGATGAATTATACCACTTTTGTTGCATAATTCCTCAAACGGAGCGACATATTCGCCACCTCTGTCACTTCGAACACTCTTAATTCGACTACTTAGTTGATTTTCGGCTTCATTCTTGAAGTGTTTGAACGCTTCAATAGCCTCATCTTTACCTCTTAAAAGATAAAGATAACAATATCTCGTGCAATCATCGATGAACGTGATAAAGTACTTCTTACCACCACGAGTTTGCACATACTTTAAATCACACACATCGGTGTGAATTAAATCAAGGGGTTTCGTGCTCCGCTCAACCGAATGAAACGGTGGTTTTGTCATTTTTGCCTCAACACAAACTTCACATTTGTTTTGAGTGTTAACTTCATTTAACTTTAGTAAATCTAAATTTACTAATCGTTTTATAGCATTTAGATTAACATGTCCTAATCTACAATGCCATAAATTAGAGCACTCAACAATGTAAGAGGAAGTAGTAGCATTTTCATTACTCTTAATAGATTTGGGTACATGGCGTATAGCCAATACATTCAACCTAAAAAGACCATCAGAGAGGTAACCCTTTCCAAGGAAAGTACCACTCTTTGACAAAATAAACTTGTCAGACTCAAAAACTAGTCTAAACCCCTTATTAACTAGAATAGAGCCCGAGACCAAGTTCTTTCGGATGTCGGGAACATGCATCACGTTCTTCAAAGTTAGAGAATTGCCGGATGTAAGCTTTAGCACCACATCTCCAACTCCGACAACCACGGACGAAGCTTGGTTCCCCATGTTGAGCTTCCTCCCCTCAACAGCTTGATAGGTTACAAAGTTGTTCCTATCGGCACACACGTGCGCAGTAGCGCCGGTGTCGATGAACCAGCCTCCCGGCTTTTCGACTTGGTTGACCTCCTCGGTGACCACAGCCGTAAAGTCTTCTTTCACCCACTCGCCATCTTTTTCGGCGACGTTGGCAGCATGTTTCTTCTTCTTCTTGTTCTTGGGCTTCTTGCAGTCCTTCGCAGTATGCCCATGCTTGCCACAATTGTAGCAATCACCATCAAACTTCTTCGATGGTCCCTTCGCCTTGCCTTTGTCTTTGGCATTTAGGCGATCACGCTTGTTGGAGGGACCGCCCTTCTCCATCAAGTTCACCTTGGCATCAGACGGTGCCTTTGGTTTGTCTTGATCGCGCACATCCGACTCGATGCGTAGCTTCACAATTAAGTCTTCAAGAGTCATCTCCTTTCGCTTGTGCTTAAGGTAGCTCTTGAAGTCCTTCCAATGAGGGGGCAACTTCTCGATCAATGTTGCAACCACGAACGCGTCCGGAAGGACCATCCCCTCAGCATGGACGTCATGTACAATGAGTTGGAACTCTTGTACTTGCTCCATCATTGGTCGAGAATCGACCATCTTGTAATCCAAGTATCGTGCTACCACGAACTTCTTCGTACCCGCATCATCGCTACGGTACTTCTTGTCTAACGCCTCCCAAATTCCTTTGGAGGTGTTGACACCGGAGTACACATTGTACAAGCCATCATCCAAGGCATTTAGGATGAAATTCTTGCACAAGTAGTCTCCATTTCGCCAATTGTCGTAGAAGGCTCGAACATGGAAGTTGGCCTCCTCCGCACTTGGTACAGGTGGTTCATCTTCCGTTAGGAAGTTCGCCACCCCCAATGTTGTTAAATAAAATAACATCTTTTGTTGCCACCTTTTGAAGTCGGCTCCTCCGAACTTCGGCGGTTTCTCGGCGGGTGGCATCACCCTTGGTGCCGAGCTCGCTCCCATCAGGGAGCCACTTGGGTTAGGCCCATAGGCCGCCCCCACAGTTGAGCCCATGAAAGGTGCTCCAACAGTTCCACTAAAAGTGGAACCCACGGTGCCGCTTGAAGCAGAACCACCGCTTGACAGAAATGGGTTATTGAAAGCCCACGAACTTGAAGGCATGGTCGAACCTCCGGTGTTTGAATTCATTGCAGATGCTGTTGTAAAGCTTGGCAATGAAGTAGTCATTGTTGACGGAACAGTGGCGGACATGGTGGATGGCAATGTTGAAGCTCCAATGGACGAGTCGGTGGAAGCGGCAGCACTTGTCATCTTCGAATAGGTGATTGAACTTCAAACTCCTTGGAACGGCAAGTAGTAATTCGTCTTGCGTTTGTTGGAAAAGTAGAACTTGCCGGGCATACAATACAATCGAAGATTACAAGTGAAATAAGAAAAAACTACGAACAAAGTGAAATTTGAAGTCGAGTCGAGGAAACCCTCTTTCCGCAAGACGAATTACGCCCCGGCTAGTGCTCGCGGATTTGGCGCTTCGTCCCCAAAGATAAAACGACTTCTCGTCTTCTTAGTAGCAGCACCACAAACTAAGAAGCTCCGGCGAACTGGAAATAAAAAGCGAAGGAACTGAGCTCAAAAACTGAATGATGTAGAAGAGATGATGCAAAATGCTTTGAGTTGTGTGTCCTAGAATGGCCTGCAGAGCCTTCTATTTATAGGCTGCTCATTCAGTAGGGACATCAATGCCATAAAGGCATTAACAGCCACTAAGGTAGTGGGTTAGTGGTGGAGTGGAAGAGGCTGACTGTTCAGCTGAAGAGACACCTTCCAGAGTCTTCTTCCGGATGGGCCCCGAATTGGGCTGGACGGGTAGGCCTCATCTCATTAGAATTGGGCTGGGCAATTGGGCTTCCACATGGCCCAAAATACTATATATTTTGTGGTCCAAAAAATATAGTACACAAGACCCCAAGCCCAAGCCCAAGCCAAAGGCCCAAAGGACCAATTGCCAAGATCCAAGATCCAAGTCCACGGCCACGAAACCCGAGCCCGAGCCCGAGCCCGAGCCCGAGCCCGAGCCGTCCGTGCCGTCCGGCACGGACGGCGGGGCCGGATCGAGTGTGTGCTCACGCGAGAGCCCAACCACACACTTATCCACTTACTTGGCCCACTTGTTATTAAGCCCACATGTTTAAACACTTTTAAACAGCACACCACATTAATATTTAATCAATATGGTATAACTTACACTTCATTAACTAATGAAGTAACTCTCCACCAAACTTTGAACATTTATATCTCACTCACCGGAAATCGGTTTTGAGCCTATAAATATACCACGCTCATCTACTCCGCGAGTAGAACAATAATCTAATATTTAATTTATGTAATAAATTAAATATTTGTTATTATTTATTTGGTCAAAAACCAAATTTTCAACAAAAATGACCTTATATGACTGGCCACATTATGGCCGAATATCATTATTGTTATCCAGAATCTCAGAAGTAACGGATGATGACGAAAATATTGATAATTAAATCGAAATATGTGTCATATACTATGACAACAATTTCACAAAGAATTGCGATTGTTTATCCCATAAATTTGGGGATTTATAAAGTTAAAAAAATTAAATAGTAATTTTTAATGCTACCAACCACATTTCTATAAATTACACTAATTAACATAACTCAGTAATAAATTTTTATAAACGATTTAGTTTAAAGTTTAGCATAAACCAATTTATAATTTTTTTTTTTTTTATAATAAGAGAAAAAAAAAAAACTTACTATAAAAAACAGGCCGATGGTATTATTAGTATATAGATATATAACTACTTAGAAATCCGATATTGTCTAAATAACATAGGAGGGACTCAGGAAAAAATTTAAATTCCTATTCGTCGATTCTCTTAAATTGACATAGTACAATATAATATATATAGATCCATCGTCGGCAATTAGAATTCAAGAGAAAATTAGAAAGAAAGAAAAAAGAAGTATTTTAATGGCCACTATATATAGCATAATATTTTTGATATGAGTAGAGCAACTATATTGCCGGCCGAAGAGGGAGCTAGAGCCTGGAAACATTTTGTTTTTCAACAATATTTTCAGAGTTTTCGAGGGTCTTGATAATGAGTTTTAAAATAATTCTTTAAATGATTTTTTCTGTTACGGGATATTGTAAAATAAAAGGCCAGAGGTAGTATCTTTTTTCTTTCTTCGAATCATTACTTGATTTTACTAGTAATTTTTTTTTATGATGTGCGGGTTTGGTATGTTTGGACGAATTTTATATTAATGGATCAAGAGTTTTTTATATTACGATTTTAAGGTATTATTATATTGATACGTACTAGTTTAGTGCCCGTAGAAATTCGACGGGGCTCACTTCTCGTTGAAAATAATAATAAAATTATTTATTTCAAGAGTATATAGTTTATTAGGATCCATTTGAAAAAAAAAATTAAACTGAATTAGAAAAAAATGAAGAAAAAAAAGAAGATCAGTGAGGTGTGACATTTCTCGATAAATTTACTCGTTTTAAATGTCAAGTAGCCCATTGATCATTGTAATAAAAAATAGATTAGGTGAGGTCCTATTTTTTGTATAATTATACTCATTCAATTTAGATGTTAAGCAGCCCCTCATTTAAATATTGATTAAGGATTACTCCCTCGTATTTGAGTTAACATTTCTTGAGTAGTTGTATAAATATTTGAATATCAATTTACCCGTTATTCAATGTGGATTAAAGACGTTTAATATTTCTTGAATAGTTCTACTCGATTTAAACGTCAAGCCGCCTGAAGAATTCAATTTAGATGTTAAGCACTCGTAGTATCCTGTAAAAAAAAGAAAATTTCAAAATTATATTTTAAAACCCGTACTAGGTTTCGGTGGAAACGCATGCCGAAAAAATCAATAAAGCAAACGTAGATAATGCCATGGGACAGAGGGAGTATCAATGATTTTTTATTTTGATTTGGAGCAACTAATGTATTTGTTGTCCGAAATTATAGATGATTGCAGTCATCATTTATCGGTTATAATTGCAATTGTTGGTTTTTTTACTATTTGTTATTCTTATATCTAAAGATGAGGATTGAAATCAATCAACAAAATAAATTGAAATATAGCTATAAAAATTGTCGACGAGTTAGTAATAAGAAAAAGAATATTGCTTTAGTAGGAGATAAAGTATCTAATTAATTTTTAGATTCGTATTACTTGCACTGAAATTAATATTAATATTAAATATATGCAGATAAAATTCTAAGTTTGTTTTTTTTAATCCTTATATAATATGAAAATATACCTAATATAATGTGGAGATATAAGATATGTATAAATATGGAGATATATTATAATATGGTACATGTATTGATTAAATTATTGAATAATAGGCAAAATTATAAAAGTTTAGGAAAATAATCAAGAAAAATCGTGGTTGATCGACCTTTATTTTGCTATTATATACATATATATATATAGATGAGACCTTTCAACTATAAAAGTATTTTGAAGTTAAAAGAGAAATTGCAACATTTTTATGGCCGATAAATTGGAACATTAATATTTAGTTTATTTTAATACCACTTATGTAGTGAACAGAGCGTGGGCGTGCGCAGAATCTTAATATTATTTATTTTCTATATTTATAATAATTATTACTAATATAAGCATTAACAATATTCTTCTGAAACGAGGAAATAAGCATTAATTCATTGGAATCATACAAAATCGAGTGGTACATGCATTAATACACATTATAAATAAATTTGGAGCATTTTATATATTCGATTTAAAACCAATCTCTACAAGATGATAGAAATTAGACTGGACCATCCTATAGACTCTAGTTCAAGTAAGGTAGATCATAAAGCATACTTTATCAAATTTTCATCCAAGTTTAATTAAATAAATTAAAAAAGAAAATCTCATTTGTGTACATAAAGTTCGATATAAATTTTCGTATACATGACTAAAATTCTGAATTTTAGTTTGATCATTGGCTCACAATGGATTTCAGCGGAATGGATATTTCATTCATCCAATAATCATTCATGTACCATCCAACCCAATTCATTCATGAATTGATGATTTTAAATTTTCATAATATCATTACCATAAATATCATTTAATTTCAAGAGAGAAAGAAAGAGAAAGAGAAAGAGAAAGCCATACGTGGAGGTGGGATCATTTTCAAGAGCAATCTCTTATTTGCGACAACTCCAAACGTAAAACCAACAAAATAAATTCTTTTTTTGTCCACATCAAAATATATAAATTAATGGATTCCTCAATTCTCACCACCACCACCACCACTTGCCACACTTCTCCCGGCGCCGGAAAACCCACCACAACCACTTCCGCCTCCGGCGCCGGCGCCGGCGCCCATCTAAACACAAAACATTACAAAACAACACAATTCACTACTCTTCGGCTAATATTGCTCTTATTTATTTATTTTTACCTCTAGATGCTCAAATACTTATGTACAAGTACACAAAACCAAGAAAACATCAGAACAACGAGGGTTTGAGCAATAAAATTTCAATTTTTCAAACCATTCTAAAATCTTTAATAATAATAATAGTAATAAACACTAATTAAGGATCGACCAAACGCTACCGTATCACCACATCGAACTCAAATACCATGAATTATGCTTAATGATGTATTTTTCGTTTAATGGTGTATTTTATACTACATGTTATTTTAGTTGTTTGTGCATTATGGATAATGCATTATGATGACTGATGAATTATGATAGTACTAACAATGCATTATAATGCATTATGATGACCGATACATTTTGATAGTATTAACGATGCATTATGATGTATGATGCATTATACTTGTTCATATCGTGCATTATAATTGTTTATGGAGAATGCATTATGATAATACTAACAATGCATTATGATGCATGATGCATTATAATGACCGATACATACTAACAACGCATTATGATGCATTATAATTGTTCATATCGTGCATTATAATTGTAACATAATATACATTTTTTTTTAAATTTTTGCTACGAAAGACCTATTGAATTAAACTAATACAAAATGTAATGCAATACAATTTCATTTATTAGTACAACATAGATAGTGAGTTACAATAAAGTAGTTAATCATACAATAAAGTAATAAATTGAATCCTTTACGGATAGCACTACATTACCGTACTACTCATTTGTGCATTTGAGAATTGAGATTTGTTATAAATGCATTATACGCATGAGTTAATCTCTAAAAGTACTTTGACATAATAAACCCAAATACTAGCCACTCATATAAAAAATATAAATATTAACCACTCATATAAAAAACACAAATATTAGTCATTCATGTATTCAAGGTTAATTTTCACGAATACATGAGTCGTGTATTCATGTATTCGTGTATTCAATGTTAATTTTTATGAATACATGAGTCGTGTATTCGTGTATTCATGTATTCGTGTATTCAAGGTTAATTTTCACGAATACATGAGTCATGTATTCGTGTATTCATGTATTCGTGTATTCAAGGTTGATTTTCACGAATACATGAGTCGTGTATTCATATATTCATGTATTCAAGGTTAATTTTTACGAATACATGAGTCGCGTATCATGTATTCGTGTATTTGGTAAGAGTGGCTAGTTTTTGTGTTTTTTATATGAGTGACTAGTATTTTGATTTATTATATCAAAGTGACTATTTTAAAGGTTATCCCTTATATGGATTACATTTGGTTGACAATTGATATATATATATATATATATATATATAATCCACATATATTATATGCGTTACATTTGATTATTTTTTTTCTTCACGTTACATTAGATTTTGAATGTAGGGGTTGAAAATGATTCGATTTGGAATTTGGTTAGCGAATCCCCCACGATCCGCCATTTACAATTGTGATTTTTTCCTTACCTTTTTACCCTTTCTTTCACGTAATAGATAAACAGTAAGTTTCTGTATTATTAATATAATAATTTTTATTTAGAGTAATTACTAGCTGTTAGATTAGGATTGACATAGGGCCTATATTCTTTCTTATTTCTTACTTTAAAGGTATTTTTCACTATATCTCATCCATATATATATAATAGTATATAAACATTAATTAATTAATTAATCAATTTATATCTAGTTTCACACTTGGCACTGTAAGCACCCATGAATTAATTACTTTTACAAAATATTTGGTTAAATATACTTGAGTTTTTTTAATATAGGTTTTAATATTTCCCAATTAGGATTTATATGATTTAATTTTTAATTAGGGTTTATTGTTTCACAATTAGAGTTAATTATTTTTCAATATGAATGTTTCTCTATCTACCGTGGGCATTAAGTACTTAATGTACTCACAACCGATGTGGCATCGCCACGTCAATAATCTTTTTCATTTAGGGTTTAGTGTTTGTTTAGTAGGGTTTATGTTTTTTCGTAGGGTTTAATTTTTTTTGTAAGATCTAATAATCTCCAATTAAGGTTTATATTTTATAAGTTAAATATATTTTTCTTGTCTATAATAACTGATAGGATATGGCCCAATAGGCCCAGATCAGCTCGGCCCATTCCTAATTCCCCCGGCCCAATCAAGGATACAGCCCAGTGGAAGTCAAGAAAGTCAACCAACTGCTCCCAACCACTCCACAGTGCAGACAGGAGCACCCACGACCCCCAACCACTCCTGAAATACCCGTGACCTCCATCCTCTATAAAAGGGAATCATTTGTAAAGAAAGTGGCAGGTTGTAATAACGGTGAGAACACGAAAATATAAAACATTCTCTCCTTCGTGGACGTAGATCTAATCAAAGATCGAACCACGTAAAAACCTCTCGTGTTCTTCATTCTCTCTCTCTCGTATAATCACTCTAAAATACACGATCGATCACTGGCGCCGTCTGTGGGAAACGAAAGAATCTTGTGAAACCGATCAGCGTATTTCAAGTGAAAACACGATGGTAAGACCAACCCGCTCCGCCACCACCGCCGCTGCTGCCAAGGAAAAACAGAAACGAGCTGACCTCTTTTCCAATCCACCTTACATGCCGGCCAACGAGGAAGAAGGTGACGTTAGTCAAGCTCAGAAAACTGCTTCCCAGATCCAGCGTGACCAACAGCCCATCCGCCGAACTCCTGAAGGCCACCTGGAGGAGGTCCCATCTGGGGGTTCAGCTAGCGACGATGGACCAGATCAAAGTGGCAGCCGACGCGGGAATGCTGAACTCCAACCCGAGCTGGGAGACGTACTGAAAGCGTACCTGAGCATCCATGAGCAGGATTTTCGCAGGTTCGCCGATCAACACCGACAAAGTCAAAGCAAGGAAGACGAAGTCGAACCGTCACAAAGGCCATCCCCAAGTCTTCGGATCGTTGGAGGCAGGGAGGCCGAAGTTCCCCGTAGGTGACAAAACAATCGCCGTGGGAACGGTCGCGCTTCACCTCGGCGCGGTTCAACGTCACCTCGTCAAAACGCCGTTCCTCATTGGCGTGACGAACGGAACGTCTATCAAAGAAGATTCGACGTTGAGCCCGAAGTTCCCCGAAGGCGACAGAGCAATCGCCGCGGGAACGATCACGTTTCACCTCAGCGCGATCCGACGCCACCGCGTCAAAACGCCGTTCCACCTCGGCACGACGAGGAGAACACCTACCAAGGAAGGTTCGCCGTCTACGGTCGAATCTCGACTCCCTTCACTAATAGGATACTCTATACTCCCCTCCCGTCGACGTATAGAGTACCTCCTATCCCGCCTTACAACGGAACCCAAGATCCCAGCAACTTTTTATCCCGGTTCCAATACAACATGATGAACCAGGGGTTGGCCGAAGACGTTTACATGTGTAAAGTCTTCCCCGAGCTACTAGTAGACAACGCTAGAAGCTGGTTCGATAGCCTCCCTAATTGCAGCGTAGGATCGTATGCCGACCTACTGGACGCCTTTGAACGTCGTTTCTTCCAAAAAGCCGAGGCAAAAATCAGCCCAGCCCAGCTCCTCACCTTAAAGCAAGGGCGGGGAGAAACGATCAGTGATTTTCTGGCCCGTTTTTATAACGAGAGCCTAAAAGTCGATCGTCTCTCCGACGACGTGCTTATCTCGGCATTCCAAAATGGCATCCAGTCCGGGACTCTCTTCAGAGAGCTCGTAAAGGCACGTCCTACGACCTCCAAGCAGCTATGGAAGATCGCCGACACATTCGCCGAAGCGGACGAGGCCGATCGGAAGAAACGGGCTGCAGATCGGCCCGAAAACAACGATAAGAGAAAGAAAGAGGAGCGCACCGACCTTGGGCAAGGCCGCCGAAGTGACCTCGAAAGGTTACAACGAGGACCCCTCGAGTCCCGATTAGGACCTCGATCCAACCAAGACCGAAGTCAGTATACACCACTGACAAAGTCAAGGGCCGAAATATACGAGCTTCATGCGAACTTGTTCGAGAAGCAGCCGCCCTTATCTCGAGGTGGGTCGAAACGTCGATCCAAGAAGAAATACTGCAAACTCCATAATGACTACGGTCATGAAACTGAAGATTGCAGAGATCTCGCCTCGGACATAGAGCACATGATACGCGACGGTACCCTCAAACTGTACCAAAGTCGCAATCAGAAAGAGGCCCGACCTCAAGAGAAGGGCAAGAGAAAGAAAAATAAGGGAGGCTATAACTGCACCCCCCAAAATGACAAAAGGCCAAGGCACGACGACGAGGATGAGGACGAAGATCAGCCTCAATATGACGCAGTCATCACGGCCATCACCGGACTGCCCGAAGGCACGACGAGGTCATCATTGAAAGCCGAAGCCCGGAGTCAACAGCGAGAAGAACCCACTCAAAAAAGGTTCAGGAGAGACGAGGTCGTCACCTTTTCTGGTGATGACCCAGTTCCCCATGCGGTACCTCATCAAGATGCCACCATAATCGAGGCGGTAGTGGCCAACAAACTGGTCCACCGCGTATTTGTTGATAGTGGAGCATCGGTGAGTGTGCTCTTTAAAGACTGCTTCGATAAGCTAGATATCGAAGAAGCACGTCTAAAGCCAGCACCCATGCCATTAAAGAACTTCACACAACAAGAGACGACGACGGAAGGCATAATTTCACTGCCCGTGACAGTTGGAAAAAGCCCGTTGTCTACTACGAAGATAATCCACTTCTTCGTCGTAAAAGCCAGCTCCCCCTATAACATCATCTTAGGAAGGGATTGGCTAATATCGACAAAGGCAATCTGCTCGGCCTACCACCTGACGATTAAGATTCCATCTAGAAACGGAGTGATCACACTTCGGGGAAACCAGCAACAGGCAAAGGAGTGCATGCAGGTCGCACTCCGAGGTGATAGGAATCAACACAGCCAGGCATAGCAACTACAGAAACCCGAAGAGGTGGAGCCGACGTCGTCTCCATCCATCGAGCCGGTAGAAGACATCGCATTATACGAAGATGACCCTGCCAAGGTCATCAAAGTAGGGTTCATCGGCGAAAACGAGCTCCGAAGTCAACTTATCCGGCTACTTCGGGAGTATAGAGATGTCTTCGCCTGGTCGCCGCTTGACATGACTGGGGTGGCACCAAACATCATCACTCATCACCTCAACATCGACCCTGCAATAAAACCAGTTCGGCAGAAACAACGAGCCTTCGCAGCCGAAAGGAGTCAAGTAATTCACGACGAGGTCCGGCAACTGCAAAAGGCCGATATTTTATTCGAAGTAAAGTATCCGACCTGGTTGGCCAACCCCGTGATGGTAAAAAAACAAGGAGGTGGGTGGCGGATGTGCATTGATTACACGGACCTTAATAAGCACTGCCCAAAGGACTGCTACCCCCTCCCCAACATTGACAAGAAGGTCGAAGCTCTTGTTGGCCACAAGGTGTTCAGCTTCTTGGACCTATACAAGGGATACCACCAAGTCCTCATGAATGCCGAAGACGCGCCGAAGACAGCCTTCGTCACGGACTTCGGCATCTATGCATACAAAAAAATGCCCTTCGGACTGAAGAACGCCGGAGCCACATACCAGAGGATGGTCGATAAAATTTTTGAAGCCCACGTCGGTAGCATTGTCGAAGTATATGTAGACGATATAGTCGTAAAGAGCAAGGAGATCGCCACTTGTGTAAACGACCTTAAAGTTGTCTTTGGCCTACTTCGTAAAGTGAACCTAAAATTAAACCCAGAAAAGTGTACTTTTATGGTCCGATCTGGAAAATTTCTAGGGTGTTGGGTTTCACGCGAGGGGTTAAAAGCCAACCCTTCGAAAGTCCGGGCTATCCAAGAAATGCAAGTGCCGAAGTCGATCCACGACGTGCACAAACTGACGGGCTGCCTAGCCGCCCTAAGTCGCTTTCTTTCTAAGGCCGCCGAAAAATAACTCCCATTCTTCAAGATACTAAAGAAGGCTCCGAACTTCGAGTGGAACGATGAGCACAGAGGAGCTTTCGATGGTTTGAAGAAGTATCTCGCAAATCTCCCAACCTTATCTGCACCAAAGAAGGACGAGACCCTCTCTTTATACCTCGCCGCTTCGAACGAGGCAATCAGTGCAGTCCTGGTACGAGAAGAAAGACGTCATCAGCTACCCGTCTATTTCATAAGCCGAGCCCTAAAAGGGCCGGAGACGAGATACCAGCCTTTGGAAAAGGTCGCACTTGCGTTGGTGAATGCAGCGAGGAGACTTCGACCATACTTCCATGCACATCAGATACAAGTACTGACCGACCTACCACTTCGGCAAGTACTTACAAAGCCAGAAGCGTCTGGGCGAATCGCTAAATGGGCTGTAGAACTCGGCGAGCACATAATTTCCTTTATACCTCGCCAAGCAATCAAAGGACAAGCCCTGGCCGATTTTCTGGTGGAAGCCAAGTTCACGGAAGCACAGCAATCCGTTGAACCTACTGAGGATAAACCAAAGGCCGAGGCACCTAATCCACAACCGCGAGACTGTTGGAAGGTCTACGTGGACGGGGCATCAGGTAACAAAGGAAGCGGAGCCGGGGTTTTACTCATCAGCCCGGAAGGAAAGGAGATCACCCATGCACTCCGGTTCAATTTTCCGACCACAAATAACGAAGTTGAGTACGAAGCTCTAATCGCTGGACTTCGCCTAGCCGAGGCTCTCCAGGTAAGGGCCATTCAAATTCACAGCGATTCCCAAATCATAGTGAATCATATACTGGGTAAATACGAGGCCAAAGGAGAACGAATGAAGAAGTACCTTCATAAGGCCAAGATCCTACAACAAGGCTTCTCGTACTTCGAGTTAGTGCGAATCCCAAGAGGGGATAACGGGCGAGCTGACGCACTAAGCAAGCTCGCGTCATCATCAACAATCTCTCCAGTGGAAGAAGTACAGCTCCGAAGTATCGATGAAGCCGAAGTTAATATAGTAACCGAAGATGGACCGAACTGGATGACTCCACTTCGCAGCTATCTAGAGATAGGCGAACTCCCCACCGATAAGGTTGAAGCTAGAAAGCTCCTGGCCAAGTCCACCAAGTATGTCTTTGAACAGGGAGTGTTGTATAGAAGATCCTACCTCCAACCTCTCCTAAGATGTGCGGGGCCCAACCAAGCAAACTACACACTGCGCGAAGTCCATGAAGGCTCCTGTGGCAGTCACATTGGAGCCCGCGCCCTCTCCAAAAAGGTCATGAGGTGTGGGTACTACTGGCCCACCATGTTCCAAGACGCTACCAACCTCGTCAAAAGGTGTCCGAAGTGCCAAATCCATGCGACGGTTCCGAGGTTGCCTCAGACCGAGCTGACCAGCATACAAAGCCCTTGGCCGTTCATGCAGTGGGGAATTGACATCGTCGGCCCATTTGAAAAAGCCCCCGGCCAATTACAATTCCTCATTGTAGCCATCGACTACTTTACGAAGTGGGTCGAAGCCGAACCATTGGCCCGGATCACAAGTAAAAACGCCCTGAACTTCGTTTGGAAGAACATAGTTTGTCGTTTCGGCATACCTCACGTCCTCGTATCAGATAATGGAACCCAGTTCACAGACAGGACGTTCAGAGAATGGTGTGACGAATTCCACATCCAGCAAAAGTTCACCTCGGTAGCCCATCCTCAAGTGAATGGCCAAACCGAGGTTACGAACCGAACGATAGTCAAAGGGTTAAAAACCCGGCTCGACAAGGCCAAAAGAGACTGGGCTGCGAACTTATCCCAAGTCCTATGGTCGTACCGAACCACCCCGAGGACATCACACGGCGAAACACCATATAGCTTGGTGTACGGAACCGAGGCGGTGATCCCGGTAGAGATCGGTCTACCGAGCCCCCGAACGCTTAACTTCGCAGCCCAAGACAACGAAGATGGACTTCGAACTAACTTGGACTTGCTAGAAGAGAGACGGGAACAAGCCTACATACAAGAAGCTCGATACAAACAGCAAGTAGCTCGGTATTATAACAGCCGGGTGAAGCATCAGCAGCTCCAAATAGGCGACTTCGTACTCCGGAATAACGAGGTCAGTAAGGCGGAAAAACTCGGCAAATTAGAAGCCACCTGGGAAGGACCATACCGAGTTCAAGAAGTCCTCGGAAAAGGGTCGTACAAGCTCGCCCACTTATCTGGTGAGCCCATACCCCGTACATGGCACATTACTCACTTGAAAAGGTACTTTGTATAAACAGAGAGCAGTGTCCGAGTCCATTTAGGTCCTAGGAGCCGGGTCGTCTTGGTAAATTCTGTCTTTTTTTAACTCCATTCAATTAAAGTTTTTTTTTAGTTCACTTAAATAATTTGCATGCATGGTACACCTCTCTCGTTTTATACCAAGTATCTTGATTTTAAAATCCTGACGAGGATACAAATAAACTCCACGTAGGAGTAACACCTAAACGCGCGTAAGGGGACCACCCCTATCGATAAACTCGACAAATAAGGTACTTGAAAGCCTAAACTTCGTCTTCGGACAAAGTGGCTACTTGAAAGCCTAAACTTCGTCTTCGGACGAAGTGGCTGCTTGAAAGCCTAAACTTCGTCTTCGGACGAAGTGGCTACTTGAAAGCCTAAACTTCGTCTTCGGACGAAGTGGCTGGTTAAGAGCCTAAGCTTCGTCTTCAGACGAAGTGGCCACTTAAAAGCCTAAACTTCATCATCAGACAAGGTGGCTAACTGAAAGCACAAATCTTCGTCACAAGACGAAGTGACTGAGAAAGTTGGTAAACGCAAATGCAAAAATTTCTGTTTTATTTGAATAGAAATAAATGTACATTGTTACATTAAGAAGGCGAGGAACCCGGAGGCTTTGGCTTACTAAAGCTAAGCCAATCTCTAGCAAAATCCCTGCCGGAGTTGAAGTTCAAAACATCGTCTATACTAAACCTGCCCCGACCGCGTCCAGAAGCCGAACTTCGGCCTCTACCTCGGACATTCTGGCTCGCCCGACCCCGACCCCGACCCCGTCCAGACGCCGATCGCCGCTCTTGACTATAAATTTCTTGAGAATGGCGTGTCACAATCTTCGGGTCCGGGTCAGCAGACCTCGAAGATTCACCTCCCAAAAATTCTCTAGAAGTACGGTCGAGCAACTTCGGATCCGGATCGGAAGAAACTGAAGTCGCAGAACCAGCTTGTAAAGACAGACGCCGCTTTAGCTTCGGAAATCGATCAAGGACTGTCTCATAAATGCTCGCCACACGAACGAGCTCTTCAAACTCACCTCTAACCTGCCAGGATTCACTCCCAAATTCCTCCCTGTAACTTCGGCATCGGGCCTGGAGCTCCTTGACCTTATCGTAAGTCTCGGAAATCGTGGATCCCCCAGCTCGGTGAATTATGGTCTCGTATTCCATATGCTCCTCGACGATCTCTTTGCAAGCCTTGATGTCATCCTGAGCTCGCTGGTACTGGTCTTCGAGCTCCATGTATCTGGCATGCATCTCATCGAGTTTTTCTAAAGAAGCCCGAAGTTTCACCTCGGCCTCAATCTCTATGTTATTAGCCCGCTTCTTCCAGTTCGAAACATCGAGCTCGGCCACCTCTACAGCTCGGCGAAGCTCGGATATTTCTTGAACAAGGTGGGAGGCATCATAAAACTCGGGAGCAGACTACAGAACAAATACAAGCAAGGTTCAAAAAGAAATCCTTTTATTTATGTATAGCCGAAAACGGCGAAAGAAACGCCACCCTAACGGTGACGAAGTACAAAACTAAAAAAAAAAAAAAAAAAGAAGAAAAAAAAAAAAAAGGAGAAGAGGGAAAGAAGCCAAAAATCGTGAAGTGTCAATTCACTACTTCACGATTTTCTCCTTCTAGGCCGACCTCTGGTTCCTCGAGGTCGTCGCGAGCTGGTTTCTCGGTGGTCTGTGCAGCCGGGGTCTTCTCAAGGTCGGCGATGACCGTCTCCAGGAGTTCATACCTGTCGGCGGGACATCGCCGAATAGTCCCTTCAGTGAGAAGAACCCTCTGCGCGGTGAGCTGCTCGACCACCGGGATTGAAGAACCGAGCTCCAAGAGCACACCGGCGAAGTCCTGCAGCGTTTCCTCCTCCGTCATGACACCATACCCGTACTTGGTTTTATCAAGCTCGGGGATGTCGGCGGCGATGTTGTCGAGCGCTGCAGAGACGATCGGGGTACTCAAGGCACTCGCCAACTGAACGGCCATGTGGGAGAAATGCCTCGACCGGAAGACACGTTCCACCACAGCTCGGAACACGTCCCCCTGTCCAGCCACCACCCCGGCAATCTCGTTGGTCAGCCGGTCCACTTCAGCCTCCAGCTCGGCGTTCCTCTTCTTCGCCTCTTCGGCGACAGCCAAAGCCACCGCCTCCCTCTCCTGTGCTGCCTGTGCCGCGGCTTCGGCAGCATGGACCCTGGCCATCAGCCGATCCTCCGTAGCCGCAGCTTCGGCAGCCTGTGTTTGTAACTTGGCGACTCCACTCCTAATGAAGCTCGCCAAGCCCTGCAAAACCGCCTCGGCTCCCTAAAACCCGAAAACAAAGGGGAGATTAAAAAAGGAACAATCACTATATGTATATGTAATATTCAGTTGTACACTTACTTCAGGGAATCCTTGGCTCGAGGTCGCGCCGCTCTCGACGATCGTCACTTCGGCATCCAACGAAGTTACGGCTCCTCGAGGTCGTCGGCCGACCACCTGCAGTGGAGAGGAACCATGGACAGGCGCCTCCAGCTGCGAGCTTACGGATACCGACCTTGTAAGGTCGGTCGTCCTCTCTGACGACGCCGCCGAAGTCACCCTCTCCACCACGGAAACAGAGGGCTTCTGCCTCTTCCTCTTATTCTTGCCTTGTAAGGCGGCCTGGAAAGCTTGGGCATCCACTACAAAAAAATATATATATATATATTGTCAGCAAAAAACGAAAGAAATCACGAAACGCAAGTCAGCGAAGCAGAGCCTCACCCAAGTCCGCGTCAGACACAGAGTTATATGGGCTTAGCCCATGATTCGCAAGCTCGGCCTCGGCATAATTCCTTTCAACGAGGCCGAGGTTCACCAAGCTCGTCTCAAGCTCACCGGTCGGTTTCCCAGTGTCTCGAGGAGCGAACTTACCCTTCATCCAAGAGTATAACGGGACACCTTCACACCGGCAAAAGAAGAACTTCTTTTGCCAGTTCGGCACCTTAGAAGGCGTCCCCAACTTGAACCTATTAATAGGGGAAAGGTAAGCCCACCCCGTCGGACCAAGCTTAGGCCTAAAAAACCTAAGGAACGACTCTACGGTAGGCGTACCACCACGTCGGCTGACCTCGAAGCAAAAGCCGATGATCTGCTTGACAGAGGGTGGCTGCAACTGACCTAACGCCAGTTCAAGCTCTTCTAAGAGCTCGACAAAAAAATGGTTCAAAGGGAACCGTAAACCAAAATGAAGGTAATCTTCATATACAGTAAAAAAACCCACAGGAGGCGAACTACCCCTATCAACATCACGAGGTAAAAGGAGTTCGACTGACTCAGGAAATAAAAAACTGCGGGCCAAACCCTGCATATGAGATACAGACATGGTGGAGGCCACAGCCAGAGACGCGTCAGACCCGACCAACGACGGGAATTCAATTTCCCTAAACGCCGGCGGGACTAACGCGCGGGTATATACATTCAGCCAAACCTTCGCCGGAAACTCCCTAACCGGCGAAGGCGAAACCCCTACGTTCTCACTATCACTATCTACTTGGGGAAAAGGAGAAGCATCCATTGTGAAGAAAATTACTTACTTGTCACAGATTTTCTGATCAAAAATCACCGGGAACTGGCTAAACGGCGGCGGTTGCAGAATTTTGGGGCTTAGGGTTTTCTCTTGCGCGATATTGAAAATCGATTGAGAAAAATGTTGTTTAGCGTACATAAGAAGCCTTTAAAAGGCAAGGGCACGCCTTTTCAAATCCCGCCTCTTCACCTGCCCCAACCAAAAAGCGACGCGTGTCCTACCTACGCTGACAACAGCAGTCGCACATCACGCCACGTCTATTCAAGCTCGACCTCGTCAAAACGAGGCGGTATACATTTCGACTTCGTCAAAACCTCATTTCCGACGAAGCAATGAAGTTCAAGCTCGACCTCGTCAAAACGAGGCGGTGTACATTTCGACTTCGTCAAGATCTCATTTCCGACGAAGCAATGAAATTCAAGCTCGACCTCGTCAAAACGAGGCGGTATACATTTCGACTTCGTCAAGATCTCATTTCCGACGAAGCAATGAAATTCAAGCTCGACCTCGTCAAAACGAGGCGGTATACATTTCGACTTCGTCAAGATCTCATTTCCGACGAAGCAATGAAGTTCAAGCTTGACCTCGTCAAAACGAGGCGGTGTACATTTCGACTTCGTCAAGATCTCATTTCCGACGAAGCAATGAAATTCAAGCTCGACCTCGTCAAAACGAGGCGGTATACATTTCGACTTCGTCAAAACCACATTTCTGACGAAGCAAGTACAATTCGACCTCGACCTCGACCAGTTTACACCTCCCCACAATGACCTCGCTGCTCCGGTCTTTTGGGGGGGGGATGTGATAGGATATGGCCCAATAGGCCCAGATCAGCTCGGCCCATTCCTAATTCCCCCGGCCCAATCAAGGATAAAGCCCAGTGGAAGTCAAGAAAGTCAACCAACTGCTCCCAACCACTCCACAGTGCAGACAGGAGCACCCACGACCCCCAACCACTCCTGAAACACCCGTGACCTCCATCCTCTATAAAAGGGAATCATTTGTAAAGAAAGAGGCAGGTTGTAATAACGGTGAGAACACGAAAATATAAAACATTCTCTCCTTCGTGGACGTAGATCTAATCAAAGATCGAACCACGTAAAAACCTCTCGTGTTCTTCATTCTCTCTCTCTCGTATAATCACTCTAAAATACACGATCGATCAATAACAAAGAAAACGGGTCCTTTTTTCCTGAAATCATAATCACTATTAAAGAATTTACATTTAAGTTTGAGACGATTAATCAAATATATACATAATAAATTATTTTCAGAAAATAGTATATTAGAAAAGGTAACAAAAGAAAAGGAGAGAGGAATGTTAGCGACAATGAAAAGTAAAAGGAAAGATTTAGTTGACGACGTGTCATGATCGCCCATCAATCGCTCACAATTAGAAGCCCATCAGAAGAATAATACTCTCTATATATAATGAAGTACGAAGTAGTATATATAAAGTATATATAAACAAGCGCGAGATTAGGGTTCATATTCACTGCCGTACGTATCCCCAATACAAGGCCGGATCTCCACTCTCCTCAAGAAGTTGGAAGGTATGCGCCGTTGTGCTGTATTAATTAAAAATTCATATTTGTTAAAGAAGAAGTTGTGATGTAGTTTTTTTTTTTCTTATAAAAATATTAATCAGTAGGTAGAGATATATGGCAACAGTGGCGCAAACAGTGAAAGGATTAGTGCTATTTGGGTTGATTAGGGGTTTGTTCATTGTGGGGATTATCCCACTTGGCTTGACGGAAGCCGTTTTCGTGTTTGTGGTATTCGTGGTGTCAATCGTTTCCCACTATGTTTGGCTTTACAATTATCTCTACAGAGGGAGAAAACTGGGGATCCCGCTCGATAGGTTTCCTAATCCGTGGGAGACTCTTCTCCTTGGCCTTAACGTCTCCTTCACCGTCGCCGCTTTTCTTGACCTTTGCCGGAGACTATTCAAGTGGCGGACGATTCAGTTCATGCCGGTGTGGGCGGGAGTATTGTTCGTTGTGTATGTCGGAGTTGCACTTGGCATCAATATATTCTGGATCGACATATATAAGCACATTATACTTCCCTGGTCTCAACCCGACCCCATTGACATTGGCCCTTCCACGGCCACAAATCTAGAAATCAAGGCGAATGTTGATCCCACAAATTCCGACTCAATTGCCCTTTCCACGACCACAAATACACCAGAAATCAAGGTGTCTGTTGATCTCATTGTGCCTTCCACGACCACAAATCCACGGGTTCTATCAATTTATGATTTGGAATATGTCTAAATTAAATATATTGACTAGATATTATTTATTTTTAGAGGGAGACTTGTTTAGATTGGACAGCATTAAGATTTACTTGTTTCTAAGAATGATGAGTTTCGGATCTATGCACTTTTACACAATTTTCTAAATGTGTCCCTATATTTTTTGTTTTATTTTGTTTTAGTTATGTATCTGTACTTAATTTTGTTCATAATCATGCACTACCATATCATTTTTTTGTAGATTAATCAAGTCTTTTCGTGCGATAGTATGTGGGGACTTGATTTTAACAAAATATTATAACTACTTAGAAATCCGATATTGACTAAATAACATATGAGGGACTCAATTAGGAAAAATTTAAAATTCCTATTCGTTGATTCTCTTAATTTGACATAGTACGTCGGCAATTAGAATTCAAGAGAAAATTAGAAAGAAAGAAAGAAAAAAAAATAAATAAATATATATATATATATATATATATATATATATATATTTTAATGGCCACTATATATAGCATAATATTTTTGGTATGAGTAGAGCAACTATATTGCCGGCCGAAGAGGGAGCTAGAGCCTGGAAACATGGAGTTTTGCTAACTATCTTTTTCCTTCATCGATCATTACTTGTTTTTACTAGTAATTAATTTATTATTAATATATTTTTTTTTATTATTATTATTTTTTTTTATGATGAGTGGGTTGGACGAATTTTATATTAATGGATCAAGGGTTTTTTAATATTGCGATTTTAAGGTATTATTAAATGATACGCATGAGACCTTTCAATTATAAAGTATTTTGAAGTTAAAGAAAAATTGAAACATTTTTATGGCCAATAAATTGGAACATTAATATTTAGTTTATTTTAATACCACTTACGTGTACAGGCGCAGAATCTTAATATTATTTATTTTCTATAATTATAATAATTGTTATTTAAGATAAGCATTAATAATAATCTTCTGAAACGAGAAAATAGGCATTTATTTATTAGAATTATACGAACTAGCTTGTATCCCATCGAAATTCGACGGGGTATCATTTTATAGTTATTCATAAATAAAATTATAAAATAATAGAGTACAGTTGTATGATTTTAACCAAAATATTTAACTCAAAAACAATTTATCTTAACTAACCCGAATCGAAAATAGCCCGAAGTGTTTGCCAGATCAACCGAAAGTTTTAAAATGATCTAATATAATGTCAAGTGTCTTAAATTAAAAATACAATTTCGTTTCAAAAATTTGACAATTATTATTATCGATATATGCTAGAAGAATTTCAAAAACTTATTGTGCAACGGGACTCAATATCGATTTTATGTCTAATATATTGCCAAGTGTATTAAATTAATAATATATTGTTCGTTACAAAAATTTGATAATTATTATTATTGATACATACTAAAAAAATTCAAAAATTTATTGGCCAACGGAACACTCCAAAATTAATTGTGTTTCTAATATATTGTCAAAAGTCTTAAATTATTATTTTTTTTAAAAAAAAATTGACAATTATTATTACCAATACATACTAAAGAATTTCAAAAACTTATTGGTTAACGGGCCACCTGTTAACTGTCTTAAATTATATATATATATATAAATATATATATATATACAAAAAATTGACAACTATAGCTATTGATACAACTAAAAGAATTTCAAAAATTTATTGGCCAACAGGCCACCTCAAATTCGATTTTGTGTTTATATATTGTCAAATGTCTTAAATTAAAAATCTATTTTTTTTAACAAAAAATTGACAATTATAGCGATAGGTACATACTAAAAAAAGTTCAAAAACTCATTGGCCAACAGGCCACCTCGAAAATCGATTTTGTGTCTAATATATTGTCAAATATTTGAAATTAAAAAAATATTTTTCTTGTAACAAAAGTTTGATAATCATAGCTATCGATTCATAGTAAATAATTTCAAAAACTTATTAATCAACAGGCCACCTCAAAATCGTAGTAGTGTTAGGACCAAAATATTTTAACTCAAAAACAATTTATCATGATTAATCCAAACTGAAAATACCCCGAGAATTGAAGCATTTATCTAGATATTTTACTATAGGTAAATTTCAAACCTCATGTTGTCCATTTTCCATCTTAATTTTCAAGTTGAAAAAAAATAAGACATTTTGAATGGGTGTAGGCACGTCATATACAAAATTCTTGCAATTTGATTATCGTTATAAAATCAACTAACTCAAAAATAATTTAGTTTGATCGATTCAAATCGAAAAATTTTAAAAATTTATTGGCCAATGGGACACCTCAAATTGATTTTGTGTCTAATATATAATTTTTTAATTTTTTTTGACAAACTTAGTTATCGATACACACTAAAAAGAATTTTACAAACTTCTTAGCCAACGGGCCACCTCAAAATTAAAGTTGTGCTAAGGCCAAAATATATCAACTCAAACTCAAAAATAGCATGAAAGATTTGCCTGATTAATCGAAAGTTTTGAAACGATGCTTAAATTTTGTGTTAAGGATATATTTTGAAAGTTAGCTTTTCTCGATATGGGCAAGCCAACCCGAATAGCTCGATAAATATGGGTAAAAATCACAAATGGAACAAACGCATGCATAACTCATTTAATTAAGGACCCAAATATTTCTTGTGGAGGTATACTTATTTTACGTGTCAAATTAATGTCTAATTAGGAAAAATAGCTTAGCTCGAATCCCGATAAATAAAAAAACTTGTAAAAATATATACTCCCAATTTTAGCCAAAAGACCAAAATAATTCTGCATAATGCATAATTATATTATCTAAATTATCTTTTTATATGAAACTATATGTATTTGGTTAGCTTTGAGATTTCGATGTGGGACAGGACACATTAGATAAATACAAATACAATGTAAAAGGGTTCGAAGCACCACATCGACCCTACGTAAAGTTTTCTCTATCCTTCGTTCCTATTTATCTAAAATACATCTATTTTTACTATAAACATAATTAAATTATTAATTTAAAATTTTATTCATGGATACTATGAATTGATTTGCGCGCACTACCATTACGAATTGAATTCACAAATAGCTCATTGTATAAACTTACAAATATATCATGAATATAATATTCTTATCGTAATTCTATATATTAATTTTAAATTTTCATAATATATAGAATAAAGAATTAAATATAAGATAAGATAATTATGGAATAAAATATTAGTTTATAAGTATTAATTTGTGTAAATATATAAATTTTAGATAAATAACAAATGGAGGATGTAAGAGACGCTACGTAGACACGTGGATATAATATTCTTATCGTAATTCTATATATTAATTTGAAATTCTCATAATATATAGAATATAGAATTAAATATAAGATAAATATTGGAATAAAATAATACTACCTCCATCTCAATTACTTATGTACATACACTGTAGATCCCAAAACCAATGCAAAATTATTAAAGTGTGAAGTGAAGGGGTGAAGTGATATAAAAAGTGTGAAGTGAAACGGTTAAGTGATATAAAAAGTGTGAAGTGAAGGGTTGAAGTGATATAAAGTGTGAAGTTATAGAGAGAAGTGATATAAAGTTATTTCTATTTTAGGAAACATACATAATTCGTAAGACGGACTAAAACGGAATACGTACATAAGTATGTGAGACGGAGGTAGTAGTTTATAAGAATTAATTTGTATAAATATATAGATTTTAGATAAATAACCAATCGAGGATGTAAGAGACGTTACGTAGGCATGTGGATCGTTGTGGTGCTTCCTTCGTTGAATTCTTATGAAAAATTGATGTGGGATTGAAGTTCATATTATGAATTAATTAGATTAAACTATTGGTAGAAAGGCAAAATTATAAGAATTTAGGAAAATATATTTATTTATTTATAAAAAAAAGGGCGGCAAAATTATGAGACATTACCAATTTATTTGTTTAGGGCTCCACAATAATATTGTGGCTCCACAAATCAAATTAAGAATTTTGTTGGGAAGATATAGAGCTATTTATATAGGTATTCCTTCGTTGAATTCTTATAAAAAAATGGATGTGGGATTGAAGTCTTTATTGTGAATTAATTAGATTAAACTATTGATAGAGATATAAATAGGATCCTAACCCAATTATGGAATGCAGCATCTACAAAAGAGCTAGAAAATAAATTAAAAATAAACATTCGCTAATCCCATATATAAATAGGAAATAATATTAAAATATTATACTATTTAATTATTGATAGAATCTATATATAAATTGGTTAAGATTAGCATTAATGGAATCCATATATAAATAAGATCGATCCTAACCCAATGGAAACAAGATCTTGATGAATCTTGTATTTATGTGAATTATTATATTAAAAAATGATTTAATATGTATAAATATATAGAATTTCGATAAATAAAAACGAAGGATGTAGGGCGCGCCACGTAGGCGCTTGGATCGCTTTGGTGCTCCGAATTTGTATCGTAACGTATAATATTGATTCGAGCGGTACATATATGCATGAATACACATTATAAATAAATTTAGACCATTTATATTTTTTTCGATTTCAAACCAATCTCGACAAGATGATAGAAATCATCCTATATATAGACTCTATATATAGACTCTAGTTCAAGTAAGGTAGATCATAGAACATACTTTATCAAATATTCATCCAAGTTTGATGAAATAAATAAAAAAAGAAAATCTCATTTGTGTACATAAATTTCGATATAAATTTTCGTATACTTGACTAAAATTTTAAATTTTAGTTTGATCATTGGCTCACATGAAGTTCGAAATAGTTTTTTCTGCGAAAGGGATTTCATCATCCAATAATCATTCATGTACCATCCAACCCAAATCATTCATGAATTGATGATTTAATATTTTCATAATATCATTACCATAAATATCATTCAATTTCAAGAGAAAGAGAGCGGTACGTGGAGGTGGGATCATTTTCAACAGCAATCTCTTATTTGCGATAACTCCAAACGTAAAACCAACAAAATAAATTCTTTTTTTGTCCACATCGAAATATAAATTAATGGATTCCTCAATCTCATGACCACCACCACCACCACCACTTGCCAGTGTGAACACACTTCTCCCGGCGCCGGAAAACCCACCACAACCACTTCCGCCTCCGGCGCCGCCGCCCATCTCAACACAAAACATTACAAAACAACACAATTCACTACTCTTCGGCTAATATTGACTCTTATTTATTTCTTTTTACCTCTATAGATGCTCAAATACTTATGTACAAGTACACAAAACCAAGAAAACATCAGAACAACAAGGAGGGTTTGAGCAATAAAATTTTAACTTTTCAAACCATTCTAAAATCTTTAATAATAATAGTAATAAACACTAATTAAGAATCGACCAAACGCCACCGTATCACCACATCGAACTCAAATATCATGAATTATGCTTACGCCGGCGGCGTCTCCGAAATGCTCTCTAAATGCGGCCGCCACACGCCGACGCGGCCGCGCCGCCGATCCCTCTGCGTCGAGATTTTCTCCGACAGAATCTCGCTCAAGTACCGGTCAGAAATGAGCAGATTCGCCATGGAAATATTGCAGCCGGTCTTGGTCTTCTCCGCCGTCGTCGTGGTGGTTCTGTTGCCGCTGGTGGAATCCCTCCTCTTCCTCTTCGCCGCCGACGATTTCGATCTGGATTTCTCCGGCGGCGGATGCGGTAGCGGCATGAGGAAGTAAATCTTGCCGCGCTTGAGCTCAGCGTCGGGCGGCACGACGACGATCCTAGGGCACATCCCGGATTCCGACGGCGACGAGGGTTTCTTGAGGACGTGCCTGGGGTGCAGCTTCATGATCTCCGCCGCCGTGACGCCGCCGCTGATCTCCTCGACGCGGCCGTTGGTGTGGACGATCCTGATGACGTCGAGCGCGCCGCATGGCAGAATGCAAGAGATGCAGCACCTGATGGCGTTTTTCATGGCTGCTGCAGCAACTGATCTTTCTCTTCCCAATCTCTCTCTTAATAATCTTTCTCTCTCATGGGATGAGAGAGAGAGAGAGAGAGGTAGAGAGATAAATTAAAGCGAGGTTTATTGTTTTAATTTCTTTGTTTATATCTTTGTGTGAGAAAAGGAGGGAGAGTGCCAGTGGGCATGATCAATCGCCTCTTTTAGTTGCACTTGCACAAATGATGGCTTCCATAGGTTGTGTTTCTTCAATATAAACATTATTAATTACACTATAAACATTATCATGATTTTTGTTATATGCTTTTGGACTTTTTTTTAATTTAATTTTATTATTTTAATTGTTCGGTTGGAATTTTATATCATGACTTGGTTAGTTTGGAAGGAAATTAATAATTGCACGTAAAATTTGTACTTTGGCTTTTGGATGGATGGTATATTTATATAATTGGGGCATGGCCATGGGTTAGCTAAGGTTCAATAATAAGAGGAAGTTGGGCACTTATGAAGAAGCACATGACATGTTAACCCATCATTGGTAATACATATGTCATCAAACAACAACTAAATGTACAACATTTGTCGCCGCCTAATTCATTTTGCTTTGCACCACTACTTATTACGTGCTTGTATATTTATGAATTGCATAGAAATTAAAATATTTAAGAAAATATTTGACTTGTAGTTACAAACCATTAGAGAGGAGGTAAAGAGTTGTGTGGTAGATTGAAAATGAAGGAGCGAGGCTATTTGATTTTGTCGAGAGGCTACTTTTGGAATTGAAAAAAAGTGGACCATTATATTTTCCCAATATTTCTATTGTGGGATTTTGTTAAAAGGAGGTAGTGATCTTTCAATATCCCAAGCAAAATCATGTGGATTGTGGCTTTTATTGGAACGTGAGGGATGAGATGATGCACTTCTTTACTTGTCGGATTTTCCTTTGACTTATCTCTACTTGCAAATGGGCGAAAATGCCATATACATATAGATATATAATTATGACCAAAACTTCCACTCGTTGATATAAGTATATATAGAATGGTGAATATTAAAAATATAAATAAATGTTTTATTTAACAATAATAAAGATATAGATGTAAACTCATCATGGTCCGTGGAACGGGATTATAAGAGCATATAATATCATAATTAACTTCAAAAATAAACTATTAATTCAAAAGTTATTAGATGACACGTAGAAAATGTACGTGTGGTAGCTCATGACAGATCCATAGATTGTTAGATGTGTGATTTTGATGTATATCGCCTGGTGGGCCAATTAATTACAAATGAAAGTTGATGGCAAGAGAAAATTAGGCTGATTAATTAAGACTTTAATGATTTATTAATTTGGCAGAAATTCATTATGATATGGGAAGCGCCCTTCCCTCACCATTCAAGGGTGCTAATCTATAGTCTATACACATATATACGTGTTATTCATGGCACTAAAGTTGAATAACGAAAATTTCATAGTAGAGAGAGAGAGAGAGAGAGAGTACTGATGATGAAATCGAAGATGAAGATCAGATTTTATCTGGTTAGGTCAAAGGGCGGAATAATTAAACAGTAGGTGTCCATTTAAAGATTATTTGAAGATTAAGGAAGTTGAAGAGATCGTGGTGTGTCTGGAATTCAATTATTATAAATGAAAGAGATGTGTTTGGATTTATGCACAAATTTTGTAAAAGCTTTTGCAATTCTCAATCACAGGAGGTTGCAAACGTGGAATTTTCACTCGCCTATTTCTCATTATATTATATATAGGATAATAATAGATCGTATAAAACCTAATTATCATGATTTTTAAATATTAATTAGATTTGTTTTAATTTAAAGAGGGCCAATAAATTTAAAAGATTCTCCAATGTCACCTTGCAAAATGGGCCAAATTGCATCGGCTACCAGCCCAACCCACTACCATGGGGCCATCACCTCAAATGAGTCTAATAATTATAAAAATTATAAAATGTAATAACTTATCTTGATCTAAGATTTTAGAAAGAAAAACATTTTCTTTTCTAGCCGACCTCATTGATCATCAAATTCAACCTCGTTTGTTTTAGTTAAAATGGTAATTTCATTCTTCATATTAAAATGAGGGATAGTATTCAAGCAACATTTTCCGTTTTCTTGCCTAGGGCCTCTCAAATCTCAAAAATAGATATAAGTAATATTATAATGCAACAGTTAGAAGTAAACAACCATGTTCTGATTAGTTAGAAGTAAACATTTATATTGTTTCCACTTAAATATAAAGAAAAACAAATTATGTGTAGTTCCTTAATTGGAAGACATATAGTATTCGTACATATTGATTATTGGCGAGAATGTTCCCTATCCATTATGAGCACACTTAATGTGTTTATGACTGATGTGACAGTGCTATTTCAATGTTTTTTTTTTCATTTAAAGTTTAGTTTTTTATAATATTTTTTTTTTGTAAGGTTAAGTTTATAAGATATACATTAATAATAATTTTTTGTAAATATATTACAACCATATCAGTTAGTGTGAGCATATTAAATATGTTCACGATGAATAAATCAAATATTCCTTTTAAGATGTCAATGCTCAAAATCTCATTATGCTCCCCGAATCTGCATGCCTTGATTAATTTTTTTATCATTATTCTACTGATTGATTAATATTTTTATATGATTTTGAAACTTGGAAATGACAAGAATGGAAAAGTGCGCACAGGCGAACTCCCTTGCACTTGCACTAAAAGCAGATGAGAGGTGCGATAACACAAACACATACGCGCTGCCACGTTATCTCTCTTTCTTTCTAAATATAGACACAAAACACGCCTTTTCGAAGTGAATGCTGCTCCGCTCGGAACTATGTGACCGACGTTGCCACGTGCCGCTGCTACCCTTCCTCCGGCGCTGTTGGGTGCCCTTCCCCCGACAGGTAATCCCCGCCCCCGCCCCCACTTTAATTTAAACGGCTATGGGGTCGGGTACAGGAGGATTTTTTTAGGTTGGTATGGGGACGGGGAAGTAATACCTGGCCCCGCCCCGACCTGTTTACATCCCTACTTGTGTGTATTACTACCTCCATCCCATATAGTTAGTCCACTTTGCTTTATTGATTTTTCCGGCACGCGTTTCTACCGAAACCTAGTACGAGTTTTAAAATACACTCATAGTATCCCGTAAAAAAACGATATTACAATATTGTATTTTAAAACTCGTACTAGGTTTCGGTAGAAACGCGTGCCGGAAAAATCAATAAAGCAAAGTGGACTAACTATATGGGATGGAGGTAGTATATCATTATATCAAAAAAACATAAAAAGTTTCCAAATTCCAAGAAAAACTAAGTAAATCAAATTCCAAATTAAAGTTTAGATCATATGCTGCACAAAAAACGACATTTCCCAGTAAGCAAAGACCTCACCACCACAATAAAACATTAAAATAACATTTATTCTAGAAAAAAACACGCTTTAGATAAATAATCCCAAAAAAACCACTCGGTAACTGAGCATATCTAAAACTAGATAATCTTTCACTGTACAAATCTCATCTCTGCCCCCACCATAAAATAGCGAAGAGAAATTCTAATTCATATTATATGTGAAATTATTGAATAAATTAAAATCTTTTAGTTTAGTAGTAGATGCATATAATATCCAATCCTTACAGTTTCCTTTAGTAGTAAGACATTCGTTGAGACGCAGCCAAAAAAATCATGAGCAAAATTCGATGGAATTAATCCGTTTACTATATTTAGCAACCACCACCACCTTTTTAATGGCGGCTACATCCATAACAAAAAGACACTCGCCTCTCGCCTCTCTATCAAAACTATGCAACTAAATAAGCAAACCTTGAGAAAAATCGAAACCTACATCGCCGCTCGAGAAGAAATGAAAAACCTCAACCACGCGCCGCCGCTCTCCCGCAACCAGTGCGGCTCCGTCGTCACCCAGGTCATCCACGCGCCGCTGCCGCTGGTGTGGTCCCTCGTCCGGAGGTTCGACGTGCCGCAGGCGTACAAGCAGTTCGTGAAGCAGTGCGGCCTCATGTCCGGCGACGGCGGCCCCGGCAGCGTGAGGGAGCTGACGGTGGTGTCGGGGCTGCCGGCGGAGCGGAGCACCGAGAGGCTGGAGTGGCTCGACGACGAGTCGCACGTGATGGTGGTGAGCATAATCGGCGGCGATCATAAGCTCGTGAACTATCGGTCGACGACTACGGCGCATGAAGACGGCGGCGGGGGAGGAGGGACGGTGGTGATGGAGTCGTACGTTGTGGACATTCCGGCGGACAGCTGCCAGGAGGACACGTGTCTGTTTGCGGAAACTATAATTGGGTGCAACCTTAAATCTTTGGCCAAGGTTGCTGTGAAAATGGCGTCCCAAGACTCTCAACATATTGAGTAGACCTTAATTTGGTATTTCTCCGTTTTACATTAATACTTTTATATTTGTTTAAAAAAAAAACTTTCATCTTTGACGTCGAATATCGTCCTCTTATTCATTTCGAAATGATTTGTAAAATTAGCGATGATGTTTCAATAAAAAGTTCGTGATGATGTTTTAATTGTTGGTGAAGAGATGATACATACTACTCCTCTGTTATTTTTGACTTGTTCAAGATAAGTCAAAAATAACAGAGGTAGCTTTTATGATAGAATAGAAGAGATCTTGTTTTGGAGTTCGGAACGAACCGTATATTTGTACGATTTGGCCTGATTTACAAAAATACAATTCGATGAGTTCTTTTACAAATTATAATTTACGGCATAGATTTATTTTACAAAAATTATAAACCAAATGGAACTGCAAATCGTAAAAAGTAATATGATTTTATAATTAAATTATTATTTATAATATTTAGAATTTAAAACACTTGCCGGAAAAGGAAAATAATATTTGCATGCACAATTATCTTAATTAACCTCACTCGTTTAGGAGTTGCATGGCATTCTTTCAAATTTTCGTTTCCTGCAAATATCCTATATATAGTTCGTGCTAGGACCTTCTGGTATTGATTTCATCAAATAAGGTAATTTGTCTTAGCTTTGAAAGCTTTTTTTAGTATATTTTACACCGATTATATACTTAGAGCTTAGAAAACGTTAGAGTTCACATATTTGAGAATTTCGATTGAACTAAAAAAAGTTGAACTTTGAAATTTAAAATGTTTTGTTGTACTGAGAATTTTCGAATTTTGAATGTGAAATTAGCTTAAAGAAAGAATTGTGTATCATGATAACTACGGTTAACAAATATTAAGTTTGTTATTACTATAAAGCAAGCAAAAGAAAAATATTGCAACCCGAACTACACCGATATCGTTTGATTTTCACTCTAGTTTGATCTAAAAAAAATTACAGTTTAATTCGATCAAGTGTTTAATGTATTTTGATTTCTTTGTTTTTTTGTGAACGCGTCATTTTGGAGTTTTATTTGGCTTCAGTATTTACACTTTATCCTTGTGATCGCGCGGCAGTTTGGAGCCTAGTGTCGTTATATAATGATATTATTTTATTAATTTTGTTTTATTATTATGTGATAAGATCATAGTGTTGTTATTTTAACTTTGAGAAAAATGAGATCATATTGTTTCTCTTTTATGTATGCTAGTGTGCACATGATGCATTAATGTACTCCCTCCATTTCACTTAACTTGACTCATTTGAATAGTGACTTTTCTGGCACGCTTTTTCACGCTTCTTGATGATGAGTTTTAAAATAGATTTTTGAAGAATTATTTTTTTTGCGGGATACTACGACAGTCGTAGTATCCCGCAAAAAAAATAATTCTTCAAAAATCCATTTTAAAACTCATCATCAAGAAGCGTGGAAAAGCGTGCCAACAAAAGCCAAAAAGTTTTGAGCCAAAATAAATGAAATGGAGGGAGTATAAATTAAGAATCTAAAGAGTATTTTGTCTTTTGGGGTTTTATTGGCGGTGGTCTTTGCAACAACATCATCAAGTATATTAAAATTGAGTCATTCACCCCTTTAAAAAACTTCGTAAGAGGGGAGAGTCGTAGAATTTATATGTAGAGTTCGAGACCTTTCCCAAGTAGATGTGAAACAAATGCATGACTTCAACACGCCCCCTCACAAGTGGACCGGAAAAATATCGGCTCTACCGTAAATAAATAAACCATCATCGATTTTGGACTGGCTCTGATACCATACTAAATTTATAATTGAGGTAAAATAACAGCAATTTATACATTGCTTTATTTTGTTTGTTTTGGGCACAAGATGACTGGATAAGCGCCTCAGCCCAAGAAACATGTTAATACATGATTTGTTATAAGACAATATTATATAACGTTTATAATTAATTAAAATCTATTAAATCAATTAACAATTACTAGATAAATCATAAAAATGATAACAATCCCATGCATGTATATCAATAATCTTTTCCCATCATATTAAAATTTTATGGCCCCATATATAACTTTTCCATTTTAATTACTTACCCTCTTTAACTAGTCAATAGAAAATTTAATTACGATAGACGGCCGATGCATTGCCATATGTAGTTCATTGACATCTTAATTCTCCAAGAAAAGAATAATAGAAGCTGACCCTCAAATATTCCTCGATTATATAATTTTTCATTGAATAAAAAAAAATACTCCATGATACAGCCACTTATGAACTGTAAAATAATATCTTGACCCTACACTAGTGATTATTCATGAATAAAAAAAAATTAATTTTTGTAAATACAAAGGAGCTGGACCCCATCTTAGAGTTCGAGGCAGGCACGCAGAAAGTGAACAATGGATAGATAGAGAGATGGTGGGACCCAGTCAACGTATGCAATATTACAATTTGTAATATTCCCTTTTAAGTCTATTATTCAGAAACAACAATATCTCTAATTTTTCAAATTTTTAGTTTATTTATCGTCTAACGTGGAAACAAAATCTTTTACTACTAATAAAGAAGTTGAGAATGTTCGATTCCATAAAGACAATGCATTTGTTAAATATATGTAAAATATAAAATAATAAAATATCTCATTTTTGCTAGAATGGAAAGAGTATGTAATAAAAAATCGGAGATGTAGAGTAATTATATAAGTTGAATCGAATTGTTTCGAATGTCATATTGTAATTGCAGTAAGGAACATGGAAAAAATTGTTTTGCATCTCAACATTTATCGAAAATATATTTTTTAATATATATAAACTTCAATGAATATATGAATATAAGCATTTAAGGGTTAGTAATAAAAGTGATGGAAATGAAAAAAATTTAAAATAGAGAACTCAACAATGATTTTTTCTACCCTTAAAAAATTCAATGTTATTTCTTTAAAAAAAAAAAAAAAAAGAGTAAAAAAATTAAACAAAAGAAGAATGGCTGGTGGTGTGAGGGGGCGCAAGGGAGAGAGAATGAACGAAAACAAACTTTTGTTTTTCTTTAGAGAGAGAAAAGAAGAGAGAGAAAGATTTTCCCCACTCCCCTTCCTTCTCTCTTTCAGAGAAAAGATGGTCGAAGAGAGTTTCAACCTCTGAGATCATCCTCAAAAGGGTAGTCAAGAAAATCTCGCGCCATTTCCTATCCGACTAAGTAATTCTTTCATATTTTCTGTTTCTGTTAATTTCTATTCGTTATCGTTGCTGCCATTTTGAATGCAGGACAAGATTTTTTTTTTTTCACCTAATGCCGTCGTTATAACTTTCAAGACATTTTCAAGGCTCAGGATTGTCTTGAAAATAATTTGTTGGAATCTTGAAATGTACTGTAAATTGCCTTTTTGTAAACTAGAATTTTGTAAAGTTCAGAATTTTGTTGTCTCAGATGGTGAGTTTTTGCTCTGCATGCCTTTAAATTTCATGACCTTTTGCTTTTTGATGGATTGCTTGTTACAAAGGTTATTCCTATAGAACACATTTCGTCCTTTTTTCAATATAATTCTGCAAAGGGTTGTAGAATACCCTTGTTTTTTGTGCATTTAATTCGTATCCAAGAATCAAATTTCATTAATTATGTTGAATTTTTTTTCCTTCCCAGCTAAAGATTCAATCTTGGAGAGAACTTAGCCAGGTTATGCCGTTGTTCGGCAATACAGAGGTATAACATCCCTTTACAAATAGTTGAGGATGAAAGACTCCAATATGGGGTTATAATTGATATAGATGTTTTAAATTTCTCATCTATATTTATAGAATTCTTCATTTGGTGAGCTGAAGAAATTAGTCTCTTGCCAGAGTAAATTGAACTTAAAATCGCGACTTTTTGTATTTTTCGTTGCATAGAGTCCTGGCTGTTGGCAGAGGAAACTGCCTCCACCTCCATAACGAATGGTTCAGCAAGCAATGAGCGGTAGATGGACCGCTTGTGGAGCTCAGTTGTTTTCTTTCGCATTTTTTGTTCTTGTATTGAGAATTCATGGTTGCTCTTCCCTCAATCCCGAAGGTATATATGAGGGGTTGTTTTAGACCAATGTTCTTGTGAAATCTCAGCATTTTTGGTGGTTTTGATATGTTTGAACTTCATGGAGTTTCAGGATATGCATTGCTTCAGTTCCGGGCTAAGGTGGATTTTGATCCATCTGGAGCTCTAGCAAATTGGAATCCAGATGATTGTAGCCCGTGTTCTTGGTCAGGTGTTCATTGTTTGGATGGTAAAGTGCATATGCTGTAAGTCCCAAATGTCGAACGTGATTAAGTTGTTGGAATTTCTAATGTTGGTAGAAATATTTCATATGATTTATGATTGTGAATCTTTACGTCGTGTGCAGGGATCTCAATGGAAAAGACTTGGTAGGAGTGTTGGTACCGGAGCTTGGAAATCTCTCTCATTTAAGAGTTCTGTGAGTTTCAACTATGATTATGCATGTACAGTATTAGAACTTGCAGTTTATAGTACTCCCTCCGTCCCATAGATAACGTCTTGTTTCTTGAATATATGTAAGGTATAAAATAATGAAACAAGATGTTATTATGTGTCTGATGTCCCATCTCATTTATACTTGAAAATCTATTCCTTCTGTTACTGCTTATATGGAAGGGAAATTATGGATTTGCAGAATTTGAGATCATCCCTGTACATGTTTCTCCCGGGGCACTAAAATTGGGAAAAAGAAACTATAGCAAATGGTATTCGATAGAAATGTTCCATAATATTTCGGAATTCTGTTATTATTCTTTGTATCTGTAGAAATTATCGAACTTCTATGAATAAACATTTCCACAGTATCTGGTATGATCTCGAGGCAGATTGCTCTATCATATCAATGGTTATAGAAAATAAGAAGGCATATTGCTCCCTTAGACACTTATGCTGTGAAATTTCATCCCTTTTTTTATTCTCTTTCTCGGTTAATATTTTCTTATTTTGTTGCAATAACTAGTGACCTATCCAAGAACCATCTTTCTGGCACCATTCCGCACGAGTTTGGACAGCTTACTTTGTTGGAAGTCTTGGACTTGAGGAACAACAAGTTCACCGGAACTGTTCCTGCTGACTTAGGACGTATACATTCCCTAAAACGTTTGTATGTATACATATGCTTCTAATTTTCAGATGTTTAAGTCACTTCAACTATTATTATTCACCTATATTATATCTGCCTCTTCCTCCAGATTGCTCTGTAATAATAGTTTTGAAGGAAACATTCCCTCTGAGATTGGAAAACGTGGTTTGCTAAGTGACGTACATTGTAATGAGAGACATGCAGCTTCTGCTGGAGTTGGCTGCATGAATAGAAAATTCGGGCGCTAGTGAGATTTTTTTCCCTTTTTATCACATTGATGATTTATCTGTTAGATGTTTTCTTTTTTCTTTATCCGTCATCACAATTTGTCGTTTTCTTTTCTTCTTTTTCCTAATATGCAACTTTTGAACAGCACTTGGCAGAGTATATTGGAACAATCACAGAAATCAGATACCTTCCAGGTACCACCGAGATGGATCATACTTCATTATCTCAATCTGTTCCCACTGTAAGTGATCGTGCATTTTGTGTATACTTATGCTAGTTTCATCTCCCTCCAATGGAATATTATTCACGAATCCCGTCTTTCATCAAGGTTCAAGTATGAAAGCAAATCATTGCATAATCAGCCTGGTGACTGTGCCAACAATCTAATAGGTATTTATCGTTTACTTAAATAATTATATTTCTGTTTATGTAAATACATATGGTTCCGAAAAGAAAAACACCTTCTTTGTTTTATTTTGAAATCTACCAGAGCCAGCTGTAAAATGGAATGCAGACGACCAGAAAAATCAACGTCGAGTTCTAGTAGAACAGTCGAGTAATCTTGTTGCCCTCCCCCCTCCAAATGTCGGGACCCCCATCCCTCTGGAACCTTCCGGAGTTATTCCAAGCAGAAGTAGTGGGTCATTTCCTGCCATTCCGAATGCGAAGAAACCGCCACCTCCTCCTGCTCCTGCTCCTGCCACGTCACCTCCTTCTGTCACTCAACCAAGTGGTGGAAAATCGGGGCACTCATGGAAGCTTATTATTGGGCTCTCGATCTTGATTATCTTGATTGTGGTTACCTCAACCATGTGCATCCTCTGCAGAAGCAAAGCTGCAAAAACGATTGGCCCTTGGAAGACTGGATTGAGTGGGCAGTTGCAGAAAGCATTTGTTACAGGTATGCTTCTCCTTTTTAATAAGAAAATATCAAGTTTCGGTACATGTAACAGGTTTAATTTTGGTAAGCTATCAGATTATTTCAACGTTTGAATTTTTTCTTTCGATAATGTCTCTTTTTTCAAAATATGGTATTTTGGATTTAATTCATAATGGGCCGTCCCTATAATTATTGCTTGTTTCATTGTTCCTTGTATACATTCAATGGCGTATCTAGTATGAAGAGAAACATGTTAGGTTCCAAAGTTTCAGTTTCCATTTATAGGAAAAGGATACTTCCCACAAAATTTCTCAGTGTTGCTTGAAGCAAAATCTTATTATGCAATGGTGACTTAAGTAATAAAATAATCATCTGAATCAAATCATAGCCCTGTGAGTAATAAGTCTATGTTTCTCTTTATCTCGACATTTTTATTTTTAAGAAATGTATTGAAATGAATGAATGAATGTTGCTTCGTCTTTAGGGGTTCCTAAGCTGAACAGAGCTGAGCTAGAAACTGCATGTGAGGATTTCAGCAATATTATAACATCTGAAGAGGGTATAGCCACAGTGTATAAGGGAACTCTATCAAGTGGAGTCGAGATTTCCGTTGCTTCAACTGCCATAGTTGCTCTCAAAGACTGGTCAAAACGATCTGAATCAATATTCAGGAAGAAGGTGAGCAGATAATTAAAAATTTATTATTTTAGTATAAGTGATAGTCTCCAAAAAGAAACTATTTCTATATATATATTTTTTTTTCATTTCCCAGATTGATTCCTTGTCGCGGCTGAACCACAAAAATTTCCTTAATCTTATTGGTTACTGTGAGGAGGAGAATCCTTTCACCAGAATGATGGTTTTTGAGTATGCTCCAAATGGCTCCCTATTTGAACATTTGCATGGTAAGCAATATTCAATAACTCGACTTTTATACTGTTTGACTTTTCAACCGTTGCATTGAAATATAAGGTTAAGCCATAAAATAGAGCAATAAACCAGTTTAGTTTAGCCAGAAAACATAAATGGTGTGAAAATTGCAAGAGAACAATAAAAAAAACTAGAAAGTGGTGTCTTAACTGCAACGACTGATAAGTCACATGGAAGTTGCGTAGGACAACCGTTTCTTATATATGTCGCGCCTTCATTGTGTTTAACAGTGTTGAATCTTTTCTTTTGTGCTCAGTTCAAGAACTCGAACACCTCGATTGGAATGCAAGGATGCGAATAATAATGGGCACAGCTTATTGCCTCCAACATATGCATGAACTTAATCCCCCAATCCCGCATTTCAACTTGACTTCCAAAGAGATACTTCTAACGGAAGACTATGCAGCTAAAGTAAGTCTTTTGCCTCGATTACCTCAAGTTATGCATGAAATAATATCAAGAATATGTTTCTAGTTCCACGTTGAATGACGAAAATTGCCCTTTTCAGATTGCAGATGTCAGGTTTTGGGCAGATATCGTATCCAAGTCAAAGAACCCTTCGGAAAACGAGTCGGAGCACTCTGAACTGCCCCCGCTTGCTGATGTGGAAACCAACGTCTACAGCTTCGGAATCTTGATGCTGGAAACTATATCCGGAAAGCTTCCTTATTCAGAAGAGCAAGGGCTTCTGATGAACTGGGTTCGTTCGTTTACCCTAATTTTCATCTGTTAACATCCTCTCACAGCATAATCCAAATCCTCTATCTCATAAATGAGACTTTTCCAGGCTGCTCCGTTTTTGAACGACAGGAAGAACTTCGGCAGCTTGATCGATCCGACGTTGAAATCTTTCAAAGAAAACGAGCTCGAAGTCATCTGCGAAGTGATCCAATGCTGCGTTCAACAAGACGCGAACAAAAGGCCTTCGATGAGGGAAGTGATTCAAATGTTGAAACAAGTGATCGATATCTCACCGGAGATGGCAACTCCGAGGCTCTCTCCTCTATGGTGGGCGGAGCTCGAGATCTTATCTGCGGAGGCGGCTTGATTTTCCGGCAACTTTCTTTGTGTAAGTCAACTGTTTATCATCTACTAGGTGATGCGTTGGTTTCTTTACTTCAACTGAACTCCACAAATGGTTCCTTTTTTCTTTCATTCATTATATTATGATTCTCATTATTTTATTCTTTTCTATACATATAAATTTCAATTAACTGTGCTTGCAATGTCCATATATGTCAGCGGCTGTAATTTTTGATTGCAATGTATGTAAAAAATCGATATTAATTGGAGATTTGAATCATATGATGAATATCAAAGTTGTTTAATGATTGATGTATTGTAAGGCACGAGAATTGTTATTCTATGGTGCAAAGATTCTTTACTTGATTTCTTTTTTTTTACTTGTTATATTAATTTTTAATTAAGGAATACGTGTTCATTCATTATTAATTCGTTTTATATTAAGAGCAGAAGGTACAGATGATTTTGCCAAAGCATACAAACCAGCTTATTCTGAATTTGGTTCCATTTTGAGTTTTCAATTTATTCGTAATAAATAAACACAAAAAAAACATTAGCACTATAATTCACAAGAAAAAGGGCAAAATTGTTATGGAAATAAGGCAATTTTAATTACATGGCATTAGAATTAGACTTACATCTCCTTAAAAAACAATGTTAGGAGGGGATATTATTACAAAACTAAATGCCAAATACATTATGGAATGGAAGTTGCTAAATCTAGAAATATAACAATAATTACATTTTTTAATTAATGACAATTACATACATAGCTCTAATCACTCATGAAACCAAATTAGCGGTCTCCATTAGGCCTAATTTCCTAACCCTAATTTGAAACATCGATTTGGAAGCCAAGAATTCCACACTCTGCATGGGGCTCAAAATTTCAAGCAAGCCTTTCAACGTCTTGAGCCTCACGCAGTCAGCCATCTTCATCATTCTCTCCAGCCCACCCAAGAACCCTCCCACCGCCGCCTCCACCTCGGCCGCCGCGCCGCCGCTCTCCCTGACCCGCCTCACCAGCTCCACCGCCTTCCTATCCGCCACCGCCACCTGCAGCCGCTCCATCTCCCTCTCCACCCTCTCCTCCTCCGCCTTCATCTTCAACCTCAGCGCCTCGATCTTCCTCGCCTGCTCCTCCGTCGCGCCGCCGCCGCCCAGCAGCCGGAACGCCGCCGACGGCTTCCACCCGGTGACCCAGAGATGCGCCGCCTCAAGTGGGGTCAGCCAAACCGGCCTGCCGAAGAAGGCCAGCACGTCGTCGTGGGCCGCCGCCCATTTGACTTTGTAGTACTCCTTGTGATGGGCGGTGAGCTTGTTGATCGCGGCGGCGCAGCCCGATTCATGCGGCGGCGATTTGGAAACAAGGAGGAGAAGCTGGAGGAGATCTTCGAGCTGGGCCATCCATTTGTCGAAGAAATCGGAGAATTTATGTTCGATTAGGGTTTTCATTTGAAATAGAAATCGAAATAGATGCAGATGAAATGAAATAGTAGGCCAGCGTCGATATATGCATGCATGGGATGTACCACCTGGTGAAATTCACCTCCAACGTGTCAGCACCGCATCGATGCGCCAACGCTTTTCTTTTTGGAAAAACCCTTCGATATTTGTAGGGGTCATTACATTACATAACCCAAAATTAATTCTAAAATCCAAAATCTCCAGCTGTGGAAAAATTATTAGATTCATAGTATATTTTACTACAAATGCTCCCCCACCCACGGTGGGCACACTTAATGTGTCCACCGGTAATGTCATTGATGTGGCAGTGCCACCTGCAATTTTTCTTTTTAGGGTTTAATTTTTTATAGTAGGGTTTAATTATTTTTGGTAGGGTTTTTATTAACTTCCTTATATATTACAATGTCACGTCATCCGTGGGCATATTAAGCATGCCCACGGTGGGCATCGGTAAAACCTCTATGAAATTCATAAACTTGGACTAGAAGGTTTTGTTAATTTCGAGGAATATTAATTAATAAAATGATAAAATTAATAACTTGCGAATTTAAAGATTTTTTTTAAATTTCTACAGCTACAGTTATAGTATTTGTTATATAAAAAACTTTTACATAATATATTATACTCCCTCCGTTTTCTCTGACTTGGCCTGTTTCGCTTTCATAAAACAGACCAAGTCAGAGAAAACAGAGGGAGTACTATACTATATAAATTTAGAAATATTTATGTATGTTTATAGGTGAATAAAACTCCCACATATATAAATGTCAATATGAAAAAAGAGAATCAAGAGATAATAACACCTAACCTAACCAGTAACCAGGAAATCGTATTCAAAAAGATATCAAAAATCATTCATGACTATCCATGAATAATATATATTAAATGCACATAACACTATTTCAATTAGTTACCCGACATATATGCATATAATATTTAAAGAATTGTTATTTAATTGATGAGACATATATATATTTGTAAAGTGATTATTTTAAAAATCATTATTTTATTATGCTCCACGTGTAATTTTATTTATTTTGTTAAGGTTTCAACTAGTGAGGATAACATTTTTGGTTATTGAGTTAAAATAGGGTTTTTATTGAAAATATTCCCATATTGTTACCGGGCTCTTCTTTGGGCCTATATATTCTGGTGGCAAAAGATGGATCTGAAAAAAGGACCAAAACAAATTGTTGTATATGTAAATATAATATAGAAACCAATTGTACTTGAAACAAATAAAATGATAATGAAGTGAAAAAATTATTTAATGTGTCCACCACCGACGTGACAATAACTCTATGTATAAAAAAAGCTGTTACAAATGAATATTTACCTAAAAAACTAAACCATACTTAAAAAAATTGTCGACGTGACAATATCATATTACAAGTGGATATGTTAGTGTTTCTATTCTTTTGTATTCAATCATTTTCATATTGGAAAATCATACTCCCGTGACATCAGCAATTACTGAGTACCGGTTACACTAGCAAGTGTTTGTAAAAAAATGGATGTGGAGCAATGTAGCCCATAAAATACTTGAGCACATAAGATAATTAATAAAATGTGGACGCACAACTTACATATATACTAACTGACATAACATCATTATAAATGTGGACATACCTAATACACATCACACCTTACACATTGAATGGCCAAAAAAGAAAAGAGCGTGCATTATATGTGTTAGTTCGAAATTAAATGGAACTATCAATTTGAGATTTTGTGCCCATTGGATGCGAACCGACAAGTTCTAATCTTTTCATATATACAAACTGCACGTGGGCTTGAAATTTAGTTACATTTTTTTTTTTGGAAAGGAAATTCAGTTCCAAATTGTTAGACCAAGTTCAAATAATGTGCATAATATGCATATAAATAATCTTTATCAGTTCAATTAATGGCTGCGGTTACACTATTGAAATTGAAGCCCAGTTATTGGTGTGAATATATATTTGTTCTAATTTTTAGTGTTCAAAATCTATTTAATTTAATGTATTTTTCTTCAATTCAAGATATTATGATCTAGTTAATTAATTAACTAGAGGCCAATCATTCAATAGAATTTACAATGACTTTAGGGAATTTAATTTAAATTAACCATATATGTTTGTAACATTTTTTTTATTCTTTAAAAAAAAACATTTTTTATATATATTTTATTGTGTTTTGATTTTGACCCATGTCACCCATGTCATTAATATTGATCTACAAAATAATTTTATACAATAGTCCCACGAAGAAAATTAAGTGCATGCAATTAGAGTTGCACTGCACCAAACTAATGAAAAATAATTAATATAGCATAGAATAGGACAAATTCCGACAAGCTAGAAGCACAAAGCCTAGGAAATCAAAGAGTGACATAATTCATACTTGAAGACAACCTCAAAAAAAAAACCATGCAATTGATACAATTTTGGTTAAGGTACAATGAACTCAGTAGATTCAGCCATCATAAGCAAACAAATCGCTACCAGTTTCACAGACTTTAATGATTCCCACCAACAAAGTAGAGTAATATTTTCATTGTATTGTGGTTTATTTTATTTTATATTATATTTTATATATCTTTATCACGTGAACAAATTGAAATATAATTTGATACTGAAAAGGGTATATATTGCATGTTCAAAATGTGGCAAAAGAAGACGCATTGAGATATAAAATCCGACGAAATGGGTCGATCATAACGCATAATCCGATTGTGGCTTTCTTCTCCTATCCGGCGTGGATAATATAGTAGCCAACTATTAATACTCTCTGTTAATATTCTCTTCGTCCCTTTATATTAGTCTCATTTCTTTTTCATCTAAATTTTGTCAAAATTTCTCAAAATTTACTATAGAATTTATAATAAGTTAAGTTGATGAACAACTTTATTATTATTATTATTATTATTATTATTATTATTATGCCAAAAAAGTAATACTATAATATTAGTGATGACAAACAAGCAATGCACTAATGTACATGTTCATCTCACAGTATTTAATTTAATCGAATACATTTATGAGATGAAAACAAAATTGCATGCGCAAAATATCATAGATGAGAACAAGCTAAGGCAAGAGAAATAAAATATCCCTGAATAAAGTGAATTGAATGAAAACTTTGTCCTCTTCAATTCCACACAGATATACATGACACCAAATACATAGTATATATTAACAAACTCACCAAAGAAACTCCAATTAAGCGCACTCTTCAACATATATATACAAACTCCACCAACTCTACTTTATCTGTATAACTGAACACATTCAATCTCAATTCTCTTGTTCACATTATCACATTTCACATCTAGAGAGAGAAAGATGGCAGCAAGCGATCAATGCAAAGAAGCCTGCCACTACCAAGAATGGATGAACCTCCAAGAAGAAGAGCTTTCCGAGTTGAACCAGCTGGCGGCGACCCGTTGCGCCAGCAACGTCGACCTGAGTCGACTCGTCCAGAAGATCATGACCCACTTCGAGGATTACATGAAGCAGCGGAACCTCATGGCCCGCGTCGACGTCTCCCCCTACTTCGCCCCCACCTGGTGCTCCTCCCTCGAGCGCTCCGTCCTCTGGATCGGCGGCTGCCGCCCCTCCTCCTACATCCGCCTCATCTACGCCCTCTGCGGCCTCGAGATCGAGGCCCAACTCACTGAGTTCCTCCACGGCGTCCAACTCGACAGCCTGGGCCAGCTCTCTGCGCGCCAGCTGTCCATGGTGGACGACCTTCAGAGGAAGACCATCAGGGAGGAGCGGAATCTCTCGTCGCGCCTCGCCACCTTGCAGGAGGACCTGCTGGACAACCCCATCGCTTCCATCGCGGTGGCGGCGGCGGGACGCGGCGGCGGCTGCGGGAATCTGGAGGCGGCGCTGGACAAGCACGGGTGTGCGATGGCGGAGATTCTGGAGGAGGCGGATCGGCTGCGGCTGAGCACGGTGAAGGAGATCGTGAAGATTCTGACGCCGCGGCAGGCGGTGGATTTCCTGGCGGCGGGGAAGAAGCTCCGCCTCTGCATGCAGGAATGGGGAAAGAAGAGGGATCTTGATCACGGTAGGAATTAATAATTTGGGGATAATTTTAATTTTGTTGCCGTAATTCCGAATTAGGGCTTAATTTGCGCCTGCGGCTTGTTTAATTTATTTTCTGTAATTTTTTTTAAACTTTATTATGCATATAATATATTCCTATATATATATATATATATATGAATAATTAATAAATAAATGTTTCAGTGTATTTCATTTTTACTCGGTTTAGTTTGTCGGGTCGCACATTTACATTTTCATGTAACGTCTCGATTGTGTTTCGTTCCACTAGTATACAAACCGAGAATATTTGGCACGATAGTAAAATATAACATATAGTTGTTATTAATTATTATTTGTATTGACATATATTTATTGTTTTAAAATAGAGTATATAAAGAGCAGTAAAATGTAACTTTTAAAATACTTCTTCTATTTATCTCCATTTGGCCCCTATATATTATACTACCTCCGTCCCGTCGAAATGACCTTGTTTCTATATTTTACATATTTATATATCGATTTTGCTTACGATTTTTAAATACTCTCATCGTAATATTGCACAGGATTTTAATTTATTTGATTATTACCATGATTTTTGCCATAACAAATATAAACGTTACAAAATTAAAAATATGGTAGACAAAATAAAATAAAGTGTCAAGTAATCCTGCGACCATTGTCGCCCTCCTCATCCCGTATATGTCGCCATCTTGGTTTGCTAAAAGAAATTACAACAATTCAAGTAATGATAGAAAAATGTTTTTTCTAAAATAATTACCATGAAGGGTAATAGTGTCCCTTCACTCTAGTGGATAGAATAGAACTATATTTTCGTGTTCCTTGTGCATTTTCTGTCTTACACTAAAAAAAAAAAAATACTGTATAATTTTTCAACATTAAAACTGTAACTATATAGAATGGCACCGTCTGTATATGATCATGCTTTGGTCCAACGAGTTAAAGATAGAAACATTAATTGCATTAATATTATTTTTAACATATCTGCTCTGCATGCGGAAACTACAAAACTATATACTGATGAAACCTTATAAAATGTGCCAACTGCACCATCAAGAATTCGATACTTAGTGCCAAAGTCTCTAAAACAAGAGCACTTGAGCTACATATTCTATTATACAATCTTAATTTTTAGTAGTATATAATTTAATAACTAGACTGTTTATTTATCCTTTAATAAAATGTGCCGACCTAAGAAATGGAAACTTAGTGGTAAAGTCTGAAACTCTCCCACCACCTTATCAGTTCTCGGAGCAAGTACTCTAGAACGAGAGATTCCAAAATAAAATCATTTTTATATTTTAATAATAATTGAGCTTATATATCATGAATAATCTAGAAGCTTTCTAAAGGGCCACTAAAAACAACTGAAATGAGTGATGAGATTTTCTAAAAATAGATAACTAGAATTCAATCGATAAGGGAAAAAAAATGAAATTTAAATTAAATATATGATAGCCGAACTGGAACAATGTGTGTTTTAATTCTTCCACCCCTTTGTCAAATAGTGGTTGTGAAGATAGGAAATAAAGTTTGTTTTATAGGTCTAGCTAGTATCTTCTTTGGAGATTCTTCTGTATGTAACTTGTAATTTTTCATTATTCATAATTGATTAAATTTAATTGGCCCCTTTGTGGATGTAGGCATATTGTTTAACTACGTTGTGTTCTTGATTTATTATTTTTTCAATCTAATTAATTTATTGTTTTGTACATGATACTGTAATTTTTTTTTTTTTGCTATACACGCCGTTACAATAGCATCAAGATTAACAGCTTAATCAAGAAGACAACTTACCATCTAAAGATGAATGATTATGAGGTTGAAAAATATTATTTCTCTCTGACTTATGAAAGTTATCAGCCAAATAAATAATATATACTCCGTATATATATAAATATATTAGTACTTGTTAGGCCTATTCGACATCAACATTAATCCAATCACATTTATTGTACATCATTGATAATATACCAACCGCTATACCTAATAATCTGCAAATATTTGTTATACCAAATATTTTTACTATAATTACTCAACCCTATTCTGGGACTTCCTTTGAATATTTGCCAAAACAAACTGCTATTTCCCTTTTTCTCCCGTTTACTCGACCTTTTATTTTTTGTCTTTTTCATTTTCCAGCAACTCTATTTCTCTAACCTTGCCTTTGGGGGTAAAGGGCAAGGCTCTCAACACCAACAACCATTTTAATTTCCTTTTTCTCTTTGCCAAGATCGATGATCTCGTCTGAATCTCCATCAACGTCAACAATGGGATGAGCAGACATAGAAAATCTCGAAAAAAAAAATTAAAGATGGAGAAGAAAGGCAACATCCTCATGCGCAAGTACGAGATGGGGAAAGCGCTAGGGCAAGGAACATTCGCGAAGGTGCAGCACGCGCGTGACCTGAAAACCGGCAACAGCGTGGCGGTAAAGATCATCGACAAGAAGAAGATCATGAAGGTCGGGTTGATCGACCAGATCAAGAGGGAGATCTCCGTCATGAGGCTCGTCCGCCACCCCAACGTCGTCCAGCTCTACGAGGTCCTCGCCAGCAAGTCCAAGATCTACTTCGTCATGGAGTACGTCAAGGGCGGCGAGCTCTTCAACAAGGTCGCCAAGGGACGCCTCAAGGAGGACGCCGGCCGGAGGTACTTCCAGCAGCTGATCGCCGCCGTCGACTTCTGCCACAGCCGCGGCGTCTACCACCGCGACCTCAAGCCGGAGAACCTCCTCCTCGACGAGCAGGGGAATCTCAAGGTCACCGACTTCGGCCTCAGCGCCCTCATCGACTCCAAGCGCCACGACGGCCTCTTGCACACCACGTGCGGGACCCCTGCCTACGTGGCGCCGGAGGTCATCAACAAGCGCGGGTACGACGGCGTCAAGGCCGACATTTGGAGCTGTGGGGTCATCCTCTTCGTCCTCCTCGCTGGTTACCTTCCCTTTAATGATTCCAATTTGATGGAGATGTATAAGAAGATTAGCAGAGGGGATTTCCGGTGCCCCCATTGGTTTCCTTCCGAGGTGAGGAAGCTTCTCTCTCGAATCCTCGACCCGCACCCTTCTTCAAGAATCACGATATCGAGAATCATGGAGAATTCTTGGTTCAAGAAAGGGTTTAAGCAAGTGGAGGAATCTCCCATGTTCGACGACGACGGAAATAATCCCTCCGGCGCCGCCGACGACGTCTTCGAGGTCGTCGACTCCGATTCGGATCAGCCGTGTTCGTGCAAGAAGAAGAAGAAGAATACGTACGAGCAAGGATCGTCTTCGTCGAAGCCGCATTGCATGAACGCCTTCGATTTGATCTCGTTATCGCCAGGGTTCGATCTCTCCGGGCTGTTCGAGGATGAGTGCAAGCACTGCAAGGATCATGCGTGGTTCACGACGAGGCAGCCGCCGTCGACGGTGGTGTCGAAGTTTGAGGAGATCGCGACGACGTCGGAGAGTTTCAAGATAAAGGAGAAGGATGGGGTGGTGAAGATGCAGGGGAAGAAGGGGGGGAGGAAAGGGCAGCTGAGGATCGACGCGGAGATATTTGAGGTGGCGCCGTCGTTTCATATGGTGGAGGTGAAGAAATCCTCCGGCGACACGTTGGAGTATGTGAAGTTTTGCGATCAGGAGTTGAAGCCTTCGCTTAAGGATATAGTGTGGAGTTGGCAAGATGGGTAGGATTAATTGGTATATATTTTACTGTAGTACTTAATTATTGGTGTGTGTGTGTGTGTGATTAATCGATTCTCCATGTATATATATATATATGTTTATCCATTTATAATTTGGTACGGTTAAGGTAGAGAAAAATGGTACAAGCTGTACCTAACCAGAGATTACATCACATCCCAAACATTACAGAGTAAATCGTGTCCCCAGTCTAAATAAGAAAGATTAGCAATAACCTCTCCTTTAACTAGACTCCATCCCCAAAATCTGCATTTAACTTTCATAGAACCCAAGGGCTCCCACGAAGGACAGAAAGTGGCTTTGGATACCAGCAACTTTGCAGCAGCAACACTTCGACAGTTGTTGATCAATGATATTCCTCTTAATCAAGTTGTCTTTTGTTGGAAGCCGATTGCGAAGCAACCTCCATGCCGTTAATTGTGCCTTATGGCCGGGTTGCATGAGATTTCCGAATACCGTTGAAAGCGATCTGCAAACTCCTGGCGATGCTACCATTTCCATTGCTTTTCACGATTTCCTTGTATGCATCTCGAACCGAATACGATCCCCGCCACTTCCACCTATCGCGCACACCTTCAGTGATTTTGAAATTTTGCAAAAAATTGAGTAGAGTCTCTTCCCATTCTTTTTCCCAAGAGCGAAGCTCCCGTCGCCATCAAGGATTGTGATTGAGCTAATTGTGTGTAGTGATTCTTGATTGGGTTTTGTGTGATGCTGACAAGAAAGAAGTAGAATCAAAGTCTTGATATAGATATGATCTTACTGCAACTTATAAATTATTGGATACATAAATCATTAGAAATGTTCCCCTACCCACCGGTGTCACAGTGGTGTGACAGTGCTACGTTTGTAATTTTTCCTTTTAGTGTTATGTTTTTTATGTTAGAGTTTAGTTTTTTTTATAGTGAGATTTAATTATTTTTAGTAGATTTTTATTAACTTCCTTATATATTCCAGTACCACGTCATCCGTGGGCACATTAAACATGCCTACAGTGGATATCGGAGCATTACTCCATAAATCATTATATATAGATGACATGACAATGTTATAAATAAATATAACTATCATAAAAAACTAAACATTGTGAAAAGGAAAAAAAAAAAAATCAATCCTAATTTTTTTTTTTTGCCGACATAACATTGCTACATCAATAGCAAACACATCAAATGTACTCATGATAGGTAAAAGAGCGTAACTGACTAAGGCTCTGTTTGGTAGAAAGTTAGGATTTCACAGGATTAATAAATATGAGATTATTTTTAAGAATAGAAAGTGAGATAAATTATTTATATTAGTATTTGATAGGTAAGATTAAAAAGTAAGATAAGTTAAATAGGTGTTTAGTATCATCACAAAACTCAAGATTAGATTGGAAATTTACAAAAATAACCTTATATTTTTTATGTATCTAAAGAAGAAAAATCCCTCTAAAATACAAAACCTAACATTTCCTTATTTTTTTTGTAATCTATTTTTTGTTATTTATTTATTTTTAGTTTGTAAACTACTTTAATTTTTTTTTACATAATTTTTTTATTTTGTAATCTATTTTAAAAATATTTTGTAGTCTAATTATTTTTTTGTTTATATATTATTAAAGTAAAAAAAAAAAAATTAAACAAAAAAATGAGTAGAAACCAAAATAAAGAAGAGAACTAAGGCTATTGTTTTATTTTGTGCAATCCTACATAGTAGAGCAGACATTATTATTATTATTATTATTATTATTATTATTATTATTATTATTATTATTATTATATATTTTCTATTTGAAAATAATGTTACATTTAATATTACATACTATTATATTATCATATAATATATTTTAGATAAAATAACTCAATATTCTTCAAAGGATAAAATGGTAAAAAAGATGAATAATCCATGGTACTGTTTGAGTCGGACAAATTATCCGACCAAAATGGTCGGTTTGCAGTGAAATAAGGCCGGGCCTTTCATTTATCCCGGGCTCCCGAGTTTAGCAATATTGGTTACCAAACACTTAGATTAGACTAGTTAACTCATTCTATCTTGGTTTATCTCATGTACCAAACATAGACGGAAATATCCTAAACTATCTGCCATTTTAACTAGAAACTATCGTTTTTCTTTATAAAAATAATGTTTTCAGTTTTGGGTGCTTCTACCGGTGATGGAATGTCAACATGACATGTTGGAAATCACAGTGAATTGTAAATAATTTTTTACCAAACTTGACCTTCCCCAAAACTACGTCATTTTGGGCCATTATGATAAATGATATAAAACTCCATGAACGAAACCACGTCGTTTTGTACCTATTGAGGATTTTTTATATATGTATATATACTGTATAAACCTCAAAACAAGTCATTTCGAGCTAAATTAAATTGAGTAATTTTTAATTATGAATCCATAATGGCTTTCGTTGTGCCATGACACTTGAGATAGTAGTATTGATAAAATAAAATAAAAAAGCGATTATTCATGACTAATGATCTCATTTTCGATAGATCAAGATATGTTTGATAAAATGGGAATAATTTAGGATTTAAATGGTCATCAACCTAAAGTTTATCCTAATTAATGGCTTTTCGGTCAATTTCATACGATAAAGAACTACTGGCATCGATTTAATTTACCTCAATAAATACTCCCTCCGTCCCATTTAAACAGGCTTATTTCTTTTTGGCACGAGATTTTCGGAGAGTGTGTGTAAAGATAAAGTATAGTGTTTAATATTTTAATGTCAATTTCATTGTTTTGAAATTAAATCATCATAAATGCATCAAAATATATTGATGTCTGATCTTAAATGAAAGATCGTATCAAGACCTTTAATTTGATATAAAAATCATAAAAATCGGAGAACAAACGAGCAAGTTATGATAGTTTAAACTTTTAAAATTTAAATTATATTGGGATACGTGCTGAGAAGTGAGTGGATGATGAGGTGATTAATAGTGGGTAATTATTTCCCTATTAGAAAACTGACATATTCTAATGGGAGGTCCCAAATAAGAAAACTGATCTATTCTAATGGGACGGAGGAGGGAGAACAAATTTGTTGTTTCAATTTGACACCAAAAGATTACAAGTGGTAGCCAAAGTGACACGTGGCGTCTTTTGTGCCAAGGTTGACGTCGTTGAACAAAGTGCATCCAAAACTAGAGTACACCTTTACTACTTCAAGATATTAATTACTACATCTATTCTTTTTAAATTGAGTTATTTTTTTTTAAAATTTTTGACAAGTGTTTTTAAGCGTTTTGATAATAGATTTTAAAATAAATTTTTGAAATATTTTTTTTTATACGAAATACTACGAATGTTGTAGTATTCATAAAAGAATTTTTTTTAAAAAAAGTTATTTTAAAACTCATTATCAAGACGTTTAAAAATGTTTACTACAAATACTGAAAAGAAATGACTCAATTTGAAAATGACAGAGGGAGTATGAGTCATTATATAATAATTATTTTTCCTTTTATACCGTAATAAACACCATAAAATTAGTAACGAACACGGAAAAGAGACACACATCCGAAACAGAGGATCTCATTCGATTTATTAAAATAAAATTGATACCACACCAATTTATTGCGATAAAATTAGATAAATTGGGTTTTATAGAAAGGCCCAGTTGACAGATAAGCTACATAAGTGGGTTGCCTACTTGCCTGGATACACATGCTATGCTACCTGTAATTAACACATTTCATGAATAGAGGACAAACCGGAAAGTAGGAGAGTCTTCGTCTTCGTCGCGATATAGGAAAATAAGCTAAATGACGACGAGACGAAACGCAGCCTAGTTGATAAGACGCTTTCTTTCTAACTAAGAGATCGGAAATTCGAGTCATTTCAAGTGCGTGTGTGAATGTATTGTGTTGCCTGTTTAAAAAAAAAGAAAAAAGAAAAAAAAAAAGCTAAATGCTATTAAGCGACTGTCCCATAATTATTTTTTCGTCTATTAAATTTCCAGTGGATTTATAGCTATTTTTGTATTAGCTTTTAAAATTTTATAATAAATAATTGCGCTATATATTTCTAAGCTTCCATATTAAGCCCACTAAACAATAATTAGAGTTCATTATATTGTAATGTTTTATGATAGTTTTAATTAAAATAACAGATCTAATAAAATACATGGTGGAAAATTGTCAATAACAACAGACATCCAAATTGCAGTTTGGTAGCATTGAATATGGCCCAAAGCATGATCAAACTCCATTAAAATACCTGACCCATGATAAGAACTACACTACGCAACACCAATCTATATTGGATCTAACACTTGATTATATTCTTGATCAATTCATGCTTGTATTAGGCATTATATAATTGACACATATTAGTGCGTAGATGAAGGGTTACATCTGTTAGGTCAAGCAAGCACTTCCCAAATCCTGTCCAAAAACAAGTGAAACCATACCATATTAAGAGAAAGAAAAAAGGAATTAAAAAAAATCATCATTCAACTATATTATCAAACCTTTCTTGAATTGATAAAACCGATAAACCTAATAATCAATAGCAAGCAACTAAAATTGATAATCATTTTAGGATAGAAATTTACTTCAAGAAGGGTCCCTTTGGTGGTTGCTTTACACGAAGGCAAATCAGTGGAATGCCTAAAAGAATAAAATTTTGGAAAGAAGGAACAAGAGTGCAGATCCTCTGTTTCTAGTTATGTTCAATCTCATGTTCTATATGGAAAGAAAATGAAATTATAGGAAAAATAGAAGATCTCGTGTACCAGTAAACAAGCCCATCATCTCCAACTAACTTATTTTTATCAAGAAATCAACATTAGTAGTTCCACCAAACCAGAGTATATGTGTTTAACTAAAAACAGCAAAAAAAAAGTACAGATCTCATTACAGTGAAGACAAGTGAAGAACATGACCAAGAAAAGATGGGATCTTCAAGTTTAAATATTGCCTTAAAGTTCAATTTCCTGATATAGCATTACCAGGATTAGGCTCTCATCCTATATGTGGATAATTTTGACAACATTGTGTAAAAGTAGATAGTTTATTCCTTAACACACACACACACGCACACACTACAAAGTAGACATAATTCCATCAAGAAGCCAAGAGTAGAGGCAATGGTGAATTACTCATTCCATTGAGGATATCAGAAGCATCTATCTATATAATATAGCACAAGAAAGATACAAGAAAAACAACCGAAAGACGAGGAACTTTGAGCTCCATACACTAGCAATGGAGAAAAACAAAAAACAAAATCATCTTACTAAGGGGAAAAAAAAAAAAGTCAGGGGATCAGAAAGGCGTACTCTTTTCCTTTCATCCCCTCTACTCGGTATCCGAAGGCAAGTAAGAAGAATTCACAACATTTTCTGTCATAAGGCTTTGTAATCCAGGCTTCAACTCAGTGTTACAGAAATCCTCATATTCTTGCCTATCGCCTCCTTTCTTCTTAACCTCGACCACTCTCAAAGAAGGCGTTAACTCAAATATCTCAGCTGCAATCGTCAATGGCCCCTTCACACCGTCTCTAGAACCTTCTAGACTCACTCTACAATCCTTCTTCCTCACTGCAAAGCTCACAACTTTCGCGATTTCCTCCAACTTTGAAATGATAGTCGAAACTGGTGCACCTGAAACAAACCTAGCTCCTCCATCTGATCCCTCATCAAACAAACCGGACAAATCAAAACCACGCGAAAAAGAAATTATATCAAAGGCGTTCAAGCTAGCCGGCCTAGGAAGACTAGTGATCCTTCTTCTACTCTCCATCTCCGATTCTGATTCAGATAATGATGAAGGCTCAGGCAAAGAGAATACATCACTCTCATTCTCACAAGAATCAAGACTGCATAATTTATCATCCTCAATGTAGAACTTCACATGCTTAAACCCCTTCTTGAACCACTTTGTCTCCATAATCTCAGGTATGGTAATCCTTGTCTCAGGATTAATATCAAGCAAACGAGTTAACAAACGAATTAATTCAGGAGAAAACCACCTAGGGCACCTAAATTCACCTTTGTGAATCTTTTTATACATAAACATGACGTTTTGATCATGGAATGGTAAGTAACCCGCCATTAAAACGAATAAGATTACCCCACAGCTCCAAATATCGACTTTTGCGGCGTCGTATCCTTTCCTGGCTAAAACCTCCGGCGCCACATACGCCGGCGTTCCGCAGAATGTGTGGAAAAGGCCGTCCTGCTTAATCTGCTCCGGTATAGCGCTCAATCCGAAATCGGAAACTTTGAGATTTCCGTCCTCGTCGAGGAGTATATTCTCCGGCTTCAAATCCCGGTGGTAGACGCCGCGGGCGTGGCAGAAAGCCACCGCGGAAATCAGCTGCTGGAAGTACTTGCGCGCCACCTCCTCCTTGAGCCGCCCCTTGGCCACCTTGCTGAAGAGCTCGCCGCCCTTGACGAACTCCATGACGAAGAAGATCTTCGACTTGGTAGCCATGACCTCGAACAATTGGACGATGTTCGGGTGGCGGACGCGCCGCAGGATCGAGATCTCGCGCTTGATGTGCGCCATCAAACCGACCTTCAAGATCTTCTCCTTGTCGGTGACCTTAATCGCTACGGCCTCCCCTGTTTTCACGTTCCTCGCGTGGTAGACCTTCGCGAAGGTTCCATGGCCGATGACCTTTCCGACGTCGTATCGGCCCAATAGCATCCCCTGCAGCTCCTTCTGCTTCGGCGATTTCATCGATGTGCTGGCGGCGGCGGTGGGGGTGGCGGCGCCGGCCATCGATTGGAGTGAATTCTTCTTCCTTCTACTCTCGAGGGGTTCAACAACAACTAGAGATTTTGATTCGAGAACCCTAAACTCGTCAACAGATTTAGTATATTCCGAGATTGCAGCGTTTATTCCTGCTGTTGCGTATTTTTGTAAATTTGTGAGGTCCGCAGAAATTAGAAGAAATTATTAATTAAAATTAAAATAATTGAGGATTTGTACCGTAAATTTGTAGATATATATATGAAGCAATGATTGGACGCGGAGGCGAATGATTGGCTGTGAGAGAACCAATCATCTATCATATCACAACTAAATAAATAAATTGAAGTATACTTTAATTCTTTTTGAGTTGGAAAATACTACTTGGTTGCTACTTGACTTATACAAATTAATCACGAAACTAGTCGTAATTAATTTGCTTAATTTTTCATGACTTTTGCACCGACCCATATTATTATACGGACATAATTGATAGAAAATGAGGAAAAAAAAAAAAAAAAAAAAAAAAACAAACAAACTATTTTCACCCTCTTAATTAATTTTTTGGGCGGAAATTTTTTCTTGAACAATTCTTCTCCTACATTTCCATTCTATATTTTCTAACATTTATCTATGTTTTTTAACCGCTCGTTCCTATCCCTTGAAAAAGAACACATTCTTACGAAATAAAATTATTCGTCATGATAATTACTAGAAATGATAGTATTTTCTTTTTGTTAAAAAAAGTCCCACATGGTATAAAATTACAAATTTATTTCAAGACGGATATCTTTATGTAAGTTGGGTGTATAGAAAACAGATAGCAATGATGATGAATAGGCTGTGTATTAGGTTTGTTGAAATCAATTATGAATTTATGATGGGTAATTCTATCCATAGCCCCCAAATTACTCCTCACAGCCTCCGACTTTAAAAGTAAATTAAAAATAATATTAATTTTACTAATTCACCCCTTAGCCCCCAAATTAAAATAATGAATAAACTATCCACACACAACCCCCAATAACAAACGAAAACTGTTTTCATAACCCCAGTAAATATTTGAAACTACGAATTCGTCAAAAGTTTTGAAAAATTCATCAACTGAACTTATGAAAGTAAACAATTTTCTTCAGTTAACCTTCAAAGCTACAGTAATTCATTATCCTTTTATCGAAATGAATGAAACATATGATTTTTTGTAAGCAACCATGACGGGATGCGGCTTCAAGCCTTCACTTTGCTATAGGTTTCTTGTAAGTTAACATAGGCAGAGAGAGAACACCGCATAGAGAGAACACCTTGATTTGATTTGCAGAATATTGCAAATTATTGGGAGTTTCATAATTAAAGTAAACTTTCTCAAAAAGAAAAAAGGGAAGAACGAAGAAGAATTAAGGTGTAGCTAGCTGTAGCCCCTCGCAGTTCAATGAGATTACTATTTGCAGATTAAGGAGATTGGAATGTGATTAAGAATTGTTTTGGTATTGGGGGTTATGAAAATAATTTTCGTCTCTTTTTATGGGGCTAAGGGATAGATTAGTAAACCTAATATTATTTTTACTTTATTTTTTAAATCGGAGGTTGTGTGGAGTAAATCGGGGGTTGTGGGTAGAATTACCCATTTATGATCCATCAAATTCTCTTTTTAAATTTGAATGGCCCATTAATTTTTAAAATAGAGGACCAAAATCTAAGACATTTTGCTATAGAGGTTTCAGTATATATTAATTTTCATTACTACGCTAAGTCAACATAAATATACACTATTAAGAAATATGCATATCATTAAGTTATGACCTGTGGAAGATTTAGGTCTATATCAATTCACATTCACAATCAAATTGATTCGACTTACTTAATTTGTTTTACTTAAAAGGGATGACATATACAAAAAAGAATTTGTAACACGGTCTCACAGTGAGACAAATACTTGATTTAGATCCATACTCATATCGAATGACATATGCAACTACTATATATACAAGATTCAATGTTTTTAATTTTCTAATAAAGGTTCGACATTTAATACTACCTTGGTGGAGAAAAAGAAAAAAGATCAATCAAATATAAAACGTCATAATTAGTAAATGTGCTTGAGGAGATTGAGATGGGTGCGATCATCTATTTTTTAATTGATCAAAGTAAAATTAAAAATATTGCTCTATCATCATCGTGTACACATAATATTATTGCAACATCGAGCGACATTTTACCAAGGATGTAACGCATAATATTTTGCAGCATATGTAATTAGAGGCCAATAATAATAATAATAATAATATATGGTCTAATGGTTAAGTGGTCCGTTTGTGGCTCGAAAGGTTATGTGCTCAAAATCCATTCAAAGCCTCTATAGATATGTGTATTTTTTTTTATCCGAAAAATATTTATTACCACAAGGAAAAGAGTACAAGGAGTACCCAGAAGTAGAAAAAGAACAGGCTACACGACTCTATTCCACAGATTTACCAGATTATTATTCGCCCAGACACTATAATTTAAGCAGGTATCGACTTCTCCTCTCACAGCGCACCAGCTCCAAAACCGACATTTAATTTCCTCCAAGATTCTACTCATCTCCCACGGCTTATTAGCAAAGAGCCTCTCGTTTCTCCATTTCCAAATTACCCAAATCGTACAAACCCACAAGCCTCCCAACCGTTTCCTCCATCTTCTACCTCCAAGGAGATCCGAAAAACTGAGCAAATGTTGCTCTACATTCTTCGGCGCTGTCCAAGTAATTCCAATCCACTCAATTAAATAATTCCACAGCCGAGGCACCTCTTCACAAACAAGAAACGTGTGCTCTGCAGTCTCCAATGCCACACCACACCGCACGCAGATTTTATCGACATTCTCCAACTCGATTCTCTTACCTACATTATCTTTGGTTGGTATGCGATTCCAAATGAGCCTCCACGCAGTGATTTTTGCCTTCATCGTTGCCATAGCCTTCCATATGCGATTAAGGCCTATAACGGATGGACGTTGTGTGCTCGAGTTGCTACGGCCATTAAGCATCTCCTTATATGCCTCTTTAACGAAATATATGCCATTACTATTCATCCCCCAAGACCATCGATCTGCGGCACCAGCAATAGGCGAAAATTCACTTAAGAACTGTATCAGCTCGTCTTCTCTCGTCTTTTCCCTCTCTAGAAGCTCTCTCCTCCACTCAATCCTCCAAATCCATCTACCTTCCACCCATTCACCCATCTCTTTCACTACACCTTCTTGTTTCTAGATATGTGTATTAATAGATGATGATATAAAAAATAATTATAATCTCAAGTGATTTTTTTTTATCAAGCAACACATTAATGTATAACATTTTCACCTTTTTTTTTTAATTTATTAATAATTTTAATGTTCTCAATTTTTGAAAATACAGTTTACTAGTAGTAACACAAAATTCACGAGTGATCCACGTAAGAAATGGGAATCTGATAATCTTATCCATCCAAACACAAATGAGCAGCAACAAAAATACAGCCATTTCCACTCCTCCACAAACTCTCTAAAAATGGCGGCCCTTCTGGGAATTGCTCCGGCAGCTGCAATCTTGCCTTCTAGAACTTTCCCTTCTCGCTCTCCCAATTCATCCTTTTTCTTTCTCCCTTCATCATCAGGTAAAATTTACACACACACACACACAGAGAAATGACGGGGTTGTGGTTGGGACGTTTATCATTATTCATTATCTTTCCCCTTCTTGTTTTTGAGTACAATAAAAGCGTTTTGATTAGCCAAGTTGTTTTCAATCGTTTGGTGTAGGGATGTATAAGTTTAAATCTTTCTTCAATATTAATTTAAGGTGATTAGAATTGGAAATGTGCTTGCGAATGGGTTTACTGAACTTAGTAAATGCATTGTTCTTGGAACTGGGATGATTTTATATTACTAAAATGTTTGCTTAGTTGAATTATCCTCCATAGACTACGTGCTTAAAGTTTGAGTCTTTGATGATTTTGGTTGATGGGAATTACAAATGTGCTGCTTAATTTGGACTTTAAAGGTAATTGAGTTATCTGTTTAATGATGCAGGGGTCAGTTCTGGGAGGCAGTTCTATGGAGGACTAGGACTTCCCCAGAATAAAGGGCGATCTCGTTGTCGCCTCTCTGTTTCTAATGTTGCCACTGATATTAGCCCTGCTCAAGAACAGGTACTAATGCTTTGCTTGTTTTTGGCGCCCTTGTGAAATTTGAGCAATTTGTAGTTGATTTCATTGTGTGTTTCTGATTTTACTCTGGTGCACTAAAATCAATTGATATATTCCTCTTTAATGCTATAGAAATTGATCTCCTTAATTCAGCCTTGAGGCTGTGAAGATTGAGAAATTAAGTTGATGTACGAATGGTGCTGTTTATCTCCAATGCAATTCGGTGTCGAGTTACGTATTTTGCATTTTCTTTGAAATTATGTGGGTAAGATATGGCACTTAGGTGTTAGATTTGAAGATTATGTAGATAATGTGCTCATTATAGGCACTTAAGGTGAAAGATTTCAAGATTTATGTGGATAATATGCTCATGATATGGCAATTGAAGTGAAAGATTTCAAGATCTATGTGGATAATGTGCTCATGTTATGGCATTTAAGGTGATAGATTCCAAGATTTTTTGTGGATAATGGACTTATAATATATGAATGTCGAGTGCAGAAACTCGCTGCTTCTAAGGAAAGTCAGAGGCCAGTTTACCCCTTTGCAGCTATAGTTGGACAAGATGAGATGAAACTATGTCTTCTGCTGAATGTAATAGACCCGAAGATCGGAGGTGTGATGATAATGGGAGATAGAGGAACTGGGAAATCCACAACTGTTAGATCTCTAGTCGATCTACTCCCAGAAATCACAGTAGTCTATGGCGATCCCTTCAACTCAGATCCCGAGGATGCAGAAGTGCAAGGGCCCGAAGTGAGAGAGAAAGTAGTGAGAGGCGAAGAACTCCCCATAGTTTCAATCAAAATCAACATGGTTGATTTGCCCTTAGGTGCCACAGAGGATAGAGTTTGTGGCACAATCGACATTGAAAAAGCTTTAACTGAAGGTGTGAAGGCCTTCGAGCCTGGCCTCTTAGCAAAGGCCAATAGAGGGATTCTTTATGTAGATGAGGTGAATCTTTTAGATGATCATTTAGTAGATGTTCTCTTAGATTCTGCTGCTTCTGGTTGGAACACTGTAGAGAGAGAAGGGATCTCGATTTCTCATCCGGCTCGTTTCATCCTCATTGGCTCGGGAAATCCTGAAGAGGGAGAGCTCAGGCCACAGCTTCTCGATAGATTCGGGATGCATGCACAAGTAGGAACAGTTAGAGATGCTGAGCTTCGGGTAAAGATAGTCGAGGAGAGAGCTAGATTCGACAAGAACCCGAAGGAGTTTCGGGAATCTTACAAAACGGAGCAAGAGAAGCTTCAAGAACAGATCACTTCAGCTAGGAGCTCACTTTCATCTGTGACCCTTGATCATGATCTTAGAGTGAAGATCTCAAAGGTGTGTGCCGAGTTGAATGTCGATGGATTGAGAGGTGATATAGTTACAAATAGGGCTGCAAGAGCTTTAGCTGCTCTTAGAGGAAGAGATATTGTGACTGTCGATGATATTGCTACTGTCATACCTAACTGCTTGAGACATAGGCTTCGTAAAGATCCGTTGGAGTCTATCGATTCGGGAGTGCTCGTGATTGAAAAGTTCTACGAGGTTTTTAGCTGAATGAAGTGTAGCACGGATCGTAGTTTCGGAACTTTGGAGTGATGGGCTCTAGAGGGAGAAGATTGAGCTGTTTTTTTGTGGTTTGGTTTAGTATGATATGATTATTTGAACTAAGGAGATGAATCTTTTGTATGTTATTGATGGTATCAAGAATATCACATTTTGTAAGAATTGTTGGTCAATATAGATTGTTCATGGATGTCTACATCCAATTCTTGTTCTATTTAACTAGTAATTTGTTATTTAAGGGTCCCCTATCTATATTAATTAATATACTAAAGTAGGATAGTCATTTTCCCTCTAAAATTCTTGATATATGAACTTTATTATATATTTTTATTAAGTTATCATTTTCTATTTTCTATGCAATTCTTTAATGCATTTAATAATTTGAAACATCTTATTTTTTGTTAATTAAATTTAATGCATTAATTAAATTTTAAGTAACCCAACGTCACTACTTAGGAAGATAACTATGACAAACTAATTTTTCTTATGGTTTGTTTTTCTTAAATACTACATATTTTAGTAGTAATTTTATATATATATATATATATATATATATATATATATATATATATATATATACTATAGTAAAATAGTCTTATTTAAACTTTCACTCTAAAACTATATTATGTACATTAATTTTTCATTATTTAAAACATAGGAGTTAGCAACAACTTTAAAAAATTATTTGCATTAATAAATTTTGCCTACAATATTTAAGAATAAATCACAATTAAGAAATTCCTATGCATAAATTTTAATGCTAAAATTACAATATATAATTTGAACATTTAAATTTGTATTTGTTATTTTTTGTATATAATTACTGAAGTTATATTTTTTTATATGAAATATTTATAAATTATTTCCCGGCAACGCGGGAGTACAATTCTAGTTTTTTAATATATGTCCCATAACAAATTTCTAAGCAAAAATTGCTTTAAACTATCACAATTACCCTCCTCATCAATACTAGAAAACATAGAAAAGAGAACGGAATAGTATTAAAACAAGAAGAATTTTTAAGGGTAGAAACGTAAATTAACAAGTTCCTTAGAGATCCACTTTGTTTTTATTCATGTAAATTGGATAGCTTTAGTATGATATACAAGTCTTGAACGAAATACGTAAATTTTCAAACATATCAGTCCCGTAGCTCAGTTGGTTAGAGCGTTGGTCTTATGAGCCGAAGGTCGCGGGTTCGAGCCCCGCCGGGACTACAAGTCTCTGTCTATAGTTTTTATAATTTTATTTTAAAGTAACTCGATTTATAGCTTTAAATTAATCCAAATCTTACCTTCTGCATGTATTTTCTTTTTATTATTTCGATTTATTGTATGTAATCTTTTTATTATCGCGATTTATTATCCAAATCTTTATCATTCTTGATAGGATTTATGTTTTGCAGGCACTATACATATTAGTATTACAGCACATCTGCTTTCAAAACCGGTGTTATGTGTTTGTCCTTCAACTGCAACATCTTTTTCAGTTCCCAATTCCATCCCAATATTCTTAACTACTTTGCAAGTTCTTCTTCCTATGTTCTTACCTTGTTCAATAAATGCCCCTTATGTCAACCATTCAATACTTCGACTTATTTTTTTCGGAACTCGTGTTACAGTCTCGTATTTCATCGTTGTGACCTAAGCTATTGTTTGTCGAATTTTACATCAATCATTTTTATTTAATTTTCTATAATATATATTTATTTAATAGAGGTTTGGATTATTTTTTCCCGATGATAACCGATCATTAATTACGTGAAAATTAGGAACTAATCTATATTAAATAAAACAATTTTTGGTGAAAGAAATAAAAGTAGTATATTGACAACTCACGAGGAATAAAACCTAGCAACATGCTACTACTCATATGAATCTTCCCATATGGTTGTCAGTGCCACTAATCCTCTACTTGTTGAGGTTTAAACTTTTAATACCATATTATAAATATTCAAAAACATCCTAAATCATTTGAAAAAGCCAAGGTTGTCTCTGCTAACTACTTTATTGCTGCTCTTTTTATTTTATTTTATTTATTACTATATTTATTTTCTCCATTCGGCCTTCAAAAGTACCACCACATGCATGAAAAGCTTACTTTACCGTAATATATATAATCATTGATAAGCTTAAGAAGATGGACAAAAATTAATGTCAAACAAAAATATGTTTGACTCGCTTTAAGCAGTATAGGGAATGATGTGCTCCAGAAATGAACAGCACGATCAAGAATTGGATTACGTTGCACAAAGTAGATTAATCAACTCCAAATTCATCATATTTGCGACCACTATAGACCTGCACATTCTCGGATTTTCCCACTAATAAATTATCTCTATTTCAACTTACTTTTCATTATTTTTTATTTTTCTTGTTGTTCTATATTCTATTATCTTAAAAATTACTATAAAAATCATTAAAGCTACAAAATATATAAAAATCAAAGCTCAATTTGTTATTTTTTATTTGAAGTTCAAAAAATGAGTAATAAAACAAATCGAACTTTGATTTTTCTATATTTTGTAGATTCAGTGATTTCTATATTAATTTATAAGATACCTAGTAGAATATAGAACAATAAGAAAAAATAAAAAAAAGTAATGTCAAAGTGAAAAAAAAAAAAAAAAAAACTATAAAGGTGCTCACAAATGGGTGAGTAGCATATAATTTCTCTACACATACTTACTGATAATTTATAGAAAATATCGATAATTTGAAAAATTTTGAAAAAGAAAAAAATATATTTCGACGTTTATTGGAAAATATAATATAAGTAAAAAGATTTATAAGCAAGGAATAAAATGAATAAATTGCTTATATTATAGTAACTGACATTGTTATTATACTATTATTTATAGACATTACAAGAAAATTGGACGATGAATAATCCTTCATAGAAATTGAAACGATACATAATAATTATAATAACTGGAGGAACAAATACCAAATATTTCCCGCAATTTGAAGTTAATAAGAACATTAATTAAGCTAGTCTTGATGGTGAGCAGAAGCTGCGATTTTCGACAATTCATCCGAAAAATTAAATCCTACCAAATCATTGTTCATCCAATTATGGTTAATAATGCTGGACTGAAGGGGTTCCCTAAACAAATTTGTCACCTGCGCCGCCGCGTGCGGCGGAAGAGAGTCGCCGGAAAAGTACTCCGCTCCACCGCCGCCACCTCTTTCGTTCACAGAATTCCAAGCGAACATTTTCTGCAATCTACCCATTTCCCAGTTTGTTTCCAAATTCTGTGGAGCTGAATTCGAGGCTGAGCAGGATCCATCTCGAGCGAGGTAGACGGCGGCGGCTGGCGGCGGCGCCGTCTCGTGCACAAAGCAGCTAAGAGCCGAAACGAGGCCGTCGTCGTTCAAATGCTCCTCTTTCTCTCTCATCCCACGTTGAGAGAACGAGAGCCCGCCGTGGCTCCCCGCCTCCGCCGCGTTTGAATCGGAGAACTTGACACTTTGCTTCTGCTGCTCGTCGAGCGCATCAATGGCGGCTTTAGCCTCCTTGATCAGCCAATCAATGGCTTTGCTGGGACGGTCGCATCCGAGCCGATCCTGAACGTCGTAGAACTGGATCGCCGTCGCCGGCGACAGACGCAGGCGGCGGTCTCTCGGCCCCCGGGCGGTGCGGACCTTGCTGTGCCTGTCTTTTCTGCCGGCGGCCCGAATCACACGTCCGCCGCCGCCGTCAACCGCCTCGGATTTTCTTTTCTTGGCCTTGGCCTTCGGCGAAGCTAAATCGAAACCCTCTTGGATTAATCTCTCGTAGCTGATTTTGAGAGGATTTGAACATGCAAAATCAATACATTTCTGATTGTAATAAGTGAGGAGGGATTCTTGAACAGGTTCTTTGCATCTGCGAACGACGTCGTTCCGCTCTTCGTCTTCATCATCTGGTGCTTGGATTGGAGCATACATTTTTCAAGATGTGCCCTCTCCTTTTTTCTTTTTCAGTTCCCTTAGCTTTTAGCTTCTGCCGTTTGGTGTCGTTTTATGGGCGTAAAAAGTGAAGCTCACAAGCCGATAAAGCTTTTTTTCTTCCACATACTTATTAATTCGAACATGCATGCTTCTCTAAATTCATACTATTACTATATAGTATAGTATACTGCGAAATACACGACAATTGTTACATTTGAGTCATCATTTTCACTAGGGGGAGTTGATGGGCTAAAAAGTGAAATTTAAAGAGAATGATGGATTTAGCTAAATGTTACAAGTTCATGTCAAAATCTTTGAGCTTTTCTCCTTGATTTTCCAAGGTTAGTTTGATAAATTACAAATCAATACCAGCTTGAATCTGACGTGGCACGCTGGTATTCTTCATACGAATCCAAAACGACGACAATTAACTAATTATATCAATCATGAATGCTAGATAGTTAGGTTAACAGAACAAAGTTGAAAAGAAAAAGATACATCGGAACAAAAACCAACCGAGAGAAAATTAAGAAACTCCAATGATAATATCGAAATGGAATTAGAAGAAGAAGGAGAAGTAAAAAAAAAAAAAAAAAAAAAAGGAAAGAAAAAGTAAGTCGAAAAATAATGATGATGGATGCATGTTGAGAGTGATGAAAGAGTGAGGGGGTGGTGGCCCCTCCATATATACAGTGTATGTAACTAGTGTGTATGATTTGGGAGGGGGAGGGGAGGCAATATGTGCAGAGAAGTAGATGCATTGGATATGATAAAAAGTAGAAAAAAAAAAAAAAAGGGCCGATCTTTGTCACGGTGGATGTCGGGACGCATATTTCACTTTCCTTGACATCAGCCGCTCAGCTCAATCATCTCTTCCAAAGTACAAATGTTTGCTTCCCACATTTTTTCACTTTTAAGAGAGAGAGAGAGAGAGAGAGAGTTTGCGACGTCTCACCATGATTTCATCTTTTTGTGTTGATTCTTGGCGAGGAGTGTAATGTCGTCATCTTTAGATAAGATATTACTCCAATAATCATCAAATTTATGGGCCGGGCTTTTGCAGAATTCAAGACCAACTTGGGGACCATTTGAAGGAAGCCCGTATGGGCCTGGGTCGGGCTTGGCCTGGAAAAAGCTCCATGGGAGCCCATTCCAAAGAGGCCCATGTTATGGAGCGATCCGAAATTTAGGGCCCGCAATTTTACTTGCGGCCTTTTTTTTCAGTTACAGTTTCTTGAATTAGTTGTAAATATCGAATCATCTTCCTCAATTCTGTGATTCTCCCAAATAGTAGGTGTATGTAAATCTGTGATTCTCTGTAGCGATGAATTCCGACATTCCGGGGAGATCCGAAAATCTGATCAGATTAGTCCAGCGCCTGCGCGGTGAAAATCGCAACCACAATCTTGAAGATTCAGGAAATCAACAATCTGCAGCTGAATCAGTTCCACGAGAAGGAACTAAATTCAAAAGAGCTGCGGTTTTGATCTGTTTGTTTAAAGATGAAAGGGGCGATCTTCGCGTGATTCTTACTAGAAGATCTTCTAAACTGTCATCTCACTCTGGTATTAAACTGCTGCATTTTTTTTGTGAATTGAGGTTTGATGTTTTGGTAAATGTGGAAATGTAACGATTATATTTTCCTTTTTTTTTTTTTTGGGATGGTAATTTTCAGGTGAAGTTGCTTTGCCTGGAGGTAAAAGGGATGAAAAGGATGCTGATGATGTCGAGACAGCATTGAGGGAAGCTCATGAGGAAATTGGATTGAGCCCTTCCATGGTGGAGGTTGTATCTGTTCTTGAACCCTTTCACACTAAGGTAAGTGGTAGTTTTGATGTAGACTGTGTTTTTACTATACATTCTCAGCAAGATTACTGTGTTATTCAATCGCTGTAGTATTTTCAAGAATGGAAAGTGGAGTCTTGGTTTGTAATCTTTGATTTACTGTTTTATATGCAGACAGATATTATTGTAGTTCCTGTGGTAGGGGTGATTTGGGACAGGAGTTCCTTCAACCCTATCCCAAATGCAGCTGAAGTCGAGTCAGTATTCGATGCTCCATTAGAAATGTTTCTCAAGGTTGGGTTCTGTAGCTAGTCCTGGTCATGCTTTTCCAGTAATATCTCTTGTTTAAGCTGTAAACTTGAGTGTTTATTCGCATTTTTCAGGATGAGAATCGAAGAGAAGTGGAAAGAGAATTGAAGGGCTATAAATTTGTGCTCCAATTCTTTGATCATCGAGTTGAGAATGAGATTTATGTAATATGGGCTCTGACTGCTGGAATTTTGATCCAGGCTGCATCAGTTGTTTACCAAAGACCACCAGCTTTTGACGAGCGAAGGCCTCCTTTCTGGAGCATAAGTAACAGATGAAGGTATTGATGTAATGTAACTATTGTGAGTCTTCTGTTTCTGTTCAGAAATCTAAGATTTGTCGACTTCCAGTGCACAAAAGACAGATATCATTTATTCAAGAATTGTATCTCTGCAGTGCTTTCTGAGTCACTTCACGCCTGTGTTACATGTGGCATGATTGACTATCATTGTGTAAAATCTGTTTTTCTTCTCTGTTACATCTTCTTTTCTTCATCGTAGTCTTATTCTTTTGCGGTTTGTTCAAATTTCCTAGGCTTGAAGGAGTATGAGGACTTACTCTTAGTGTTGTTCTCATTATATTCTTAGCACCCACCCAACCCCCAAATAGAGAAGACTAGGGATCTTACCTACTGCCCTATTATGTAAAGTATATAAGTAATCAGTCCAATGTCTCATTATACCCTTTTGTTCTTTATGTTAATGTTTACTTCTTTGATTCTGCCCTGATTGTCTGTCGCTTATGTAGTAGAGCTGTATCCAGGATGATTTATATGCTTCTTATCCAAGAGACAAAATTATATTTATGCTATACTATGTTTTGATTCGACTGACTTCAGGTAGTTTATTTATTATTTATTATTTTCCTTTTTTAGTTGACAATAATAATCTTCTATTATTAACAAGATTAATTGCACATCAACTACGAATTTGCAACTTGTCTAATCTACAAAAAATCAATTAATCAATCTTTGTAAAAACCAAATTTAACTGAAATACCATAAATTTTAAACCTGATAAGTAACTCTAGCAAACACCAAAATATACGGTAGAAGTAAGGAAATTAGTGCATATCTAGAAAATTGCCCCTTTTAAAAACATAAATGGAAAATATACCCCTTTATATAAGATATTGGTAAAAATACCCTTTTGACTATTTACACCCCAAACATTTTGCTATTAACAGAACACCATTTCATTTAATTTTCTATCCAATTTTCAACAAAACCTTGAGATGACCCTACGCTTCTAAAATGGTATCAGAGCCCTAGGTTTATTTGGAAATTATATTTATTTATTATATAATGTTTATTACCTAACGGAGGAGACTTCAAGTAAAAATGGAACCAGACTATTGTCTGAGTTGCGAGTGCTACAGTTCATATCTCCAGATTATGGAGAGGAACAAAACGAGTGACCTTACTATACTAAGAGTAAGGCAGGAACGTCTCGAAGCAGCAATTCAAGAAAACAGGCACCCCAGAGAGATCCGTGCCTGCGAGTGGACGATCAAGTTCTACTTAGATCGCCTCATGATAAACGCTTATCTTGAGGGGAAGCTAAGAAGGCTGATGAGAACGGCCCATCAAGATCATACCTGATGGACCCAAAGATTGACCCCAATTTCGTAGAGATCACGCCAGATCCGGCCAAAATCTCTATGGATCTACGAGAAATCCATAAGACGGTGCAAAATTATGGCAACAGCCTATATGGAGTACCTCAAAAGGTGGACGAAATATCCAGTAAACAGGATGTCATCCTTGACATCCTAAAGGATATTCAAAGACGAGTGGAGAAACTGGAAGCACATCCAAGTTCCAGTCGAGCTAAGAAGGGTTTCTTTTGGGACGAACCAAAAAGATACCCGCTACCAGTCAAGGAAGGAGAGAAACGCGATCCAAGATTTAATTTCTGGTACGATCCGAGGTAAAAAAGATGAGTAACCTCGAGAGGATCGGACTAGAAGATCTACAAGAGTTGGCAGATTCTTTTGCTAACATGAAGGTGGTTGATCTCAAGATGGCTAAGCCAGAAGAAACATCCGGCGGAGCTACACAACCACCCCAAGGTCATTACGATTTTGAAGCTGGTTCCTCCTATCATCGAAGAACGGAGGGAATTGCAGATGATCAATTCAAAATCAATTTCAAGCGAAGGACAAAATGGAAACAGGATAATCCTTCAGAAAAGAAAACGCTGGAGCCCATCCATCCATATGGAGTTACTCTCGACATCGATGAAGTAAATTTCAAAGATCGAGAGAGATTAATTGATGACTGGGCAGCAGCAATGAGAGTTGCAGGGTCAACTCTTGATATGAATGACGAGGGATATCTTAGGTTCCTCGAGATGAGTCTTGCAGGAGTTGCAAGGGCCGCGTGGGAAGATAAAATAAGCACAGAAGTAAAAAATGAGTGCTTTAAGATCACGTCTCACACGAAGAAGGTGATCCAAATGGCGGACATTCTCAAGAATCACTTCTTGGGAGTTGGTTATTTCGGAACCTATGACGAGGAGAAGAAGAAGAAGTACAAGATGGCTCTTCTTAATCTAAGACTTGCTGTCTTAGATCAAAAATCTCTCAACAAGTTTCTACAGCTCTTCACAGTCTACCAGCATCAATCCAAGGCGGATGAGAGCTTTGCGAAGGAGATTTTCTTCCTAAAATTTCCTAACCCATGGAGAGAAATGTTCATCCGAGACTACGTTCCCGGAGAATATGATGGAGTAGGCAAGAGAATGTCTTTTGTGCACACCAAATTGACGGAGTGGTGTCAACAAGCCACAGCACAAAAGAACATCAAGAAATTAAGAAGGATCAACAAGGATGCTCCTCTTAATTGTGAAGACAATGATCTCCCAACGATCATTGGAGAGGATCCTGCTAATTATAAGAAAAGCAGGAAGAATAGGTATCAACCCTATTCCAAAAAGAGAAGATCTTGGAAACCAAGAACGATGTGGTCCAGACAGAAGGCTGGATCATACAAGTATGGACGGCGGAGCGGTCCATCGAGAAACAAGTTTCAATCCAGAGGTGCAAGCTCAGGCAGACCTCAGGAGAGGACACCAACAAGGAAAACTTTCTGAAAAGCTCATACTAGAGCTAATGAAAGTTTCAAAGATTGCAACTGCTGGACGTGCGGTGCAGCTGGGCATATCTCTACAAATTGCCCAGAAAACAAGATGATGAGGAGGTTCGAGTCAACTCCAGACATCGAAGACGCGATCTACTTTCAAGATCTCGTTCAAGTCTACCAATTTGAGGATATTGCCTCAGATGAAAGTATTTACGAACAGGATGAGATCCTGACAAGTGAAGAAGATGGACCAACCTATTCAGACTCAGACTGAACCAGAGGTACATCATCAAGAAAGTGAAAATCGAACGGGTTTCTCAAGCCGGACGATGATTTCACAAAGCCAGATCGATAAGATCATGAAGAAAAGTCTTAATATACAGAAGTATCAAGGCTTTACGGCAGGGAATATCGATTATGCCCTGAGGAATTTCAGTCTCAAGACTCGGAAGCACCATATCGTGTATGGTATTACGAGAAGAGAGATGTCACTTCCAATCGAGCTCACGGGGAATCAAGTGGAAATGCAATTGATTCCAGCAAGCGATATCCGGGAGGATCTGGAAAAGATGAAGCCGGAGATTGCAGAAAAGATGAGTTGGATACATATTGGAGCAATCCAACTTGTACTCAAATCTGCCCTTTTCGCTGGTGTTGATTCTCCAATTGACATCGCGATTTGTGACAAACGAGTCAGAAATCTGAAGGATTCTGTAATGGGAACCATTGCGGGAAATTTATGTGCTGGACAAGTGGTGGGGATTATATATCCTAAGATTGCATACAATCTTAACGACACCAACTTCAGCAGAGCCCTGACGCTTTATCAGGACTTCAAGAGGAAAGAGCTGGTGGAAGAAGGGAATAGACCTTATTCCATCACATATCAGGTATCATATGCGCTTTCGAACTCACATCATACTGAGTTATTCCTCGGAAAGCAGTTCATAGAGATACCAGATATCTTCAAGAAGGTGACAACAACAATTTGTCCCGATAGAATGGAGTTTCCACGTTTGAGAAACGTGGATATGCAAATTCAAGATCGAGTGGTCATAACTCATGACCAAAGTCTCAGGATACAATCAGGAAGATTGTCATTCCAAGGAGATAGGATTACTTCTCAACCAATGGGAAGAAATCTTATTCAGCAGAATCAAGAGTCTCAGAGTTCTTTGCCTACTCTGAGTTACAAGAAGACGGCTATTACCATCAAATGTCCGGAAGGATGGAGAGAAGTAATTGCCAGATTCAATACTACAAGATGGGAAACCAATTTCCCTTGCAACGTCTTGTACTATCTCGAGCAACCGGAAGTCCATCATTACAAGGGAATGATTGAGATTGGAGGACATACGGTTGAAATCAAAGGCCGAGCAGGAAGAGAGGAGAATATCCTCATCTTAGGTTTGGATTTCCTGGAGAAATTCAAACCATGGAAGAAGAGAGAGGAAGGAATGGAAGTCACGATCAATGAGAGAAAAATATTGATCTAATGACTAGCCCATTCTCAATATACATTCCTATCGGAGTGTTATACGAGAAATATAAGGCAGAATACTTTGCTGCTTATATTGATTCCGGAGCAGGAATATGCACGGCAAAACGAGGAATCTTTCCTACAGAGGTCGAAGAAGATCTACCTCGGATTGCAGGAAGAGATTTTTCCAAGAAAATCTTGATTCTAACAAAGGGAGTCAAGACGGTGGAAGTTCTAATTGGAGGAGCAGGCCAGACACCCTGGTATAAGGTTAAAACTCCACCAATTTATTTTCATGATACAGGAGCAGATATCCTGTTAGGGAACAATTTCTTGCAGATGTTCAAAAGATATATGCAGGATAATGAGAGACAAAGATTAGTGTTCACGACCCAATGTGATCACAAAATCATTGTTCAAAGGCTAAAAGGGGCATTCAACAGGCAAATGCCATTAGTCTTTCGCAGCAAGCGTGGTGATGAAGGACAACTTCGAAACCCAAAAATGCAAGATCGAAGAAGGTTCAATGAAGCTTTATTGAACTACAGGATCAGAGGAGAGTTGACAGACAGCAAAGAAGCTGAGATTCAACTCCTAAAGGTATCTTTAATTTCTAAAGATATTGAGAATGATACGCAGGTGTCATTAGAAGATGTCAAAAGGAAAATTGTAAGGTGTTACAATGAGAATCCTTTGGCATGGTGGGAGAAAAACCAACTCAGAGCAACCTTAAAAGCGAAGCCAGACAAGGAGAATGAGTTTGTTAGATTCAGACCAATCCTGATGAATCTCAGAGATCAACAGGATATGAAGGAGATTATCAAGGAACACCTTGATATGAGGTTAATCGAACCAGGTAACTCGCCATATAGCAGCCCAGGCTTCTTGGTAAGAAATCATGGTGAGATTAAAAGAAATAAACCTAGACTCGTTATTAATTATAAAGGAATTAATGACATTTTAGAGTTTGATGGTTATTTCATTCCGAGTAGAGAACACCTTATTAACTGCATTAGGAATGCTAAGGTTTTTTCCAAGTTTGATTGCAAATCAGGGTTTTACCAGATTCGCATGGATGAGAGTAGTAAGAAGTTTACAGCCTTCTCTACGCCGCAAGGACATTATGTTTGGAACGTAATGCCGATGGGGTTAGCTAACGCACCTCAGATTTTCCAGAGAAAGATGGATAATCTTTTTAAAGATTATTTCTCTTTTATGTTTGTTTATATTGATGATATTCTTATAACATCAAAAGATATGAATGAACACGTTAAACATCTCGAGATTTTTGCAGATGTTTGTTATAAGGCAGGACTAGTGCTTTCAGAAAAGAAGGCAGTCATTGCAACTAGGAAAATGGAATTCCTGGGAATCGAGATAGATGAATCAGGGATAATCCTACAGGACCATATAGTCCAGAAGGTTAAGAATTTCTCTGAGGATCTAAAGGAGAAGAAACAACTTCAAAGTTTTCTAGGAGTTGTTAATTTTGCAGGAGCATTCATCAAGAATCTTGCAAAATACAGAAAGGTCTTCAGCCCGTTACTGAAGAAGGATGTTCCGTTCATTTGGACAGATGAACATCGAAAAGGAATGAGAGATCTAAAGGAAGTTTGCGAGAACCTCCCGAAGCTCTCGATACCACAAGACGAAGACGATCTTGTCTTGTACACAGATGCAAGTGATCATTGGTGGGCAGCAGTGCTAACAAAGATCACTCCTAATGGAGAAGAACCATGCAGATACTGTAGTGGTTTGTTCCAAGAAAATGAGGCCATCAGATGGCACATTAACGAGAAGGAATTCTTTGCAGTCCGAAAGGCTTTTAAAAAATGGCCTCTCTTTCTTCTTGCAAAGAAATTTGTTTTGAAAGTTGATAACACCCAAGTTAAAGCTTTCTTAAAAAACAAGATTAAATCGAAACCTGAAAAGGCTAGATTACTTAGATGGCAAGCAGAATGTCAATATTTTATTTTTGATATTGTCATTGTGAAATCTCACGAAAATGTTCTTGCAGATTTCTTAACAAGAGATGGAGCCAACTGAAGTTAGCTCTATCAACAATGCCATGAGACATCTCAGGGAAGACCTTGAGATGCTTCAGAGGGAATGGGACGAGTGTGTTTTGAAGGCTGAACAAGCTGGAAAAATACAATCTGTTGACAAGACGAAAGTCTCAAACAGAATACAAGACTGCAGGCTGGCACAAACTAAGTGCTGGAATGCAATACAAGAGCCACTCCTTCGGGCTTCTAGAGTGACTCCGGTTACTCCAGAGAAAGAAGCGATTCGGTTGCCGGCCCCTATAACGATAGCAGAGGATTCAAATACCTCTTGCACGAGTCCTAAGTTGGTAGTATCAATACTATCGGCCCAAGGAAAAGATGAGAATCAGGAGTCAAATCCTGAGGTATCATTTCAACCCGGCACCTCCGGGGTTAAAGAGGGAGAGGTTAATCTTAGGCCATTGAAGGGCATTTCTAAGATTAACACTGACATTATTCAAGTTTCTCCTTTTTGGCAGGCTTATCAAGCGAGCTGGGAGAAGTTGATGACGAGACGAGGGATCAACCCAAATAAAACCTTGGTTGATGTCTCAGGAAAGTACCCGCGAGTGTGGATGATGCCAGGTGTTCACCCACAAGAAGTCAAGGAATGGTATGAATTTGGGGCACTTGCCTCGGTTTATACGGTTTCTCCATCGTTCACAGAAATCAAGAATCTACCCAAATGGATTCAAGAAGCTGTTTACGATTCCTGGTCCAACAATGACCAGCTCAGCCGAGGAGATGTTTTGGAGCTCTACTTCATAAGTGCAGCACCAGAACCAGTTGGAAAGGGGAACCACGAAGCCTTTCATTACATAAGGCTTAGGCGAACCGACGAGAGGATCCGATGCAACATCAAGGTTCCATGTGGAGAAGTACCGCTTGTCTCCACAATCAACGAGGATGAAATCTCAACCCGTAGGGCTTGGGGTTTATGGGTCTGTCTCACGGAGATGGACAAAGTCAAGTACCAGTTCAAGTTCTTCCAGAACTCGGTGAATGGATCATTCCTGTTAAACACAATGACAGGAAAAACCACAAGATTCGCAGAAGAGGCTTTCGAGAGAAAGAGGAATCTGCTATGGGAAAACAAGCTTGTGACGAGCAAGGAAACTCATCGCAAGTATTGTAACATGGCGCACTATGGGAACTGGATCAATCACATTTGTCCAGCATGCCCAAGCCAGAAAGAGCTAGAGTTCGGTAAGAAGTTCATGCCAAGAGCAGGACGAGCCCGGGCTCAGGACCAGAAAGAATCAAGGGAGCCACCGAAAGGAAGGATGCCCAGGGCCCCAATAAAAAAGTAGGTGGCCGACACAAGAAGATAGAGTCATGTGACTCTATGAAAGAAGAGTCTCACCCAAAAAGAAGACGACAAGGGTGAGGAAAAGTAAGATTCCCACTAAAACAAAATGACAAAGGTGGGAGGACCGTTCGTTCACGGTCCAAAACCAAGAAAATGATATTTCACCAATTTCGTTCGGTGGAATTCAATTATGGAAGACCCCAGTCCCCGAAAAGAATCTCAATTATCATCTCTTTCGGTGATAATGGAGGAGGAGGTCCCATGCAAGCTGGCGTCGGTAGAAAGCATCCGATGCAATAATTCAAGAGAAAGAGGTGGCCAACCTCTATAAATAAAGACGAGCGAAGGAAGCAAAGAGCATCGATCATTTTCTTAGCTTTCTTCAACAATAGCTTTGTAATAGTTTTCAATTTTTAGTGTATGCGAGTTTTCCATTCCGCTACCATAGGTAGCTAAACAAGTTCGTCTCCTCCCTAAAGGGGATAAACTTATGTAATAAATAGTTTATAATTTCCCAATAAAAAGAAGGGCTTTTGCTCATTACCTTCGTATTTAAATTTCTGTTTACCAACAAATTTTAGCCCGCAGTGAGTCTTTACTCTGGGTTCTGAGCAGTTATCGATTGTCCTGGAGCGCGGCTCGGATTGATAATCGACGAAGGCGAGGCGTGATCACTGCTAAGAAATTCGTAAGAAAACCATAAGGTGCTCCTGGTGGTTGGACGAAGTCCGTAAAATTTCTCACGAAGATCTATAGCAGTTAGCTGAGGAAGTAATTCAACAGAAAACCATAAGGTGCTCCTGGTGGTTGGACGCAGTCCGTAAAACTTCTGGTGAAGGAGATAAACAGCTACGTTTAAGGTATGAAGTTGGTATACATTAATTTTATTTACGGAAGTGTGATGGGCCTGATTATTTTTAAAAGGGTGTTTCATTTCTAAGGTTGTTGAAAAAAAAAAAAAAAAAAAAAAAAAAAATTAAAAAAAATTAAATGAATAGTGTCAGAAATAGTGTCAACCGGGACACTGTTCACATGAATAGTGCCGACCGGGATACTGTACATTCGACTTGTAGAGTGAAAATAGAAAAAGAGGGCATTTTTACAAATAAGTTATATAAAAAGGGTAGATTATCTATTTGTATATTTAAAGAGGGTAATTTTATGGATTGACACAGGAAATTATACTACTCCAGAGCAACAACAGTATGAGGAGGTGGGCCTCACTCTGGAGTAAGAGAGTGAGAACAAGTTGAGTACAAATGGAATCAACATTGCAAGATACAAAGAAAAGTGATTTTTCATTTTTCATTGATAAGATGAGAACAGAACAGAACATTATAGTAGTATATAGGCTCAATAAACATTTGATTTCATTGGGACTAATCAAATGAACAAAAGCAAATCAAATATCTTACAAATATTGACAATTCTATGATACCATCTCTAAATCTTCCTTCTTCATATTAAGAACAATCAGAAAAGAGTGCATTCAAGAATAATGAAGCTGAAACTGAAAATTAATTTGGTTTTGCAACAAACAGTTCAACCTACCGCATTAATCAAGTTCTACTCGATCTCCATACTCACTAACTCGATCAATCAATAACCAGAAAAGCAAAAAAATAACCATACTCAAGATTTGAATTTACAGAACACAACAACGACCCAAAACTCACCACCCTCACCACCTCCACCTCAGACTTTAGAGCCAATCCATCTCCTGCAGCTTCAGTGGCAGATACACCTTGGTAAGGTACCGAATCCCCAACCCGCACAGCGCCTCACATTCAGCTTTATACTTCGATTGCATCATCAAATTCAGCTCCTCCACCCGCCCCGGATTCTTCTTCACGAAACCCCCCTTCAACAAAGCCTTCACATACTTTATATCCTTCTCCGTCATCGGCAGCCTGCAGTAGTCCGGTATCTTATACTTAATCAGATCACTAGGCCTAACCCCAAGCCATTTTATATCCGGCATCGATCGGCCGTAAACAGAAAGAATATAAACCCCGAACGGATCGCTATCGACCAATGCCAGCACCTGTATCTTCAATTCCACCTTCATTTTCCTCAGGAACTGAAGCGTCGCCACATCTGGTTGCCTTGCTCTCACGATTATGCAGGGGAAGCGGTTGTAGAAATTTTCCTCCACCAATCGCATGTAGGTGGCGTACTTCTCCACGAGGAGTATGAATAAGGCCTCGCTCTTCATATCCCCAACTTGATCGATGTTCCGAGGGATCCCAACTCCCGACCCCCTCTTCGTGCAATCGATAGTGTAGCCATCCACGCTGAAGCTCAATTTGCCCACGACCACCCCTATGTCGATGTCGACGTAGGCGACGTAGGCGGCGTCAAGGTAGAGTTTGGCGGACTTCACGGCGGAGGAGGTGGCGGCGGCGGCGGAATTGTAGGCTTTGAGCGTTTGGATGATGGTGGAGTCCGGTTCAAGCAGGTATTTGAACGGAATGGAATCCGATTTCTCGTCGGAATCGTCGGCGGCGCAGATGCGCTTCCCTTTGTCGGCCATTAGAGTATAGAGAGTGAGATTTGGGCCCTAAGGGCTTTTAATGTTCGAGGAAAGGGGCTTACAGGTTTGGGCTGGGCTGGTTTGGTAGATTGGGTCTTTTTGTTTTTTAAATTATTTACTCATTAACGTATTAATTAATTTGGTATAAAGTAATAAAAGAGTAGTGATTAATTTGGTATGCGATTGAACATTCAAAATGGGTTATCTTATATATATATATATATATATAGGTATATATAGGTGAGAGATCATATACAAAAGCCACATTTTGTAAGAAATAAGAAGTAATCTACACCCTCTATTTAACAAGATCTATGGTTGACAATCATTATAGATTTAAACTAAACAAAAGCGTTTTTTTTTAGAAAAAAGGATAAAATGGTAAATGTTCTTTGGATGTAACCGTAGCTTCCTCAAATCAAGGGATAATTATTTGTCTATTTAAGGTATTATCTTTTATCTAATTAAATTAATATGATTTATTGAGGACACACGCATGCATTATAAAAAGTGATGTCAACAAGGTGATAATTCACATAATGCATTATAAAACATTGTATTGTGAATTATGTAAAAACTACATATGTGCGTCATAATAATTCACTCAAATAACTCACTATCATAAATATCATTTGCATTATTCATATGATTCTAATGCATGATTCATATCCATGTAATGCATCAACATATCTAATTACTATGGAGTATAATTTCATATTATCTTTTTTTTTTAATGCATTACTAAATGCATTGCAAAATATGGAATGATGCATTATAATGCTATCATAATGCATTGATCATAATATTTTATTTCTCATCTAAATAAATAAATAATTATTTCTACCTTTTGTAATGTATTGTATTACAAATGCATTGCATAATATAAAATGATGCATTATACATATCCTAATGCATTAATCTTTCCATGAAGATGATACGTATATATTACATTTTTATTTTTATCTTTAATGCATTATCCATTGTGGGATGATGCCTTAAAATGCAAAACCAGATGCATGACAAATGCAGTACTTTTCTACACCAACTTTGAAAGTTTCGAATTTTGATTTTTGTAATCATGATTTTGACTGAATAATCAATTGTTGCTTTATATTCAATTTTATGTATGATTTTTCTTTCTAATAATTTGTTTTGAGTCCACCAAATTCAGAATTTTAAACATTACCTTCCATATAAACCTTTTAATTAATGGTTTGGAAACCTATTTATGCACCAGAATATTCGCCACCTTCCCACTTTTCCAGCAAAGTAATAATTGATGAATTGACGATTGTATCCTCTAATGTATCAACTTCCCCCATATTTGCATAACTACCGATATTAAAAATTGAATCTGATCCGTTAGTTTTTGGATAATCTAAGGCTGAGAATGCTTCTTATTTCTTACACTTAGGGGGATTTACACTTAGGGCTGATATATATATATATATATATATATATATATATATATATATATATATATATATATATATATATATATATATAATAGCATATTAAAGGTAGATTAATCACGATTTTTCTTGATTATTTTGCTAAATTCTTATAATTTTGGCTAATTAATTGATATTTTAATCTAATTAACATGTATTTTTTAATTTGATATATATCTTTAATTCATATAATTTTAGTTCAATTAGGATTCTCATACAAAATTACGCATTAATATATCTATTAATTTATACATGATAATTTATACTTACTAAAAGAATTACGCATTAATATATCTATTAATTCCAATAAGAATAAGATAATTTTTGCAAAAGAATCACACCCAACCTCAAGTCAACAAATCCATTGTTCTAATCCTATAGCTTTTCGATACTCGAGGTTCATGAGGATTGTTTTAATTTGATTGTTTGTACTCATAACTTTCTTAATTGAAAATCCACTCTTGAGCTATTTTTTGATTATAGCGAACAACGAGTGGATTAACATTTGAAAAATCTCTTTCGTATACTTTTCCATTACAATGAACAACAAATGAATTCACACTCAAAATGAATGCAACTACTCAAAAAATGACAACCCTCCTTAACCTAATGAACGTTTCGTCTTCTGCAATAGATACTCAAACAACAGGTAAATTGACAACCAAAATGATTAGAACTATCCGAAAAATATCTCTAGCTTATTTTCAATTACTCCGAACAACAGGCGCCTTGACATTTAAATTGAACTAAACCACTTGAGAAATGATATATTTTTCTATCCATTTTTTTAATTAATGTGAACAACCGGCGACTTAAGAAAATATTATATCTATTGACATATTTTTGTATTTCACTGATTAATGGACGGCTTGACATTTGCATCGAGTTTAACTTTTCAAAAAATTTAACCCTTCATGACCATTTGTTTTCCTGCTTAACGACTTAGGAAACAAATTGTTGACATAAAAAGATAAGTACAATTTTTCTAAGAATTTCTCATTCACCTATTTTTTTCCAATGAATTTTATCATTTCCAAATAAATGAGTGTACTTTTTAATATATATTTTAATCAAAATTTACAAGATAAAATAATTTGTTTTAAAGAATGATGAATTTTCTCAATTATTTTGCTAAATTCTCAGGTTTTTGCTTAAAATTGTTAACCCACATCGATTTTATTATAAAATTTTATCAATGAAGAACTCATATAAAAGAAGACATCACATATTCAAAATTATTCATATCTACCTTATATTTAAAGGATGAAAATCGAATGATTTTCTATTAATTAATTTTTTTGTGATGTAATAATTTTCTTAAAAAATAATTATCCATTGGAATACGTCGAGTTTTCTTTGTCCTAGGCAAGGATTACTTGAAATTCGAATCATTTATGATAAATTATATAGTCAGCGATCATGTTTTGATTTCATGGTTTCCCATCATGTTTCGATTTTATGTTTTCCAAACCTAATTTTTTGTTAATGTGAACAACGGACGACTTTAGAAATATTATCTATTTTTGTATTTCAACAATTAACGGGCAGTTTGATATTTAAATCGAGTATAATTTTTCAAGAAACTTTAACTTTTCTTGATCTGTTTTTTTACTACAGCTACCTTAGCAATGAGTTGTTCGACTATAAAATAAGTACTATTTTCTATGAATTTTACCTCTCATGCACATATTTTTTCAAATATAATTTTAATCCTAACAAGTAGTCCAATGAATTATTACATTACAATCATTTTAAATAAATAAATGTACTATTTTTTAAAAAAATAATCAAGGATTTAAAATGATTTCCATCGAATTTCATCGGGCACCTTTTTTTATTATTATTTTAATCAATGGGACAACAGACGATTTGACATTCAAAATATGTAAATCTAAACGAGAAATGTTGTCCCATATTGATCTATTTTTCTAATGTAGTTAAATACAAATAATTTTTCTAATGAGTTTTTTTTTTTCCAACACTATCATTTCAAAATAAATAACTATATTATTTTTTATGTCTTTTACTTAAAAATTGTGATCGTCAATTTATTTATATATTGCAACGTATACTTGACGGCTAACATTTAAAATGAGTATAACTATACGAAAAACGGAACCTCACATAATCTACTTTTGTATTACAATGATCAACGAACAACTTAACATTAATTGAGAAAAGTATCAAATAAGCCCATAAGGTGTAAACCCTAACGTGAATATAACCTAACATATCATTCGGGCCGTATCCCACCCCAACGTGCATTAAGTAAAGCAAATCTCCCTGTCCGTCTAACACCTCTCTAACGCCATTTGTCACCATTTCTTTTGTTCTTTAAATAATTTGGTGGGACCCAACTCTTAGCTTGCTGCAGAGAATGCTTGACTTTGTTAAATCTCGACGGTGGCGTAGGCAGGTTCTGCGGCTGGCCACTTTTAGGGTTTCGCAAGCTTCCGATGAGAATTACCGGCACAGTAATATCCTGACATCGAAAGGGCTTTGAGATAGACGGGTGAGGCTTTCTATGAACACCACCATCCAATTCTACGATCTACAAGATTGATTGGGGTACGATCAACGGAGTAAGGCGGTGGAGTGGCTACTTTTATGTTAAATACGAACACGCCGAACTGATAATTAAAAGCACACGTCAAGCGTTATAAAGAGATACAATAATCATTAATTAGTTATATACTTAATAATAAAATAAATTTTTAATGGCAATAACATGCAAGATATTCCACATCAATGTCTTCTCAATTTTTAATGGGACGAGCTCAAGGAATGTATAACAATGCTGCAAAAAAGGGTGGATCTCTCTGGTTATGGTGATGAGTGTTGCGTTCAATGAGGGGAAGTTCAATGGAAGCTCAATCAGCATTCTTGGGAACAATCGGTATTTTGAAGCTGTGAGAGAGATGCCGATTGTTGGAGGCACCGGAGTTTTCAGATTTGCTCGTGGCTACGCCTTAGCAAAGACGAAGACGTTCACTGTTGCAACTGGAGATGCTGTGGTTGAGTACAATGTCTTTGTAATGCACCATTGATACTGCATTGTTGAGAATTTCTTCTGTGTTCATAAGGAAATATACCATAATTTCTTTGAAAAATGGAAATTTACCTCAAATATGAAGCCACTTCTTGTTGGAATCTTCATGTTCTTAATCTGCAAAGCTTCATCATTTTTATTTCAATCTCAGAATTACAGTACAGATTAAATACTAAACAAAGGCCCTTTTCAAGTTTAAATAATGGAGAAATTCCATTGATTAAAGAGATACATACATGAAAACATTTAAAGAAGAAGAAGAAGAAGAATTTAATTATATGCAGATGGTTCAATAATGGAGGTCTGCTACCATTCTCTATACAAATCGAAAAACCGAAAGACTCAATCTTCCTCAACTATAGTGTCTAAACCTGCAAGCTGAAACTGAGAAAAGTGGCTGATCTTGCCAGCAGATTATGAAGCAGCCATTTTCCTCTTTACCTTTGTAACCATCGTAGTTATAGCTCTGCAGCGGTCTCCTCGCCTGCATCATAACATGATAGCTCAACGGCACCTTACCAAATCCGGCTCTCTCAAGCCTAGGAATCCATTTCTCGAGCTTCTCGTGTCTCCTCTTTCTTTCGACACCCTCACACGCTATTATATTCTTGATTTCTTGGCCATAAATCATGTTCTCAATCTTTTGACGCTCTATAGACGCAGTAGGCGCAGTCGACTCCAAGCAATCGAACAATGCTGCATAAAAGTTTAAAGATTCCAGGATCCTATCCATCAGATTGGTACAGTTATGGTTAGATTCTTGCTCCGTTACCACCATGAGCTTCGGTGAAAGACCCTTTAGCCCATTTAGGAAGCTTGCCATTTTAGAGGAAACGGGCGTTATTGGTGAGGACAATGCAGAAGAATCTGGACTGAAGGTGCAAGTATTTGTAGCATCTTTTTCAAGAAAGTCACTTAGAGTGTGTGGATTCATATGCAAAACCCTCTGCAAATGGCTCTTGCTAAAATAAGGGCGACTTGACTTCCTTTTAACCATTTCATCATCGAATGCCAAAAGGGAATGTAACCGAAGCACGGAGCTTATAGCTACAGCTTCTCCGATCTTGACTCGAAGCCTCTCAAAATCAAGATTCTCCAATAAACTAACCACAGGATTGAATTGAAAAGGGATGTCCAACTTTTCGGCTTCTCCATTCAATCTATGAGCCATTTGTTCCAACTTCCAACACCTCCCCTTTTGCTCGTGAACGCCCGTAATTCTCAAATGAAAGTTTATTTATTATTTATTATTTTCCTTTTTAGTTGACACTAATCTTCTATTATTAACAAGATTAATTGCACATCAACTACGAATTTGCAACTTGTCTAATCTACAAAAAACCAATTAATCAATCTTTGTAAAAACCAAATTTAACTGAAATACCATAAATTTTAAACCTGATAAGTAACTCTAGCAAACACCAAAATATACGGTAGAAGTAAGGAAATTATACTACTCAAGAGCAACAACGGTATGAGGTGGGCTCCCACAACCACGGTCAGCATCACTCTGGAGTAAGAGAGCAAGAACAAGTTGAGTACAAATGGAATCAACATTGCAAGATACAAAGAAAAGTGATTTTTCATTTTTCATTGATAAGATGAGAACAGAACAGAACATTATAGTAGTATATAGGCTCAATAAACATTTGATTTGATTGGGACTAATCAAATGAACAAAAGCAAATCAAATATCCTACAAATATTGACAACTCTATGATACCATCTCTAAATCTTCCTTCATATTAAGAACAACCAGAAAGAAAAGAGTGCAAATCAATCAATAACCAGAAAAGCAGAAAATGAAGGATCTAGAATCCTTACCTTCTTCGACCTCTTTATCCACTATTTTCACCCACTGCTCTAGAAGCGATTCTTCGTATTGAGTCCTTAGAAGCTCTCCCTCATCCTCCCACAAATCTCCCTCTTCCTCTTCCTCTTCCTCGGCCTCCGCCACATTCCCTTCCAATTCCTCAATCTTGGCCTCCGCCACTTTCCCTTCCAATTCCTCAATCTTGGCAGCCACATTCAAGCTTTCCCTCAAAAGTCTTCCGTACTCACACAAGATATCCATGGGTATGAATTCCTCATCATCCTTTCTTCTCAAATCTTCTCTTCTCATATATTCTATTTTCTCGCTGAGATGAGCGGACTCCGCTAGAAGCGATTCTTTTAGCTTAGCGCGCGCTCTCGCCTCCTCTTGAGTCTCCGCCACTTCTTCAACTTTGCTTTTCGCGACCATCGCTTCTGCCAATTCCTCAATTTCGGCAGCCCTTTCCACCGAATCCAAGACTCGTTCCATACCCATACTGCTGGTGGGGTGGGTTTGATGAAATTACTGTGCAATTCAATTTCGGAATTTGGGGATTTTGGAACTCGTCGACTTAAGTTTTTTTTTAAGAACACGCAACCTAACACCGACTTCACCCGTAAGAACATGCGCTTTCAGTATAGAGTTTTTTTTTTTTTTTTTTCCTTTTCATTTTTATGTTAATTTATTATTTTTCTTTTTAGTAGTAACTCATTTTTCTATCAAATGACAATAATCTTTTCTTTAGGAATGGATAGATTTGATTTTTACAATTCTAGTTCACTGCCCGTCGAAATTCGACGGGGCTCATTTGATTTAATAATTATTAAGTAAAAAATAATAAAAAGTTTAGTAATCTAAGTATTTATTGTAAGATTATAATATTGTTAGCATACATTCAAAAAAATAACATTAAACTAAATTATAAAAAATAAAAATAGACCAATATGTGACATTTCTCGGTTCGTTACATTTTACTCATTTTGAATATCAAGTAGCCCATTGATCATGATATTAGACAAATAAATTAGGAGAAATTGTGTTTCTCGGGTAGTAATATTCATTTTAAATGTTAAGCAATCTATTGTATGCTGTAATGTAGAAATAAACTGACGATTGATAACATTTTTTCAACTGTAATTGTATTTTTCATATTAAGTTTCCAATTGCGCAAAAAATAATTGTCAATGAGAGGTCGAATTCTTTCGCATGACTATATTCATTTCAATGTAAAGTCGTCCGTCGTTCGATAATTAAATGATAGAATGTCAAGTTGCCCGTCATTTACATGATTATTGAGAATAGTTGTCAATTCTCAGACAGTTTTACAGGTTCTCAATTGAACTCTTCCATTTACTCTTTTAAATATTGATTAAGAATTACCTCATTATATATGAGTTTTTTTTATCGATGGAGTCATCTTCTCATCCCCTGTTCCTACTCTATTAAATTTTTTTATTCATGAAGTTAACAAACTATAAGTCGTAATAATATAATTTTTTTATTAACGTGAAATCTTTTAAACATTTAATTGGTATTAAATTAAAATGACTCTATCATATTTGTTATAAGAAAAATTTACAAATATTATAAAAGATGAGTTATTCTACTGCATAATATCATGTGGTTCTTTTAGAAATTTTAATATTTGAACCACTTGAAAAAAATCATCTAAAATAAATAAAATAATTATAAATATCTTGACCGTCATTTGCCCCTAGAGGCACATTTACACCATTGAATTAATAAGAAAAACAACTCTTCTCCTGTAAATATATCTAATCCATTGGTTATTAAGCTAATAGTGGGTATGATTAGTAAGAAAAATCAAAATCAGAGCATTCATTTGGTCCTACCGAAGCAAATCATACATAATTAGTAAACTTTGGTGGAGACTTATAATTTTGAGGTTCAAAATTCAATATTTTTATCAACTGTTGTTGAATAGTTTTTCTTTGTATCTAAAATCGAATTTAACGATATTTTGTAAAACATCAATATGAATAATAAATATTCAATATTTTCATCATTTTATAAAAAAGAAACTAATGGAAAATATAAAATCTAAACTTTTGTCATTTGAGTCAGAATAGAGATGAATAATAAAAATATTAAATGTGATGTCTTCTTTTATAAGGATTTTCTATTGATTATACAGGGCAAACTGCAAGAAACTACCCTGTGTTTTGGAAAACCTACACGAAATCCCCCTGTATTTTTTATTTTGCATAAAACACCCATGTATTTTCATAAACCATGAGCATAACACCCAAACTCTTAAATTTAACAGTGCGTGTGTTTCACTCTCTACCTCTGCGATTCTAATTGTTTTTTGGCATGTTAATATGTTCAAATAGTCCAAACTACCCCTAAATAGTTGAGAAAGTTGTGTACTCTTATTATTTCTTTTTGATGCCCCTAATTACACAATTTTCTACTTCTTATATATATTAAAAAAAAAACTTTATATTTAAATTTATGTAAACTATTAAATGGGTTAGGATTGACATAAAAACTATTAAAAAAATAAAATTAAAACATACGTTTATAATAGCAACTTGATTGAGATAAATTATTCAAAAACATATTCAATAGCAGATTGACTAAGATAATAATAACTTTCTTTAAAAAAAAATAAAAGATAATAATAAATTGTACTAAAAAATAAAGTAGTATCCAAAATGTAAAAAGCTAACAATAGAAGACTTGGTGTCATTACAATAAAGCTTGCTACCTAAAAACCAACCAAATGATATTTTATAATCCTATTCAAGACAAAATAGTGCATTGTTCAAGAAAATGATTCTTGACATATTCATAGAAAAAGCAAACTCCGTAGACCACAATGCCAATTTCTTAAGAACATCAACAAGGGCTGTGCAAAAGAACATCAACAAGGGTGATGTCCTCTCTTTCTTTCTTTCATTTTCTTAAGAACATCAACAATTGTTGGCTTTTTCTGCCTCTTTGTGGACGAAGGAGCAGGTGCAGAATCATTAGAACAACATGGCCTCTTAAATCCAGTTGAAGAAGGTGCACTTGATGCAAGAACTTGTGAAGATGTTAGATGCACATTGGAAGTAAGAGCTCTTCTTCCGGTTAACTTTTCAGATTTATTTGCATTTTGGCTTTGGGAGGGTGGTGGTGGCACAACATAAATGTTGCTACGTGCAGGCTGCAATAAAAATTAAAAAAACTATCACACCTAATAATCTTCAAACCTTGATGAACGCCACCCAAAATTTACAATATTTTTGTACTTTATACCTGTGTTTGTTGTTTTTTTTGCCGAGCAGGTTTTTTTCTTATAACTGGAGTGCTTTTGACGCTTGAGTTGATTTGGATCCACCATTATTTGTGGGTGGAACTGGTGAACTTTGAGCAACCGTTGGTCTTTCTGATTGTGGAGCTTCACCACCTTGTAAAGTTGATGTTTCAGCCCTCTAACATAAGAAAATAAGGATTCAATAATGGTTGAAATCTAAGATTAATAATAAAAACCAAACTACGATTATATGATTGTCAAAGACAGAAGCATAATGAACCTGCTGATCTTCATTTTGAAGTGGAGACTTGTAACTTTTTTCAATCCATATGTTCAAACTTGATTCATTCATCATATCCTTCTGCATTTGTCTAATATCATCATCGTTATTTACTTTCCTTGTTCTTGTATTTGGTTCCTCATTTGGTAGCAAGTAGTACACTTCAGGATATAATACTTGTTCTCCTGTTATAGCAGTATACCAAGTGCAAAAGTCGAACGAGCATATCTCATAAAGCTCGACCCCATCAAACTCACGCCTTAAGCCTCCAATATATCTTACATTAGGAGTCCAAACAATTTCTCCACCAGTCCAAACATTCACAGTAACACTCTTGAACGGGTTCATCAAGAACAAAAATCTATTATCATTATGATATTATATATTCTAAATTATATGAGTTTACAAGGATGAACAAACAAGCAAGATAAAGACATACTCCCTCCATCCCATCTAATTGTCTCATTTACTTTTTGACATTTCGGCACGTTTTTCCACCGAAACCTAGTACGAGTTTTAAAATATAATTTTGAAGTATCGTTTCTTTTACAGGATACTATGACACTCATAGTATCCTGTAAAAGAAACGATACTTCAAAATTATATTTTAAAACTCGTACTAGGTTTCGGTGGAAAAGCGTGCCGAAATGTCAAAAAGTAAATGGGACAATTAGGTGGGATGGAGGTAGTATGTAATTAAAATGACTAATCTTTGTGCGTCTCCACAACAAAGTGCACTTCATCACTATGAAATCCATTATCACTAATCTTTTCAATTTGAATCATATAAAGTCAAAATGTGACAGCTTTCTCAATAGCATTATGATAAAATAAAAAATAAAAAAACACACACGCTCACACACAAAAGAAGAACAACACTTTCAATCAGTAGTAGGTGGCTTGGGTAGTAGATTTCGAATGGTATGAAAGAAACCAAATTCAATTAGCCAATCTTTATACTTCAGAACCCCAATTCAAACATAGGAACCCTAACTACAATACAAATTTCAAAAATACAAATAACTGTAAAATACGAACCTTTGTACGAACTCCAGTATGATTAAAAAGTCGAGCTACATCCAAAATTTTTGATGATTTTACAGTGGTGGTAGATCTTTGATTTTGGGTGAAAAAACTCTACAAGAGGAAATAGCGTAAGAGAAGTGAAAACAGAAAAAGCTGAGTAATAAACTAATAAATCATAAAAGGATAAATTGGTAATTTCATCACTCATTAAACGCCGTTAATTTTAATTCGACGTTAACAGACGGAAGGGCAAGTGTGCAGGGTTTATGAAAATATATGAGTGTTTTATGCAAAATAAAAAACACAGGGGGATTTCGTGTAGGTTTTCCAAAACACAGGGTAGTTTCTTGCAGTTTGCCCGATTATACATATTAAATATCAAGTTGAGAATATATTACTGCATTCTTCCTAGATCGAACGATGCCGACCGGTTCATTCATTTAAAAAAAATAAAATTTTTGATGGTGATCCTCAGAGTATATATTACTGCATTCTTCGTAGATCAAACGATTTTGACCGATAAAAAATAAGTCCGTTCTGGAATGGGAAATTTCTGTTGGATTACGCTATATGGTTTGTGAAACATGCTTCGAGAATTCATTGTATTAATAACTCAAATGCTATTACATAATGGATCTAATGTTTGTGAACAAATGCTATATAGCAGCTAGCTGCTGGAGTGTTTAGAATACAAAGTGTATTGAACGAGACGGGACTGTTTACGAAGATGATTGTTTATTGTTATGTTGAAGCACACACACTTACATGAATAGTGATAACATGTTGGAACTTTAAGATCATACAAGAACCGAAGTGAGGACGTAGGTTGCTGCTATAGAAATTGGGTAGAGACATATTGCAACATAGCCAGTCCAGCGTGGAAATGTGGTGTTGAAGCCAGTGAATGCGCCCATGCCGAAGCAGATCAACACAACTAAGTGAAGTTCTGTCGAAACATTTGTTGTTAAGTTCCGGAAGTATACTGGCGCAAGATACGGCATCAGACCTATTACATTCTTCATGAACACTCCACTGTATATCTGTTAAGAGAAACAGAGATCTCAGTGGTTAACTACTCGTGCATATAGACAAATCTAAAGCTGGATATCCGAAATGTGGGATTTACGTTCTTGAGAAGAAAATATACCGAAGATAATGTCAATGAAGTGGACCTCTCAGTCTTCTGTGAGGCTGAAGTAATTGATTGGAGGATAGTATTATAGCCCAGAGAAAGAGGTAAAAACAGGTAGGAGACGGTGAAGGATGACATATTTGTTAATGTAGATAACTCTATGAATGATTTGACCAGTGGCTCTGAAAGTGCAGATGCGATGAAAGTTCCGAATATCACGAAGAAAGTTGCTCTGAAGTAAATTGACCAGGAATTTGTGGCTGTTTGGCTCATGCTCGTGTTGCTAGCTAATAGTAGCGGCTGCTGATCCTGACTGGTAACCTGCATATTCGAATTTGGATAATTACATGAATATATCAATAGATTAGATAGCTTTATCGGTGCTTTTATTTACCTGGGAATTGTTATTTACAGAGTTTGTTGTTTGTGTTGGAGTCTCATCTAAAAGGGCAGAAGCCAATCTTGTGATGCCATTGATGAACTCGTTTTGATCGATACCTCCATCACCGGAGATGTCAAAATACGTTGTGATTTCCTCTAAAACTAGGTCTGCGTTTATGTCATCGTCCATCTTTACTCCTAAGATCAAACTTCTGATTTCTGCCGCTGTTACAGTTGCAATGTCGTCCTTTGCGATTTTGTTGAACAACCTGTTCAGTATTTGTGCGTATTATTAATATTCACATGTATATAGTAATATATAGGGGGAAGATCAAATCGATACTCTGCCTCCTAGAGAAATTAAAAATTAATGTTGACCATTGATCTTTCCATGATCTTAAGTTGTGATTAAAGATGCATTGTTGTAGAATTTTGTGTATGTGCTTATGAACTGACCTTTGTATCTTTCGAGTGTCAGGCCTGCCTTTTGTTGTTATAAGTTGCAATAGCTTATCTTTCGCATGTTTATCTATTACATACTCAAAACATCTGTTCTGTATCCATGGCTCGAACGACTGCATGGAAAAGGGAATTAGTGAAAGGAAGATAACATTATATACTCAAATGACTTTAGAAGTTGGATCTGTCTTAAAATGCTGGTATAATAGTTTTGAGTTCCTACTTAAATCCAACATTGCTAAAGTATGAGATGTAGCACGTGGCATATAACCTCTTTAAAATCAAGCCTGTATGTTTCGTCTCTTTCGAACTCGTTTCTGTGATTGAGTGTTCAAAATCTTGATATTCTTGAGGTATAGGGTATAACACATTCATATATGTTTTGGAACTTAACAGGTGATGCCGTTGGAAATCTTATGATTTTTACCTGATACACAATGTAAGCACAGAGCATGAGGACTGTAACAATGAGAGCAATAAGAATAATGACTCTTTTCCCCGAAGTCGAGGTGAGAACATTTTGAAGCTCGAGGACGAGAAACGGCACCGAAGCTAGCAAGACCAGCCTTGCAGTCCAGCTCGTTTGGACATCCGTAATGACAACAGAACCTGGTACGAAGCAAACAATGGCTGCAGGTTAGATCGAAACCTTGATGTTTTAAGGTGAAAGGGGTTAGAAAGAGAGATTTTTGAATACCTTTGGTAGTGGTTGGTATCTGGGGCTGGGAAACATCGGCTGTAGGAACCTCGGAGGGATCGTAGCTCCCGAAGACGATGGTGAGGCCCCACACCAATGTGAGAGACATAGCTACTCCTCCTAACACCATTCCCATACCTGTTGTTGCTCGTTCTTGAGCCGCGGCCTCGCTGTTCGTGAATGAAGGTACTTCGTTGAAACAAGAGAATTTTGTTAGTCTGTGATGATCGGTAGGAATGAATGAATGTGAGCTACTTCGTTATGACTGACCATAATGTGGCTGCATAGTTTTATTATTTTTTTTAGGGGAAATCTTCGGACTAAATTGTTTGTTAAATACTCTTGCCGTCCCATAAATTTAGTTTCATTTTACTAAATCACACACTCTCACTACCCAAAATAAACTTTCTTAAAATTCTACTAAATTACAATGTAATGTACGTCGTTGTAATTCTACCGTAAATTTGACAAAAATACTCCTAAAATACTATTTCTCCTTTGTAAAATTTGCCACATCGATATCAATCATTAGAAACTGGGCCTACAGTATAACGATCGAAAAGTGATTATAAGAAAAAGATCGGTGTTAATTAATACAGTAGTAGTAATATACAAATAACATATGAAAAATAAGATACTGATGATATATATTTATATAATACTACTATTTGATTTGATAGAGCTGTCTACCACGTGACCCGCGCTCTTGAATTCTGACATGTTGATTGTTGATGTTCTTTAAACTGTATTCTTTCCTTAGGGTCCAACTTAAGTTGCGTCACAATATTTATAAGAGAAAAAGAAAGAAATAAACATCAATGATCTGATTAGTTATTTGCTGGGCTGCGCCACTAGCGATTATTTTATTCTTACGAATGAAAATGACTTTGAATAGTTTAATTACTTTATCGAGTCGGAGCTGATAAATTAAAATAAAACGTAGTTACCGTGAAACAATGGCATTCTGCGACAATTCAACCCCACGACTTCTAATTTCATAATAATAACTCGCTTGGCTTGAATATATCAATTTATGCATTATATAAATTAATTATTATTTGATAATATTACTTCAGGATTTATCCATTGCGAAACATCAATCATTCGGCATTTCTAACCAGGTATCAAGAATAATATACTATTTTTGTCTTCGTTATTTTTAATTTATCAAGAATAATATCATGAACTCTAATCAATAGTATTAAACAGAAGCTTACTAAGTCATATACTTTACTTTAATCATGGAATAACCAATTCTAATAATTATTTATTTACTAAAAGATTAAAATTAAATGCTAAAATCATTATATAGCCAATCATAAAAAATCTACCCTACTTAAGAAAATAGTGTTAAAAACCCTAGCTAACAAAAATAAAATAAAATCAAAATATGAAAAATGAAAAATGAAAAATGAAAAATGAAAAAAAAAAAAAAATGGGCGCAAAAACTAAAGAACTGAACTGGTGATTTAAAAAAAAAATAGAAAAAAAAATATATATATATACATACCAAGAACCATAACGAGTTGCGGAATGGTGCCGAGCATCTGAAACACGCTGCCTCCGACGACGCCCGGTCCGATGATCTGAAAGAAGAGGTTCGAACCTTCGTCGACGAACTGTGCGCCGATCGAAAGCAAGATCTCGTACACCACTATCAGGAACAGCAGCCCCAATACGTTGTCGGAGCACGGCAGGAATCCGTACGTCGCATCACACGTCACCGAGGTTTCCGACAGCCGCCACGGCAGGAAGGAGCCACCGCCGTCGGAAACCGGATTCTGATCATGTCCGATCGAACGGCTGCTAGCTAGGTGGCTCGCGAGGAGAAGAACTGATAACGAAACGAGGACGAGTCCCTTCATCTCGTAGGGTTTTGGTGGGGAGTTTGTATACAGTACTAGCCTTAATCGTGGAGCTTTGAGGAGTTGTGTTATATTTATATTTATATGTGTTGTCTTGTGTATTAGTAGTATTTTAGTACTAATAGTTTTTAAATACTCCTTTAAAATAAACATGAGAATTGTTAATTAATTTTGTTTATATATGTAATTATGATTTTTTTTAATGACTATGTTTTTCATGTATTAAAATCGTGCTTTCTTTCATGATAATGGTTGATTATAAAAAAATTAATGGTTAAGATCAGTTCCTAATTTTCAATTTAGGAGTGGTTCTCATATGATCTTATCTCAACATATTAACATAAATAGAAGTTTTTTCAAAAAAAATATATAGTACTACATCTGTCTCGCTATCTTTGACATATTTTCCTTTTTGGGTCGTCTCGCTATGTTTGACACCTTTCATTTTTGGGAAATAATTAACACTCCTTTATTACACTTAACTTTATATAAATAAATTTCACCATTCACACATTTTTCACTTTTCAGCACATATCCCAATATAATTTAAATTCTAAATTTTAAATTGCCATAACTTGATCGTTTGTTCTCGGATTTTTATAATTTTTATACCAAATTAAAGGTCTCGATACGATCTTTCATTTAAGATCAAACATGAATATATTTTTATGCATTTATGATGCTCTTGTTTTAAAATATGTATAAATACATAAATAACACCATATCCCTACACACATTACACTTTACACACTAATCACTTCCATATTCATTCTCGTGCCGAAAAGAAAAGTGTCAAACATAGCGAGACGGAGGGAGTATTATTAATTATTTTATCAAGACCAATTTTTTCTTTTGACGTGGCTGAAAATATATATTGTACATAACCCTAAATGGAAAGGATTAGTAACGTGACACTGTCACATAAGTGGTATATTAAGTGTGTCCACTGTGAGTAGGGGAACATTTCTGATCGTACATAACTATTCCTTCAAAATTTTGGCTAGTATTTCTTATAATGTTTGTATTAATTAATATCGGCAACTCAATTGCCTCCACGTAATTAGACGTGTTACCATCTCTAGGTACAAATGCCAGCAGTTTGTAGGCAAATTTTCTAATATCATACGTACGTATATCACAAATATAAGTACAATGTAATTTAGGGTCAAATTTACACATGGATAAAGATATTGTACCGGGAAATATGGGGCACCAGATCAAGAGCACATGATTTTATTTAATTTCGTAATCTACGTTATTAATATACGATACATCAAGTGACGAAAGTAACGTAGTTCTGTGTAAATATTAAATAATGAAGTCATAATCATATAGGGCGCGTAAGCAAGATTTGCTTCGAATAAATTAAACTTGTACATCAATATTTAATTATATTCGTTAAAAACTTAAAATGAGATTAGCCACCTCAATGACGAACGCACTAAGCGTGCCTATTAATATTTCTTATATTTTTTTCCCTGCACAGGAATAGCTGAGCTGGGCACATGAAAAATTTTATTACCATGTTGGAATATAATTATTTAATCCATTCTTAGACCCAATCATGCTCTATAACGATGCATATATATATTTGACTTAGGTTTATATTTGGTATTTAATTAGTCACTTGTATACCGAATGAAAATGAGGCACGAATAGTCCCTATAGACTAGAGTTGAGTAGTGTGCAAAATAACCTTTTGATTTGATTGCTTGAGACCATAAGAAAAGACTCAAAATCCACAAAACAAACATAACTAGTAGTATTACGTGAATAAAAGCCTACTATATATATATATTAAAGACAGCTAATTTTGTGTTATGTGCAATAGCGTGGCACTACATTGTGTAAATTATACTATAAAATTAATATATTCGAAGTAAATATTTATCTCAAATTTAAATAATTTTGTTCCAATTCAGATTTACTATTATCACAATTCCATGTTGAATCAACAACAGATTATGATCATCATATATTTTTTAAATATTTTATTTATAAGATGTGCAATACGAAAATGTAATAAATAATCTGAATCGGTCGAGCGGTGGGGCATGTATTGTGAAAGTCCAAGATTTTCTTGCTCTGAATCTTTCTTCTAATATTCAGGAATGATTAAAAGAAATAAATAAAAGAATGGTGTGTGTGTGTCCAACAACTAAGTTTGGTAGATATTCACCTAATCCCACTCATAATCTCTCAACATTCAATTCCTACCTCTCTGTTACTGTTGCTAACCAAGTTGCCAATACTTTAATTTGCAAATAACAAAATTCCATTTACTAAGATTTTGCTAAGTTTCTTTATGTTACCATCAGCACAACAATAGACTCAGAAATTAAAATAATATATCATTTTTACCACTAATTCTTGAAATTTTAGAATCTGGAAAGTATGCTGCCGCCTGAAATTAATTTAGCATGTCTAATAATCTCTTACTAAGTATTGATGTATAGCGATTGATCAACTGCCTCTTATAATGATTACTGTAAATTACTAGGTTTAATCTTTTTTTTAACATATATTTTGCATGCATTATTTTATTCTCCCCTATATGTACGAATATACAATAATATTGTATATGTCGTGTTTAAAATACCTTGCATTTTCTGTATAATTCGACTATCATAAAATGCATCTTCGAACTTAGTTTGATTTAAAAGAACTAAAAAAAACACCATTCATACGTTTCCTTTCTCAAAACCTCTAAAGGAAATAGTGGAATTATCACAAATTTTTTTAAAAATGCATAACGGATTACATAATTTTGTTCTCCAAAAACCAAAAGAGATGCATTGAAACTTTTCGCTGAGTGCATTACAGTTTTGTTTTGTTCAAATATATTATAATTATTTATAATATCAGCTGTCACGTGTACAATAATCTTTTACTTGGTCCTATATTTAACATTCCTTCTCCTCGAAATAATGCGTAAACACATGACAAGGCGACCTTTTCTCGATTATTGGGGAAAGCTTAAGCGTGAATGATGCTGCGTGTAGACACTAAACAGACAATGTTATGATGACCGCCTATTAAATAATATGTGTAGTACTCCTTCCGTTCCGTTGATAATGAATTCAACGATTATTATATAGATTCAGGGGGGTGTATTCATTCCGGATTTTAAAAGATTTTGACAGACTTTTTATAATCTGTGGATTCTGTAAATCTCATTGATTGTTTTAATTCTATGTAGAGTTTAACAGATTCTATTAGATTGTTTTATCTCTATTTTCATAGACTTCATAAGTTGGTAGATTGTTAAAAACAAATAAAATGAATTCTACAAAATTGAAATTCTATTCTCATTACATTTCTCATATCCAAATCATGATATAAGAAGGCTGCATCCGAGGTTTTGCATCAAACTATTTACACTCATGTTTCTTGAAAATAATTGCTCTTCCACTGTCGACTTTTTTTACCAAAACACAAATTATCCTAGCTGTTCACCGTGGCAACAACTTCACAGCATAAAACTCTTCTAATAGTGATATACTCATAAACTCTAATTCTTCTATCGGAAACCCAAAATTAGTAGTCCGAAAAAACTATATATGCTGCCAAAAAGTTAAACCTTTGTTCGTAAATAAATTCAATTGACAAAAGTATCGTAACTCGTTCGGCAATTACAATCAGTTCCCTTCTTCCAAAAAAAAAAAAAAACACGAATCTTATGCAACAAATCCTAAATTAATTTCATCAAATTAATTTGGCCTTGTTCTTCAAGTTTTTTCTCATACACGGTGTTACTCATTAATTTCATCCTCATTATTTTGATCTTCATTGCCACCCTCCTCATTTTCATCACCATTATACATTGGTCTCACTTCCCACATAGCATTAGCAATACTCGCCCTCCATGCATTAGCTTCTGTTCTTTGTTCAAGTTGACTTTGAGAAAGCAATTCTTGATTTTCATCTTCCATATCAAGATGTGGTGAAGCTTGACCTTCTTCAGATTCAATTGGAAATTCATCGGAGCGACATTCTTTCCGAAGAAAATTGTGCAATCCAGCACAAGCTAACACTAACTCTGCTTGTGTTTGAAATGAGAACGGAGGTGCGGTTTTGAAAATTGTGAATCGTGATTTGTAGATACCAAAAATCCTCTCAATCACATTTCTCAATGATGCATGACGGAGATTGAATAACTCACTTGCATTTCTTGGGTGACGACCTTGACCACCGAAATCTTTTAGATGATATCGAACACCTCTAAATGCAGCTAAAAATTGACGTCGATTAGCAAATCCACAATCCATGAGAAAATATTTACCTGAAAGTTCAATATATAAACACTATAAAAATTAAAAGATTTATGGAAAAACCAACATGAAACTAGTAATTCTAAAATCATAGTTGGTTTTATTTATTATGGACTGTAAAACTTCCCAATATTTGGGCAAAAGTATATTACCTCGAGGAACTTCAAGTCCATTTTTTCTTGATAATGCATCATTTAGAAGTTTCAAGTCATGTGCCGGACCTTCCCACCCACTAAGCACATACATGAACTGCAAATCAAAGTTGCAAGCTGCCAAAATATTTTGAGATTGAATGCCATGACGGTTACGAAAACTGCTTACTTCTCGACCTTTTACCATTGTTGGGATATGAGTTCCATCAATAGCTCCGATACAATCCTAAATTTATTGGATAGTTTAATAAAACGAGACTATAATATTTGATATAGGTCATATATTTATTGAAATATATTACCAAAAAAATCATACCTTAAAGAAAGGGTTAAACCTTGTACTTTCTTGAATTTTAGCGGGCATCCCTGAAGGCGGCTTAACCATCATTTCTGGTGCTATAGTGTTCAAGGCCTTTAAGGTTTTGTTGAAGTTTTGACTAGTAGCAAAATGCGAACGATCGAACCGTTGATGAACATTACAATATCGATCATTATGTCCTACAATGATCAAGAATGTCGCCACCATTTCTTCAACACATATATATCTTGTATCTTCTAGAAGAGTTTTCTCTCTAATAATAGTGCATAACTTTCGAAACACATCTGGATACATCCTATACAACTCTCGAAAACTCTGTGGGTCTCCTTCGAGCATATTATGTACAAAATGATATCCAATCCTAGTTATTGGTCGTCGCTTCAAAGAAGGTTCAATACTTCGAGGCATCGCAATAGCCTTTCCTAATAAAAAAATCATTACTTGAATTGCCGACATCAAGAACCTAACCTTTTCATAAAGTTCCATCTCCATCTCTTCTTCTATTTCTTCTTCCCTTTCTTCTTCTTCTATTTCTTCTCCCAATATTTCATACGATTCCATGCTGCATATAAAAAGAAATGAATGAGTATATTTACGTCAAGGACTCGTTTCCTTTTCCCTTTTCGCGGGTGTTCACATTGCGTGATAGATAATTGACAAAACGAAGCATTGGTATTTGATAAGGTGGACATGATCGAACAAGCTCAAATTTGTTCAATCCATCAAAATGGATTAGACTATATTATTTCTATGTGTACAAGCTATCACCCAAGTAAACAGCTTTCGAGTATAAGAAATTAATATTAATACTGGTGGGAAAATGAGAAAACAGGATTACACAAGTGCCAAAGAAAAAAGAATAGGATATGTTGTACCAACCACTAGCTTCTGCACAGCCATAAAAATAAATAAATTAAACAACACTAGTCAAGATTCAAGAATATTTGTGAACTAGTGCTGAAGGAAGGAAGATCATTGATTCCATCCAAATTCATTCAAGCCGAAACAAAAAGATGTATGGAGAAATTAGGTAGCTTTTACAAAATGAAAGAATTCAGTCACGAAAATATAAGCAAAGGTAGATAATTAATGTCAAAACAAAGTATTACAAATATAAACCAAGATGTTCAATTAAAAAAACAAAGCATGAAATAAATCAAATGACTAAACTTGAAGATCAAATATTCATAATATCTATTATATGACCCAATCATTTTCCTCTCATCTTGTGACTGATCCAATTAGCTCGTTCTTCAAGAGTCATCTTCAAGAAACTATCTTTTTTTGATTTGGTGTCAAGCAAGTCAAAAACCACGTTACGAATGTCATCTGTCAAATTTGGGATCTCCTTGATAGCATCCCAAGTTGTGTAAGCTCTCTCTTTTTCTCTTTTCTCCAATAGGATATCTCTTTTCTCTAAGAGGTTATAAACTCCTTCAAAAGTGGTTGTAAGTTTTTTAATTTCTTCCATTATGCCATTTTGAGGGATATTTTCAGTCAAACTAGAATTTGCTTCATATTGAGCTCTACTTCTTTTGGCTTGGCTCCTTCTTTGATAGGGGACCTCAGACACTTCAGGAAACTCTAAAGGGGTTGTGGAATCAATCGGTGGATCACTTTGAGTTTGTCCTACAAATATCCCATTCTCAGCATCATAACTCAAATCTTCTATGAGTGCATCTCCATCTTCATCATCTCCTAATGTTCTTGCATCAGTGACATTACCCAACCCAATGGAGTTTTTCCCTACAGCAATACCATTTCCTATAGCGATTTCCAAGTCCGCATAATCGAGACATTCCCCAAAGCGTAAGGTCATATCTTTTGGGTGAGCCTAGCAAAAATGAAAGAAAATTTTATTTTTTTAGATTATTGTTTCACTTTATCCTCAAAATAAAATTATGTTAAAATATTAATGTAATATGATGTTTAAGAAGCTTACCTTAATGTACTCATCCCATACTTCATTTGGAGCTGTAAATCTTTTGGTAGTATAGTCATATCCAAAACCAGAGCTAAATCGCATAAGGTTTGAATAAGATAACCAACGATTTTTAAACCATTTCAGCCGGCTTTGGTAATTGTTGTAGGTCTTATTACACCCAAGTTTTGAGTTAAGAGCAGGAAGTATCATTTCTTCCACTGTTGTTTTTGTAAAAATACCACTATTGTCACGCCATCCACGAGTCGCAGCATCAACCATGAGTTCTAATAGTAAATCGCTCTGTTCCGTAGTCCATTGCTCATAAGATGCCTTCCTTTTGATATCTTGTTGTGAATCTCCCATGGTTATTTCTATATTAATAAGACAAAATGAGTTTTATGTATTATAAGTTCATTTGACGATGATAAGGAGGGTGAATGATTATGATTGCTTGTCTGAAAGGGTAATAGACATATGAGCAACACAATTAAACAAGTCAAATATACAATTAATCACCTAATCTTACCACGATAACCATCAATAAGGGTAAATATATATAAAACAAATAATACCATTCATGCTTCAATATGCAGAATGCGAATTCAATCAAAATAAGAATTCCATCATATTATATACTTGTGCGAATATTTTATATGTTTCATACATAATCAGAACACATATATGCGCAGCATCAAATATTTTACATGTTTGTAGAGAAGCGATACGCAGACCGTCAGCAAAAAATGTTTTTAACGCAATTCATCATCAATGGAAACAGTGATGAATATCAGAGAAAAGGTGTGAATGGCTTTACCCAAAGCAAATAGCGCCGTTCTTTCTCAGACTTCAAAAATCTTTTGTGGAGAGATGAGATTTGTGTAGGGGTTTTGTATTTATACTAGGGAATTAAAATCCCATAAAGTCCATAGCATGTTCAAATCCTTGAAATTTTCAATATCACAAGATTTAAATGGATAATTTAAAATCATGATTGAATACCAATAGATTTTTAAGGATTCTTTAAAATCTGAATTGAATATCTATAGACTTTCAGAATACAAAAAAATCTTTTAAAATCCATAATGAATACACCCCCCTCAGTTTCAATAAAGTAGATTCATTATAAATAGGGATGGATGTAGTATATATATCCTATACATTAAACCTAATTCTTATTAACAGATAATACCGTGTGTCGTACGTTAATACGTTTATTTTTCTTAATTAATCATAGATTATAGTGATTAGAGAAACTGAGTTGTTATTCTGATATTAGTTAGCTAAAGTCCTGGGGCAAATCAATATATTATGTTCATATATTAACTTAATTTTCTAGCTCAATCTGAGTAGTAATTTTTTTCTTTTGAAAGAGTTCAACCAAAGAGTTATAAAAGGTCCTAAAGCCCAGGATATGTTTTTATTCTATTCTCTTAGTTCTAGCTCAGTCTGAGTAATCTTTTTTTCTTGTTATCTAACGTTTATCACAATATTTTATTTGTATAAAAACAATAATTAATATCTTAACTAACATAATATCAATTATAAATTTTTTTAAGGGAGTAATTAATTAAAAACAGAGTTTGCTTAAAAAGTTTATGATATATACATTAGCATCCACGAACTAAATAAAGTTATATATGATGTTGAGTAAATCGATCCGAATAAAAAGTAAAGCAACACACATGCATAAGTCATAACTAAAGTAATCTAAAAAAAACTATGCAAATTAAAGTTTTATTGAGCATGAACGTTAAATCGAAACACTTAATTAAACATTATTGTATTTTCATGCGAAGAAATGAAATAAACATTTCCAGTGATGAATTAATTGTAATAAAAGAAATTAGTAATTAATTAGGTGATGAATTGAAGGCCTTGATAGCTTTATCAATGGTTGGGCGTAAGGCCTTGAACATATGTTTGTAGGTTGCTTCGGTTGGGTGTACGGCATCGAAGAATACATATTTGGAGGGATTTGGGCAAACATGCGTGATTGGATTGCACATAAATGTCATTTCCAATAATCCTGTGCCGCAGCAACCAACGCCCACCTCTTCGAATCCTGCATTTTTTTTTTTAACATTAACATAATTAACTGAAATTTAAAACCGGCACCAAAAATAAAACTCACCATATTTGCTAGGGCTCTTCACCATTTCATCCAAGGGTTTGTATATATCGGCATAAAAGACTCTGAAATGGCGGTTTTTCATTGAATTGATTACTCTCCGAAGCTTCTGGTTGAAATGTTGAGCAACGAGCGATAGAGACTCGTTGCAATGGCGTTCTTCTATGGGGCCATCACCGGGGATCATGGTGACGACAGCCGGAATACAACCGATCTTCGATACCCCCACAATCGCTACATTTTGTGCGCCTTCCTTCTTTAGATCCTGCATGCATGCATGCAAACCCTAATTAATTATCCCAATCAAAGATGAAATAAATTTAAAAAAATAAAAAAACAAATAAATAAATAAATAAACTGTTATTAATTTACATAAATAAAAGTTGGTGGTGAATATATATACCTGAAGAAATTGCTCTGCAGTTTCTATCAATATATTTAGGTAGGTGTCGACGTCGTAGTTAATTTGTTGCATGGGATTGGTATAAAAACCAAGAACAATGTCATTAGTGCCGGCGCTCACTAAATATGCGGCTTTTCTCACCAATTCTTCTGTTTTTTTCTTTCCAATCTTGGCTGCAATCTTCAGTTTGTACTCTCTGAATTGTTCTATTTGTTTTTTCATAGGAATTACACCCTGAAATTAATATATTAATCAGAATGTCACACTCCATCATGTATAATGTATGTACTTTCTAAGTTTTTTTATTTTTTATTTTTTATTAATTCCATCTACTTTCATTCATATTAATTAAGTTCATATACTCCCTTCGTTTATGCTAAATATGCACATTTGCTTTTTTGGGACGTCTCAACAGAACATGCACATTATACAACTTTACCATTACTTTTTTTATGATCTGACACTATTATCTTTGTTTATTTACAAAATTACCTAATTTAACCCTTTTTTTTATTATTAAAGTATATATATCCCTTCTACACTTTAAGTAGACCTAACATTTATTAAAACTTGCGTCGGATAAAATGTGCATACTTTACAAAAACTACGAGAGTATTACTTATAGTGGAAATTTGGGCAAGGACTCGATTTTCTTATTTTTAGTAGCTAATAAAATGGACATAATCAAATTACACCTAATTTGTAGTAAATCCGAAAAAAAGGTATTTATTTATTTATAGAATAAAATTAATTTATTACTTACAAGCACGGTAGACATAATCTCGTTGTAACCGGAGCCCCCGGAGGCGAACGAAACTCCGGTCGTTAAATCCTTAAGCTCGAGCTTAGGGTCCAAATTCGCCGGCACATTCTCTTTTATCCCCACATATGAAGCTGTTTTTCCTCAGATTAATTAGTATTAAAAAAAAGACAAATTCCATTTACATTTTTTTTCTTTCTATATCGTTGGGAATGAAACTGCAGTCGTAAATAAATAATTAACCTATGAAATCAGTAACGAGGCGGCCGTCGGTAAATCTCCCCGTCGCCACGTGGCCGGGGAAATTCATGCCGTAAGGATGAAAATTACTTTTCAAGAGCGTAGTTAAGTGGTTGTTATTGCCGGCGTCAACCGTGGAATCGCCGAATACGAAAATCGCCGAGATTGAATTATTGAACGGCCGGTGCAGTTTTGCAGCCAAAACCACCGCCGGGAAATAAACAACGGCCAGCATGAAACGACGACGCATTGCGCAGCAGGAAGACCACATCTTTTTTCTTTTCTTTTTTTAATAGGAAACTTAAAGCGAGCTATCGTAGAGGATGATATATATATTTGTATGTTGAACAGATTGGATTAATTATTTTCTTGTATATTTTGAAGGAAAAAAAAAAAAACACAATGTTTGAGTGGATTTATGAGGGAATGAGCGATAGTCTAAATTGACGTTTAACGTAGTTGTAGAGTACCTTAGGCGCTCCAACATTAGCGCCATTTTAAGTCGCATCACTTTCCATTTTTACAACTTACTTTGTCTACTTTAGTTACTACTACTATTTTAGAATTAGTTTTAATTTAATTATGTTCATTAATTTATCCGGAGTAGTATTTGATTAGTCTAATGATTTATTATTTCAATGGACAAAATTTGATAAGTTAAAATTGGATTTAAATTATTTAAAAAATCCCATGTGACCAAATCAAATCATAAATGTCCTTTCGAAATTTAGAGATCGGTTGAGCTCTAGCCGCCGATAGTTTTTTCTGGCTCCGTCCCTGATGAGTTGGCATATTTTTTGAGAACGGTGTCAATAAGCGGGCGCAAAGTCTGGAAAATATAATAGTAGGCTGCTTGAGTAGGGTGGATAGAATCAAAGAACACATATTTGGAGGGATTTTCACAAATAAGAGATATTGGATTGCACAAAAACGATGCTTCCAACAATCCGCTCCCACAGCAACCAGCGTTCACCACCTCTATACCTGCACATATATATACCTACATAGGGGTGAAATCCTATAAAATGTAGATTTTCCATAAAAAAATAAAAAATAATGCACATTATGCAGAACTATAATGCACCAGTAAATTTGGGTCATACATCACACAATATATAATGAGTGTGTTTGTTAACATATTATATTTCGAGCTTATATGAAGAATTAAATTATAGTAAATAAAACTGACCAAAGTGGGAGGGATTGTGGATGAGGTCGTTTAAGGGTTTGTATATGTCGGCGTAAACAAATATGGCGCCGGAAACGGTATTTCTCACATTTGCCACCAAATTCTGGAGCTTATTATTGTATTCCAGAGCAATGGATGAGAGAAAATCGCTGCAAGTATGGCGGCCGACGCCGGAGGTTAAGGTTATGATCGCCGGCAGGCAACCTAGCGGCGGCATCCCAACCACTCCCACCACCGCTGCTCCCTCCTCCACCATGCACTGCCTCAATTAAATACATCCATTTAATTTCAAATTTTAAAAAAAAAAATACTAAAAGATTAATTAGGAACATATCGTAATTTTCCTCTACGTACCTGGATGAATTTTTCAACATTTTGCAACAAAAATTGCAGGTAGCTCTCGACGTCGAAAGTTTTTCGTCGGAATTGTGTGATATTATAAGTAATAATGACGTCATCTGTTCCGGCGCTAATTAAAAAAGCGGCCTTGCTTAGTAGCGATTTTGTCCCTTCCTTTCCAATCGCTTCTTCCAGTCTCAGTTTGTACTCTTTGAAATGCTCTACTTGCTTTTCTAAAGGAATCACATTCTTTGAAAAAAAACATTATGTCAATATACAATTTCTATATACAAATTTTGTACATTTTTGGAAATTGAAGTGAACAATTTCAAACGACTTTCATTTTGTTTACCAAAATTGATATCGACATGGTTACTATAGAGATAAATATTAATTGATCCACGTCAGTATCAATTTGGCCGGAAACAGAAATCATGAGAGAATCGTAAAATTTTCAATTAAAATTCATCTGCAAAATTAAAATCGACCCAAAATTCGTGTATGTTATTGAAAGTAATTATCGTCTCTAAAAAAAAAAGGAGAAAATAAGTTGATTAGAATTTACGAGGATTCGAGCGGTGAGGGGGTCAAGGCCAGAGCCAGCAGAAGCAAAACTAACTCCACTCATCAACTCTTGAAGGCTAAGCATCGGCTTCAAATAAGGCGGCACGTACTCTTTGATACCAATATATGCAGCTGCACTACGTTGGTTGTATGAATATAATTAATTTTGTACGTACTAAAATTAATTTGTTAATTACCTATGAAATCAGTGACGAGGCGGCCATTAGTAAACCTCCCGGTGGGAATATGATCGGCGAAGTCTCTGCCGTAGGGAGGAAAATTGCTTCGGAAAGGAGTTTCCACATAATTATTATTGCCGGGATCTACTGTCGAATCTCCGAATATTAAAACTGTCGATATTGAATGGTTGAATGGTCGGTGCAGATTCCCTGCACCTCCGACGACGATGGAAACAACCGCCATCAAAAGCACCAACCCACGGCCGCCGGAAACCCACATTTTTAATATAGGTTGGATGAAACTAGTTAGTACGTTCTTTTTAAGGTGAGATGTGTTGCTTTGCGTTTATTGTAGTTGAATTCATGATTGCATGGATTTCCACCTCATATATAATATACGTAACGCCCCGGGCTCATGGGATCGGAACCTGTTAATTCTGTATAGACTCAATAGACTATCTAATAACTTGTGTTAATAGTTTTAATAATATAAGAGTGAATGCCACATAGTTGCTAACGGGCTCATTGAGTCATCGTAATGTAACGGGCTTTGACTCTTGTGAGCTTAGGGTATTACAAATGATATCAAAGTTGACCTCAAACGAATTCCTCTAGCAATTTAACTAAACCATTAATTCTCACGTTCCACCTAATTAGTCAATCTTTATTATTTTATACTTCACACATATTTCTAAAGGTGGATTAATTAGGTGGGACAGAGAGAGTATAAGATTGTGCAATTACATTTTAAAACACCCCTATCCGTAAGTATTATTTTTCTTTTATCTGTTATAAAATAATTTGTTGTCGAGTATATAATATGACATACAAGTATACAGTATATTATTAAATATTATAATCAGTAATAAAGCAGAACCTCAACTACCTTTTGCCCTGCCCTTCCTTGTGTTGAAAGTTAGTTGAGACGATATCAATTTCATTCAAGAAATGGAGCAGCAAATTGTATTTTGGTTTGCTCATTTAATTTTCCTTTTTGCCTTTTTACTCTCTATGCTTTCACAATCAGTCTTAAATAAGTACTTTGTTAATCATGATTCATGAGGCAGATTTCTTTCGTTTTCATTTTAATAACTATCTCCAACACAAATACTTCCCTACTCATAGTGGGCATACTTAAAGTGTCAACCACTAATATGGTAGTGCTCCGTCATTAATATTTATCATTTATGGTTGAATTTTTTAATAGGGTTTAATTATTATTATTTTTGTAGTGTTTAGTTTTTATGGTATATATATTTAAATTAATTTCTTTATTTATATACTACGTATATAGTAGTAGTAATGATACGTCATCCGTGGGGACATTAAGTATGCCAACAGTGTGCATTAGGGCATTCCTCCTATCTTCAAATTGCATGCGGATCTAGCGATAGGGGTTAATGCATGAGACCAAAAGTCTTAAGTTCGAATTTCTCCGTGATACGGTTTTTAAAATTTTAGTAAATTGTGTAAAAAAAAAATCACCCTATTTAGTGAAAATTCTACTTTACTACTCCAAAAAAAAAAAAAATCAACCTATTTACGGAGTATTATGTATTATTTTATAGTTAATGACCATTACATGAGTAGAATTAGTTGACCCTTTTGATTTTTGAAGACAATAAATCAAATTGTTTCAAAAAAAAATAAAAATAAAAATAAAAAATCAACTGATTGTTTTTTTGAGGAATTCACCTTCTTCTTTTGGGCTCAACAAATAACAATTAAGAATTTCTTGTTTATGTATGGTGGAACTAATGGGATGGACTTAGAGCCCGGCCCAACCTTAAAATGCACAAATCTACTCCTCTTTGAATTTGACAATTAATATGCAAAAGTTGCTTCTTCCAAAATTTTCCTTATTTTATTGTTATTACGTTATTATATTTACAAGTAGTATTTTCTAACATTTAAAAAAAAAATAACATAAAATTAAAGACCACGCCACAAATGACTAAAACGTAAAATCTTTGATCTCAATCATTAGCCGTATACTACTAGGCCAACACGCGGCGTGTTGTACGATGATTGGGCCTACATTTTTTAGAGATCCGCAAAATTGTTGACCCGGCCAAAATCCATTTAATTCAAAGCTTAATCCCAAAATTTGGATGGATTTATACCTCCAAAAAATTGAAGTTAATTTAAGATGGAAAGGTTTTTGGACGACAGGTGAAGATATGATTTACTATCATTATCCAAGAAAGGGATGTATGCGACATGGGAAGAAGTTGTAGGTAAGATTCAAGCTTCATATTCCAATAACAACTCTTCTTTTTTTATTTATTTTTTATTGTAGTGTATGTGTTTTAAAGGTGTAAAAATATTATTATTATAAATTGGGGGGGAAATACTATTATAATTTGAACTGAAAATATGAGAAAATGATTGTTAAAGAAAAAATTTCCCTTCCCGGAAAAAAAATTATTATAAAAATGAGAAAAAATTAGAATTTTTTTTCTTTTTTCTCATTTTTCATCGGAGAGAACATAAAAAAGAAAACCAGAACCAAAACAATTCAAAGGTGTACTTTTCAAGAATTCCCTAAATAATTAACAAACCACATAATCAAAGTATATTAGTATAAATCAAGCAATCCATCATAATTTAATTTCCTTGTCCAACACTTAAGCAACCAACCGTCACCACTCAACCTAATTTAATTTCCCACAACTTCTGTCCTTCAACTTTAAGATAACAAAATCAATCATTTTCAAGGTTGTTAAACAAGTCCAAACTTCGCACCACTTACAACTTTGTCAATTTCCCCACCAATGCATTTTCTTACATCAACTAAAAATATTAATAAAAAAAAACTATAATTATTATACTATAAAAACTAGAACACAGCAGGAAAAAAACACCAAGAATAACAAATATTTTCTCAGTTGTAACAAAGTAGATGAGTTGTGCTAGGTTTATCAAGTGTGTGACTGTGGGAGATGGAGCTGTAGGAAAAACATGCATGCTCATTTCTTACACTAGCAACACCTTCCCTACGGTATTTAATTAGTGAAAATAAATTGTTTTATATAATATGATCATAGTTTGTGAATATATTGATTTTTTTTTTGTTGAAATAGGATTATGTTCCGACTGTTTTCGATAACTTCAGTGCCAACGTTATCGTTGATGGGAGTACAGTTAACATAGGCCTCTGGGATACTGCTGGTAATTAATCCAAATTCTTTTCTTTCTTTCTTTTTTTTTTTGGAAATTTTCTGAATATATAATAGCCATGTTTGGAAAAAAAAAAATTTAGGACAAGAGGATTATAATCGGTTAAGGCCTCTAAGTTATAGAGGAGCAGATGTATTTCTACTGGCATTTTCTATAACCAGCAAAGCCAGCTACGAGAATATATACAAGAAGGTTTAGTTTCTTCATTTTTTATTTCTTGTATTTTATTTTGTTTTATTTTTGATTGGTGATGAAATAAATAAAAAAGTTTGGAAGAAGAAACTAAATTTTGAAATGAATTTTTTTTGGTTTATGAATGGCAGTGGGTTCCTGAGCTAAGGCACTACACTCGAAATGTACCAATTGTTCTTGTGGGAACCAAATCGGGTAACATTCGAAATGAGTAATTAATTATTTATTTGTTTATCATCAAGTTGAATAATCATATAATTTTCTGCCAAGATATTAACGAGTTGATTTATGTACAAAAACAGATTTGAGAGAAGATAAACAATATCTAATTGATCACCCCGGTGCAGTTCCTATAACAACACAGCAGGTATATATTCCCCTCGTCAATCCGAATATTTTTCGATTTATGGTCTGCATCAAAAATTCCAATTTCATTTTTTATCCGACTCAACTCTCAGTTGAAATGAATTGAATTTTTCAAAATGACATAAAATACCAATTCACAACGACAAATTGAGTCATTGAAAAAATTAGGTTATTTGAAATATAAAATCTAATTCATATTACTAAAATAGTAAACTAAGAGTATAAATAATCGTGTATTTTTCTTAATTTGATGACATTCTCACAAACCAATGAACCATATAGGGGGAGGTAGAAAATAGGCCCAAATCTAACTATGCTTTAGGCCTAAAAAATTGTAGCTCAGTCCAACTTAAAATTGGGTTGGACTAAATCTAAGTAGTAATAGTATTATTTTTATTTTTAATTAGGGTGAAGAATTGAGAAAGATGATTGGAGCCGTGGCGTATATTGAGTGCAGTGCTAAAACCCAACAGGTAAAAATATAACAATTGTAATTACTATCAGCACCTAATTTTAATTTTGTCCTTTAACCTATATTTTAACAATTTGTTTGTTTGCACTTAATTTCCAGAATGTGAAAGCCGTGTTTGACACAGCAATAAAAGTTGTTATCCAACCTCCAAAAATGAAGAGAAAACTTCAACAATGGAGAGGATGCATATTCCTTTGAAATCGAAGATTAATTCCGCAACCAGTTGATATTTAAATAATACTCCTACCTAATTATTTTTCACCATTTCTTCACCTTTCCTTCCTTCCTTTTTTTCTTGACATTTTGGAAATTGATACCAAAAAAATAAATTCCGGGTATGGAGATGTGAAAAATGGTAAAAATAAATCAGTGTTAATAACATTTATGTTACGGTTATTCAATGAATAAATAAATTGTAGAATTTTTTAAAAAGTTATAAAATAAAATTCATATAGTAGCAAAGTACACTAATGTTCAAATTTTGAATTGTTTTTTTCTTTCTATCTTAGATTTTGTCATTCTTTATTTCATCTTATTTTTCTTTTTATTCTTCTTTGTAAAGTATGATAGAAATGAGTTTGTGCCTACAATAAAAGAAATAATATGTTTAAAAAATTATGTAGCTAGGATTTCGAGCCGAATACGTATATAATAAATTGGGAGGCTAAGTAGTATATAAATTTTTGTCTGATCACATCTGCAGGGGGTTAATATTAAAACCTCAATTTCCCAGAATTAGTATTACGCAGAATGTGTAATAAAGGATGTACCCATGTTTTGCGGATCATGACATAAATTTCAATCATATCCTTTCATTTTACTATAATATGCTCCACCCACAATTATCTCAAACCATATGTAGTATATTTTTGCCATGATAATAATAGTATTAATCATATATTTTGTGTATAATAGCATAATAAATTAACAAAAACGTAGTAATATTTGGTATCATACATTATGAGTTCCATTATTATTGACACATGACTTTCTCTAACGTAAGTGACACGTGAATTTCTAAGAAAAAAAATATTGACGGCGGCAAAATTGATTTGTAAGTATAGTAGTAATACTAATTGGTAAGGGAAAAAATAACCATCAAAACCTTGTATTAATAAAATCGGTTCATAGTTCTCATATATAGTATATAAATATTGATTTAATGTATATAGTCTTCGCAAGCATTATTGATGAAGAAGTGGAGAAATCGTGGAGGAGGCTTTGCGTTTGAATTTGATTACACGAAATTAAACACTTCAATCAATAAATGATGTCATTCAATTTATTTGAGTGTTATAGATGATGCACGAATACAAAAATAGTTTGGAACAAAAAAATTCGTGTTACTTGATTCAAAGTAAAAGAGATCGATCTCGTGTTAGTGCGAGCACAATCCATGATTTTAAGTAATTAAGGAGCAATGCTGATTTGCCAAAAACAAAAGGGGAAAAGGAAGTCTAATAATTCTTATACATTTCTATTTAAAAATATTGATAGAATTCAAGTCGACGATGAATTTGAAACAATATAATTGCAGTATTTTTATTTTTTAATTCAGACGAAATTAAAGAAAAATATTGCAATTGCATGTGCGAGAAAACGATAGCATTTTAAATTAGATCCCTTGTCGCATTTACTAAGAGCATACTGCATTTTGCATTTGTTGCTGCATTTCATGCAAGCTATAGTATACACACATAAATATATTTTCTACGATCCGATTACTAATTTCTACGATACATGTAACTTCATGTACAATTATGCTTAAATATGCATATAATAATAATAATTATTACTATTATTATTATTATTATTATTATTATTATATATATTTTTTTTTTCCTCCCAGTTGACTTCTGTTTCGTTTTAATCATTCAGAATTAGTACTCTTTGCATAAAAAAAATCCCATAATCTCACAAGTTAAAAGACTGAAATTAGTTTATGTCAAATCTAATGCAATTTAAGCTAAAAACTAATATTAATTGCAAATCAAAATCACTTAGTGCAAATCTTTAATTCATGGACTGTGCTCGCAATTTATTAGTCCACGAATTAATGACACACACTTCCTTGCTAAATTTTTGTCTCCGCCACTGGTCGTACTGTTATACTGATTCAAATAATGTTCATGGCACGTCCGGACTCTAATAAAAAAAATAAAAAAAAGTATAAATTTGCTACATGCATGCATAAACTATGTATATCGGTATTAATTAAATGCATAATATGTTTGTGGGCTTTTACGCACACAAAATTTCAAGCACATTTATAGACGTTCTTTGTACAGCCAGTATTTTCTTACTAGCGCAGGCTAAGAAAAAAATCCAAAATAAGAAAAGATTTTAATATCAGGCAATTAATTAAAAGCCATGGCCTCATAAGTTCCACGTAAGTAGTGACAATTTGGCTGCAGGCATAACACAACGTGACGTATTACACTGATATATAAATATATATGTATTGGCATAATTGAATGATAGATCTGAAAATAACATAAAAAGAAAATATATGATCGAGATGTGATGTATATGTAGATATACTAGTATAAATTATATAGAAATTGGAGACGGAATATTTATTGTTATTTTTTTTTTTGAGAGAGGAGACAGAATATTAATCATACGTTTGATTATAGTCAAATGTACAACGCCCTTCCAACTTTCCTCAACAATATTTGCCTTAAATAATGCATATTTTGAGGAGTCAGACTCAGAAGGCGTCATTAATTCATTCTATACCAAGAACCATTACATTTAAAGTTCAACTTTGACAAATTAAATTACTCTCTTCCATTCCATCTCGCTATTTCATTTCAGGTTTTGCTATTCCGTGTAATCTAGTTGCAAGAATATTCATCTTAATAATTTCAAAAATAAATAAATAAATACATTGTCAAAACTCGTATTTTATTTGTATTTTCTACACGTTGCTTGACCATGCAAGCAAATATAATATTACGTCATTTGTTCGATCCATTTTTTTTTCTTTCTAATTTACTTATCCTTGTCTAATTTCTCTCGTTTAATACAAATTAAATACAAACATTCGTAATAACGGTCACTTGTATAATTCACTCATTTTGACTAGGGAAATACATAGTAGTACATCATTTGATTAAATCAGTATAAATCGATTTTTTTTTTCTTATTTTTACAAAATATAAAGACAATGACAGAAATATTATAAGGTCGACTTCTCAAAAAAAATAAATATTATAAGTTCGAGAGAGAGAGAGAGAGAGAGAGGGGGAAAAAAGAAGGTTAGTACTCTCTATCCCCACCGCTTCCCCAAAACCCTACGTGCCCCCTTCTTGACTCTCAACCCCCACCATTTATTCCTTGCAACAACCTCTTCATATTACAATACTAATATTTATTCATGTAATCTCATCTCTTCTCCACTATTTTGTGAAAGAAATAAAGAAAACACAAAATTATTATTTAAAAAAAAGAAAAGAAAAGAAAACCCTAAAGCCCCTTCCATTGGGAATTGCACTCAATCAACATAAAATATAAATAAATAGGAAAATGTTTAGACAAACTCATCAGAAAACCTCTCTCCCTCACTAAGTTGAGTTGAGTTTCTGCAGAAGCCCACACCCCACGTGGATCCTTCTATGCTAAAGGCTCCTCTCCCTTCTCAAGTGAGGAATTTTATCTTGGAGATTTAATCGTACGTTGCAATGCATAAAATCTGCAAGGAATAGTATGGGGCTATTATACACTTTAACTTTGTGTTAAATGTTCTTTCCTTTCTAGTGCAAAATCTTGCAGGCGATTCTTGTTGCTGGTTTTATCTTTTTTATTCTCCTCTCTCTCGAGTAAAAAAAAAAAACCTTCAATTCAGTTCCTCCCCATTAATTACATACTCCTACTTCTAGAGTAGAGTGTGTGAAATCAATCAATCAATAAGTCATGTCTTCTTCAAACAGACACTGGCCTAGCATGTTCAAATCCAAGCCCTCCAACAATCAATTTCACCATGATTTGAACTTCCCAAATCCCAGAAATTCATACTCACTAGGTATATATAATTACAGTATTTCATAACCATTTACTTGATTAATAATTAGGTCAAGAAAATAAAATCCATCTTCTTCTTCTTCTTCTTTTTTGTTTTTTTTTGTCAGATGAGGAGAGAACGCCAGAGCCGAAGCCGCGGTGGAATCCGCGGCCGGAGCAAATCCGGATCCTCGAAGGGATCTTCAACTCGGGAACGGTGAATCCGCCGCGAGACGAAATCAGAAGAATTAGGGCTCAGCTCCAAGAGTTCGGCCAAGTTGGGGACGCCAACGTCTTCTACTGGTTTCAGAACCGGAAATCGAGGAGCAAGCAGAAGCAGCAGCGCCACCTCCACAACACCAAGCGCCGGACGCCGACGGTCGTTCAAGCTTCGTCGTCGTCCTCATCCGACAAGTCGTCCACTGTGTGCAACTCCGTAGAAAAGCCTCTCTCGCTCACCCCCTTCACCTTCAATAATTCTCCGACTGCGTCAGCGTCTGCGGCGGCGCCGGTGAATGAGCAGCCATTGTTGTTTCCAACTTGTGGTGCGGCGTCGACGCATGGGATATGCTTTCCCGATTTGTCTGAGAGTAGCGATTTGCTGGGTGAGGTGATGGGTTTGAATTCGAACAAGCAACCTCATATTAGTTTTGCTGCTGCTGCTGCTGCCGCCGCACCGCCTCTTCCCTCCTCCCCTTCTGCTCCTCTAGGTATACATATATTAATATATACGACTACTTTGCATCACATGTTTATTTATTTCCCCTTTAAAATTAAACTAGGGTTTTGATTTTCACGAGCACTCAAGTGTGTTGAAATCCATAGGAAATTGTTCGATTTTCCATGCAATAATTATTAAGGGTAAGAGATGTACAATTTTCGATGATAGAAGACACTTGTTCGAGAACAGAAGAAGTAGAATTCCTTGTATTTCTTTTAACATTAAATAAATAAATTCATCGCCGTACGTGAAAATGTGACGTGGAGTTGGCAGGTTTAGTGGAAGCGACGACGGCGGCGGCGCCCCCAAAATCGACGGTGTTTATCAACGACGTGTGTTTTGAGGTGGCATCGGGGCAGCCCTTCAATGTGAGAGAAGCATTCGGGGACGACGCCGTTTTGGTAGAGTCATCGGGGCAGCCCGTTCCCACCGATGAATGGGGAGTCACTCACCACCCTCTCCAGCATGCTGCTTTCTACTACCTTCTCCGCTCCTTCGCCTCACCACCACACAACAACCATTGATCATCGATCACCTGGTATTTTTTTCTTTTCTTTTCTTTTTTATTTATTTATTGTAAAATTATTTCCGCATTGAGTTGGTTTATTTGATATATATATGCCTCTTTTATGAAATTTTTGGACAGATTTTGAAGAATTGAAGAATAGAAGAGAGGGGGGGTGCGCCGTTCCAGTTTGTGACTCATATTGGTGGTTCTTTTTCTTTTGTTTGGATGTTCAGAATATTTTAGGTTTTAATATGTTTTAATTATGGTAATTTATATATATAGTACTAATTCCCAGCAGGTGACATGATGTTATTATGTCCATGGCTGTAGAATGACGCATATATACTTGAATCTCTATGCTAAGCTTAATTGTATCTACTTAATTATATATCTAATTACTTACTATGTTGGAGGGAAGAGTTCGCATGTAAATAAATCATGGCGTGAGAAAATGAGAATAATGCTTAATGATAATAAATTCATGCTTAAATCTGCATAAAATTATACTTAATATATAATTGTGCTTTTTAATATACAAATTGATGCTTAAATATAATTATGCTTATTGTACCTTGTAATAATGCTTAAATCAATATCAATCATAGATCTAACTAACATTAATGGTCCAGATCTATTCATATTTCTCACATCAGAACTTATTTACATACGATCCATCGTCCTATGTTGGATTATATATATATATATATATATATATATATATATATATATATATATAATACGATAAGAATTTTCTAATTTTTGAATTAATATTAATTTTATATCACGTACTCCCTCCCTGGTACCAATTGTACGAGCAAGAATCAATAGGTTATCTCTATTGTGTAATAACTGAAACGAATAAACAAATTACAACAATAATTATTGTTACGCTTTCAAAATAATTAAGTTGATGGCCTTGATATTTATTGATCTAGAGTCCGACTTTTTGGTGCATTTAGAATATCTATGACTCTGTAAATCACAATCTTTATAAGTTCAACCTTATATTTGATTTGGTCTGGTTAATTATAAAACCACCTTCAACAATTTTGAAATTACAACACCCACTGCACGCTTGTTTTCCTAGCAAATTCCATATCGTGTATGTCTAATTAACCAATTAAAATTTTCATATAATTCAATGAAACGTGAACAAATTAAGTTAGCCATAAATGTAATGGAAAAATTGTTATTGAAACGGCTACAATTGAGCCAAAAGTTCATTATGATTCACAGCAAGTTAACTCAAATTTCATTTAGGGCGATGCTAAACGGATCGAATTGATCCGGATCAAAATCACTATTTGCATTAAATGAAATGGTAGAAAGACAAATTTGTACATATTTAATTTTGACTTCAATATTCCCTCCATTTTCTAGTACAATTATGTTCATGTTGGAAACAACCAACCTTAATAAATATTACTCATTGAAATTAGCAAGGTCAATCATTGATTAGCAAGTTTCTTCATAATTTGAACGCCACTTTTCTAATGAGAATAGGAGTATGGTTGCGTTTATAATATATTTAATTATTATATATATATATATATATATATATATATATATATATATATATATATATATATATATTGAACGGAAAAGAAATTTTATTTCACAACGGTACAAGGCGTACCGGAACAATACAATCACGAAACGTTCCACGTTGCACTTAGAGGGTTAGATGCCCAACACGAAAAGCTAATGTTAGGTTCGGCATCACCCCTCACAACGTTTCAATTGATAAATTAGAATATGCATGTACAATACGTGGATGTAATAGTTTTCTAAAATAAAGTATATAACACTTAATTTTAACATGTGTACAAATTTTAATTATTGCAACTAAGCTTGTACTAAAGTGTTTGGCCACTTTTCTAAAGTGTAGAGTTGAAAATCGAGCTTACAATTGAAGTGGAATACGGATTTCTTATAATAATAATAATAATAATAATAATAATTTAGTATATTTATTAATAAAAATACTTTTGAAAATATACAAACTCAAATGTAATTTCATTTATTAAAATCAAAATTATTTTTTTAATTTATCTACTTGAGTGCATGTATATATGCATATTTAGTAGTGAATGCATGCAATATAATATTAATTTAATCTTATGCGTGCATTCATTTAGTCTTATGCGTGTTTTAATTTAAAGTTGTTACAATATTAATTTAATCTTATGCGTAGTATAATATTAATTCATTTAGTCTTATAAGCATTTATGGTGGAATGAAAATAAAGTGGTGTATTGAAAAAAGAAAATATTAATGAATGTTGTTCCAATTCAAATTTGGGACACACTTGGGTCAGCCAGAGGCACCGTGCGGACGGCTAAAACACTGACACTTTTATTCGTGTAGATTAACACTTTTTTGTATAAAGATTGACACTTTTAAAAATTGACATTTTATTCGTAAAATAATTATGTTAAAGATTGACACTTTTATTCGTATAGATTAATATTTTTCTGTATAAAGATTGACACTTTGACCCGGCCACACTATGTGGCCGACCTCACCTAAGTTTTTGTCTTCAAATTTTTCAATTTTCAAACATTTAATAGGGGTAGTTTAGGTATTGCACATTAATAATTTAGTCAAATTTACAAATATGCCCCAATTGATCCGGATCAATTTGATCCCTTTAGATTTACCCTTTCATTTACACATGCAGTGGGATGAAATTAAAACAGTACCTGAAAAGGAAATAAGTTAAAATTTAATACTTCTCTAGTAACTGTCACAACAACATCAGTTTCCACTGTAAAATAGTTATTGCTCTCCTTTTTGTTCTTTTTAATCTCTGCTATTAATTTCTCTGAAAGGGTTGAGAATTATCGAATTTCTCGGTTTTCAATTATTTCTACAAGGCAGCATTATCAATATATATGCACAGACTAATTCACATATATATACTATAATAATAAAGGAACAATTTTATTTAATTTTTTTAGCCAAAAAAATTGAAAGAAAAGGGCTTGCGTAATGCGTAAAGAAGAATCTCTGAGTGGAATTGATGAAGAGTACTGTTTGAAGGAAGGAAGGAAGGAAGCAGGGTGTAGTCATTATTCCAACAGAAGAACTCAGCCTTGGCATTTTCTAGCAACAGACAAATTATACATATATTCATTCCACTATAAATTCTTTGCTGCAACAGATGCAGTATTCCACTTTTTGTTTCCAAAAATTAATGCATCTCAATCCAACCTATCATTTTCGGTGAATTTCTTTTCACCCGCCCAAAACACTACAATTTTCATTTATATATGAAATAAGTACGCCCTCCATTTCATTTCATGCAAAAGACTTCTTTTTTTTTTTTTCAATTCTGACACGCTTTTTTACGCTTCTTGATGATGAGTTTTAAAATGGATTTTTTGAAGAATTTATCCATCATCAAGAAACATGGAAAAACGTGCCAAAATTGCCAAAAAGAAATGAAGCCTTTTCGATGAAATGGATAGCGTTGTTTCTATATTTGCCCTGATCTCTTGATATATCAATCCGTTTCATTAGGGCTACAAGTATTCAATTTCTTAAATCTTAGGGTGAGAGTGAGAGATAATAATAGTTTGAATGTTAATTAATTAGCAAAGGGGGCGAAGGTTTTGGGATCTAGTTGAATGATTCAAAGAAAATGGGCCAAGCCCAAGACAAAGCCCAAAAGGGAAAGGTAAAATGGTGAAGCGGGTAGCGTGCGTAACCGTGTTCCTAAAAAAGTGGAGGGAAAGAAGAATGAGATTGAATTGAACAAGTAAAAAAAAAATTGAGATTTGATGAACAAGGAAGGGGCAAGGCAATTCCAATGGGCGCGTACAGGGCGGACGAGGATTACGATTACCTCTTCAAGGTGGTGTTGATCGGCGATTCCGGCGTCGGAAAATCCAACCTCCTCTCTCGATTTACCAAAAATGAGTTCAGCCAGCAGTCCAAATCCACCATCGGCGTCGAGTTCGCCACTCGCTCCATTCAGGTCGACGATAAGGTTGTCAAGGCCCAGATTTGGGATACCGCCGGCCAGGAGAGGTCCTCTCCTCTCTCTCTCCTCTCTTCTTTTTCCTTCCATTTTTCTTCGCTTTTTACTGGAAATGGGGATACCTAGGTTTTGTTTTTTATTCTTATTAATAATTAATTAAATGGTGTGATCTCTTTTAATTAATCTCGAACCTCTGGATTTTGTCGATTCATATTTATATTATTGTGATTCCTGGGATGATTTGTGGGATAATGATCTTTCTAGTTTTCTGTCCGAACCTCCCATTCTAATGGGGTATGATGATTTTTCGAGCATTGGATTTTGGTGTTAAATTATATGGGATTCATATCATTTCTTGGAGGAAATTAAAGTTCCATTCGTATTTTTCTTTTTCCAGATTTCGTTTTGTGTTTGTGTTTATAATCTGTAATGATTTATCATTAGGCCATATGTTATTACATGAATTGGCATGAGCTCTTGAGCTTGAACCAAAACCTTGAAATGTTCATGAATCTAAGATTGCTTTCATAGTCATTTCATGAAGGAAAGAGCATGAAAACAAGTGCAGTAGATTGGTGTTGTATCTCTAAATATAGAGCCCTTTCTTCAAAACTGCAGGTACCGAGCAATCACGAGTGCGTACTACAGAGGTGCAGTAGGCGCTCTTCTTGTCTACGATGTTACACGCAATGTGACCTTCGAAAACGTGGACAGATGGCTGAAGGAGCTGCGAGGCCACACGGACTCAAACATAGTGGTGATGCTCGTAGGGAACAAGGCAGATCTTCGTCACCTACGCGCCATTTCCACAGAGAAGGCCAAGGCCTTTGCAGAGAAAGAGCACACCTTTTTCATGGAAACTTCAGCTTTAGAAGCCTTGAACGTCGAGAGCGCCTTCACAGAAGTGCTCACGAATATCTACCACGTCGTGAGTAAGAAGGCTTTGGACATAGGCGATGATCCCTCGGCTTTGCCTAAAGGCCAAACCATCAATATCGGAAATAAGGACGATGTATCGGCTGTGAAGAGTAGTGGGTGCTGCTCAGGATAGTTTGAAGAAAAGAGGTATATTCTTTTTTTTGATATTAGTGGAGCAATCTTGGGAGAAATGTATAGTACAAAACCTTTCAATTCTTTACTTGTTTGGTTGTGTGAACAAATGGGATTGGATTCTTGAGTTCTTGATTGCTAAAATGGAAGAAGGAAAGATTGATTGTTCATTTTTTTTTTCTACAATGAGATCATTGTGGTAATTCCTCTCATGTATGAGCTTTTCAAGATTAACAAACTTGTTATTTGATGGGATTTGCAGTGCATTACTAAGATTCATCAAAAGTTAGTTTGGGCATGGTTTGCGTGTACTCAACATGCATTTGTCTTTTATTTTATGGGGTTTATAAGAAGAAGCGCAAATCAATATGTAAATCGCATTTCCATGCAATGGGCCTCGTTTTAGGGGCTATAGATCACACACGAAAGATTCGGTGAATGCATGATTTATAATTTGTTTTACTATATCTAGTAATTCTTTGAGCTAACGTTCATATCCAAGAAAGTAGGATTCGATGCTTTATTTCTACTCATATGAGAAGTAGACGCAACAATCTTGATGCGGATAAATTGCGTGCAAGTAATGTGGATTAGAATCTGAAATGAGAGCAAAAGAGTGATCAGAAAGACAATTCATTTATAGTAGGAATAAAATTATTTACGACTTACCTTCCCTTAACGAAAACATATGTTAATTGCCTTATAATAGTGCGTAGTTGTTGTTCATTGAAAATTAATGACAAAAACTTGTCTCAGCCGGAGGCACCGTGCGGCCGGGCTCAAAGTGTCAATCTTTATACAGAAAAGTGTCAATCTATATGAATAAAAGTGTCAATCTTTATACAGAAAAGTGTCAATCTATATGAATGAAAGTGTCATTATTTTAGCCCGGCCGCACGGTGCCTCCGTCTGACCCAAGTGTGACAAAAACTTGTGTCAGCCGGAGGCACCGTGCGGTCGGGCCCAAAGTGTCAATCTTTATACAGAAAAGTGCCAATTTATATGAATAAAAGTGTCAATCTTTAACATAATTATTTTACGAATAAAATGACAATTTTTAAAAGTGTCAATCTTTATACAGAAAAGTGTCAATCTATATGAATAAAAGTGTCATTGTTTTAGCCCGGCCGCACGGTGCCTCCGGCTGACCCAAGTGTGTCAAAAACTTGTGTCAGCCGGAGGCACCGTGCGGCCGGGCCCAAAGTGCCAATCTTTATACAGAAAAGTGTCAATTTATATGAATAAAAGTGTCAATCTTTAACATAATTATTTTACGAATAAAATGACAATTTTTAAAAGTGTCAATCTTTATACAGAAAAGTGTCAATCTATATGAATAAAAGTGCCATTGTTTTAGCCCGGCCGCACGGTGCCTCCGGCTGACACAAAAACTTGTGTCAGCCGGAGGCACCGTGCGGCCGGGCCCAAAGTGCCAATCTTTATACAGAAAAGTGCCAATTTATATGAATAAAAGTGTCAATCTTTATACAGAAAAGTGTCAATCTATATGAATAAAAATGTCATTGTTTTAGCCCGGCCGCACGGTGCCTCCGGCTGACTAATAGAAAGTCTTGGTTGAATTCAATACCAATGCCGTTGAACTCATTAATTAAACAAAAAATGTTATACATTTTGTCCTCTCACAAAAAATTGTTATACTTCTTGAACATATACCACATTTACTACTTTTAATTTTAAATTTTATCTAATTTTTTTTATTTACATAAAAATCACACATGTTCCATAAATTTTGCTCACTATTCTTAATTTTGAAAACCGTCACATCTTTTTATTTACAAAAATATCACACATGTAAGTCTCTTTCTCCACTTAAAGAACACTCATCCAGACATTTCTTAAAAAATCAAGCTGGAGCTACGATTTTTGTATTTTTTTTTTGTAGACGGAAGAAGTACGATCAAATATTAAATCTTATAAAGGTAATTATAACGTATTTTTTATATTATCTTATTTTAATAACAGAAAATTTACGTAGTGTCGCAATTACTATTATTAAGCATTAATGCCATTTACTTTTGAGAGAGTGATAGGGAGGATATGCCAATTAGCAAAAGCATTATGCCATAGATTATTTACCAACATGAACGTAGCCACACAAACCCAAAAAAAAAAAAAAAAAAAAAAAAAAAAAAAAAGTGCTGACGTGGAAAATTCCGCGACGTGGAATCCTACGTGGCACGAAAAAAACCCCAGTGGCAGCCGTTAACCGCAAGTGGAGACCTGAAAAGCGCGTGGCGAACTCAAACTACCCCGCGCGAACTGGCGCCAAGCACACATCATTCTCCAGCCAATCATCGCCCGCCACGTAGCTAAAGTTCATCACCGCTACTCTCCCTTCTTAAGAATGCAACCAACAAATGCCTCACCGATTCCTCGCCACCTAATCCTTATTTGCATAGGCTTGGGATTATTCCTCATAAATCTTCAGCCTCTCTGCTCGTATTCTGATTCCACGTCCTCTCTCTTCGATTGATCAAGTATGGACGGCACCGCCATGGCTCTCCGACAGCCTCTTCGTTTCCCGACCACCGCTGCCGCCGCCGCCGCCGCTTCGTCGTCGTTGAAGGAATTGAGAAGTTCTTCTGGGGTCGTTACGTTTCGGCGGAGGAGGGATCAAAACGGGGTCTTGTCGTCTGGGTTCTGTGATCAAGGTCATCTGCAGTATTATAAGTCCAGCTTCGGTTCCTCCGCCGTGGAAGAGGCCGCCGCCGGGAGGAGGTTGAGTGTGAGGAGTGGGAAGGAAGTAAAGAGCGAGAAAGAGAAGTCCCTGAAGAAGACGAAGAAGAAGCAGTTGAAATTGCTCAAGGGATTGACCAAGGATTTGTCCACTTTCACTCAGATGGGATTTGGATTGGATTCTGATGGCAAGCTGCTTCATCAGATCAAGGGCAACATGATTTCGGTATGAATTATTTCATCAATCTTCTTAATTCTTCATATACCAACAATCTGATTTTCCAAATAATTAGGAGTAATCACTTTTATTTCCATGGGAGTCTGATTTTGATAATTGATTTGTTCAATCATAGCAAGGACTTAATTAATCAATAAAATTTATGCTTTAGAATCAAGAATCCGAGAGAACTATTTGAGGTATTAAATTATGTTTATTAATGTATATTCAATTTCTGGGTACAGGAAGCAACACAGCTTTTGTTGGAACAGCTGCAGAAGGTGAAGGCAGAAGAGAAGGAAAATAAAAGAAGAATGAAAGAGGAGAAAGCAAGGTCAAAGGCCGCAGCGCGAATGCAAAGCGGTGTTAACTGTGAAATGTCGTCCAGTTCTTCTTCCTCGGAGTCGAGCGACAGTGAGTGTGGAGAAGTCGTTGACATGAGCAGCCTCAAGCAGTCGAAAACGCTTCCTCCTCCGATTATACCAACCATACCATCAGATATGGAGAAGGAGATGAAAGATTTGCCTACTTCTCTGCCCAATGTGCAGAGTGCGGAGAATTTAGGTGTGATGAGTACGAGTTGCTCGAAGAAGATCGAGGTGTGTATGGGAGGAAAGTGCAAGAAGTCGGGGGCTGGAGCTCTGCTGGAGGAATTTCAGAGAGTTGTGGGGATTGAAGGTGCAGTTTCTGGGTGCAAATGCATGGGGAAATGCAGAGATGGACCTAATGTGAAGGTTGTGAATGAATTTGATGGAGTCGTGGGGCCGGAGCCGGTTACAACGACGAATTCTTTGTGCATTGGGGTAGGGTTGGAGGATGTGAATGTGATTGTAGCTAATTTCATTGATGAAAATCTGATTCAGAATCAGCAGCAGCAGCAGCAGCTTGGTTTTGCAGCTTAATCTTGAGCATTATTATGTTGATAGGATTGTTGAATTAGCTACAAAAAAAATGTACAGTTGTTTATTACTACTACTATGTTTTATTAGTTTTGGCTGTATAGTATAGAGTGTGTTTTGGGATGACAAGGAGAAGAAATATATGGTGATTTGAAATGAAATTGCTCTCAAGATTTCATTCATTTAGTGAAATTGCTTGCAAGCTACTAATCAATAAGTTTAAAGTTGCACCGAGTAGTTTATTCACTCGACTTGGAAATTTTTCTGAATAAAATTGATTTAATTTATAACATAATCAGACTAGAAGATGCGTAACAGAACTCATTAGAAGATTTAAAATATAATACTCCACTATACCTCTGTTTTTTTTTTTTGGAAGTGGCCCAGTTGATTTTTGCATATATATTATTAAAAGAAGGATTAAAGGTTAGAGGGTACCCACCATAGAATCATTAATGTAGAAATTAATCATTTAATTAGGGTTAAATTGGACTTACTTGTGACACATGTGGGTTTGTTGGCCCCAAAAAGTAAATGGGTCCGTTGAAAAAAAACACCTTAAAATGGCAATGAGGTCACTTCGAAAGAAACGGAAAGAGTATTATATTAAAATCAAATTAATTTGCAATTTATTCAATGAAAGGTAGTTGCAGAATGCAGAATAAAATAAAATTTAAACAACATAGTCAACAATTACCAGCCTTGTGAAGCAAATTTAATAATCTCATTCAAGTCAACCGCACACCAACCATTACCTATGAACGAAATCTAAATTATTTATGAATCGTCACATGATTCACGATATATAGCATTATAATAATGCATACACCATTCGAGCAAATAAGGATGGAATGTGAAGTTTATAAATTCATTGATTGTCACGTGAATTGTGACGTACGCATATATCATACGAAATTCCAGAAAAGCTAGGACGGAATTTGAACATTACTTTCATCACGAGATTCACCATAAATAATACAGTATAGTTTTATCCCATTTTCTTGAAATGAAATTTTAAATATACACTATCTTGTATACAGGACAAAATCCTATAACATATCAGAAAGCATAGCTGTTGTTGATAAATGTTTAACTAAGACAAGGAGGATACCTAACAATTTCCAATTTCCAGTAGAGGAAAATCATTTCATGAACCATAGAATATAATTTTATGACCACGTCAAAATCATTTACGCGCTTCTGACTTCTTCTGTTCTTTGGCTGCAAGGAGAAAAACAGTAGCATAGAATCAGCCAAAATAAAGTGTAGGAACTGCATTTCAGGAGAACTCGAAGGGAAATCAAATCAGCTATGGCATTTTAGTTAAATTTTAGTTAAGTACCAGCTTTCTCTTCTTCGCGTTTTTTAGCAGCTTCAGCTCTTTGCTGGCGAATAAGGGCCAATCGATCTGTAAGTTGTAAAAATAACAATATATTGAGCGATATTAGCATGATTTGTGCCTCTTGATTGGCCTATAAACATGAAGAATATTTGCACATAGCTATATGCCAAATAAATTTGAGTGCTAAATAACCCAAACCTAATTGTTGAACTAGTACACTCAGATATAACAGAAACTGAATCATATATGTACCTAAATCTTTCCTTGCTTGTTCGGTCTTGCCCTGTTCTTGCAACTTCATGTACCTTTCATGAGCTCTCTGCTTTTCAATCTCCTCCCTTAAAGAAAGAGAACAGATATCATTGATACATTAAAAATGCCAGCCTAATGCATAGCCAGTTATCAAAGTTGGAAGTGGTTATTACAGAACTACGAAACAAACTATGGTCAAATGCAATGATTCCAAACAGTAATGGCTATACAAATGACATTATTATCATTTTCTATGTATGATATCAATAAACTATTAACCTGCTTTGCAATTGTAGTTAGGGGAAACACTTATAATGTGAAAGAAAAGAAAAAAGAAAAAAAAATTACTACGGAGTATAATTTTACACGTAGTCGATTATTAAACAACAGAAACAATTAACAAAAAGAGTAGATAGAAGTTAAAACCTAAATTTGAACAACGAGTTCAACCAGAGGGCAGAAAGGAGAGGAGGAACAAGGATGTGTATGATTGTAAGCTAAATAAAATAAGGATGTCGATCAAAGATTGTATCATAACTGAGTACCAGACACTTAAAATTTCAAATTCAAATATACAAGATTGCTTACACCAACGTCCATCAGATGAAGCTACTAAGACTACAGAAACAAAGATATCTTGTGATGACTTTCTCAGAGACTGAATGGCAGGAAATTATAGCAATTGCATACCTTTCACGTCTTGAAAGCTCAGTTGTTTTCTCTAGCTGCCAAAAAACTCAGCCACTATTAGATTATGGAACAACAAAAATTATGCAAACAAACCATCAAGTAGAATATCATACATCAGCATCACGTGCTTTCAAGTTCTTTGGCTTTTGCAAGTTGGGATTTTCGGTCTGAATGACACCCTGGGGTCCTTTCACTTTCTGTCAACAACATCAACGAATATTTAGAAAATGTTGCGTTGTCTAACCATTTCAATAAGAAAATCAACACTGCCCAAGTAGCTGTAGGCCAGAATATACTGACCTCAGATTCATCTTCAGACTCCTCTTCAGATTCTTCATCGGATACTTCATCTTCTACCTCCTCAGCTACTTCCTGATAACACAAAATGAAGATCAGCAACATTGAGTCATTGACTATTTACTATTTAGCATCACAAATTATTAGGGCCCCAAATCCAATTTCTGATGATGATCTTAACATTTTTCCAGAGAAAAAGAAAAAAAAGTTAATTTCTGGAGATAAGATATCCAAAAAATATGTTAAAATCTAATAAACTGGTCGTATTCCGAGTAATATAATACTACTATCATAATTCAGGAGAATCATGACAAGAGAACAAGCAAAGTAGAATTTACCTTCTTGAAGGTGCGAGGACGAGAAGATGTACCAGCCACTAAATTGTTGAGGAAAAAGGATAGTGTTAGTGAGTATGATCACGAAAAAAACCAAGAATTACTAGAACATACATTTAAGGGAATAGGAAAAAAAAATTTGAACAAGATTGACCCCAGACCGTTCCAGAACACAACCACACCTGATTCTCTGTGAATGCACAAAATTAATGTCGAATATGTGATTGAGAATTCCAGGGGAGGAGAAGTAGATACCGAGAAAGTTCAGTTCTTGATTAGCATAGAATCTAACATCACCCCAAAAGTTAAACCCTAAAAGTTGTTAGATTTAAGGCCAACCCCAATGGTGTTTGCACTAAAAGTGTGTTCAACTCCATTGATTAGCAATAAATGTCACACTAAAAAGAATACTCTCTACAAGAATGGTTCTTTTTATACTAATAACCAGATTTACGAAATTCTCTCATCCCAATTCCCAACCATTGGATCAACTAATTGATAGGACCACACACATTAGTGTTGCACTATTAGTATTATATGCACTGTTGGACTGATTTCGTGCAAAAACTGCACTAAATTAGTGAAATAGTGCAGGGTTAGAGTTGCCCTAAGGAACACCTACACTGTACGGTACAATAACAAGAAAACATCAGAAGTTCATTTCAGAGGCACAACTTGTTCAAAACTCATAAAACCAAAAGTAAACTACTTAACTTCGATGCAGAAATATGCATGCTGCTAGCATATGATCATAGAAAACATTGAAATAACCAAAAGTGAATCCTCGGATCAATCCATAACAGCAAATAGCCATCAAACTAGACCAAAACTCAAAACCAAGTTGCACTCTAAGCCACTAATAAACCCTAATCATGGGTACCCCCATCCAATTACTAAACAAAAACGAAAGAAAAATAGCGTTACTGGATGGCTTTGCTATGTCATATAGATTAGCAGCCAATCAATCCGAAACTCAGAACAGATTCATCATCTCATCTCCAACCAACCGGAGACAAAAAAAATCACATGCTAGCCAAACCGAGCATAATTTAATCAAAGTGATGATTATTGTTCCCCATAATATTCATAAAAATTACGTAAAAGACAAACAAAAAATCACGAAAAAACATACACATCTCCTCCGGAGTGGAGAACTGGCGGCGGCCGGTAGGCTTGCCCTTGAACTTCCCTCTCCCCATGACACTTGTGAGAGAGCGTGTCTCCTCTGCTTGAAGAAACGGCGAATTGGGGGATTCGAGTATATTTTAGAGGGCCCTTTTCCTTGAATCAGATTCCCCAATTCCGAATGGAGGAGTATCGTTTGAGAAAAATCTTCCCGGTGAATTGAATATCCAATATGAGAACAGAGAACTGATCCTACCTACAGTGATCTTCCGTCCAGTTTTCTCCAATTAGTTGTAAAATCGGTGTACGTCACACATTTTGAATCTTATTAAACGAAAAGTGGCGTACTCGTAAGTCGTAACGCTACACGGCCCAACATATTTTATTTTAGCAATTTAGTTTTCTTTAGTAGATTTATTTTATTATATTTTTTATTATTATTATTATTTTATTTTTTTTGTATATATGATAGTTTTAGGGCACATTTTTATCTATCATAATGGTGGAAAATTCTTCTACGGATTGGAATGGTTCTTATTTATTGTGGGAATACATATATATATATATATATATATTCATTACTAATTAACATATAACATGTCAGTGTCACGTAGATACTTTTGTCAAATAAGAATTTATATTTATTTAGTAGATTTTAGTTTTTGAATATATAATTATGATAAATTTATTAATACTATGATATGATATTTTCATATAAGTCGTAGCCACAATAAATATGTTCATGAGATTTATTTGAAAATACACATGATATAAATTAAAGGCTCGTTGTATTGAAATTTGGTATGTAAATATTCTTAACACACTAAAAAAATGTGAATAAAAATGAAATCAATCATGAAGAACAATTCCCACATATGGAAAGAATAGTTATGATATTCATCAATTGCCATGAAATAAAAGAAAACCCTAACTCTAAGATTCCAAAAGGGAATGCAATGAATTATCAAACTCATCAATATAAGAATCCTCGAGTCCTTTCCTCAACATGAACTCCCTCCACTTAGCATGATTAGCCCTAATTTCCTTCCCAATCTCACTCTCCCCATCCATCACCAACTTGATTGCCTTCATCACACTCTCTCTACTGTACAAACCATCCTCCTCTCCTCTCTCCACTTCCACTCCAACTTTCAAATCTCCTCCCATCAACCTTCCATTGATCAATTGATCACCGCAATGCGGCATCAGCACGATCTCACACTCGTTCACCAACACCTCTGAGAGCGATCCCCACCCGCAGTGGGTGACGAAGCACCCCACTGAGGGATGAGCCAGGATCAACTGTTGTTGAACCCAACCTCCCTCCACCACTCCTCTCTCCTTAGTCCTATCCATAAACCCTTCCGGCAACGCCTCCTCCACCGTCTCAGACCCTATCGGCGGCTTCAGAGCTACCAAAAATGGAAGCCCCGTGAGTTCGAATCCCAACAACAACTCTTGAAATTGGTCCCTTTTAACCCTAGCCTCGCTCCCAAACGCACAAAAGATCACGGATTTCGGCCCGAACCGGTCCAACCATTTCGCCCATCTCTCGTCTAGGCTCGAAGTAGGCGGTTCGGCCACAACCGGGCCGGCTGGAAAAACCGGTTTCTTAAACATCTTCGCGAGAAAATCGAGATATGGGCCCTCCATTTCTTTGGAAGATTTGAAACCCATAACGTCGCACTCCTCCGCCGACATGATCATGCGCTGCACAAACTTCATCTCTGTCCCGAATTCCGCGGTGTTGTTTACCGCTTCGATCATCCGGGCCTCGTAGGGGGACAGCCTGATCCGTGACGACGGCGGGAATCCCGGCGGCGGGCGGAGGAAAGCGTCGGCGGGGGCGTCGCGGAAGAGGTAGCCGGCGGCGGCGGAGGTGATGATGAAGTAGAGGACGGACTTGATGCCTAAGCTCCTGGCCAGGGCAGGGAGCCATTGGGTGAAATCGAAGAAGGCGAAGTCGGGCTTGAGTTCTTGAAGGAGGGACTTGATGGTGGGCTCGGTGAGATCCATGGCGTGGCGGATGAGGGTGTACATGGGGAAGATGACGTCGGCGGTGGTCTCGGTTCCCGGCGGGAGGCCTTCGACGCGGGGGACGGTGATGGGGATGAACTTGATGAGGTCGGGGTGGAGATTGAAGGGGATGAGCTTGGACTGTGTTTTGGGAGGGAGAATGAAGAAGATTTGATGGCCTCTTTGGGCGAGTTTGTTGGATATGTGAAGGAAAGTGGTGAGATGCCCCATTGCAAACCATGGGTACATTACGATCTTCAGCTTTTTCTTACCCATTTTTCTTTTTTTTCTTTTTGGGTTTTACTTTAGCTGTAGATTTTTGGAGTGTGAATGAATTAGTAGTAGTGCAAAGAGAGAAGAAAGATGAGATGTGGTTAGAGATCTCTCCGACCTTTCCTCCTCATGCATGCATCTTCAAACTTATTTTTCGCTCAAACTTAATTTGATTTAGATCTCTGATTTTTATTTATTTATTTATTATTATTATTATTATTTTAATTTGTAGCTGCAGCTGCATGCATGTTTACTAATTAATTAAACCATTCTTTTTTTTTTTTCTTTTTTTTCTTTTTTTTTTTTGCCTCGCAAGAATTGATAGCGTCTCCTAATGATTTTCACGAGATTGATTGATACCAAATGATGAGAATTTTGGTTTCTTAATCTTATATAGTTGGTTTAATTTTTAATTTATTATTACTATATATGAATCATTTGTGAAGGAATGCTTATTCCTATCAAGGTTCAGTCTAGCTACCAATACTCCAATAGTATCGTCGATTCTAATTTCTAAATCATTGAGAAATACTAACTTTTCGATCCTTTTTGACAGATTCAATCTTCCATCTTTCATAAATTGTTTTAGGATATTAATTATACTTTATGACTTTGTTATAAAAATGAAAAAAAATTATACTTTACGGACCGGCCTTCAATCGAATTCAAGAAATACCAATAATGGGACACACTTGGGTCAGCCGGAGACACCGTGCGGTCAGACTAAAACAATGACACTTTTATTCATATAGATTGACACTTTTCTATATAAAGATTGACACTTTTAAAAATTGTCATTTTATTCGTAAAATAATTATGTTAAAGATTGACACTTTTATTCATATAGATTGACACTTTTCTGTATAAAAATTGACACTTTGAGCCCGGCCGCACGGTGCCTCCGGCTGATACAAGTTTTTGTCACCAATAATTAACCTTGAAAGAATTCAAAATATAGTCCTAAATAATGGGCAAATATATAAATACAGCAATGGTGCGCAATGTGGATCTAATTTTAAAATTAAGACGAAGTGACTATTTTCTACCATTACCACGTATATAAATATAGCTTTGAAACCATTACGAATAAAACAAAGAACTCAACAAGCCACTAATACTATGCTACGATAATCTTGCGCAAAACAAACCATTAACAATGATCATGAAAAGGCATGAGAACTGCCAAACATGCTACAATAGAAATCGAGGCATTCTTTACAATCACTAATATAATTAGTACAGTTGGTTTGAACAAATCCTCCACAAGAACTGGCTGCACTTTAAAGCACATGAACTTAACAAATGGATTCATATCAACAGCCACATTCTCCATTAGTTACTCAGCCTTTTCTACCACGTAAATTGAGTCCGATTTACGAGTCAGACGAGAGCTGTAAGTAGGCGATAATGTGAACTGGACCACTTACCAAGAGGTTAAGTGAAATACCAGAGATAGCGCGATAACAAAATGTCATCTTATTCAAGTCCGGTTCTAGATTCGGTTAATCAAGGCATATAGTAGCTATCAATGTGATCAACAAGATAATCATACGACGCACCTCTTACATAATCGAGCCCTTCACCAGAACTCGGCAATGGATTAGATGCAGAATAGATGCTTCCATTTGCATCCTTCACATTGGCTTTTCCCCTTCCCTTGAGAACTCGATTCTTATCATTAGGGAATTCAGCACTCAGCCTACCTAACTGCTTTTGCAGATCAGCGACAGAATCATTGACCCCCGATTTCCCTTTCAGCGCCTTCTTCCCATCAATTCGCTTCACTTCCAACCTGTACAATGCACAAGCATCATATTTGTTGATCTCGTATTCGTAGAGGTGCCATTCGAAGTTTTCCATGGGCTGTGGGTCCATGTAGTAGGATCTTTTCAAACCTCCGAATTCGTTCATCACCTGCTTTCTTGACTCGTGCCAGCCTCTTCCATTGTAGTCTGGAAGAGAGCGTTGCTTTCTGTTCCCACTCTCGAATGCTCTTCGTGGCTTGTCGAAAAACAGCCACTCCCTTATTGTTTCGCCTCCCAAGATAGTGAGATCAAAGAGCTCTATCGACAGTAGAAGAAGTATATCAGCCACATGTGTTTTTATTTAAGGGATAAGTATAGTTTATGGCATGACCTCAAACCAAGTTTCAAAAATGGCATGACCTTCAAAATATTTGTGAAACAAACATGACTTTTGAACAAAGTTTCAAATACAGCACGGGAGCGAAACTCTGCATTAGGAACTCAGACTTGTCTCGCTAAAGTCATGCATGGATTACATCTAAATAAACATATATATGTGTGAGTGTGTGTGATCACAATTTTGAAGAGTTTTAGACATGAGAGGATTCTTATCTCGTAGTATTTTACAAATATGTTGGAGATGGGACCTTTTTTTGGACCTCAGCCTTAGACCGATCACAGCTATGAATATCCCTTTTTACCTAATCATAATGGAGCAAATGCAGTAAATTACGACAAAGGAAGAAACAACCAACTTACCGGGTGCATTCCAAGGGGATTTTGCAGTAGCAGCACCCTCACATTCAGGAATACCGACATCTTTCCCTTGTGCCTTTGCACCGAGGGCAGCAAAAAGTAAGTTATCTTTTAAACCAATACCACCAGGTCGAACAACAGGAGCCCGACCTGGGTAGCCCTCACCAGGTGCAAGTCCAGCATGATAAACACTGCAGTACTCATGAGGCTCTCGAGACCAACCTAAGCCCAGAGCAGGTCTGGGACAGTCCCAAAGGGCACATTTCTCCCCTAAAAAGGCAGCAGGTGGAGGGTAGGTATTCTGTTGGTAGCCTTGCATCTGAGGCAATCCATCGACTCCAGCGAAACTGGCAGGATTGAATTTAAACCCCGTGAAATCTTGTTGCTCAAATTCGTGATGCAAACCAAGCGATTGCAATTCTAATTGTCTTGCTAAAGCTACATCCATTCCCATGTTGCTTTTGCCATGATCAATGAGAGGGAATACCTGTTCATGAGCACTATTGGACATATTGAAACCAGGTCACAAGAAAATCATGCACTTTTCATGTAACAACGAATTATGGGAGTCAAAAGAAAGACAAGAGTCGGAAATCCACTTCAATGATTAGACTTTAGGAATGACTGGAAGTCATTGAAAAGGAAGAAAGTGAATGGGAAATTTGGTATACGAGGCAAACAACCTCATCTGCATAAGAGACCAGACCTTTACCTTATTGTCATATGGAAGAATACCGTTAAGTTCTTTTGACATTATAGGACTTAATTTACCTCATTGTTTTCAGAGATTCAACTATTGCTTGTCACCTAAAAACTAGGACTGTCCAAATTTTATTTGCAGCACTCTGAATTTAAGCCTATAATTGTAAAGGGTTTCCTAACACTTGCAACAACTGAAAAGGAACAAGAATACATACACGAAGGAGCAAGGAATTTCATATAACTGAAAAGGCTTTTCTTTTTATTCACAATGTAAATTACCTAACAGAAAAACGTATGGCGTACACTTGGAATATGAATATGAAGGAAAAAAAAAAAAAAAGCTTTCTTTAGATCATGTAAAACAATGTTACACCTAATGAAGAGAAGATCTCCAAGTTTAGTTTGCACCAACTGAAATCCAAGTACTAGTAGCAAATAGTACAATTTATCTAGGAACTACGTGCATCAAGAAGGACATGCAGCTGCTTAAATGGAAAATAACTACTTGAATCCACTACTTCAAAGTAAAATTTCGGAAGCAAAATACGAACCTGTTGACAAGTAAATCCATGAACAGGTTTTGGGGCATCAGGCTCTGGCTTTGGTGCAGCTAATGCACTAGTGGCGTCATCTTCCTCCTCACAGAGCTGCAGCAGCCTAGAAATATCGGATGAGAAGCCAAGGCTCCCTCCCTATTAATGATCATCCGTAGTTCAAAACTTCAGATTCACAGTTCTATTTTGCATAAACTAATCAGGAAAAAAATGGGCGGTCCAAATCAAACTTATCAACAAATTATGACACAGAAAGCCAAGACCTAACCATGCAAAATAATGCCTTAATAAAATCGAAACCAAGAACCCCAGCTCAGAGGCTGCAAACATGGAATGGGAAGCAAAACTACACATTTTCAATTAGCAAGAATCACTAACTACGTATGGAGTTGCAAAGAATCATGAATCAATGATTAGCCACTTGATTCAGATACTATCAACTAATTATCCAATCCACAAAGATATATAGCACATGAGAATCCATTTAATAGAATGATCATCACCGGCTGCAAGGAAGAAGCCGGAGTGGGATCGGTGAGCTCTGCTTTCCACTCTCGGAGCATCTGATGAACTTGCTCTTCGAGCACAGCCACATCAATGGTGCGGCTCTCTTTTCTGGCTGATTGAAGATCGCTGAATATGCCTTGTAAATCATCGACTCGATTCTTCGCCCTATCCTTGAAGAGCTGGTGCGATGCCGACTTACACGCGCCGCTCTTCACACCCTTCACCATCAAAGCAATTGCAAGAAAAATTCTTCTCCCTTACTTCTGGAGAATAGGCTGCCAAAACAAGAGCAAAAATCATCAAAATCAAATAGTGGAAACACTAGAAGAGCATCACGCATACACAAAACTTGGGTTTGCCGGAATCATCAAAATTTGCTTTATTTTTCGCAATTTTTTTATAAATAAAAAACAACAACATAACAGAGATGAGTGTCTAGATCGCGTGAATACGATCATGAACATCACAGCAACCAAATTACTCCGAGGTTGAGGGAAATAAATAAAGAGAAACCCAACACACAAACACTTCAACAAAATTAATATCAACAAGAACAGGAAAATAGCTCACGGCCCACCCTATAATGGCAGAAAATCAAATGGGTCCATCCAAAAAAATGAAGTAAAATCAAGCGCTAAAGAAAATCAAAGTAGCAGGTGATGAAATTACAAGATAAAACAGCAATAGTCCCGACTCCCAAATGCTTTTTAGTCCAGTTGAATTCTATGGTTTGAGAGAGAAATAGGGGAGGGGGTGAGGAGAGTAAAGTAGCTATGGTTTTTTCCTGTGAATTACAGCAGTCTGTTTTATTTAATTCTCTGCGAAAAAAGCAAATTATGATCACAATGGTATATGTATACGCGGCAAACTCTGTGCAAAAAATTATGACTTTACTGCTCTACCCCTTCATTGTGTAATCCGGAAATAATTCTATTGAATTTCATTTTTTTTTCCGTAAAATGTTTAAATTTTATGTTTCACTATAAATACTGGTTATTTGATACCGGTACTTTCTCATATATATGTGCAGAAAGAAATGATACGCATTTTTAAAAAATTGTTGGTATAAATTGGGAAAAAATAAGATAAAGTAGAGAGAAAGTAAGAAAATTAGATAGAAAGTAAGAAAAGTAAGAATAAAAAAGTAAATAAGTAATTTTGGTAAGAGAATATTTATATTTATAGAATGGGAACATCCCAAACGGGTAATAAACACACATATATGGAGACAAATGGAGTATTATTTATTTATTCATTGCGGTATTTATCTAATTATCAATTCTACACTCGCAACTGAAAGAAATCAAAATAAATTAGAGTCTTATCTCATAGTTTGATTTCTTAAGCAGCTGTAATTGAAAAGAGCGAATTGTAGAAGAAGGAATAAGGAATTGTGAGAGTGAGAAAGGAATAAAGAGCAGGCTTCACTTGTAAAGATTCCTATGCCAACTCTCTAGTGTTTGATGCTGCTATATCCATGGATATAAAAGGAGAAATTATGGCCAATCCAAATTTTAATCTTTGGAGATAAGAAGCATATTTAACTGCTTTTTCCCTCTTTTAAGCATCTCTAAATTCTTTAACATAAAGTTGAGATGCACCTCGTCTCTTCCACATTTCTTTATGTCTGAGCCGGGCTGGTCCGAAATATTGGTGGGCCAATGAGGGTCTGGGCCCAGCCCAGTTAGGATAATACGTACTACCTCCATCCCACCTAATTGTCCCATTTATTTTTTGACATTTCGGCACGTTTTTCCATCGAAACTTAGTACGAGTTTTAAAATATAATTTTGAAGTATCGTTTCTTTTACGGGATACTATGAGTGTCATAGTATCCCGTAAAAGAAACGATACTTCAAAATTATATTTTAAAACTCGTACTAGGTTTTGGTGGAAAAGCGTGCCGAAATGTCAAAAAGTAAATGGGACAATTAGGTGGGATGAAGATAGTATTTTTGTAAGTATGCATCCCTACATCTCCGAATCGTCCCCTACTACAGTCAAAACGGAAAACATCAGTTCATCTCACACTGGAGTCGTTGATTATACTAAAATCTGACGGCTGATATCTTCGCTCAAATACAAAAACAAAGCCACGCCAACAATCCGGCCCTTCGATGCCTCATGCACTCACACCCCGCCACGTCATCAAGCCGGATCAAATTCCCAGTAACAAATATCAGCCGTTAGATACATCCGGAAACCAACGGCTCACAACAATCAATATCCCGCCACAATTTTCAGATCCCTAATTATAAATCTTCCCCCAAATTCCATTCTTCAGCACACAAACACTCACCCACCCCAATTTTCCCGCTTCTAAATCCCTAGAAATCACCATCAATGGCTAGAACTAAGCAAACCGCACGCAAATCCACCGGCGGCAAGGCGCCACGTAAGCAGCTCGCAACCAAGGCCGCCAGGAAGTCCGCGCCCGCCACCGGCGGAGTTAAGAAGCCCCACCGCTTCCGCCCTGGAACCGTCGCTCTCCGGGAGATCAGGAAGTACCAGAAATCCACCGAGTTGCTCATCAGAAAGCTTCCGTTTCAGAGGCTCGTTCGTGAGATCGCGCAGGATTTCAAGACAGATCTGAGGTTCCAAAGCTCTGCCGTGGCGGCGCTGCAGGAGGCGGCGGAGGCTTATCTGGTTGGGCTGTTCGAGGACACCAACCTATGCGCTATTCATGCCAAGAGGGTTACGATTATGCCCAAGGACATTCAGCTGGCCAGGAGAATTAGGGGAGAGAGGGCATAAGTGTAATTCCAGTCGTCTCAGTATGCAGCTTTTTATGGAGGAAATCTGGTGATAGTATATAGAAGCTTGGATTAGCGTTAATGGAAGAAATAGCTTGTAGTATCTCGGTGTTTCACTTGAATGGGTTTTATTTTACTACGTCAAAACCCATTTTGTAGGATGTTGGTTCGACTTACTTAAGAAGATCTTTAATCACAGTTATCCTATTTGATTGTGATTGTCATTCTGCATCGTACTTGCATTTTGATAACCTGTTCTTTTTCTCTCATTTAACCCGTGATAATGGGAAGAATTAGTTACCTGCAATTGGGAGAGTCTTCAGTGCCTACCTTTGCAATGCAAAGTCCTATTAAACCACCCACGTGGGCACTTCAAAATACTGGTGTTGTTTTGCTTTTTTGCTGAGTGGTTTTATAATTGATTAGAATTGTGGGGCCATTAGCGACCCACCACCACCACCCCCTATTTGAATTTGCAATTCATTTTAGTTGCATTAATTAGACGTTGTATTTAAAATTTTTGAAACTTTAATTAGTTTTAGATTATACTCGCTTCATCCTATTAAATAGCTATATTTTGACTTGTGAATTTTTTGGCACTGTTTCCATCGGAATTTAATACGAGTTTTAAAATATAATTTTGAAGTGTTTTTTTACAGGACACTTTAACACATTAATTTATTACTCAATCATCAAAATGTAAAAAAAAAAAAAACTTGTGCCCAAAATTTTGACTTACTAAATAGAGGACGGGGAGAGTATGAATGCTTATTTTAATTTCAAAATTTTTAAATTAGTTCAAAATAAGCCTAATATGTAATGTGTTTTTACGATTATGATATAAAAGTGAATACTAACTAGAATTGTATTCCAGCGTTGCGGAAAATAATTTCTAAATATTTTATGAAATAAAATATAACTTCAATAATTATATAAAAAAAAAATACAAATTTAAATGTTCAAATTTTATGCTATAATTTTAACATGCATAAGAATTATTCTTGAATATTGTAGGCAAATTTATTAATGCAAATAATTTTTAAAGTTGTTGCTAACTCCGGAGTTTTAATTAAGAGACAATTCTTTGTATACCCATCTAGCATAAGGAATATCAAATTATACCCATCAACATAAAAAATACAAATTATACTCATTTGGACCAAAATGCCCTTAATAAATTGATTGACTGGTTTTTTGATTTTTGATTTTATTTTTATATCTTTTTTTCGAATTTCTTTTTACATTTTTTATTTATTTATTTTTAATTTCTAATGTTTTTCCCATTAGGACTTTTAGCACCAAATAGTCCAATAGTTAAATACTCCCTCCGTCCCAATTCAATACTCATGTATGTTATTTTCGGTCATCCCAATTCAATAGTCATGTATGCTATTTTGGGTCGTCCCAATTCAATAGTCATGTTTCCTAAAATAGAAAAAATTAGCCCATTAATTATCTCATCATTCACTCACCTTTCAGCACGTATTTCAATATAATTCAAATTCTAAAAGTTTAAACTATCAGAACTTGCTCGTTTGTTCTCGGATTTTTATAATTTTTATACCAAATTAAAAATTTTGGTACGATCTTTCATTTAAGATCCAACATCAATATATTTTTATGCATCTATGATGCTCTGTTTTTAAAATAATGAAATTTGTACTAACATATCAAACTATATACTTGATCTCTAAACACACTCTCCAAAATCTCGTGCCGAAAAGAAACAAGACTATTGAATTGGGACGGAGGGAGTAATTTTTTTTGGTTTTCTTTTTGATTTTTTTTTAATATTTATTTTTTTTGAATTTATTTTTTCAAATTTTATGTTTTTTTTTAAAATATTAATTTATGATGTTTTTTTGGACTGTCCCAATAGTTGCATAAATCCTGAACAAAAATTGGGACTATTATCACCAATTAATCTCAATACGCCCAAACAAGATAGAGAAATCCTAATTCAGAAATGGAACTATTGAGACTATTAGCACTAAATAGTCCCAATAGGCCCAAAACAAGATTAAGAACCCATAAATCAGAAATGAGACTATTTGGACAAATGACACAAGATAGTCCTAATACACTCAAATAAGATGACGAAAACTTAAATCATAAATGAGACTATTAGAACCAAATAGTCTCAATAGAAAAAATAGGACTTCCGGCGTGGTGGACATGCCGGAGATGGCGTGGACGCTGCAGTTGTTGATGGATCGGGCGTTTAGAGCTTCGGCAGGGTGAGGCAGAAGGGAGAATAGTGCATATATAATACATCCAACTTAAATCGACTAATTATCAGAGGATGCCAACTAATATATTATTTTTGATCAGTGTACTTCATATTTCACTAATTATCAGAGGATGCCGACCAATTCGACTAAATTATCAAAAATCAAGTGAAATTCATTTTTGTTTTCACTAATCCATTATTACTGGACTTCATGTCTCACTAATTATCCGAGGATGCCGACCAATTCAACTAGATTAGTGACTATTCAACCAAAATTTATTTTCGTTTTTCCTATTCCACTCATCTATGGTCGACTATTGGATTAGTCTTCAATTGAACCATAATATAAGTTTATTGTATTTCAATCGTATTAATTAACTACTCATTTGAAGCATGTTATAGGTTTTGGTATCATAAGTTCATTATAGTTGAATCGTATTATTATTATTATTATTATTATTATTATTATTATTGAAAAATAAAAAGTGATTTCACTTCATTAGTGATTAATCGAGTTGAATCAGTGGAGATTCTCTGATAATTAGTGAAACATGAAGTCTACTAGTGGAGATCCTCTGATCCTCTGATAATTATCCGAACATGCCGACCAATTCGACTAGATTAGCAACTAATCAACCAAGATCCCTTTTCATTTTCACTAATCCACATATCTTGGATTGACTACTTGATTAGAGGACTTTATATTTCACTAATTGTCCGATTATGCCGACCAATTTGACTAGATTATAGACTAATTAACCAAGTTCCCTTTTTTTATTTTCACTATTCCACTCATCTAGGATCGACTATTCGATTAGTGGACTTCATATTGGAGTCTTTACATAATTTTTTGGCATGAGAATTAAGGTGGTATTTTTTAGTGTTTTAAGTGGGTTTGATAATTGAGGAGAGTAATGAATTTGGATTATTATTTAATATTTATTTTATTATTTATTAAAAAATTTAAAATTTTCTTAATAAATTAATTAAGTATTTTTAATAAATAATAAAATAAAATATTAAATACTACCTTCGTCCTACTCTACTTGAGCCAGTTTCTATTTTGGGGCATTCTACTCTACTTCAGCCATTTCCTAATATAGAAATAATTAGGCCCAATTAGCTAGGGGTCTCTAAACGGGTCGGGACGGGATATCCGCCCATCTTTGTCGGGTACCCGATCCCAAATAAGTAAAAAAATTATTCCGTCTTCCGTCCCAAACGGATAATTTGGATACCAGATACCCGGAATACGAGTGCTCAAATTTTCCAATTTATAAAATTATATATATTAAATACGGAGTATTTTATTTGTGGAATTAATTTATGACAAAAAAAAAATTTAGTTTCAAATATAAATTTAATAAGAAACAAATGAAGTCAATGATTGTATGTGTTATAAGATTATGCTACTGGGAAGGTAAAGGCAAGATAACCGGGGTAGCTAAGTAGTCTACTATCTCCTCTATTGTTATATTTGTTGCTTGATGCATAGTTTATTTCTCAATCTCATTAGTATTTTTTATTTTTCATTCCTTATCATGTGTAATATTTAGGATATAAAATAAAAAATTTATTTGAAATTAATCAGGTATATGATCGGGTAACCGGATACCCGAATACCCAAAAATATTTAAAAATCCATCCGTAGCCCGCCTCGATACCCGATTAAGGCGGGTTCGTGTATCCAAAATATCCGTTCGGGTCGGGTATTTCAATCCCGTTTAGACACTGCACCCCTACGATTAGCAGTGTGATTAAGAGACTCTTAATGTTCTAATTAAGATTTTTTGTTCGTTAAAGTGATTTTAGGTTTGGAATATGAATTTATTCCAATTTTCTATTTTTCAAAATAAAATAAAATACTATAATATTATAATTGACAAAGTATTATTTCTACGTTAATATCCGTGCCCACTCTACCGGGCTCAAGTAGAGTGGGACGGAGGGAGTAATAAATAATAAAATAAAATATTTATTAATATTTTTTAATTATTATAAATAACAATTATAAAATTTTAATCATTATAAAATTTCATTTATTATAAATAATAATTTTAAAATAAAATGAGTAAATAAACAAATAAATTAAATATTAGTAATTCACTTTATATTTATTTATAATTGATTTTATTATTTATTAGAATTATTTATTATTACGTATTTAATATTTTATTTTATTATTTATAAAAAAAACAAGGGTTCAATTAGTGGTCATTAATTTTCTACTAATTTGGTGCTTTAGTTGCTAATTCTTTTTTAAAATAGGAAACATAACAACTTGAAAGGGACGGTCCAAAAATGAAAGTGTAATAACTTCAAAGGGATAAAGAGAGTATAATAATTTAAATTAATTATTACTCCCTCCATCCCAATATGAATAGACATGTTTTTCTAAACGTGAAAGAATTACCATTACTAATTATTCTATCATCCACTCATCTCTCATCCCGCAGTTTAATTTCATATGTAAAAGCTTTATCATAACTTGCTCGTTTGTTCTTTAATTTTTATAATTTTTATACCAAATTAACCAGGTGACTTAGCGCACTTCGCCACTTCGCTCCTCTCTTTAATGAGTGACCCAGGTTCGATTCCCTTTGGGAACGAATAAAAGGGAGATATAAGGTGGCTTGGAGATATCTTGGAGTTCTTGGGAGCTTGGTGTACTAACAACTAATCTAACATTTGTCCGATCAAAAAAATAAAAATAATAATAATAATAATAAAAATAAAAATAATAATTTTTATACCAAATTAAAGGTCTCGATACGATATTTCATTTAAGATCAGATATCAATATATTTTTATGCATCTATGATGCACCGTTTTTAAAATAATGAAATTCTCCTTCCCCCATATATATGTGGGGAGAGAAATGCACGCAGTTTAAGAAAAAATTTATGTAAAGTGAAAAAAGTAGAGAGAAAGTGGGAAATGTAGAAATAAAGTGAGGGTGAATAAGTAATTTTGATATATAAGGAGTCTTTCTATTTATGGAAATCACATATATATGAGGGACGTCCCAAACGGGTAATAACTATACATATATAGGGGACGGAGTGAGTATATTTTATCTATAACTAAACTCTCATAAAATTTCGTGCAAAAAAAAAGAAGTCTGTTTTAGTGGAACGGAGTGAGTACATGCAACAACTTCAGCACGTCATCCCACAATTTAAAAAAAGAATAAATAAATAAATAAATAAAAGGAAAAGAGGAACTAATCCCGCAGATAATACGAAATAAAAAAAAATCAAAAATGAAAAAAATAATATGACAAAAATTAAAGAAAGCCACATTTAATACATTGGTGGGGGGGGGGGGGGTGGGGTGGGGTGGTGAATGGGGTGGTCTTGGGTTGGATGTGGGGAGGGGTCCTGATAAAAGCAAAAGATGGCAGAAATTAAATATTCAAAAACAACTAAGACTTTGGGGGCTGTAGCAAAACCAGTTTCCACGTGTGCTTGTGCATTGCACAAGTTTGCAACCAAGACTTTCCCCCTGCAATTAACCTCGAGATAGATGTATTATTTTCTCGAATTTCCTGACACCACCCTCAGTCCTTGGTTCCTCGAGTATATCTCTTAAACAAGCTACTTTATTTCATTTCTTGTCGATTGGTGAAGTTCTGAAGATGAATTGAAATATGGAGTCGTTGATTAGTCACTGAAAGATGATCCATGTTGGACACGATAATAATATAAAATAATAAAATGGTTACAATACAATATTGTACTCTGTACTATCAATTTATTTGAGGACAAATTTTTAAATGTCTATAAAAGTTAACAAATGTCAAATAATAGCCAAAAAGATAAAAAAATATAAATTATGTCATTTTGGATCAAAATACCCTTATGAGTTGACTTTGATTGATTTTTTGATTTTTTTCTTTTCTTTTTTTAGAAGTTTTTTTTACGACTTTTTACGTTTTTTTTATTGTTTTTTTTTTTCAAATTTTACGTTTTTTTTTTTAATTTCTGACAATTTTAGAAATGAGACTATTGGGACTATTAGCACCAAATAGTCTCATTAGACCCAACTGCAACTCATCAATTCAGTACATATAATCAGAAATAGGACTAATAAGACTATTGACACCGAATAGTCTCATTAGTCCCAACTTCAGCAATTTATTTAAGTCCATAAAATCAACATTCCAAGCATGATTTTCATTTTCAAAAAAATATATATATATATGATTCTGAACAAGAGGAACAACCCTAAAACAACTGTAGCAATCAATCCAGAGGCAAAAATCCGAACTCAGAAATAGAACTAATGGGACTATTGCCACCGAATAGTCTCATTAGTCCCAACTTCAACATTACATTTCAGTCCATAAAATCAACATTCCAAACATAATTTTCATTTTCAATAAAAAAAAAAACATGATTTTGAACAAGAATCAACCCTAAAACATCTGTAACAACCAATCCAGGGGCAAAAACCCTAAATCAAAAATAGGACTAATGGGACTATTGACACTGAATAGTCTCATTAGTCCCAACTTCAGCAATTCATACCAGTTCATAAAATCAACATTAAAAAAAATACATGATTATAAACGAGTTATACAACCCCAAACCCAACTGTAGCAATAAAAACAGAGGTAAAACCCTAAATCAAATATAGGACTAACGAGACTATTAGCATCGAATAGTCCCATAGTCTCATCTTCAGCAATTCATTGCAGTTTATAAAATCAACATACGAAGCATGATTTTCATTTCAAAAGAAATTTAGTAGGAACAAACCTAAACACAATATAGCAACCAAACTAGAGGCAAAATCCTAAATCTTAAAATAGGCCTAATGGTACAATTGACACAGATTAGTCCCATTAGTATAAACCAATTCAACAAAAATCATGATAAATCAAAAGTGAAATCATCACAAACGGAAGTGTGGGATTCATATTTACGTTGTCGCCGCCATGAATCCTCTGTACGAGCTCCTCCTCACACCAGCGCTCCGCGGCTATCACCGGCGCGATGTTGTTTGATGTGCACATCCGTTACCTTCCTTGACGTAGCCGCCATTACTCCGGCGAAGAGCAGCGGCAACCTTGACCTGGAGTCGACGGCTATCAGCAACAGAGAGCAGGGCATTGCCTATGAGAAAACGGGAGCGGACGGGCTCCGAGAGAGCTGAAGAATGGTGTTGTTTCATCACTGCTAAACGTCTGCCTGATGCTTGCCGCCGACGAGTCTCCGTCGTCGCCGTCATGGCAGAAAGAGGCAATGGGTAGGGGAAGAAGAGGGAGAGGATTTGAGAAGGAGACGGTGGGTAGGGTTTTAAGATTTGGAAAATTCAAAATGAAGAGAAAGTTTCTTTTCATTTAAAATAAAAAAGGGTATTTTTGTCCAAAAAATCAACATAAGCACATAATTTGACATAATTTGTATTTTTTTTTATCTTTTTGGACATTATTTGACATTTGTTAACTTTGATGGACATTTATATGTATTATCACTTATTTGAATGTAATTTATAAATGAGGACATTTTGATAAAATCACTAAAAAAAGAAACTTTTTAATTTCAATCTCCATAACATTCTTAGCAATTAATCTTCATGAACTTTTTCTCTTTTATGTCTATAGCATAGTTTCTCTAACATTGTGATGCAATTAAATAGTTATTCTGCAATATTGAGCAAATGTCATAATTTAAAGTTCCTACATGCCTATCCACAGAATTGGAGCATATACTGCTTTAAAGTTCCTACAACTCTAGTTCAACGATGAGATTAATATACTGCTTTTTAATGTAAGAAATACAGTATGTTCATATTTTTGTTAAAATAACCTGATTTAATTAAAAATAAAAAATAAACCCACAATATAAATAATAGAGGATCTCATTCTCAGCCTCAGACCTATCTACTTTTACCTCTTTTTTTGTGTTAATCCGATTAGCATAGTAATCTTGACACGTTGCGAAATAGAAGTCGTCGATTGCAAGGAATCAAACGGCCCAAGATACTCCGTCGAAGCACATAGACTAAGAATTGCCACGTATACAATCCGCAACAAATCATACGGAAACCGTAGATAGCAGCATCAACCAACGCTTCCGATTAATTGTACCCCATAACCTCCACGTCAGCAATCCAACTTAACTTTCCTCAACAAACCTCGGCCGTTCGATGCCAATCCATATCAACGATTCACAAAACTCATCATCCCGCCACAATTTTCAAACCCCTAATTATAAAAATCCCCCAACCTCTTCACCAATTCACGCACTTCTTCACTGAAAATTCACACACTTCTCTTCTAATTTACCTTTTGAAAAAAACCCGAGATCATTCATCCATGGCTCGTACCAAGCAAACCGCTCGCAAATCGACTGGAGGAAAGGCGCCTCGTAAGCAGCTCGCCACCAAGGCGGCCAGGAAATCTGCGCCCGCCACCGGCGGAGTGAAGAAGCCCCACCGCTTCCGCCCTGGAACCGTCGCTCTCCGTGAGATCAGAAAGTACCAGAAATCCACGGAGCTGCTCATCCGGAAGCTGCCGTTCCAGAGGCTTGTGCGTGAGATCGCGCAGGATTTCAAGACAGATCTGAGGTTCCAGAGCTCCGCCGTGGCGGCGCTGCAGGAGGCGGCGGAGGCCTACCTTGTTGGGTTATTTGAGGATACCAACCTCTGCGCCATTCACGCGAAGCGAGTGACAATCATGCCCAAGGACATTCAGTTGGCTAGGAGGATTAGAGGCGAGAGGGCATAAGCGTGATTAGTGAGCTTTGATGCTGAATTTGATGATTCTGGTGAATAGATATTTTGTTTAGCTTTATCTGGCCTTTTATCTTTGAATGGACTTGTAATGTCATCTCAGATTGTTAATGAAACATGCTTAATCTTTTCCATGAAATTGTTTACTTTGTTTCTGGGATTGTTTGTGTTGGATGAATTCTGTAATTTTACGTTTATCTTGTCACACTAGATATTAATTAATGTAAGAAAATTGTTTGAATATTATTCACACATGACGATGCTACTATAGTAGTTCTTTATGTGGACATTAGCTATCTTGTAACATAGTACTACTTCCATCCCATATAAAATGTCCACCTTTCTTCTTTGAGTCATCTCAAAATTTAGTCCATTTTCCTAATATGGTATGGATTAAAATCACTTAAGCCCATCCCATCACACTTTAATTAGTTCAAAAGTAACTTTATTAGCCCAAAAATACATTTATTATCCCAAAAATAACTTTATTACCCCAAATTAATATCACTTCAACCCATCACATTACATTATTACATAAATGTATTGGTTTGTGTGATCTAATTTCAAAATGGACATTTTATATGGGATGGAGGTAGTACTAATTTGGGTAACTTATCTAGTTTATAGGCTACAATCATGCACAATCATACATCTTCCCTGTTTTTACTCTCTTATCTGATTGAATATTGTTGCATGTTCATATAAACCTTTTCCCCTAAACCCCCCCTTCCATCACCAATTCATCTCTTACATGATTACTAGCTTTATGAATTCAGATTTATATGTTTTTATCCCAAACAGTGAATTGTGTTTTCTTTGAGAAGAAATGGGGGGGAAGGTCTACCTAAAAACGGACCGCTTTGAGGTCAAGCTTGAAGGGATTACCTTCAAGGCAAAAGATTTCGAATATCTATGCCAAGTGGATTTCCTCTTCCCAGATGGCAAAGTGTGGGATCGCCCCCCAATCGTGGGCGTTGATGTTATGCGCCACCCTCGAAATCCCTCCATTCTGCTTCTGTTAATCTGTTTTGGCGTTGGCTGCGTGATTCTTAGGTTTGCTGCAGGCGAGCCTCTTCCTTCTCCGATTTGCAAGTTTCTTTCGGATAAGAGGATTCACTTTGTAGGGTTCGGGGTTCCTGAGAAGCAAGAGCTCTTCCCATTCAAAGAGCTGGGGTTGAAGGCTGAGAAGGTTGATGTTGGATTCTTGGCTGCCAAGGCTCTGAAAAATCGGAAATGCAGGAATCTGGATCTTCCGGAGTTAGCTCGAAAAGTTTTGGGAATCAAGAAAATGGTTGGGTTGACGGATGCCTCTTCTCCCCAGAGGCACGCGCAGATTAAATCCGCCATATGCAGGCTTTTCATCACTAGCATTATTGGATTGGGGCTGTTGAATGGAGACGATTACAAACTCGATTCGTCTCCAAAGAGAGGCTCGTTTCTGAAGAATTTGAACTCGCTCCAATCCTTTGCTGAAGGTTTGTTCAAAGGGAGGAAGAAGGTGGAGACAATTGAAGGCGAGGACAATGAAGGGAGCGTGTTGGTTCAGATTGGAGATAGTGATGATTGGTTTAGCGATGACGTTACTGCAGAGCTTGAAGCTCAAATCGCGAGGGAAGGGGAGAATGTGGATAGTAGATCCTCTGCCAAAATGCCATTGAAAGGGATCTTGAAATGTCCGCCTTCTGGTTTGAAGAGCTGCAAATCGGTGAGGATAGAAGAAGAGTCTTCGCCATCAGCGCAACTGAAACGAGCGAATTCCAAAGGGCATAATGTAAGCTTCAAGTGTTGACAATGGTGTCTACCTCTATGTGTATAGTATGTATAAAAGAAGGTTCTCTCATGGAGGTGGGGCTCCTCTAGACTGAATTTGTTGCACTTGTAATTCTTCTGTATATTTACTTTCTAATACAAGTGCTTCAAACAAGAAGTATGCTGTGGATACTAGGTGAATTCTTGCTTGTGTTATTTGTAAAGCGGAAGAGTAAAAACTGGTGTATATTTGTGAATACAAATGCATAACATATTACAAATTAATTAGTAGTGACTTTACTTATACCTAATTTACTGCCAAAATCTTCCTTTTCAATTAATATATTTCGATTTGGTATTTATATATTGGATTATTGGTTTGTCATGGATACAGAAACTATATTTAAGATGCGTTAATGAAGGTTGATAATATTCAAGAAGATTATTATAGTAATAGTAATAGAACATAGTAATTAGCGTAGAAGTTATTAATGTGATTGCGTTCATTAATCAAGTTTTCCTTAAAAGCCATACGAACTTTAAAGACAAATCTACAATTAATTTCAACACCTTTTGGTCTCTAGAAAAAAAGGTTAACAACTTTACAGTTCACCTCACCGCTTTTAAATACTAGTACTCCCTACCCACGTCCTTTTAAATACTAGTACTCCCTACTAGACGTGCTCGGGCTTTCCGGCCCGTAGGTTTTAACTGAGCCCGGCCCGCCGGTCAACGGGCTTGGCCCGGCCCGCAGGTCAACGGGCTCGGCCCTGAACCGGGACCGACTATACTAGGGCCGGGCTAGGGTCGGATAAATTCGGGCCCGAACCCGTCGGTTAACCGACGGTCCAGGCCCGGCGGGCCTACGGGCTAGGATGCTAGCCGTTGGGGACCGACGGGCCGCTCAGGACCGACGGGCCTGGCCCAGCCCGGCGGGCCCAACGGGAGGAAACAGAGCAGCAGGCCAGCAGCTGCAGCGGCTGGTGGCTGGGGGTGGTGGGGGTTGCTTTGCAACGGCTCCTAGCCGTTTGAGGCCCTCCTCCACTCCACTCCTCATCCAAATCCTATATATCATTCATCATTCAAACACCATTTCACTACAATCTCTCAACTCTCAAGCTTTAATTTTCACTCTAAATCACTCATCTCTCAACTCTCAACTTCTTAAGTTTGAAGCACACAAGCTCACACTCACTCTCATTCTCTCAATCTCTATTAGCACTCAAGCTCTCATTCTCACTCTCATTCTCATTCATTTTTATTCTCAACTCTCAACTCTCAAGCTTTCACTCTCACATCTTGCACACACTCACTCTCACTTTCATAACTACACTACACACACATACACAATGTCTTCCTCAAAACAATCACAAGGAAACAAGGGCAAGGGCAAGCTCGTTGGTGATGAGCAAGAAGGCCGAAAATCTCAAAGGTCAAGAAGGGCGGAAGTGGCGGAGGAAATCTCAAGGCAAGTTGCCGAACGACTTCAAGCCGAAGAAGATGAGCAATTTGAGGACATGGTTAATACGATGGAAAGCCAAGGATTCGAATTTCATGGCTCGAACGACGATGAAGAGCACGAAGATGACGGGCTAAACCAATCTTCCCCAACAAATGCTTACAAGGAACCCAAGTCCGACATCTTCAAGAAACACTTTAGAAAAGTGTTGGCTCCGGTACGTGAAGGCCAACCTCCTCTCTCCGATGGTCGAAAGAGATACTTGGCATATTGCAACTATTGCACGAAACAATACAAATGGATCGAAAAGGGAGGCTATGGCACGCTCAATAGGCACATGGAGAGCACGCATCCGAGTGAGTTCGGAATGTCAACTTCTCAAACTCAAATTCGAGGTGCCACTTCATCTTCGGAGACGGGTACGCCCTATTTATTTAAATTTGATAAAGCTCGATACGAAGATGCATGTGCTAGATATTGTGCTATGGAGAAACAACCTTTTAATTATGCCGATAGAATAACATATGAAGCATCCTATAAAGAAGGTTTAGGTCCCAATGCTAGTAAAGTTGCTAGAACTCAAATGCTTAAGAGGATTAGGCGTCAATGCATGGAAAAACAAAAAGATTTGATGAAATATTTACAACGTTTGGGTCATAAAGTTTCTATTTGTGCCGATGTTTGGACCGATGCATATAATAGGGCTAGTTATATGGGAATTACATGTCATTGGATTGATGCAAAATGGACTTTGCAAAAACGTTTGATTGCATTTAGGGAGTTTGAAGAGCCTCACACGGCTCAAAATATTGCTTTGATTATTATCACCGTTTTAAATGAATATGGTTTGATTAATAAGGTTTTTTCGGTTGGTTTTGATAATGCAACGGCGAACACGGCTAGTATTCCTCAACTCATTGAAGTATGTGCACCATCTTTTGATGGAAAATATTTTCATTCTAGATGCATTTGTCATATTTTGAATTTATGTGTCCAAGATGCGCTTGAGATTTTTCAAGAGTCCGTTGTTCCTATTAAAAATGCCGTTAAATATTTGCATAAATCAAAAACATTGGGGAAAAAATGGCAAAAATATTGTCGTTCAAAGAATATTGTTTATACATGTTTCAAAGCCGATGTATCTCATCGTTGGAATTCTACTTATGAGATGCTTAATAGTACGATGGAGTATAAGGGTCATTTATGTGATTTTTTTAGGAAAGAATTTTCCATGACTCAATTAGTTCTTAATGAGAGTCATTGGGATGCATGTTATGATTTATATGGATTATTGAAGGTTTTTCATATGGCTACTAAACAATTATCGGGTGTTTATTATTGTACTTCCGTCAAAGTGTTGGAACATTGCATGTATATTGCCATGTCTTTTAAGGCTTGTTTTACTAGGCCAAACTTGCAAGGTGTGATTTATTTTATGGTTCAAAAATGGCTAAAGTATTTTAGGGAGATTCCAAAAGTTTTCTTGATTGCTAAATGTTTGGATCCTAAATGGAGATATGAAGGTGTTTGTCAAATGCTACAAATTTATTATGATGCTTTTTTGCAAATGGACTTTAGTAATGTTATAATTGATGGTGAACAAATATTTTTTGATCTTCCTAATGTGCAAGATATGAAGGATGATCTACATAGGACTTTGCTAGAACTTTTTGATGAATATAGGAGAAAGTATGGTAGTAATGAAGATAATACGGAGATTTCTTCTTCTTATACTATGATGCCTTCATTTGATTTTTCCTTTGCTATGGACTCAATGGATCCTTTAGTAAGACAAATGCAAGGAATGTACCAAAATAGAACCTATGATAATCCAAGGAGCCAAGGTAATAGTGAATTGGATATATTTTTGCAAACTCGTTTTGTTTTTGGTGTTGAAGATAGTGGTCCGTCGATCGACGTGTTGAAATGGTGGTCGAAGAGAGTGGAGTACCCAATACTCTCCATGATGGCGAAGGAGTTATTTGCCGTCCCGGCATCCACCGTATCCGTTGAACAAGCCTTTAGCACCGGAGGTCTTATGCTAGATCAAAGAAGATCAACAATGAAGCCGGCAAACATTGAAGCTACCATGTTGCTCGATGATTGGTGTAGGGCCGACCTTAGAGCTCAAGAACCGGAATGGGATGATCGGAATGAGAGCGAAGATGAAGCCTTCACCGAGACGGATCGATCGGCATCGGGTGCGGAATAGGAACCATTGTGTTGTAATAAGAACTACGCCGACTTTGATTTCTCTATTAATATGAGGATACGTAGGCAACTCGATTTTAGAAATAAAATTGAGTTCAAGTCCCTTATTATAATTTTTAGAATTTTTCTTGTCAAATGTAAAAGTTTTTATTCAATTGTCAAAGTGATTAAATTGAGTTTAATTTAATGTTATAATTTTTATCATTAATAATGCAAAATTGATCAATTGTTATGCTTTTTCAACAATTTAATGAGTAATTTAAATATTTTTTTAAAAAAATATATGCATAAAAACTTGACAAATTGACATTTCCTATTCATTAAATTAATTAATATAAAAGAATAAAATTTAAAATGTAAAAAAAGTTGAAAGAAAAAAAAAAAAAAAAAAAAATCAGATTTTACCCTATTTTGGGGCAAAATGCCGAGAGCATTTGGCTCAAAACAGAGCAATGCTCTGTTTTTTCGACGCCTCCACTTTGAACGGCCCGGCGGGCCGGCCCTAGGCCCGACGGTTTCGGCCCGGCCCGGAACCGGCGGGCCTAGGGCCGAGCCCGTAACCTAAATTTGCTACAAGGGCCGGGCTAGGTTCAATGCATGTGAGGCCCGCGGCCCGCCGGGCCGGGCCCGAAACCGGCGGGCTCGGCCCGTGGGCAGGTCTACTCCCTACCCACGTCCTCTATTTACTGACTATGTTGACTTTTTAAATAATTTTAAAATTTTGTGATGATGAATTTAAAATTAAATTTTTGGAGTTTAGTTATTTTTACAAGTGTTGTAGTATCGTAAAAAAAACTAATATCAAAAAATTCAATTTAAAATTCATCATTACGAAGCTCCAAAATTATTTAAAAGAGTCAGTAAATGGAGGACAAAGTAGTACTCCCTCCATCCCGGACCACTTGGTCTGTTTGACTTATTGACTTTTTGGTACGCATTTCCACCGAGCTGGGAAACGGGTTATAAGATATAATACTTCAAAATTATATCTTATAACCCGTTTGACACTCATAGTATCCCGTAGAAGAAACAATACTTCAAAATTATATCTTATAACCCGTTTCCCGACTCGGTGGAAATGCGTGTCAAAAAATCAATAAGTCAAACAGGCCAAGTGGTCCGGAACGGAGGGAGTATAATTTACGCTCATCTTAAGAATTAATAATAGAAAAACAAAAATCATTTTCTTCACTATATTCCTCCTAATCTTATGCCTTCAGGCACTCCACAAATCGCACAAGAAAATTCAACAAGATCGCTTGTTATCTCAAACAAAATGACAAATCAACTCAAAATCTCAAACAAAATCAATTATTTAATTAATTCCTTCTAAGCAAGTCTCAATTTCAATGTTAAAAGCAACTGAATTTTAAGTAATTGATGAATTCATTCCGAAGAGCAGATTCAATGAAATTCCGAAAGGAAGATTTGGATCTTATCTTGGTGCCAAGTGGCTTGCTAATTATGTTTTCTTATCATCTAATTCTTTTGTACAGATGCCTCAAGCTCCCTCATACCACCGTCATCGGCTTTGAGAACAATGATAAGAAAATTTGGGTCGAAAAATTTATGCAGGTCTCAATTTTCACATTTTTTAATTGGTATCTTCTTTTATTTTAATGTTACAATTATCAGCAAAATCCTCATCTATCTAAATTATTTTCTAAGCCCTAAAATTGATCGTTTGATGCAAAAATCACCTTGAATCTACGGCAGTCGGAAAATCGCGACGTGAAGACGGCGCTAGACGTGGTATCGGCGAACATATCGGCGGCGACATTCCTCGCCTCCGTCTCCCTAACCCTAAGCGCGCTGATCGGCGCGTGGATCGCCAACAACTCGAACATCTTCCAGAGCGAGCTCATCTACGGCGACACGCGGCCGGAGACGATGTCGATCAAGTACATCACGCTCCTGATCTGTTTCCTCCTCGCCTTCTCGTGCTTCGTCCAGTCCTCCCGCTGCTTCATCCACGCCAATTACCTCATCAGCACCCCCGACGCCGACATCGCGACGGAGTACGTCGAATTGGCCGTCATACGCGGCGGCGATTTCTGGTCCGTGGGGCTGAGGGCGCTCTACTTCGCGACGGCGCTGCTGCTGTGGTTCTTCGGTCCGATCCCGATGTTCGCGACTTCGGTGACGATGGTGGTGGTCCTCCACTACATGGACGGCGACACCGCGGCGATGAAGAAGTCCGGCCGTCGGAAAGATTTGAGGAGAGGGTTTGAGATTGTCGGTAGTCTTGTGTGAATTCCAGATTAATTGGTGGCGAATTTATTTTTAAAAAAAATGTGAAACTTCCAAATTAAATCAATGAATAATGGATCGAAGAAGTAAGGTAGTAATGGGTTAAAAATAGGCCCACGTGTGGATAGAATTCGGGCTAGCACTAAAATAAAATAAATAGCCCAATAGAGTTATTTTTTATTTATTTTTTATTTTGAGGGAACCAATAGACTTAAGTTTTTTTTATCGGACAAACACAACACTCACACACACATACATTTGAGGTGACTTGAACCACCGATCTCTTGATTGGAGAGAAAATATCTTACCAACTGCGCTGCACTTCCTCGATGGAATGATGGTACTTGGTAGCCTCATTCTCTACAACCCTACTATTCCTTTTGATAGTTCCTCCACTCCATGTTAGTATTTTATTTTCTTCTCATTTTTCTTTTGTTACAAAAATTTGGACAATAATTGTAAAGAAAAGTGGTAATGATTATGAAAAAAAATTGATAATCATTCTAAAGAAAAGTGACAATCATTAAAAATGAATGACAAATTTTCAAATTAAATGGCAATTGTCATATGAAAACGTAAAAAATATTTCAAATATTATAAAATAAGGTGGCAAGTATCATGAACAATATAAGAATTCAAATCTGGCCGCATAGTGGAAGTCTGCCCCAAAAGAGGTGCTTTTTTTTTTTCTTTTTTTTTCCCCCGTTTTTGCGGAGATAGTGCAGCTACATAAACTATTTTTCGCAATGGTATTATGAAAAGTTTACATTTATAAAAAGGTGAAGATCATAGTTCAATGCGAAGAGGAGGGAGTCCTCTCAAGTAACACCAAACTTTATGAAACTGCACATGCCTTTTGATTTAATGAGTTGGCTTGGTAGATAAAAATTGTTAATGTTGCGGTGCAACCTCCCAATATGAATGCTCTATATAAGAATAAATTTTATATAGTAATGAAAAATCATAGTTTTGACTAGGGACTAATTATATATACGAGTAATTTTTATATTTTAATCAGTCATATTTTTTTTTTTCTGATTTAGTATTAAGAATTTATATCTCTATATACAAATAAATGATATATTATCATTAGAATGAAAATTTAAAATGATTTAGAATATTTATCTAAGATTGATTGCAACATCTTATTCTTATAAGTTGTCACTACACTCTTTAATTTGGGTGTACATAGTAACTCATTTCCATATACACCTATTTAATTAGGTACATGAAATGATTTATATATATACACATATGCAGTAAAACATGTAGTATTACATTGAAAACTTCCTTTTTAAAATAAATTATTTTTCTATAGTATTTTTTTTTTCCGATCCCTACAATATAACTCAATAGAAATTTTAATAAATTATATATATATATATATTGAAACATTAATGATGTATACATCAAATAAGTGATTTTATTTTCCTTTTAGTAGTAAGTAGATGAACTTCTTTTATTCGTTTGTTGTGCAAAATTTATACTAGTATTTATTGGCACATTAACTTTGTCACCAACTCACTTTAGAAAATTTGATGAATTTCCAAGAGGTGTCTATTAATTTTTATATTAATTTTGTCGGAAAAGTGAGTTTTAATGGAATCCTACTTGCACTGAAATATCCTTGATGTAAAAAACGTCAGAGCTAGACGTGCCCGGGCTTTCCGGCCCGTAGGTTTTAACTGAGCCCGGCCCGCCGGTCAACGGGCTTGGCCCGGCCCGCAGGTTAACGGGCTCGGCCTTGAACCGGGACCGACTATACTAGGGCCGGGCTAGGGTCGGATAAATTCGGGCCCGAACCCGTCGGTTAACCGACGGTCCAGGCCCGGCGGGCCTACGGGCTAGGATGCTAGCCGTTGGGGACCGACGGGCCGCTCAGGACCGACGGGCCTGGCCCAGCCCGGCGGGCCCAACGGGAGGAAACAGAGCAGCAGGCCAGCAGCTGCAGCGGCTGGTGGCTGGGGGTGGTGGGGGTTGCTTTGCAACGGCTCCTAGCCGTTTGAGGCCCTCCTCCACTCCACTCCTCATCCAAATCCTATATATCATTCATCATTCAAACACCATTTCACTACAATCTCTCAACTCTCAAGCTTTAATTTTCACTCTAAATCACTCATCTCTCAACTCTCAACTTCTTAAGTTTGAAGCACACAAGCTCACACTCACTCTCATTCTCTCAATCTCTATTAGCACTCAAGCTCTCATTCTCACTCTCATTCTCATTCATTTTTATTCTCAACTCTCAACTCTCAAGCTTTCACTCTCACATCTTGCACACACTCACTCTCACTTTCATAACTACACTACACACACATACACAATGTCTTCCTCAAAACAATCACAAGGAAACAAGGGCAAGGGCAAGCTCGTTGGTGATGAGCAAGAAGGCCGAAAATCTCAAAGGTCAAGAAGGGCGGAAGTGGCGGAGGAAATCTCAAGGCAAGTTGCCGAACGACTTCAAGCCGAAGAAGATGAGCAATTTGAGGACATGGTTAATACGATGGAAAGCCAAGGATTCGAATTTCATGGCTCGAACGACGATGAAGAGCACGAAGATGACGGGCTAAACCAATCTTCCCCAACAAATGCTTACAAGGAACCCAAGTCCGACATCTTCAAGAAACACTTTAGAAAAGTGTTGGCTCCGGTACGTGAAGGCCAACCTCCTCTCTCCGATGGTCGAAAGAGATACTTGGCATATTGCAACTATTGCACGAAACAATACAAATGGATCGAAAAGGGAGGCTATGGCACGCTCAATAGGCACATGGAGAGCACGCATCCGAGTGAGTTCGGAATGTCAACTTCTCAAACTCAAATTCGAGGTGCCACTTCATCTTCGGAGACGGGTACGCCCTATTTATTTAAATTTGATAAAGCTCGATACGAAGATGCATGTGCTAGATATTGTGCTATGGAGAAACAACCTTTTAATTATGCCGATAGAATAACATATGAAGCATCCTATAAAGAAGGTTTAGGTCCCAATGCTAGTAAAGTTGCTAGAACTCAAATGCTTAAGAGGATTAGGCGTCAATGCATGGAAAAACAAAAAGATTTGATGAAATATTTACAACGTTTGGGTCATAAAGTTTCTATTTGTGCCGATGTTTGGACCGATGCATATAATAGGGCTAGTTATATGGGAATTACATGTCATTGGATTGATGCAAAATGGACTTTGCAAAAACGTTTGATTGCATTTAGGGAGTTTGAAGAGCCTCACACGGCTCAAAATATTGCTTTGATTATTATCACCGTTTTAAATGAATATGGTTTGATTAATAAGGTTTTTTCGGTTGGTTTTGATAATGCAACGGCGAACACGGCTAGTATTCCTCAACTCATTGAAGTATGTGCACCATCTTTTGATGGAAAATATTTTCATTCTAGATGCATTTGTCATATTTTGAATTTATGTGTCCAAGATGCGCTTGAGATTTTTCAAGAGTCCGTTGTTCCTATTAAAAATGCCGTTAAATATTTGCATAAATCAAAAACATTGGGGAAAAAATGGCAAAAATATTGTCGTTCAAAGAATATTGTTTATACATGTTTCAAAGCCGATGTATCTCATCGTTGGAATTCTACTTATGAGATGCTTAATAGTACGATGGAGTATAAGGGTCATTTATGTGATTTTTTTAGGAAAGAATTTTCCATGACTCAATTAGTTCTTAATGAGAGTCATTGGGATGCATGTTATGATTTATATGGATTATTGAAGGTTTTTCATATGGCTACTAAACAATTATCGGGTGTTTATTATTGTACTTCCGTCAAAGTGTTGGAACATTGCATGTATATTGCCATGTCTTTTAAGGCTTGTTTTACTAGGCCAAACTTGCAAGGTGTGATTTATTTTATGGTTCAAAAATGGCTAAAGTATTTTAGGGAGATTCCAAAAGTTTTCTTGATTGCTAAATGTTTGGATCCTAAATGGAGATATGAAGGTGTTTGTCAAATGCTACAAATTTATTATGATGCTTTTTTGCAAATGGACTTTAGTAATGTTATAATTGATGGTGAACAAATATTTTTTGATCTTCCTAATGTGCAAGATATGAAGGATGATCTACATAGGACTTTGCTAGAACTTTTTGATGAATATAGGAGAAAGTATGGTAGTAATGAAGATAATACGGAGATTTCTTCTTCTTATACTATGATGCCTTCATTTGATTTTTCCTTTGCTATGGACTCAATGGATCCTTTAGTAAGACAAATGCAAGGAATGTACCAAAATAGAACCTATGATAATCCAAGGAGCCAAGGTAATAGTGAATTGGATATATTTTTGCAAACTCGTTTTGTTTTTGGTGTTGAAGATAGTGGTCCGTCGATCGACGTGTTGAAATGGTGGTCGAAGAGAGTGGAGTACCCAATACTCTCCATGATGGCGAAGGAGTTATTTGCCGTCCCGGCATCCACCGTATCCGTTGAACAAGCCTTTAGCACCGGAGGTCTTATGCTAGATCAAAGAAGATCAACAATGAAGCCGGCAAACATTGAAGCTACCATGTTGCTCGATGATTGGTGTAGGGCCGACCTTAGAGCTCAAGAACCGGAATGGGATGATCGGAATGAGAGCGAAGATGAAGCCTTCACCGAGACGGATCGATCGGCATCGGGTGCGGAATAGGAACCATTGTGTTGTAATAAGAACTACGCCGACTTTGATTTCTCTATTAATATGAGGATACGTAGGCAACTCGATTTTAGAAATAAAATTGAGTTCAAGTCCCTTATTATAATTTTTAGAATTTTTCTTGTCAAATGTAAAAGTTTTTATTCAATTGTCAAAGTGATTAAATTGAGTTTAATTTAATGTTATAATTTTTATCATTAATAATGCAAAATTGATCAATTGTTATGCTTTTTCAACAATTTAATGAGTAATTTAAATATTTTTTTTAAAAAAATATATGCATAAAAACTTGACAAATTGACATTTCCTATTCATTAAATTAATTAATATAAAAGAATAAAATTTAAAATGTAAAAAAAGTTGAAAGAAAAAAAAAAAAAAAAAAAAAAATCAGATTTTACCCTATTTTGGGGCAAAATGCCGAGAGCATTTGGCTCAAAACAGAGCAATGCTCTGTTTTTTCGACGCCTCCACTTTGAACGGCCCGGCGGGCCGGCCCTAGGCCCGACGGTTTCGGCCCGGCCCGGAACCGGCGGGCCTAGGGCCGAGCCCGTAACCTAAATTTGCTACAAGGGCCGGGCTAGGTTCAATGCATGTGAGGCCCGCGGCCCGCCGGGCCGGGCCCGAAACCGGCGGGCTCGGCCCGTGGGCAGGTCTAGTCAGAGCCATTGGGAGCATCAAGAGGAAATAAATTCGGCCAAATTGAATAAATACATTATAGAAGAAATAAATAAAACTGATATATAAATCTGATGATAAATAAATAAATGGAATGAAACATGAACAAACTTTAACATCATTAGTCTAAAACCATGTTTGATTTGGTTCTGTGAATTTGGTTACTTTTCAAAGCATATTCCCTAATTTAATTTTTATTATAATTTGTACATTTTTATACAACGTCATCTAGGTGTAGAGAAGAAAATAAAAATATAATGACGTCAGTGTATAAACAAGCATAAAATGGAAAGGGACACACTTGGGTCAGCCGGAGTCACCGTGCGGTCGGGCTAAAACAATGACACTTTTATTTATATAGATTGACACTTTTCTGTATAAAGATTGTCACTTTTAAAAATTGTCATTTTATTCGTAAAATAATTATATTAAAGATTGTCACTTTTATTCATAAAAATTGGCACTTTTCTGTATAAAGATTGACACTTTGAGTCCGGCCGCACGGTGACTCTGGCTGACACAAGTTTTTGTCAAATTGAAAAATATGACATATGCCGTGTAAACATGGAATTTCCAATTAACGCATTTTCTTATCCACTCTGAAATTTATTCAATAGTAATATTTTTGTCGGCAGGATAGATTTTTATATAATTTGTGCTGCGCAGCTAATATATACGAGTATATATATATATATATATATTTATAATAGTTGCATGTTTTTCATTTTTTTTTCATATGTATATATCTAAACTATTTATAGATATGATGGAAGATGTGACAGATCTAATTTAACATCTACCTTTCGACTTATTTTTTTTATAGCCCAAACTATATTCACGATTTATCTTTTAATTTGTAAAAAAATCTTTTTTTTCTTTCTATTTTAATATAAATAATTCGTTTGTTAACATCTTTGTCGAACCGTTAAAAATCTTGTCGTTGTGATCATAAAATGACGTCAGACTATTGGCAAAATTACAATCTAAAAAATAAAAAGAAAAAAGAAAAATCTGATATGGAATAATCGCAGCTGACGACGTCGTCGCTAGGAATCTGCCTCATTACTACGAAAGATGACGTGGTGACACGTCAAACTGCACCGACTGTGACGTTAAAAGATGCACTGTATCAATATACTACCTCCATCCCCACATATTATTCCTCTTTTGAATTGGCACAAGAGCCAATACACTATGAGATAAGGGGAATTTTGCAGAAAATTAAGGAAAATTTAACATTTCCGTTACTGTTCATCAAGTGACACTGTAGCGGGAAACACTGTACATCATTTAACTGTTCACGAATATAAAAAAATTAAAAAACGAAATTTCAAGATTTTTACATATGAAGAGCCAAACGAAATTTGAACCTAAAAAACTTACACTTCCCACCAAAACAGAAACACACTAATCTATAAAACTGAAAATCTCTCTCATTTCTATCCATCTACACCACACTCTCTCTTCAAAAAACTGCAGCAAAGAAAGAAGAAAGAAGAAGAGGCAATGGGAAAGAAGAAGGACATTCCAGACTGGAAAAGGATGGAGGTCGTGCAGTTTATGATGGGGAGCTGCAACAATCTGGGAAAACCTCGCCGTGGGAAGTTCACTGAAGCTGCCACCAAATTTGATGTTTGCAAAAGAACCATTTCCAGATTCTGGAAAACTGCAAAGCAACAAAGAAATCAAGGTGAGGTTATCAATGTTTCAAGTATTAGAAACAAGAGAATCAGAAAAAAGAAACATGAGATAGATTATGTAAAAATTCAGCAAATTCCAACTGAAAAAAGAGGTACAATTCAAGCTATGTCTGATGCTCTTGGAATTCCCAAGAGTATTGTGGGAAGATGGGCTACAGGTCACCTGCTCAGACCTCACACAAATGCCATGAAGCCTCTATTAAAAGCTCCTAATATGTTAATGAGGTTACGTTTTAGTCTACAAGCCATAAATTTTGATAGGCCAATCAACACTCTGAAATTCAAGCCAATGGAAAACACAGTTCATATAGATGAAAAGTGGTTTTTTTTATCAAGAAAGAGCTGCAGAATGTACTTGACACCAGTGGAAGCAGACCCTCTGAGAGTTACACAGTCCAAAAATTTTATTCCCAAAGGCATGTTTATGTGTGTTGTGTGTAGACCAGTGTATGATGTGAATGGGGTAGTTTTATTTGATGGGAAGATAGGGGTTTGGCCCTTTGTAGAAGAGGTTAGAGCAAAGAGAAACAACATTAAGAGAAAGAAAGGAACTATAGAGATTAAACCAGTTCAGTACATCAACAGGGAAGTGATCAAAGAATGCATAATTAAACAGGTAAAATGTGTTGATTTCCATGTTTAGTTAAATGAATGTATCCAATGTTACATGAATGCAAGAAGTGTTTTATGCTTCATTTAATGCATGCAATGTTTTTTGTCATTCACCACAGGTTATACCAGCTATAAAGGAGAAATGGCCACCAAATTTTAGCAGGAATATCAAGATACAACAAGACAATGCTAGGCCACACATAAGCAACAATGATCAAGAGTTTCAAGCTGCAGCAAACTCAGATGGGTTTCAAATCTAAATAGTTCAGCAACCAACAAATTCACCTGACTGCAATGTACTTGACTTAGGTTTCCATTGTGCAATTCAAAGCTTACAACAGAGGCAGAGAACCAAGAATGCAGATGAACTCATAGCTGCTGTCAAGACCAATTTCAATGTTATAGATCCAATGACTTTGAACAAGGTATTTATGTCCCTACAGTGTGTTCTAGTGGAAATTCTTAAACTGAAGGGTGGAAACAACTATAAACAGAAACATATGAAGAATAATGCTTTATTAAGACATGGCATGCTACCTACAGATCTGGAAGTGCCTGATCATTTAGTTAGAGAGAGCATTGATCATCTGATTAGAGAAGAATTCACAGCAGGCATTGAAGACCTAATTGCAGCAATGGGAATCACACCACCACATAATGGAGAAGGTTTTCCAGATTTGAACATTTGACAACAATATGCTTCAAGTAGAAGAAGAAGCTTTTTGTGCAGTATGAAGATAGAAGAACAAGTATTTTGTGCAGTTGGAGGATAAAGAAGTTTTTTGTGCAGTTTGAAGATCTTTGAACAAGTTTTTTGTGCAGTTTGAAGATAAAAGAAGTTTTTTGTGCAGATTTCAGAATGCTTTTTTGTGCAGATTTCAGATTCAAGAATGTTTTTTTAACACTTCTCATGTATTGTGTTTTAATTCCATCATTTGCCTTATTACATGGCATCAGATTATAAAATCTATCACAGTATATGACTGGACCCAAACTCAACACTCACAAAGACATATTGAAACCACTTCAAATAGAGGCATCTACATTTCACAGAGATAGTGTATTCCATAAATGCAGATTTCTACATGGCAAAGGTGAGTAGAATTCATCACAGCAGTACAAATTTGTACCCATCTTCCCACAATAATGAAGCAACAGAACCACCATAGAACCATAATCAAAAAATTCCATAGATCACAGAAGTCTTCAACACATAGAGTCATAGATCAGCATAGATGTCACAGAAGAGTCATAGATCAGCACAGATGCCACATAAATTAAGCATTCATGTACGAAAGCCACCAACTACACATCAAAAATATACACAAAATGAGGCAAAAGGCTAAGAGGTAACCAGACTCAAATCTTCTCAATGCTTCACCGGCACCAAGGCACGTCATCGTCTTCCAACTGAGCCTCCTCACCGTCTTCCATCGAAGCCTCGTCGCCTTCTCCGAGCTGGGTTATCTCATCGGCTTCGATCTGGGCATCCAGCTTTTTGGACCTTGAATGCGCCGCTTCGGCTGTCGCCAGGGAACCAATCCCTACGGCGGCGGATCCGAGGTAGAACCAATCTGGGAGACGACGGTAGAAATAATGCGGGAGGCGGCGGCATTGCTTCGCCACCCAGTAGGGGACGTCGGCGGCCGGCGGTGACGAGGGGGCTGGTGATTTACCCAGGTCGGGCCTTTGGGGAGGCGGCGGCGGCGCTACAGATCTAGGGGTCGAATGAGAGGATTTTTCCTGACTCAAATCTGAATCCGACGCCAGCTTCGCCCCCGTAGCCTTATATCGAGGCCGATAGATACGCCGTCGGAAAACTGGGTTCCGGAGCTTCGATTTTGGGCGAGAGGGTTGACGGAGAGATGGTGAGAAAGAGATGGGAGATGAGGTGGGTACAGATCTACCCAGATCGGGTCTCGGGAAAGGCGGCGGCACAACGGATCTAGGGTTTTCCGGGCAAGCTTTTCGGGACTGTGGTCTGAGTCCGAGGCCAGCTTCGCCCCCCTAGACACGCGGTGAGGCCCAACTTGCAGGCGGAGGAAAATAGGTTTCCGATGCTCCATTTTCGGGTGGAGGAGGAGGGAGAGACGACGAGTTAGAGGGAGAGAGGAAGAGATACAGTGAGAATGAGAGAGACAGAGTGATAAGGAATGAGCCCGTTCTCAGAAATGGGGGTGAGTGTTGTCTTAGTCTAGGGTTATGAGAGAGTGGGTTAGGAATGGTATAAGTGGGCCATTAGTGGGCTAATACATTTCGGGCCTAATTAAATCGTGATTGGACCCATAAATTCATGTTAAATACTTACCAAAATTAGAAAGATGACTAATATATGGGATGTCCCAAATAGGAAATGTGGACTAATATGTGGGGATGGAGGTAGTATAGAGTAAGAGAGATGATGTACTCCCTCTGTCCCCTCTCATTTGGCAAGTTTACTTTTTGCACAATACTCCCTCCATTTCGCTTAACTTGGCTCATTTGAATAGTGGATTTTCTGGCACGGTTTTCCACGCTTCTTGATGATGGGTTTTAAAATGGATTTTTGAAGAATTATTTTTTTTACGGGATACTACGACAGTCGTAGTATCCCGTAAAAAAGATAATTCTTCAAAAATCTATTTTAAAACCCATCATCAAGAAGCGTGGAAAACCGTGTCAGCACAAGCCAAAAAGTTTTGAGTCAAGTTAAGCGAAATGGAGGGAGTATTTAAGAAAAGCTTTGATTAAGAATAAAATATGTCATTCACTTCATTATTAGGATGTTGATGATGATGTTAGTGGGGCTTAGCAGAGAGTTAGTGGGAGTTAGTGGGTTTTGTCTAGCCCAAAATAGAAAGTGGCTAAATGGGCTGGGACAGCCCAAATGGAAGGGGACAGAGGGAGTATCAACTAATATGAACACCAATATGAGCACCTCTCCACGTCAGCAATTTTTTATTTTTATTTTCTTTAACTTTCCTCATATCTCCTCTCTCTCTTCCAACTGTTCACCTTCGTATCCCTTCTTGCTATTCACCTTTCAATTTCTTCTTCTTTTTTTTTCTCGTTGAATGACCACGATAATCTCCTAGCAAAAACCGGCTACAACACTAAAGATAAAGACAGAACAAAATTCTTGAATAACTTTTACACATTAACCAACAAATTTAACAAATAAATTCGCCGCACTGCCACGCGTTGAATTTAGCAATTAATTCTTTTTTCTTCAATAATAAAATTCAGTTCGCCCTCTTCTCTGTTCACCAGCTTCTTGCCAGACGCGAGCTCTCTCCAACTCCAAAATTAAAATTCAGTAGCAATTCTTTTTTTAATTTTTTTACATTCATCTTCACTGTCAATCAATAGGGTATAGAATTAAATTTTTATTCATGATCTGTGCTATATTCATCGTATTGATACTCGTATGCCCATGAAAATCACAGTTAGTAATCTTCTCCCCAGTTATTGAATTCTAATCATGTGCAGTGTATGAATTTTTAAATTGGGGGATTGGCTTAAAATAACCTATTGGCCCTCTTTTTCTTTCATTATTTTGATTTCTAATTCTCGCTCATGGTTCTAGGAGAAGTCTTTGCTGGATGAAGATGTGATTAACTTGTATCTTGTTGGCTCAAAACTTGGAAGAGGTGAATCGAGAAAATATGGAAGAAGGGCAGGGAAGAAGGTGAACAGTTCGAAGAGAGAGATGAGAGATGAGGAAAGTTAAAAAAAAATAATAATAAAAAATTGATGACATGGAGAGGTGCCCATATAGTTGTTCATATTAGTTGACCATCACATCATCTCTCTATAGAGTAATGCTCCAATGCCGACGGTGGGTATACTTATTGTGCCCACCAGTGACGTGGCAATACGATAAATAAGAAATTTAATTTAAATATATACCATAATAACTAAATACTACCAAAAAACTAAATCATACTAAAAAAAACTCAACCCTAAATAGAAAAAATTAATAACGTAACATTGTCACATAAGCGGTGGACACATTTAATGTGCCCACGGTGAGTAGGGGAGCATTTCTATCAATATATATTTTCAACTTTTTTTTTTCATTATTGTGGGTACGGTTATTTATTTATTTAGGATGAAACTCGGATTATTTTGTGACTTGTTATTGACAAAATTCGATGATTTAATACCAGACTATGTATATTGAACGTCATGCATGACGACATATACATGACATACATATAGTAACAAAGAGATAGAGAGAATTATTTCAATCAATTAAAAATTACAATAAATCATATGAAAATCGCGGATCGAATCATCTATTGCATTTTGGTATGATATCTCCTATTGCATTGTTGGATTCTGACCACGTATTAAAAATCTTTCTAAAATCATACCGAAATGCAATAGAGGATCCGATCCGTGAAAATCGACCCCATTTGCAATCAAGGAATTCAATATCGCCATACTACCAAATTGCTATAATTACCCCCAGCCACCAAACTCATCTCTCTCTCTCTTACACCATGCAACAAGCCATCCCATACAGAAACCGGCTCCCCGCCGACGCCGTAGCCGGCCCTTCCTCTCAGCCGCCGAGAGCCGCCTCCACCGATGCCAAAAGCGTGCGGCAACTAGTGGCCGAGAATGCGGTGGTGGTTTTTGCGCGGCGGGGATGCTGCATGTGCCACGTGGTCAAGCTCTTGCTCCACGGGCACGGCGCTTATCCCTCCATCTTCGACGTTGATGAGAATAATGAAGCCGATGTAAACGAGGGATTGTCCAAGATCATCGGCGGCGGCGCCCCGCAGTTCCCGGCGGTGTTTGTCGGCGGAGAGCTGTTTGGAGGGCTGGAAAAAATTATGGGTGCGCATATTTCCGGCGAATTAGTGCCTAGGCTAAGACAAGCTAGAGCTCTTTGGCTTTGAATCTTCCCTCTTTTTTTTTTTTTTCTTTTTTTGGTAGATTTTTGTTTTAATATTTTAGAATGAGAAAAGGTTTAATCCAAGAACAGAAGCAAGATTAAAGAATAAAGCTGGTAAATGCATGTTGCCAAACTTCTTGGATAATGGATAATTATGTAAATTGTACTGATCATGTATATCTAAATTAAGTGGTTACTTTTGACTTTGGATGTTTGAGATGTTTCCAAGTAATCAATCTTATTTTATTTTTAATTCAAACGCGTGTCTAAATAATAGTAAAACTCAATACATAATTAGTTAAAAGAAATGAAGTTTGTGTGGTCCATTTTAATAAGAAAGCACTCTCAACTTTGAGGGATAATAACAGTTACTAACTTTATCCGAATTAATTCTCTTATATTTATTAACTTGGATTGCAAATGAATGAATGTTATCCTGCACTTTTTCTTGTCTTCTTCTTCTTTTCTTTTTCTTTTTTTTTCTTTTTTTTTTGAATTTGAAACTAATTATAATTATGAGATCTGAATCTCACTCAAACATATGTGATAACTCTATTTTTTTTCGTATTTTATCTCAAAATATGTCGGTCTTGAATTAAGTTATCCCTCAAAGGGTGTTTTCTTTGAGTGAAAATGAGTAAAAATGATTTTTTTTCCCCCATATTCACTGTGTTCTATCATACATTTTTACTTCAAATCATGATAATATTTTTTCAACCATTTGCAATGATAGTATCTTCGCATCTTTTTAAACTTGAGACCATATAATAAAACATATAGGGGAACACGTTATACGATAATATTTTTCATCTTTTTTTTATTTCTCATTTTCCTTTCAAAAAGGATACCCGAAGCGGGTTATACTACCTCCATCCCCCCTCATTAGCCCAAATACTTTATTGACTTTTTTGATACATATTTCCACCGAAACCTAGTACGGATTTTAAAATATAATTTTGAAATATTCTTTTTTTTACGGGTTACTACTCATAGTATCCCGTAAGAAAAAAAATACTTCAAAATTATATTGTAAAACCCGTACTAAATTTCGTTGGAAATGCGTACCGAAAAATCAATAAAGTGTTTGGGACTAACGAGGGGATGGAGGTAGTATATGCGGAAGACTTCCTATATCTAGTACTTCTGTCTCGAAGAATGAGAGAAATTGCATTATAAAATTTATAATGGGAGAATTAGTCATAAGTCAACCGATCGCATGACGTGTTTTGAGTCTTTTGACTAGTCAGTCAATCTTTTTGAATTTTAATACTCTTCATGTTCTAACTTAATTGATTGATTAGTGATCAAAGTGTTTTAAAAAGATTTTATGCTTTTTATTATTAGTGCATTATGCATATCCATAAAACATATTAATGATTACATAAAATATCGTATTGAGACAATTCATTTGATTTTTTTTTAATTACAAAAATTAAAAAAAGAAAGAAAGAAAATTCTGATTATTTAAAATCTTGCCATTCAAATTATATTAAAATATGTACATAGTGGTGGATAGATGAAAGTGAGTAGATTAAAGTTGATTTAATTAAGCTAATAAGCCCTAAGAACATTCCGGTAGTCGAGCGAGGGTGCTGCTGCTGTACCGATTAGGAGGAATCAGGCAGCACCTGTTTGTTGCGTGCCCGAGAGTGCAAGAGATTTGGAACAAGGTTATACGGCGGTGTGGCATTAACTGGGTGGCACCCAAGCTCATCAAAGACCACTTCTCGAGCATCATCGGTATCATGGGCGGAGGAAAGGTGAGATTCATAATGAGTGGTTTATGGATATGCGTCGTGTAGGTGTTATGGAAATGGCGGAACGAAGGTAAGTTCGAGAACAAAGAGTGGGATTTCCGGAGAATCGAAGAGGAGATTAAGTGCCGTTTCTGGAGTTGGTGCTCGATTCGAGGCGAGGCCGGGGACTTCCGAGATTTTGAGGGTTGGAACTCGTGTAAACTGAGCGATTTATGGATGAAGCGTTGAAGCGTTGATGTAATAGTGGGTACTCCTAGTACCACCCGTATTTCTTCTTTCTATTTCTAATAAAATTCTTTCCTGATCAAAAAAAAAAAAAAAAAGCCCTATTTCTTCTTCTTCTTTTTTTCTTTTGTCTTTTTTTTTAGTCTTATTTTATGAATAATTAAGGGAAATAGGCAAAAATAGCCACTTTGAGATAGTAAAGATAAATAATAGTCACTTGGATAAAAAATATAAAAAATAGTCACTCTTACCATAATACTTTCGCTCTTGCCTAATTTACGAATTTAAATTCGTGAATTGCTCTAAAAATCATTGTTGTAAAAGGCTATTGAGGCTCCCGCCTCAAGGCCCGCCTCAAGGCGAGGCGGCCAGCCGGCGCCTCAAGGCTCACGCCCTAAACCCCTTACTTCGAACCCACGCCTTTTCTGGTTGAGGCTTATGCCTCGCCTCAATACTCCTCAAGGTCTTATGAATCTTACGCCTCAAATTCTAAATGTGTAAGGTTAAATTTGATAGAAATTATGGGCTAATTTGTTCAATTATGAACAAATTAAAGTAACCCATCATAATTAAATAAAATCTCAGTCCATAATAGCACCCAATACCTCTCAATTAACCCTAAATTAACCATAGATCAAAAAAATTAAATAAAAAAATAAGACAGGGGTAAGAGCGGCAAACATTTCAGCAAGCAATTCTTCTAGTCAGATGAATGATGAAGAATTTGAAGCATTGCTTGATCATGTGCCAAGATCAAGCGAAGGAACTACTCATGGTCGTCATGGATCCCGTGATCGTGGTCGAGGCCGCGGAGATGGTGGTAGTAATAGTGGTAAAAGAAAGGCAAGGACTTTGGTTGATGAGGAGGATGGAGATGAGGAGACTGACATTAGTGGCTGATAATTCGAACATTTTAGCATTTTTATGCTGTTGAATATGTTTGATGCTTTGAACTGCGAATTTCTGGACTATTTTATTTGATGTTTGAACTATAATAGACTTCTAGGATCTTATATTTTGTGTCTTGTTTGTTATTTCTTGTTTTATAAGTGTTTTGTTTATTATTTAACCATTTTTTTGTCCAAAGATTTGAGGCTTACGCCTCGAGGCTTACACCGCGCCTCAATTAGATAAAAAGCCTTAAGTACGCCTAAAGTACTTTACAACATTGCTAAAAATATAAGGCAATTCACAAATTTTACAAACTCAATTCGTGAATTACTCACAAAAAAATGTTTGAATTCACGAATTCACCCAAATTCGTAAATTCACTCAAAAAATGCCTGAATTCACGAATTCAATTTCATGAATTCGTGAATTAGTGAAAAAAAACAAGCAATTCACGAAATTCATTAGTGGCTATTTTTTATTTTTTTTAATCTAAGTGGCTATTTTTTTATCTTTTTTATTTATGTGGCTATCATTTATTTTTACTATTCCAAAATGGCTATTTTACTACTTGCCCCAATAATTAAACTAGTCGTTTATTATTTATGAAGTAAATACCACGTCGTCTCACATTCCCATAAACCAAAAAAATAAAACATTTCAAACGACACATAGATTAAACGTAGAATTAAAGAAAAAGAATCAATTAAGTCACAAATTTATTTTAATTGCCTTCCATTGTATTGATATCATAATACATGCACAGTTTTCAAATTAAAATTTTCCTACGTTAACAAATATATAGTGGTAAGACTGGTAGTATACGAATCCATGCAAGAGTACTCTCAAACTAATACTACATATATAAAATCTTCTTCACTTCTTTCTCACTTCACCTACCACCATTTATATTGCATGAATCTTTAACTTATTCTCCCAAAAGTGTAATCCTAATTTATACCTAATTAATAATAAAAACATTTTTGGCCTCACTTCATTTGCCTTTGCTTGCAGATGAAGGCAAACGAATAAACGATGACGATCTATCACCATTAACAACCATATTCGGAATCACCGGAGTTGGACCGTCCCTATCGACACTGTACGAAATCAACGTCGGAGCAGTGTAGTAATCCGGAAAATTAGCGTCGTTCTTCAAGAAAGGGTTTCGAGAAGCTTCTATGGAAGCTTCTTTGATGGCGGAAGAGCCGCATTGCCTAGGTTGTGTTTGATAAAATACCTTAGAGAGAACCAGCTCGCCGTCTTTCTCCTCCTCGTTTTCGCCCAAATGGTACTGATGCATTACCCAGTTTGTCTTCTCCGGCTTTCTTTGGCGGCCGTAGTTGGTGTAGAGCACCAGGATTTTCTTGTAGCCTTTGATGTTTGCGGCGGCTGAGATCGGTCGGGTCTTGCCGGTCTTGTGCCACCTCGTCTCGCCGTCGCCCGTGGCGTCGCTGTTGACCTTCCGCCGCTTTCTGGTCCCCGTTGTGTAGGCCTTTGAAGGGCGGTGGAAGAAGTGGCGGATTTGGCCGTCTTTGCTTACTCCTGCATATTAATTAATTATGAGTAAATCATGTTTAGTTGGATTTTGGCGATAATTAATGTTTTGTATTTTTGGAGTTTGATCAAAAGCGTATGTATTTCTTGGCTTACTACATGCAAATCAGTTACAAAGATTATCGATTAGTATTTAGTATTTTTCGAGCGTGATCTTAACTAATAAAATTGAAATTAAATTTAAAAAAAATAATTAAACATCCTATTTAGATTATTGTTTAGATAAACTATGAACTCTAGTCAATAACTATAAAAATAAATTAAAGTGGAAGAAGAAAATATTAATTAAAAAATAAAAAAATTGAATTTGAGATGCAATTGGTATAGTATATATATTGAAATTGAGATAGGTTTGGATTCCATCTACTTATATTAATTATGAATATAAGTTGGTTTTTTTTAGGGAACATATATATGTATACTATGAATATTAGTTGAAGGTAAAGAAATGATGAGAGACATATAATGGATGTATATTTTTGAGAATTACATATAAAAATACCTGGTAGTTTCTCAGGATGAGTATAACAAATTCCATTTTGACCTTGAATAGTTGGAATAAATTCATCGATTAAAGGATGCGAACGAGACAGCAGTTTTGCCTCCAAATGTTGAAGAATTTCTTGATCGGAAGGATCAAACTTCACCCCTGCTGGAAGCCCAGGCAAATCTTGAATCCCGGTAGTTATACTCTAATTAATAAACAAAAGTCAAAACATTTCATTAATTCATTTCTATATCATATCATATATAATTAAGAAAACATGCAGAATATAATCAATTTATTGAATCACAAACCTTATTATCTTGTAGTTTAATGGTTAGGCCGCATGAAGGGCAGATGGTAGTTGTTGAAGTGCTTTTTTCCTTAATTTGGAGGGCTGTTTCTTCTTCACTATTAGTATTAGACCATGACATTATATTTCTCTTCTGCAGCTCTTAGGCCCATCCGAATTCGGGCCGTCTTTTTTTCGGGCTTCCCTCTTCTCCTCGAGATCTCTCACTCAGACTTTCTGCCAACAAACACACACACACACAATGTTACAAACAGAAATGAGAAAGAAAGAAAGAAAAAAAAAACAGTTAAGAAGAGAAATTAAGCGTGGTTTGTCTCTTATATATGAAACACGTTTTAAATTAATAACCAACACTTATGCTGCAGCTTCTTTGATGAATGCACAAGGAATTATGTTGAACCTGGCCTCCACTTCTTTATTATTCACTAATCTCACCTCCTATCTTCAACTGTTATCAGTTATATGTACACCAACTAAAACCCCATAAATGGATAGATAGAGAGAGAGAGAGAGAGAGAGAGAGAGAGAGGAAACAGAATGAATATCTTGTAGAAAAAACAATTAGGTCGATCGCTTGGACGTCAAGTTTGGTTATGTTCTTGTATATACTCGTGTACTATAACAAACATACATTGTTTAACTTTTACATTCATCAATACCTACTTTATGGTAAATAATATATGCAAGTATTACTTATAAAATAGAGAATTGTGTCTATTTCATAGATTAATGATTTAAATGATAAAATACGAGAGAGACTACTAACTTACAAGAGAGTATAATATATATCTAACGTCGTCAGAATTAATTGGGGTAGAGTGGATATGGGGCAACACCGATTCTTTTAGGACATTTCACCTCTTTTACCTAAGAAATTTAATGGAGAGAGAGATAGAGAGAGAGAAGGGTTTAATTTAGATGAATTGTGAAGGTGGAGTAACCCTAAAGCTTCTTTTTTCATGTGTAGAGGCAAAAAAATCTGGAAATGAATTATACATACGTACCAACTAATGTGAAAGTAACAAACAGGTCGATTATACCTAACATGGCCTGTATTTTGTTGTTTTCTTTGCGTAGACTTCTTCTTCCAAGCAAGGTATCTTTCTCTTTCATTTTTCCTATACTAATCTTGGACCTACTTATATTACCTTCTTCAAATTTGTTTGCTTCTCTTCCTTCACAAGAATCTTCAACCCGCCCCATTTTCATCTCTCAAAATATGCAATTAACATACTCACTAATTAATCCCTTTTACAACTCCATTTTTTAATTTATGATAAAAATAAAGTTGCATGCAGACATATCTGTCAATTCATGTATGGATATAAGCTTATTAGAGAAGCTAAATGAAACAAGTTAAAAGAATTATATTGGTGTGTACGTCTGTTAATCCTTTATAATTTTGAATATAGCATTATAGTCGTACAATAAAAATTGAAAAAAAAAATGAAAGGCAAAATATTAATTACTACGTATTTGTGAAATACAGCAAGTTGAAAAGGAAAAGAGAGAACATAAAAATATCATGAGCTGTAGTTTAAAATCAAAGGTGTAGTACGTTTACAGAAGATTGGGCCCCTCAAAGCAGAACTGAAACGTGGCCCAGCCCAAATTCAAAGGCTTGGACTTTTACACATGAGGCCCACTACCCTCATTTCTTGGGTTGTACACTGTTGACTAATTAAATGCCCTTACCTCAGGGCCCACTCTTCTTTAAAACAAACAAACAAACAAACAAATAAAGTTTTTTAATATTAGACCCATAATAATGCATGAACCCTGAATTTAAAAATAAATATATTTAAAAAAAAAACCTCAATTAAGTTAATTTTTTTTCATAATGCTGTAATTAGTGGGCGAAATAAATAGCTATGGTAGAGTTGATAAGAAGAGTACTTTTCATTAATTCATGCGTAGTTATTTCATGCCATTCATATTGTAAATTAACATTAGGATTCTGAATATGCAATCATTTTCCTGTTTAATTTAAAAATTAAAAAAAGAAGTAAATATAGGTGTCAAAGTCACATGCTCACACACACCCCTATTTTTAGTTTCTTTAAAAAATGTATATGTTTCCTTAAATTCTGGATATATATTAAGAATAAATCACATTCTTATTGTTTTTCCTAACGTATAGGAGTATCAATGCTTACCAAAACACACTTGTACTATACGGTATAATATCATCATTAAAAATCACCAATTTCATCATTTTCAACTGCTGAAAAATGCTTAGATGAAAAGAATTCACCTCATATAGTATATAGTATCACTCACTCACTGTCAAAAACAGTGAATTTTAGGTGGCAAAAAATACATATTACTTTCCCAAACTTGGAAAAATGGCTCATTACAGCAACACATTTCTCCCTCTCTCCCTCTCTACTTCTCAATCTTTATAAAAATGTGTGTAATAATCAATGAATCCATCATCACGCCACACTCCCATGATCAGAACCATCTTCATAATAATAAGGTGTCAACTTCCCTTCCTTCTCGACCTTCTTTTGCTGGCACCGGAACCCGATTTCTTGCATCATCTTCACCACGCGCCTCATAGACGGCCGGTTTATAGGAAGCGGGCTCGTGCATAGTAGCCCTATGTTGAGCACTCTACAAATCTCATCTTTATAAAAAGAATCGAGTTTAGGGTCGATCACACGAAGGGCGTCGTCCTTCTCGTCCAAAGCCGAGCACACCCACTTCACCAAATCCTTCTCACCGAACTCGGGATCTACAGGAAGTTTACCGGTCACCAACTCGAGAATCACTACTCCGAAGCTGTAGATGTCGCTCTTTTCATTCACACGAAGCGTGTAGGCGTACTCTGCCATGGGAAATGGTGGATAGTTAGTGGTGACACTCATGACAAAAGGAAAGAGCAACTAGTAGTGGATTGTTGAGAAAGAGTCCAATAACAACTACACTACAATATGGTTGAAGATAATTCATAATTATAGGATACATAGCTATTTCTAGGTAAAATTATACAGCTATCACAAAAAGGGATATGCTATGATTGGAAATAATTCAAGTGTGACTCCTATGGCACCTAAAACTGCACTGACACACACTAAAAGTGTAACTAATAATTCACTGTACACAATCACTCATATGTTTGGGATGATTTTCACTCATGGCCCAAAAGATTTTAAGTTGTTGGATCATAACATTTCTATTTTTCTCAAAAATATTGTTAAAAATAAACCGATGACTAACCGGGCGCGATGTAGCCGCACGAGCCGGCGATGACGGACATCGACTTGTTGCCCTTCCCGGCGCTGGCATCGTCGACCACCTTCGCCAACCCGAAATCCGCGACCCGAGCACCGTACTCGGCATCCAATAGTATGTTATTCGACTTGATGTCCCGGTGCACGATCGCGGGGACGCAGTCGTGGTGCAGGTACGAAAGCCCCTCGGCCGCGTCCAACGCGATCTTGAACCGGATCGGCCAATCCAACAACCCACTCTTGGTGCTATGCAACAAATCGCCCAAACTCCCATTAGGCATGTACTCATAAACCAAGAGCTTGCTATCCTTGGTAGTGCAACAACACCACAACTTCACTATGTTCTTATGCCTAATCTTCCCCAGAGTCTCCACCTCCGCATCAAAGCCGTCGTCCCGGACGCTCCCTCTCTCTAAATCGACCACCTTCGACCGGGCCCACAGCCTCTTCACGGCCACGGGCTCGCCGCTGCTCACCACCACTTTGTAGACCTTCCCCGAAGCTCCGGTTCCGATCACGTTGTCTTCATCGAGGCCGTCCAGTATCTCACTCTCGTCGAATCCCAGCTTGTGGAAGGACGTCAACGTCCATTTCGAACGGTCGAGATTTCTCTGGACTTGGTTGAATCTCTTGTATTTTAAGTAGAACCAGATTGTGCCGGATATGAGAAGAAGTGCGGAAAGGAGGAACAGAGCTCGGAAAAACCAAATATAGCCCTTGTTCTTCATTTCTTTGCTGCTGCATAGTCCTTCAATTTCTTTGCACAAGCCTGAATTTCCGATGAAGCTGTCTTTGTATACTCCTTTTGCGTAATCTGGAGGAATGTGGCCGCCGAGATGATTGTACGAGAAATTTAGACGATTCAACTTCAAATTCTGCAATGAAACAGGGATTTTGCCGGAGAATCTGTTTTGAGATAAATCCAGATAGTTTAAAACTGATAGCTCTCCGATTTCGCCGGGAATTTCACCGGAAAATTCGTTGTTTGCTAAATTCAGCTCGTTTAGTTTCTTCCATGAATCAATGCCGTTAGGAAATCCGCCGGAGAACGCATTATTGTGAAGGTCGAGCTTCACTAATTGCTTTAGATTCATCGTACTCGCCGGCAACGAACCGGAGAACTCGTTGTCGTTGGCGGAGAACTCCAACAGGTTTTCCAGAAATCCGATCTCCTCCGGCAGAATGCCGGAAAATTTGTTCTCCGACAAAATCAACTGAGATAAGTTCGACGCTCCGGCAATAGTTTTTGCGATGCCTCCGGAGAATGAGTTTCCGATTAACTCGAGTAATGATACGTGAGGGAGCCCCCAAAATCCAACCGGCACCTCGCCGGAGAAGTTGTTGTGCCCTAACCTCACACGCAGCAAGCTCCGGCAACTGCCGAGACCTGCCGGAATTTCGCCGGAAAACGTGTTCTCAATCAACAACAGCTCTTCCAGAGCGCCGTGGAGACACAAACTCTGCGGAATTTGGCCGGAAAAGTTGTTGGTGGACACATCAATCCACCACAACGCTGAGTTTCTACCGAGGTCGGAGGGTAATTTTCCCGATAACTGGTTCCGGAAAATCTTCAACTCATACAAATTCGGAGAATCAGCAATGCCTTCCGGCAATCCGCCGCGCAAGTTGTTCTCGTAGAGATTGAGCGACTCGAGCGGCAACTCGCACAACTCGACAGGGATCGTCCCAGTCAACCCGTTCGTGGACGCGTCGAGCCGCCTCAGTGACGTCATGTTAGACCACCCGCTGCTCGGCAGCTCCCCGGTCAACGAGTTATTGTACAGCTCCAGCTGAACCAGAGCCGTCAGCCGGGTGAGCGAACTCGGGATTGACCCGACGAGCGAGTTGTAAGCCAGGTCCAAATCGGCGAGTCTGCTCAGCCGACCCAACGAGTCGGGTATTTCGCCGACTAAACTCGTCTGAGTCAGCCACAGCACCTCAAGATTGGTGAGGTTCCCGATCTCCGGCGGGATCCGACCCGGCGAAAACGGGTTGTACGAGAGGTTCAACATCTTAAGCGTCGAAATGTTCCCGAGAAATGACGGAATTACCCCATCTAGCAAGTTCTCCACCAACGCCAGCACCTCAAGCTTCTGGAAAGTTCCATAGCTAGCCGGAAAATCGCCGGAGAAATTATTCCCCGTTAAATCGAGATACTTCAGGCTGGGGAGGTCCGCCACCCTGGCGGGGAGCGCACCGGTGAGGTAGTTCTGCGCCAAATCGAGGTGCTCCAGCGCCAGACAGGCGGCGAGATCGTTGTCGGAGACGGTGGAGTTGATGAAATTGTCGTAGAAGGAGATGAAGGAGAGGGATGTTAGGCGGCAGAGGATGGAGGGGAAGGGGCCGGAGAGATTGGAGCTGGAGAGGTCGAGGGAGACGACGGAGGTGGAGGAGGGGTCGCAAACGACGCCGTTCCATTTGCATGGAGTGTCGTGGTCGGGGTTCCAGTTGGAGAGGACGGCATTGGGGTCGTCGAAGTTGAGCTTGGCCTTGAGGAGGTAGAGGCCTTCTTTGTTTAGAGAGAGAACGAGGGAGGGGGAGAGAGAAAGGATGAGGATGAGGACGAAGAGGCGGTGGAGGTGCATTGTTGCGCCGGTGGGGGTGAAGTTGGAGGTTAGACTAGAGAATGGGCATGGTTTATGGAGTGTGAGAGATTTGAAAAATGGAAGGATGGTTTGTTTATAATTATATAGTACTGGAGTATGTGTGTGTGGAAACCTTTATTTGTGTGTGTGTGCTTGAAGTTACGTGGGTAAATGCAAAATGATATAAACGATGAGATAATATAGAAAGGAGATAATCGAGGGCTACTTTGTACTGTATTGTAATAACAAATTACATATATAAATATATAATAAATAAATAAAACATATCAACAATAGTGCTCCAACTTTCTATTATACTAGTTTATATCTTAATATCATGATATATGTGTGGGTAGGGATGGCAGTGGATTCGGACCCGGTTTAGATCCGGTGATTCAGATTCAATTTTTAAGATTTGGGTCTTCCAAATTTTTGACCTAATGGATCTGGACCGGATTCGGATAAACTACTAATTTAATTTTTTGGATCAGGATTTGGATCTAAATTTTTTAGATCCAGATCCGGCCCATGGATCCGTTCTCATATATATTTATTATTATATTTTAATTTTTAGTTTTTAATTTAAATAATTTTTTTAATTTCTAATGCACTTGGGATAATTATTTTAATTTGAGATTTTGTTTTTATTTTTTGGCAAGTGAATTTGTAGACTTTAATGTTATATTACAACTTATTATGATTTATTGTAGAAACTTATTATAATTATTATTGTACCATATTTTTTTTCTTTTTAAAAAATTATTTAGGGATAAAGGCTATGGATCCGGGTCCAGTTCCATAGACCTGCAGATCCGTTGGATCTAGACATGGATCTATTTTTTTGGACCCGACGGATCTGGATCGGATCTTGACAAAAAAATATTTTATGGATCTGAAATAAGCCGGATCCGGTCCATATCTGGCCCATTGCCATCCCTATGTGTGTGTGTGTGTGTGTGTGTGTGTGATGTTCTTTAAAATATACTTAGCCCATGTTTGGTTTAAGTTTTTTTTTGTATGGAAAGGGAATCAAGTAATTTATTCCATTACATTTTGTTTTGTTTGAGTAATAGGTTATCTATTTCCCTTACTTGGGGGTAACTCAATCCATTACATTGTTACCCCTCAAAAAGGAGGGGAAACAAGGAGAAAGAGAATCCCCTCACAAGTGACTCTCTTTGTACTATTGAACCAAACACTCAATAAAAGTAACCATTATCATTATCATTCCCTTACTTGACTTGATTCCATTCCGTTTCCGTTACCCAACTTGAACCAAATGAGCACTTAATATGTTATACATATAATTTACTGAGTTACTATTATATACACAAAGAAAAGTGAATGGATTTCTCCTTTCAGTCTGAGTTTTAAGTTGGATTTTAATTTTGAAAGTAGTTTCTCCTTAAAATAAAAGGCTCGAGAAATTTTTTTTTTATTTTTTTTATTTTTATTTTTTTCCAGTTAAAATTGAGAGTTGTTTTTTATCATTAGATTGCATTGGCATGGAGATTGAGTGTTCTCAATGAAATGAAAATTAAAATCTAAATAAATGTACAGTATGATTGTATAAATAATAGTAGTAATTATAATAATACAGATAGAATTGGAGTAGCATGTCCAAAGTTTCCTCGCCATCAACACAGTTATAGCATGCTGGTGGTTCATTGAATTTGTCTGATTTTTGACCAAATGATAGCTAATGCTCCAAATCTTTTTATTCCTTTTCTTAATGAAATTATATATGTTGGAAGAGCCTAATTCAATACTAAAAAAAAAAAAAGTTATAATATTTTCAAGCAAGTCCAAATATTTGTATAAAGATTTCCTAGATTGAAAATTATTATAAACATTAAAATACTACTGGATGCAATTTAATTAATTAAATTGTCCTCGCGTTCGTTATTCGCAAAATCAATATTTATTACAAAGTGCCAATAAGTGGATTTGTTTTTTATTTCTCTCGCTTTTTCAATTTACTACTCCGTATATTAATCCGTTAAAAAAAATTACTTTATTAATTATTGCTATGATACTGTATGATTTAATAAATCTAGTTTCACATTTGTAAAATAGTAGTAATATTTTAAATCGAGACATTTTGATTAAACTTTTTATTTGTTCTCTGCCAAAAAAAAAAAAATTGCAGCCGACAGCTATGTTGAGTAATTAAACTTTAACTTTGGTTTAAGATTTTACACACATAAAAAAAAAATAAAAAAAAAATGAGAACATATATCGAGCATAAACATAAGACATAAATATTGTTGGTTTAAAATTTTACAAACATAAGTTTGTTTTCGTAATAATTAGAAAAAATAAATGAAAAGATAGATTGACCATAATCCAGTCAATAAGAAAGATTGAAGAGAAATACATAATACTACCTCCATCTCATTGAATTAGTCATAGTATCCCGTAAAAAAAAATATTTCAAAATTATATTTTAAAACCGTACTAGGTTTCGGTGGAAACGCGTGCCGAAAAAGTTAAAAGTTAAATGGGACTACTTTAATAAGATTGAGAGTACTAAGGGTGTGTTTGGTGGATAAGATGAACCAAGATGAGGTGAATCATCTTGGTTCATCTAAGTGTTTGGTACCGAAATGAAATAAACTGGAGGGCCCGAGATGAAGCCCAAACCCGCTGCTATTTTACTGTTTTCGCTTGTTAACTCATCCGACGTTTTTGGTCGGATGACTTCAACTCATTCGAACAGTAACACAACACTTTCTCTCTTTTACCATTTTACCCTTATGTATTTATACGATTTCAAATAATAATAATAATAATAATAACATTAATAAATAATAATAATAATAATAATAATAATAATAATAATAATAAAATAATAATAATAATAATAATAATAAATAATAACAATAATAGCAATAATTATAATAATAACAAGAATAATAATAATAATAATGTAATAAAATAATAATAATAATAATAATAACAATAATAGTAATAATTATAATAATAACAATAATAATAATAATAATAATAATAATAATAATAATAAAAATAATAACTCAATAATAATAATAATAATAATAATAATAATAACGTAATAAAATAATAATAATAATAATAATAATAATAATAATAATAATAATAATAATAATAATAATAATAACAAGAATAATAATAATAATAATAATAATAAAAATAATAATAAATAATAACAATAATAGTAATAATAATAAAAATAATAAAATAATAACAATAATATTATAATAACAATAATAATAATAATAATAATAATAATACAGAGTAATAAATAATAAATAATAAAGTGTACTATTTAATCCCAACGATAAAAAGTGAAATCGGTAGGGGTATTTAATAAGGGTAATTTGGTAAATCTAAGCCTTCATCTAGAGTTATGCATATTGTACCAAACACAAATATAATGTTATCTTACTTTTAATTTTTGCTACCAAATGGAAATATGAACCCCTCATCTTGACACTATTCACATGACTCATCTTTAGATGAGTCATCCTTCTACAACTTGAATGAATCACCAAACACTACCTAAGTTTATATTGATTTTTCATTTAATTATTACTCAATTTATAATGTTTTATACAGATCAGTACATTTTAAACAGAAATCTAGATAGAAAAAAATTGAATATAGATTTCAACAGTGCAAATTAAATACAATTGAAAAACACATTTATGGGTTGAATAACTCAACTTGAGGGGGGCCCTTCTCATAAGTTATGAATGATTGCATTTCTTTTAAAGTGTGATGCATATCTACATACGTATAATTATAATTTATTTAGAGGAGAAAAGCAATATTTGGAATATATATATATTACAAGTACTAGTAGTATACTAGTAGTATGATAGTAACAAATGATAAATTCCAAACAATATTTACTATTAATGAGCTGGTCAAATTTTGGATGTAGAAACATTTGAGCTTTACGCAAACGATGTCATAATTAATTAATATTTGCTTCCATGCATGTTTGTAGAAACATTGAAGACATAAGTAATTATGTAGTTTATATTTGTATTGTAAATTTGTGTACGCTATAATTAATTACCTCAGCGTGAGGTAGTTCTATAATTGATTACTACATAGGAAATCAACGCCCCTGGAGTAATAGAAACACTTGCTTTGCTTTCTTTTTACTCACTCATCATTCTATTCTATTTGACTATTTCTATCTCTTCATTCATTATTTCTTACTGTCCCCATCCTTTGAAACGTCAATTTTACTATTTAATCTAGATTTTCATATGCATATAATCTTGGTTAGATGAATAGTTGATATATATGCTACAATAATTTGATTCCCTTCTTACTCAATAACTAGGGGCATTTACAACGCATCATCTCTCACGCGGCTATCTCAAACAACGAGCTTTCCACACGGGCTGGCTCCGTATTAATAGAGCTCGCTCTTTCGGCTTTGCTAGAGAGAGTTGGCTTGATAGCAATTTCGCAAATTTTTGTACTATGTTTTATGTAATTTTTACTTTTTTTTTTCCTACATAAAAAAAAAAAAGTAAAAATTATCACGGCCAAAATTTTTGATAATCACAATTGATGCATTTGTCCTTCAAAGCGAGACACTTTATTTGAAACTTGATATTTTGGGGGGTAAAGTAAAAAAAGTTGATAATCTATTAATATGTAAAATATATATATATATATATATATATATATATATATATATACTATATCATTATCATTTCAGTCACCAAAAAAAATCGGTCGTGATACCAAGTGCAAAAATTGAATTGGTTGTGTGTGTATATGTTTGAGTTTGATACATTTGAAAATGTTGTTGCAGTTGCAGATTAGATAAATGTGGTGATGCTAATTCGAGATTAACCTTTATTTTTTTTATTGTACTTTTTAATGAGTTTATGTAATAAATATCTTATCTTCCTATTATAGACATGGCATGTACTTACATATATACCAAACTCAGAACAAAATGCTACTTTAACAATAAATAAAATTTAGAAGCTAAATAAATTAATGTTCCATTATGGTCCTTCCAAAGAAAGACTAAAGCACTCACAGTTCATCTAATTCAAAATAATGGTATACTACAGTCCTATTTATATAATATTCTTAAGTATATACATTATTAAACGTTTTTTTTTTTATATTATTTAACACAATTATTAACTGTTCTTAATTCTATGGTTCTGTTTCGCCTACTACTTTCTGGGACTGCTCATCTTTATAAATTGTGAAGTTAACTGTAATCACCCAATAAGATCTTTGTGGGACCCTGTCATTAGGCCTTTTTGTGAACTTTGAGGCAAAGAGCACAACTCAATTATGATTATAAAATTGAGTTAAAAACATAACATGGAAATTAAAATAATTAATTGTTTCACAAAGCCACTTTCATAATTATGCTCTTATGTCTACATCCTGCCATAGTCCACCACCTTCTACGAACTTTTTTGCTTTCCCATTAATTATGATGCATATTGCAAATTAAGTCATAAATCATATAATAGGTTTATATGTTTGTGTCAACTCCTTCATCAAATTGATTTACTTTGGATTTTTTTTTTTAACTCTTACGAGGTCAGCCTAATCTCGCGGCCAGATTCAAATCGTCAATTTTATTCACGATAATTGTCATTTTTTAAAATTGTTGAAATATTAGCTTTCTTACTGCTAAATCAACACACACCGGAATACGAATATTCTTATCCAATTGCATCGCTTAGCTGTCATTTTTTCTTTAGTTCTTTGGGTGTTCATAGAAGTTGCAACTGCTGCGAAAATCTGTATTTTGTAGATTTGGGAGTTGGAGGGGAAAGTACTAAATTATAGTATTATCTTGATTATATAAAAACAATTGTCAGTTGACCCCTGTTGCTTTGTTGGATGTGATTGAGCTTTGCCTTTTCTTTAAACACCCTATTAAAGTATTAATTAATAAGTTGTTAGTATGCCTAACCTATAATAGTTGGAATATACCACTTGCTTCTAAATTCGGTAATGTTACTATAACCGGAAATAAATGTTAGTATTTTGAAATAAAAGATTCCGTTTGTATGATTTAAAACACAACATTCATCCCAATTTTTTTATTTTTTTAAGTATGCCATTAATTCAAAATTTTCAAGCTTTATTAGACTTTTCTTGTCATAGTTTAAGCATATTTCTTTTGTATAATAAGCATGAGACCTGTTCATTTCTTGTCATAATTTAAGCGTATTTCTTTTCATTACGGATTGAAAGTACTAATCAACAATTAAAAGAGATTGCGATCTCAAAAGAGTAATTGTGCACATCTTTGCATCTAAAGAGGGTTTAATGAATGGATGGTCACGTGAAAAAGTGAAGAAGATTAGTGTTGGTGGCCTAATTAGCTTACATAATTCTTTACCTAATACATCTCTTTAATGATGAGAGCATCTTTCATTTAGCAAATAATCATGGGGCTAATTATTGTGTCATGTTATTCAACTTATAATCATTCAAGAAAATCGACTCCGTACGCAGCCAGATTAAATCTTCAAAAGATTACAAGAAAATCATGTCTAAATCATGGATAATTAATTAAACCCAGCATTTGGACATCTGTTCTTATACACTATATAACACCATAGTTTAATTAATCCATATTTTTCTAATTTTTTTGTGTTTGGGTGGACAATGCAAATCAGAAAAGTGTATGTATGGGCTAGGTACATATTCTCGTAAGTCATAAGATATACTACATGGTACATATTGTTTGAATGTATGCAAACAGTTTTTGGTTACTTTTGAATGACTTCTATATTAAAATAACTCAAATTGTTATAGTTAATTACCCTAAAATAATTCAAATTACTAATTTTTTAGCTCCAAAATTACTTATGTTAGTTTATCATTGATATATTGTAGTGTATGTCCCAAACTTTGACAAATCTTTTCATTTATGACATAAAATTCACTTTACCTTTCAAATGATACAAACTTTCTGAATTTTTTCGACTTATAGTTTGCATATTTAATTTTTAATTCTAATGTCGTATAATTAAGTTGAATTGCTGGTAAATTGAGTTAGAATTCTCGAAATGACTTAAATTTCATGTTAAATTAATTATTTCAGAAAAAATAATCATAATTCTTTTCAACGAAGAATTGAGTCATTTATACGATGTCAAAATTCGGAATGCGGGCCATGATAATTCTTTCTTTCTTTTTTAATTGTCAGCTTATTCTGACGATTTCTTAACGATTAAAATAAATGATTGATAATTTTCACTATATCATAGTAATAATACTGCCAGACCAAAAAAAAATTAACATGGATTTCTTTGAAGGGCATATTAGGCAAACTGATCCGCCTAAATCCCGGTATAAGAAACCCTACATTTGTCGTCGGCGCATACGATCGTCAAACACCGTGAATACACCATGGCCGCCGTCGCCGCCAGATCAGTCGCCGCCTCATCAGCTCGCAGCGCCACCGCGAGGCTGTCCGCCTCCATTTTCAGGTTCCTCTTCACAGATCCTTACATTCATCTTCCCTTAAATTTGCAGTTTCATTCCCACATCTCAAAATTGATACCTAAATCAATACGTGAATTAGGTCTCCCGCTGAGACGAGCAGTTTGTACGGAGCGTCGATTACGCCGCACCGCGGACCGTTTGGAAATATTGATGGAAGAAACATATCAACTATGAGGAAAGTAATTAGAGGAGGAGATTTCTCAGCTAAGACGAGGCGATTTCGGTTTCAGCGCAAAATTGATTTGAAACGAAGCACCTCGGCTACAGGAATCGTGGAAAGGATCGAATACGACCCTAATCGAACTTCTCGGATCGCTCTTATACGATGGGAAGGTGCAGCCCTCCAGAAAAAATCAAACACGGAGGAGGATTTGGCGTTGCCGGCTAAGAGTCTCGAAGCTACCGCCGCCGCCAGCGGTGCATTCGCGTTCTCCTCCCTGCCGGGGTTGGTGGATTATAGAAGCGCAGCTAACTTGTCTGATCGCGGAGAGAAGCAGACCGTGAAGTCTAAGTATTTAATGGTTGGAGTGCCCAAGTCAAAGAGCTGCTTTAGCAGTGGGGGCGGAGGGCACACAAAGACTAGTGTGAAGGATGTTATTGTCTCTGCTTTCTCCACAAAGGCCAAGGGAGAGAATGCAGGTAACTCTCTTGGTTTCCCAAGGATAGCAGTAGCTGGGTCGAGGCCAGCTTTCTTTGTTTTAGGGGAGAGAGAGGAAGTAGAAGGGAAGGACTCATTCTCTCTTGGAGAGGTGCAGAATTGGAAGAAGGATAGCAGTCGGTGGATGCATAGGATCAAGCGTAAAGGAGCAGTTTCTTGGCACTGTTTGATGGGGCAAGAGAAATTAGGACTGAAGGGATTGCAGCCGAAGAATGGTGGCAAGGCGAAGGGTGGGAAGTTGGGTGATGATTGTGTTCCTGTCACTTATATGATAGCCAGTCATAAGATGAAAAAGGGCAACTTGGTGATGAATTGGTCTGAATCTTCAAGTAGCGGCCAGTATTCCTATACGTAGGAATTTCGTGTGCAAATTGCGGAAGAGCTGACGAGAAGAATAACAAATCCCAGTTTATTTTTGCTGTGATCTTAATGTTCTAGTTTTGAGACCCTATGACAGTGCAGGTGAGAGTATACTGTTTTACTAGTTGCTTATTGCCTTGTGTGGCTATTTCCATTTGGATTCGCCATGGGGGAGAACTCTTAGGAGTGAAAGCAAAGATTTTGTTGGCTTTCTTTTTCTCTGTTGCTTCGCGTGTTCACTGCAGGATTTTGTTGGAGGTGATTAATAGTACTATATTTCTTTCTTGAGTGCCTTTTCATGGCGTTTGATGATTAACTGACATGGAATGGAAATATGATTGCTTGATGTATGAGGATAACCCGCTAATGAACCGGAGAAGTGGTTGTATAAATGCATTGATATATCTTGCAACGCTGTTAGGCAAATGTGAGATAGTGCAGGGGACATAAGTGTTTCTTGTTGATGCTTTCTGAATGATAATTCTTGAATCATCCATTGGAGTATTTGTGCATTAGGTTTTAGAGCCTTAATCTTGTAGTAATCTTATCTATGAAATTTGATTCAACAATTTGAAATCACTTCTCAAATCATTTTTGGATCATCCTATTCCTAGCACATTGTGTACATCAATTTCCAGTAAAGATGTATAATGACTGTTAGATTTGTTAGAATTAAGTTTGATAGAAGCAGCCCTCTATAAGAAACATTTATTTTCCTTAATTGTGTAGATAGACGATTGTTAGAATGTGTTGAGATGCGCTGCGATTTGTGATTGTTCCATGGCTGCCAATGGCATGTGATACTACTTCAAGAAACATTATTCTCCTTCGTTGTTAAAGCTATTCTTTTATAACTCTAGTAGCCATCTTCTCCAAGTTGAGGAAATCTTCCGAATGATATTAATCTTTGTACTTTTAGTAAGCTTTCAATTTTCATTGCCAGTAGATATTAATCTTGCTTTTTCCCCTATCCTTTTCCTGGAAAACTTAAGTCTCGTGTGGATATTGGTAGGCAATGAACTTTCGCAGCAAATAATAATTTTATACATTGTCTTGTTTCACATGAAAGAAATGAATATTGAAATTTGTGAACAAGAGATCATATATGGCAGAATCAAGAGACCGTATTGTTTACACACCAACAATTAGTGCCACAATTAAATTAGACCTATAGCATGTTGTAATCGACTTAGTGGCAAAAAAAAAAAAAAAGAAGTAAATCAGGAAAAACTTGTATACCAAGACCCAGTAGAGACAAAGTGGAATCAATTAGTAGTATTCAAGGTTCTTCAACATTAACCAGCTCGTACTCGACAAGGGAGAGATTGTTTTCCTCTTTCACCACAAAATCTGCCGGTTCTGTAACCTCAACTCGGCCCCACTTATCCACAGCCAGCCTCATCGACCCCTTAAACATGTCGATCTTAGCATTGCGAAGTATCACTGTGTTACCGGGCTTCATCATCTCCACTGCATCATAATAAAAGCTTTTTCATCAATATATGACCAACTATTGATACAAATCATCAAGACTGCCCTAAATGTAAGCTGTATATTGCAAAGGCCAACAACAGCACATAATCGCAATCAAAATAAAAAATAAAAAATAAAAAATAAAAAATAAATAAAAGATCGAGAACCTTGAGTACATATATAAAACTAAAAGGCACACAACAGCCCTTCAAATTGAAACAGATCAAGAAGATTAATAGGCGAGAAATGCGTTCAGAGTTGTATCCCAACCCAGATTGAGAACAAAGCTTCTTATTGATTGATTGCACCCATTTCAAAGAGAAAAATCAGAGAAACTTGCACAAGATACTGCACATCACTAGTGGCATTCTGAAAGCTCTAATTGGGGGCTTTACTTATGGTCTAGGCATTTAGAGAGGGCTGCATCTGTTACAACACTAAATATAGACATCACTGACTTCTGATTCATGTCAAATATTAAACGAACGTAAAGCAAGTACATATCTCTTGCATCCCATGTGGTTCCACTTCAACTCGAACTCACGTGCCACTCTACACATTAATGTTGGATAAATGAGGTGCCTAACCTACTTGCTACCTCCCATTCCTAAACCGAGGCAATTAGCACTGCTTACCAGAACAAAAAGACATGCCAAAGAAGCTCCATTTTTCAATTATTCTCTCCAATCATCACACTGGGTTCTCTTAATTTCAATTAATTTGAAGATACTGCTCCATGGTTGAAAGTTATTAGCAGATTTTATAAAAACAATATAGAAGAGTTCAGAAAATGCTTCCAAACAGAGAGAATCCATATCAGCACATCAAAAATGGAACCTCTAAATAAATTTTGGCTTTCTAAACTAGCCCCTCACGACATAAAAGGTTACCATGAAAAAGTCATACTCTAGAAGGAACTCAAAGACAAAGAACTCTATTCAAGGCAACATATCACAATTTGCAAAGGCGGTGATATATAAGTCTCCCAACTGAGTTTTGCCGTTTCGTTCGTAGTAAAATGACCGTCTGACAATTAGATTCAGCAGATTAAACTAAAATAACACAAGATGGGATTAAGTAAACCAATAAACTGTTCCCCCAACATGGAAAATAATCACGATTGCACAATGTTTTTCCATAAAATTTTCCACAAGATCCTAGAGCAAACAGAGGATAGGCAAATGAAAATGAAAATTTTTATGTGCTACATTTGAAATCCCCATATACAAAAATATGGGAGGCAGCAGGTTATATTTTCACTGTCGAATCAATCGTTGGATTTATGATTTATCAAGTTATTAAATAATTAAATCCTGACAATGGTAAGAGCTAAATACCTCAACCAAATTTAAAACTTAAGCACACGCAATATCTGCATATCCACCATAAATCACAATTTCCAAAACTCTCAAATAAACATCACATATTTAAAAAAAAAAAAAAAAAAAAAAAGTGGCAGCATTTACGAGCAGAGAGGAAGCTAAGAGATCATCACAAGACCTTGATCATTACGAGCCGTGAAGAGAATAGTCCCCGTTTCGTCTCCGATAAGGCATTCGGCGATCCTCGTATTCTGGCTCTGGGGCCCACGAAAAGTCGGATTCCTCGGCTTCTTGCTCAGAACGGTGGTCGCCTCCAACACTTTCACGACGAGCGTGTGCCCGGTCGTTCCCGGCTTCAGAGCATCGACTTTCACGAACACCGGTTTCCGAAGCCCCGGCTTGCTTTCGGCCGAGCCGCCGCCCTGCTGCTGAGCTTCCGTCGACGGCGCTTTGGCTGCCATGGAGACTGAGGATCGAATTTGTACGGGAGCGATTGTGTCTGTATGTGTGATTTGGGGGTTTTAGGGTATCTCCAAACTCCAACTCATTTTTGCACTATTTTTCATATCAAACGATAATTCATCCCAACTTAAAACCCAAAAATCAAAACAATATTTGTTTATAACTTAAGTGGCCGTGATCTATAATCTCATGAAAATTACTATTACATTTTAATTTTTATTAATTTTATATTATTTATTATTATTATAATAAATAAATAAATAACCAAAATGGATATGACGAGGATTATAATATACTAATAAATTATAGTACTAGTAAATTTTATAAAAAAAATTATTATTAATTTTAATTATATACTCTGTACTTTAATTTTGAATTTATTAACCCATTAAATATAATTATGAACTTTAATTGAATTAATAAAATAAAAAAATAATTATAAAATTACAGTACTATAAATTAAAATTATTGAAAAATAATATATTATATTAAATTTTTTTCACTTGAAACAAGATTGGGATACGATCAAATAAACTCAAAACGGTCATCAAAGTATGCAGCAGTGAAGTAGTATCAACTTAAGATACCAACAAAAGTAATTACATACTTCAAAAATCTCACGGGGCAATTTACACCTCTCTACAATCACCTCGCTTCTCCGACCTTTTGGGGGGATGTGATAGGATGTGGCCCAAAGACCCAGATCAGCTCGGTCCACCCAGATTGAAGCCCAATAACGAGTCAACAAAATCATCCAACTGTCCCACGATTTCTCAACCACCCGCGATGGTCAGAGTACGGACGGACATGCGAGAGCAGCATCCATGAATCACCCGTGACCTCAATTCTCTATAAATAGAGTTATCTTGTAAGATAAAAGGGGAGGGCACTGTACTTACTAGAAAAGAGACTTCAATATAAAGATTATCTTTTTCCTCCGTGGACGTAGATCTACCCATAGATCGAACCACGTAAATTCTTGTGTTTTTAGCTTTCTATAAATCTTACTATCACAAAAATACTCTAAAATCGACGATCGATCAAAAAAAGAATATATAAAATTAAAAATTTAATCTTGAAACAAGATTGGGATTACTATCAAATAAACTCAAAACGGTCATCAAAGTATGCAGCAGTGAAGTAGTATCAACTTAAGATACCAACAAAAGTAATTACATACTTCAAAAATAGCGAGCATTAATATTATATTGTGTGAAATCCATGATTTAACAATTCAAAGTCGTTACGTCTCTGCGAAGTCAATGAATTTGTCATTTTTCACCTACATGTACACGTCATTAAGTTCGACCTACTTTGTAAACTTTGTTTTTGGGCATTTGCCCAAAGTTTATCCCATACAACAACGATCTATATTCGTGCCAGTTTCCTTTATTTTTTAAAATCTCCTCTCAATGGAGAGGAAGGAAATTGCATGATACATATTCACTCATTACTCATTTTAGAATTACATTACATTCAGTCCTTCTATAAAAAAATTATAAAAAAAAAAAAATGTCTTTTTAGACACAGAAATTTTAGGTAAAATGTATAAAATGTTAACAAATGATTGAGTCCATACTTTTGAAGGGGTAAATCTTTTTCAAAAAGGAAAACATGACTTTTCATAGGATATTCTATCTCTATCGAAAAAACAGAACCATATCTATAGAACAAAAAGAGTATTACACAGGACATTCTATCAGAGTATTATATATTTATATATGTTGCACTTAACGCTCGATTCGCCGCGTAATTAATTAAATAAAACGAAATATAAAATGACTTATAATCGAATGAATTAGCATAATGAGCAAGATGAGCCGGTGGTTGAGGAAAAAACAAGCAACACCGAATCCCTTAGTTAAGAAGAGAGTTAAGTAGAGTAGAGAGAAGTGGTAATAACGACAATTTTTCATGCAGACAGCAGTCAGATAGAGAAGCTTCTTTCTCCCCACGTACCTATATTCAAATCCCCTCCGCCGCTCAGATCCGCCCCTTTTCTGGCGGCGCCTCTATCTCTTCTCTATATATTCCCTCACTCGCCCCCCACTAGTTAATTCCCACTCACAAAAAAAATATTTTATCCAATGGCGCCGACATCGACGCCGCCCGAGGATAACGCCGAGCTGCATTACCGCGGCGTGCGGAAGCGGCCGTGGGGGAGGTGGGCCGCCGAGATCCGGGACCCCATCAGGAAGCGGCGCATCTGGCTCGGCACCTTCAACTCGGCGGAGGAGGCGGCGCGCGCCTACGACCGCACCGCCCGCCGCTTCTTCGGGCGGAGGGCCAAGACCAACTTCCCGCCGCTGGACTTGAACATCAGGATCGGGCCCATGCTCGGGCCCTCCAGCTCGACTTGGAGCGTCACCGACGAGTCGCCCGGCCCTCAGCCGACGATGCTCCGCCTCCGCCCCGAGTCGTGCCAGGAGATCGCCCGCATGGTCAACATAATGCGCGGCGTCGCGGTGGATAACGGCGCCGTCAATGAGTACTCGTCGTCTTCCGTTACCAACTCACCCAAATCGCGAGTCGGAGAAGGCATGAATGTGAATCTTACACTCTCCATATCACATAAGTGACCACTCGCACGGCGGCGGCGGCGGCTATGGTGATGTATTAATTAACTAATAAATCTAATATTACTTAAAATTACATCGTTAAAAGAATAATGCAATGTGCGAATATGGTTATTACATATAGACTAATATTTATGGTTTTACGTGGATTTTAATGAATAAATGATCCGAGCATTAATTAATCATTGTTCGTGACCAATATTAATACAATCTTCCATATTCTAATGAAATACTACTACTATTAATTATTTTTAATCTAATGAATAAACTAGCATTTTGTATAGATAAAATGGCATAACATGTAGGAAAATAAATAAGTGGCAGTCTAATCCTAAATTTGTGCATGGAGTTAAAGACCATTATGCATTTGGTAACTGATAGGATATGGCCCAACAGGCCCAGATCAGCTCGGCCCATTCCTAATTCCCCCGGCCCAATCAAGGATAAAGCCCAGTGGAAGTCAAGAAAGTCAACCAACTGCTCCCAACCACTCCACAGTGCAGACTTGCAGACAGGAGCACCCACGACCCCCAACCACTCCTGGAACACCCGTGACCTCCATCCTCTATAAAAAGGAATCATTTGTAAAGAAAGAGGCAGGTTGTAATAGCGGTTAGAACACGAAAATATAAAACATTCTCTCCTTCGTGGACGTAGATCTAATCAAAGATCGAACCACGTAAAAACCTCTCGTGTTCTTCATTCTCTCTCGTATAATCACCCTAAAATACACGATCGACGATCGTCTCTCCGACGACGTGCTTATCTCGGCATTCCAAAATGGCATCCAGTCCGGGACTCTCTTCAGAGAGCTCGTAAAGGCACGTCCTACGACCTCCAAGCAGCTATGGAAGATCGCCGACACATTCGCCGAAGCGGACGAGGCCGATCGGAAGAAACGGGCTGCAGATCGGCCCGAAAACAACGATAAGAGAAAGAAAGAGGAGCGCACCGACCTTGGGCAAGGCCGCCGAAGTGCCCTCGAAAGGTTACAACGAGGACCCCTAGAGTCCCGATTAGGACCTCGATCCAACCAAGACCGAAGTCAGTATACACCACTGACAAAGTCAAGGGCCGAAATATACGAGCTCCATGCGAACTTGTTCGAGAAGCCGCCGCCCTTATCTCGAGGTGGTTCGAAACATCGATCCAAGAAGAAATACTGCAAACTCCATAATGACTACGGTCATGAAACTGAAGATTGCAGAGATCTCGCCTCGGATATAGAGCACATGATACGCGACGGTACCCTCAAACTGTACCAAAGTCGCAATCAGAAAGAGGCCCGACCTCAAGGGAAGGGCAAGAGAAAGAAAAATAAGGGAGGCTATAACTGCGCCCCCCAAAATGACAAAAGGCCAAGGCACGACGACGAGGATGAGGACGAAGATCAGCCTCAATATGACGCAGTCATCACGGCCATCACCGGACTGCCCGAAGGCACGACGAGGTCATCATTGAAAGCCGAAGCCCGGAGTCCACAGCGAGAAGAACCCACTCAAAAAAGGTTCAGGAGAGACGAGATCGTCACCTTTTCCGGTGATGACCCAGTTCCCCATGCGGTACCTCATCAAGATGCCACCATAATCGAGGCAGTGGTGGCCAACAAACTGGTCCACCGCGTATTTGTTGATAGTGGAGCATCGGTGAGTGTGCTCTTTAAAGACTGCTTCGATAAGCTAGATATCGAAGAAGCACGTCTAAAGCCAGCACCCATGCCATTAAAGAACTTCACACAACAAGAGACGACGACGGAAGGCATAATTTCACTGCCCGTGACAGTTGGAAAAAGCCCGTTGTCTACTACGAAGATAATCCACTTCTTCGTAGTAAAAGCCAGCTCCCCCTATAACATCATCTTAGGAAGGGATTGGCTAATATCGACAAAGGCAATCTGCTCGGCCTACCACCTGACGATTAAGATTCCATCTAGAAACGGAGTGATCACGCTTCGAGGAAACCAACAACAGGCAAAGGAGTGCATGCAGGTCGCACTCCGAGGTGATAGGAATCAACACCCCCAGGCATAGCAACTACAGAAACCCGAAGAGGTGGAGCCGACGTCGTCTCCATCCATCGAGCCGGTAGAAGACATCGCATTATACGAAGATGACCCTGCCAAGGTCGTCAAAGTAGGGTTCGTCGGCGAAAACGAGCTCTGAAGTCAACTTATCCGGCTACTTCGGGAGTATAGAGATGTCTTCGCCTGGTCGCCGCTTGACATGACCGGGGTGGCACCAAACATCATCACTCATCACCTCAACATCGACCCTGCAATAAAACCAGTTCGGCAGAAACAACGAGCCTTCGCAGCCGAAAGGAGTCAAGTAATTCACGACGAGGTCCGGCAACTGCAAAAGGCCGATATTTTATTCGAAGTAAAGTATCCGACCTGGTTGGCCAACCCCGTGATGGTGAAAAAGCAGGGAGGTGGGTGGCGGATGTGCATTGACTACACGGACCTTAATAAGCACTGCCCAAAGGACTGCTACCCCCTCCCCAACATTGACAAAAAGGTCGAAGCTCTTGTTGGCCACAAGGTGTTCAGCTTCTTGGACCTATACAAGGGATACCACCAAGTCCTCATGAATGCCGAAGACGCGCCGAAGACCGCCTTCGTCACGGACTTCGGCATCTATGCATACAAAAAAATGCCCTTCGGACTAAAGAACGCCGGAGCCACATACCAGAGGATGGTCGATAAAATTTTTGAAGCCCACGTCGGTAGCATTGTCGAAGTATATGTAGACGATATAGTCGTAAAGAGCAAGGAGATCGCCACTTGTGTAAACGACCTTAAAGTTGTCTTTAGCCTACTCCGTAAAGTGAATCTAAAATTAAACCCAGAAAAGTGTACTTTTATGGTCCGATCTGGAAAATTTCTAGGGTGTTGGGTTTCACGCGAGGGGTTAAAAGCCAACCCTTCGAAAGTCCGGGCTATCCAAGAAATGCAAGTGCCGAAGTCGATCCACGACGTGCACAAACTGACGGGCTGCCTAGCCGCCCTGAGTCGCTTTCTATCTAAGGCCGCCGAAAAACAACTCCCATTCTTCAAGATACTAAAGAAGGCTCCGAACTTCGAGTGGAACGATGAGCACAGAGGAGCTTTCGATGGTTTGAAGAAGTATCTCACAAATCTCCCAACCTTATCTGCGCCAAAGAAGGACGAAACCCTCTCTTTATACCTCGCCGCTTCGAACGAGGCAATCAGTGCAGTCCTAGTACGAGAAGAAAGACGTCATCAGCTACCCGTCTATTTCATAAGCCGAGCCCTAAAAGGGCCGGAGACGAGATACCAGCCTTTGGAAAAGGTCGCACTTGCGTTGGTGAATGCAGCGAGGAGGCTTCGACCATACTTCCATGCACATCAGATATAAGTACTGACCGACCTACCACTTCGGCAAGTACTTACAAAGCCAGAAGCGTCTGGGCGAATCGCTAAATGGGCTGTAGAACTCGGCGAGCACACAATTTCCTTTATACCTCGCCAAGCAATCAAAGGACAAGCCCTGGCCGATTTTCTGGTGGAAGCCAAGTTCACGGAAGCACAGCAATCCGTTGAACCTACTGAAGATAGACCAAAGGCCGAGGCACCTAATCCACAACCGCGAGACTGTTGGAAGGTCTACGTGGACGGGGCGTCAGGTAACAAAGGAAGCGGAGCCGGGGTTTTACTCATCAGCCCGGAAGGAAGGGAGATCACCCACGCACTCCGGTTCAATTTTCCGACCACAAACAACGAAGTTGAGTACGAAGCTCTAATAGCTGGACTTCGCCTAGCCGAGGCTCTCCGGGTAAGGGCCATTCAAATTCACAGCGATTCCCAAATCATAGTGAATCATATACTGGGTAAATACGAGGCCAAAGGAGAATGAATGAAGAAGTACCTTCATAAGGCCAAGATCCTACAACAAGGCTTCTCGTACTTCGAGTTAGTGCGAATCCCAAGAGAGGACAACGGGCGAGCTGACGCACTAAGCAAGCTCGCGTCATCATCAACAATCTCTCCAGTGGAAGAAGTACAGCTCCGAAGTATCGATGAAGCCGAAGTTAATATAGTAACCGAAGATGGACCGAACTGGATGACTCCACTTCGCAGCTATCTAGAGATAGGCGAACTCCCCACCGATAAGGTTGAAGCTAGAAAGCTCCTGGCCAAGTCCACCAAGTATGTCTTTGAACAGGGAGTGTTGTATAGAAGATCCTACCTCCAACCTCTCCTAAGATGTGCGGGGCCCAACCAAGCAAACTACACACTGCGCGAAGTCCATGAAGGCTCCTGTGGCAGTCACATTGGAGCCCGCGCCCTCTCCAAAAAGATCATGAGGTGTGGGTACTACTGGCCCACCATGTTCCAAGACGCTACCAACCTCGTCAAAAGGTGTCCGAAGTGCCAAATCCATGCGACGGTTCCGAGGTTGCCTCAGACCGAGCTGACCAGCATACAAAGCCCTTGGCCGTTCATGCAGTGGGGAATTGACATCGTCGGCCCATTTGAAAAAGCCCCCGGCCAATTACAATTCCTCATTGTAGCCATCGACTACTTTACGAAGTGGGTCGAAGCCGAACCATTGGCCCGGATCACAAGTAAAAACGCCCTGAACTTCGTTTGGAAGAACATAGTTTGTCGTTTCGGCATACCTCACGTCCTCGTATCAGATAATGGAACCCAGTTCACAGACAGGACGTTCAGAGAATGGTGTGACGAACTCCACATCCAGCAAAAGTTCACCTCGGTAGCCCATCCTCAAGCGAATGGCCAAACCGAGGTTACGAACCGAACGATAGTCAAAGGGTTAAAAACCCGGCTCGACAAGGCCAAAAGAGACTGGGCTGCGAACTTATCCCAAGTCCTATGGTCGTACCGAACCACCCCGAGGACATCACACGGCGAAACACCATATAGCTTGGTGTACGGAACCGAGGCGGTGATCCCGGTAGAGATCGGTCTGCCGAGCCCCCGAACGCTTAACTTCGCAGCCCAAGACAACGAAGATGGACTTCGAACTAACTTGGACTTGCTAGAAGAGAGACGGGAACAAGCCTACATACAAGAAGCTCGATACAAACAGCAAGTAGCTCGGTATTATAACAGCCGGGTGAAGCATCAGCAGCTCCAAATAGGCGACTTCGTACTCCGGAATAACGAGGTCAGTAAGGCGGAAAAACTCGGCAAATTAGAAGCCACCTGGGAAGGACCATACCGAGTTCAAGAAGTCCTCGGAAAAGGGTCGTACAAGCTCGCCCACCTATCTGGTGAGCCTATACCCCGTACATGGCACATTACTCACTTGAAAAGGTACTTTGTATAAACAGAGAGCAGTGTCCGAGTCCATTTAGGTCCTAGGAGCCGGGTCGTCTTAGTAAATTCTGTCTTTTTTTAACTCCATTCAATTAAAGTTTTTTTTTTAGTACACTTAAATAATTTGCATACATGGTACACCTCTCTCGTTTTATACCAAGTATCTTGATTTTAAAATCCTGACGAGGATACAAATAAACTCCACGTCGGAGTAACACCTAAACGCGCGTAAGGGGACCACCCCTATCGATAAACTCGACAAATAAGGTACTTGAAAGCCTAAACTTCGTCTTCGGACGAAGTGGCTACTTGAAAGCCTAAACTTCGTCTTCGGACGAAGTGGCTACTTGAAAGCCTAAACTTCGTCTTCGGACGAAGTGGCTACTTGAAAGCCTAAACTTCGTCTTCGGACGAAGTGGCTACTTGAAAGCCTAAACTTCGTCTTCGGACAAAGTGGCTACTTGAAAGCCTAAACTTCGTCTTCGGACGAAGTGGCTGGTTAACAGCCTAAGTGACTGAGAAAGTTGGTAAACGCAAATGCAAAAATTTCTGTTTTATTTGAATAGAAATAAATATACATTGTTACATTAAGAAGGCGAGGAACCCGGAGGCTTTGGCTTACTAAAGCTAAGCCAATCTCTAGCAAAATCCCTGCCGGAGTTGAAGTTCAAAACATCGTCTATACTAAACCTGCCCCGACCGCGTCCAGAAGCCGAACTTCGGCCTCTACCTCGGACATTCTGGCTCGCCCGACCCCGACCCCGACCCCGACCCCGTCCAGACGCCGATCGCCGCTCTTGACTATAAATTTCTTGAGAATGGCGTGTCACAATCTTCGGGTCCGGGTCGCAGACCTCGAAGATTCACCTCCCAAAAATTCTCTAGAAGTACGGTCGAGCAACTTCGGATCCGGATCGGAAGAAACTGAAGTCGCAGAACCAGCTTGTAAAGACAGACGTCGCTTCAGCTTCGGGAATCGATCAAGGACTGTCTCATAAATGCTCGCCACACGAACGAGCTCTTCAAACTCACCTCTAACCTGCCAGGATTCACTCCCAAATTCCTCCCTGTAACTTCGGCATCGGGCCTGGAGCTCCTTGACCTTATCGTAAGTCTCGGAAATCGTGGATCCCCCAGCTCGGTGAATTATGGTCTCGTATTCCATATGCTCTTCGACGATCTCTTTGCAAGCCTTGATGTCATCCCGAGCTCGCTGATACTGGTCTTCGAGCTCCATGTATCTGGCATGCATCTCATCGAGTTTTTCTAAAGAAGCCCGAAGTTTCACCTCGGCCTCGATCTCTATATTATTAGCCCACTTCTTCCAGTTCGAAACATCGAGCTCGGCCACCTCTACGGCTCGGCGAAGCTCGGATATTTCTTGAACAAGGTGGGAGGCATCATAAAACTCGGGAGCAGACTACAGAACAAATACAAGCAAGGTTCAAAAAGAAATCCTTTTATTTATGTATAGCCGAAAACGGCGAAAGAAACGCCACCCTAACGGTGACGAAGTACAAAACTAAAAAAAAAAAAAAAAGGAGAAGAGGGAAAGAAGCCAAAAATCGTGAAGTGTCAATTCACTACTTCACGATTTTCTCCTTCTAGGCCGACCTCTGGTTCCTCGAGGTCGTCGCGAGCTGGTTCCTCGGTGGTCTGTGCAACCGGGGTCTTCTCAAGGTCGGCGATGACCGTCTCCAGGAGTTCATACATGTCGGCGGGACATCGCCGAATAGTCCCTTCAGTGAGAAGAACCCTCTGCGCGGCGAGCTGTTCGACCACCGGGATTGAAGAACCGAGCTCCAAGAGCACACCGGCGAAGTCCTGCAGCGTTTCCTCCTCCGTCATGACACCATACCCGTACTTGGTTTTATCAAGCTCGGGGATGTCGGCGGCGATGTTGTCAAGCGCTGCAGAGACGATCGGGGTACTCAGGGCACTCGCCAACTGAACGGCCATGTGGGAGAAATGCCTCGACCGGAAGACACGTTCCACCACAGCTCGGAACACGTCCCCCTATCCAGCCACCACCCCGGCAATCTCGTTGGTCAGCCGGTCCACTTCGGCCTCCAGCTCGGCGTTCTTCTTTTTCGCCTCTTCGGCGGCAGCCAAAGCCACCGCCTCCCTCTCCTGTGCTGCCTGTGCCGCGGCTTCGGCAGCATGGACCCTGGCCATCAGCCGATCCTCCGTAGCCGCAGCTTCGGCAGCCTGTGTTTGTAACTTGGCGACTCCACTCCTAATGAAGCTCGCCAAGCCCTGCAAAACCGCCTCGGCTCCCTAAAACCCGAAAGCAAAGGGGAGATTAAAAAAGGAACAATCACTATGTATATGTAATATTCAGTTGTACACTTACTTCAGGGAATCCTTGGCTCGAGGTCGCGCCGCTCTCGACGATCGTCACTTCGGCATCCAACGAAGTCACGGCTCCTCGAGGTCGTCGGCCGACCACCTGCAGTGGAGAGGAACCATGGACAGGCGCCTCCAGCTGCGAACTTACGGATACCGACCTTGTAAGGTCGGCCGTCCTCTCTGACGACGCCGCCGAAGTCACCCTCTCCACCACGGAAACAGAGGGCTTCTGCCTTTTCCTCTTATTCTTGCCTTGTAAGGCGGCCTGGAAAGCTTGGGCATCCACTACAAAAAAAATATATATATATATGATCAGCAAAAAACGAAAGAAATCACGAAACGCAAGTCAGCGAAGCAGAGCCTCACCCAAGTCCGCGTCAGACACGGAGTTATACGGGCTTAGCCCATGATTCGCAAGCTCGGCCTCGGCATAATTCCTTTCAACGAGGCCGAGGTTCACCAAGCTCGTCTCAAGGTCACCGGTCGGTTTCCCAGTGTCTCGAGGAGCGAACTTACCCTTCATCCAAGAGTACAATGGGACACCTTCACACCGGCAAAAGAAGAACTTCTTTTGCCAGTTCGGCACCTTAGAAGGCGTCCCCAACTTGAACCTATTAATAGGGGAAAGGTAAGCCCACCCCGTCGGACCAAGCTTAGGCCTAAAAAACCTAAGGAACGACTCTACGGTAGGCGTACCACCACGTCGGCTGACCTCAAAGCAAAAGCCGATGATCTGCTTGACAGAGGGTGGCTGCAACTGACCTAACGCCAGTTCAAGCTCTTCTAAGAGCTCGACAAAAAAATTGTTCAAAGGGAACCGTAAACCAAAATGAAGGTAATCTTCATATACAGTAAAAAAACCCACAGGAGGCGAACTACCCCTATCAACATCACGAGGTAAAAGGAGTTCGACTGACTCGGGAAATAAAAAACTGCGGGCCAAACCCTGCATATGAGATACAGACATGGTGGAGGCCACAACCAGAGACGCGTCAGACCCGACCAACGACGGGAATTCAATTTCCCTAAACGCCGGCGGGACTAACGCGCGGGTATATACATTCAGCCAAACCTTCGCCGGAAACCCCCTAACCGGCGAAGGCGAAACCCCTACGTTCTCACTATCACTATCTACTTGGGGAAAAGGAGAAGCATCCATTGTGAAGAAAATTACTTACTTGTCACAGATTTTCTGATCAAAAATCACCGAGAACTGGCTAAACGGCGGCGGTTGCAGAATTTTGGGGCTTAGGGTTTTCTCTTGCGCGATATTGAAAATCGATTGAGAAAAATGTGGTTTAGCGTACATAAGAAGCATTTAAAAGGCAAGGGCACGCCTTTTCAAATCCCGCCTCTTCACCTGCCCCAACCAAAAAGCGACGCGTGTCCTACCTACGCTGACAACAGCAGTCGCACATCACGCCACGTCTATTCAAGCTCGACCTCGTTAAAACGAGGCGGTATACATTTCGACTTCGTCAAGATCTCATTTCCGACGAAGCAATGGAATTCAAGCTCGACCTCGTCAAAACGAGGCGGTATACATTTCGACTTCGTCAAGATCTCATTTCCGACGAAGCAATGAAGTTCAAGCTCGACCTCGTCAAAACGAGGCGGTATACATTTCGACTTCGTCAATATCTCATTTCCGACGAAGCAATGCAATTGAAGCTCGACCTCGTCAAAACGAGGCGGTATACATTTCGACTTCGTCAAGATCTCATTTCCGACGAAGCAATGAAGTTCAAGCTCGACCTCGTCAAAACGAGGCGGTATACATTTCGACTTCGTCAACACCACATTTCCGACGAAGCAAATACAATTCAACCTCGACCTCGGCCAGTTTACACCTCCCCACAATGACCTCGCTGCTCCGGTCTTTTGGGGGGGGATGTGATAGGATATGGCCCAACAGGCCCAGATCAGCTCGGCCCATTCCTAATTCCCCCGACCCAATCAAGGATAAAGCCCAGTGGAAGTCAAGAAAGTCAACCAACTGCTCCCAACCACTCCACAGTGCAGACTTGCAGACAGGAGCACCCACGACCCCCAACCACTCCTGGAACACCCGTGACCTCCATCCTCTATAAAAAGGAATCATTTGTAAAGAAAGAGGCAGGTTGTAATAGCGGTTAGAACACGAAAATATAAAACATTCTCTCCTTCGTGGACGTAGATCTAATCAAAGATCGAACCACGTAAAAACCTCTCGTGTTCTTCATTCTCTCTCGTATAATCACCCTAAAATACACGATCGATCAGTAACTAATTATTAATAAAGTGTCTTAAGTCAAACAAATATACCGGAGTATCATATTATTTGAGGGGGTTTGAGATAATAATTAATTTTGAATGGCAGAAGTAATACACAAACTAAATAAAATCTGTGGGTCGGGGGCATAACACGAAGTTACTAAACCTAGTGGCTTACTGGCTTAGTTTAATTGGGGCCACTCCAGTAAATTTGATATTTAATTGCCTTAGTCCTATTTAATTTGAGAATATGATTATATAATGGAAACTTTCCTTTACCTAAAGTTACTAATGGCAACTTTTATAGGTGAAAACTCACATCTTGATGTCTAGAATCTACATTAAATATCTATTACTACTATGCACTAATTCTCAACTTACCATTATGCCCTTACACGAGAGTCAAATCTAGATCTTTCTACTTAAAAACACTATTTAAAGTCAATTTAATTTAATCTACATAATTATAGGGAATTATATCAAACAAATTAATGACATCATGACTTGGACAACTTCAAATATCCACATCAAATATTTCAATATTTTCTACGACCAATTAGTGCGCAGAGATAACTTAAGCACGTATTCATGTGGAATTCTAAAATGTATTTAATATATATAATTACTAGGACCAAATTTTTGGCTACTTATTGAATTAATATATATATGAGTTATAAAATAATAAAACATGATAAGAAATTGAAAGTGATTGAATTTTAATTAGATTATTATTGAAAAATAAAATCATTTGAATTAAGTTTAAGAAATACTGTATGAGCTAGTAGAGAAAATATCATAAGAAATTCACCAAAATACCCCGAAGCCGAGATCTGTAGGCAAAGTAAAAGACAAGCCCGTAGATAATGTGACACATGGTATAGCTACATCCTTGCATGGGACCCTCTTTATTAGTCTTCATCCTTATCCTCTTTTCAAGATTTCTCCCTTTTTCCACTCCACTTTTACAACGACCACGCCGCTCCCATTCTTCTTTCGACTTTCTTTTTATAGGAGTATATTGACAAAAACTTATGTCAGCCGGAGGCACCGTGCGGTCGGGCTTAAAGTGTCAATCTTTATACAGAAAAGTGTCAATTTATATGAATAAAAGTGTCAATCTTTAACATAATTATTTTACGAATAAAATGACAATTTTTAAAAGTGTCAATCTATATGAATAAAAGTGTCATTGTTTTAGCCCGGCCGCACGGTGTCTCCGGCTGACCCAAGTGTGTCCCGAGTATATTTGAATATTTGAAGTGTACAGCCACAATCAATATTACTAGTAGTTGAGCATATGCTTCCTTCTTTATTTTGTTTAAAGATTTCTTTTCTAGCATCAAATTTAATTGTTGTGTAAAACAAAAGTATTCATATTTTCATGTCAGAATTAGATGTATCATAATTTTACATCGGTTATCATTAAGTTCTTGTATCACACAAAAGTGAGGTCCTAATTTTGAAATAAAATGAATAGACCTAATTCCGAGACACACAAAAATTAGCGCGGCTGAATTCATAATACAAGGAAACTCCCTATTTACTCATGTTTTTTTTAAGTGTCATAGTTACTATTTTTGTTGTTTATTTTTAAGTGTTACATTTCAGAATTTGATGACATAATAACTATATTTTTTCAATTTTACCCCTATAATTAATGTTATATATATAAGGTGGTGTGCAGAAAAAGAGAATAATAAATGAAGTTAAACTGTAAATTTACACATTTCCTTATTATTTGTGATTTGTTGACCGGGACACTTAAAAAAAATGGAGAGAGTATATACTTATGATGTCGGCATAGCGATTGTAACACTCTCTTAAGTCTTAATAAAGTAAGATATTTTCATTAATAAATGTATATGTGTTTGATAGGATACGGCCTAGCTCCTAGGCCCAAGCATCAGACCCAATATAATTGGGCCCCGACAGTTAAGCTCGGCCCACGCAGCTCGGCCCAACTAAAGAAACTTCTTCACCAAGGCAACTCCTACATCGACTACAATTCAAGCTCCAAGAGAGATATAGAAGCTCGGTGTTTATCCACAAAGGAGAAGATCAAGCCAAAGGAGTCCTAATAGGAGAAGACTTTGTATCATAGTCAAACTCCATGTAATTACCTATAAATAGGGGTTTAGAATAGATTGAGAGGGGGAGAACAATCTTGTAATCACTACTCATACAAGCAATAAAGATCTATACTCTTTCCGCCCGTGGACGTAGATCTATTCCAATAGATCGAACCACGTAAATCCCTTTGTGTTCCGTTTACTTTCGTGTTCGTTAATTCCTTGTCTACGTGCATTAATTACCTTACGAAAATAAGTTCGATCACTGGCGTCGTCTGTGGGAAAGAAAAATTTGTGATTTTCGATCAAAAGTTTTCTAGGTAATCTATCGTCATGGCAAGACCAACACGATCAACCGCTGCCGCCGCTAACAAAGAAAAAGAGCCTCAACAAACGGGCCACGGTCACAAAGCCGAGGCCAGCCAGACACAAGATCAAAATCTTGCAACAAACCGGCGGCCTGAAAAGGAACACGTAACAGGTCTCTCTCCCCATCTCTCAAGTCATAAACGGAATCGGACGGTGAACATAAACTTGGACGACGAGGACGCCTCCTTCGACCCGTGCGACAGGCTGTCCTCCGTCGTCGCCATCGACCTCTCCGACGATGACGATGAGTTCTATGAGGCCAGCCGCATGTCGTTCGCCGGCGTCCGCACCTCCATCAAGCGCATCTACTCCCGCGCGCGACGTCAAGGAGCGGCGGAAGCCTCCTCCAAGGCATGGGCCTTGTCAGCAACAAGGACCTCATCCGCATCGCCTCCTCCAAAATCGTCCGCACCATCTCCATCAAGCCCAACGCCGGCATCGTCGAGAACTCTCCCGCCGTCTCCGTCGAATTGCTGGCGCCGGAATCTCAGGTTCCCGATTCAAAAGAAGTCGAGAAACAATCGGCGCCGAAAAAAAGAAAAAAAGAAGAAGAATACAACAATGGATTCTCTCCCGTCGGTTACCAATGCGCGGCAGACATGGGAACTGGAGAACAACATTATCACTACCAGCGCCGCCGACTCTTCCTCCGCCGTAGCTGACGCCATCTTCTTCTACGACGAGGCGGCGCAGGCCAAACGCCAGCAGGAGAAACCGTGGGCGAATGACCCCAACTTCTCCAAGCGTGTGAAGATCTCCGCCTTTGCTCTGCTCAAAATGGTGGTGCACGCTCGCTCCGGCGGCACCATTGAGGTCATGGGACTCATGCAGGGGAAAACCGACGGCGACACCATTATAGTAATGGACGTTTTTGCCCTCCCTGTTGAGGGTACGGAAACTAGGGTTAATGCGCAGGCTGATGCGTACGAGTACATGGTGGATTATTCGCAAACTAATCAACGGACCGATGGAGATGCTGGGGAATAGATCCAAGAACAAGATCACTCGGACTTTCTCCTGCCGTGTGGCACTGAGCACCACCGGCGCGCGGGAGTACTCCGCCGCCGCCATCCGCGTGCTCAAGGAAAAAGAGAAGAAGGTCGCCGCCGCGCCGGGAGCTGCAACCGACGCTGTTGTCGGCGGCGGTGGCGCGGCGCATGAGGCTGCCGCCGCCGGGTCGTTCTTCCTGATCAAGAACCTGGACACCGGGAACGACTTCATCGTGAAGGAGTTCAACGAGCAAGGGATGTGGAACAAGCTGAACGACTTCATCGTGAAGGAGTTGAAGCGCATGGTCCAGATGGAGCCTTCATGAGCTTGAATCTCTTGAGAGAAATGCAAGGCGGTGAATTCTTTTACCGATTTGCCGTGCTGATGGGCGTCCGTCCATTGAGGCCACCGCTTCTCTGGTTTTTGTTCAGTCGTCGCCTGCTAGCACCGTTAGAAAGCAGGGGTTCAACACCACCAAGAGAGAGCCTTCAAGCAACAACTGGTGTGAGCGAGACTTCGGCGATCGATCGAGTGAGTTTGGTCAGGACTCAAGCGAAAAGGAGCACCAAAGTTGCCGGAATTGCAGTTGTGTAGTCGCTCTGTGTTATGGTCCTAACAACACACAGAGTGAGACCAAACTCCTAAACGCAGAAAGAAGACAGAGCAGAAGCATAAAACATCAACTATTTCATTCATGAAAAATGCAAAACGATACAGAGCCTCATTTATGGCTTCTCAGCCTTCTGCTTGATCTCTCTTCTGGGATTCTGATAAGTCGTAACACTCTGAACGTTGGGAAAGAGTGGGACAAAAACGCCAGCAAAAACTTCACTGGGGCATTTCGTCGAACACGCGCAATGCAGCGCTGTGAACAGTAACTAGCGATTGAAGAGAATTCCCAACTAAGCTCCGCCGGGAAAGTTTGGCAAATTGGCGACACCCAACACCTTCAAAGTGATCACAGAAGCCCATAACGTCAATTCCACAGGCTTATGTCGACGTCGGAGTGGTGAGGATGAACGGAAGTCACAAATTTGCAAAGGGGCAAATCGCGATTTGCAGGCAGACCCTGTGCGCGATTGAATCAATCACCCCTTCTCGTCGTGAAATAGGGCACCGCCACAGCACCCAGTCGAGCTCGCCCCCGCCGAAGAGCAGCCGAGCTCCAACAGTGGGCCGAGCTGAGGAGCTGCACCGCCGCAGCACCCGACGAGCTGCAGCACTTCCCCGAGCTGCCGCACCTACCTCGCCGAGCTGCACAAGCAGCACCTCCACGACGAGCTGCACCAGCAGCAGCTACCGAAAGAGGCCACCTCGACGTCCACGTCGAAGCATGAGCAGGTCGGTTGCACCACCCCTGAACCGAGCACCCGAGCCAAAGCCGCTGCAGCAGGCCGAGCTCCGTCGAGCCGACGCCGAACCGCAGCACCCCGTCAAGCTCGCCCCCTCCGACTCCCACGAAGAGCAGCCGAGCTGCAACCCTCCGTTGAGCCGACGTCGCCACAGCATGGTGACGAGCTGCACCGCTGAGCTCCTCTTTCGGGCCCCTTACCGAGCTGCACTCGACGAGCTGCAGCCAAGCTCTCCGCCAAGCTACGCCTCCACCGAGCCCCCGAGACGACGCCGCAGCTGCAGCACCTCCGAGCTCCTCCGTCGAGCTGCATCATGCCGACGTCGTCGCCGCAGCACCACCGAGCTGCACCTACGTGGGCAGACGTCGCCGCAGCAGCAGCCGGCCGAACTGAAGCTCTCCGCCTCGTCGCCGCAGTACCACCGAGCTGCAACATCAAGCTCGCCCCGGCCGAAGAGCAGACGAACTGCAGCAGTGGGCCGAGCTGACGAGCTGCACCGCCACAGCACCCTGTCAAGCTCGCCCCCGCCGAAGAGCAGCCGAGCTGCAGCAGTGGGCCGATCTGCCGAGCTTCACCGCCGCAGCACCCCGTCGAGCTCGCCCCCGCCAAAGATCAGCCGAGCTGCAGCAGTAGGCCGAGCTGACGAGCTGCACCGCCGCAACACCCGACGAGCTGCACCACCGCAACACCCGACGAGCTGCAGCACTTCCCCGAGCTGCCGCACCTACCTTGTTGAGCTGCTTCACTGCACCACCTCCGAACCGAGCATCCGAGTTGGCGTCGCCGAGGCACCACCTAGCCCCGAGCCGACATTGCCACAAAGCTTCTACGTCGAAGCATGGCGCCGACCTCTCAATGCCGACTCATCAAGAAAAGCCCCGAGAATGTCTTCTCGCTAAGGTCAATTCTTAATTCTAATTTCTTTTATTAGTTTTATATATATATATTAACTAAAGCCAATCCTTGTTTCGTACGAGGAAGTGCTCTCAAAAGTCAATCCTCGTTTCATACGAGGAAGTGCTCTTAAAAGCCAATCCTTGTCTCACGACGAGGAAGAGCTACCTAAAATTTAAACGCGTGTAGGGAGACCACTCCTATCGATAAATTCGACAAACAAGGAACTCGAAAGCCGAAACTTCATCTTTAGACGAAGTGGCTACTCGAAAGCCAAAACCTCATCTTATGATGAGGTTGAGCTATTTAAAGCCAAAATCTCATCTTACGACGAGGTAGAGCTATTTAAAGCCAAACTTCGTCGAAATCTAATTTCCGAAGTGAGCTATTTAAAGCCAAACTTCGTCGAAATCCAATTTCCGAAGTGAGCTATTTATTTAAAGCCAAACTTCGTCGAAATCCAATTTCCGAAGTGAGCTATTTATTTAAAGCCAAACTTCGTCGAAATATAATTTCCGAAGTGAGCTATTTAAAGCCAAACTTCGTCGAAATCCAATTTCCGAAGTGAGCTATTTAAAGCCAAACTTCGTCGAAATCCAATTTCCGAAGTGAGCTATTTAAAGCCACACTTTGTCAAAAGACGAAGTGAGCTAGTAAAACCCTGACGAGGGTACTTAATAAACTCCATAATAGGAGTAAAATTAAAATGCGCGTATTGACCTAACCTCGGTTAAAAATAAAGATACGGCCTTTGTTTAAAACGGAGAAGAGCCTAAACCTCGTCTGAAGACGAGGTCGTGCTAATTAAAGTCTAAACTTCATCTTTGACAAAGTCGTGTTGTTCAACGCATTCCGACTTTGTCAAAATCTAATTTCCGAAGGGGCAATGCAAAATTCATATCCACCTCGTCTTAACGAGGTGGCAAGCATTTCGACTTCGTCGAAATCCGATTTACGAATGGGCAATGCAAATTTTATACCCACCTCGTCTTAACGAGGTGGCAAGCATTCCGACTTCGTCGAAATCCGATTTTCGAAGGGGCAATGCAAATTTTATACCCACCTCATCTTAACGAGGTGGCAAGCATTCCGACTTCGTCGAAATTCGATTTCCAAAGGGGTAATGCAAATATTATACCCACCTCGTCTTAACGAGGTGGCAAGCATTCCGACTTCGTCGAAATCTAATTTCCGAAGGGGCAATGCAAATTTTATACCCACCTCGTCTTAACGAGGTGGCAAGCATTCCGACTTCGTCAAATCCAATTTCCGAAGGGGCAATGCAAATTTCTTACCGACTTTATCTTAACAACACGGTATTATTTCTCCCTCGTCTTAACGAGGGGGTATTACTTCTCCCTCATCTTAACGAGGCGGTATTATTTCTCCTCGTCTTAACGAGGCGGTATTACTTCTTCCTCGTCTTAACGAGGTGGTACACGATTGACTTCGTCAATTTATTTTTCGACGGGGCAATGTACTTTTCTTCGACCTCGTCTTAACGAGGCGGCACGCGATTGACTTCATCAATTCTACTTTTGACGGGGCAACGTACTTTAGACCATTCCTACCTCAACTATTTCCCCTACGTCACACCCTCGCTTCTACATCTTTTTGAGGGGGGATGTGATAGGATACGGCCTAGCTCCTAGGCCCAAGCATCAGACCCAATATAATTGGGCCCCGACAGTTAAGCTCGGCCCACGCAGCTCGGCCCAACTAAAGAAACTTCTTCACCAAGGCAACTCCTATATCGACTACAATTCAAGCTCCAAGAGAGATATAGAAGCTCGGTGTTTATCCACAAAGGAGAAGATCAAGCCAAATGAGTCCTAATAGGAGAAGACTTTGTATCATAGTCAAACTCTATGTAATTACCTATAAATAGGGGTTTATAATAGATTGAGAGGGGGAGAACAATCTTGTAATCACTACTCATACAAGCAATAAAGATCTATACTCTTTCCGCCCGTGGACGTAGATCTATTTCAATAGATCGAACCACGTAAATCCCTTTGTATTCCGTTTACTTTCGTGTTCGTTAATTCCTTGTCTACGTGCATTAATTACCTTACGAAAATAAGTTCGATGAGTGTTTCCCACTCAAAATTAATTTAGTTGTCACGCTGTATCTTTATAAATAAGAACTTCTATAAAACTATGCACTAAACGACGAAACTGAAAACCCCATTATTATGTGGTGTGGAAATAGAAATACGAAGGTGGAAGATAGGAAGTGATAGATATTTCACCACCAAACCCTCGAATCCTTCTATTTATACACCTATATCAACATTCTCTCCTTCCACTTTCAGTCCCACTCACAGTGAAATCAAATACAGAAAAAGAAGAAGGAAAAAAACCAGCAAAAATGGTGCTCCTCGATCAACTCTGGGACGACGTGCTGGCGGGCCCGCAGCCGGAGCGCGGCCTCAAACACCTAAAGAAGGTTTTCGTCAAGCCCTTGAACGTCAAAGGTCCGTTTCTCTCTCTCTTAATTTCACACACAGATACGTGTTGGTGTGTGTGTGTGTGTGGTTGATGTGATGATCTAACGCCCTTAATTTTTCGTTAATGAAATTAATTAGATATCGGAGTAGAGGCTGCAAGCAGCAGCAAGTACCAGAAATCTCTGTCGATGCCGGCGAGTCCGGCGACGCCGGGCACGCCGTCGCCGAGGAAGGACAACGTGTGGCGGAGCGTCTTCCACCCCGGCAGCAACCTCGCCACCAAATCCGTCGGAGCTCACTACTTCGATAACCCGGAGCCCAACTCTCCCACTGTTTACGACTGGTAAACCTAGTTTTTTTGAGACTTCAATGTTAAACTTCGCTTCTTCGCTTCTTCTTTTTTTTTTTTTTTTTTCTAAAAGTGATTAATCTTAAAAAAAATTCCGCAGGCTTTACAGTGGGGAAACGAGGAGCAAGCACCACGAGAAAGTGTAACGGGGATCGAGTCGGCGGCGGCTGCATGTAAATAGTACTGTACGAGTCTGCGTTCTGGGTGGTGGAGAGCCTCTACGTATACGTGTGTGTATGTATACATGGGGTTTAATTAATGATGCGGTTATGCGTTAAGGATTATTAAGCGAGTCAAGTATGTTTAATTTGGCCTACTGTTTTGAGTTTGTGAGAACATCAAGCCTTGCTTTCGTTTTGACCGTGTATATATGAAATAACTACGTACCAAGGGTGAGATCTGGATTTTCTCTATTTTAATTTCACATTAATTAATGTTCTTAGTTTTAAATATCGTACATCTTTCTTGGATAACATTTTGGAAGACAATAATTGAATGGGAAAATAAGCTCTTTTTTTTTTCTTTTTCTTTTTTGAGATGAAAATAAGCTCATGATCGTTGCAAAATAATAAAGATGATTGGACCACAATGGCTATAGTATAGTTTTATTCGATTGGGGATAGTGAATGATTGTAGTTTTATAAGTTTAAGTTGGAATCCAAAGTTATTATACTGTAGATACCATTGCATTTGCATCGATCATGTAATTAATTGTGTGATTAGTATTAATATAATACTCCAATGTTGAAATAAGATGAGAGCGATGATAGAGAAAGCCTACCAACAGCAGACAGGAGGATAGGGTTGAAAGGTCCATAGTGAAACGGCGACGTACTGAATTAAAGGAGACTTTGCCATTATTAATCACAATACTTCAAGTACATTTATACCAAATTTTTGTTAGTTTCAAATCTGGCTTGCTAAGATTGTTACATATCATAATGCATAATTCCTTTTTTTGGCACCAGCAAAAATTCCTCAGAAATGAAAGTAAATATTTCGGCTAAAACCAAACACAAAGCAAAGAGTTATAAGCTCTCATATACCCCTGGATCAAATTCCAATAATTTGGCACTTCTTCAACAATTCACGAAGCTGATACGCATCCGATGAAAATTTTCGATTCCAAATTTAGAATTTGAAGCTGGAGAGAAAAAAATATAAACAGATCTGATACAAACAGTTAAGTTTCATTGGAGTGTTCTCAATAGAAATTAATGGGATGCTTTAGCATACTGCTATTGCTATTAGCCATACATAAATTAAACTCAACAAGTGTAAGTGTAACACACACATATAATATGGTATGATATATATATATATATATATATATATATATATATATATATGCGACTATTTCGCCCTCATCTCTAGTATCTAGTTTGCTTCTTGGTTGTATATGTAACTCTTTACTTACTGGAAGGAACCACCTGAGTTGAACAACAATATACAGGTAAATCTACTAGTATTATATTTATAACACTGCATGAAACTTACTTCTTCCATTCTCCCGCCACAGAATACCACTTTAACTTATCATCACTTCATTTCGTCTTTCACCTTCGGCCGATATGCAAATACCTGCAGATGTAGTGGACAAGCCAAAGTTATCGACAGTACAGCCATATGTTATTTGCATTTTAACATGCCTTCATGCAAACTATTATGGTCATAGAATCAGTTACCAGATACACAAGTCTTACCAGATGGTGCTGAGTAAATCTAGTATTGATTTCCTCCAAAGTTTGTTGCTCATCCAACAAATGTAATTCATTCTGGCTAGGATCTTTTGGGATAACCAATGAGTCGTTTACAGGATTAAGATCTTTTATGATTAGCATCTCGATATCACTAGTTTCCGAGGATGTCTGCATTGCAACATACTGCAAACAAAATGTGGTTTTGAAACTATTCAGAATAAGAGCTTTGATCCTAAGAACCAAATAAAAGATACTTCACACATAACAAATCAATGACGGAGGTCAGAACCTGGCATAAGTGCCTGACCGAAGATGAAGGGCTGCAGCACAGGAAGGGGCGCTTCAAGCTGGGTATCTTCTCCTCGTGCAATGAAACGATCATGAGACTGATTTTCAGCTGAATGGAATGCCAAGAGGAAGTCATAAGTTCCGTTGATCAAGACACTAGAAGCAAATATGTGAGCTTTAGAGATGATCTCACCAACTCTTATTCATCTCCATGATATGAAAAATCCTATATTTGGTCACAACATTTTGCATTTTTCTCAAAAATATAACGCCTTTTATTTTTGGCAAATTGGTACACATTGTTCAATAATGTCATGTGGCCCAAACTAAGACACCGGAAAATTATTTACATGGCAGGCCAGACATGATGCGGAAATATACATGTGATATAGAATAATATAATGAGGATGCCAGATACTGTATTTCCACATCAGATCTAGCAAGCCATGTGAATAACTTTCAGGTGCAGGATTTGGGGATCATATATCATTCAGAAATGTTAAAATGTTGTTTACTAAATTGCCAAATATTAAAGAAAATGTCAAAAGGTAGTGACAAGATATGGTATTTTTTCAAGAAAAATCAACTGATACTATTGTAAAAAATTAAGGGATTCATTTTCCCAGATCACTGAAGCAAAACATGTTGTACATTACCATTTCATCACTTTCATGTAGAGATTTGAGACGATTAGTCAGCTTGGACATCCGGTCACTCCTAGTAACCCTGCCATTGGTCCAACTCAAGCCACCATGTCGATTATTACTACGAATGCCTCCTCTTCCCCAGCCAAGAAGTTCTGTACTGCCAAGAGGTGTAGAAGATGCACCAATTAATGGTTCGAAATCATTAGCATCGTCTGCACTAGCTCCTGGTGATGGCTGCGAACTCCGAGTTCCTCCCGATCTCTTGTATCGTTTCATTTTGGCTTCAGAGTTCTCGTCGGTCGATGACGAGTCTTTGCTCTCATCATGCCCATTCATACCTTCATCTTCGTCAGATCCGTGACACTCAGCACCACGGTTTCTTCGAACTCTCAAATTCCGAGAATTCCTCCTTACAAATGTTGCCGATGATGATCTCGTTGTTCGTTTCTTACCCAGAGCTTCAGTTTGACGACGAAAAGTCTGGGCAATCGAAGCCTGGATCTGTTAAAAAACAGAAAATCTCAGCAGATTTTAACTTTGCTTCAGGTAATTCAGAGTTAGAAATGCAGTGAAAGACAGTATAGAAGGCTTATTCAGCCACTTCTCCATTGACCACTTCATAGAAAAGACAAGCCACATACTATTCCACATTGAACCTCAGAGCTCATTGAGTGAGTAATCTATCTGAAACCTAAATAACTATATTTCATCCATGAACGCTTGAAGTCTGAGACTAAAACCTTGATCTGTTCACCTGCTTATTGCGAGCTCTCTCCTCTTCATGGAAAGCCAAGTCCTGCTGTTAATTGAAATGGTTGGTGACGAAACAAAAAAAAAAAATTACATTTTCCAGAGGAAAAGTGGATATATTTTTTTCTTCCATTACCTCTTCCTCATACTTATCAATGTCTGGATAAAGAGCAGCAATAAGGGCATCATAGTTTGGATCATCTCTTAGAGAACGCCGACTAGCACAATGTGTTCGGCAAGAAGGACATTCGTTGTTGCTGCAAAGAGATCAACATCAGAGCTAAATTGCAAGAATTCTTCCATGGCATCAGACGAAAAGAAGCACTAGAATATACCCAAGGCGCATGGATTTGTCAATGCACTCTCTGCAAAAGCGATGTAAGCATTCCATGACTGTTCTTGTTTTCCTAATAATGCCTGTGAATGAAAAGTTTTAAACAAACTATACCATGCACAATTTGTGACCAACTAAATGCACAAGTACCCAAAAAAAAAGCATTATACGGAATAAATAATGGACAATATGGTTCTTAACCATTCCTTGCATTCCAGAAGCTCCACAGATATCTTCGATAAAAGGAAGACTGTTGGAAATGAATAGTTCTAATGAAAAGCTTACAAAAATGACCAAAAAAAATTAAAAAGGTTTCAAAATTTATCATAAGAAGTAAGGTCAGTCTCCAGCACAAAGTAGCACATGAGATACTCTCGAATATTACTACCAACTTCAATAACTTTTTTCATGAAATCTAAATATAGGAAAGAACTATGCATGAGATTTTCTTTCAACCATTTTCTCCTCTTTTTCCTAATGGATTTATTCAGAACGATCATACTCTTCTTCACAAAAGTTAAGTGCTGCAAAATTCACACGTACAGAGACATAGATAAAGTTGCCATGCACCTACATAAACTAATTACATGGAAGTAGGAAATTCTTTCACAATAACTGAACTGGTGAAAGTACAAGAAACGTGTAATCAACAGTGATGTCATGCACACAGATGTGTGTACGTAGATATAACCGCATAACACAGATAGGCAATTGAAAATTTTGACCTCACGCATGGAGAGGAGTTCAGTGGTAATAAACTGATGGATAACTTGGAGACAAAACTCCAGTCAATGAAATCACTGCTGTTTGCCTATGAGCATTCAAATACAGCCATGCACTCAAACTCCAACAACAAAATATATTTGACCATTTCAGGCATCGCAACTGAACCTCAACAAAACTGCAGCTTTCTGTGGCAGAACAATGTTTATTACTTAAATCCGAAACACTAAATTTAAGAATACGTACCTAAACATATTGGACACTGGACTTCCTTTCGTATATCAGCCAGTTTCACAACAATAAATCTGAGGTTCAAAATCATAACATTTAGAGAGCTTCTTAGAAAATAACATCACATACAAATAAGGCCACAAGCTATGGATCTTTGCAAGAAGACTGCATGCAAACTCAGAATAAGAAATATAGTCATGACGTGGTCATTCAGAAGGCCAACTGTCACTATGCAGGTAGAAAACAGCAAAAAAACAAAGAACATATGAAAGCCCACCTTAAGTAGCCAAACTAGGTTGAGAACCTAATAATATACTGTACAGTCTGTACGAAAAACAAATTACAGTAAAAAAAAACACAGATACATTCCACACAAATCCCAGAAACATGAGTAACTGACATGAAAGCTGCAATTTATGGATGATAGCAATTCCCTAGAGTTTAACTCAAAGGTCAGAGATTTACTGCTAGATTACTGAAGCAAAGTTACTACCTCAATTAGAACATCCTTACATAGATTTCCTAGAAACGGATTACCTTCGAGCAGATCATGCATGATTTCACGTGCAATGTTCATTAAATCAAAAGAAAATCACATCGCAGTAGCCAAAATGAAAATCGAAGTTCTTCCCTGCATCGAAAGTAATGAATTACAAAGAACCTAGAAGAACAACCCCAAAGATCCCCTTCAACCAAACCAAAGTCGGGAAACTGTACACAACCCAGAGTAAGCAGATCTCAAGCTATAACCGCACATTCAAAAATCTCCCGGATCAAGACGGAAAAATCGTAATGCCACACACAAAAATGGATGCATCAGAGTCCATACGTGATTGCGTGAGCACATGTATAAAAACCACGCGCATAAAGAGGTACAGAAACATTACTCGTCTTTCTCTCCGCCGCTGGAGGTGGAACTGCTGTCGGAATCTGGTAATCAATCACGAGGAAGAAAGAAATTCACCAAACAACGAAGAGCTAGAAATCGGGAACAGAAATGCTGAATAAAACTCGAATTCGGCGTATCTAACATAATGCATGTCCATCGACGTGAGCACCTAGACATAATCAAGCACGCACCTGAGGCGTTTTCAGGTTGTTCTTCGTTGTGATTCTCGCTGCCCTGCGGCGAATCGTCGCCTTTTTCTGCATCCGGCGGCGGCGAAGGCGACGGCGGCGGACTGCTGCTGCCGCGCGGCCGTTTTTGCGCGGGCATTAGGTTGCCGAGGTGATGGCGGAGCTCGGCGGCGTCGGTGGAGGGAAAGTCAATGAAGAGAGGGAGACGATTTTGAGTGTAGATTCGTTCTTCTTGTAGAAATACAAGGATGTATCACTGGATTGTATGTGAGCACTTTGTTCTACCTCCAGTGAAAATTGGGGTTCTTCCCCTTCGGTTCAATACGGTCCAGTTCCTTACATTGATATTAAAAGGTGCAAGAGACCAGCCCATTTGTACCTGATCTGGTTACGTCTCTTATTTTCTTTTTTCTTTTCATTTTGAGGGAAACGTTGTCGTTTAGAACAGTATCACTAATATATTATGGGCTACGTCAAATTTGTAGCTCAAAACCAAAACTTAAATCGATTTTTTATAGTGAGATTTACTAATTTCTGTATGAATTATATTTTCGTGAAAAAAAACTATATTATCTCAAACGATATAAGTGATAAGCCAATGTTGTAGTGCAAAAAAAATAAATTGGACTTCTCTTTTCTTTTCTTTTTTCTTTTCTTTTTTTTTTCTTTTTGGGTAGGAAATTTAGTAAACGATGCAAGAAAGAGACCAGTTAGGTTTAATTATATCGGTTTATTATCTCCTTCATTATATATTATCGCCGATAATATACGAACTTACCAAATTAGTAACTGAAAATTTATTAGATTTCCGATTATATGTGCACTTCTTTTAGTAGGAATATAATAAATAAATAAAAAGGTGCAAGAAACCTGTCGTTTTTCCACACATCGGATTTATTCCAACATAGGACATTCTTTGTCCATGAATTATGCAATGGGACAGCTTAAGTTGGATTTGAAGAAATTCAGGGTACATAATATAATGTGGAAATTTTTATTACAACGGTCCTGTAATTTACATAGGCCCAATTTTATAAGTATTATATTAAGTCTGAAAAATATTAAATTCTATAAAAAAAATATACGAGTAATATTTTTTTATAAATATTTATCTAATTTATTTGCTACTAATAAAGTTTTCATTTGGAGGATATTTTTTTGATTGATTAATTTTGTAATTTGAAAAAATATGAATCATTAAATACTAGCTCTATCCCCCCTCATTAGTCCCAAATACTTTATTGACTTTTTCGGCACGGATTTCTATCGAAACCTAGTACGGGTTTTACAATATAATTTTGAAGTATTCTTTTTTTTACGGGATACTATACTATGAGTAGTATAGTATCCCGTAAAAAAAAGAATATTTTAAAATTATATTTTAAAACTCATACTAGGTTTTAGTATAGTATCCCGTAAAAAAAGAATATTTTAAAATTATATTTTAAAACTCATACTAGGTTTCGGTGGAAATGCGTGCCGAAAAAATCAATAAAGTGTTTGGGACTAATGAGGGGGGATGGAGGTAGTATTTAAGAAATTGAAAATCCATTCTTAAATAATTATGATAATGAAGAGATTTATTATATAATGTAATCGCAATAGAATTATCAAATATTACTATATTAGTACTTGATAATTTGTCGAGATCAAAATTATTGCATATCAATATTAATATAAGCGATTACGCAATTTAATTATCAATCCAAATCTATTTTTATTTTACAGCACAAAAGGCTATCTCTTACTAAATCAAAACAATGTACATACTAAATTGCTACAAATTAACTCGTTCCTAAAAAAAACAGCCCATTTTGCCCATGCAAAGTCGGAGGGCAAAATAAGTGTTGAAGTTCTAAGAATCGTGTGTTTTATCTTCATCATATCAGTAGTATCAACATTCCATCATCAAAGTTATGTATAAACTCCGAAGAAGTACTCCATTCGTCCCGTTTAAGATTAAACATTTTCTAAAAATAATAAAAATGTATCATCTTAAACGGGACAGAGGAAGTACAATAACTGTAAAATTTATCGTCCAATTCTAGCAAGTACAACCATTACTAACTAGCAAATATATATTACTCCTATTTATTAAACAAACCACTAGCATCGGCTAAAGAAAGATTTAGAGTCAGTTGCTGATTAATTAGTTATACGTACGTACACGGTACAACTTGGATGATAATTTGATTCTAGTTAATATTTTTTTGGGTATTATTAATTAGAGATAATTACTCACTAAGCTAGCCTAATGGAAGAGCATTGCATATTTTCCATGCATCTTAATCTTCTCTATGTAAGTTAGCCTATATAGAACTTTGGCTTAATTTGACAATTTAGCACATCAAATAATTATGTAGCTTGAAATTTCGCACACAAATAATCAATATTCTTATGCATTATTCTGATGGTATAATTAATTAGACCTTTCAAACATTACGAACCGTCGAACCCTACGATTAATCTAAGGCGGTGGCAATAATTGATACATACTTTGTCCGTATATAATTTTTTAACTATCATGCATTATCTTACTTAAAAAATAAAAATAAAAAAAAACTATCATGCATTATCATTTTTTTTTGTTTCATCATGCATTATTTTTTATGTAGCCAGGTTTTAACTTTTAATAATAGAAAGGGATAGATAGAGATATTAATTTATTTTGGTCAATCAATAGATCATAGATAAAGAAAATATTCCTCTTTGAAATCCAAAATCCGTGAGAATATGATTAATAACTAAAACTAATTTACTAGAGCTTGCTACCAATTAATAAAATAAATACAGTAATAAATAAATAAATAAAACATCGAATCATGTTAATTAATTCATTTATCAAAAGCAAAAAGTAGCTAGAAGGTAGTAAGAAAAAAAAAAAAAAATAGCAAAAGGTATGCAACTTTCATCGACTGGAAAATACTCATGAAATAAAATTACTACAATTAGAAATTCAATTCCAAAATGTATATATTAATTAAACATTTTTTTTTCAATATAAGAATACAAAATACAAACAAAAATTACTAGTGACTGAAATTCTATACTGCAAAACCCTATCGATTCAGACTCTTCCCCCCCCCCCCCCCCCCCGGAAAAAACGTAAGAATTCAAAGAAATTAAAAAATCGCAAAACCTCAATAAATATTTATGTAATTTTAATAAAATAATCAATCATTCAGAAGGATTAACACCCGGATTGCAGTCGGACCATTGATTCGGAGTGAATGAAGAACCCACTCTATCATCGGCGGCGGCGGTGGCGGCGGCGTTGCTGCTCCACCTACCGCCTCCGGTCGCGGTGGAAGAGCTGGTGGCATCGGAATTGATGACGCTTTGGGTCCAAGAACTGAAAGGCCCCGGCGGAACCAAGTTCTGCGGCTGCGGAAACAAATGGGTCTGCGGCCGTGAGTGTTGATGCGGCGGCCCCGGAGATTTCAACGACTGAAACGTCATCCCTTGCAGCAGCGCCATGTTCGCGCCAAAACCGCCGCCGCCGCCCATCACCGCCCCCTCTCGATCGATTCCCGCGGCGGGGAAGGTTTGCATTGCAGCCAAAGAGGACAGAAACGAGCCGCCGGCGAAGAAAGCACCACCCGACGGCGGAGCCACCGGGCGCGAGGGCTGGCCGGAGATCCCACCCATCAGATTTTGAGGCCGAGCGCTGGTCAAACCTTGAGCTCTCGGAATCAAACCGCGAGATGGGAGAGAAGGCGGCGATGAAAGCCTCGGGCGTTTGCTCTTCCGGCAGCCTCCGCCGACGGGGACGTTCCGTAGGGTTCCGCCCTGAGTCCAGTACCTCCGGCAAGCCTTACAATAGTACCTAGGTTGAGAAAGGCTATAGTTATTGTAATAACAAAACTTGGTGTTGGAAGAGTCGCACCGCGGGCACCTCGGCGGCGGCGCCTGGTGGAGGTGGTGGTCATGGACGGCCGCACGATTCTCCGGCGGCCTCGCTCGCTGCTGCAGATCTTGTTGCTGCATGAAATCCTCTTCATTTCTTGCTCCATCCATCTTCCTCCTTTCTCTATAGGTATTATTTTTAAAATTTTATTTTTTATTTAATTATAGTGTAATTAGGTGGTATATATAAAGGATTAGTACGAGGTGGGTTGTGTAAGAGATGTGGGCTCAAGATTATTTCAACGCTTGGGATATGATTGTAATCTAGAATTGTCTGTGGGGATTATGAGAATGAGAAAATCAGAGCAAATACATATATAGGGGCATTTATTATATTGTGCATGAAAAAAAGGGGTTTATTTAATTTTCTTATAGAATTCTTGCTATTGGTGTAATCCCATATCAAATTTATGAGAATGTTTCTTGCAATCCTTGTCAAGATCTGACCAGATTTTGTGTAGTAAAAAGGAGGTCGAAGGAATTGCAAGTTAAGAAGAGAGAGAAAAAAAGGGATGAGAGAGAAGAGATGAGGCACTTACTTGCCTTTGCTTTTTTGTTGGGGATTAAAACATAGTAATTGAGAAAAAGGTAATTATAAGTATAATTAGAGAGGGATGGCACAAATAGGATTGTGACTTTAATTTGGTGTACTTGATTAGAAAAAGAAAAAAAAAAGAAAAAAGAAGAAAAAAAAAAGAGGTTGGGCTCCATCTCTTAATTGGTCCAAGGTGAGGCCCAGCCCAATTCAAATTATAATTCAAAAAAGAAAAGAGAAAGCCACGTCAGCTTCTCTTTTATCTTCCAAAATTTCCCAAATTTGGAGTTTCTTATCCGCTCTCCGGAATTCCCACTCCACTGCTCCACCAATTTCAATGGCCGCCGCCTCTCTCTCCGCCGCATTCTCCGCCCTATCCCTCAATCCCCACCGCCACAACCAGCCTCTCTTCTCCTCCCACCACCTCCCTTTCTCCGCCTCCAAAACCCCCTTCTCTCTCCTCTCCAAAACATCCCACCCACTTCCTTCCATCAAAGTCGCCAACAACGACTTCGAAATCCCAATCTACGAGGGCGAGGAAGGCGAGGAGACCGCCGCATTCAGCCCTCCCGAACGCCCCGAAGGATTCGTCCCGCCGCCCTCCTTCGACGACGGCCCCGTGGAGACGGAGGAGGAGATCGCCAGGGCGTACGAGGAGCTCTACGGCGCTGCCTACAGCGGCGAGAGCTTCCTCGGCAATGACGTGTACGCCATGGATGCGAAGGTGAAGAAGGCGACGGGGTTCGGCTCGAAGACGAAGAAGGAGAAGGTGAGAGACGGATTCGACGAGAGAGTCGTGCAGGTTCGAAGGGTCACCAAGGTGGTGAAGGGCGGGAAACAGCTGCATTTTAGGGCGGTTGTGGTGGTCGGTGACAAGCAGGGCAACGTCGGAGTCGGCGTCGGCAAGGCGAAGGAGGTTGTCGCCGCCGTGCAGAAATCGGCCGTCAATGCTAGGAGGAACATCGTCGCGGTCCCCATGACAAAGTACAAGACGTTCCCGCATAGGTGAGTTTGTGTATTACTTACTCTTCTTTCGTTTCTGTGTTTAGATTTGATTGATTTCTTGATTTTATGGTTGCTTTCTGAGTTTATAGAGCTGATTGAAACTTTACTGTTGATATATTCAGACTTATATATATTACACTATAGTTTAGCTTATACACAAGGTTCCCAATAGTAATGTATGCAAATGGATTTGGATGAAAAAAGAAATTTAGAGAGAGAAGTGTGTTGGTATAGATTAGTTGCTTCATCTTTGTAGAGTTCAAGCACCCTTGTTCTTGGTACTAAGTAGAAAAGTTGTGTAGAAAGCAGAATAGGATGTGGAGGAATCTAGCTTCACTCCATTGCTTCTTGAATTAGATTACCACAAATCAGATATCTTGTCTTTGGTTTCTACATTCTTGATCGCGATTATTTGATTTGGATCTCAGATCAGAGGCAGACTACGGTGCAGCTAGGGTTATGCTCAGACCAGCGTCCCCAGGGACGGGAGTCATCGCCGGAGGTGCAGTGAGGATTGTTCTGGAACTCGCTGGAGTCGAGAACGCGTTGGGAAAGCAGCTCGGAAGCAACAATGCTCTCAACAATGCTCGGGCCACAGTAGTGGCAGTGCAGAAGATGAGGCAGTTCAGTGAGGTAGCCGAGCAGCGTGGCATTCCGATGGAAGAATTGTGGAAGTAATTTCTTGCTTGTTGCATCCTTTGTATTAAGGTATCATATCTTTTTTTGTGTATTTAGGTGCAATTCATCTTCTTCTTTTTTTCTCCCTCATTATGCGTTTTGTTATGGGATGATGGTAATGCACTAGTGTATGAAAGGAGTAAAATGGATTCATATTGAAATTAACAATGAACGGCGTTGAAGAATTGATTTTGCATTGTATGAAATTGGATTATAGTATATCTATGCAGATGGGAGAGGTGCTTGATGATGATTTATTGACTAAATGGGCTAAAATGGAAATATACATAATAAGGGAGGCCCATGTAGGAATCTGATGGTGTGTGATCAAGGCCCACACATTAAATAAAAGGTTTGTTTGAGTTTGAAAATCATTTTCTTTTACTAAGTAACCCATGACCCATGATTCTTGATCAAGACTATTTTGTCATAGAGGGGGATTCTAAGACTTAAAGGTGAGATTAAGTCCCGGGCCTAGTTTTTTGAACCAAACAGCAATATTGTGAGATAATTTTAATATAATCTTGCGAACCAAACATGAGATCATGTGGATAAAATCTGCCACTTTGCTCCAATCTCGCGTATTATACATACCTTTAGCTTAGCATACAATATTAATGCTATCATTGTTCATATAAAAAGAAAATCATCATAAAATAACATAACTATATATATAAAAACAGTGTGCACAATTTCTCACGGGAGGATCATTGGTTATAAAAGGAACTCTATTTTAAGAACTTAGGGGACGTTTGGTTGGAGCAACGAGAAAGGGAAATCTCATTTTTCTAATGTTTGTGTCAATAAAGGAGAATCGACTGTGGGGGGAGTGATGATGGTGGTGACGGCGGCAAGTGGAGGAGGAGTGCGGCGGTGGTGGTTCCTCCAACTTGGCTCCAAAATATTACTACTACCTTATCCGTATTGGTCACTAATTCAACTTGCGATCAAGAGAATTTTACACAAAAATTATAATAATAAAAAAGAGAAAATAATTTATTTATTTTTTTTGAGAGAATTAACGAGGAACCCAAGTCAAAGTTGTCATGCTTGAGAGATACATTGATAATGACGGAACATACATTTTGCTATAATCTATTTTGGGAAGTTAACAAATTTTGCACCATGAGTCGATAAACAATGCTTTTGCATATAGAACTCGTTTCCTATTATAACATATACAACTGTTTTCAGGTAAGAGTGTAATAAATAATTTTATGTACTAAAACAATCCATAAATAGATAAACTGTTCATGCTTAGAACCGTTGTTTATCAACCCCGCAAATTTTCATAAACAATTAATTTTCAAAAGAAATTAAAAGGGACTCGGGTAAAGAAACAGAAATTCAGAAAGAAATCAAGAAACATGAAGAACAAACAGTGTATACATGAAATAAAAAATAACAGGATATGACGATGATGATGAATAAAAACAAGACACCCTCAAACCCGTCTCTCTCTCTCATTTATTTTTTGTTCAAGTTTCATCATGTCCCACTGCACCTTTTATGTTTTGTCTTTCCTTTAATCTCACTATATTAATTTGATTTCATATTAATTTCTGTTGATAATTTAGGTCAAAAAGGGTTGTTGAATGTCTGGGAAAATACTATATATGCGTAAAGAAAAAAAGAAAAAGAAGCAAAACAACCCAATCTCAATCATTTTGTTTGCGCAGCTTGAAAAGTTGCAATTGAAGATATTTATTCAAATGCTACAAATTACTTATAAAATTATACTACTAAAATAAATTCAATATTTTTCAAATTAGATTTTGCGCAAAGTTATTTAGGACATGTGGGAAAAGTGATTATAAGCATCATAACCTTAGTGTACAAAATGTGATAAAAGTTGAATATTCTTACATAAACAGCATCATAATGCAAGGAGCCGTTGTCTGAAACAATGAATGAAGGAATGCAATAAGGGTAAATGAAATGAAAGGACACATGATATGAGAAGATGTTCGAAATTAAATTTAGTACCAGTCACAAACCCACCGAAGAATGAATGGAACAAGAATTTATGCTTCAATTTTAAATAAAAGATTGAATGCAACCTAATATTTGTTCCCCACCATAAAAGAACTTGTTCCTTTTTCAATTAAAATATCAAGAATTCAAGATAGCATTGAAGCTTGGCAGTTGAGGATGTAACAACAATTTTACCCGTTAGGCTAAGTCAAATCTTTTTATTTATTAATTAAATATTTTATTTCAATATTAAATATTACCAGTCCAAAAATAGTTTGGAGTGCATTTAACAAGTGAATCATTACCAAAACAAAAGGTTATTTAGGGGTCCCAACTTATGTAGAGGAGGGAGGGGGCAAGCAATCTCTAATTTAATTGGCAATTCTGGTAATTTTAATACAATCATTGGATACTGAGTATTTAAATTTGACACTTTCGCCTAGATAAAAATGCTAATAATGTTGAATATTATTATTATTATTTTGCTAATTAATAAAGAAAAATAAAAATAGATCAAATATCTTTAGTTTTTTTTTAAAAAAAAAGGTCAGTGTAAGAAAAAATAGCTATACTTTCTCCTTCATCGGAAAATCAAGATTCTTTTGCCCTTTTTTGACAGCTAATCCCACCTTTTCTTGTCCTTTTTCTCCACCGTTTTACTTTTATAATACCTCCATCTCATTTATTTAGTCTCGTTTGCTTTATGCACGTATTTCCACCGAAACTTAGTACGGATTTTAAAATATAATTTTGTAGTATCGTTTTTTTTACGGGATATTGTGACACTATTTTTAAAACTCGTACTAGGTTTCAGTAAAAATACGTGTCAAATAGTAAATGGGACTAAATAAATGAGATTGAGGTAGTAATTCCAACCCCATTAATCTTTCTTTTTTCATTTTATTTATTTTATTACCGCCAAACATTTCAACACGATGCATTGCCATTTACCAACATTTACAACATCTAAATAAATTCAAACTCTCAAAAGTAGAGGTAAGAAAAAAGCAAGCTCAATCCTCATAGACTAATTTTCAACGACTCGAGAAAGGGAAAAAAAAAACACTATTCACAAATATCCAAACAAAAAAGTAGGCAAAAATAGTCGAGAAGGATTCAAGATAAATGGATTTGAAGCAAAGTTGGAATCTTTTTCTTTTCTTTCTTTTTTTTATTCTTTTTTTTTTTTTTTCTCTCCTTCCCCCCCTTGAATCGCCAATTACAGCAACAGCAATCATAACACAGTACATTTCCCTCATAAACTCAAAATATCAAAATTAAAAATTAAGAAAAAAAAAAAGTAAAAAATAAAACTCACTCAAGATTCAGCAGCAGTCGACGAACCGGCAACTCTAGGTGAGGTGACCGGAAACAAAGGCAGAAGCCGGGGCTCCGAATCCCTCGGAGTATTCGCCGGCGACGGATGCAAGTAAAACCCCTTCTCATTAATCGCCTTGTCTTCCGCCGCCATATCCAAGCTGTTATCACCACCGTTAGCAGTCGGTAACCGGTTAAACGGGTCGGGTATGAGCGGCGTGACCGGGCTGAGCACCAGCGACGGGAAATCAAGGATACTGGGCGAAAGAATCTCGGGCGTCCCGGGTCGGGGCGAGCCCGAATACCCGGAGATCAACCCCTGCCTAATGTTGTTGACCATCCCGGGCCCCAGCGGGCTGATCTTGAAATTCTTGAGGCTGTTCCGCCGCTCGTACAGCTTGGATCCGGATTTGTCCTTCCGGGTCTTGATGGGCGGGATCGCGTGTCGGGCCGGGTCGGGGCGGCCGGCGTGGCGGGCGGTGTCTGCCGACCCGGTTAGCATTTGGACCACCTGCTTGAAGGAGGAGGTGTCGGCCTGGACGAAGGTGGTCGGGTACGGGTTGTTCGGTTCGGATCTGGTTATCGGCACCGCCGCCGCCGCGGTGGTGGTGCTGCTGATGGAGCTGGGGGAGCTGCGGCTGTTGGGAGACGGGAGTAGCGATGGGCTGTGTAATCCCGATTGCTGCTCCATCGATAGATCTTCTTTTTCTTTATTTTGTAGTGTAGAGAGAGAAACTAGAGAAAAACTAGAGAGAGAAAGGGAGGGGTGTGATTATATGTTGCATCACTGAGTAACTTTCTTTGGTTTGGTGAGAAATACTTCATTTGTGTACTTGAGGTCATTTTTTTTAGGAAGACTCACGCGTTTTATTAGCACGTGATTCTAACTCTCGTTGAAAGAGTGTGGACGTGTTAAACACGCACTGTAGGGGAGCGTGGTATAGGGTGTGTGGGGGAGTCCAACTGGCAGCGGATTATTGGTAGTGATTGGAATTTCAGACCAGGAGGTGGTGGGGCCGAGGGTAGATAAGAAATTGTCAAAACAAAGTTACAATATTTGACATTGACTTACGTGGGCCCAACCGGACTAAATTAAGAGAATTTATTTGAATACTTTAATTAATTGCTATATTTTGCTAATAAATCCACCATTTCGTGGAATTTGACCCATTTGCTTTTAGCAATTGCTGGTACATTTTTTCACGCTTCTTGATAATAGGTTTTAAAATGGATTTTTGAAGATTTCTTTCTTTTACGGGATACTACGACTGTTGTAGTATCCCGTAAAAGAAAGAAATCTTCAAAAATCCATTTTAAAACCCATTATCAAGAAGCGTGGAAAAATGTGTCAGTAATTGTCAAAAGCAAAGAGGTCAAATTCCATGAAATAGAGGTAGTACGAAGTAATATTTTCCGGATTTATGATATGTGGTTATTGTTTTGGAATGAGTTTGTTTAATTCGTATGTTGATTATGAAATTTATATTGGAAATCTAATGAGCTAATAAAGTATGTATGAAGGAATTAGAAGTATTAACAATATGATGTTACAATAATCATAATTTTGCTTCCTCCCCCCCCCCCCCCCCCCCCCCCCCCCCCCCCTTTCTCTCTCTCACGAACTGGGATTGATTAGGTACTAGTATTTTATTTCATTTTATTATTGTATTCAATTTATTTACTCTTTAATCGGTCAAAGTTCGACATCGGCTTGACTGTTCAGTTTCTCTAATATTAAAGTGAATAAAATACTTAGGGTGTGTTTGGTAAAGAAGATGAACCAAGATGAGAGAGATCATCTTGGTTCATCTCACTGTTTGGTAACCAACTAAAATAAACTGGAGGGCCCGAGATGAATACAAGGCCCGTTGATATTTCACTGTTCCGCCTTGTTTAGTCATCTCACGTTTTTGGTCGGATGAGGTGAACTCATTAAAACAGTAACACAATACTTTCTCTCTCTTACCATTTTACCCTTATGTATTTATACGATTTTAAATAATAATAATAATAATAATGTAATATAATAATAATAATAATAATAATAATAATAAATAAATAAATAATAACAATAATAGTAATAATAATAATAATAATAATAAATCAATAATAATAATGTAATAAAATAATAATAATAATAGTAATAGTAATAGTAATAGTAATAGTAATAGTAATAGTAATAAATAATATCAATAATAGTACTCCCTCTGTTTTCTCTGATTTGGCCCCTTTTATTATTATATACCACCCATACAATAAATAAAAGAGCCAAGTCAGAGAAAACGGAGGTAGTAGTAATAATAATAATAATATAATAATAATAATAATAATAGTAATAGTAATAGTAATAGTAATAGTAATAGTAATAGTAATAGTAACAATTATAATAATAGTAATAATAATAATAAATAATAATAATAATTTAATAATAATAATAGTAATAATTATAATAATAACAAGAATAATAATAATAATAATAAATATAATAATAATAATAAATAATAACAATAATAGTAATAATTATAATAATAACAAGAATAATAAAAATAATAACTCAACAATATAATAATAATAATAATAATAAATATATTAATAATAATAATAAATAATAACAATAATAGTAATAATTATAATAATAACAAGAATAATAAGAATAATAACTCAATAATATAATAATAATAATAATAATAATAATAATAATAATACAGAGTAATAAATAATAAATAATAAAGGGTACTATTTAATCTCAACGATAAAAAGTGAAATCGGTAGGGGTATTTAATAAGGGTAAAATAGTCAATTTAAATTTTAATCTAGAGTTTTGCAATTTGTACCAAACACAATATGATATCATCCGGGTCTGAATTTTTTGCTACCAAATGGTGAGATGAATGATTCATCTTGACACTATTCATATGAGTCATCTTGAGATGAATCATCATTCTTCATCTTGAGATGATTACCAAACGCAGCCTTACTTCATCATACCCCTTCTACTTGAGCTCACTTTTATTATTTTAAATCTATTATTATAATAAAATGGCTCAAGTAGAAAGAGACGGAAGGGGTATAAGTTAATTATTGACTTATGCCAATTTTTATGTTTTACTTCAAACTAATGTTGCGCCCGTGCATTGCATGAATGATATGAATAGAATAAATAAATAAAAATTGAAGCAATATATTTTTCTGTCGTACCATTATTGAACAAAGATTTAGTTCTCATGATTTTAGAAACCTAAAATAATTTTAGAGAATATAAATAAAAATAATTTTAAATATTCATGTAATAAAAATGTAAGCTCCCTATAGGCTATAGTACATTTATATAGTGAAACTACTATTGCTACTAAAATATTTGAATTACTATATTTTTGGTATATTTTATTTAAATTCGTAGTAATTATCTAAATAATTAGTAATTATTATATTCCTTAAATAATTTAATATTACATTTCCTTGAAAAAAGAATAATCAAAAAATTAAGCAATAAGTCATTATTACAATAAATTTATCAATCAATAGCTTTAAATCTAACTTAATATTAAGTATTTCACAAGAGTTCAATTAATAATTTGTGAAAATGTATCCAATTAAATTTTCTATTGTCACAATAAAATTTGACACAAATTATCAATATAATTAAAAAAGTAAACAAATAACATAAGAATATAACAAAATACATAAATTTATAGAATAATCTAATGCAAAAATAAATAATAAATATATTAGCAAACAATAACATATTTATATTTACAATACATTTGTTGTCAAATCCATTAGACAATTCAAAAATATTTGAAATAAATCAACTTTGAGAAACCATTGGACAATTGATTGTTTCTTTTGGAGGGAAAATGACATTGATGTAATTCTTATCAACTATTTAGATTTTATATATTGTATAGAAGACTTTTTGAAGGACTACCAAATCAAACACAATATATAATCCAAACATTAATCCAATCTGCATCTCATGTTTGGTACAATTAAAAAGTTTTACATCCCACCTTTAAAACAAAACAAAAAAATTTAGAAAACCTTTCCAAAGGTATGAAATCCCACTTTTTTTTTCTTTTTTTTTAAAATTTATTATTATTATTATTATTTATTTATTTATTTATTTATTGATTATAGTCTATTCTATGAAAGGCTATTATTGATTTTTCAAATATTTTATGGAGGTAACTTGTACTTCGTATTAAGTTTTAATAATTTAGGAATGATTATATTTTTTTATTACTATTATTTGTTATGTTAGGAGTTTAATATTCGAAATGTGAACACCGTTTACTTTTTTATTATGTCAGATTTTGATCGATGAGATATTACAATGTTTTGATATTGTTAATATTATATACCCGAGTTCTTTTAATAATATTTTTTCGATATAAAACGGTATATGAAAAATATGGTAATATACATAATTTCAATATTATTGTTAGGGATGGTATCGATATGGAGTTTGTTACGATATATTTTGTACTCCCTCCGTCCATGATATATGTGTCGGATTTTTTCATCACGTATTTCAATGTATCGAGAAGAAAATTTAGATATTATTGTATTTGGTCTTATGGATCTATCATATGGGCTTCAAATTGGACTTTGTGAGCTTACTTTAGGCTTCAGATTGGACTTTGTAAGCTTACTTTAGGGGGAAAATAATTTGGGTGTGGACTCTCTTGAAAGTCGGCGTGTCTTTCAAAATATATGATTTCTTGAAACAATGGGTTTATCTCACATGGGGATGACGTTAGCTTTTGACAACTACTCTTTTTTCTCTAACGCCAAAATCCACAACCTTTAACCTGATTTTTATTTTTTCCGCAACTTTTCAAAAATTTATGTAAATACACAACTTTTGATACTTATTCGATTTTTCTTTGATTTCGATTTAGCCTCAAATTCGATTATACGTGGATCCGACGTGAATGTCCGGAGTGTGTCGTTGTTACTAATTTTTTGCCATTGAAACTGCGTTGTTTTAGGAGGCCAAAACGACATTGTTTTATACATAAATTAAATTGAAATTGGTTTTCACCTAAAATTTCTTTTTACACTAAATATTCGCGTTTTGGAGAGGAGAGGCAAGCTCTCTCGCACGTTGGTGAAGGAAGAGCGGCGACCACCGGAAAGAAACAGCAAACCCTAAAGGAGAAAAGCACGAATTGTCTACATCTTCTACATCTGTTGAGATGGCTCGCAAGAGATATTTATTTTGTGAGTGTGAATTGAGGCCGAAATTGGATAGATTGAGAACGCCCGAAAACCCGCAACGTCGCTTCTTGCATTGCCCTTTACTACAGTGTAAGAAGCAACGTTGAGGGTTTTTGGGCATTCTCGATCTATCCAATTTCGGCCTCAATTCACACTCACAAAATGGATATTTCTTGCGAGCCATCTCAACAGATGTAGAAGATGAAGATATTCCGTACTTTTCTCCTTTAGGGTTTGCTCTTTCTTTCCGGTGGTCGCCGTTCTTCCTTCACCAACGTGCGAGAGAGCTTGCCTCTCCTCTCCAAAACGCGAATATTTAGTGTAAAAAGAAAATTTAGGTGAAAACCAATTTCAATTTAATTTATGTATAAAACAATGTCGTTTTGGCCTCCTAAACGACGCAGTTTCAATGGCAAAAAATTAGTAACGGCGACACACTCTAGACATCCACGTCGGATCCACGTATGATCGAATTTGGGGCTTAATCAAAATCAAGGAAAATTCGAACAAGTGCCAAATATTGTGTATTTACATGAATTTTTGAAAGGTAACGGAAAAAATGAAAGTCTAGTGAAACGTTGTGGATTTTGACGTCATTAACCCAAAAAGATAAAAGAGAAAAAAAGAATAGTTGTCAAAACTTGACGTCATCCCCATGTGAGATTCTTGCTTTTGGGCTCAACTTTTTTTACTGCTGCAAAATTATGGTTACTTCTCTCTTTTATTGATGACAAATATTTAATACTCCATCCGTCTCCCATTTAGTGAACTAAAATTTTGGGCATAGAATTTTATGCATTTTGATAATATGATAATAAATTAATGTGTTAAAGTATTAAAGTGAAATAATTGTAAGCCCATTTAATTTTTTTAATGGTATTATAGTGTTAAAGTATTAAAAAATATAGTGATAAAGTGCTAAAGTTTTAAAGTGACTGTGAGACCTATGCCCCAAAATGGAAATGTTTAAAAATGGGGGACGTCCATGGATAGTAATAGTGTTAGTAAATGGGGGATGGAGGGAGTACACTACGTCCCTTTCAAGTTGAGTTATTTTTTTCAGCATTTGTGGCAAGCGTTTTCAAGCGTCTTGATGATGAGTTTTAAAATAATTTTTTAAATATTTTTTTTCTTTTACGGGATACTACAACACTCGTAGTATTCTGTAAAATACAAAATACTTCAAAATTTTATTTTGAAACCTATCATTAAGACGCTTGAAAACGCTTGCCACAAATGCTGAAAAGAAATGACTCAACTTGAAAGGGACGGAGGGAGTACGTAGTAAATACTACCTCTATCCCACTCTATTAGTCTCATTTGTTATTTTCTCCATCCCACTTATTAATCTCATTTTCTGAAATGTCAAAATAATTGTGGCTACAATTAACTCTTTCTCCTTAGAATTGATTATAGTCATATATCCTCTCATTTTTTTGTTTATGTGCGCAATCCGATGGGACTAATTCTATAGGACGGAGGTAGTAGTAATAGTACTTTTGTTGAAGAAAGTGTCGCAATGCTGAAAAGAAGACGTGTATTTTATTTTTTACCACCGCAGTTCTCAAGTATGTGTTGTCAAGAAAAGCTATTTTATTTTTTACCACAATGCTGAAGTATGTGCTGTCAAGAAAATGTATTTTACCTTGTAGTGCGGATTCATTTTTTTTGACAATGTATAATTCACGGACAAATAAATCAGTGCGGCACAATAATTCAATTTTTTTGATTGATGAATGGTAAAAGTTTACATTATAGAGAAGAATCCTTTACCCAAAAAAGTAGGGGTTCACTCACATTAATTTATTAAAGTGAGTATTTTGTACATTGGTGAAAAGAAATTTTGTTCATGGACCGATTATATTGGGGTTTTACTTTATATACTAAAGACAACACTACTTCCATTTTCATCCAACTGAAATTATTGTGAATGGACCGATTTTATTAGGGTTCAACTGAAATTAGGCAAAAATATATAATTAAAGTCATCATAATGAAGTCTTTTTAAACATTCACCATAATCTATATAGCCGCAATAAAAAAACATTACTCTCTCTTAATTTAATTTGTCTATTATATCGATTAACAAACGAATAAATATTCAAAATGAATATAACTAACACAAAAATATAAGTATCACTTTATTACATCAAACACAGGGTTGCTTGATGTTAAAAAGAAAATTGACATTATATTCAGAATTAGTACAATTACCCAACAATATTATCTCTTATTGGCCTATTTTTCTATTATAAATTATCAATCTGAAAATTATTACTCTCTAATCAACATAGAAAAAGTACTACCTCCATCTCATTTAAATAGTCTCATTTGCCATTTTGGTCTGTCCCACTTATTAGTCACATTTTCTAAAATGACAAAGAATACTTGACTACAATTAAGTCTCTCTCATCAGAATTGATTATATCCACATATCCTCATTTTTCTTAGTTCGTGTGCCCATTCAAAGTGAGACTACTTATATGAGTTGGAGGTAGTATATCATTATCACAATTTCGGGCCTAACATTCAAAATGTGCATATATACTCAAAAAAATATTATCCCATCTTGACCTATTTTTCTATTACATCTAATCAACATGCAACTTGAGATTCAAAAAAGAGGTTATACGATAAATGATAATTATATACTATGATATTCAACTTGTACATATATTCGAGAAATGTTATCCAATCTTGAGGTGTTTTTCGATTATATCTAACCAGCATGCGGCTTGAGATTCAAAATTATATCTAACCAACGGGATGCTTGGATTTTCAAAACGAAACTACATGAGAAATAACCTTTTATCATTAGTACTCCATCTGTCTGCAATGAGTGTGCATTTTTGTTTGGTAACAGATTATAATAAAAACTTAATGAGTGTTGTTGTAAGTTAAAAATCGAGTATGTAGAAGATGAAGGCATTTCGTGCTTTTCTCCTTTAGGGTTTGTTGTTTCTTTCCGGTGGCCGTCGTCCTTCCTTCACCAATGTGCGAGAGAGCTTGCTTCTCCTCTCCAAAACGCGAATCTTCAATGTAAAAAGAAAACCTAGGTGAAAACCAATTTCAATTTAATTTATGTATGAAACGATGTCATTTTGGCCTCCTAAAACGACGCAGTTTCAATGGCCAAAAATTAGTAATGGCGACACACTCTGGGCATCCACGTCGGATCCATGTATGATCGAATTTGGGACTAAATCAAAATCAAGGAAAAATCGAACAAGTGTCAAATATTGTGTATTTTGCATGAATTTTTAAAAAGTTGCGGAAAAAATGAAAGTCCGGTGAAAGGTTGTGGATTTTGGCGTTATTAACCCAAAATGATAAAAAAGAAAAAAGAGTAGTCAAAACCTGACGTCATCCCCATATGAGATTCTTGCTTTTGGGCTCAGCTTTTTTTACTGCTGGAAAATTATGGTTACTTCTCACTTTTATTGATAACAAGTACTACCTCCAACCCATATAAGTAGTCTCATTCACTTTTTTGATTTTTCCAGTACGTGTTTCCACCGAAACCTAGTACGAGTTTAAAAATATAATTTTTAAGTATCGTTTTTTTTACAGGATACTATGAGTGGCATAGTATCCCGTAAAAAAAATGATACTTCAAAATTATATTTTAAAACTCGTATTAGGTTTCGGTGGAAATACGTGCCGGAAAAGTCAAAAAAGTGAATGAGACTACTTTAGTGGATTGGAGGTAGTAGTATTTAATACTCCATCCGCCCCCCATTTAGCGAACCTAAAATTTGGGCACATGATTATGCATTTTGATGATTTAATAATAAATTAATGTGTTAAAGTGTTAACGTGAAATAATTGTGGGCGCATTTAATTTTTTTAATGGTATTAAAGTGTTAGTGTTAAAAAATATAGTGATAAAATGCTAAAGTGTTAAAGTGACTATGACACCTATGCCCCAAAATGAAAAGTATCAATAAATGCCCCATTTAAAGTTTTTATTTATTTATTATTATTATTATTATTTTTAAATATGATCTATTTGTTTTTAATCTTGTTTTTGCTAAAGAAACCACCGCTTTTTTTTTTTTCCTCTCCCTCTTGAAGAATTGAATACTACATCATTTCTCGTGCAAGATCTCACTCATTTTAACTTCATTGTAATTTGTAAGTGAAGAAAATGGCATAAAATGTTAACAAAATACCTAGTATTTGATAAAATCTTAAAATTTAATTTCTCATGTACCTTTTTCTACATAATTGAAGGTGACAATATTTTTGCAGAATAGTTTAAAATTATAATTATAATAAGTCAAAAAACTGGAGCCATAAACCTCTCTCTCAAAATCCTCTGAAATTTCAATGAATATTTTATTTTATTTTATTTGTTTGTTTACCTCGTTGAAATTTCAAAGAAAACAAAATTAGAGTTACGTTAAAATTGATAAATTCAATGTAGAATCGGTCAGGACTATTTCACATTCCCTCGTAATCTCCGTCGGAAGTGGTGACCATATAGTGACAAGTAGTAAACGGATCCATCAATTTAACTTTGGAATTGAAAATTAAAAATATGCAAAATTATAGTAATTCTCAGCCAAAAAACATAAATGAATTATACAAGATGTAATTAAGTTAGATTTTCATTTTCCTTCTGCATTCGGAGATTAAAATTTGGAGTTTCTTAAATAGATTTAATAATTGATATGCACATTACAGAAAAGAAAGATCGGCAAAACTAAGGATAGATATATAATACGTATGACTATATGAGAAACTATTTGATTGTGCGAATATCACAAAAATTTTGTGAGGATATTACAAAAAAAATAGTAAATATTTAGGGCCAAGTTAAGTCGACGCAGAACCTAGGCAAATCTTGTTGGAACTGCACCTCGTTATAGCTTATGCAGCGACTGGGCGCAGCTTTCTGGGGTTCTCTGGCGGAGGCGGAAGACGACGGTGGAGAGGCGGCGGAGGAAGGTGGCGGCAATGACATGAGGGTTTCGACGTTTTCGTGTCGAAGAATCTCGGATACGAGAAGAAGTAGAGAAGCCATGATGAAATGTGTGAAGATTTTGTGATGATAATACTTAATATAGTTGTTTGGGGAAATGAGTAATGAGTTGGTTGATTTATAAGAGGGAAGAAAGTAGGTGTGGGGAGGTTGGGAGTTTTCAAAACTAGAATTTAAAGAGAGAAAAAACATGGGCCACGCACCTAGGCAATATGTTGATGGTATTTTTTGTTTGCTTGTTTGAGCCTTTACACTTCCTTAGGTGAGACTTTTCCTAACAAACAAACCACAGTTTTCAGCTCCCCTCTTTCTACTTTTTTAAGAGGTAAACCACAGTATTAGACGACTTTTAGTAGAGATTAGATTATCTTTTGACAAATTTAACTTTTTAGAATATACTTTTCTAAACCCTCGACTCTTTAAACGTGTGATACCGTCACATCAACAACATCAGTGATGCTCGTAGTGGGTACAAGATTGATCGTCTTATATCCAACAATTCATACTTTTAAATTGTACTCCCTCCGTCCACAAATAGTGTAATCAACGAAAAGTTATTTATATTATAGTGGAATGTAGAGTGTGAGAATATATTATGATAGCACTGATGACACAAGTACTGAAATAGACCTATTACACTTTTCGCAAATACTCAAAATAGAAAGAACATTCACTTTTTGTGAACTGAGGAAGTATTCTCTTTGATGGACAAGGAAAGATATAAAAAAGGATAGAAAATTTTACCCCGCAATATAATCACCACTCATTTTAGCCTATACTCCCTTCATTTCATATAAAACGACACTTCTCGATGATGAGTTTTAAGATGAATTTTTGAAGAATTCTTTCTTTTACGGGATACCACGACAACAAAAAAGATAAAAAAAAAAATATTATTTTATATGAAATGGGTGGAGTATTTTTTAAGGTGAAAAAATAAAGACAATCATAAGAGAAAATATATCACTCTAAATAAGTGGAAAAAAAAATAAAAATATATATATATATAAAATAAAATTAAAAATAAAAAAAAATACTAGCATTATTTGAAGTGAAAATTTGAGAAAATAGCTTCCCGAGGTTCCAAGTAATATTTTACCATTTTCCATCTAAGATAAGTTACCCTTAACGAGCATAAAAATGGCGCAGATTAATGAATAGAGGTGGGGTTCAAATTCATAAAAGGCAGTAAAGAAATTATTACAGCACATGGTATTTTGCCACTTCGATGATAGGGAGTCCAGCGGCATAACATTTCTATAAATAAAGGAGTCGCTCATTTTACTAAATTATAATGAGAAACAGAGCATGCTCTCCAGACTCTAAGTTCACACGCTCAATCATGTACAGAATGTAAAAAAAAAAAATACGAAAAAAGAGGCGCACAAAATATGAAAATCCCACGGAAATTAAACAAATCCGAGTACTACAACAGGTTTTTAGAACAAGTAATTAAAAATCAATTTTTAGCAAACAAAATGAAGAGCTCCTCCTTTTTCTCTCGTCCTTCTCTTCCGCAAAACACAAGGCTGAATGTCCAACGACGTATGTATATAGCCTGGAAAAGAAGATACGAATGAAAATTATACAGGAACTTCTTTCTTAAAGGTTTCAAATCTGTGCAAGGCACAGGGAACAACTACAGACTATATGCATTGGATGACATTCCACACACGGCATCATAATTCGACTGAAACTAGAATTCAGAGAACAGAGAATATTAAGGTGTCATGTAATTGGTCTACTTCAAGTAATTTCATACAAGATTTCATAAGCAATATTAAGGGAGTGTTTGGCTTCGCTTATAAGCTCTAGAGTGTTCGGCCAAATAAGCTCCTCAACATCTTATAAGATTAAAAAAAAAAAACTCTCACTGCTTATGTGCGCTCCAAGTGCCTCTACCGTAAATTATTTTGTGCATCTAATAGCTCTTACGACATCTTATAAGCTCTAAGAGCTTGCAAGCTCTTTGACCAAACACCTTCTAAGTCGGTGGCAAATATGAAGCCACCATTACATCAGAGAAAAATTAACAGGACAAAGACGAAAGATTAAGAACCAGATATGAGCTTCAGTTAATAAAAGATGGTCAATTATTTGATAGCATTCACCCTTCGAACTATAAGCTCGTATCCATTTAGGCATTACAGTTTGAAATTACTTGAAATTATTATAATAAATGTTAGTCTAATCCAATTTAAACATCAGCTCAATCTGATGCTAAGAAAACTATAGCCAGAACCGACACGAAAGCCAACCCAAACTGCACCAAAGGGAAAGGCTGTCTATTGCCTGAGGACCCATATGCAGTCCAAGTACACACCTGATCAAGAGAGCTGCTGTGCAAGTATGTCTCAACTCTTGAAATATTTGATTTTTGATTTTGATTTTTTATTGATTCATACTTCTTAATCCATAGGACTACAGTAGACGTGAGAGGACCATGAAATCAATGAAAAAAAAAAACAAACCAGAGACATTGTATTTGTGATAGGGGTTTCTGTGTGGCTGTTTTTCTTGATATAGTATTTTCTCCAAATCTAACTTATAAACTAGGATATTCTTTTAGTAAACTCAATCTTATCCATCTAATTTATAATCCAAGACTTTCTGATAGTCTCTCAATTGATCAGAATGAGACGCTAATATTCAGAAAATATTCTTCTGAGAGTTATGATAATTTATAAGAAACGTCATTAGCCAAAACAAGGAGGATCATTGTTAAAGAAACAGCACAACAGATCATAATTAAATTTTGAGCAATCATATTCATTATTGTTACCATTAAGTAGCAGCAGCTTCTTTAGCATCATCCTTCTCTTCCGTTGCACCATCAATTGTGGCATTTGCATCAACACCATCCACATCCTCAGCTGGAGGCTGAACCTGCTCATCCTCTGGCAATGGCTCCTCCACATAATCATTATCAAAAGCATCTTGTGGCACATCATAAATCCTCACCTGCGGCTTCGATGGATCTTTAACAAGCACATACTTGCCCTCCTTCAACTTCATACACAAGTCCACAATACTCTTAACAATACCCCACATGTTTGAAGTATTCAGATTAATCTGTGTAGCAAAATCCTTGGGCTTATATCCCACAACTGCCAAAATCACATGGTTAAAATGGTCCCTAGGATGAACCCTAGAGACATACCCCAATTTCATCATATCAGCACCAGCCAACAGGGCCTGAGTGGTCCATTTTGCCAACTTATTGGCGTTGTTCTTCAACTCAGTTGCCAAAACTGCACCCCGTTGAGTTTCCAGCTTCTGCCTCCAATCAACACCGGAGTACTTAGGATCGAATTCATTCAAAGCATTCAGCGTCAAAAACGATCTCTGATTGTTTATATCCACCACACTCTGCACCTCGCATCTTGACACCAAGAACATTTCATCATCCAACTTCCACCTCCTATACCTATAAGCAACTGGGGCCACTTCCTCTCCCTCATTAGCAAAGGGGTTGGGCTCCTCAAAAGTCACCTTGTTTGCATCCCTAATCAAAACCTGCTGCGAAAAGTTCTGATTGATATACGCAGCTTCGACGCTCAGAGAGTGCATAGAATTGATATCATCTTTGAGATCTGGCAATGGCTCCTGAGAAGTCTCGTGCACAGCAAGTAAATCCAACTGCGATCCATCTCTCTTGTCAAGGAATAGCTTATTTCCGACGCGCTGAACCACAATATCCCAAGAGTAAACTGACCTAGGAGCGCACATTAGTGTCGACAAAATTGCATCAGTTGCAAAGACTGTGGCTTTATCCTCATTTGCCAATCGCCTAATAACGGGATCATCAGTTGTTGTGACCTTGAAGAAGTTACGGCTCTTGAATCGCTCCAACGGTTTGCAATTCTTCGGAGTGATGCGATCGTAAGACCTGTCGTAGAACTCTAGCCCACCGCAGATCAATAAATCTTCAGGCTCCGGCACCGAATACGACAATTTCGAGAAGGTTGAGAACGGAATCTGGTCCAGCATATTCCATTCGGGCTGGATATCAACCGAGGACTTGAACACGGAAGATTCGCGGCGCTGTGGCATCTGCGAGCGGTTCGCGTTGTAGAGCCGATCACGGCGCGCGCGTTCCTTCTCCGCTTCACGCTTCTTCGCCTCCTGCTCCTCGTCGCGGCGCTGCGGGAGCTGCGAGCGTTGGTTGTGGGGGTTGAACCGCCACCTAGGGTTGAATTTGGGGCGGTTAGGGTTGTGGTGGTGGGACTTCGCTGATGTGTCGACGAGTCGGAAGGAGGAGTCCTCGTCGGCGGCGAGGGTGGCGAAGGAGTCATCACCGGAGAAATCGAAGGCTGAATCGGCGGCGTGGTAGCCTCCCTGCTTGGATCCGGGGCGGCCGGAATTATTCATGTTTCGGGTCCAATCGGCGATTCTGCCTAATTTCTCGGAGCGAGAGAAGGGGGCGAAGGGAACGTTTGTTGGGTGGTTGGGGCCGGAGAGGCCGGCCGCGGCGGAATCCGGCGGACCCCAGCCATCGGGATTGAAGGGTACGGCACCGATTTCGAATCCTACCATTGCTGCTGCTGTGTGATTTCGTGAAACTGAGCTAAGAATTAGGGTTTTCTGTGTATAAAAAACCCTAGGTGTTTTGGGCTTTAGAAGGATTTTAAAAGGAGAGAATTACAGCTCTGTATAAAATATTTATGTGTGTTTCTGTTTTTTCTATGGGCCCAAATACATAATTGGGCTACAAATCTAACTGCTTGTTTCGCCCAATATATTTCTAATTATACCAAGTTCTAAATTAATAGTAAAAAACATCAGCATCTGATATTATAAAAATAATCAAGTATTCTAGTTTTAAATTAAATTATGAGTTTAAAAATCCAGAAACATAATTGATTATTTTGTCCTCTTGAGGTGCGCATTTAGTAAAAAAATAAATATATTTGGATTGTTGATCTTAACAAGATTCACGGCTCATACTGAAATAGGCAAGCATGGTCGTAAAATAAGCATAATTATATGTATATTTAAACATGATTGTGAATATGTATAAATATTGTTCCCACGTTTGCAAGTTCTAACGCTATGACTTATTTTTATATGAATTCTTCCTCATATCATATTGTATTACGTTCTCGTGTACAAATATGAATATATTTGGATCGTTGGTTTTAGTATATATGATCGATGGTTCATTTTTTAGTTTTGATACACATATTATATTGTAATACGTACAAATGGGTAAGTATATGAGAGAGATTAGGTTGGGCTAATAAGACCTCTTGAAATGTATGACTTTAAACACTTCGATTCTAAAAAATTAGACTATTGTGTTGGGACAGCCCAAGAAAAATACAAAACCTCCTTAATTTATGAATTGACATTGGAAGACAAGGGATAAGGTACAAATACCCCCTTAATATTTTTATGAAAAAACAAATTGTCCCTTGAACTTTGTTTTTGTACAAATAGGACCTTCATCTTCATTTTTAGGTACCCCCTTAACGTTTTTACGAAAAAAATAAATTGCCCCTGAACTTTGTTTTTGTATAAAAAGGACTCTCATCTTCATTTTTAGTCATACTATATATCCCTCCCATAACAAATTGTCCCATAAATCTTGAGAACCCTAATTTTCAAAAAATGAAATCCCTAATTGCTCACTTTTCTCTCTTGAAATGACGATGCCATCGGTGACTTTACTAATTCAATATCGGCACCGCCTTCTTGTTGTACATCAAACTCGTCATGTCGACCACTTCTTGCACGAACTTGGTTGTTGGAGACGGAGAGAGACGCTCGGTCCTCATGTCCACCGTTGTGCTTGCTTGTACAAAAAAAAAAAAAAAATCGGAAAAGACGGTTGTGAGTGTTCCTAGGTTTGGTGAATTGTTCCTAAAAATGAAGATGTTGGTCTTTTTTGTACCAAAACAAAGTTCGGGGGCAATTTATTTATTTTTTCGTAAAAATGTTGGGGGAAGGGGGTTTTGTACCTAAAAATGAAGATGATGGTCCTATTTGTACCAAAACAAAGTTCAAGGGGCAATTCATTTTTTCATCAAAATGTTAGGGGGTATTTATACCTTATCCCGGAAGACAATAGAACCAACGTGCAATCAATAATGTGGGATATGATTTTTTTGTATTTTTAAGAAATAGTGGTAAGATGTAGGACCAAAGTGCAATCAATTAATTTTTAGAAATAGTAGTAAGATGTTTGATGTTTCACATCTAATAGTTATATGTCGGAACCGAATCATCTTGGATGCATGAATGCATATGTTTTGTATTAAAAAATTAAAAATAAAATAAAATAATAATAATAATAATAATTGATCCAAACAAAAATGCAAATTCATAACATTGAAAATCACTTATTAAAAAATAATTGAAGCAACATTACAACCACATTTAATTTATATACAACAACAAACCTTTTAGTTGCTTCTTTCATTGTCTGCGAACACGACCTTTCACAAATAATTAAACACTAGAAATTCCACAATCAAATGGGCTTATTACGTTCATATATAATTTCCACCTCCAACCTAAACCACCCAAAATAGTTAAAATGTACTCCATAAAATAAAAACCTTTATTATTATTTTTTATTCTTTTCAGCAGTATTTCTTAATAAATTACTAAAACCCGAAAATCATTTTATTTTTCACTAATTAATATTCATCCGCCACAAACATCCTCAATCTCTCAGATATTCTTGAAGCTTCAGTTTCCACTCCAATCTGCAATGAGTATAATAATTTCAAGAAAGCAAGTATAATAAAATAATTAATTAAATAAGAAGAATTAACATTATTCAGCCTCCTTTTTTATATCAGAAAATGAAGGAAACATAGTTTAATCATACTGTACTATATAATAAATAAATTATAATTAAATTACCTGGGAATAAACAGTGTGAAACGCAGTTTGATCCACCACAGAGAAACCTGCACTGGTAACATCAGCACCTTCTTCCGTCAGAATTCGGACAGTTTCCTTAAACATATGCTGATGTCGGAATATTCCGGTGACCAAAACGACGTCGAGAGTCGAACCGGTCACATGAACTTCCAGTTTTAGCCCTCCGCCTTTGCTGAAACTGAAGCTTAGATTTGCAGATTTTCTCACCTTCACCAAATCTCTATTCTGCTTCATTAGCTCCACCTTCTCTTGCAGCTTCTTTATGTACACTGCAGCTTCTTCTAAACTATCAGACATACTACCTACTTCCTAAAACATCAAAATTAAAATTAATCATTTAATGATAAACATCTTAAAACAAGGGTTTTTGTTTTGTGTACAATGCAACAATGATCGAGAGAGAGAGTTAAGAAATGGAGAAGCAGATGAAAATTAACCTTTGAAGATTGAGGGGGGAGGAGGGAGCAGAGTTTGCAGTAGAGGGCCTTCATTTCATTTCTTCTGTTCTTCTCAATGGTTTTTCTATCAATGGAGGAGGAGATAGGGTTTTGATTCATTTTTAATTTCGTATTGTTTGAGGTAATTTTCTTGAAATCTTTTGTGGGAGTGGAAGGTGATGATGAAATAGCAAATGTGGTGCAAATATATATATACTAAACTAAAACAACTAGTTTGTGTGTATATTTATATTTCTCAAACCGTCACTTATATGAATATCAAAATATATATAATACAAATAATGTATTTTATATATGACTATTTAATATATATACATTTTTACTTACAATTATAATGCAGTATCATCATAACATAAGGGCTCGTTAGCTTAATTAATGGTATATAACTATACCATATAATAATTAATCAATAATTAAAATACCATAACTACACACTCTTGTCATAATTTATGCTTAGAGCAAATAGTTTAATACATACTAATATTATTAGACTTTATAATATTAATCAAATTATATTAAGCACTAACCCATAATTGGTTCCGTTTTCTATCAAAAAAAGTTTACATTTGACTGTAAGAAAAGTTTTATTAATATTTTGCTTAATTAAGATTTTAATTGAGAAAAAGATAATACTGTATTAAAATTCGTAAAATATTTAAACTGTAAAGGACTTCAATAATGTGAACTTATGGAACGCCAAAATTTAAACGTGTGATTATTTTGTCATCTTTTCGTACTATTTGACCAGCTTTCTATTCTATTATTGTACACATGTCCGTATCATTCATAGTTTAATACATACTAATATTATTAGACTTTATAATATTAATCAAATTATATTAAGCATTAACCCATAATTGGTTCCGTTTTCTATCAAAAAAAGTTTAGATTTGACTGTAAGAAAAGTTTTATTAATATTTTGCTTAATTAAGATTTTAATTGAGAAAAAGATAATACTGTATTAAAATTCGTAAAATATTTAAACTGTAAAGGACTTCAATAATGTGAACTTATGGAACGCCAAAATTTAAACGTGTGATTATTTTGTCATCTTTTCGTACTATTTGACCAGCTTTCTATTCTATTATTGTACACATGTCCGTATCATTCATATATACTACACGTTGTGCACGCGAATGAGATCTTCTATTGCATTTGTATATGACATTTTCTATTGTTAAAATAGATTAATGATACGTGGCAAATCATAGGGGTTAAAAAATTTCAAATGTTAAGAGTATATATTTTCCTTATATAAATCTTAAACCCTAAATCATTGATTATGCAACATATCAATTATACATAAATGCAATAGAACATGTCACGTACAAATGCAATTGAAGATCCGAACTATGCACCCTGTCATTTCTTTTATGTACATTTATTTAATCGGTTCATTTATGGTTTTATAGCAAAGTATATTTTTAGTGTTATATTTATAATAACTTTCTTTGATTACCGTGTGCATAATTACGAGAAAGTTTAAATCGGATAAAAAAGATAAATTCACACTTTCTAAAAAAAAATGATTATCACTCTCTTCTACTCATTTTATTATTTTATATTTTACACATATATATATATATATATATATATATTCAATAAGCATGTCGACAGAATAAAAAATTGGAAATACGGCATTTAATATAGAATGTTTAAAATGGGACATATTTCGAGAAAAAATATTGACAAAGTAGTATTGCTTAATACTGTAGTGACTAGTGTGTAGTGAATTTTGAGATGTGCACAATTCACGTTATAACGACGCCGACGCGTCCTTCTTGCCCCCACCGACTTTAAATGATATGATGTGTCACTATTCTATTGATGTTCACATTTTGAACGGAGTAACAATTATCTCGCGTGCCTAAGGAGAGTGTATTCAATTGAAATTTTGTTGGATTTTTTTGAACTTCAAAAAGTTATGGATTTAAAAAATCCACAGACTCTATGTAGAGTATAGTTAACTTTTTTATTGATTTACATGGATTGTGGAATACCCTCACTTTCTTTTACTATTTCTGTTATATATGCCCTTTCATATCTATGAAAAATGTGAAATTGGGAAAAATTATATTTTTTTTGAAATTATAAAATTCTGAAATTATAATATGAAATTACAAAAATATAACTCTAAACACTAAATTAAAATCTGAAAATTAATAGAATGAAAAATAAAAAAGCTTAATATTGCCGTCGACCACCTTCCCCATCGACCGCCGTCAGCTGCCACCACTACTTGCCGCCACTACCTGCCACGAGGACCAATGCTCCCAACAAACACCAAGGATCGACATCAAATCAATTTTGAAATAATTAAGAAATCATAATTCCCAATCTACTCTTGGAATTATGGCGATGATGGTGCTGTAGCCTGTATGCAACCCTAATTGGCTTTAATTTTTTCTTGCCTCATTGTCTTCCACTTTCATGCTTTTAGGTACGTAGTTTCCCATTCAATTTGAAATTCTTTCATTCCCCAAAAGAACAATCTTCATATGTTATGCCTTTCTTGCTCTCGATTGCAGAGGATGTAATAAATTAACAAGTTCAAAATTAGAAGCAGAGAATTCAATTGCAGTTAGACATGCTTGAATTGAGGCGGCGAAGAAGAGGAAGGAGATTGCGATGGCTGTCGACAAAGATGGTGGAGCCGTGGATTCTTGAAATCTCTAGTTGTTATGAAAGATTTTAGAGAGTGAAATCTATTTGTATTTTTGGGAGAGAATCAATAAAAATCCATAGACTATTAAACTCCATAGATTGTTGAATACCTAAAGATTTTTTAAGACTTTTCAAAATCCATATTGAATACCTCAAGATTTTTAAAGACTTTTGAAAATCCGGATTGAATACACCTAAACTTTGAAAGTCCAAAAAAATCATACAAACTCCTCAACCAATACACCCCCCTAAGAAAATGAAAAATTAGTTCCACAAAAAAATACAGTAGCTCTACTAATAGTATTTGTCAAATATTCGATATTTGGAATATAATATAATTTTATAATGCCTTTGTCTGTCATCTTTGGACTCCATACTTTTTTTTTCTACATGACTTTGTGCTCGATTTTAAAATGGACTTTTGGTGTATACTTTTTTTTTATATGCTATCACTATAGTTGTAGTACCATATAGAAAAATAAAATATATTCTAAAAGTTTAATTTAAAACTTATTATTACAAAATTCCAAAATCAGTGCGGAATAAAATTGGGTCAAAAGTCGTGAACACATGTGGTATTATCTTGTCAAAAATAACTTCATCCGTTTTCCATTTACTGATCATGTTGACTTTTTTACATAATTTTAAAGCTTTATAATGATGGATTTAAAATTAAATTTTTGGAGTTTAGTTTTTTTTACAATGTACTATGAGTGTTATAATATCGTGTAAAAAAAACTAATCTCAAAAATTTCAATTTAAAACAAAGCTCCAAAATCATCTAAAAAGTCAACAGGATCAGTAAATGGAGGATAGAGAGAGTAATTTTTTTTATTCTTGAAATTTCAATTTTTTACCATCACCAAACCAAAATTTGTAAGATTGAATTCAATTTGTTTGTGTTAGAATAATCTGGATTGAGATTCATGCATATTTTCATAGAGAAAAAAGACGAGAGAAGAAGATCAGAGAAGAGAGAAAGAGAAGAGAAGAGAGAGAAATAGAAGAGGATAGAGAGAGAATTAGATTCACTGAACTAAACAATAACATAGTACAAGTTGAATATTTATTCTACCCTAACTTGATCACGTGCTCATCACATGAGTTAATGACATCTCAGACTAATTAACTACAATTGAAGAACAATAACAAGAACATATTACTCAATGTAATAGTTTGATAATTTCGATTCTGATTTCTTAAGGTAATAACTACAATTATTGCAGTTTTAGCAAATTACATTTTATTAGAATCAGTAAAAACATAAGCAAGTAAAGGAGAATTGAAAGATTGGAGGATGAAGATGACGAAAATTTCATTCTCTGTATTAGATTTCCATACGTGCATGAGGCGAGCTACAGTAGTATATATATTAACCCTAACTAACATTTGCCCATTTGGCAATGATGACTAGGAATGAGAAAGCATCAAAGCAACTAACAAAAATGTAATACTGGAAAAAAGACGATTCTTCAACTACTTCTCCGAACTCCGAACTCCGAACTCCGAACTCCAAACTCCAAACTCCAAACTCCGAACTACTTCTTCCTTTGCTTCTTACACTCCGAACTCCGATCTCCGAACTCCTCACATTCTCATCTTTACACATTTGGTCGGTAACCGAATCGAGTCATACTTTTTCGTAGTTGTGGAATTCTTGTAGGGCATGTTCTGATCATTTGAATTGTGTTTTTATGAACCCAAGTTTATTTGGTGGGTTCCGAAATTATAATTTTCAAGTGGGATATTAAAAGGTTATGAACCCAAGTTTATGAAAAAAAGTTTTTTTTTTTTTGGAGATATAAACAAATGAATTTCACGTGGTGCAGGAATGAAGTCAGATCGTTAGGTTTGTTACAGTGAGAGTAATGAACCGCATTAATGGATTCTGGATCACACACAGTTGGGCCCACGTCAACGTGAGCTGGGCCCATTCTAATTTAATACACATTACCTTTTCGGGCATATTTTACGTGGGCCTAGACTTAAGGTGAGATATGAGTGAGGATCCGACTCGATTTAACATTTTTATAATTGTTACTTTTATTTTCGATTAATTAACATTTTTTATTTATAATAATTAACACTTTAAAAAAAGTACGAGAATAATAATTTTACCACTCATATTTAGATTTATATAAATTATCATAATATTGAATCATAACAATAATTTTCGTAAAGAACTGCGAGTGTCATCATATGCTCCCTTCGCCCCACTTATATAGAGCCATTTTTTTGTGGCACATAAATTAAAATGTGAGTGATTAATAGTGGGTTAAAAATGTATGTAGAAGTTATATTCAATTTGTTTTTTTTTTTAAATTTTCAAAAATATTAGGGATTAGGGGATTGGGTGGAATACTATGGATTAATTAGTGTGTTAATTAATTAAATTAAATCTTTTTTTTTTACTAATTGTGCTGAAAATTATTATTTTTAGTAGTAGTCCTATATAGAATGAGACAGACCAAGGAAATTGACTCTATATAAATGGGACGGAAGGAGTAGTATTCCATACGTCCCATTAATTGTTTTCATTTCAATTCCGATAAAATTAACTCTTAAAAAGAGTGGACCTTACCTTCTTTTTTTTCTTTCACAATTTACATATTACCATTAATTATCGTATTTTACATCCCAACAGAGCCTTTTAGGGCTCGTTTAGTAGCGTTCGTGAGAAAATTAAATATGATAAAAAGACATGAAAAAAATATTTTGATTAGGTATTATTCAGCCCATATAATTTTATCCGAGGGCGAAAATCGGATAATTTATTAAAGAGAAATAATAATTTTATCCCGTACCATACATATTTCATGGACCTTCAAGATAACTTATTTGGAATGTCAGATAACTTCATTTATTTGGGCTTTTTTTTTTTTTTTTTTTCCCGCCAAACGAGACCTTAGTTTCTTTTCTCACCGATCTGTTATAAAACAGCCCACGACTCTAAATTTTGTTTTCGAAAGTGAACGAGTATGATTTTGATAACTAAGGAATCTACAAAGGAAACAAGATTTAAGTAACATGTTTCTTGCACTCCCAAAGATTCATCAATAATAATCTGTGACATGTGTATACATACACAAATACAATAACTAAGGTCACATCAGAAATTCACAGATATCATGCACAATTTATGACAACATCAACTCAGCCAACGAATTTTCAAACATAAATATCTATTGAATTTATTCATCTGACCCAGAAATTTGACTGAATTCTATTCCAACACACTATTCAAACAATCATTATCAGAATGATATACGACTACGTACGTAGTATTCTGGCAATCCCGTATACAAATTTGCAGTTATCGTCTAAACCTAATAGATCCGGTCCAGATTCAGTTAACGAGCACGTAATTTTCTTACCTTACACAGCTAATGCGGTATATACTTTAGTACAGCATCAAAGGCAAGAATTGTGTGAACGAATGAATATGTAAAGGGATGGTGCATTGAATACCTAAGATTCACTGTTTCTAGGTTGGGGACTTACATCTTACTGTCCGAAAATCTGATAAGGCAATTAAGGTAAAGATATTTTGGCCATACCTCTTCGTTGTAACACGGACTTTCTCTTTCCCAAAAGCAGCATTTGCTCTCCAAGTTGATGCAACTATGCAGACGAAACAAGAAAGTTAATGAATGCGCAGTTATTGTGATGACGTGCTGCAGATTTCCATTTTCATTATGATGTATCAAAAATAATTATCAAAAATGCGGTGAAGGAGATGAATTTTGTAATTTTTATAGATTTTTTACAGTGGCACAAGAGTAAGGAGTTACACATGAATTCGAAAACTACGATAAATAGAAAGCAATAGAGAAGTAGACTTACAGGATGTGATAGGGAAGTGAACTCTTGTTCTATATGGTATGTAGTGTACCTGCAGTAAAATGGAAATTGCTTCGCGAAATGAACCTGTTGAATGTCAATGTTAGTGATGAGATAATAGAATCGCTACAGTGCTAATTCCTCAACGGCGACACATTCAACATGACCATATCATACTCGCAAGCTAGCCTGATTGAAACAAGCAAAATCTAGAACATAAAAAATGCAGAGAAATATCCAAAGGTCTAATGCAAAACAGAAAACGACCAAGGGGTGCAATCATGTTTAAAGCAAATGATTGCACACGATGCACACAGCATTCAGAAAAGTACTTGCTTAAGAGCAGGCATTCAGATACAGCTAGAATGAAATTACAAGATAAAAAACAAGACGGAGTAGATGAAACCAACATTTATCGTGAACGTATTAATTACAACGGGGTCTACTAAACTACAAAAGCCAGATCACCCAAAAAGTATCATGAAAATTTAGGCTTAGGCATGTGCGAAGAAGTCTGATGAATAGGGCCGAGTTTTTGAATCCAATGAAGCAATCCCTTTTTATGATCTTGACATGTCGGGCTCTGTACCAGTTTCAGAGTTCCATCACGAGCATATGAAGACTCAAACTCTTCGAGTACTTTCACAATCTGCCAAAACTCTGGCCTCTTATCAGGTTGTGAAGACCAACATTGTTCGATCAAAGCCTTCATGGCAGGTGGGCAATCCATAGGAACTGTAGGCCTCAAGTTCTGAAAATTTCAGACAATGTTGATTTAGTCTATACTGTAAAGAATGAGATATTTTACAATTTGAAACCATACAATACTGTAGATAACAAGGCCAAAGAGAAGTTCTTCAGTCGTGAATGTGTTCCTTAATATAGATCACTCGACATACTTTCAGTGTTCTAGGAAACTTTCTAGCATTGTGGTAGAGTTTATGTACATTTAGTTTAAACTGTATCTTTCTACTTATTTTAGGATCAGATCGCAACCTAGATTCTACCCCCTATGTATACGGGAGTCTCTCTAGCGTTTATTTGTTGTAATACATATTCTCCATTACATCTCTGGATTTTACTCTATTCTAAAAGCATAATTGCCAAGTCTCTAATCATAAAGATGAGGCAACATGACTAGAAGGTAAGAATGATTAACATTGGTTTCTTAAGGAAGATGTTCCGCCATTACAACACCACACCATAAATCTCAACTTCAACATCCTCCCACACAAATGGAAGAAAGTAATGGAGAAGTAAGATTTGTATTCGCCACTTTACAAATCTTCAAGTCATGTTCTCCAATTTAACAAAAAAAAAAAAAAACAGAATTAAGATGCATATATGTGGCAAACTGTGTTAACATGCCCAAATTATGCACAAGAACAAATCAGGTAACTACCAGAGAACTACAGTTGTACCTTATTCACCACAGCGAAAGCAGCTTGTATAGGTGTCATATCCTCATAAGGGATTTTCCCAGCAACAAATTCCGATAGAATGAGGCCGAAACTATAAACATCAACCTTCCTACCATAGTGCTTCCTTTTGATCATCTCCGGAGCCATCCATCTGTAAGTACCTGGATCATCTGCCAGAAGATCACGACAAGCCTCTTCACAAGCAATGCCAAAATCAGCAACTTTAAGGTGGAAATCTTCAGTTAAGAGGATATTCTCTGGTTTGAGATCCCTATGAATAACTCGCTGCGAGTGAATATACTCCATTCCTCTTGCAATGTCCAAAGTCATGGAGATTAGCTTCGGCAACGGAAGAGTTTTGTGCTCAAGCTTGTGCAAGTATGCTCTTAATGAGCCCTCCGGTAAATACTCTGTTATCACACAATATACTGGCGACTCTCGACATGCCCCTACAAACTACATCCCAACATTTTTAACATTAGTCCAATATCAAAATACACAACCCCAAAATAGGAGGCAAACTTCATGCCAATATGCAGAAATTTCTCATGAAGATAAGAATTGAGAGAGCAGCATACACTCCTTGCTTTTACACTTCAAACCTTCATTAAGAAAAAACCAAAAGAACAGGATAATTATCTAGAGGCCCCTACAAACTACATCCTACTACAATTTTAACACCAGGTATGTATTGATCCAGTATCAGAATACAAGACCACTAATTAGGAAGTCAACTTCATACAAATATGCAGAAATTTCTCAAGAAATGAAACCAAATGGTCGGGATAATTATTACCTTTATTACATTTGGATGATGGAGACGAGACAAGAGAGTAACCTCTCTGATAAACTGATTCTCCAATCGAGCACGGAGGGCTCCATTTTCGTCATCATCTGGAACTCTGATAATCTTTACTGCAACAGCCTCATCCATATAAATCCCGTGGTAAAGCTGACTGTGGGCCCCATGAGCAAATCTTAGTCCAAGAAATAACTTCGAAAGTTCAACAGTATGCTCATCTGCAGTTTCCACAGCGGTAACCCTCCCAGCACCATGATCAAAATACTTAGTCCATGTCGATTCCTTATGGCTCTTAGTCTTATCATGAAACTTAACTGAAGTGAAGTGCCTAAGGGGACTAGTATCACTCGGTGACTTCGACCCAAGAGTCTTTGGAGTACGAGTAGCTTCTAGGGAATCTCTATGAATCAACTTCCCATGAATTCCCTTCTCTTGATATTTCCTTCGTGGAAGTGGAGTCGAAAACCTCTTCTGGTTCGATCGAGCTTCCTTAAAGGTGTCCGAAAGCCTCACTTGCGGAGTGGGAGAAACAGCTCGATGCTTGTTCTTGGAAAGGCTTTGTTGAACTTGGACAACATTTGGACCTGTACTTAGAATCCTAGAAGTTGGTTCGGGTCTTGATTTGAGACTTGAGATTCGATTTGGAAGAGGTGTCATAGGAATAGAGGCCAATCTAGAGGCATCAAAACGGTGGCAAACAGTATGAGAGAATTTTGTTCTCCTAATCCAAGAACTAGCTTCTTCATCCATTCTAGCAAGGTAGCTACTTTATTCACCAAGTGCTACTTCTCTCAATCAAGATTTTCCTCCAAAATACAGATATCCCAGAAAAAGTCCTAACCCCATCAAACTAGGAAGAGAGAGGAATCGAATTCCATCTCCATCAAGCTCCAAGAACCATCAGAACTAATTGATATCGAATTCTACAACAGACTCAAGAAAACATCTCTACAAACCAAGCACACACTTTGAAACTCGAATATACTAGCAAAACAATCATAACACCAATCCCTAATCCATCAATACTACATGAAGACCTATCGAAACTGTTCCATACCTCAATAAAAATATGACTACAAAAGCTCCAATAACTGAATCGAAAACCCTTTCAGCTTCAAAGTCAAACTTCACCTTCCTTCAAAGCCTGAAAATCACTCCAGACAAAATTGAAAAATCAACACGCTAACACAGCAAGAGCCAATTAAAAATAAAGTGCGACTCAAATGGCTTGAAAATAAAGAAACACCAATCATTATAATACCCCATTCACCCACCAAACAAATATTGTAGTAATTATAGCCGCAATTAAAATACATACACATCTCAGAAAGAAATTAAAAAAAAGAAACACATAAAAATAGGATCTTGACTAACCAAAAGGGTATATCTCTCAAGATATGCTAATTCTTGAAATTCAGGAAAAACATGAAAATATTCTTCGGATGTAAAACCCCATGTCTGGAAACACGAACACGATGATTTTTTTGAGAGAAAGCTCGTAGTCCATACAGAAGATTAATGACACACAAATCCAATATCAACGACACATGAATCAAGTCTCCACCCTCTTCATATATATGTATTTTTGTATATATATAAACGTATTTATACGGAGAGAGATGAGTGATTCCTTGGTGGACCCGGTTAAGGTGGAGCGTGATGGTTATGGTGTGAGGTAGGGTAGGGTCCACTTTTTAGAAAGTCAATAGTGGAGAGAGAGAGAGAGAGAGAGAGAGAGTTGTACTAGTTAATGAGAAGAATACAAAAGTCGCTATCCAAGAGAATTACGTTGGAGGTAAGAGGCACGAAATCAAACCAAAATTAAATAAAGCTAAAACTGGGATTTACTCTATCCTTTTCTCTTCGTAACGAACTGAAAACAGCGATGCCAAATCCCTAAATTCTGCTTAGCTTAATACATATACTCAATTTACCTCACGGAATCTCTGAACGCCCGTGGAGCGCCGCCGCTGCAACGGGAGACGGGCGGTGGTCGGCGGTGCGACGAAATAAGCCGTGATTACTTAAATCCAAATCTAAGGTTTCGATTGAATCACCTCTCTATAACATGATTTTGAAGGGATACCGCTAATTTATTATATAAGGAGTATAATTATTTTAATTATTCAGAATATTTGGGGGAAGTATTTCGGAAAAGTTGTATGACTTGTGAAAATTGAGTAGTGCTAGAATTAACAAGTTTTATTCGATTTACCAAACGCTTTTTTCTATCGCCATTTATTTATTTATTTATTATTGGATAAAATATATACGTGTCATCTACGGAAGCTAGCATCATCATTTTTACTTAGTTTACTTTGACATTTTTTTATTTTTTTTTGTCTAGTGCAAGAAAAAAATTACATATGCATATTTAATTCACCGACCTGAAAATTACACTATCAAAAGTAATGCTCCGTAGGAAAAAATGCTTACATGAATCAACACTCGCGAATACCTGATAAAAATCTGAATCATGCAAATATTAATAATATATAATACTAGTAAAAAGTATATATATAAATATATATTATAATTAAATATAAATGAAATTATAAACTTGTGGCCTAATTCATTAGAGCATGGAGAAATTGAGATTGTGTTTTTTATTCTAACGGCTTTGAACTATCACTCAAATAGTTAAATTCACAATTCAATTAGCATAGAAATTGACATAAAATTAACTCTGAATTTTTTGCAGTATATTAATTCAATTAGTAGGTGACAGAATAGAAAATGACATAAAAGTTACGTGAACTAAATGTTGAAGGATACCCACTTAAAAGTGACGAAAGCTAAGCAGCATATTTCATTTTTTGTCGTGAAGAATTGGTCTCTAGGAAAATCCAAATAACGAAGCCCTTATATATAAGGTGAATATATTTAAATAAAATTATTATAAATACATTCTTTACAAATAATGAATAAATTTTACCCAAAAAAAATTAACCTTAAATATAAAATTTATCCACGTAACATTACTCCGTCAACCGTGCAAACATTCACCATCCCCTTACCTAAAAAAAACTACGTTAATTAATAAGTTTGCGACAAAATAATCGAATTTACAATTATTGTGAAATATCCAAAATGAGTACGGAACTCCGCACGTTGCGTGGTGGGGAGTGGAGAGGCTAGTAATATTATATACGGGTATTTTAGTGTTTTTTTTTTTTTTTGAAAGGATATTTTAGTTGTTATTAACAAAAAGTATAGGCTGAAAAATCAAAAACCTTAATGGTTGTACTGAATAGTAATACAAGCAGCAGTGGAAAACTATTCAAACTTTATTTATAGTCCCTTTCATTCACAAGAAAAATGAAATTTCAACCCCTTCCAATTTGGTAAACATTTCCACCATAAAAAACGTGGCGCAACATAAACAAGAAACTCAAAACTTTTCAAACAAACTTTTTTCTCTTTCTTTTCAAATTTTGACAAGTCAATTCGATTTTTATCATGGAAACAACGATTTTTGAATTCCTTAAAAAAAATTACACATGTACGCGTATGGGATTAATGCCACTCGGAAACAATAAAAGGGAAAAGTAAATAGGTCCATATATTATTATTACAAGTTAATCATCTATCTAAAGTATAAAGTGTGTGTACGTATCTTGACTCAGCTGTTGGGATTAATGTTTAGTTCCACAGTCAAATTCTCCATAACACGGTTTTTAAATTTTATATTATTGGTGTTAAAAAAGTGCTTTCAAGATATTTTGTGAAGAATATAAAGTGAACTATTGCTGAATTCACAAAGATTTATATTTTACATTATTCGAATAAAAGTTTGATAATTTCGGATTGATTTGGATTACAGTATTCAAAATATTTGTTTCGACTTAAAAATTGAAAACCGAATTTTTGTGTTGGTTGGGTTTAGTCTCATTCTTAAAATTTCGACTTGAAATCGAGCGGACCAAAATTTGTAATTATTATTATTTTTTCAGATTTTTACTAACATAATACAACATGAGATTAATTAATTAATCATGTTTTACTAATCAACTTTTTAGATCAACATTGGCTGATGTACCTGTATTTGAATATGTTCGTACATTAGAAAATTCACATTAACTAAGGTAGTGTTTGGTGATTCATTCAAGTTGTGGAAGGATGACTCATCTAAAGATGAGTCATGTGAATAGTGTCAAGACGAGGGGTTCATATTTTCATTTGGTAGCAAAAAATTAAAAGTAGGATGACATTATATTTGTGTTTGGTACAATATGCATAACTCTAGATGAAGGCTTAGATTTACCAAATTACCCTTATTAAATACCCTACCGATTTTACTTTTTATCGTTGGGATTAAATATTACACTTTATTATTAATTATTTATTATTATTATTATTATTATTATTATTATTATTATTACTATTATTGTTATTATTATTATTTTATTATTATTACTATTATTATTATTATTATTTTATTACGTTATTATTATTATTATTGAGTTATTATTATTATTATTATTATTATTATTATTATTGTTATTATTATAATTATTACTATTATTGTTATTATTTATTACTATTTATATTATTATTATTATTATTATTATTTTATTACGTTATTATTATTATTATTGTTGAGTTATTATTTTTATTATTATTGTTATTGTTATTATTATAATTATTACTATTATGGTTTGTTATTATATTATTACTTTTGAGTTTTTTTTATTATATTAGTTTTATTATTATTATTATATTATTATTATTCTTGTTATTATATAATTATTGCTATTATTGTTATTATTTATTTATTAATTATTATTATTATATTAATTATTATTATTATTATTATTATTATTATTATTATAGTTGAAATCGTATACATACATAAGGGTAAATGGTAAAAGAGAGAAAGTGTTGTGTTCCTGTTCGAATGAGTTGAAGTCATCCGACCAAAAACGTCGATGAGTTAACAAGCGAAAACAGTAAAATAGCAGCGGGTTTGGGCTTCATCTCGGGCCCTCCAGTTTATTTCATTTCGGTACCAAACACTTAGATGAACCAAGATGATTCACCTCATCTTGGTTCATCTTATCCACCAAACACACCCTAAAAGGATAACGTACCTCACCTGTCGTCGAAATGTGTTTACAAAAAAAGAATGAACGAAGGAAGTATTGGCTTACTAATTTTTCTTATTGTCAGAAAACAAATTTGATGAAAAGATGAAGATTTTAATACCATATTCCAGTGATCTTGGGCCTAAATACGTTGGAAGCCCATTCAATTTTGGGATGTTAAAAATTAAAAAAATACCGTAAAGTGCTCGGTTATTGGGAAGAATTTCGTCAAGAGATCAGAAACTAGTGGATATAACCCAATATCCACACCGAATTATCATCATAGCACTTAATGCACCAGCCGGGAATCGAACCCGGGTCTGTACCGTGGCAGGGTACTATTCTACCACTAGACCACTGGTGCTTCTTGTAATTGGTGAGCCTAAAACATATTTTAGTTACACATGTTTCATATTCGAAACTGTATGAATGTGAGGCACTTGGGTTTCATTTCATTTTTTTTATAGCAAAATCCACATTATAATCTGCAAAAATTTACACTCATCAAAATTCAAGCTTAAGACCAAGACGATGCTTTAAGGAATAAAGCCACAAATCAATCAATAATTTACTATACACACCTCATTAACACAACAAGAATGTGATCCAATGCACCCCCTCATAAAAATATTCTGTCTACGCACTAAACTAAAACCAACCAACACTATATATCTCCATTCATAAAAATGTGTATATAATAAAGAACCAAATAATCATCTACCCTCTACAACAGTAATATCATTCCAAGAAAGTGAGATGGAAGAAGAAATCCCCTGTCTGATCTCATCCAAACTTGGATGTGGCCCAATTCCATTCCCCAAAACTTGATGATGATCCAAAGACAAAATCTCTCCACTTCTCATCTTCTCCAAGAGGTAAACATCCATCCCCTCCTCTCCTTCAACATCACTCCTCCCTTCAAACACCTTCACCACTTGTCTCATTGTAGGCCTCACCTTTGGGTCTGAATGAGCACAACCCAACCCCAAATGCAGCACTCTCTCCACCTCCCCTTCGTCCGCGTCCACGTCTCCCCTCTCTCTCAATCGAGGATCGAGCACATCACGCAGTTCCCCTCTCCTGAACTTTTGCCAAACCCAATCCACTAAGAAAGGCTTCCCTTCCTCAATAGGCCTTCTCCCGCACATGACTTCTAAGATCAAGACTCCGTACCCGAAAACATCGCTCTGAGTCGAAGCTCGGCCACTCTTCACGATCTCTGGTGCTAGGTACCCTATCGTCCCCACTACCCTCGTGGTGCCTGAGGCCTTATCGTGATCGTGCATTCTTGCTAGCCCGAAGTCGCCTAATCTTGCATTCATGTCTCTGTCTAGAAGAACGTTGCTCGCCTTGATGTCTCTGTGCAGGACCTTCGACTCCCATCCTTCGTGGAGATAGAGAACCCCGGATGCTATTTGCCTCAGGACTCGTATTCTGCTTTCGCAGCTCAGCATCATGCTCTCGTCGCACTCAAACACCCTTTTATCAAGACTTCCGTTTTCCATGTAGTCATAGACAAGAATTAGGCTGTTTTTATCTTTCTTGCACCATCCTCTCAATCCCACTAAATTTCTGTGTTTTACTCTTCCAAGGCTCGATATCTCAGCTAAGAATTCTCTCATTCCTTCTGCGTTTTCGTGAGAAATTCGCTTCACGGCTACCTCTAATCCTCCAATCAAGACCCCTTTATAGACCTTCCCATTTCCACCAATTCCAATCACATTAGATTCAGCAAAACCTTTAGTTGCAGAATCAATTTCTTGATACGAAAGCCTATGAGGCCAGTACTCCAATTCCCAATCTTCCATTTCCTCTCTCTCCCTTCTCTTCTTCCTACTCTTTCTAACAAACAAGAAAGTAAATGCGCAACACACAATAGCAAGAATCAAAACCCCTGATGTTAAACCTGCAATAAAACCTCTTTTTCTATAAAATGGAGTCCCCTGAAGCTCAAACGAAGGCAAACCCACCGTTATCAACTCCTCGCTCAGCGAAAAATTCGTATTGCTAAAGCTCCAAGCTAGAATCTTGTGGCTCTGAGTCATGTTTCCGGTCGAAGCAGTGAATCCCACGTACATTTGATCCTCGAAGACCTGAGAAAGATCAATAGAAACATTCAACAATGGCTGCCGAGGCCTCGTCATACCCACCGGCGCCATTGTAACATTCAAGACTCCGTCGGCATAATCAATCCAAACTTGATACGTTCTCCCGTTATTGAGCTCCAACCGTTCGAAAGAATTCCCCACAGACCAGTATCCCGCTTCGTTGGCGCTAACAGAGGTGAGCGAATTCACATCGATCCCGACGTGATTATCGCTTATGTCGTCGAATTCCTGGTTCCTGAAAACGTCGAATTCGACTCCGAACACGTGGTTATCGGGATCCCCGTTGTTGGAGAAGTTGAGGAAGCCCAAGTTCTGCGAGGAGGCGGACTCGACTCCAGCGTCGATCCCGGCGTCCGGCACGAAGAGGAAGACCATGCCGTGGCCGGCGAGGCGGCCGGCGAAAGGAGCCATGGCGAAGATGAAGGAGGTCGAGAAGGGGAGAACGAGCGAGGTGTTGGGTTCTCTGGCGGCGATCCTCTCCGGGTAGAGAGCGCGGCCGATCTCGAAGCCGGCGTCGCCGGTGAGCGTGAGGATGCGGGAGTCGAGGGTGGCGTTGCCGTAGCAGGCGACGGCGGAGTCGTCGAAGCCGTTGAAGAGGAAGTCGACGGCGGAAGAGAGGTGGGCGGTGAAGATCGTTGTTGCTAGGATGAGTGGTAGGAGTTGGCTGAGGTGTTTGTGCTTCTTCATTGCAGATTTTAGAGAGGCAAATTCGAGCTGATGGAAATAATATGAAGATTTTTTACATGATTTTCAGAGAGGGAGGGAGAGAGAGAGATGGGTGGGAAAAGTAAAGGCCACACATCTAAAATATATGCTCCAGTTGAACTTTGGTTTTATTAATTAATATCCGAGTTTGAATTTTATGATTTCATTTATTGGAGTCAAAGATTTACATCTTTTAATTTATTAATTGTCGATTGATTAGTATACAGTCTATCAATTCCATCCAAATTAAGTAAACCATGTCCAAACATACCCTCTAGTGTCCAGGCTCTTAATCTTATTAAGCCAAGTCAAACTTAAGTAGATACTCTCACAGGTCTTTTTAAGTTGGAATATTTTCCTTTTTACGCCGGTCTTTTTAGGTTGCCACATTTTCTTATTTGGCAATAACCAATAAAGCACATACTTATTACAATTAATTATCTTTAATTAAATATCACCATTCACTCAACTCTTAGCACGTAGTCTAATAGTATAATTTAATTAAATTCTAAAATTTTAAACCATCATAACTTGCTCGTGTGTTCTTCATTTTTTATGATTTTTATATCAAATTAAAGATCTTGATACGATCTTTCATTTAAGATCAGACATGAATATGTTATTATGCATCTATGATGCTCTAGTTTTAAAATATATCTAAATACATAAACAATACTTAAAACACTAAACACTCCCGCGTTAAATCCTATGTCGAAAAAAAATGTTGCAACTTCAAAAGATCGGAGGGAGTATGTTACAACTCAAAAGATTCCCTTTATATTATGTGCTTGTTAGCAACTTTCATAGATAGATTGAAATGGTAACCATTACTCCCTCCGTTTTTTTCGAAGTGGTCTAGTTATTTTTTACACACATATTAAGGAAAGAAAGATTATAGGTTAAAGGGTACCCACCATAGAATAATTAGTGTAGATTAGAGGTTAATTGTGCCATTTAATTAGGGTCTAATTAGATTAATTGGGTTTAGTTTTGTACACATTTGGGTATGTTGGCCAAAAAAATAAAAATAAGTCACTTAAAAAAAAATACCCCAATATGACAACCAAGCGGGTTGAAAAAAAACAGAGGGAGTATATATTTGGTGTCCCTAAATTTCAACCTCATAAATATTGATCCGAATCAAATAGCCAATTAAATTTAAGTCCTCTCTTTGACATATGAATATCTTTTGGTTCCCAAATCAATGATATGATTCCTTAAAATATGTTAACACCATGTTTATTTTTATGCGTCTGTTTTGAAGTATAAAATATGATAATATAATGTGATATAAATTTAAAACGTCTTCCTAACGAGTTTGCCGGATATTATGCGGTGGCCGTATTCAGTTTATGATGTTGTACAATTCTGCATGGTGGAGTTGTACTTCTCCTTGATATGGTGAACTCTTCGTTAGAATGGGCGAGAGTTCAAATCCATCAATGGATTAATCATTGATTTAGTACTTGATATGAGTTTCGATATTTTAATATGAGGAGTTGGTGATATAATTATAAACTTCCAAGATTAGTATAATTCTTTTCCTAACTCTTGGATAATTATTATAATCGAGTCATTAGTCGAACTGCAAACTTTAAAGGCGAGGTCCGCGATCTACCTTCCACCACCGTCGAAGTCGAAATCAAATCCCAGATTAAGAAGCTCAATGATTCGATCCACGACGGCTCAACTAGCTCCATCTCATTCCCCTCACGCGGCGCCCACAACCAGCTCTACGTATCCCGGCTCGAGCGAATCGTGCTCAAGCGCGGACGCTCCACCTGCCGCCTTTCCAAAGATGCGGCCACCCGTAAAGTTACTTGCACAATAACAATTCTACACCTCATCCTCGATTTGTTGAGCAATAAACGCCACAGTACGAAGCGAGCATTGTATTACTCCGACTTCAGTCTCTTCGAGGATCAAAAGTATTTCGACGACATTTTAGACGACAATAGTTATAATCTAAAACTAATCGCTTTGTTATTGTAAACCCAAAATCTAGCCATTCATATAAAAAATACAAATTCTAGCCATTTTTGTGCCAATTGTTTTTTTTTTTTACCCTTGATGAATATACAAATTAGGTTTGATGGAAAAAATTCACGAATAAACAAATACACGAATCGGATATTCGTGTATTTCGATTTGTATAGTCATGACTCATGAGATTTGATGGAATAAATTCACAAATACACGAATCAAATATTCACGTATTCAATTTCTGTATTTAATTCGTGTATTATATGTCAACTCCATTGTTTTGGAATCCACAATAATGAATACACGAGTTATGTTTTTGACTATGTGACTCGTGTATTTATGTATTGACCGGTCAGGTGTAGTTTGGTAACACTGGACAAGGGTGATGCTGAAACCATTTTTTTTATTTATATATATATATATAAATGAGAGGAGAGAGGTGAGAGAAAATAATATTTTAAATAGAGATGTGAAATAAGTTTTCGCCGGAGACTTTTTCAGCTTCGAATTATTCGATAACAATGACTAATTTTTGAATTATTTATTGATGTGGCTAGTTATGTATTCGATAATTTTTTTTTAAGGTAAGGGAGATAATCTATATTTTTGTAGAAATTACAATGTACCATTTACAATCGCAATAAAAATAACATAATTATTATAGAAATGAAACTCTTAAGGAATTAAATTTATTCAGCCAGTACTTACTGACGTCAGTTTGATATTTATACAGTATGCCGACTTCGGTTTTCGATGTGTTCTGTTTTGGTTTGACGAGCCTTGTTTATTTTTCCGACGGCATCACATTTTTGTTTCTTGTGATTTGTCGATAAGTTTTATATTAAAAATCCGTAGAAATTTCTATTTTTTTATACATTATTTCTCGATAAGTTTTATTTAAAAAATCCATCGAATCTTCTATTTTTTTTAAGGTAAGGGAGATAATCTATATTTTTGTAGAAATTACAATGTACCATTTACAATCGCAATAAAAATAACATAATTATTATAGAAATGAAACTCTTAAGTAATTAAATTTATTCAGCCAGTACTTACTGACGTCAGTTTGATATTTATACAATATGACGGCTTCGGTTTTCGATGTGTTCTGTTTTGGTTTGATGAGCCTTGTTTATTTTTCCGACAACATCACATTTTTGTTTCTTGTGATTTCTCGATAAGTTTTATATTAAAAATCCTTAGAAAATTCTATTTTTTTAATACATTATTTCTCGATAAGTTTTATTTAAAAAATCCATCGAATTTTCCATTTTTTTTAAAGTAAGGGAGATAATCTATATTTTTGTAGAAATTACAATGTACCATTTACAATCGCAATAAAAATAACATAATTATTATAGAGATGAAACTCTTAAGTAATTAAATTTATTCAGCCAGTACTTACTGACGTCAGTTTGAAGTAATTAAATTTATATTTAAAATCCTTAAGTAATTAAATTTATTCCGATAAGGGAGATAATCTATATTTTTGTAGAAATTACAATATACCATTTACAATTGCAATAATTATTATAGAGATGAAACTCTTAAGTAATTAAATTTATTCAGCAGGACCAGAGACGGGTATTGAATTGTGTTTTGATTCGATTCTTTTGGAAGCATTAATACTTCTTTTAATTCAGCAATACTTACTGACGTCAGTTTGATATTTATAGCGTATGCCGGCTTCGGTTTTCTGTGTGTTCTGTTTTGGTTTGATGAGCCTTGTTTATTTTTCCGACGGCATCACATTTTTGTTTCTTGTGATTTCTTGATAAGTTTTATATTAAAAATCCTTAGAAATTTCTATTTTTTTTATACATTATTTCTCGATAAGTTTTATTTACAAAATCCATCGAATTTTCCTTTTTTTTAAGGTAAGGGAGATAATCTATATTTTTGTAGAAATTACTATGTACCATTTACAATCGCAATAAAAATAACATAATTATTATAGAAATGAAACTCTTAAGTAATTAAATTTATTCACCCAGTTCTTACTGACGTCAGTTATATATATATATATATAGTACGCCGGTTTGACGAGCCTTGTTATTTTTCCGAAGGCATTACATTTTTATTTCTTGTGATTTCTCGATAAGTTTTATTTTAAAAATACTTAGAATTTTCCATTTTTTTTATACATTATTTCTCGATAAGTTTTATATAAAAAATCCATCGAATTTTATGATTTTTGTAGTACTTACTATGTACCATTTACAATAGCATTAAAAATAACCAAATTATTATGGTAATCACATTTATTTTTTCGACGGCATTAAATTTTTGTTTTTTGTGATTTCTCGATAAGTTTTATTTAAAAAATCCTTCCAATTTTTCATTTTTTTTTGTGAGGTAAGGGAGATAATCTATATTTTTGTAAATAGGCGGGTGGCCAGAATTCGGGATCAGAAAGATGATTGAATATAAAAAAGCAAAATGGCTAGTTATGGGTCCCACGATCACGTGAACCTCCCCCGATGAACGGCCATCGGTGCACGAACCTCGGCTCTCACTACAGTTGGAGAGACTAGATCTTATCATAAAATTCAGCACCCATCTCTTCTCGAATTGATGAGAGGTTGGCTAGAGGCAAGCAGGACAACTTTTCTCCAACATGTGTCACGATAGAATCTAAGCCGTACCTATTGCCTTTGTTCGACTTTATTATGGCTACATTTGTGCAAAATCATAAAAGCCATATCAGATTTGATATGAGGATAAGATAGCTCATGAAGCTAGAGATGAAATCACATTTATAAGATGCATAAAAGAGGAATGATGAACCACTGCGTACGAAGAAAAATGCATAAGCCTAAGTGGATACAGATAGCATTGAAAAATTTAAAGGGTCCGTTTCATATGGCTCCAAGTGAAAATCAAACAAATCCATACAGGCAAAAGGAGTTGATTCCTTGTTGGACCTACTACAATACTTTATAATCATACTGCCCATAATAGCAATTTTCATACCAAAACTGAGAAGAGCAGGCATCTATGATATTTCATTACATCCCTACCTTTATACATTGTCCATCACGTCTAATCACACTTGAAAAAAAGATGGTTGATTGTCTCATCTGTTTTTTCACACAAACAGCACAAAGGATCAACTTGTATTCCAATTTTCATTAGGTTTTCACAAGTAACAAGATTCCCCAACATGGCTAACCAGATTATAAACACATTCTTGGGGGAGGCTAAGTTGTTACTATGAGTTTCTTCCTGATGGAGAATTTCTGATTCAAAAGGGAACTTACAAGAAAGCCTCAAAATTATTCTAATACCAGTTCAACCTCGCTCTCGGGTAGGACCCCTTTCCATCAGCCCTTTTATCCCTTATATTGGAATACATGCTCCTTGATGTCGCTGTAGTGACTCCACTGTTCATGTTCCTCCGTTATGGCCATATTGCCAAACGAATGTTTCTCTACATATTTTGGAACATTTTCGGCTTCTGCCAACTTCCCCAAATAAATATAGAGGTCGCCTTCAGGACCTACAAAGGGAAAAACAAGTCAATCACAGATCAACATGGAAAGTGATTGATACTACAAACTCATATTTCACGGTGCACCTCAGAATGCTATATTAACCACAGATAATAGAGCTCACCCAATGATTTGTCTGTCCTTGCATTATGGAACTTGTAAGAGGGAAGAAACACTGCAGTGTATGGCTGCAAACATATAAACGATACCATCATACCATGAATATTGCCAGAATCAGGTAAAAGGTTGAATGTAATGTTTTCATACTGGAGGGAGAAAGAGAGTAAAAAAACTTACAGGGTTTAATAATGCCTTACAAGGAGAATCATCTAACAAAATCGTATTAGATTCATCATACTTTCCCTTCTCCAATAATGGCATATGAAACTCATAAGTTCCTTCAAGAAAAGAGGCTTGTTGGGGTTCTCAAAAGTATTAATACTTGTTCGGGTGCAAGCTTCTTGATCCTATTAAAGAGTTTTAAGTTAGAAAAAAATATACTTTCAAAATATACTTTGAAAGTACACACTGATCGGAATAAGAACTGAATAGAAAAGAAACAATCAGGAAATGACTTCTCATACTCAAGCGATTGAATCCCAGTAGTGCTAAGTATTATTATTATTATTATTGGGCAAAGTCTGATACAGTAAAATAGGGAGAAAAGGCAAGAAAGTGACATACCAATAAAAACTTCAACTCCGACTTGTTATCCCCAAATATAAAATCTACAATTGGCTCCATATTTTTCCTGCAAGATTCCGTCAGTGTGCACATTAAATTAGAATATGTCACGATCACGATCTTATAGATACTAATTAACAGGGACAAAAACTTTATTTGGTAGAGAGAGAGAGAGAGAGAGAGAGAGAGAGAGAGAGTTAATCATGAAAGGGCAAAAGTTGAGAAATACTTCAATCTTGAAGTCCAAATACCCACTTCGAACTTTCTCGAAGCAGAACTTCAAAAACTCATCACAATGGGGCCTTGACCCGCCCTCACTTTAGGTGTGAGGGTAGAGAGCAATAATAACCGATTATAATATAATCGGGTCGAATCCACAAGGAATGCTAGGTCGTTCAAGATTCAAGTAGTAATCCGATTACCTAACTACTATTCAAGCTACCAAGTGACATGTTTTTGTATTTTTAATTAGCTAATGAAAAAAAATATAAAGTAATTAACAAACTAGATAACAACTAAAAACAAGGATTACTAACAATAGTAAAAAACTTGGTTCCAAATATAATCCGATAATCACTAGAGGCCTAGGTTTTAGGATTTGCATGGATTAACCATTTTAATCTAATTCATATGGGAGTTATATATATATTAAACATCAATTATTCTCTCGAAGCAATCAATATTAGTGGATTAACCTATGACATCTATCTCCGCTAGGTCTCAAGATGCATAAATTAACTCCAAATAGCTCAATTAATTATCTAGAAGCTCCTACTAGCAAGAACTACTAGTATGGTGTGATTTGATTCCAAGTGTTATGAACTAAAGCCTCTTAAGCATTTAACCAAACACCTTGTATGCACTCAATGATGGCCAATCACTCATGCAATTAAATCAAGCCCCAAATCACAAGACATGTGAATTAGAAGGTAAATCCAACAACAAAACCTAAAAACCCAAGGATCTAGATCATATCTTCATATATTGGAACCAAAAGAAAATTTAGCTAGACATAATTGAAAGAATTAAACCATAAAAAGTAAATGAAATCATGCTTAAAAGAAAGAGAATTTAATAAGGACGAAGAAAATGGTCTTTAATCTTGAATCCACAAAGTGATGCTCTCCAAATCTTGAAAATACTAAAAAGGAAAGAGGGAAATGTTTCTAGGGTTCTAGGAATATTCATTGTGTAAAAAGATATCCAAATGGGGTGAATTTTGGGATTAAATACATTGAAAATCATAAAAAATCTAAAGTCAAACGGTCAAAGCCCGAAATAAAAGGGGGAGAAGGGATTCACGCGGGCCAGGGCGTGGCCCATTGGGCCGCGGCCCAGACCGCGTGAGATGGCTGCAGCTTCAGTCTTCGGGCGCGGGCTACGGCGCGGCCCGGTCCGCGTCAGCATCCCCCAATGCGCAGTTTTACGGTTTTGCCTCGTTCTCCCTCGTCCGAACTCCGATTATCGATCCGCTTTTTGCTATGGCTTCTTAACGAACTCCTCTTCGACATGGAATAGTTCAATTGGCCAAATAAGTTCTTCATTTTTCCTGCAAAAAGCATAAAAAGACTTGAGAGAACGAGGAAAACATAAATGAAATCAAACTAGTGAAACCCTAGCTATATAACTTGAAATTCCACATTTTAAACATAGGTTTCACTCTAATTAAGCTCGTTTCTTCCTCGTTTCCGGCTCCCGATCCTTAGCTACTTGAATGCTCTTTCCAATTCCTACAAAAATAGATCGAAAACCGAAAGAAAACGAGAAGAATATAAACTATGCTATAAGTTCAAAAACCCTAGCATTCTAACATTGAAACACCTAAATTGAGCTTCAAACACATTCAAAACACACTAAACATGCACATAAAATACGTGTTAATCAGGCCTCCTGAAAACTGATAGGAAATTAGAAGAATGTCAGAAAACTTTCGGACAACATTAGAAGCAACAAGTTACAAATATTTTTTGTACCTTCTTTACGATCATTGTTTACTTTTAGATCACTTTCAACATCCCCCTTAACAACTCTTTTTCTTGTGTCAATGACATCAACAAGCAAACCATTTAAATCAAGAACAAGAAGCTTTTTTTTTTTTTTTTCACACACATCGGTTTTACACCTTTTTCTTGGTTGTGCTTCTACATCATTGGAGTCAGCATCATAGTCAACTTCAGCCTTTTTATGTTGCTTGGACTTGAGCGTTGAGTCAATATCCCCATCATTTCCTTGGACTGAGTTGGGGGATAGGATTGGAGGTGGATGGAGTCGTGTGGGTTGGAACTGTGGTGGGATTGGGGATGAATTGTGGAGGGAATGGGGATGTGGAAAGACTTATTTCGTCTTCTTGGACTGGGTTGGGGTTAGCATCTAGGAGGAATTGTGGTTGGACTGGGGATGTGGAAAGACTCATTTCGTCTTCATGGACTGGGTTGGGGTCAGCATCTGTGAGGAATTGTGGTTGGACCGGGGATTTGGAAAGACACATTTCGTCCAGGTTGGAGGCAGGAGGGGTTGAACTACAGATGTAGTCTTGCACCATTTCGTCTTCTTGGACTGGGTTAGGGTCAGCATCTGTGAGGAATTGTGGTTGGACCGGGGATGTGGAAAGACACATTTCGTCCAGGTTGGAGGCAGGAGGGGTTGAACTACAGATGTAGTCTTGCACCAATTTTTGCTGACGCCAGATCTCAAGGGCAGCCCCGTACAACTCCTTGAATTTCTGCTTTTTTGCTCCCCAGTTTCCTTCATCTCAATATCGACCGCTTCCCATTGCATCCGGGACACATCATACCCCTCTAAATCCCTGAATTGTTTGCTACAACATGTGGTTTATGATATACCACATAATTATTGCAAAATATGGGCATTAGAAGGGTACCAAACTTTACCTCATTACGAATGGGGCAAAACTGAGGGATCATAAGGCATCCAAAGAATATCCTATTCATATAAACAACTCAGTGTTAGAATTTAAAATCAAAATTGAATGAAATTATACGAAAATTTTAATTAGATAATTAATTTACCCCTTCGTCAAGATGCTTAAGAATATTTTTTACTTTAACTATGTACTTAGGCTTGTGGTTGTAAGAAATCTTTCTTATTTTCTCCAAAACGGGACACAAAAAAGGAAACGTCAAGCCCTCCAACTCGAAATCAACTCCAACTGCTTCCCGCAATTTTGGGATACGAATAAGGAAAAAGCTTTGTCGAACATATAGGAATATTCAATATAAAATACAAAAGCAGAATTAGTAAATAAAAGGATTGGAACTTACCAAAAGAACCCACACGTTCCCATTGATCGATCTCTTCTTCCCCCCACAGTAGTTCTCGAGACCTTTGTAGAGGAAGGCCAACAAAGCTACTCCCCAAGCAAAGGAGTTGAAAGACTCCAATTGTTCTAAGAACTCTACATATGTCGTCCGGACTTTATGGTCATCATAGGTGGGGTTGACGATGGCATACACCATTATCAAAAGCACGACAATCTTCCCCTGCCTTTGATCTTTAGTCTGATCAATAGCAATCTTTTCCAGATCAGGGATAGACATTATTTTAGTATCAATACCGAAGACTCGGGTAAAGGCTCCGAGGTCTCGTGTCTCCTCGCCTATCACTGGTTTTCCCCTAATGGGTAAACCAGTCAAATAAAGTACATCTTCTAAGGTGACGCAGAGGCTATGACTTCCAAATTTGAAAATATTTTCATTTACATCGTAAAATTCTAACAAAGCACTGAGAAGGGGATACAAGTGGTCTGCTTTTGGTAACTTAATGAGCTCAAACATGTAATGAGCATTAACGTCTGTCTCTAGTTGTGCTCTGGAGTCATCATCAATTTTTTTCGTATAGTTCTGATATTACTGATAGTTTCCCTCCAGCTTGTACTCTAGCCATTCTATGAAAATGGTAGTGTCACACAAACAAAGCATAATCAGAAATATACGATGAATGACCACCGAATATTTTGCCCCAAATATTTTGCAACGATTGCCCAAATTGATTATCCACAATCCTTCCCAAAATTGATTAACGCAAATAATTCCTCCGCCGGCGACGCCATAAGCAGCCACGCAAAACCGTACCGGCCGCACAAACCTTCTCGATGACACTGTCAGTTCTTATTCTATCTATGATTCATCTCCTCGTGCCCAAGAGCCAGAGTTGGAAAAGGAAAAAATAATGCCCAAGAGCCAGAGTTGGAAAAGGAAAAAATAGATACGGAGAAAAAGAAAAAGGAAAAAATACATACGGTGGTCGTCAAAGAGTTGGAATCCAGTCGATTATATCGAGACTCATGGCTTCTCAAAAATAAGTAAGCCATAATTTAGTACTATAATTTACCAACAATTTGATTTGATATTGATTTTATTAAAATGTCTTTCTTAATAGACCGATGCTTAGCGACCTAACCTTGACGTATTACTGGGGGCCAAGCTGGTCGATACCTGATCGTAATTGGTTTATTCACGCTGGCTTTCCAGAAGTGTCAAAAAGAGACAAAGAACGTGAAATAGCCGAAGACAAGCCTTTTCAAAGGTATTTCAATCCGAATGATTTTGATAGCCGGCTTCATGAAGACATGAAATTATATTGGCCAGAACGTGACCAGAGGCGGAGCCAGAAGTTTTTTTTAAAGGGGGTTAGTGTATAAATGGATGATATATATCTCTTTGGTAAAAATTGATCAAATGATTATAATACTTATATTTACCGGTTTTACGTTTAATTTGATTTTACTGGTTTTACGTTTGATTTAATTTTACTTGTTGATCATTGTACATTTTTCCTATTTTGTATGGAGATAAGTCCGTGATACTTGTACCGATTGACCATTGAAAGATAAACTTTTTTCATAAGATCTGATATATGATTTTACTTAATTAAAAATATGACTAATAGAGTTTCTCATTCATAGAGAAATAACTCACATAATTCACATTGGTTTTCAAATATATAACTCTTAATTTGAAAATACAAATAGATTTAAACATATCGTAATTAAAAAAAAAACCATAATACGAATAATTGTGTGAAATATTTGAAAGATTGTATGTCAATTTTGCATTTTTGTTAGTATCAAAAAATTGATTTCAACTGATATATTATTATATGAAAAATAATTTGTTGACATCAGTATCTATGCTATAATACCTTTATTTACCGGTTTTAATATTATAAATTTTTAAGTCAAATTTAATGTTATTTATGGATTAATACACATTTATTCTATATGATATGAAGATAAATACATAATTATAAAATCTCCTCAATAATATATAAAGAGCAATTACATATTTGTAATTTTAATCATAAACTGTAAGGAATTGATTCATTTGTATAATTAAATGAACTTTGTCAAGTATGTTGATATTAAAATAGAAAAGGAAAGTTGACAAACTTATGAAATCAAATCTAACATAAACATAATTGTGCTACATTTAGATTTCATAGTTAGAAAGAAAAAGCAGACAAACTTGTTTGTGAGTTTTTTTTATTTTTTATTTTATTTTATTTTTATATATAGATTTCAAAGTTATTGCTATTGAGAAAAATAAATATAAAATAAAATTTGTACCATATTAATACTACCATCTATTTTTATAGTTGTAGATAGGAATTGAATGAGATTTATAATGATAAGTTTGAGATCACGATTTATTTAGAAAAGATATGTTTGTTCCTACATATATATATGATGGTTCGGGCAAAAGTGATGGTTTGTTCCTACTACCGATACGATAACTTTGCCACTAATTAGTCCTATTCTAACAATTACGGGTTGGAGACTGTATTCCAATTAAATTTAAGTTGATCAGACTTAAACAAAATCAGAAATAAACACTAAACGGAAAGAATAACTTGGAATCAACAAAAAACAACTACAGAACAATTAGGTCTCACATAATTATTAGCCTATTGATTTATTATTCTTGCCGAATTAAAAATCTAACTACTCATAATAACTAAAACAAACAAAAAGAAATTAAAATACAAAAGCGTTTAAAAACAAAGAACGAAAGAAATGAAATAAAAGAAATTGATTACTATGCACAAACTTAAGGAAACTTTCAATAAGAAGAATCAAAATAGCAATTTACTTCCCCTTCAAATTCTACTTAAAGTCAAAACATAAATGATTAGATGAACTATTCCAAAAAAACTAAAATTCTCCAGTAAGAAAGCCTAAATTCTCTAATAACTTCCAACTCCGAGCGAATAAAAACCGTCAAAAGAAAAATACATATTCTCCTAATAATAATAATAATAATAATAATAATAATAATAATAATAATAATAATAATAAGTCTTTGCTTGATTCTTGACTCCCAAATTGTTCTAATATTTGCAAAAATATGCCAATATTCCTTGACTTTTCTCCAAACTCATCTTTCTCCAAAACTTGCAAATTCCTACACAAAAATACAGATAAAGTGAAAATCAAATCTAATAAAATTATAAAAAAAAATAACTAAAAATTTTAAACAATAAAAAGAAACATCAAGACAATAAATAATTTAAAATTACAAATTTACCTCAATTATGACAGACATTATGTGTGTAAATTGCTTATTTTATATTTTTCTCGTCCCATATATAACGATATGTTTTTCTAATTGAGTTGTCTTATAAATAACATTTTGTTTTAATTTTTGGAAAAAAAAAATTAACTATTCAAATATGTAAAACTTATCACTTTTTCATATTTTACATCTCTCATTAATTTATATGTTCAAAAGGGAAAAAAACATTATCAACCGAGAGAATAAATATTAACATACATTTTTAATTAAATAATATTAATGCTCAAATTTTGATTTCAAACGTATAAAATTTCGTATGGGAGATAGGATATGAGCAGAAATTTAATAAATACTCCTAATTTGCCAAAGAAAAGGAAGGAAAAAAGAAAAAAAAGTTCTCTCTCCCAACCCCCCCCCCCCCGCCGCTTTTAACCTTCTAACCTATTCCACGCTCATCCAAACTCCAGCAGCGGTGGAGGCGCCGGCACTCCAGCAGCAACGGCGACGAAGGGTGGGCTAGTACTATCAAATTCAGGCGAGTAACAGTTTGGGGTGGGCTTGAGCGTGGCTCCGCCCCTGAGCATACATGCCACTGATGCCAGTGCTTGGAAGATGCACCGGCGTAAAGCTATATGTAATTAATCTATTTTTTGTTTATATATTATTGTGAAATCAGAGGATCTGGCTGCTCTAAGTTTAAGTGTTAATCATAACGCATCTTTGTATAATCATGGAGTGGGTGCAATGTTAATCAATCCGTGTGGATTCATTTTCGTCCTCTTTACAGGTTTTTTTATACCCTAGATTGACGTATAGATCTCTGCAGAGCCTGAAAATTGTATCATAACAGGAGGATGAAGAAATCGACTATGTGCCTCGTATAGTGTATGATCATGCATCTAAATAGTGATCAGGTATGATCCAGATGAAATTAAGTCTCCTATTACTTGCCCAGTGAGAATTTTTATTGTTCATTCTCTAACTCTGGAATAGGAGTATAGGACCTTGTTAATTTATCTGTACATTGCTATATAGGTTTCACGGGAGGTTTAGTGCCCCATCTGCAAATAGGGGAAATTACAGGGAAGTGCCACGATATTTGTTGCAGTCAGGTACCCTCTCTTTCTCTTCTTCCTAGTTTCTTTTTATATCAGAAGTGATACACAGCTTAGAGTGGGAAAATTACGAGTGTGGGAGTACATCTCACTGAAGATTCATGAACGTTTATTTATCTAGGCATGAGATGTTGTATGATGAGCTTGATACCATGAAGGAAGTCGATTCATGATTTTCTGATCAGTTATTTACACTGTGCAGGTTATTGTGTCACTGAATATATCAGCAAATTTACACTCATTGCTCTCGTGGAACACAAAAGCTGGTATGTAGCATGCCTATATTGTGTACTTTCTACATTCTTGTAGTGCGTTTGTGTATGTGCACGTTGTCAAATTAGATCTCTTACTCGGTTCAAATTATTATCTGATACTCTAATTCATAAATCTGGCCCTTCTCTCTAAGCAACCGTTGTCAGCTCCTCTGCATCTATATTCGAAATAAAATAAGTTTTTAACAACTCCACGAAAACTTGAGCAGACAATTGGATAGAGATTGAATGTCCACATCAAATTGATTATTCGATTGTTTTTTTGGTTCTTCAGAATTCATAAGCTTTCTCTCACTATAGTGGTTTTTTGATTATCATAGAATTGTTACCCTTTCCCCCTTGTGACGAGTCAGAGTTTCCGTCAGTTTATCTATCTTATCATGGAATGATGGCTTAATTGTTATTATTAATTTTTTTGTACAAATTTTTGGTTAAACCGATATCGATGTTCAGCTTTCGGTTGGATCATATCGGTTCTAGGAATCGTAGCGGTCAAATCTGTTATTTTTCTAACACAATTCAGTTGGTTCAGTTTTGGAGATTCAGTTCGGTTTTATCTGAACCGACTGAATGCTCTCCTCAAGATGGCGGTATCTCAGTCAAGAAATGCTGGGCTTCCACTAATCAATATTCTACGGTTAAAAGGAGTGCCCATTCTGCAGCAATTGCATCTGGAAGAGAGGCTGCTGCGGACCTCGTCTGGTAACTGGTGCATCATCAATGACGGAACAACCCGCCCCACCATTGTCATGGGTGTTTCAGGGTCAGAAATTCGAATACATTTTATTGTACTTAATACATTTATCTTTATTGTTGATGTGCTCAGGTGGATAAGAAGTTAGTTCTCTTTATTCTTGCTTGGTAGATTTAACTAAAGCACAATAAATATTTGTAATGTAGGCCTTAATTCAACCAGATTAGTCTTTTTCCTTTTTTGTTTCTTGAAGTCGTATTTGTCCATATCATGTTATTATTCCATTCAATCTTCACACTCATCTAGTTCTTCATATTTCCAAATTATTCCCATTGCAATTTCATTTATTATAATTGCCTTTTTGTGATAGTTCTTGAAAGTTTATTTGAAGCAAGGTGTGAAGGACTTTCTCAGAATTACTAGCTTTGTTATTGAACTGGTGCTGGTAATTATTTTTAATTAATGAGCTCCTGGAAGTTCGATATTGTTGCATGGTATAACTGTCTAAGTAGTCGATTTGCTAAGTGTTTAGATCACCAGTATTTTCAAAGAACTGTCTAACTAGTCGATTTACTAAGTTTAGATCACCAGCATTTTGCGAAGATTGCTTGATTTTTATTTCATCTTTATATACGTGTTTGCATTGCATATATCTTTTGCGAAAATTGAGGTAATCATTTTAATTGCACTGGGCTACAGAGGCTACTTCAGTTTTGCTTCACTAAATTTGTCTATGGTCATGCATGTAGGTCTTGTTTTTGTAGCATGCAGAAGGATACATACCCACATCTTTTACTTGTATGCATGGATTTACACAGGGACACATGTATGTCAACATTTACTTTATATGTATTTTTTATCATAAGGGGGACGATTGATGGAAACATATACCACATTGAACCCAGACTGGTCTAAAACATACTACTAAAATGTAAAAGCCGTCTAAGACAAATCTGTAGGCTTAACTTCTAGCAGTGCAACAGATTATTCATAAGAAATTGACATTTCCATCCCTAACTTGGTGGAGATGTTTGATCATGTCTTGGTGCGATATGTTTGATCATGTCTTGGAGTGTTGGATCTTTAAGTTTCATCAAATGATCATGTGCTAGAATGTTAACAAATTGATGCCTGTGGCAAACATATTTTGATAGGAAGCCTAAGGAACTTCTTGAAACTGATGCCGTTCTACGAGATGAGATTCCAGTCGTCCGAAGGTTTACAGGAGGCGGTACTGTAATTGTTGACGAGGGCACAATTTTTGTAACATTTATATGCAACAAGGATGCTATTCCAAGTATACAACCATATCCTCATCCTATTATGTCATGGAGCAGCCTAATATATAAGAACGTATTTCAAGGAATTGCGGATTTTGGCCTTCGAGAGAATGGTATGTATATAATTTTACCTCTATCGCAGTTTGTCCCTGTAGTCATTCTATAACTAGATATTTGATTAACTTGAGCAAGATGGCAATAAGTAGATTGGTTCAGTTCCCTTTTTTAAAAATAACATTTTATTTGAATATTTGATAGGATTTTCCTGTTCATATCAATGAAGTGTTAAACTCGTATGTTCTGTAATTAATCTGATTTGTTTTAGTATTTGAATCAGCAAAATGTGCCTTATATTAGTATTCGTGTTTCGTTTTCTTTCTCATCTCTTAATTTGTTTAGCCACCTTCTGATATTTAGAACTAGGACTGAATTTATTTCCTAACTCACTTGTCTCGGACTATTTTTTCTCTATTGTAAAGGATTTTAGCCTGCCTTATTGACCTTGAAAGTAGGAAAGACTTGATATTTTATGTTCATTTACTGGCATTTCGACAAATTTACTGCTGAAATTTTGTGAATACAACATAAGGTGTAGTGCTTTCTTGTTTAATTTTGTATACGTTTGCTTGCATCATCATTGATGCTTTCTTCCTTCTCATATTCAAATGATAACTAAGATACTGCTGTCATTACTTATTCAATCTGTCAAGATGGTTCAAAAATCATGCATGTTGTCAAGCCACATTAATGTGCAATCATGAGATTTTATGGATGCAATTGCACCCCATACATCAACATACCAAATCCCACTACATAGCTTTTTCACATATGAATATGCTAAGTTGAATATATCTTTAAGCAGCAATAAGTTAAATATGAATTTTATCGTGCTCCTTGTACTGCTGTTTTTTTATCAGATTATGTGCTTGGGAACCGCAAGTTTGGTGGAAATGCTCAGTCTATTACCAAAAATAGGTGGGTCCACCATACTTCCTTTTTATGGGATTATGAAGTCAGCAACATGGGTTATCTAAAAATGCCAAAGCGAGTTCCTGAATATCGACAGGTAGGGTTATACTTTGAGGTATTTTCCACGCCTCCCCTAATAGAGATGGTTCTTTCTAGCCATTCTTGTATCATCAAATCTCTGTAGTTCTATGTAAATCTCTCCATGACTTCTATGATTTATGTTTCTGATATGCCTACTTTCTTGACTTTGCAACTTATCTAAAAGTACTTAAATTATTTGCAAAAAGAGTTAAGTTGATGTCGTGAAAATCTCTGCTACAAGTCTGCTAAATTCTCTTGATTCTTCCTCTCAAGGCCAGGGATCATCTTGAGTTTATATGCCGTGTAAAGGACTATATGTCAAGGTCAAAATTCATCGATGGAACCATGAACGCAATGGGCACCCATTTTGTATTGGTATCACCCGAGGCAGAAGATATCGAAGATCCATCCACATCTCAATTCGTCCCGTCTAGTAAGCTATTGACTAGAGAGGAACTGGGAGAAGCCTCGTCCTCGTACGAGTTTCAAAGGGCTACCATCTAGCAACGATTATGACCAGCAGACGATATTCGTCTCGTTGTGTGTAATCGAGATGCATATTTTGAATTTATTGATTTTCAATTATATTTAGATCCAGATATAAAAGTACTTTTGATGATTTTGCATCACAAGATTCCTTCATTATTTGGTGGTAATGCATTTGTTGTGGATTCCATATGGATGGGACATTTGAATTTTGTTGAATTTGCCACTTTATTAAACAAGAAATCCCAAACAACTTAATTATCAAAATACATCCCAATCTTTTTTCGCTTAGTATACATCTTCATTCTCCTTCATGGATACTGACATCCTTCTCGTGCTGCATTACGAAAAAAAATATATATATATAATAATAACAATAATTAAAACGCCACATAAAATACGAGGGAAAAATAAATTAAAAAAAAATAGAAAAACTTACATGGATCAGTTGTAGTCATATATCCAAGATTGTGCTTGCAAAATCTACCATCTCTATAAAATTTATCTAAGATCCAAGATGCATGTGCCAGCAAGACATTAGGTTCAAAACATGCTCCACCTGGTAGTATCGGACTACAATCAGTATGGCTGCAACCATAATCTAGAAATTTTTGCAGCTCGCCCGGATTGGCGCCTGTGTTGGCTACACACCAATACTTAACGCGCTACAAAAAAAAATGCGGATAATTAATTAGTGTAAAGTTCGATATGATAAATAATTGCTTCAAATTTTTCTAGAGAAAATGTTTAGCGTAATATTTTGTGATTTTACAAAAACTTACATTCCTGGCATTGCAAGGACTTGAATTAATTCCCACCAGAATGAGAACAAGAAAAATGTGTAGCTTATTACTCATCATGACCTATAATTTGCTCGAGTGATTAACTCCAATTTTGCCTCTCTTGTTTGAAATTGTTATTCGTTCTTTGAGTTTATATAGATGGGCACAATAACGAGGAATGTAATCACTAGTTAATGTAAATTGTGATATTGATATATATAACCGTTGAAGATTTTATACGATATAAAGGGAGAATGCTTCCTATTATTATTAAACATAAGCGTATGGCATAACATAGTAAATAATATTGTCTAATTAATTTGAAATATACGTAATCAATATGGATCATCATTATATAAATTTACCATATATAATCTATAATCAATTTGAAATATACATAATCAATATGGATCATCATTATATAGATTTACCATATATATATATATATATATATATATATATATATATTATTATACGTACCGATGCGGATCCGGAGTACCAGAGTGATGCATGCGCTTACGTGGCTCTTCCTACATCATCTGTTCCATATTTATCTAAAATCTATATATTTATGCATATTAATTATTATTTACATATTAATATTAATTATTAAGCGATGCATGCGCTTACGTGGCGCTTCCTACATCATCTGTTCCATATTTATCTAAAATCTATATATTTATGCATATTAATTATTATTTATACATATTAATATTAATTATTATAATCTATTTATATTATACATATATATTTGAAATTTAAATTAAAATAATTATGAGGGTTTGAGGATTTGAACTCATGATCTCCCACATGATAGACTATGTCTTATACGGTTATACCAACACCACATCACTAACTAATGTTATCTCATGCTTACAATATATATCCATCACTAAACGGACATAATACAAAATAGCCACTTATTTTAGTTAAAATAAATATTAACCATAAATTTTAAAATATATTAATTATAGCCATTTTCAATCTGACGAGACAAAATTGCCCTTATTGCCTCAAATTCTATGTCACAATCGCATCCTAAATATATATATTTTTTATTTTATTAATTTTACAATAGGATAGGATTATATTTGCACTATATGATTATAATTTATGGAAAAAAAAAATTCGATTAGAATCAAATTATCTAGTTATATATTAATCGATTATCATTTCACAAACGTACTTTGCATCAACAAACATCACAACGTAGCAAATTAATAATATTGAATTTTTTTATTATTTTCAGTTTTTTTCTACTTTATTCAACTTTTAACTATACGTTTATAAATATCAAATTAATAAATAATGATGGGGTATCATGAAATTGATTAATTTACAACATAAAGGTAATAAAATTAGAAACACTCTCCTACTCACCATGGGCACACTACACTTAATGTGCCAGCGGCTGACGTGACAATGTCATGTCAATAATTTTTTACTTTTAGGATTTAGTTTGTTTTTTTAGGGTTTAATTTTTTTTTGGTAAGATTTATTTTTATAAAGTATATTAGTTAATTTTTTCTTTAAATAAAATGACGTCACCTCACTCGTGAACCCATTAAACATGCCCACGGTGGGTAGAGGAAAATTACTCGTAATAAAACATGGGGCGAGAAGTTGGTTAAAAATACATGGTGTAAGGTCATCCTTTATCTAGGGGAGCACATGAAAGTAATAGCAAGAAAACCCAAACACTTATTATCAAAATATTACAATGAAAGAACATTTTATTTCACTTGGCATACGTCTTCATGGATAGTGACAATCTTCACGGGCTGCATTACAAAAATGAAAAAAATAATTACAACGCCACATAAAATACGAAACAAAAAAAAATAATATTCAAAAATTAGAATAAAAAAAACTTACATGGATCGGTAGTAGTAATAAATCCAAGATGTTTCATGCAAAATTTACCATCTCGATAAAATTTATCTAAGACCCAAGATGCATGTGCCAGTAAAAGATTAGGTTCAAAACATGCTCCACCTGGTTGTATCGGACTACAATCAACCTGAGTGCAACCGTAATCTATAAATTTTTGCAACTCGCCCCAATCGGCACCCGTATCGGCTACACACCAACCCTTAAAGTACTACAAAAAATGTACGGGTAATTAATTAATAAAGTTCGATATGATAAATACTTCTAGAGAAAATGTTTAGCGTAATATTTTGTGATTTTACGAAAGCTTACATTCCTGGCATTGCAAGGACATGAAATAATTCCCACCAAAATGATAACAAGAAAAATGTGTAACTTATTATTCATCGTGACCTATAATTTGCTCGAGTAATTAACTCCAATTTCGCCTCTCTCTTGTTTGAAATTTTTTATAGGTTCTTTGAGTTTATATAGACGAGAAATGTACCCACTAGTTTATGTGAATTGTGATATTGATATCTATAAATGTTGAAGAATTTGGTTATAAAATTGCTATTTTTATTATGCGTACCTACTTTAAGTTACTATATGGCAATACGAAATCATGCTAAAATCTTGGGTCATATTATATGTGTATTCTCATATGGGAACAAGGAAGAATGCTACCTATTATTAACCATATGCATGGCATAACATAGTAATATATTCAAGATTCTGGTAAAATGATTTACTTTTGGAAATGTTCTTTTAATATGGTAAACAACATTGTCTAATCAAATTTGAAACATACGTAATCAATATGGATTTTACCATATAATAATTACGAAGTTAATTTTATAAGAGGATAAGATAAAATTTGCACTATGTATACTCATTATTAGAAATGATCTCATACCCACCGTGGGAACACTTAATGTGCCTACGGCTGACGTGACAATGCCACGTAAATGATTTTTTCTTTTGGGGTTCACTTTTTTTAGTAGGGTTTAGTTTGCTATGGTAAAGATTATTTATATAAGTTATATTAATTATTATTTTCCTTAAATGTAATGCCGCTATAAGTGGGTAGGGGAGCATTACTCATGTAATTATAACTTACGAAAAAAGAAAATATCGATTGGAATCAAACTCATCTAGTTATATATCAATCGATCACCATTTAACAAACTTCGCATCAACAAAACATCACCACGAAGCAACAATTAATATATAATTTTGATAATTTTCAATTTTATCTACTTTATTCAACTTTTAACTATATGGGATATCATGAAATTAAATAATTTACAACATAAAGGCAATAAAAACAAGGGGGGGGGGGGGGGGGGTTGGTCGTTATCTTTACTTTATAATGGGAGCATATGGAAGTAAAAAAAATGAAATGTTTGTTCAAACTAGGAAGGACTATATGTCATGGTCAAATTTCATCGACGGAACCATGAATGCAATGGAAAATTCTGGAGGGGGGGGAATTCAAACTAGGAATGTTTGTCCAAACTAAGAAGGAAATTCAAGTTATCCTAAATTTATGATTATGTCTATTGTTTGTTGTTTCTAAAACTTTGAATGATGACGTTCCCTAAGCACTCGTAAAACCCTAGCTAGGCTACTCCAATTAATATTCTAAATATCTAATGTTGTTTACTACCTCCATCCCATTACATTAGTCACATTCACTATTGCGGCACGTTTTTCCACCGAAACCTAGTACGGGTTTTAAAATATATTTTTGACGTATTCATTTTTTCACAGGATACTATGACACTCATAGTATCCTGTGAAAAAATAAATACGTCAAAATTATATTTTAAAACTCGTACTAGGTTTTGGTGGAAATACGTGCAAAAAGGTAAATGTGACTAATGTAATGGGATGGAGGTAGTATATAGGATGATGAGATCTGTAAAATCTATTACTCTAGTAATTTAGTTTTTTCTTTTTACCCTCTCGTTAGGCTATTTAATTTTATCAAGAGGATAGACATTATTATGCATTGATATGTGATAAAACATATGGAGAATTTCAAAGAAAATTATCAACGAAATGCAAATGTGGGCGGGTAATCTGGGCTAACACTAAACACATCAAATTAAGATATTAATAATTTGCCTTATTTTTCGTTTTTTTTAATTTTTTTTATTTGTGGTCCAAATTAAGGGGTAGAGGCGAAATCCAAATATATTATTAAAGACAAAAACTAAGAAAATATATGAAATGAAAACCTAAAACCCTATAGCAATTAGGAAAGCGACATTGAACGTGTGACGTGTCTGACTAATCTGTGGAGCTCACTAAGCTCAAGGCTGCATTTATTTATTTGTTATAGTACTTGTGCATATGTATAGTTGGCAAAATAAATAAACTAATAGTAACTCCGTCCACAAATTCATTACATGCACAGAGACGTACATTTTAAGAAAATGCTTAGTTGTATTGTGAGTGAAATATGAACTTCATATTAAAGTGTAATTTTAGATTGTGAGTGAAATAAGTCGAGTTATGTACACCTAACACATATAAACTATACCCTCGAACCGATGACCTCTTGATTGGAGATGAATCGTCTTATCAACTGAGATGTACTTTATTGTCTATTTCATTTGATCTTATTTATTGAATATATATATAGTATAAAATATTAATAGCATAAAAACAGAGGGAGTATATATACGTTTCACTCAGCTTGTTGTAACTAAATTTTGAACTAATTATGACTTGTGGTATGCACTTGTAATTTGTTAATACCAGTAATCCACCCATTTTTATTATTATTTTTTTTTTCAATTAGGCGTACAGTACTGTCAATCAAACCTAAAATAAAGAGACAAAGACGAAGTTAGTGTAGTCATGTAATGGGGCCTATTTGCCAGCAAACTTCCAAACAAAGGTTTGGAATTCACAAAAGTTGGGAGGAGATAGGAATTTGAATAAGAATAACGACATTACAAAATAGCAATTATATATACGTCTTAAAAGACCGAAAGCGAGGCACTATTAAAGCTTAATATGTTTGAGAAAAATAAATTAGAATCTATAGCTAAGAAGTAATGTGTGGGGCAAAGGTTTAGAAGTTGCTTGAAGATTACTGCTGTGTACATCTTATTCTATTTTATTTTATTTTTTAGTTTTGGCTTTTCTTAAATTATTTAAATATCTGGATAATTAATTACAATATTAATATATTATCAAAACACCGGCCACATTGGATAGACCTTGGCAACTTTTGTATCCAGATGGAAACAAAAAGAAAGGAAAAGTAATTGACTTGAATATTACACTATGACTCGTAATAATTGTATTAAGTATCTAATTAACTCTATTTATTATAGAAAAATAAAATGATTAATGTTATCTTATTATTGTGAATAAAATCGTACTATTCCAAAAAAAAATATTAATATTTTAAATATAAATCCTAATTTAGAAAGTCTATTTTGGTTCACTTAGGCTCAAATAAGCTCGTGAGGCCCGAACTATTTGGTGAACAAAATTCGAGACTCGTTTCGATAATAAACGAGCCAAGCTTGAGCACGGCAGTATTCGGCTCAGATCAGTTCGATTACACCCCTAACAAATAGTGATATAGTACTAAACACATTACATCCAAAAAAATAACATCAAGTCATCAAATTCAAAATCAATTATAATCCCTTTGTTCCACTTTACCAGTCCTAGAGCAATATTTTATACCTTACATATATTTAAACTGTAAGACTAATAAAGTGGGACGGAGGGAGTAATTTCATATCCTTTTAGAAATGAACACTACAAACATTGCCCCAAATATCGAAGATGAACGCAACTACAATTCCTAGATTCATAACAAAATTGCTAAGAATGAACCATGTATCAGTTGTTGCATACCAGGAGAATGATCCACAATGGGAAAGCTTCTTCCTTCTGTGCAATCGAGCATCTAATATTTTCTCGGGAAACGACTTCCTCCAAACTTGAATCAACCCAAAAAAGATAGCTGATATGAAAACAGACAAGCTCTCAACTTTGGAGCTTTTTAAGCAGGCTCGTAAAGACCTAAGACATGTCCATCAGCACACTTCATAGCTGCCACCTGTTGGAAGTCGTTGCATAAGACGGATATAAGGACGAGATTCTTGGCATGAAAATGATTATGCTAGTGCGTGTTCACCAAAAATGGTTTAAGAAAGAGTCGAAGATTATTTGATGGAACGACTTGGAGAGTAGTAGAGAGAGTTTAAGCATACGTACCTTCCCATGGATTTCATGCTTAATCGGGCCATCCAGTTCTGCACCTAAAGTCATCAGTTTCGTTACAGAACTATTGATGTCGGTTACTGTAAATGATAGGAGCGACGAATAACCTTTGTGTTCAACATGGTCGCTGAAAACAAAAGTTTACGGCATGTAAGTATCCTAGATAAGTATTGGCATTTTAACGAGCTACTAAAACATGTATAATGCTAAATCACATTCCTTAATCCATCTATCTTATCGATTCCTAAATCAGTCTTGCAAGCGCCTAATCATCACGAAGAAAAGGTATACTCCACACGGATCGAAAGCCACAAAAGAGAGAGTCCATTGAGTACATTCATCAAAGTTTCTATGCAAACTAATAAAATATCCATAATGTTACATCATTTCGATCCGCCTAACATGAAAATCATGAAATATATATGAAAGATGATAAATTGGGGATTATATGAAAGGCAAATTTGAAATGCTCCTAACCATATATACTCAACAACATCATCTTCATCCATAAATCAGAAACTTTAAACAAAAACAATAAGTTTTCTACAATTCTAACCAAGGTTTTGTCGACAAACCCTACACTCTACAAATTCATCGACATTAACATGATTTATTGAGCAATTATTAAATTTAAGAAACAAAGATCTTAAATTTCGAGATATACGAGACGCACCCCGGAAAATGGAGGAGGGTGATCTTGAGCGGACCGGAGCGAAGCTCGGCCCACCTAAGAGTGCAGACATCAATGGTGAAGCCAAGGCCCTCCGAATAAAATCTAGCTGCTTTCGGAACGTCTCGATGTAGCTGCACCAAGTATCTGAAACTCGCTGCCGCCATTATCAACTCTCTCGCTCCACCTCCAGAGTGAGGAACGTCGTCGTATGGAACCCTTATGTTCTTCTTTACGATCTTGCTTCTGAAAGTAACCCAATAATGGATTATATTTCTTTCTTTTTTTTAAATAAGAATTTCAGTTCATTTCTTATTCATATATTTTGAATTTTGCATTTTTTTAATTCTTACAATATATTACAAGGATTACTGATTATAATTTACCTAGTTTTTAACAATTTAATAGTTTAATGTATATAACTCATACTCTAACTTGTTGATTCGGTACGAATTTCAATATGATGTTGTGGACATTTTATAGTAGAGAAATAGGTCCATCATGTGTGATTATGTATGTGTGAATTTGAGTGAGGTTTCTGGGCCATGATTGATTTTTTAGATTTTTAAGTAAATATTGGTAAATAATCTATCTATATTTTTCCTGAAAAGTGTCTTGTTTACATAATTTAGTTTGCCTATTATATATCTAATTTTAATAAATATAGATAGTTATGAGTATACAATCATTCATAAACCACGATTCACAGACGACGATTAATAAATTTGGGAATGTAAGAATTCAACAGTAATAATTGATTGCTCTTACTAGAAAATCGACAAACTAAAAATTTTCAAGTTCTTCACAACTTCACCAAAATTCATAGCCTGACCAACAGAAATAAACCAAGCTTATTGCACGGAAAACAAACCTGAAGTTTCAATTGAGTGGAGGCGATAGTAGCAAGGGGAGACAACGATTGTGGCTGTAAATGGGAAAAACATCAATTAGGTTACAATTAAACATGAATGAGAAAGGAACTCTAAGAGAGAACCTCACCGGAGTCGATGGGAATGTGATGGCGTTTCTGACTCCGGCGAATGCCAACTGAAATTGTAAAAAGAAAAATTAGTTGATAAACTGAAAATGAAAAATAAGGGGAAGGAGGGGCGGAGCCACGCTTGGGCTGGGGTCGGCTCACCCTGAATTTGTTACTCGCCTGAATTTAGCCCTCCCTTCGTCGCCGTTGCTGCGGGAGTGCCGCCGCCTCCACCGCTGCTGGAATTTGGATGAGCGTAGGAATAGGTTAAAGGGGGGGTTGGGTTTGGGAGAGAACTTTTTTTTTTTTTTCTTTTTTCCTTCCTTTTCTTTGGCAAATTAGGAGTATTTAGTCAATTAATTTCTATCTAATAAATTTAACATTTGACCTTGATTTATGTATATCTACCGTGATGCATTTAAAAATAACGATTTTCACACCTTCAGAAGCATATACATTAAGTGGTATAAAATGCAAATTATTATTATTATTATCATTATTATTATTATTATTATTATTATCCCAATCGAGCAAACACAACACACTCACACACATACACACACGCATTCAAGTTGATTCGAACCCCAAATCTTTTAATTGAAGAGAAAGCGTTTTACCAACTGAGTTGCACTTTGTTCATGTCCATTACAGCAATTGTTCATCTAACAAATTTTTATATAGAATTAAAGTCCTAATAACTAAAACTAAATGTCTAAAATGATACTACAATTGTATGAGTAGTATGTATTAATAACTATAATTGTTCAATTTTTGTAACAAAAAATATATTTTTAATTTAAGACATTTGACTATATAGTAGATACAATATGAGCATCGTTTCAACGATTTTCAAGTCATCCCTATCGAGCTCATGCTATTTTCAGTTCGGGTTAATCGGGCTAAATATTTTAGGTTAACATATTTTGGTCCAAACACTATTTCGACTTTGAGGTAGCCCGTTGGCCTAGAATTTTTCTTAAAATTCTTTTAGTATGTATCAATAATTATTATTGTCAAATTTCTGTAACAAAAAATGTGTTTTTAATTTAAATTATTTGACAAATATTAGACATAAAATGAGAATTGTGAGTTATTTTCAGTTTGGGTTAATCAAGCTAAATTATTTTTAAGTTACCATAACACAATTTCAATTTTGAGATTGCATGTTAGCCAAAAAGTTTTCAAAATTCTTTTAATATGTATCGATTGTCCCTAATACTACTTCGATTTTGAGGTTGCCCGTTGGCCAAAATAATTTTTAAAATTCTTTTAGTATGTATCGTTAACTATAATTGTCTAATTTTTGCAACAAAAATATATTTTTAATTTAAGACATTTGGTAATGTATTAGACACAAAATTAATTTTGAGGTGGCCCGTTGACCAATCTTTTTTGAAATCCTTTTAATATATATTGATAAGACGATAACTATGATTGTCAATTTTTTTAACAAAAAATATAGTTTAAATTTGAGACACTTGACAATATATTAAAAACAAAATGAGCATCATGGTCTTATTTTAAGTTTTGGTTGATCAAGTAAAACTATTTTTGAGTTAATATATTTGGGTCCTAACACTATTATGACTTTGACGTGGCCCATTGACCAAGAAAATATTTTAACCCTAACACTACTTTGATTTTTTGAGATGGTCATTTTAATATAGTAATTTAATACGTGTAATATTACTTTGAGGTGGCCCATCGACCAAAAAGTTTTTGAAATTATTTTAGTATATATCGATAACTGTGATTGTCAAATTTTATAACAAAATAGTATATACTTTTAATTTTTAGACGCAAAATCGATTTCGAGGTAGCCCGTTGGCAAATATGTCACAGTCCGAATCAATTCATTTAAAATTAGTTTGTTTTACATTTATTATTATTATTTTGAATTTGAGAATTTTATAGAATATTTATTTATCGACCAATAAGTTTTTGAATTTTTTTACTATGAATCGACCTTTTGGGCTATTTTTTGATTCGAGTTGTTTAAAAATTATTTGTTTGTTGAAATAATTTAAGTTATAATAATAATAATAATAATATTTACGCCGTGTATATCTATATCAATATATAATTTCACAGTGGATTCCGGATACTACAACGATCCATGAGCTTATCAAAGGATTTCCTGCGATTATTTTTAG